>OV838941.1:2640000-3941250 GCA_929442735.1 Watsonalla binaria
ATGGTACTTAATCATATTTCCTCCCATGCAATACATATTTGCATAGGCGAACTTAATGCCATAGGCATTTTTTACCAGACAACCTTTGGGTGATACAGAAAGAGACATGGCAAGTGTAGAAAAGGAGAGAAATATAAGTGAGACAGTGGATTTAAATATTAATTCTATACAGATAAATAAAATTGAAGTGTCTGTTTGTAAAAATAACACCTTTTGACTTGTATATGAAAGTATATAGGAAAACCAATTTTTTTTAACTGTTTGTTCCGGGTAATCTCTGAAATGGCTGGACCGATTTAACGGGATTTTACTGGCGGTGTATGAATTAAAATAATAATAAATTTGTTTATTTGGCATACATTATGGTACATTTTAATTTTCGATGTCATCCGCAGAAGTTATAAACTGTGTCGCGGATGGCAACGCGAAATATATTATTATAAAATTAAGCAGCTATTTTCCAAATATGTTGTGTGAATTGTTCAAAATACATCAATTAGTATTAATCCTAGCTAATGGTAATCCTGACTTGAAGTTAACAAAGACACTGAGACCCTCGGGCCCTTTAGTTAGAACCAAATCACGAGTTTCGGAAACAAAATGAGTAAGTGGCAAAACATCCATAACTATCTACTTCGTCATTCGACAGAATACTAACTAGTAGGGCTGGGTTAAGTAGTTCACTTTGATTCGTTCACCGAATCTTGTTCAGAGGGCCTAGAGGTGCAACCTGATGCCGCTCGACGCTCGTTTCCAGCGACAAAGGTGGTCACGTGATATGTAGCGATACGTGTTTGGAGCGGCTGCATGACGTAGTTCCTTTTTGAGTCGCGGGAAGTTTAAGATGGGGTCACGTGACCACATTTGTCGCTGGGAACAAGCGTCAGGCGGCTGCATGTGGTTGCACCTTAGTGCGAGTTTTCTTAAGACGCCGTCACACGTCATAACCGCGTATTTGTATGGGCTCACAATAGTGTCATCTTTAGGCCGACAGACGGCGCTGTTTCGATCCTATACAAATCTGCGTTTACGACGACGCAGTGACTTGTGACGGCGATATTAAGAAAATTCGCAGTATGCACACAGTACATAAAATTTACTCGTTCGACTTCAAATCACGTGCTTTACGGTGAAAGGAAACATCGTGAGGAAACCTGCCTATGTAGTTCAGTAATTCAATGACTTCATATTAATCATATTCGGTGAAATGTAGGTGTTGTTGTTACACCAACTCTGCGAATCCCTTCGGGGACCCTTCTGGGATGGCGTGAGCATATATTTAAACCCAATTTCGTTGCGTATTAGTGTGGCCTGAAATATATGTCGGTCCGCCATCTTTGGAATACGAAATACGCTTTTGTTTCTGAAACATTTTCAGACACGCTAATTAAGGAATTAAATCAAAGCTTAAACTTTTAAAAACATATACAAGGAGCTCTTATTAACCGTCTTAAAAAAATAGGAGGCTTATAAATTCGACTGTATGTTTTTTATGTCTGTTACCTGAGAATTTTTGACGGGGTCTATTCCAAATCCATATTTGGAATATTCTTTAATTCGTTTTGTTTGTGCCAAATGTAACATTAAACTTGGTATGAAATATCAACTTCAAAAGTAAGTGAGTACCTAATTTATTTCTTGTTATATGTATCTCATTTTAACCTGCTCGCTTTAAATGAGCAGTTCTTCTGAACTGAACTGTACGTCTGAACTGACTCGTTCATCAATCCACAAGCCTACTAAACAGTGACCAATTCCCAATAGCCGACCCGACATATAACAACGTGAACTAATTTAACAACAGAGGATTCCAGAACTGCAAACCTTAAATTCGATGTAGATTTATGCGGAAGCCATTGTTTTTCTGGTGACGCCGATGTGCCGTTAATCCGGTTAGCTTGGGGCACTTCAGGATACGGATTTGATATCAATATCTACTTGTTTCAGACTTAGTTAAGTACCCTGTCTTCGAGAATCATACCTTTGTGTGAGACTTTAGAAATCAACCTTGCTTTCGGCTTTATTTCAGCTATTATTAATAAGCGACGCAAGTTCGATAACCCGCGCGGCCTGCACCAATGAGTTTTTCTAAAAAACTTATGTACAGTGATTTCACACCACGTGCTTTACGGTGAAGGAAAACATCGTGAGGAAACCTGCATATTTCTAAGAAGTAATTCAAAGACGTATGTATAGTGCCTGAGACGACGATCATTTTCGTCGACGTCACGTTGGCACTTAATCATCTTCGGTGAAAATGGGTGTTGTGATCACAACAACTCTGCCTACTCCTTCTGGGAATACAGTCGTGAGCATATATATGTATGTATTAATATGAGAAGCTATTTAAGAGGGTGTAAATTGAAAAGTAAAATTGCTTCACACATTCAATGCGAGTCTATTGCCACTAACGGAGCACTAATCCTGATTCCCAACTGCGAGAAGATTCAAGCACTGATGGTGTCAAAGAAAATTATATTGGAAACTTGGCTGTTGGAAAACCATTGTCTCATAATAGTTGTATTAAATCAATGTTTGACAGGTTTTGTTCAATTTCGTAGAAACATACAACCGAGTGTGGCCAGGCGTGAATATTTAAATTCTACAATTCCCGAGCCGGATCAACTCGAACGAACCTTGTAACAAAACAATGCGGCTGTTTGCCGAACATACGCACGGAAATTGTGTGTATGGGATCATAGTGTATCAAATACAGCTTAAGCATTGTTAGACCTGAGATTTGTGTAAGGTCAAGCCTTTTCAAAAGAGGCTGCTACTCATTTTACCGAATATGATTCGGTGCTCGCGACCACTAGACCAACGAGGTTGTCTACCACAGACATAGATTAGTAATATATATTTTTAAGCTGTGAATATTTAAATAATCTATACATCTATACTCTATACAGATAAATAAGATTGAAGTTTCTGTTTGTAATTCCAAAAGCTGTTGTGTTATTTCTTCACATGTAAAATATTAAGAAGCCTTCCACGTAGACACGGTAAAGATAAAGAAAAACCATTTTTTTTCTCTGTCCGTCTGTCTGTTTGTTCCGACTAATCTCCGAAATGGTCAGTAAGAAGGTAAGTATTAAATAAATATCTGTGCTGTACGCTGTACGGTTGGTATTATAGCGCCACTGCGAATCATCACATCTCTCGCCTCGCTACGCATCTTTCTCACTCTGGTGGAAACGCACCCTAAAATTCAACAGAGCTGATGTTAAGCTGTGACGAAGCGCGAGATTCCGCTGCTTCACAAGCTGTCAGACTTAGGCCCGACATTAGCATATAAATTAATGGCGGGAATTAGCGAATCCTAGAGACCTGTTACTCCGTAACATGAAAACGATCTTACGCTTACAGATAAGCTACACTTGGGTTTGAAGTGTAAGTAATTATTATGCGAGCCGGATATAAGGTTAGCTTGTGTGTGTTTACGACTGTGTACAAGTTACACCGTTGACGTATCTTAGGGCAAAGCGCGCGTGCGCTCCTAGTAGTATATAGAAAATGATTAGGTGACTTATCTTCTTGGGCAGCATGCTTATTTGCCACCTAGTGTATAAAAACTGTAATACTGGGTTCAAATTTAAAACACACAAGATAACCCGACTTTTTTTTTATGTCCATTGGGATTAAGCTAAATCTGATGAGCTACCAACAAAATGGCGGGGTAAAGTTTTCTTTAAAATATAATTTATATTATTTAATATGGAAGACAGATTTAATAAAAGAACAGCCACATAACACCAGCATTATGTTTCCCATAGGAAATCTCACTGTAGTATATACCTAGCTATAGCTAATCTCCAGCGAGCTCTGCGACCCTGGTACTTTTCATTCGAGTTTGTTAATTTTGTTCATGTTAATTTGATTTTACACGTGAACTGGAAAGTTAAATTAATTAATTTTATACCTACAAGCCTCATATTTCTATTCCAGTATAGAAAATTCCATTTGAAGAGATCTTAAAAGCAAGATGGGAATGTTGCGCCTCTGCCTAATAAATATTTTATCAGGTTGTTCCGCAGTCTATGTGTGACACGCTTTATTATTTTTAAACACAAGGTATGTCACAGGCATTCGTAAAAATTGTCTATGGTTTTATTTTGAAACTTAAACAATTAACAACTAAAATTGAATATTGTTTGAAAAATTAAAAAATATATATATACAGATTTTTTTATGAAGTCGCTTCAAAATTCTAATTAAGAATGTCTAAAGAATCCAACAATGAACAATGTTGACAAATATCTCGAAGGGAAACGTTTAGTTTATTCAAATGTCCATTATTGTCGGGACAGTTAGAATGGAATAAATAAAGGCTTCTGGGACTATTTTCTGTCCCTTTTGCCTTTAACGAAGGGACTCTGGAATGTGTTGAGAATGCGACTAGCCAGGGATTGCTTAAACAGTTAAAACATTACTCACTGTCGCGATGTCGGTCTGTTTCACTCAAACGTGTTTTGTACATATTATATTTACAAACATTAGATTTGCCGGCTAGACTGTCTACCGTACCCAAGCCGATAATCATTTTATAAATTCTAATAATAAAAATATTTCTGTAAGCATCATTTTTTTTAAATTTCCGTTCATATTTCCAAAACCAAAAAGGGCATAAAATTTTCAGTTTTCTCTTTCTCACGTTTCCATTTTCAAAAGTACATAAAAGATAGATGAATGTTAAAAATGCAATGCGTGGTAGCAACGGGAAAAACAATGGCAGCGTTCATTTGGGAGGGTATGCTTACAGTTAGTCCGCACAAAGGATCCGGGGTCACGGGGAAACTGCAGGGGAAAGTATTACCCGGAATTTGGGGATAATTTATTGGAATATTACTTCATAATTTAACTTAATTGGAAAATTCATAATCGCAGTCTGTAACATGATTTAAATTTTTTACAAAATGTATTAATTAACAGTAAAAAATATTACCATATGCATCGTCGGCCTTAATAAAATTCTGATCCAACAAAAACGTAGTATGCATATTATATTTATTTGAAATCGAAAAATTATGTCAACCCGAATAGCATTTGAGTTACATCCAATTTCTTTACAAACTAAATGCAACAATACGAGTTACGGGAATATTAACAGTGATCATCGAAGCAAATAATCGAGATAAGCGGAGAACATTTTCCGGCGTTGGCAACACTGAAAAGAAAACCGGGAACGAGCTCCGAGCCAGTTTCAGTAGCAGTCAGTCAGTCGGTCGCGAGTGCTATCAGCGGTCGTACGCGCCTCGCGGTTACCAAATCCGGGACAATCGAATCAAAATCGTACATCAAATTAACAATAATCTGACTAAAAACCGAATAAATAACGCACAAGAATCGATAGGTCCGTACGATTCGATATATCGATTCGTGTTACGCGCGTTCTATTTAAAAATGGAAATAGGTTGTGAGAGTGCACAGGAGTTGGGTTATTATTAAATATAGGCTGTTTTCACACGGAGTGCCAGGTAAGTTTTATTACAGACTTATTTATTTACTAGTTGTGACACGCTTTTTTATTCCCTTAGACATAATTTTCACGGGTGACTTTATATGGCGAATCCCTAATATTTTTATAATAAATATCAAATTAGACAAATTTTATTACCCCCTTTAACATCAGCCAGTGAACGAATTCAGGTTCACCCGTTTCAGAAATTACGCAGAACAAATAGTGTAAAATTCAATTTAATTTTTTTGTGAAAACCTATTATTTTAGAATTACTTCAATTTTATTTATATGTATGAATGTGGAATTCGAGTGAATTGCCTAAGGCTTTCGCCACGTTAGGCCTTCACTTCCCAGTAAATAGGCGTGAAAATTCATGTTTTACATAATGCTGTAAAATCACGTTTGCTTTGAGCTTTTCAGATGTAATTGTGCGTTTAATGTTGCCGTATTCGAAATCGAATACTCGCAACAATATTTAGAAATGTATTTCCATTTTTCAGAAAATTTGTTTTTAAATTTATTGCTTCGTGTCAAACAAATCATACATTAAAAAAATTAATAGTTATCTATACCAATATTATAAAGAGGAAAGATTAGTATGTTTGTATTGACTAAGTTCCGAAACTACAGGACCGATTAGAAAAATTCTTTCAGCAATGGATTGCTACATTATCAACAAATAAGATAAGTTATTTTATCCCCGTACTCCCACGGGAACGAGAACTACGCGGGTTAAGCCGCGTGAAGTCCGCTATTTGTTTAAAAAAAAATCTAAGTACACGACATTGAAACGTGCTTAGTGTAAAAATATTCAGTTTCGAAATATATGATTCTTTGAATAAAACAAAACTATAAATAATTTATTCTTTGTGTATTCTGCAGACATTATTTAATAATTAATTATTAAAAGGAAATAAGGGATAGAATATCAGATAGTTTTACGTGTATATATATGCATAATACATCATATTCAACCAATGTTTTTATAATCCTTTTCTAACTACTGTTTGAAAATCATATTATGAAGACATACTATACTAGATATTCAATCAGTTTGGAGAAGTCATTGACTCCTAAAATACAGTTTACACTAGTTCAGGAATCAATGGATTCAGTAAAATATTATAACACCTTATTATGTAAAATAAATAATAATAATTATTATTATATAGTTCCTACAAGGAACTGGGAGACACGCCAATATAAGAACACAATGGCGCCGAGCGGGATCTGGGATGTCAAAGCATGACGAAGCCTGGCTCGACAGCATTAAGCAGAAAAAGCTTCGAATAACCGGCACTGCTTCACCGTCAGATCCACGGTTCACTTGCGACAGATGTGGCAAGAGATGCCGTGCTGCCATTGGTCTGTTAAGCCACAGGAGAAGATGCAGGATATAGTACTGGCCTCTATAAGGCCTCAGCTTTACAAGCTAGTAAGAACTTTTTCGTTTAATGCTTCAACTTTATGAAAGATATCTAAAATAATCCCGAAAGAATTCGATAAAATAAAATAGCAGAAGTTGTCAAAGATATAGAACGTGGATGGAAGGATAAGGAATAAAAAGTGAAAAACAATATATTTATTTTATTTTATAGTAAATATAAGCGATCCATGGGCTTATTTATATTCATGAGATATAAATACTGTAAACAAAAACATTGTATAATATATATATTTTTTTAAAAGAGTAATTGTTGAGTTTCTTGCCGGGTTCTTCTCAACAAAAGCTACCTTCCGAACCCGGTGGTAACATTTATAATCATGTATAATGTATTTTTTGTCCTTCTGGCGATTTGAAAGTACTTTGTAAGAAGTCTAATCAAATAAAGATATTTTTGATTTTGATTTTGATTTTGATTTTGATCCCGGAGAGCATTCTCGTCATACTTGTGAACAGGTGCTGCTAGTGGGGGCTGGTCATCTCAAGCTACACAATTATTCGTAGTACTTATTTTAAGGTTTTAAATATTTTTTATATCGTTTTTGTGCACTGGAACTGTGTCCATGGGCTTATATATATATATTTTTATGATTTATATTAATAGATGTTGTAAAAAAAAATTTTGATAAGAGTAATTCTTTATTATAATGCCCGACTCTACAAGAGATTTGACATGAAACCGCTTTAAAAATATAGAATTTTTTAAAATGAGTAATTACTGAGTTTCTTGCCAGGTTCTTCTCAGTAAAATCAACCTTCCGAACCTGGCGATAGCATGTATAATCGTGTCTTTCTGACGATTTGAAAGTACTTTGTAAAAAGTCTAATCGAATAAAGATATTTTGAATTTGAATTTGAATTTGAGCGAGTGACCCGAGTCGGGCTCGCTCGCCACAGTACACAGCACTGCAACAGCCATCTGACAAGATGATAATATTATATAGTATGTATGTCTGTGTGCATATACCTAGCCACCCTCTGTTAATGTAAGTTACGGACACAATTTTGATGTAATTAGTAAAAATAATGAACAATAAGGAATTTACTCTTTTATTTTTCTTAAACCGGTTAATAGAATAAATGAATATTTTTTTGCCCTCCTGTAAAATATGTCTATGTGCAGATGGGAGGGATTATAAGTCCACGTACGATATATGCCAAATAGGTCTGTAAGTCCCTATGTACTTGCCTACCTATTAGGGGATTATATCATCCCCTAGCCTTATTCCCTACTTCTTTGGGATCTAGGAAGAGTTTGTATGTCTGGATGGTGAAGAATTGCACGAGAGAGAATATTACCCACCTTACTAGAATTTTTTATTATGTATCGCTTTGCATCTGGTTATGATTTTTAAGATTATTACGAAACCTTGACTTTTCTCTAATATTATATATATTAAATAATATAATAAATAGTGGATTTTTTAATCCTACATGTAACTAAAAACCGTATCAAGATCCGTAATGTAGTTTAGGAGAATGATGCAAATATACCTAACTAGCGGATGTCACGCGGTTTCACCCACGTAGTTCCCGTTCCCGTGGGAGTACGGGGATAAAATATAGCCTATATTAATCAGTGATAATGTAGCATTCAAATGGTGATAGAATTTTTTAAATCGGTCCAGTACAAACATATTTACATACAAATCTTTCCTCATTATAATATTTGTATAGGAGTTTGTTACGATTCTTACATACTTCTTTCGCTTCATCCACATTGATGTATCTCCTCATACATTTCCTTCAGGTATGAGTGCTCTGAATATTTCTGAAATAGATGATTAATTTGTTATATTTTAAATATTTATATTTTGTTACATAGTAGTTGTTCCTTCGACCCTTTACCTCATAGTTACGGGTAGTTATTTATTTATTTAAATTCGTTGTTATTGAAGAGTCGTCATGGCCGTGGGGTTTGAGCAGTCGCCTGTTATGCAAGCGACGCACGTTCGAATCCCAGTGGGGCTTGTACCAATGAGTTTTTTCTAAAAAACGTATTTGCTGTGATTTCACACCATGTGCTTTACGGTGAAGGAAAACATCTGAGAATAGCGCCTGAGACGGCGATAGACTCACCATCTGTCACGTTGGTACTTCATTATCTTCGGTGAAAAGTGCATACCCCTTAGGGGAATACAGGCATGAGCATATTTATGTATGTCGTATAAATGTCTAAAATTAAACCCGTTTCCTTGCGCTTCATTCAAAACCGTCCATTTTATTGTATGTAACGTTTGAATCACCTTTTATATCAAAATGTAGGTCGGCTTTCGAGGAAATAACGAAAATTTCACAACAGGGTCTTCATCTCGGCCCGCAAAGTTTTTTTATGGAGTCATTAATCTCTTTTTGTTAAAAGCTGGTTTACAGTTTGGATGATAATGGCTAACTCAATTATGGATGAAAATTATTATCTACCGTCTTCCAGAATAATATTAGCCGAAGCCGGCGGGAGTATATCTACCTACTTTAAGTATAAGGTAATCTATGCATCTATATTCTATGCATTCTATACATATACATACAGATAAATAAAATTGCCGTGGTGGCCTTGGGGTTAGGTCAGGAATCCCAGCGGGGCCTGTACCAATGAGTTTTTCCAAAAAAACTTATGTGCAGTTATTTCACACCACGTGCTTTTCGGTGGAGGAAAACATCGTAAGGAAACCTGCATATGTCTGAGAAGTAATTCAAAGACGTATGTATAGTGCCTGAGACGGCGATGGACTCACCCTCTGTCACGTTGGCACTTGATCATATTCGGTGAAATGTGGGTGTTGTTACAACACCTCTGCTTACCTTTGACCTTGACCCTTCTGGGATGGCGTGTGATTATGTATTATTATGTTGTGAAGATATTATAATACTGCAGATTATTAGTTTTGTTTAACTCTATTTTTCATTATAGTTTACTGTCCTTAATTAAATGTCCAGCTACAGAATTATACCTTAAAATTGAATACATATTCAACCTTTGGTATAATATACTTTTTTCTATTACAGCCAATTCTTTTACAGCCATTTAAAGCATAATAATCGGACCAAATTATGCAAATAATAGTTACTGAGAAATTAATAGGGTTTTATATTTGTATATACATAACCGGTTATTGTTCTTCACTATCTTGCATGTCCCTCATTAGTTGACCACGACTGTATATACGTACAGATAAATAAAATTGAATAGTCTGATTGTAATTCCAAAATTATACCTTTTATAAATATACACAATATGATATAGAAAAACCAATTTTTTATTTTCATTAAAGTCTTTGATGAATTCTGAAGTTACTGCCGAACACTAAATCGCGGGTTCGATTGAGATTTTCATCTGCAATTTCCCAGTAGTAGCCCGAAGTCTGGACAGTGCCCGGTTAATAGCAATAGAATCGCCCCCATTTACTTTAACATAACTGACGAAATTTAGGTTATATAACATTTAACACCTCTGCCTCCACCTTTGGGAAACACAGGCGCGATCGTATATATACATACATACCATATGCTCACGTCTGTATTACCCGAAGGGTTAGGCAGAGGTGTTGTTATCACAACACCCACTTTTCACCGAATTTGATTAAGTGCCAACGTGACAGATGGTGAGTCTATCGCCGTCTCAGGCACTATACATACGTCTTAGAAATATGCAGATTTCCTCACGATGTTTTCCTTCACCGTGGTGTGAAATCACTGTACATAAGTTTTTGAGAAAAACTCATTGGTACAGGCCCCGCTGGGATTCGAACTTGCGTCGCTTGCGTAGCAGGCGACTGCTCAAATCCCGAGGCCACCACGGCTCAACGTATATATGTAAATAAATATTCCGTCATTAATTACGAAACATTCCGATGGTATCAAGTTTCCATATTTACTTCCATTAAATATTTCAAGTGCTCGTCATTAAGGCCACGAGTTCTAACTAGGGCACCAGAAAGTGTAAGCAGATTTTACGTTCAAAGAATTTGAAAGCCCAAGTGTTCGGTGTAAGCGCGGCGTAATTGCTTCCTGTAAAACGCGGCGTGTGAAGAACGACCCTCGCCATGTTGCTACCGAAGTACCAGGCTGCCATAAACGTGAAGTGGTGAGATGCAATTAGGCTATGAACTTTATGCATCCCTGGTAACTGTGCGGGGATTTGCGTTGTTTTTAACAGTAATTATGTGCCAGCTGGATCTTATTCCTGACAGCTGCTCACAGTCCATCACTTTGAAACCACAATGCTCTCACTAGGTTTTTAGTAGTACTCAGAATGTTTGTAAGGAGATTTTAACAAGCACGGTATATTTTAAGAGAGAGTCTATAGGTTGTGGTGACCGTTTACCATCAAGTAGCTCGTGTGTTTATTCCCCGACGGGATAGGCAGAGGTGTTGTAATAACAACACTCACTTTTCACCGAAGATGATTAACAGCCATCTTCACAACTTGGTGAGTCTATCGCCGTCTCAGGCACTATACATACGTCTTTGAATTACTTCTCAGGTATATGCAGGTTCACAATAAAGTACGTAGGCTGAAAAGTCGCTTAAATTTTTTTACAGGCCCTACTGGGTTTCGAATTTGCGTCGCTTGCGTAGCAGGCGACTGCTCTAACCCCAATAATAATTCAACTTCGGGCATTATAGGTTAAATATTGGTCTGCTTCCAAGAGAAAAATATGATACTTGCGATCTAGCCACAGCTTCCATTTGTTCACACAAATAACTTCAACTCTATATCTAGTATCCTACCTGACAGTATCACGATTGGGTAAAATTTTCTCGATAGATTTTCGTTTTGAAAACAAAGCCTTTCTGAATTTTCAACGAAAATTTCAAAGCGGAACGAACTTCAAACGGAACAGTGTGACTTCTGAATGATAGCTTATGAAATTATCTAGGTTCTCACCTAAGCTTTTTTTGATTATACTAATACTTTTTATTTTGTGTCGATTTATGCAAATATTAACACCAAATTTATGGCAAAACATGTAGATAGAGATTTGCGGCGGCGCGGCGTACTATCTTTCTTTGAAAACAAAACCTTGGGATGGAATGTTACTTTGAAGGCTATATGAAGTTGGGACTTGAAAATGTTTTATCTTGAAATCAGTTATTTTTGTTCTTTCACCGATAATCAAACAAATATTCAATATTGTTTGATTTTTTTCAAACTCAATCGTGTCTCAAAAAGTACGCTAAAAATACTGTGTCACTTAATTTCATAGATACCGACGGCCTTATTGTTTTAAATAAAGTAGTCTATGTTACTAGAGGAGCATTGCATATTGCGCATGTCATTCGATCAGCGAAGATAAGCAACCCTAAGCCTAACCAGTAATTGGATGGGTGACCACCCGAGTTCCAGACCACGTTAAGCCGTCGGTCCCGGTTGCCAATTTATCATCTTTGGCAATCGTTACAGGTCAGTCGGAGGCCTAAAATAGTCTGACAACTGGCTTAACCCAGATCACAGATTTTCCTCGTTAAAGGGGTTGCGAAGGTCATATGGCAGTCGCTTCGTATAAAAATCAGGTGATCAGCCACATCGGGTTGAATCAAGTGCCGACCCCAACAATGTATGGGATAAGGCCAGGGCGATGATGATGAAAGTAGTCTATGTTACTCCTTGTAACATTAGCAAACTAACAGTCAAAGTCCTGTTGATACCGGCTCGACCGTTTCGGAGATTAGACAGACCGACAGACAGAGTTTTTTTTAAAATTATGTTTTTCTTTTCAGTACCTTATATATTTTCATATACATTTAGTAAAAGCTGTTATTTCGGAATTACTTACAGACAATTAAATTTTATTTATCTGTATAGATGTATAGATATAAACGTCAGACATTTGACGACTTAATAGGATTATATTTACTTACACCGAATAAACAAAGTCCTCTTTACATCTCGATTGTTCCCAACGAAGCTTACATGAGAATGCTTATCAAAACATAAGACTACATAATTGTATGTACTACTAGCTGTGCCCGGCAAACGTTGTATTGCCATTTTTTTTTGGGGTGGATTACCCCTAACATTTAGGGGGATGAAAAATAGATGTTGGCCGATTCTCAGACCTACCCGATCTGCACACAAAATTTCATACAAATCGGTCCAGCCGTTTCGGAGGAGTATGGCAACGAAAACTGTGACACGAGAATTTTATATATTAGATGTTATTGTGGGAAATAAAATCTGACAGCTTAGCTACACGAAGGAATTTATTTTTATATTGTAGCAACACTGAGGCACAGTATAATATATAATGTATGTATACTAGCTGTGGCCCGGGGTTTACCCGTGTAACATTAGTTATTTAATTTACTCCCTGTTACATAAACTACCTGCCAGTAAAGTTCCGTTAAAATCTGTCCAGCCATTTCAGAGATAAGCCGGAACAAACAGACAGAAAAGAAATAAGGATTTATGAAAAATAATATATATACTCACGCCATCCCATAAGGGTCCCCGAAGGGGTAAGCAGAGGTGTTGTAACAACAACACCCACATTTCACCGAACATGATCAAGTGCCAACGTGACAGAGGGTGAGTCCATCGCCGTCTCAGGCACTATACATACGTCTTTAAATTACTTCTCAGACATGTGAAGGTTTCCTCACGATGTTTTTCTTCACCTTAAAGCACGCGGTGTGAAATAACTGCACATAAGTTTTTTAGAAAAACTCATTGGTACAGGCCCGCTGGGATTCGAACTTACGTCGCTTGCGTATCAGGCGACTGCTCTAACTTTAAAGCCACTTCACCAACACGGCTAGCTTACCTTAACACATTCACTGCTAACATTTCAACTTCTTCGTAAATTCTCTAACAGTTGGACGTACATACGCGTCGTTAGCAGTGAATGCGTTAAAGGTATAAAAGCTCTTAAGATCGAATGGGTCAATATTGTAACTAAATTATGCACATAATAATTCAGTCTGAATGTGTTCGTGTCCTATTGGATGGACTTTTATGTCCGGGGAGTAAATTACGAACCCCGGGGAACTGCCACGGGGATTTATTGCCGATAACACGAGGCCTAATGTGCCACTCTTTATCTCGAGCCCTCGGTCTCTTGTGTTAGTTAAGTCCCATACTAACGTTCCTACAAATAAGCATTCGGATAACGTAAATATATATGAAACAGAAGGACCGGTATACAAATATTTTCTTTAAAAAAAAACAATTATTTTGTCAAATGGAATAACGTGCTCTCAATGTCAAATTAGTTTGAATTTAGATTTTTCACCGCTGTTCTAGCACAGTATACATTTTTGCTAAGGTACGAAAGAGTATTCAATTCAATTCAAAATATCTTTATTCGATTAGACTTTTTACAAAGTACTTTCAAATCGTCAGAAGGACACGATTACATAGGATTATACATGCTACCGCCAGGTTCGGAAGGTTGCTTTTACTGAGAAGAACCTGGCAAGAAACTCAGTAATTACTCTTTTAAAAAATTCAAAATATTCAAAGAGATTTCATGTCAAATCTCTTGTAGAGTCAGGCATTATAGGCTTTGCATACCAAACAGTAATCCCATTACTGAAGAAACAAAATACAGTACCATTTCATGATATTGTTGTCATTATCAAAATATTAATATTGAAGAATTAATTTAAAAAAATCCGTAGCAATATATTTTTGTAACTATATTTGACTTTTTGTGGGAATTAGTATTTATATTTTATTGAATTACTGTGCCCCGCGGTGTAACCCGCGTAGAGTTAATTTAATAGTTGACCCGCGGAACCCTAATGTTTTTTTAAATAAAACTACTAAGCCCACGTTTTGCCTTGTAAAATAAGCTATCTACCAGTGAAAGTCCCGTTAAAATTGGTCCAGCATTTCGGGAGATTGACCGCAACAAACAAATAGACAGACAGAGAAATAATTAAAATCTCGATTTTTTTATGTCAGTACCGTATATACATTCATATTGGGCGATATAATGCAGCTTTGTAGTAACGTTTTATATTATGGCGGCAAGAAGAGAAGAGAGAGAGAGCGTGCTCATAGACAACAGGAAGTATTAAAAAAATTTACATAGACAATACAAGGAAACAATGCGACGATTATATTCTAGTGAGCCAAACAATGCACAGATGTAAAATATATATTGAACACATATGCATTTAGTAAAAGCTGTTTTGGAATTACAAACAGACACTTCCGTTTTTTTATCTATAATCGAAAAGAAAGTTAATAGGCCTTGTACAATATTATCAATATTTAAGGGTAATACAGTAAAACTGACAGGAAAAGACTACGGTCCGTCTCGTGGCGTTTTTAGTTTACTCAGCGGCTTAATTTGTCGATTCCACCAAAAACCTATAAATTATTCATGAATTGAGCATTCAACTGTGTACTGAATATATTAACGTGCCCATATTAATGGTTATCCATTTATTTCATTGTTTTTATTTACTACTAGCCGTGGCTCGCGGAACCATACTATTTTTTAAATTAAATGTAGCATATTTTACAATATTAGTCATCCACCTGCGAAAGTCCCGTTGAAATCGGTCGAGCTATTCCTGAGATTAGCCGGAATCAACAGACAAGACCGAGAAACAACTGTTCAGCAGGAGTGCCTCAAGCGCCGGACATATGCTTGCATTGGTCAAGGATACATATTTTCTGCGTTTGCGGTTGAAACTCTGGGGTCCAGATGTTAATCAACTTTTCAAAGAGGTTGCACGTCGTCTGGTAGAAGCTTCTCGTGACAAGCGGGCTGGGGCTTTTCTCGCTCAGAGAATCAGCATTGCTATTCAACGTGGCAATGCTGCCAGCCTTCTTGGCACGATCCCCAGAGACACCGATTTATGCCAAGTTTTCTACTTGTAATTAGTTTTTAGTACTGTTCCTTAAATATCGATTTTTTAAAGTATCTACCTTATATACTTTTATCATTATGCATTTAGTGAAAAACTGTTAATTTGGAGTTAAAAGATTTGGATGAATAAATTTAAGTATATATTTCAGCTTTTCATTAAATAATCGCAATAGAAACGAAACGGATAAACAAACAATATATGTATATTTTTTTATAATATTATGTTCACGCCATCCCTGAAGGTTCCCAGAAGGGGTACGCAGAGGAGTTGTTACAACACCACACTTCACTGAATATGATTTAGTGCCAACGTGACGGTGAGGGCTACTTCTCAGAAAAATGCAGGTTTCCTCAAGATGTTTTCCTTCACCGTAAAGCACGTGGTGTGAAATCACTGCACATAAGTTTTAAGAAAAAATCATTGGTACAGGCCCCGCTAGGATTCAAACTTGCGCTGCTTGCGTAGCAGGCGACTGCTCAAACCCCGAGGTCAGAACGGCTTCTTGTAGGCATAACTCATCACCGCATTACCCACCAAAAGTTAAATATTAATAATAATTATTCAAATTCAAACTTTTCCATAACTTTGTTTCGCTTAACGATTCATATTTCATTTTCAATTAATTCTGATTAGCAAGTTAAGATTCGGCATGGTATTAAGTGCTCCTTTACCAGGGGTGATGCTTAATCTATATCTACACAGTCTTTAGTTAAGTCCGTTTGTTATTCCAATTTAACAGTTTATAAATATACTCACGCCATCCCAGAAAGGGAAAGCAAAGGTACCCCATTTCACCGAATATTATGCCATCGACATAGGGTGAGTCCATCGCCGTCTCAGGCACTATACATACGTCTTTAAATTACTTCTCAGACATATGCAGGTTTCCTCACGATGTTTTTCCTGCATCGTAATGCAAGTGGTGTGAAATCACTGCACATAAGTTATGGAAAAGCTCATTGTACTTGCGTAGCAGGCGACTGCTAAAACCCCAAGGCCAATACGGCTCTTTACTACATGCGTAATGAGATAATTATATTATTTAAAGAAATATTTTCTTAAGAGAATAATCTCTCCTGTTTTTGTTTGTTCCGGCTAGTTTCTGAAACCTTTATAGTGACTTTACTTACATACTTTTATTTACGTATATTCGGCGAAATAAGACCACAATTTAATGAATTATATTATTCTATAACATATTTGCTCATAAAAGGTCTGTTATTTCACCAATTTCAATATCTATGTCAGAAATATGGTCAACGTTTTATGAATAAA
This sequence comes from Watsonalla binaria, assembly GCA_929442735.1. Taxonomy (NCBI): domain Eukaryota; kingdom Metazoa; phylum Arthropoda; class Insecta; order Lepidoptera; family Drepanidae; genus Watsonalla; species Watsonalla binaria. The sequence continues at coordinate 2,657,001 of OV838941.1, forward strand.
ATTTGCGAGATAAAATGTTATAAATAAACATTGAATTCTGTAATTTACTTTACAAATTGTTCAAATTTAACAAGTGATTGCAGGTTCATGTTTTATATATTTCCTGTCAAATATGTTATAAAAGTCTCTGCTTTCTTATAGAAATATCGCCTCTGGTGTCATTTTCAACATACCGCACTTATATCATAATGTACTATTATCACACAAATCTAGATTTATACCTCAATCTAGACAGGTTAAAGATTCTTACATCTCTTTACAAAATGAGATACAGACATCGAGTAATCGGTGAGCCTTCTTATTTTTTGGAACTGGCAATACTGTGAGCCGAGATCGGCCTTGGCTTTACCACACTCTATAAATATAAGCCGACTAAACAGTGTGGAATTCAGTAATTTTTTTAGTGTTGTCAATTTTAAAGATTCTAAATTTACTGTGGAAGTAATATCAATTTGTTTGTAAAACACGTAAATTACGTGTACGCGATCAGCCGCGATGACATCCCTTACTAACATTACGCCTGGGCATATTATCTCCCAGATGCGCGCGTCTGAGTGAGTGTGTGATTTCGAACGATTTTCCTTGATTCCGTACTGTTTGTAGTAAGTATATGTTTATACTTACTGTGGCTTTACTTTACGACAGGCGACTTCACACAACTTACACATACTGACGCCTACACATACATACAATATTTAAGCTCGTACAGGGACGCATTTGCGTAAAGTAAATATTTTGTTGCTGGATATTTATTTAGACTGGAATATAAATATATTTGCCTACTTCGTTGTTTTTGCAGTAAACTCCATTGCTTTATTGGTTCACAAGCGGTTTCTGATAATAAAACTGAAGAGTTTACGATTCTTAATCGTAGTAACAAGTGCTATTTGAAACGAATGTTTATGTAGTCGGAGTAAACAGCTTGAACTAGCTGATGTTTGAGACTTCGCCTGCGTCATTGTAATGTCTTCTATCCATAATATTATAAAGAAGAAAGATTTGTATGTAAGTATGTTTGTAACGAATTGGCCCAAAAAGTACAGAAACGATTTTAAAAGAGCCGTGGTGGCCTCGGGGTTTGAGCAAATTCGAATCCCAGCGGGGCCTGTACCAATGAGTTTTTCTAAAAAACTTATGTACAGTGATTTCACACCAGGTGTTTTACGGTGAAGGAAAACATCGTGAGGAAACCTGCATATTTCTGAGAAGTAATTCAAAGACGTATGTATAGTGCCTGAGACGGCGATAGACTCACCATCTGTCACGTTGGCACTTAATCAAATTCGGTGAAAAATGTGATAACAACACCTCTGCCTACTCCTTCGGGGAATACAGGCGTGAGCATATGTATGTATGTATGTACGATTTTAAAAATTCTTTCACCATTTGAATGCTACATTATCACTGATTAATATGGGCCATTTTTTTATCCCCGTACTCACACGGGAACGGGAACTATGCGAGTGAAACCTCGTGACGTCCGCTAGTCATTTCATAAGAGACGGATTTCGTACATGACCTGTGTTGAGAGAGCGTGAGTTGAGTTTCTTGCTTTTCAGCGGTTTTTCTCAGAGGGCTAGTTTCCGAACCAATAACCGGTTATTCGAAGTTCAAAAGTGCCTTGCAATCATTTCATTTTCAACGTTAAGTGAATATTTTTCGATGAAAACTTAGAACTCGTAATTTTCTAAACACGTCGGGAGTCGAATATATTTATTATACAGAACTGTATTTACTAAACTCCACGGGATATTTTAATTAAGTTTTATTTTCAGAAGCACTTTAAGTGATGTAAAATATATCCTCCTCAATTACCAGTGAAGCAATGAAATGAAATGAACTTTACAAATTAACGTGCCATATTTTAACGCCCACAAAAAACAATTGAATACCGTTGCCGAATAAACGCTAATGACCTTATTTGTTTAAAAAATAACGGCATTTTTCACGTCGAAAAGCGACTTATTAATTAGCGCCCTTAATACGACCCTGACTTTGAATAATCATGGGATGTGAACTCTGTGTCAGAGCTGTTAGGGTTGAAAGTGCTTTGTAGATAAGATTGTGATTGTATTTTATTTGTTTCATTTATATCGTACCACAAATGACACAGGTATTTTTTGAGAAAATATATAAATTATTAGTTTTCGAAGAGTAGCCGGAACAAACAGACAGATAGAGGGACGGAGGGAGATGTTTTTTTTAAGTCAGTTCTGAAGTCAAAGTCAAAGTCAAAAGTATCTTTATTCGATTAGACTTTTTACAAAGTACTTTCAAATCGTCAGAATGACATAATTATACAGCATTATACATGCTACCCCCAGGTTCGGAAGGTTGCTTTTACTGAGAAGAACCTGGCAAGAAACTCAGCAATTCCTCTTTTCGAAAATATTATACAATTTAAAGAATACAAAATAAATAATTTAAAAAACTTAAGCTCATGGACAATGTTCCAATGCACAAATGTCGATAAAAATTAACATAACTAAAAATCTAGTACATCTACTTATAACTAAATGCGTAGCTAGAGATGACCAGCCCCCACAAGCAGCACCTGTTCACAAGTATGACGTGAATGCCAGCCATTGACCTCCTCAACCATCATAGATGGAAGTGGACAACCCGTCATCCAGACCAGATCCATTCTTTATCCTTTCCATATACTTTCATATGCACTTAGTTGAAATCTGTTATTTTGGAATTACAAATAGACACTTCAATTTTATTTATCTGTATATGTATATATATATATATATATATATATATATATATATATCAAACGAGAGATTCCGTTATGCCCTAACACTTACATTAAGAAGTCAAAACGGCTGAAGTCATGACGTCACGACCTAGATGTACCTAGTCTATGAATAAGTTATAAGCTGAACACCAACCAGCCTAAAACAACAGTTGCCCACAAGATATCGTTACAATTAATTCATAATTAAATCCAAACATACAGACCGATCGCAATAATGATTTTACACAATGAACAATTCAATTTAGACATTAAATTGGTTATATTGTTTTAATAATTGAAACTCCTAAGTACATCTCTGTTTTGAAAGTAGGCACCGCTTTGTTCCAATTAAAGGGCGGCTCAAACACGAGCGTCCGATAGCGTCAGTATTTTATATCGCACATGTCTGAACAGAACTTTATATTGGAAATACGTATCTACTAGCGGCGATTTTCCCCTTCCAACTATTGTGCTGGGTACTATACCGATAAATAAAATGGAAGTGTCTCTTTGTAATAACCAAATAAACAGCTTTTCACTCTATGCATTTGAATGTATATAGGTATATAGGACATTTAAGACCATTTTTTTTTACTTTTTTCTGTCTGTCTGTTTGTTCGGGGTAATCTCTGTCACAGCTGGATCGATTTTAACATGACATTCACTGGCAGGTAGCTGATGTTTCAAGGAGTAACTAAGGCTACTTTTATTTATAAAAATAATTATATAGATACCTATAAGTTGGTAAAAGCGTGAGGTTTGTAAAAAAATAATGTTTTATTTATTCAGTCAGAACGAGTGCTATCTACATAGCCAGAGATTATAAAACCAGGGACGTGACAATATATGCTAAAACATTACGTAATACGTATTCAGGCAGCTGGGCAATACATACATATACCCATACATATACAGTACATAAAATTACTCAACATACATCTGTAAACATTTCGGCAAACATCCTTTATTATCTATCGGCATTTATGGTAACAGATAGTCAAACAGATAGACAATGGCAGTCGCTTCGTATAAAAATCAGGTGATCAGCCACATCGAGTTGAATCAAGTGCCGACCCCAACAATGTATGGGATAAGGCCAGGGAGATGATGATTTATGGTAACAGACTCATTTATCCTTACATACTTATGCTCACGTTTGTATTCCCCGAAGGGCTAGGCAGACGTGTTGCAATAACAACACCCACTTTACCCCGAAGATAATTAAGTGCCAACATGACAGATAGTGAGTCCATCGCTGTCTCAGGCACTACACATACGTCTTTGAATTACTTCTCAGAGTGCTTATCGCAACAATGCGAGCTTCTCGAAATAGCCGTCACAAGTCATCACCGTAAACGCAGATTTGTCATCTTTAGGCCGACAGACGGCGCTGTTTCGATCCTATAAAAATCTGCGTTTACTTCAACGCAATGACTTGTGATGGAGGCAGTGAAAAATTCGCACAAGTGCCTCGGACATATGCAGGTTTCCTCACGATGCTTTCCGAGCATGAAAGGCGTGGAGTTTGAGCAGTCGCCTGCTACGCAAGCGACACAATTTCGAATCCCAGCGGGGCCTATACAAATGAGTTTTTCTAATAACTCATGTACAGTGATTTCACACCACGTGCTTTACAGTGAAGGATAACATCACCTATCCTTAATAATATTATAAATGCGAAAGTAACGTCTATTTGTCACGCTTTAAATTTACTGAATAAAATTAGATATTCTAGAGCTACTTTTTAATGTGAATAAAGGGTTGTAAGGGGTTGAAAGAGGGGTCGAAAGGTTGTATCGAAGAAGCTCCAAGCATTTATATTTTAGACACTTGATTGATTAGATATAAATAAAAAAATTATTTATGTTTGAATATATTTTACGCTCAAGTGGGTAAAATAACAAAGGGTACCTACTAATAAAAACTCAATTGTTTTCTAATGGCCTATTAGTGGATATATGAGGCTAAGACAGACTATTATACCATGAGCTTATTATGAAGTCTCATTCGATTCATTGAACTGAAACAAAGGAGCGGGGGATATGTGTGCGGCTAACTAGGCAAGCATAAGGTTCTCGCGTTTCAACGAAGATACAGGTGACTCGAGGTTCCTTGTGGTATGTTTAATTTTCGGTGTCGGCGAAAATAGGACAGCTGTTAAAATATGTGATAGGGTACAATGTAAGGAAGCAAATAAAATGATTATTACAAAAAATCTTCTTCCGTTTTCCAGAAATTGACGTTCAAATTGGCCATATCAAGACCTTAATTTCGCATAAAAATCAGCGGTAACGTAGAGTTATTCACGTGAAATCTAACTACGTTTTTATTTTTTGGTCTCCCACTAATAGCTCCTGAAATAATCTCATAAAACCATTTGTCGAAACCAGTAACGTTCTCCTTAACTTAACAAGAAGTTTAATGACCGCTTCATTCAATCTCTTAAGGCCGCGAGCTTTTCGGCCCTTCGCAACCATAGTCTATAGCTAAGTTATCGTTGGAGCTAGATATTTTACGACTTCAATATAGTGATATATTCATAAAACCATACAACTTCTAGAAGACAACTGTTCCTTTTTCTCCGGTACCCTCCCGAGTTCCCTCCGTGCCTCGGAGAGCACGTTAAGCCGTCTGACCCGGTTGCCAATTTATCATCTTTGGTAATCGTTACAGGTCAGTGGCCAAGAATAATCTGAGAACTGGTTAAACCAGATCACAGATTTTCCTCGTCAAAGGGGTTGCGAATGTCAGATGGCAGTCGCTTCGTATAAAAATCAGGTGATCAGCCACATCGGGTTGAATCAAGTGCCGACCCCAACAATGTATGGGACAAAGGGAGATGATGATGAAAGGATGATAAAAATACCAACCATTGATCTAAATATAAATATAATATCAAAAAGTTTCGCGAAACATAAAACATAGCCTTGAGTAGCCGTAAAAACGATTAAAAATACCTTGTTGTTTTGGCAGAGCCATCAAAAATTTTATTACGATTCGCTATCATTTTCTTCTCGTTGATTAAAACAAGATGTTATATCAAAGATTACCACAAAAAAGAGGTGCTCTCTTTCGATATACTGGGGTAGGTACCTCCACCTTACAGAAGATCGCACAACTAATGCTACATTTGAGTACTGGTGTGTTCCAGGGGTAAGGTTCCATAGGTTTGGAGTGGAGTCGCTGTGCTAGCACATAGCTATAGTTGTCATAATCTGAGTATAGGGATTTCTATACAGATAAATAAAATTGAAGTGTCTGTTTGTGATTACAAAATACCACCTTTTTACTAAAATAATATGAAAGTACTGTCTTTAAAAAAAAAATCAAAAAATTTCTCTGTCTGTGTTTCTATCTGCCTGTTTGTTCCGGGTAATCTCTGAAACGGCTGGACCGATTTTAACGGCACTTTCACTGGCAGATAGCTAATGTTACAAGGAGTAACTTTGGCTACTTTTATTTAAAAAAGTTCCGTGAAAGCACAGGGCACAGCTATTCTTTATGAGGTAGGAAACGCAAAAGTAATCGAACAAAGATATTTTTGAGTATGAGTTAGATATAAATTTACAGTAGCAGACTACACACCACGTCGTTAGGTATTGAAGTTACAAGACTTATAAGTGTTGCAAGTTGACAAGAGCTAACTTCACTTATGTTGAACTTAAGTCGTGGCCGAGACTTCAGTAAGTTTAACTTGGGTCGTAGTGTTACGGTTACACGGCTATATGCGATCTAGGCATATATTATCGTTGAGTTAGAGAACCGGACTGGCGTAATTCATATTTTTTATTTAACTTGCAATGTTTGAAAGCCATGGTGGCCTTGAGGAGCTCGTGGCACAGTTGCTATTGCGCATATCATTCGATCAGCGAAGTTAAGCAACCCTAAGCCTAGCCAGTAATTGGATGGGTGACCGCCCGAGTTCCCTCCGTGCCTCAGAGAGCACGTTAAGCCGTCGGTCCCGGTTGCCAATTTATCATCTTTGGGAATCGTTACAGGTCAGTCGGAGGCCTAAAATAGTCTGACAACTGGTTTAACCCTGATCACAGATTTTCCTCGTTATTGGGGTTGCGAAGGTCAGACGGCAGTCGCTTCGTATAAAAATCAGGTGATCAGCCGCATCTGGTTGATATTTCTGTATTTAGTTAGTTGATATTCATATGCATTTAGTTAAAAGCTGTTATTTGGGTATTACAAACGACACATCAATTTTATTTATCTGTATATATGTATAGATGTTCAGTGTGCGCTGGCCTTAACGACGTCGGACAATAAAGTACCGCACGTTCGCAAACACAACACAAGACCGGCAAAAGTACAAAATATAATGTTCTGTATTTCTCTTTGTCTCTGCAAAGGGAACGGTTAAAATTGCCGCTGTTTTAGTTTATAACTTTGTACTTATTCTCTGCGATTTGGAAGAAACGCTTGCTTTGTTTCTGTCAGGTTTCTGAGTTATGTTGGTATAATGAGGGGAATATTGTTTTGCTTAGACTTTCCGCCCGAGTTGTAAGCGCGTATCTTGAATATCGCTGCGAGGGAGCGCAAGGGTTATGCCCAACTCGCATCGACTAAACTTCACGGTGTTCCTCCTGTACCCCTACCACGGGTTTGCCACCGTTTTCGTAATCTATACTCGCTAGCGTCACTCGCAATATTTGTATGAGATGGCAAACCCGTGATAGGGGTACAGTGCACCTGTCACGGGTTTGCTACCGTTTTCGTAATCTATACTCGCTAGCGTCTCCGCCGAATAATGAGAAAATATGCAGCGACTCCCAGCGGTGACGTGCAGAACTAAAATATCACATACAAATATTGCGAATGACGCTAGCGAGTGTAGATTGGGAAAACAGTACCAAACTCATGATAAGGGTACTGGTTCCCAGGGGAATGCTCAGCAAGCCTGTGGAATTTATTCAAATAAACTAGATGTGCCCCGCGGTGTCACCGTGTAGACTTAATTTCAGGGCTGGCTTAATTAGAAATAATTAACAAAGTAAGTAGCCTATATTTTTTAAATAAATCTAGGTTATTCCTTATAGCATTAGTCACCTTCCAGTGAAAGTCCCATTAAAATCGCTCCAGCCGTTTCAGAGATAAGCCGGAACAAACATACAGTTAGACAAGAAGAGTTTTATATACATTTATTTTTTATAACCTGTGCCAGTTTTATTTATCTGTATATAGATTATGCCAAATTCGGTCATATATCAAAATCCGCTATTGTAAAGATATTTTATTCTATGATAACAATTATTATTCTAGGATATACTTTGTATTAAAGAATGGTGAAATTAAAAACAATTTTATAACCTATTTCCATTCCGCAGTTTGATAAGAAACTTCAGTGAACCATATTTCAGAACTTCGACTGCATTTAACTTGTACAATGGAAATGCAACTTAACAAAGCTATGATTATGCTTTATATCAGTTTAACAAAGTTCCCGACCCTCGTTGGAAGAATATTAATTTTGTTGTATCCTATGAAGTTAGAGTGAGTAATATTTTTCTTTTATTATTCCATACTCTTTGTCAAATTTGTGAATTAAGTGTATTTTAACCGTGTTCAAACTAAGAGGGTTTTGAAAAATAATATCTTAGTATAATGTATTTTTTTTATAACTATAAGAGCCGTGGTGGCCTTGAGGTTTGAGCAGTCGCCTGCTACGCAAGCGACGCAAGTTCGAATCCCAGCGGGGCCTGTACCAATGAGATTTTATATAAAACTTATGTACCTACAGTGATTTCAAACCGCGTGCTTTACGGTGAAGGAAAACATCGTGAGGAAACCTGCATATGTCTGAGAAGTAATTCAAAGACGTATGTATAGTGCCTGAGACGGCGATGGACTTTATACATTACTAACGGACCTCACGCGGTTTCACCCGCGTAGTTCCCGTTCCCGTGGGAGTACGGGGATAAAATAAAGCCCATGTTACTCGCTGATGATGTAGCTATCCAGTGGTGAAAGAATTTTGAAATCGGCCTAGTAGTTTTTGAGCCTATTCATTACAAAGTTTTCCTCTTTATAATATTAGTGTAGAAGTATAGATACCTTCTCAAAGTAAAGTTAAACTATAAAACCCCGGCCACAAACGAGCGTTTCTTTAAGTCTCCATAATTAAGTTTTCCCTGTTCTTAATCCTAGCTTTGTACAATGCTAAATTAATTTCCTTTGCGCGGCGCAGCAAAATGGTATGTGGACTTTTAAAGAATTTAACGGCCATTTTCAAACTGGACGCCTTTGTTGGGACGAAGAAAGGCACATCATTTGTCTAGTTTTTGCAGAGTTCTATGAATTTAATAAACTAGAATTAAATTGTCTATAGTCGTTTTACTATGGCGGTCTATTTTTATTTAATACATTTGTGTCATCATGTCATTATTTTATACATAATCTTATATCTTATAAAGCAATTCTTGTATATATATATATATAAAAAACTTATGTACATTGATTCCACACCACGTACTTTACGGTGAAGGAAAACATCGTGAGGAAACCTGCATATTTCCAAGAAGTAATTCAATGACGTATGTAAATTGTCTGAGACGGCGATGGACTCACCATCTGTCACGTTGCCACTTAATCATCTTCGGTGAAAAGTGGGTGTAGCTATTACAACACCTCTGCCTACCCCTTCGGGGAATACAGGCGTGAGCATATGTAAGTAGGTAATATAAAGCCGGCCTTATATCGAAATGCACTCCCTATTTCATTAACTTTTCCTTCCTCTCAAGGCTGCAACGAACATTAAAGAAACTTTAGAGCCCGGAGGCTTATTTGAGAATAATTAAAATGGAGTTAATTAAAAAGAAATATGAAATATCTTAGTGGTGATTAAAAGTTTTGCATTTACCTTTAAGCATCTTAAGCACCTTATTATTTATAAGCGCAGGCTTGGAAATAGGATTTGATGGATTAACTGCGTTAAATATTGTAATCATTATGTGAATTAGCTTATAAGCACAAAAACATGTAATCTATATATATAAAAGAAAGTCGTGTTAGTTACACTGTTTATAACTCAATCACGGCTGAATCGATTTGGCTGAAAATTGGTGGGGAGGCAGCTTAGATCCAGGGGAAGGACATAGGATACTATATCCTATATAAAATAGCTGCTTTTCACTGAATGTATATGGAAGAATATAAGGGACATAAATATGTAAAAAAAAACAAATTTTTAACATTTTTTCTCTCTTATTTTGTTCCGGGTAAACTCTGAAACCTCTGGACCGATTTCTAGGGGACTTTCACTGACAGGTAGTTGATGTTACAAGGACTAACATAGGATACTTTGTTTATGTTAGGGTTCCGTGAAAAAATCCACCCATAAAATTTTGTCTACGCGGGTGAAACCGCGGGGCACATCTAGTATTTAATAATGGAAGCATGTGGGCCACGCAAAAAAAAATCTAATAGATAGATCATCGATTTCATATATAGCTAAATGTAACATTAGACGTATCAGTTGAGTTTGGATACACCGACCAACAGATGGCGTAAGACGGCCCTCAAACCGCAAAACAAGGGAAGGAAAAATACGACGAATGAGGTAGGATCACGAGTAGCTCAATTGGCAGAGCAACTGCACGGTTTACAGAGGTCGTGGGGTCGAGTCCCGCCTCGTGTTCGTATTTTTCTTGACTATTGTTTAGAATATAGAATGTAAACCTGTGTGTCATGCAAAAACAATCTCATCAAACATTCCTGGGGTATGCAGAGATGTAATAACAACACACACTTTTCACCAAAAATTATTAACTACCAACGTGACAGATGGTTAGTGTATCGCCGTCTCAGGCACTATACATACGTTTTCACGATGTTTTAAGGACGTGGTGCGGGATCACTGCACTTTTTGAAAATACTCATTGGTAGAGATTGCTGGGATTCAATCTTCCGTCGCTTGCTTAGCAGGGGAGTGCTTAAACCCCTAAGCCACCACGGCTCTTTTATCATTAAAACTCATTTAACACGAAAAAAGTCAGAGACAGAAGCTTGTCCATATCAAACAAAGCGTCGCAGCTGAGATGTCTCATCAGTGATAAATGGTTTCATCATTTATTAAAAGCGCTTTTTATTGTTACAGGACAATAAATCAATAGCCACAACTCTATGGGACTGGAGGGGATATGATTGGATGCGCTCGCGAGTGCCAGTGAAGTGCGCTCAACATTCCACCCAAGAAAACTGTCACGATGGCCGACCCGGACGCGTTTGACGATGAGGTATGTGTTTATGTCATTGAAATATATGCGGCTTATCTATGAGGTGATATAAGAATGTTAGTAGGTACTGTTTTTAGTTCTGCAGTAAAAAGTGAAGGTTATTTCTCGTTTATAAATATTATTTTCTTTAGAGAGCCGTGGTCGCCGTGTGGTTTGAGCAGTCGCCTGCAATGCAAGCGACGCAAGTTTGGATTTCAGCAGCGCCTGTACAAAAGAGTTTTTATAGAAATAAAACTAAAGTGAAATCATTTCATACCACGTGCTTTACGGTGAAGGAAAACATCATGAGGAACACTGTATATGTCTGAAAAAAATTCAAAGACGTGTATGTACAGTGCCTGAGACGGCGATGGACTCACCCTCTGTCACGTTGGCATATAATCATCTTCGGTGAAAAGTGTGTGCTGCTATTACAACACCTCTCCCTCTGCCCCGAATGCGTTTCGGGAAAAAATAGGCGTGAGAGATATTTGTGTAAAAAATCCTTCTTACAGCTAAAATACTAACATTAAAAGAGTTAAATCAAAGTTTCATTTGAAATACTTGCAATTAAAAACTACCGAAAGGTCACACGCATATCCAGTTTTTGCTCACAATTTTTCTGTTTATATTTGTGTTGCATAGCTGCGCTTTGATGACCGAGAGTCTGGGTAAAAAATGTATTCGAAAAACATTGCTTCATTCTGAATTATGAATTTACGAGAGAAATAACTTTGCAGTGTAAATATTTTGGAATACACGAAATAACTCGCATTCTTTTGCTATATAAATGTTTCGGAAGAGTTTCATTGTACTTGGACAGCATAATATCAGAATGTATTAAAATAACCATCCATTTAGTACATTATTAAACACCTTAAAAATATAATCCAAAAACTAAACTATATTATTAAAATGCCCCGTAGGCAAGGTTCCGAAGATACTGGCAGCATTCCCCCTTTGGATGGCAAGACACATTCTTTGACCGAGGTACCTTAATTTTAATTATTGCTGTGTCGAGTTTTTGTTTTAGGAAAAATTCTATTAGATGTTTTCATGTTGTATCTAGCAATTTGAAGACTATTCCAGTAATTTATTCATTGGTATGAGTTTTTTTCTTAAAAACTGTCAAATCTTACACATCATTCATTAAATTACAATCTTCTATTGGAAAGTGTTATGTATGCGATTACACCTTACGCAGTACAGAGATGTATGCATGTGTGCGTGTGGCTGCGTCCACCGTGAAGTGAGTAAAATAAACAGTGCGCTATGAGCAAGCTTGCGTTTTACTTGTGTTCCTCTCCGTTCTCGAATACATATCAGTGGCGACGAAAGCGCGTGTATTGTACATTTTTAATATGTCGAGCGTAAATTTTGGCATTTTGTCGAGCTTTGACCACAATATACAGGACTGGAAGACGTATAAAAGTCGTCTTACACAGTGGTTTATTGCGAACGACGTGACAAGTACCAAAGATGCAACGGGAACGAAAAGGCGCGCCATTTTGTTAAGCGCACTCACGGAAGGTACCTATAGGCTGGCAGCTCATTTAGCGTTACCAAAAGAGTTGCAAGAGGTACCATACGAAGACATATTGAACCTGCTGGATGCTCACTTTGCTCCGAAAAGTATCGGGTTCAGTGAGCGGCACAAATTCTACGCGGCGGTACAACAACAATCGGAATCTCCCGCGCAATGGGCAGCAAGGTTACGTGGTTTGACACAGGATTGCTTTTTTAAGGATGTGGAAGAAGCATTGCGTGACAAATTCATAATGGGAATGCTGCCGGGAGTTGAAAAAGAGAAGTTATATGCCCAAGACTTAACAGACATGGCTCTGAAGAAAGCGATTGAGTTTGCTGAGAATATCCGCTGCGCCAGGGAAGCGGCCGCCGCGAGTGCTGGCGCCGCCGGAGCTGCTGGAATGAGTAATCAACTATTCAAGATAGTGGATCATAAGAAAATCGTAAAAAGTGGTAAAAGTGGCGGTTTTGTTAGGGAAAAGTGTTCGGTTTGCGGTTATAATAATCACAAATCTATAGAGTGTCGGTTCGCTGAGTATGTGTGCAAAAAGTGTAATGTCAAGGGCCATTTACGTAGAATGTGTCCATCGAAGATCAACTACGTAAATAACGGAGTCAGGGACGAAGGTGATGACGATGACGGTAAGATTTTCAGTATTCGATCTGTGCGGGGGGAACCGATGGTAGAAAATGTGTCGATATTGGGTTTGAATGTTAAGTGTGAGATCGATAGTGGGTCTGCAGTAACAGTAATATCAGAGAATATGTACAAAAGCAAATTCAAGGACGTGCCAATGTCCCCTAGTCGCAAAAAACTGATGAGTTATACGGGAGATAGTATAAACTGTGTAGGAGTTGCGCGGTTACCGGTAAAGTTCGCAGATCGTACGTGCACACTGGATGTACACATAGTGCGCGCGGGCGGCCCGCCGCTGCTCGGCAGAGATTTTATCTCTTTATTTAAATTAGAATTGGTACCGGTCAACTACTGCCATAAAGTTTCTGATGAGGTAGATCAATTACATGTACAGTTCCCGGCGTTATTTTCTGATAAATTGGGTTGTTTTAATAAATATAAGGTAAAATTGTTAATGAAAGAGACAGCAAAACCAATTTTTTTTAAAGCGCGGTCTATGGCTTTTGCATTACGCGAAAAAGTAAACAATGAAATCGACAGATTGGTGGATTTAGAGATACTAAAACAAACTGATCATTCGGAATATGCGTCACCTATAGTCCCAGTGTTGAAACGTAATGGTAGTGTTCGTTTATGTGCCGATTATTCGGTTAGTATTAATAAACATTTGGTTGTAGATCAATACCCGTTACCTACTGCCAAAGAATTATTTTCGAAATTGCATGGAGGTCAAAGGTTTTCAAAACTGGATCTGTCTATGGCATATAATCAGTTTGTTATCGATGAGGAATCACAAAAGTATACATGTATTAATACACATCGCGGGTTATACAAATATACACGTCTTGCGTTCGGGCTAGCGTGTGCGCCGGCTATTTTTCAACGTGCGATGGAGTGCGTGTTAGCAGGGATAGATGGCGTGACATGTATGTTAGATGATATATTAGTCACGGGGGAAGATGATCAGATTCATTTGACAAGGCTAAAGATGGTAATGCAAAAATTACAAGACGCCGGGTTAACATTACAAAGAAATAAATGCGAATTTTTTAAAGACGAAGTTTGTTATCTCGGTTACGTTATCAACAAGAACGGATTGCAAAAATCCCCTGATAAAGTTGAGGCCATTGTCAATGCTCCAGTTCCCGCCAATGTAAACCAGTTACAGTCTTTTCTAGGACTGGTTAATTATTATAGAGATTTTGTCCGCGATGCTTCATCGATATTACACCCTCTATACGATTTGTTAAAAAAGAATGTCACTTGGACTTGGAACGAGGTTCATAAAAGAGCATTTGATAAAATTAAAAACAATCTAGCATCTGATCAAGTATTAACCCATTTTAATCCCAAAGCAAGGTTAATTTTGACTGTAGATGCATCACCAACGGGGTTGGGTGCAATCTTATCACAAATTGAAGATAACGGTTGCGAAAAGCCAATCGCGTTTGCATCGCGTACTTTAAATTCCGCGGAAAAGCGTTACGCGCAAATACAAAAAGAGGCCACCGCTATAATTTTTGGAGTCAGGCGTTTTCACCAATACCTTTATGGTAGGGCAGATCCGTTTACCTTACGTACAGACCACAAGCCGCTTATTTCAATTTTTGGACCCTATAAAGGTATACCGGAAGTTTCAGCTAACAGGTTACAAAGGTACGCGATGTTTTTAAGTGGTTACAATTATAACATAGAATATATACGCGGTGCACAAAACTCAGCTGACTACTTGTCTCGAGCGAGTTTGCCACCGCCGACACCGCTGCTGACGGAAGGCGAACGCGGGGAAGGTAAGGGCGCGGGCGCGGGGGCGAGCACAGTCATAGGGAGCCACAGCTGTGACACGGACGACGCGGACGCAACAATAACATGCGACCGCGCAGCGTATATATGTTTTGTTTTGGAGGGAGATTTACCTGTACAATTAAATGTATTACGGGAGGAAACGTTAAAAGATCCTATTTTATCCCTAGTTATTAAATACATTATGAATGGTTGGCCTAGGATAATTAACGATTTACGTATAAAACCGTATCATTTATGTAGAATGCAATTGGCTTATGAAAATGGTTGTGTAATGCGGGGTCATAAGGTCGTAATTCCTGAATCTTTACGCGAAAGAGTTATGTCTGACTTACACGCTTCTCATTTAGGAATAGTAAAGACTAAGGCCGAAGCCCGTTCACGGTTTTGGTTTCCGAGTATAGACGACTACGTAGAACGCCTGATAGCGAGTTGCGATATATGCATTCAATTACGGTCCTCCCCGCCGCGCGCTCCTCCCTCGCCTTGGGAATATCCGGCGCGTGTTTTTAGTCGGGTACACATAGATTTTCTTGGACCCATTAACGGCCATATGTATCTGGTAGTCGTAGACGCACATTCTAAGTGGCCGGAAATTTATGACATGGTTAATACAACCACTACAACTGCCGTGGTAGAGAAGTTGTATGAGTTTATGTCTAGGTTCGGGATACCTCACACGATTGTGAGTGACAATGGCACAGCTTTTTGTTCACACGATTTTAAGCATTTTTGTGATTTAAATGGGATCACACATTTGACGTCACCGCCATACCATCCCGCCAGTAACGGACAGGCGGAAAGTTACGTCAAAATTATTAAAAAGGGTATTAAATCTAGTCTATTATCTAGTCGCACCGCGAGGGACATGAGACTGAAATTACTTAAATACGTGTTTGATTATAGGAACTCGATACATTCTACCACCGGTTTCTCGCCCGCACAGTTGGTCTACGGACGCAGTCTGAGGTCGCGTTTAGACCTATTGTCACCGAAGGACTCGTCACCTTCGACCACGAACTCAACTCGAATTGATAAACAGTGTTCACAGAGTAAAAACGAGCGGAAACCAAAATGTTTTGCCCCCGGTGAATATATATTATTTAAAAAATATGGTAATAATAATAGTAAACAATGGTGTAAGGGAATAATAGTCCAGAAACTTGGAAGAGTTTTGTATTTAGTGAAAGATTTAGGTACACAAATACTGTATAGGAAACATAAGAATCAGTTAATATTATATAAGGGGACACTTTCTGGATGTAATCTATGGGACAATGACCTTAATGAGAGTGCTAATGACCAGGATACTTGCGTATCAACCACGCCGCCGCCGCCTATTACACTGTCGTCACCCACATCGGTCTCGCCTACCATTGCATCCACATTTCAAGCTCCGCTACTCCCTGTGCTGTCTACTTCCACCACAAGGGAGATCACGAGGGAAACATCGGATGGCACGCGGGAGACGGGATCAGATGGAGTAGACCTAGCTACTCCGGAATCAACGAAATCGCCAGAGGCACCACATGGGAGGGAGCAGCTAAATGAAGTGTTGGATGAAGCTGAAAGTGATACCGAGGAATCGGCTGGTAATGCAGCAAACATTCAAAGATCTAAACGTCTGCGTCCCAGGGTTGATTACAAACGATATTTTTAGATGTAAGGGTTCCAAGCTCAAGCTCGATAATATCTTATTATATTGGACTTGTGAAAATAGATTTAGTTTCTAAATAAGGGTAGGAGTTGTTATGTATGCGATTACACCTTACGCAGTACAGAGATGTATGCATGTGTGCGTGTGGCTGCGTCCACCGTGAAGTGAGTAAAATAAACAGTGCGCTATGAGCAAGCTTGCGTTTTACTTGTGTTCCTCTCCGTTCTCGAATACATATCAGAAAGAAAATAAAGAAAAACCTTAATCAACTCAAAATCTAGTGCATTGAAAGGAGAAAATCTGAAAGTACTTCGATAAATGCTCTCGTAAAAACTGCCAATGCTGCCAACTTCACTAACGAGTTGCCAGTTCGTAATGAAATGTTGGCAGCCATGCGACACTATATCGCAGCCTAATTACTGAGCGTTTGGCAGATTTCATTAAAGTATTTCGACTATTAGTTGTTGTTAAAGGCTTTGACTATTCGGCGGGAAATCCAATGCTATGCTCACTAAAATGCCTTTGCTTGCGGCGGCGACTGGATGACGGTTGTCCACTTCCCTCTATGATGGTTGAGGAGGTCAATGGCTGGCATTCACGTCATACTTGTGAACAAGTGCTGCGTGTGGTCATCTCAAGCCACGCATTTAGTTATAAGTAGATGTACTAGATTTTTAGTTATGTTAATTTTTATCGACATTTGTGCATTGAAACATTGTCCATGAACTTACGTTTCTTAAATTATTTATTTTTTATGCTTTAAATTGTATAATACTTTTGAAAAGAGCAATTACAGAGTTTCTTGCCAGGTTCTTCTCAGTAAAAGCAACCTTCCGAACCTGGCGGTAGCATGTATAATCCTGTACAAATATGTCATTCTGACGATTTGAAAGTACTTTGTAAAAAGGCTAATCGAATAAAGGTACTTTTGACTTTGACTTTGACTATGGCAATTAGCTGAATCGTAACTATGTCGAGCCCATCTCTCTTTCTATGATAGTTTGACTCTTATTATGAGACAGATGTATACGACGTGCAAACATCTATCACTGTCGCACAGTTGAACTATTTAAATCGGTCCAGTACTTTTTGAGCCCATTCGTTACAAACATACATGCAAACCTTTCCTCTTTATAATATTAGTATAGACTAGCTGTGCCCTTAAGTTTTTTATTAAAAGTAGCCTAAACTGTCATCCCCGATGTTATCCCCTTGGGGGTAGAATTAATTAAAATCCTTTCTTAGCGGATGCCTACGTCATAAAATCTACCTGCATGCCAAATTTTAGCCCGATCCGTCCAGTGGTTTGGGCTGTGCGTTGAGATCAGTATGTCAGTGAGTCACTTTTGAGTTATATATATTTAGATTCTTTGCCTGCAACTTTAAGGTGGAGTGGGCCAGTAGGCTTTCTAATTACTCTTAGCACAACTTGCAGAAGCATAAAAACCTATCCAAATTCCAGTATATTATAAACAATGTCCGGAACTATCAGTATGCGGTGCTGTAATTGGTTTGTGTCTGACTTTACCAATTAGCGGGGAGCGTTCTTGTGGAAACTAAGGAGCGGCGGGTGGGTCTAGTGCTAGCGGTTTCCACGAGGCAAAGGAATCTATGAGAGCCAAGTTAATGGAGCTAGTTTCTTCCCGGTTATTCTCAGAAGGCCTATTTCCAAGCCGGTGCTCAGTTCTAGGACATTCATCATTTTCATGTCACTTTCGATGTTCTGAGCTTATTCGGGACTGTACGGCACCTTACAGTTAATCGCAGCCAAATATTGTAAATGAGTGTTGTTTCCACGGTGAGAAAGGTCGCCAGATTTTCATGTGAGGACGTAATAGTGATTCAATTATTACACACTTATTTTTACGTGGAGAATTCATTATGGATACACCAACCGCGGGGGCAGTGGAAGAGTTATACCGGACTCTGGTCGCTAAGTGGGGGGAGCACGTGTTATGTCTTCAATGCTTCACCGTGACCCCCCCAGCGGCTGTCCTGTCAAGCTCACAGCCTTCTAGGTTTTGTATAAAAAATCATTCTCAAATTGATGTCTTCAAGGGCCCTTGAAATCCTTGGTGTCCAAGCTGTATTAAAGATAGGGAAACTGTTATTGGGTTTTTTTATCTGTAATGTCCCACTAGCAGGCCGATACTCGCCTACTACATGAGATTTAAACATTATTGGCGAAATGTAGGTGAATCATAAGTACGTCGCTGCCAACTCCGGGAATATGCTATGCTGCTATATAATATGCTATCTGCATAATAAAATATTTGCTCCCGGCTACCTCTATATTAAATTTTATTTAATAACTATGAAAAATATGAGCAGTGGTGGCCTTGAGGTTTGAGCAATCGCCTGATACGCAAGCGACGCAAGTTCGAATCCCAGCGGGGCCTGTACCAATGAGTTTTTCTAAAAAAAACTTATGTACAGTGATTTCACACCACGTGCTTTACGGTGAAGGAAAACATCGTGAGGAAACGTATGTAAAGTGACTGAGACGGTAATGGACCCACCATCTGTCACGTTGGCACTTAATCATCTTCGGTGAAAAGTGGGTGTTGTGATTACAACACCTCTGCCTACCCCTTCGGGGAATACAGGCGTGAGCATATGTATGTATGTATGAAAAATATATTCAAGTTCCAACCGCTTGCTCTGAGACCCCACCTTATTGAATGCCATGTCTCGCTCCGGAGTCCGGATGAAAATAGGAAAGAAATGGTGGAAATTGTACTTTCCTACACTGCGGCGTTCGTGTAGGGGAGGGTTAGTTCCCGATGCTCCCAATAAAATGATATTTGTTATTACTTGTCCGTGGCTGGGTTACTTACGATATTTGTTCATTTTGTTACCATCGTGCTAACTATTTTACTATATCTTATGTGCTGTATTATATATGTAACTGCCTCGTTAGTCTAGTGGCTAGTACGTTCGCCTTCCGATCACGAGGTCCCGGGTTCGATTCCCGGGTCGGGTCAAGAAAAATATATTGGGGTTTGTCTGTCAAGGAATTCACAATAAAATGCCCGGAGTTTGGAAGTTGGCGGTGTTTCCACCCCCGTGGCTCGGGACGCACGTTGCACCGTTGGTCCTCCGCCTGATCTCTCTCCGGTCGTGTCGGATTGCCTCCCATCCCACTATGAGAGTGAGGGAATAAAGAGTGCACCTGTGTTTACGCACACACTTGTGCACTATAATATCTCCTGCGCACATGGCTGAAATTCGGTAGGAGATCATTATTATTATTGTATATGTGCTGAACCCGAAGCCAATTAAAAGTCCTCACTCCTCTCTCTGTAGTCTGCTTGCGGAGGGCTCTTTCTTTCTTTGGACACATGGCGAGAAGAGAACCACATAGCCTAGAGAAAAACATAATGGTTGGCCTTGTCGAGGGAACGAGAAGTGGAGGCAGAGCTCCAAATCACTGGACGGATCCTCTCCTAGAGGCACTTAATAGTAGCGCACAGTCCGCTCATCATCAGGCTCAGAACAGAGCAGCCTGGAGAGCTCTTACAGATAGACATACTTATGGTGGTCACGACCCTCAGCTGTGAGGAAAACGATGAAGAAGAAGATGTGCTATATTTCCCTTAATACAAAACATGGTTTAACGTAACGATGAACGTGACAAGGGAGCCGTCATGGCTGTGGGGTTTGAGCAGTCGCCTGCCACGCGACGCAAGTTCGCATCCAATAACGTTTTCTAAAAACTTAAGAGCCGTTATTTCACCCCACGTTCTTAACGGTGAAGGGTAAAATCGTGAGGAAACCTACATATGTGTGAAGTAATTCATAAGACGTACTTATAGTGTCTGAGACGGCGATAGACTCGTTATTTGTCACGTTGACACTTAATCATCTTCTGTGAAAAGTGGGTGTAGTTATTACAACACCTCTGCCTACCCCTTCGGTGACTATAGGCGAGAGCGTAAGATGTGTATGCATGTATGTATGTATGAGTTTATTTGTTTGTAAAATATGTATTACTGTCTCTCAAACACGTCTTTTTGCGTTTTGTGAATAACCTTTATTTTTTATTTAGCATCTATCACCGTTATTTAGCAACGAAAGAAAGGGTTAGAGACAAATGCTGCCA
This sequence comes from Watsonalla binaria, assembly GCA_929442735.1. Classification (NCBI taxonomy): domain Eukaryota; kingdom Metazoa; phylum Arthropoda; class Insecta; order Lepidoptera; family Drepanidae; genus Watsonalla; species Watsonalla binaria. The sequence continues at coordinate 2,677,686 of OV838941.1, forward strand.
ATGAAAATAAATATCTATATTGAAAAACTTTGGTCGTTATTTACAATTCCTTATGTAGCATAATTTATGCGAAGCGAGTAACAAATTAGCTCCACTTCTTTTCCCCGAAGATAATAAATAAAAACCCGGGATTTGTCACAAGTAGTTTCCGCAAGTACCAGGCTGCCATGAGACGTAAGAGGCTTTCGGTAACGTAAGTCTGCCGTAGGTCGCACGCACGAAAATAAATCTCTATCCCCGCGGCTGTTTACTATCGCATCCTTCAATTCATGTTTGCCTGGTATTGACGGGCGAGTTATGATGTTGTTTTTGTAGCAAATATAATCATCAAAACAAGGAAAAGTTCAATCGACTTTGATGATATTTTTTTGCAGGGAATTACGAACTCTCTCGCCTCATGGCCTCAGGTTTGGAACTATCTGATTCTCTATATTATTGAACGAACAGACGAGATAACTCAAGGAACTAAACACAGAGAAATAAAAGTCTTGCCATATCTGTGAACCAAACGGTGACTCTCAGCTGTTTTCTCGTCCATCATTAATCCGCCGAAAAATACTTTTCTTCATATAAACAACATATATCTAACTACAAATATAACAGTCTCGTTAGTCTATTGGTATGTAAGTGGTCTCGGGTTCGATTCCCGGTTTGATTTCAAAATTGATATTGGGTTTTTCTGTTAAGACAATATTTGCCCGGAGTTTGGAAGTTGGAGGTGTTTACACCCCACGTGCTTCGGAAAGCACATTAAGCCGTTGGTCCTCCGCCTGATCTCTCTCCGGTCGTGTCGGATTGCCGTCCCATCGGACTATGAGAGTGAGGGAATAAAGAGTGCACCTGTGTTTGCGCACACACTTGTGCACTATAATATATCCTGCGCAGATGGGTAATAATCTCCGTTGAGATTAGCCGCCAAATTCGGAGAGCAAGAAATTCGGTAGGAGACATTAATATTGTTATGTAAGTATCTAGAAAGTTATCGTAAATTGAAGACCAGCCAGGTATTTTATTGAGAATTTAGGGCAATAATCGTATTGGTTCACTGGCGACTTTGCAGCCTTTTAACTTAATTGATTGAGTTAAGTATTCTTAGGAAAATTCTGGCTTCCCTTTATGGAAACGAAAAAGGTTTTGTGTTTGATGAGGTATAATAATAAATATTAAATGGAGCCGTGGTGAGTTTGCGAGAAATATTTTACGATTCAAATTTATGTTGATGATGTGGCAGATCATCCGATTTTTATACGAAGCGACTGCCATTTGACCTTAGTAACCCTTTTTGCGAGGACCTCCGACTGACCTATTACGATTGCCAGAGATGACCAGGATCGATAGCTTAACGTGCTCTCCGAGGCATGGAGGGAACTTGGGCGGTCATCTATCCAACTACTGCCGTGGGTTATGGTTGCTTAACTTCACTGATGGAATGACGTGCGCAATATCAACCGTGCCCCGAGTTACTCAACTGAGGCCTAAACAAGCTCTTCTTGCAATACTCTAACTCATTTACGTCTGTCTCATACTATGAGTCAAACTAATGGCACGGCTCTAGGATTTCGGTATTTTGAAACTGCTTTGCTGGGTATTGTATCTTCCACCTTACTTAATATCAATGAGTGATTTCTTAAGGTGTTGTGTTCCTGCGGAGAGTAAGGTTGCCTCCAATCGTTGGAGGATAAGCGTAGAAGTTACACACTCCTTATAATTGATGTCATTGGATGCATCCGCGGCATACTGCTGCAAGCGTTCATAGGTCAGTGTTGCCAACTTTAAAGAAAAAGTAGATTAAAATCTCCAATCGTTATTGCCAATACATATGGCAATATTTGCAACCAAACCAAATGGGGATTTCTTCTCATATCCGAAAAATCGCTCTACATTTGAACGCCTCCAGCTGGGTAAGGCAATTTGTGCCTTACGGTGTGTGAACTACAGTTTAATTTAGCACTGAACAGTAAGCGATGATCATAAATACATCGATACGGGAGCCGCGAAGATATTAATATCCGTTTGAGCGGTAAGGGTGTGTACACTTTTGAAGTCGAAATTAAATTGTGGCAGAAATGATATTTTATTATATTAAGGTAGATATACGTCCTAATTAGGACATTTTTGTATCTCTTTTACTTAGACACTTATATTTCAGAGAATAGATTTAAAACGTCGATTATTATGAACATAACATACAATATCATGTCTTTGGCCTTTGTTGGGGTCGGCACTTGATTCCAATTTTCGATTCCACATCGGGCTAAATCCAAAATGGCCGACGCTAACAATGTATGGGATAAGGCCAGGGAGATGATTTATTGAACGTCTTGTGAAGTATTTACAAAGATTTAATAAATACCATATTGCATGGGAGATTTACAGACTGCCTCGTTGGCTTAGTGATTGCAAGTACGAACGATGACTAGCTCTTCAAGTTCGATCTCCGGGTCGGGCATAGTGTTATTGTGCTTTTCCACCTGTTCACAGTAGCAGCCCGGAGTCTGGATTAGGGCTAATTACTTAGGACTTATATATAGCTAGGGAATTGTGGGTGTACTATATGTATCTGCCTACCCTTTAGGAGAATAAAGGCGTGGGCATATACATGTATTAAATTTTATTATATTATTTTTTATGCCAGATTCTTTACAGAATGTAATAATGCGCGTGTACGTAATCTGTAGTTTACTACGTGGCTCCCGGCCAACTATGCCTCCCTAGAGATGATAAATTATTTAATGTGTTCATTGGACATTTGTGGTAGCGTACATGCGTCCGATTATTAACCGAAATATTTTTATTAAAGACTTAATTATATGTACAAGGAACAGTACTTAAAACAAATTACAAGTAGAAAACGTGTCCCAAATCGGTGTCTTTCGGGATCGTGCCAAGAAGGCTGGCAGCATTGCCGCGTTGAATAGCAATGCTGATTCTCGCATGTCACGAGAAGCTTCTACCAGACGACGTGCAACCTCTTTGAAATATGCGTACTATATATTTTATCTATCAATGTCTATATCTATATAGATAAATAAAAGTAAAGTGTCTGTTTTATAATTCCAAATTTAAAGTTTCTGTTACAATATTTTTTTTAAATAGTTCTCTGAATACCTGTCCGTCTGTCTGTTTGTTCCTGTTTATTGACCGATCGAGTTCGAGCCCAGGACCTCGTGTCCATAGTAGCACTTGCAACCACTGGACCAACGTAGTAATTTATTGTATTGCAATTATTATTATTATGTGCCTGTTGTGTCCCACTGCTGAGTAAAGGCATCCCTTTCACTTTTCCGACTTTCCCTGTCCTCAGCAGTCCTCTCCCAATCGCTCCTGGAAGCATTAAGCTCAACCCGCTATCTCCTCCGAGGCCGCGTTGTCGTTTCCTGCTATTTGATGTCCAATTCGTAATGGTTTTTGCCCATAGCTCAACCTTAATGCGGCAGACGTGGCCAGCCCAGTTCCACTTGAGGCTGGCAGTAGCGTGGCCTACATCCGCAATTTGTGTCTTGAAGCGTATTGTCGAGTTCCTCACTTGATCTATTAATTTTACTCCCAGAATGCTGCAATTGCAATGAAATAAAAAATATTTTGTTTCCAAATGTCGATTACTAATGTACATACGCCCTAACGAAATATAAGGTCGGTAAGCGGGTTTTATCCGCACACTTCATGACTAATGGCTCCTATTTCCTATGATATTTCCTTATTAACGATCAGAGATTTCGGTTCCGTAGAATTATAAATGTAATATTTACATTAACATTTCTTTTAATAGCAATTAATCTTATAAACCCTTTGTCATAAATAGTAGGAATCAGTTCCTCGCTGATGGCAAAAGGTGCGATGTCAGAATGTAAATGATTTACTCAGTTATGGGGCCTCCAAATGTGCTCTTATTGGAATGACAGTTCAACTGTGCGACAGGGACGTCGTGTATATTCAATACTAGCTGTGCCCTGCGGTTTCACCCGCGTTAATTTCATTCCCGCGGAAGCCCAAATGCTTTTTTCTAAATAAACATAGCCTAAGTTACTCCTTGTAGCAATCTGCCAGTGAAAGTCCCGTTAAATCCGTTCAGCCGTTTCAGAGATTATCTGGAACGGACAGACATAGAAAACAAGTAGAAAAAATAAATTTTATTCAGTAGGTACCATATACTTCATATGTATTTAGTGACAAGCTGTTATTTTTGAATTACAAACAAACAATTCAATTTTATTTATCTGTATAGATCAAAGTATCATGGCAATAAGAGCTCATGGTAAGGACTCTGGTGAGGCTACTGAAAACAAGAATAACATAAATTCAGTGATGACACCACGAGTTTTACTGAAGAAAAATTCGCGAGTAAACCTGCATGTCTGATTCAACAGGCTGTTTGGTCTGATATGGCAATAAACTAAACTCACCATCTAACACGTTGGCAACTCGTCAGCTGTGAAATTGGGTGTAGTAACACTGGTGGCCACTGTTGTGTTCATATGAAAAACACAAGCTCTTATGAAAATTTCGTATTAAAGAAAAAATACTCCTAGTATCCTCAACAAGCCTTTAGCAAGTACAATACTAGTCCGCCATTTTGGATGATCCGCCATATTGGATAGACCTACGTTACAGAGCTAAGCGTGCATTGTGTTTACCAAATTTTAGCCCAATCAAGATTGCATACGTATTTATTGCAAGTTACATCAAAGCTTGTGAAATAAGATTATAAATCCTGACATCAACGTACAGCCTAAACTACCTAGGTAGCCTTGCAAGTTGCAAGGCTACCTAGGCAAGTTCGAATCCCAGTGGGCCTGTACCAATGAGTTTTTCTAAAAACTTATGTGCAGTGATTTCCACCACGTGGTGTACGATGAAGGGAAACATCGTGAGGAAACCTGCATATGTCTGAGAAGTAATTCAAAGGCGTATGTATAGTGCCTGAGACGGCGATGGACTCACCCTCTGTTACGTTGAAATAAATCCACTAATGATAATAAGTCTACGCAGGTAAAATCGCGGGACACAACTAGTCCATCACTAATACTAATAAACAGGGATGTATTAGTGGATAATTGCGGATTTAAGGACGTGTACCCACAACCAGTACCATGTTTGATCAGGCTTATTATGTTTGCTGTGGTATTGTTATAAGCCAATGTATTGTACGTTTAGACAACGGAGTTATCTATACATATATACAGATGAATGATATTGATGTGTCTGTTTGTAGTTCCAAAATAACAGCTTTTCACTAAATGCATATGACAGTATAATCAGCACTTAAATAAAAAAAATCTAAATATTTCTCTGCCTAAGGTAGAGTCACCAGTCATGGACAGTATAAGCGATTTTTTTCCGTATTTGCTCTGTAATTTCTTTATTCTTGCCACCCACGAACATAGTCTATGCGGGTGAAACCGTGGGGCATAGCTAGTAAAAATAAAAGAATGCAATAGTTTGAAAACTATTTGCAATTAAGCCCTCATAGGACTTGTCCTTTATGTTAATAAACTAAGGGGGTTCAGTAGTTAGCCCGTGCAATATGGCGGATAGGTCAGATAGTTTGAATAGCTCCGCATGCAAATTACAGCTCTCAGCTCGAAGCACTATATTAGATATTCAATGCTTGAGATTTCCGGGAGAGGCTTTAGAGAATTTGCAATTTGAATTTTGAGCTTGGTTTTTGGCAATTACACGCGTCTGGAATTGAGTGTATATATGTTTCCTGCAGTGGCCTTTTATCAGGCACAGTTGCTATTGCGCAGTATATTCGATCAGCGAATTTAAGCAACCCTAACCCTAGCCAATAATTGGATGGGTAACCGCCCGCGTTCCCTCCGTGCCTCGGAGAGCACGTTCAGCCGTCGGTCCCGGTTGACAATTTATCATCTTTGGCAATCGTTACAGGTCAGTCGGGGCCTGAAATTGTCTGACAACTGGCTTAACCCAGGTCATAGATTTTCTTCGTCAAAGGGGTTGCGATCGGGTTGAATCAAGTGCCGACCCCAATAATGTATGGGATAAGGCCAGGGAGATGATGATATGGTACACGAAGTACCAGGCGCACATAACGGACAAGGAGTTAATAAGTTGATTGCGAATAACATGTAGCTACATCGGGTTGAATCAAGTGCCGACTCCAACAATGGGATAATGCCAGGGAGATGATGATGATGTACGCTTGTTAGTACGGTTGCCGTCACAAGCTATGAGCGCTCAGTGGTAATTGTGGGGGTAATTGCGCATGTATTTATTCACGTCGCGTCATACAGTCGGAGACAGACTCATCAACATAACGGTCAGCTCTCATAGCTTGCGATTGAATAATCCAGACTCCGGGTTGCTTGCTACTAGAAAATTATAGATGGAATAACACTTTACCCGCCCGGGGATCGAACCCAGGACCTCGTTAATACATTCAGGGCCTGTAGACAAAGTAACATTATAATGAAGTAACTATAGAAGCGATACAAAATGTACGGGATTGATCTAAAATGTGTTACGTGAATGATTCATGTCATTTCCATACATTTTATATCGCTTATATTAGCGCAAAGGCTAGCGAATATTACTTTAGTTACCTACTGTTGGTCATTAGCTAAGTGAAATGCATATTCTCCTAAAACAATTGTAGCTTCAAAGAAACACGAAATCCAATATCCATGATAATGTGGCCTTATTATATGCAAATTGTTAATTCGGAGAACGGTTGCCGAATTATTCGCATCCACGCTAAGAACACGATTTACGTTCACAATATGGTTACCATTTTTTAAAGGTTCATTCCACTTACAAGGGCCGAGGGAACAGCGTTCTAAAAAGGCTGGTTTCTTAAAAATGATTACAAAAAATTACAGGCACAAGGCGACTCTAGCCCACGACCACTGCAAACCAACCTGGATGAGTGACTTAAATATAGCTGGTGATCATCATCTGCTGGGCCTTATCCCATACATTGTTGGGGTCGGCACTTGATTCAACCCGATGAAGCTGATCACCTGATTTTTATACGAAGCGACTGCCATCTGACATTCGCAACCCTTTTTTACAAGGAAAATCAGTGATCAGGGTTAAACCAGTTGTCAGACTATTATAGGCTTCCGACTTACCTGTAACGATTGCCAAAGATGATAAATTGGCAACCGGGACCTACGGCTTAGCGTGCTCTCCGAGACACGGAGGGAACTCGGGCGGTCACCCATCCAATTACTGGCTAGGATTAGGGTTGCTTAACTTCACTGATCGAGTTATATGCGCTACAGCAACTGTGCCACGAGCTCCTCTTAAATATAGCTGCTGATATTCGGGTTGTGTAATTATAAGTACATCTCTGCCTACTACTTCAGGGAATATATGTTAATGAATATGCTGAAACCATCCAAGAACTCTGCCCGTCTCAGGCACTATGCGGCTTTGAATTTACCTATTTACGGACATATTCTGATATCCTCACGATGTTTTCATTCAGCGTAAAGGAAAACCTCTTCAGATTTTCCTGGTGGCAATACACCTAAGATTCAACAGGAACAGGATTTTTTTTAACTAAAAGTTCAGTACCGAAAGTAAACGAAATAATATATGGCAAAAATATGTCAGTTGTTTGACGTATCTGTCAGTTGTTTGACGTATCTGTCAGTAAGTGGCCGTCTCGCTCTCGTTTATTCTAGTCTCGCGCTCTACACTGAATGTAAACGTGTGACGTGTTATACAAATAAAATATCTGTGCTCTATATCTATAGTAATACATATAACCTACGTATTATATAGTTAGGCGTATATTTTTGGGGATTATTACCGAAAACCACTTACGAAGTAGTGCCAAATCCTACTTTACGGTCGCAGTAGAAATCCTACAATAATAGGCACAAGACCTCTCTAGGTAAGGATTTTTGCACTACCCTGGAACTCACCTCACTAACTTGGGAATACGTGCTAAGTTTCCAAGTTTTCGTGATAAATATGCTATAAGTTACCGCTGTATCGCCCAACTTAAGAACATATGACAGTTGGCAGATCTACGCCACAGACGCCACAGTATAAAATATACGTTTACAGGCAGTAAGGAATCACGCCCGGATATTTTTAAATAAGAATTTATCTCCATTGGGTTTGAGGGAATTTTACTCTTCTATCTACTATCAAAATAATGTAGATTTGTCATTTTGAAATTTTAAAATAATTCGGTCAACACGTAACTGACGTATACGACGTGACACCTCATTCTGCCATTGCGCCTATTCCGCTTCTTTTCTGGGGGTCTGTGTGAGTATGTAATTTTAAATTATATATTTCTAGATTCCTAACTGATTGTAAAGCTAATATTTAAGCTGTGTCTATCTTCTCGTCTATGTCTTTATCTTTGGTAGACTTTTGGAGTTTGGTGGCTCTTTCGAGTTGTATTAGTTAGTTACGATTATCTTATCTATACTACTTACTTACTTGACGAGATATGCGAGATATGTTTGAGAAGCTACTTAGGAACTACTATGTAGTTCCATTACAATTAATAAAATAACTCGCTCTTTGCTTCGACATTGTCCGCCCATCTCTATTCTCATTATCATCATAATTTTAAGAGTTGTGACTCCCCTTGGTTTAACCAATGCAATTTCTTCCATTCGGCTCTATCAAGTGCCACCTTGACCTCCCTATACGTCATGACATACACCTTTAGGAATCTCTATTCTTATTATATTAAAAAAAACCTCTGAGTACCTGCTACCATCTACTCAGACTTTCTTAATTAGATGTCTAGCGTACTGGATACTGGGGAGAACTGAGGGCCTACTATGATCGTTTATGCAGCGAGTATTTAGAAGCTCTTAGCTTTAACGTTCAATTTTACGGTACCAGAATAAAACGTCAAAGCTCAGAAGTTTTTAATATGCTTTGCTTAAACTGATGATGGTAGGCCCTCTGGACCTTTTAATTTTTTTAACCTGATGGTAAGTAGTGACCGCAGCCAACGGACTTTGTTGAAAGTCTAATCAAATGAAGATATTTGTGAGTTTGAATTTGAATAATGCAACACGTCCATCGTAAAGCACAGAAAAATACATAAAAACTTTGATGCAAACTAAAAAGTAATTGTCTTCAATCTCTCTATTTACAATATCAATATTATTCTCTCTTTTCTATCCTATATAGTCGTACTGTCCAAATTTCTTCTCGTACTCATGAGGCATCATCATGTTTGGTTTCCCGAACTTCTTCATCCACTCTTTTTTCTCTTCCTCCATTCTCTCCGCCGCAGGATCTTGAGTAGTAGAAGTCTTACCTCTCGCTATATTGTGTAAATATGACTCGTAGAGACTCATTCTTGGTAGGACAGAGTTGTCTTCGGCTGGTTCTAGAGGCACGTTGATAGGTTCGAAAGGCAGTGTCAGCAAATATTTGTTGGGATCGAATGGATTTTGTGTTTCTTCTATTTCGGTTGAATTTTGGTTTTCTGGTTTGGAAGTCTTGGATGAAGTACGTGGGTCCGCAGTCGTGGTAGTCGTGGTAGGTCGGTTGGTTTCGTCCCAAATTACTGATTGGAGCCATGTAGAGAAGCTAGCTACTTTTGGAAAGGCGTGTGTCTTACTGTACAGAGCGCATGAGTGGATGAAGGACGCGATCCCTACTAGGGTATCGTTCTGGATGACTGCGCCACCGTTATCTTTCTGTAATTGGAATTATATTTATTATGCAGCGTTTTTCCACTCGCCACATAGATGGCGCTACTCGCTCACAAATGCTCAGTTTGAGTACAAATACACGAGCACCTAAATCGCGCAATAAGAGTTTTCAAACGCATTTCAGTAAATATACAAGTTTCCTACTAGAACAGTTGGAGCCGCGATTCACCAGGTATGATACCCACCTGGCTGGATCTTCCCTTTGCTTGGGATAAGCATGATTTTCCAAAAACTTAAATGCAGTGATTTCACACCACGCGCTTTGCGGTAAAAGAAAATATAATGAGGAAACCTGCATATGTCTGCGAATAAAGACGTGTTTGAGATTATGATAGACTCATCTTGTCACGTAATTATTATCGTTGAAAAGTGGGTGTAACGCCTATTACTGTGAAGACTCTTTTGAGAAGGTCTGAGCATACGTATGGAACTCGCCTGAAGTAGTACCCCAAGTGGAAACCTACGTTGCCGTAGTATCAAGTATCAATACATTTTGATCCACGCTAGAAAGACGCGTTAAAACCTATTCTTGGGGCACGGAACTTAGTTATAAAACTAATAAGGCACAGCATAAATGAAGTAAGGAAACACATTCAAGTTAAAATATTTAGGTTATCCATGCGTACGTCATAAAATAATCTCCAATCGAAAATAAAATATCGTTTTCTTTAATGTTTTAGTTAAGGTAGCGTGTTTAGATTCAACGTTAGATTTCGTCACGAAACCAATTTACTGCCGGTATTTAGGCTGCTTTTATCATGATTATTTAACTGTAGATTAGGGCATGATAAGCTGTTGTGCGGTACAGTCAAATGTATAAGGTCTCATGAGACAACGGTAAAACGAAACCGGTTGATAGGGTATTATTCATAAGTATGCAGAGAGCCATGGTGGCCCCGGGGTTTGAGCAGTCGCCTGCTACGCAAGCGAATCCCAGCCGGGCTTAACGTCCACACGACAACCAATGAGTTTTTCTAAAAACTTATGTGCAGTGATTTCACACCACGTACTTTTCTGTGAAGGGAGACAATGTGAGAAAGCCTGCATATGTCTGAAAAGTATTTCAAAGACGTATGTATAGTGCCTGAGACGGTCATGGACTTATTCTCTGTCATATTGGCACCTAATCATATTCGGTGAAATGTGGGCGTTGTTGTTACAACACCTCTGCTTACCCCTTCGGGGACCCTTCTGGGATGACGTGAGCATATTTTATTTATTTATTTATCAAAAAATTATTTAAAAAAATAAAGATAGGTAGAACATATCGGGGTATCTCTTTTAATTGGGACTGGGGTTTGTACCTCCACCTTACAGAAGTTCGCAGTCGAATAATGCTACCATTGAGTGTATTGTATTCCCGAGGTGAGTAAGGTCACCAGTCTTCCATGGGGTAAGGGAGGAGTTTTCTGTTCTAGCGTATAGTGAGACTCTTTTATCTTGTAAAATTTTGGTACCGTGATTCCATTCTTCGGGTGGGCAACGCGTGAGTGATACATTAACCAGCTTACCATCAGGTGAACTGCACGCTTATTTGGCACCTTTGAAGTATACAAATAGAGGGACACTAGCAGAATGGATATGTCTAGCCGGTTTAATAATTATAATGTTGAGTACTGACCCTGCAGAAATGCCTGTTCGGATCCTGGACACCTCCCATGCAGATATAATTGCCAGGTACCATTTTGGTATACGCCTCGCAAATGGACGGCTCTATTATCGGTGCATTCACCACCCGGATATGCTGTGGACAGTTATAATAAACTCTTATAATTAATGAATAATTTAACGGATGAAATTTCAAGCTTAATTTGAACATTAATCTCTTAAATTTACGCAAATTAAACCAGCAGCAATTTATCATTATGTCATGTTATGTTAATAGGATGTGGATAAAATAGGCCGCATTTAGTGCATCATGGAGTACTAATTTTGTCGGCACCCAAGCAATTCCTCTTTCAGCACCAACTATATATACATATGCTCACGCCTGTATTCCCCTAAGGGGCAGGCAGAGGTGTTGTTATCACAGCACCCACTTTTCACCGAAGATTATTAAGTGCCAACGTGACAGATGGTGAGTCCATCGCCGTCTCAGACACTTTACATACGTCATTGAATTACTTCCCATAAATATGCAGGTTTCCTCACGATGTTTCCCTTCACCGTAAAGCACGTGGTGTGAAATCACTGTACATAAGTTTTTTAGAAAAACTCATTGGTACAGGCCCCGCTGGGATTCGAACATGCGTCGCTTGCGTATCAGGCGACTGCTCAAACCTCAAGGCCACCACGGCTCAAAGAACTGAATGGAAACGACGAGAAAGAAGAATGTAAGGATGGTAGCAAGTGACAAACAGTGGCACAGTATAAATATATGCTTACTAAGCAGTATGGAATCAATACTAAATTTATTAAATACTAGCGGACGTCACACGGTTTCACCCGCGTGGTTCCCGTTCCCGTGAGATTACCGGGATAAAACATAGCCTATATTAATCAGTGATGATGTAGCATTCAAATGGTCAAATAATTTTTGAAATCGGTCGAGTTCTTTTTGAGCCAATACGTTACAAACATACATACAAACCTTTCCTCTTTATAATATTAGTATAGAATAACGTTAACATCATCGAACTTAAAGGAAATATAAAATTGTATCTGCTGTAAAAGTAATGTATAAATAAAATTGTCTGTAAAAGACGTATACGCGATCGGTATCGACGTGATATTGCTCTGATGCCGCTTATAATCTCGTAAATTGGCGCATCTTTGTGATTTATTCCCAGATTCCGAACTGCTTGTAGCACAAATTGACGTATACTGTAATCTGGTCTCTGCCTACGCCCATGGGTTACAGATAGTTTCAAACGATTAAAAAAACCTCACCCCAGTAGGTGTCCAAGCGATGATGGCAGCCAGGTATCCTAGAGACACGTCATCTTCAGGCTCCGGGAGCCTCACAGCTGACAGTCTCGGACCAAACTCCAGCGGCTCTTCCAGCTTTATAGCAGACACTTTGTGGTCGAAGTTGTTTATCAACATCTTTATCTGGGAGTCGAATGAAATTGTATGATTCTTAACTGTGGTTTTGCAGTAATGCAATAGGTTTGAGGAGCCTTTGGTTGTATGCTAGGATTGAGTAAATATTTTTAGACTTTCATATCTTCTACATACATACATACATATGCTCACGCCTGTATTCCCCGAAGGGGTAGGCAGAGGTGTTATCACAACACCTACTTTTCACCGGAGATGATTTAGTGCCAATGTGACAGCTGGTGAGTCCATCGCCGTCTCAGACACTTTACATACGTCATTGAATTACATTTCAGAAATATGCAGGTTTCCTTACGATGTTTTCCTTCACCGTAAAGCACGTGGTGTGAAATCACTGTACATATTTTTTTTTTTTAGAAAAACTCATTGTTACAAGCCCCGCTGGGATTCGAACTTGCGTCGCTTGCGTAGCAGGCGACTGCTCTAACCCCGTGGCCACCACGGCTCTACACTTTATTATTAAAATCAATTGGTGTACGCCAGTCTCGTTATAACTCGAAAACTTCTTTTTAGATAGAAAAAGATTTAAAAATAAGCAAACTAAACAAAAACGGGTGAGACTTAGATAGCTATTATGTACTAGTTAGGTATTATGTATAAAATAAACACATCAAACTTCAGTCCTGCGTTCGATCACGGGTCGGGCAAAGTGTAATATCCCTGAAGCTGAGTCTTCCCATCACAAATTGGTGCCCTGTTTATGGCAATAGGATCCTACTTTTTACATATGTACATTGCACACATATATAGGGCATACGTATGTATGTAATGTAATATGTATCAAACATATATTTTTTCCATTCATCGCTTTATAATCATCCAATAGTACAAATATGATGAATATATATCGACTTATGTATGACTGAATATATAGATATTTACCTCATTCACCGCTCCACCCTTCGTATTATAAGAACTTCCAGTCCTTATAGTGAAATTGCCCAAATTCTTGCGCGTCACGTATGAAGATATGACATCACTGCGAAAAATAATATTCTTAACGTATACATATTATATTAGGGGACCTAGGATAGTGCCTTTGGGTACGTAAAGTTTTATTATGGACTCGATTCAGCTTTTTGAATGTTACTCTTTGTGTCTCGATGACCTTATTATTGATGTTGATGATTTTTTATTTTTAAATAATCTGTTGAGTCTAATTTCACAATCCACGGTACATTTCATTCGTTATAATCGGGAAATTTAAAAAAAAATGACTCTTTTCAAATTGGGATACTTTTGGTTGGTTGCGTATGTGCGTGTCCAAAATTCGACCCTTATATATAAAAAATCATACTTGTTTTTGCTCCGCAAAATCAACGTGGTTTACTCCTAACCTGGCGTATTGATGTAAAAAACTGCTTTCTCTTCAAATTCGGCTTCGAGACTTCTTAGGGTACCTAATATTGGCTGTTCCTTCTAATTTCTTCCCAAGTTTTATGAGTAGGATAAGTATAATTGATTCTCGGGTCGGTAGGCTTTTGGGACACGGACCGCGAATGCCACGCCTATTGTACCAAAAATAATTACGCATTCCAAATAGCTTTTGAAAATTATGCTTGCAAGCCCATTTTCTAAGGGGGCGTTAACCGCAACCCCATTGCAGGTGTACTGTACATTATATTAATTATTTCATATTAATCTTAGATCACGGTTTAAACGCAAGCACCTGCTCCGCGGTTTTCATAAAAACTTTTTGGAATAAATGATATTAATAACTAAAAATATTCTTCTAAAAACGTATGTACACTACGTGGTTTACGGTGATGGAAAACATCGTGAAGAAACTTGCATATGTTTGAGAAGTAATTCTAAAGACGTATGTATAGTGCCTAAAGCGATAGACCCACCATCTGTCACATTGGCACTTAATCATCATTGGTGAAAAATGAGTTTCGTTATAGAGTTCTACTCTGCCTATATATATATATATATATATATACAGGCGTGAGCATATGACCTTTGCTTAAATTGGGGTACTGTGATACTGATCCCATCCATATAATATAACTACAGGAGGTTTAGATAAATTATTGAAAAAGCTTGAGTCGACCCGCACCGCCATTAGAGCGCGCGGAGATTTGTTCGGCCTCGCATACGATTTGTTCGAAAATACTTCGGGAATATGTCGCAGAAAAGGTCCACTGTTATTGGTTGGAGCACCCTCTGTATATTGGCTTTCTATCAGAATGTGCCATTGTGATCACATTACGTCATGCCGTCAAGTTGCGAGGTAACGTAAAGGATTGTGTTCGTGGTTTTTGGACATTGTTGAAGATCGCCTGGTACTTACAAAGACCTTTGATGGCGAAATCAATTTCAATTCTACGATCGTTTTTGTTTGATTATATGCCTTCTATATATGTACTACATCTAGCTGTGCCCTGCGGTTTCAGCCTCGTAGGCATTAATTTCATGGGTGGCTTCATTTCACTTCTACATCTACAATACTATTAAAAAATATAAAATATTCTTTCACCATTGGAAAGTTACATCATCAGAGAGTAATATAGGCTTTATTTTATCCCCGTACTCCTACGGGAACGGGAACTACGGGTGAAACCGCATGACGTCCGCTAGTATGGGTTATATTTAAATAATAGTAGCCTTGTAAAGTTACACCTTGTAACGTCAACTATCGCGTTACAATTGGTTTAACAGTTTCAGATATTAGCCAGAATGAACAAGACAGATAGATAGAAAAAACTATTAAAAAATATTTTTGTTTATATAAGTACCATATAATTTTATTTCTATGTACTGAAATTTGGTAATTCATAATTACAAATAAACACTTAAATTACTGTATTTACTTATATAGATATAGAAAGGGTAAACGCTATAGTTTATTATTATTTCATACTATAAAAAAACCATAATACATTTAATTTGAGCCAAAAAACCCATACAGGCGGACAGCTGAATATTTACCTACTTAAACAATATACCGAACCGCCCAAGATAACCACTGCCTACTGAGCTACAAGGGTGAAGTGATGAAGTTCAAATAAACATTACTCAGTTCCTCTTAAAGAAAGATCAGAATCAACGAAACATAAATAAGCCGGCGGATCCTTTCTGCAAATAACTTGTTTACTTCAAACAATCTTCCCTATAATTGGATATGAATAAATCACACAAATTTGTATTGTAAACAGGGTATTCTGTGCGTAATTCGTTAGTTAATCTGGATTTCATTTAAGGAAACAACACGATGAACACTTTAGTGATATATGAAGCCGTGGTGGCCTTGGGGTTTGAGCAGTTGCCTGCTACACAAGCAACGCAAGTTTTTCTACACATTATTAAGAGAGGTAAGGCATAACGACTCGATCCTTATTGCTGCTAGTGGTTGCAGAAGTTGCATTATTGCCAACTATGATTGCTTAAACATTGAGTATTAAGAACTTCTTATCGTGACGTTTACTTTTAGGGTACCAATATGAAAAGTCAAAGCTCAGGATGATGGTAGGCATATTTGTCGCAAGGCTCGAAAACCCGGTGAAAAAAAGATCATAATATTTTTCAACGAAAAACTGATTAAAATAGAACAAAAAGATTGTATTCAAAGAACAAGGATTGTAATAATTCAAAGATGAATAAAGGTAATAAGTAGAAGCTATATTTCAGCGCACTTAGCCCATCCACTGGAAAATTACTCAGATGTCCTTTTCTAAGGACCTTAGGTTATTGTTTAAGGTATTGAAATTATACAATGTTATGATAGAACGGCGAAGATTAAATTAAACTGAATTCATTTCAAAAGCTCGTCTTTAAGATGCTTGAAAATTCAAGATATTTTATAAGAAAAAGCCTGCCTATGAGTTATATTTACAAAAGAGCTGTGCCCCGCTATTTCACCCGATATACTTAATTCACGAGAAGCTTTATTTCGCCGAACCTTATTTGTTTTTATTAAATAACATAGCTTAAGTTAAGGAAGAGGAATACGAAGGCTAACATACATGAGACAAGTTAAGGAAAAGTTGTCTGTCATGACTTATAAGGAGGTCAAAGATATGGCACTGGACAGAGACAAGTGGAAAGAGTTGCATCGGATACACCGACAGGAGTTACTCTTAAATTCACGTTGATGAAGTCACTCCTAGTAACATCAGCTACCTGCCAGGGAAAGTTCCTTTAATATCGGTCCAACCGTTTCTGACATTCCATCAATACAGAATAAAATATATGCTGGTAAAACTACGGAGTACAGCTAGTGTTCATGTAAAAAACGCCTATTACACAAGGTCCTCATCAAGAGTCCTTCTGTCTCCGTGTATCCATGCTTACCATATGTTTCTAACTGCCTCGTTTGCCTGCCGATCACGCAGTCGCAGTCGTAATAGGTGTTGGGGTTTTTTTTCCAAGAAATTCACAATTGCCCGAAGTTTGGAAGTTAGCGGTGTTTCCACCCTTGTGCTTCGGAAAGCAGTTGGTCCTATGCCTGATCTCTCTCCGGTCGTGTCGGATTGCCTCCTTTTGGACTATGAGAGTGAGGGAATAAAGAGTGCACCTGTGTATGCGCACACACGCGTGCACTATAATAATCTCCTGTTGAGATTAGCCGCCGTAACCGAAATTCGGTAGGAGATTCATTAAACTTCGTAACCATTTCTAGCATCAGTGGCAATGTCTTATGGGTAGGCAGAAATCACTTACGAGTCGAAGCACTTAGAGGCCGTCAGTAGCCAGTAGGTGTTGAGTATGACAGCACCACACACGTAACTACCATTCCTCAAGAGGGAGCTGGTGTATGGGTGGGTGTAGATCTGGGTGACTGAGGCACCTATCTTATCGCTTCTGTCCTCGAAGTCGTGGTCCCCGGCTGAGGAAGAAAGATAATGATAGGATAAGACCCTTAAAGTACTTGTATGCTCACGCCTGTGTTCCCTGAAGAGTTAGGCAGAGGTATATTTATAGTTAGTACCTGGTTGACTTGGTTACTTTTACATGACGTTTCCTCATGTATGTAAGCTGAAAAAAAAGGAAAAAAAAAGAAAATTTTGATCCGGCGAACGTCTGTCTCGAACCGGGGTACTCTAGTTTCGTTATAGCCCCGTAAGCTGGAAGCCTCAAGTCTAAGCTACTAACTCGACGAATGTCGGTGAAATTAACTGTCGTATTGTTATGATATTGTATGACTTTCAGTGCCTGAAAACATGGTCAAAACGATGTTTTCCAATTTCATGTAAATGGTTTCCGCCGTTTTCGAGATTCAGATATATATAGGTATATATTTACAAGAGTTGCTATGTATGAAATAAGATAAGATACATTTCGCTAGTTATGTTGATTAATCCCATGTAATAGGGCGAGCCTATTGCCACTAAACAGGCTCTAATCCAGGAATACTACCGGGATATTATAGATTGATATAAAAATCCAATAACTCATTGCCCGACGCTTGTATGTGTGTGATCTTAATACGTGTATGAAATTGTATATTAAAGTATATTATAACTAACTGTAGAACGCACAAAGATGATGCCGCGATGTCCTTGTGGTTTGAGTTGTTGCCTGTAAACTCTGCTCCCTAATTTGAATTTATATTACATAACATTTAACAGCAACACGAATCTAGAAATAATGTTAATTAATATTAACTAGTGTGTGTATATTTGGGTTGTGTAACCCTTGGAATATTAGATGGGGTAGAATATGGGAGCAACCGGAACCTGGAGACCGGAAGTGGGATATAAAGGCTCGCGCATCCATTTTAGATAAGGTTTCGCGGTGAATAAACATTGTTACTTCGAAGCCAAATGTATTTAATAACGCTTTTATACGTAACAACACTCAAAGAAATGAGTTTGAACGCGCTGTTTATTCGCATGAATCTTGCTACCTAACTCTTCGCCCTTGTGAGTGAGAGATCATGCTCATCAGCAAAGGGGATCTTTCAGACGGGTGTCATGCCTGGGGAACACCGGCGAACTTAGTTCTAGTTTGATATTTTTGTGCTCAAATTCGCAAAAACTCTGATAGGTCGATTTAGGTTGTAGTCAAGTTGAGGCGACTAAAAGGGGCCGGAGGGCCTGCTGGCAGTGGTCGGGGTGGGAGCTTTGACCACCGAGCCTTGGCCCGGGAAGGTGGCAGCGCGATGTGGCTCGCGCTGCCGCCCACAGGTCTCCAGGGGCGGCGACACAGCTGCCCCGGGGATGCGCCCCGGCAAAGTGGGGGGACACCGGTACGATCTATCAGAGTACCCGGAGTCCCCACTGAGCACTGAGAATGGCCACCGGGGGGTTTTAGTGCGGTAAAAATCCCACATACCCCGACCTGCCTCTCCCAGGGCGGTCGGGGACCTTTTGAAGGTTTCCCCCTCATCAATAACAAAAAAAAAGGTTGTAGTCAAGTTGTTCACAAACGTGCGACTGTTAGCGAGCAGCGCCATCTATGTAGCGGAGAAGCGCTGCTCATAACTAGCTGTACCCTATAGGGTTCATAAAGTTGTGTGGTAAATCGAAAATCGTATTAAGCTTGAACCGAGTGATTCTTGAAAACTTTTCCCTTTTTGAATGGACGCAATCAAAGGTCGAATGCGTTCACAAATCCCCGATTATAATCGACACAGAACTTGTGAACTTCGTCAACAGGACCTTGTTATAGTTGCTCTAAAAGTTTAGCTACCCCCGGACCACAGCTGTTGCGCAAACAGTGAACGGGTCGGACAATTGTTAGCAGTTTGTTAATTTACTTCATTGCTTTCTTTTAAACTGTGGTCTACGGTTTTAATTGCAAGTTTCAGAAAGAATTTGATCCTCCTGTCTGTTCCTTAACTATTATTCCAATATATACTTACTGCTGCCTACGTGACAGAGGATGAGTCCATCGTCTTTGAATTACTTCTCAGACGCAGGTTTCCTCACGGTGTTTTCCTTCACCGTAAAGCACGTGGAGTGAAATCACTCTACTTAAGTTTTTAGAAAATCTTATTGGTACAGGCCGCTGGGATCTGAACTTTGATCCGACTGATCAAACCCTACCACGTCATTTTCCCAATGTCTGTTGCTTAAATTGTTTAAAAAACCCAGACTTGTTCATGGTTACAGAAGATTTGTCTATTCGTTCCATAACTGGCAAACTATTATTTTGATCACTACAAAACTTATTACCCATACCAGAACCAAAATTGGTCCTTCGAGCTCCTAGTCCTTACATTCTTCACTTAACTGTAAGTCGTTCAACCACATGTGTAAACAAACAAATGCTATTGTTTCTAGTTGCTATAACTGATATGAAAAGTGCACAGAAAAATCAACCTTAAGGCCCAATTATGAACGATGCTTGAATGGTCAATCTCACCTGATTCCTTAATCACCTCATCAGAGTCCAGTTTCCCCTGCACTAGGCACACACAGATCACAAATAAGACCGTTTTTCTCCACATCTTATTACGGATTGGAACTGAATTTGATAACTGGACTTACGTTGATAAGTCGCTGAAACTAACTGAACCATAGAGTTACCAAATTCTTCTCGGTAGAAGCAACCTTCCGAACCCGGCATTATCATGTATAATCCTGTATAATTATGTCATACTGACGATTTTTATGTACTTTCTTAAAATATAAAAGAATTGATGAGAAATGTCCTCCTTTTTTTGAAGTCGCTTAATAGTCTAAGGATATTATGAATAGAGATTTTTTTACTAACATATATTTACGCATGTCTGAATATATACAGTAGAGGAGCACGTGGCTCAGTCGCTATGTCATTCGATCAGCGAAGTTAAGCAACCCTAACCCTAGCCAGTAATTGGATGGGTGACCGCTCGAGTTCCCTCCGTGCCTCGGAGAGCACGTTAAGCCGTCGGTCTCGGTTGCCAATTTATCATCTTTGGCAATCGTCACAGGTCAGTCGGAGGCATCAAATAGTTTGACAACTGGTTTAACCCAGATCACAGATTTTCCTCGTAAAAGAGGTTGGGAAGGTCAGATGGCAGTCGCTTCGTATAAACATCAGGTGATCAGCCACATCGGGTTGAATCAAGTGCTGACCCCAACTATGTATGGGATAAGGCCAGGGAGATAAATAAAATAAATAAATATATATATGCGTATCTGTATTCCCCGAAAGGGGTGTACTCATAGTACACCATCATTTCACCAGATATGTTTGAGTCCCATGTAATAGGGGGCGAGCTCCGTACTACCACTGGATAATTACAGATATAAAAAATCATAACATTTACCCGACTTGGGATCAAACGTAGGACTTCGTATCCCGCATTTGCATTTGAGACCACTAGACCAACGAGGCATTAATTTTTAATATATGGATATTCTATTCGATTCCTAAGTCCACCAGGAGCGCATAAACCACCGGATGTTTTCACTTCGGAAATAATGTTTTTCAACACCCGATAATGGCTAAGGAAAACGGTTACTAAACTTAACATTTCTACAGGTCATGAGTTATGAGCGCTTAGTGAAAAGTAGGGTCGCCCCATACAGACAGACACAGACAGGCGAATTATGATTGTTTAAGGTGCGCGTATCAAGAAATTCTATGAAGTTAAACTATACATATGCTCACGCCTATATTCCCCAAAGTGATAGGCAGAGGTGTTGTAATAACAACACCCACTTTTCACTGAAGAAGATTAAATGCCAACGTGACAAAGGGTGAGGAGTTCGAAGCACAGTTGTTATTACGCATATCATTCGATCAGCGAAGTTAAGCAACCCTAGCCCTAGCCAGTAATTGGATGGGTGACCGCCCGAGTTCCCTTCGTGCCTCGGAGAGCACGTTAAGCCGTAGGTCCCGGTTGCCAATTTATCATCTTTGGCAATCGTTACAGGTCAGTCGGAGTCGAGCCTAAAATAGTCTGACAGCTGGTTTAACCCAGATCACAGATGTTCCTCGTTAAAGGGGTTGCGAAGGTCAGATGGCAGTCGCTTCGTATAAAAATCAGGTGATCAGCCACATCGGGTTGAATCAAGTGCCGACCCCAATAATATTTGGGATAAGGCTGGGGAGATGATGTGACAAAGGGTGAGTCCATCGCCGACTCAGGCATTATATATAAGTCTTTGAATTTCTTCTCAGGCATATTCATTCATCACGATGTTTTCACTCGCCATTTCATCTTTATATTAAGCTATGAAATTATAAAAGTAATAAAACCTTTTCTTTTCAAAGTCTCAAATTTTTATAAATATTGAAGGAGAATTCAACAAAGCGAGGTTTGAACAGCGTTAAATACAACATTAAAAGGGCGTCAAAGCATTTATGTACATCTGGTCTTACAACCCTAATCGCCCCAGGCTCTTCCATTCCCTTGCCACAAAAAAAAGCTTACAGAAGGTCAGTTCACGCGTTAATGTTAACAGGCGCACGTGATCATTAGACACATACCTACGAATGGCACGGTGTAAACATAAACTTTACTGTAACTATACTAAGCAATAAGGAATCTAGGCCTATTTTTTTAAATAAGAACGTCTCCTATTTTGCGCGTGACTCTTTTATTTATTGTCAAAATACTG
This sequence comes from Watsonalla binaria, assembly GCA_929442735.1. Classification (NCBI taxonomy): domain Eukaryota; kingdom Metazoa; phylum Arthropoda; class Insecta; order Lepidoptera; family Drepanidae; genus Watsonalla; species Watsonalla binaria. The sequence continues at coordinate 2,699,899 of OV838941.1, forward strand.
TAGATTCTATATTGGCCACACGTGACCCCTCTTACTGCCATTACGTCTATTCCTAATATTTTCTCGTAGATGCTCGTGTCTGTGTGAGTGTGTAATTTCGTAGGATTTGTTCCTAGATTCATATGCTCACGCCTGTAGTCCCCAAAGGGGTAGGCAGAGGTGTTGTTATCACAACACCCACTTTTCACCGAATTTGATTAAGTGCCAACGTGACAGATGGTGAGTCTATCGCCGTCTCAGGCACTATACATACGTCTTTGAATTACTTCTCAGAAATATGCAGGTTTCCTCACGATGTTTTCCTTCACCGTAAAGCACGTGGTGTGAAATCACTGTACATAAGTTTTTTAGCAAAAACTCATTGGTACAGACCCCGCTGGGATTCAAACTAGCGTCGCTTGCGTAGCAGGCGACTGCTCAAACCCCGAGGCCACCACGGCTCTTAGATTCCTAACTGCTTATATTTAAACTGTGCTCTAGCTGTGGTGTTACTACATAAATTACTGATATATACAAGGAACAGTACTTAAAACCAATTACAAGTAGGGAACTTGGCCCAAATAACATAATTTGCTTCTGTACTTTGAGTTAAATCCAAAGACACCCTTGGTGCAGTGGATAGTATAACTTGTCTGTTACACTAGGTGTCGCGAGGTCAATTCCTGTGTCGGGGCAAACATTAGCATTTCCAACAATAAACAAAATAAGTATATAAGTATTGTACCGGGTATAATGTCGGAACATTATTATTTATTTATTATTAAACTAGCTAAAGAAATTGAATAAAAACAGCGATCCCGATATGCCCTATCTCCCTTATGTCTAAGAAGCCAACCTTCTATTACAGTATTATTTTGTGCTCTCATAAAGCTCTGACGCGTGAATGCCGATTAATTTTATTGTTAACATATGTCAAATGTTTCACAGCTCATTTTATACGAGCTTAGACATTTTGGGACACATTTTAACCGATTTCAGGAAGGTTGGAGTATTCGTATTCACGCAAGCGACACCAGTTGGAATCTCAGTGTACAGTCCCGAAGTTTAGTTTAGTTGTCCTTTTAATTTGGAATTAAAATTAAATTAAATGTCTGATAGAAGCCTCTCGTGACAAGCGGACTGGGGCTTTTCTCGCTCAGAGAATCAGCATTGCTATTCAACGTGGCAATGCTGCCAGCCTTCTTGGCACGATCCCGAGAGACACCGATTTGGGACAAGTTTTCTACTTGTAATTAGTTTTTAGTTACTTAATAAAAATGTAATATGAATTAAATTTTATTTATCAGTTTAGATGGATTTTTGTATGTAACTATCATATATTTACCGGACTCACCGTCTTAGAAGATCTCAAATTGGTTATTGAATCTTTTAAAATTATTGGCCTAGAACTTAATTTTGGGAAATGTGAATTATATATTTCAGATTCGGTCGACCAAAATTTAAAACTATCAATCGTAGAGCAGTTCCAGGCGATTGCTCCCAATCTAAGGATTCTGGATAAAGGTTCCCTTCGCCTTCTAGGGGCTCCCGTCCCCCAGGAATCCATACCCTTTTTCATCAAAGAGCAAACGTCGAAATTCTCCGCCTTTTCTGATCGTCTTATCAAAATTAACTCCCATATGGCATTTCATTTGATGCGTTTCTGCCTTTTTGTTCCTAAACTAATGTATGCACTAAGATGTGGACCATTCTGGAAATTTTCTGAAGACCTTAGAACAATGGATAGCGAGATTAAAAAAGTTGTCATACAAATTCTAAATTGTCCAATGACCGACCGATCCTGGACCCAAGCATCTCTTCCGATACGATTTGGAGGCTTAGGCATCAGAAACATTTCAAGCGTTGCACTCCCGGCTTTCCTGTCTTCGACCCACAGTACGTCTGGACTCTTCACTAAAATCATTCGACCCTCCCTTGGGGACGTCCAGATTGACTGTTGCGCCGATGCCAGGGTGGCTTGGTCTGCAGCTTGTCCGAGTGAAAGCTTTCCTCTAAATCCCAAATCCCAAAGGCAATGGGACGAGCCGCTCTGCGAAATAGCTCACTTTAATCTAATCCAAACAAGTGAAGCTAGCGCAGAAAAGGCCCGTCTCCTTGCCGTCTCTGAACATGAGTCGGGGTACTGGCTCCAGGCACTACCATCTGCCAACATCGGTACTATGCTCGACAACATTTCATTTTCATTAGCTGCCAGCCTGCGACTTGGCTGCAAAACGAATGAGCCCCATCGCTGTGTCTGCGGGGAAGACGTCGACCAATTTGGTCACCATGGCCTCTCTTGTCGCCGCAGTGCGGGTCGCCTATCCCGACATTCCACTTTGAATGACGTCATTCGTAGGGCTTTTGTCACCGTCAACGTGCCAGCAACTCTAGAACCGATTGGTATTGCACGAGACGATGGCAAAAGACCTGACGGGATGACGTTAATTCCCTGGAGTGTCGGGAAGCCCCTTGTGTGGGACGCGACCTGCGTGGACACACTTGCTCGCTGCCACTTAAACTCGACATCGAAGCAAGCAGGGGCGGCGGCAGTGTGTGCAGAAAACCTCAAGCGGCGGAAATATGCAGATATCAGTCATAATTGTATATTTCTGCCGTTTGGGGTTGAGACTTTGGGGCCATGGGGGCCAAATGCGAAGGTCCTTTTTAAGGATCTTTCAAAACGCCTGGTTGACGTCTCTGGTGACCGTCGAGCTGGTTCTTACCTCGGTCAGAGGATTAGCTTAGCGATCCAGCGAGGTAACGCAGCCAGCTTACTGGGCACCATTCCCGCAGACACTAATTTAAATTCCGTGTTTTATTTATAATTTTTATTTTTATTATATTTTTCCTTTTTCATTGTTAGCAATAAGTTACTCAAATGTTATATTTCATGTACATAAATAAATACTAAGGTAAAAAAAAAATAAAAATTCATATATTTACTATCAAATTTATTTACTGAAAAGCTGTAAATATTTACTTGAATCAAAGACATTTAACAATTTTGGTGAATATAAAGTAAGTTTAATACGTTAGGGTTCGGGGAAAACTCCGAAGCGAGCTTACAAAACCAGGGATATGATTCACTTTGACGACTCTAGGTTGTAACGAAATAATAAAAGCGTTTATCGACCATCAATTACAATAAAACATTGCCTTTAATCTGTTTATTTGCTGGAAACGAAGGCTTTAGTCACGAACACTAGTAAAGTATTGATTATATGTTGTCGATGGCCGTACTATCGTCACGCCAACTGTTAATGTTATTAAATTCCCATTTGAAAGGTTTACCAAGGTTCAATGTATTAGTATTAAAAATAGTTATATAATTTTTTCACGCCATCCCAGAAGGGTCCCCGAAGGAGTAAGCAGAGGTGTTGTAATAACACCCACATTTCACCGAATATGATTAAGTGCCAACGTGACAGAGGGTGAGTCCATCCCCGTCTCAGGCACTATACATAATGTCTTCGAATTACTCTTCAGGTTTCTCCACGATAAGCTGTTGCGAGCTCGATTGCTATTGGAAAATTACAGATGAAAAAACATACATACATATGCACACGCCTGTATTCCCCGAAGGGGTAGGCAGAGGTGTTGTAATTACAGCACCCACTTTTCATTGAAGATGATTAAGTGCCAACGTGACAGATGGTGAGTCCATCGCCGTCTCAGACACTTTACATACGTCATTGAATTACTTCTCAGAAATATGCAGGTTTCCTCCCGATGTTTTCCTTCACCGTAAAGCACAGGGTGTGAAATCACTGTACATACGTTTTTTAGAAAAACTCATTGGTACAGGCCCCGCTGGGATTCGAACTTGCGTCGCTTGCAAACCTCAAGGCCACCACGGCTCCACGACAGATGGAAAAAAATAACCCAAAAACCAAATACCACCAGACCAACGATGCGGTAGAAGAAAATCTATTCAATTAATTTAATATGACGAAATCCTGTAGGAAGCGTTAGTTAAGAGACCGACCCGATGTAATAGGCTCTCGAGACGTCGAGGGCTGTAAGATAACGCCCCATTAACGGCTGTAAGTCAATATGCTGAGATTGTACCTGCGACTTTAGTGGGGTTATAGCTAGATTAATAAGCCATCTGCCTTTATATTGACGTATCAAATTATTTTTAACTACCTGTGCCCCGTGGTTTCACCCGCGTAGACGTCATTTAAAGGGCGTTGTATTTTTTTGTAAAGTATAGTAGCTGTAGCCTAAGTCACTCCTTGTAACATTAGACATCAGCCAGTGAAAATCCTGTTGAAATCGGCCCAGACGTTTCGGAGAATAGCCGGAACAAACAGACAGATAGACAGATAATTTTATTTAAAGTTGGTTTTTCCATAGTGTAGTATTTAAGTATAGTATATGTACTGTACGTATGTATGTATAGATATATAGATGGTAAGATAAGTTAAGATATTTTTCATACAAACATAAATACATGTTTATATACTCCGATGCTTGTATAGAGCCGTGGTGGCCTCGCTGTTAGAGCAGTCGCCTGCTACGCAAGCGACGCAAGTTCGAATCCCAGCGGGGCCTGTACCAATGAGATTTTCTAAATAAAAACTTATGTACAGTGATTTCACACCACGTGCTTTACGGTGAAGGAAAACATCGTGAGGAAACCTGCATATTTCTGAGAAGTAATTCAAAGACGTATGTATAGTGCCTGAGACGGCGATAGACTCACCATCTGTCACGTTGGCACTTAATCAAATTCGGCGAAAAGTGGGTGTTGTGATTACAACACCTCTGCCTACCCCGTATACTCCGAAGAGGCAGAGGTGTATTTTATAGTACACACATTTCACCAGTTTTGTTTAAGTGTCCCATGTAATAGGAGGCGAGCCTATTGCCACTAACCAGGTGCGAATCCTGACTCCGGGCTGCTAGCAGGAAAATACAGATCGTAATCCAATAACTGCCTGGACCGAGGATCGAGCCCAAAACTTGTTTCGTAGTATAGCGTTTGCATCCACTAGGCAAAAAGCACAAAAAGTACTTTTCAAAATTTACATGAGTACTTTAAATGAGTACATTTATACATATACATATGCTCACGCCCGTATTCCACGAAGAACTAGGCAGAGGTTTTGTCACAACAACACCCACATTTCACAGAATATGCTTAAGTTCCAACGTGACAGATGGTGAGACTATCGCCGTCTCAGACTTTGAGTCATTGAATTACTTCTCAGACATTTGCAGGTTTCCTCTCGATGTTTTCCTTCACCGTAAACGTGGTGTGAATTTACGGTACATAAGTTTTTAGAAAAACCAAGTACATTTATAGGTTACAATAACCCCTACTAGTTTACGTACATTCAAGTTAGCGTCAAGTTTCAAAGTTTTACAAAATGGCCTCTTTATATACTTTAGTCATTGTGAAAGCTTATAATCTAGGCTCAGCAAATTGGTAGAATTCCTTAATTCAGCGTCGGCTTGAGCTCGAAGTAAGAAGAGGTACTAAATTAAAGTTACCTCCTCCAACTGAAGTTTTCAAGGGGACGGGCCTACGTTATGAGTGCTTTATATACATTAACTTGGGTAATATGTTCACTCGATGCGCTATGCTGAGAAGTTAATCAAGATTTTTTCGATTGTTCAAACATCTCGATGCACCGCGATTATTTTCAATCGCAGTCGATGGTTGCGAGTCCGACTCGCCTCCACTCATTGAACACGGCACAATGCACCGAGTCTGCCTACAATTGGGTCCATTCGGCTAGATTCGGCGCGACTCGGATCAATCGTTTGCATCAACTATCGAAATAATCGAAAAACCTCTCGATCGTATACGGCGAGTCGATGGTTGATTGCAGAAACATCTCGCAATCGCGCATCTCTACGTTCACTTGCTAAGGAATTCCTTCCACTGATGTTCAATTATTTATGATTTGTATTCATTCCTGTTTTGAAATATGGAGCTTACCCTTTGTGGAGCGAACAGAATAACATACTTTTTGTATAAGCACTAAAAGGAGATTGTATTGAATCAGTCTGCCTTAGAATTTATATCAAAATAGGCATATTTTATCATGCCAAGGATTGAACACTTTCAAACTGTAATAGAGGTCTGTACAATAAACATCTCTTACTATGTTATAAGTATTTTGTATTCATCAAATTCATTAAATATTTTTTAAGAGAGTTATTGTTGAGTTTCTTGTCGGCCTTCTCAGTGAAAACAAGCTTTCGAACCTTTATAATGCTATGCAATTATGTCATAATAACGAAATATAAATACTTCGTATAAAGATATGCTCACGCCATCCCAGAAGGGTCCCTGAAGGGGTAAGCAGAGGTGTTGTACCAACGCCCACATTTCACCGAATATGATCAAGTGCCAACGTGACAGAGGGTGAGTACATCGCCGTCTCAGGCACTATACATACGTCATTGAATTACTTCTCAGACATATGCAGGTTTCCTCACGATGTGAAATAACTGCACATACATTTTTAGAAAATATCATTGGTACAGGCCCCGCTGGGATTCGAACTTGCGTCGCTTGCGTAGCAGGCGACTGCTCTAACCCCAAGGCCACCACGGCTTCGTATAAAGAGTATCGAAATTATAATATTTTGAGTTAGAATTAGGAGCATGTGAAGACATATCACGTGCACGGGACCTAGCAACCAGGAGGAGCACCGTGGAGCTTATTTAGTGCGAGTCCAACATAAACTGAATTTTAAGAGTTTATTATTGATACATGTTTAAATTCAAAATTCTTAAAAAGGGTAAAGTAAAATACGAACACAAGGCGGGACTCGGACCCACGACCTCTGCAAACCGCGCAATTGCTCTCCCAACTGAGCTACTTGTGATCCCACCTCATGCATCGAATTTTTCCTTTCTTTGCGGTATAGGGGCCGCATAACCCGAATTATTGTATCCGAATTTCATTGTAATCAATAATTCTTTACTATGTAATGAAATTTAAATGCCATATGAGTTGCTTGCCGGCTCTTCCAGCCGCCTTACCAGGCCCTGAATTGAATAAATAGTTTTCATTTTAATTTTCACCCTTCCGCTGCCTCCGCGGCGGTTGGTGTCGCAACTCTATTGGCGGATTCTTCACATGAAGAAGGGCATTGTTTCATCAAAGTCATGTACAACTTTACGATTCACCGTGCAAGGAAATGTTCCATCTAAAATGAGGTATTTTTTCCAAAATCTCAAAAGGCAGAGTGTACCGGAGCTGAACTGAACTATTCAAGACCTATAATGATAAACGATGTTCCACAATGACAGCTGATATTGATAACACAACTTAACCTAACGTCACAAAATATAAACACACAGATGGTCCGTTCCCATATACTAGAGCGCCAACTATCATCATTTTAAGCAGCGCCAATTAAGAACTTCTTTGACGTTTCGTTTCGGTACCACGAAATAAAAACACTTTACAGAAGATCTTTTGAATAAATACTTTTTTACGGAATCTAGGAACATATCGTAACAGGGGAGAGGGCCTGGGTGTTTTTAAAAAAGTTCACTGATTCTATGGTCTATGCTAACGCCTGTATTCCTCGAAGGGGTAGGCAGAGGTAATCACAACACCCACTTTTCACCGAAGATGATTAAGTGCCAACGTGACAGATGGTGAGTCCGTCGCCGTCTCAGACACTTTACATCATTGAATTACTTCTCAGAAATATGTAGGTTTCCTCACGATGTTTTCCTTCACCGTAAAGCACGTGGTGTGAAATCACTGTACATAAGTTTTTTTAGGCGACTGCTCAAACCTCAAGGCCACCACGGCTCGTTAATAATTTGATCAGTTTTGATAATATTCTTCTAAAAATACATTGTAACAGAAAAGCCGTCCTCATGTTACCTATCAATCTGAGCTACCGTATTCTACCGTCAGCTCGACCCATTGATCATAGACGATATTACTACAACGTGACTTTGGTTAAATTTTGCTAACTCATATTATCCAGCGTTAGTTGTGTGCTATACCAATATGTGGGGAATTAGGCTTGGATTTTGTGTGTTTTTGCTGAGTATTAAGATTCTATTTTGTGGGTCACGTTTGAGGTCACATTTTATATGAAGGTTCCGTTTCGAAGGTCAAAGATCTTGTCGCTCAAACTATCCAACAGTAATAATGATCTCCTACCGAATTTCGGTTACGGCTAATCTCAACGAGGATTAACCATCTGCGCAGGAGATATTATAGTGCACAAGTGTGTGCAAACACAGGTTCACTCTTTGTTCCCTCACTCTCATAGTCCGATGGGAGGCAATCCGAGACGACTATGTGCGGGTAAAACCGAGAGGCCAGTTCTTCAATATCTTAATATATATAACTCAAAGGTGACTGACTGACTGACATAGTGATCTATCAACGCACAGCCCAAACCACTGGACGGATCGGACTGAAATTTGGCATGCAGGTAGATGTTATGACGTAGGCATCCGCTAAGAAAGGATTTTGATTAATTCTAGCCAATTTTAAACCGATATATTAGGCACAGCTATTATTGGTATAAAGGTGAACTTCATACAAAGCAACTAAGCAGGATAAAGTCTGCTCTAACGAGCACAGTACTGAGTATACAGGTAGGAGTAACATGCATACATACATACATACATATGCTCACGCCTGTATTCCCCGAAGGGGTAGGCAGAGGTGTTGTAATCACAACACCCACTTTTCACCGAATTTGATTAAGTGCCAACGTGACAGATGGTGAGTTTATCGCCGTCTCAGGCACTATACATACGTCTTTGAATTACTTCTCAGAAATATGCAGGTTTCCTCACGATGTTTTCCTTCACCGTACAGCACGTGGTGTGAAATCACTGTACATAAGTTTTTTTTTAGAAAAACTGATTGGTACAGGCCCGCTGGGATTCGAACTTCCGTCGCTTGCGTAGCAGGCGACTGCTCAAACCCCGAGGCCACCACGGCTCCTCAACGGTAGTAACAATTATTTAATCTGTGGTCTAAGCCACAGTTTCTAAGTTACAACTTAAGTTTGCTGCACTCAAGTTGCAACTCTTGAGAATTTGAAACTAGCAAATCAATGGATTTCAGTTAAGAACTTTGTGAAGATTGATCGAACAGTCTTGGGAACTTAGGAACTGCTTCAGGCGACACGCTTACCATCAGAGATACACCATACTGTTTAGAAATACTCAGAGCTGATTATCGCAACAATGTTATTTATATTAATATATACATCTATTACAGATAAATTAAAATTGACGTGCCTAATGCATAATTGAAAGTATATACGGTACTGTCATAAAACAATACATTTTCAAATTTTTTCTCTGTTTGCCTGCCTGTCTGTTTGTTACGGTTAATCTCTGAAACGTCTGGACCGATTTTAACTGGACTTTCACTGGCAGATAGCAATATATTACACGGAGTAACTTAGGCTTCTTTTATTTAAAAAAATACATTTAGCGTTCCGCGGGAATGAAGTTTAATCTACGCCGGTGAAACCGCAGGGCACAGCTAGTTCTGTTATAATAATATTAAAGCCTGGACTGATGACTGATTGACTGCCTTATTAGATTTTATGCATATCGTAACCTCAGAACAACAGGGGCTCAACTCAAAAGTTTGCGAAAATATCTATGTTAAGATCATAAGACAGAACTCAAATGTTTTAAAAAAATATATAAAATACGTTTTTTAACACTTATTGATAATGCAGATACTAAACTATACTACCTTAACTAAACTATAATATCAGAAAACAAAAAAATATATATTGTGTTCTGAGGTTGCGACATGTTTATATTATAAATGATTTGAAATGGTTATGAAAAATCCGACCTCTGCAAGCCGTGCAGTCGCTCTGTCAGCTGAGTTAATCGAGATCACTCCTGCGTCGAATTTTTCCTTTCAATGTATTTTCGGTTGTAGGGACCTCCTGACAATAAAATATCCTAAATCAAATTCAAGGTAAGTTTTTTTTAGGAATAATGGCTAACTTACAACATACGACCTAAACCGCTGGTCCTAGAGACATGAAATTCGGAGGGTATCTTGATGAGGAGGTTCTAAATAATAAAGGGATTTCCGAAATTCCACTCCTAAGGGACTTAAGGGGCACTTAGGGGATGGATGTTTTAAATATGAAATCTACCGCCAGAAAAGTCGTGGTGGCCTTGGGGTTAGAGCAGTCGCCTGCTACGCAAGCGACGCAAGTACGAATCCCAACTGGGCCTGTACCAATGAGTTTTTCTAAAAAACTTATGTGCAGTTATATCACACCACGTGCTTTACGGTGAAGGAAAACATCGTGAGGAAACCTGCATATGTCTGAGAAGTAATTCAAAGACGTATGTATACCGCCTGAGACGGCGAGGGACTCACCCTCTGTCACGTTGGCACTTGATCATATTCGGTGAAATGTGGGTGTTGTTACAACACCTCTGCTTACCCTTCTGGGATGGCGTGAGCATATATATATATATATATATATATATCTACTGCCACGCAGGCGTAGCAGTGGACGCGGGGATAGGAATTCCTTACAAGATTGTAACACAGTACTATTGTAAGATATTAATTACAAAGAAAACATATACTCTAGCTCTGTCCCGATTCACGTAAAACAAACACTCTAAATCTGCCGTGATATATCTATAATGCCGTTGTATTGAATAACATGTAAAGAGCGCGGTATAAATTTAAACCGATGTGATTTTTCAATGACAACACCTATTGGGAATAATCCTTGGATTATTCAAGATATTGAAAATTCGGAAGCACAGGTCAATAGTTTTTTTTTCACATTATTAAAAGCATTAAAAGTAAAAAATCGACCAGATGTCGGATGACGGCATTTTAGTCATGCTACGGCTGAAATATCGTTGAACGTTTGAAGGCATTCGATCGAAATCCTCTCAATATGGTATTCACGTGATTCGAAATCGTCGAACTTCAACTCAAGACTGAGGTACTACGTTGTATATATATATATATATATATTCGTTCTGTTGTCGTCGTCGTGGACTGTTCGTTAGTCTCGCAAAAACTTGGGAATGGCTGGACCGATTCGGGTGATTTTGGTATTGATACATTTGTTGAAGTTCAGGGAAGGTTTAAACGGTGGGAAATATTATGTGACTGACTGACTGACATAGTGATCTATCAACACACAGCCCAAACGGGCTGAAATTTGGCATGCAAGTAGATGTTATGACGTAGGGATTTTTAAGCCGATATATTATATAAAACAAAATTTACGCGGGTGAAACCGCGGGGCACAGCTAGTCTTTGATATAATGAACATGAAAACACTGTCAACTAAGTCGCTACGACATCGTTACGGTTTTCATTACTTAAAAAATAATTAATTTTGTATTTACATAATTTGTAAGACTTAATTATATATACAAGGAACAGTACTTAAAGCTAATTACAAGTAGAAAACTTGGCCCAAATCGGTGTCTCTCGGGATCGTGCCAAGAAGGATTTCATTACTCGAATCGTTCTGTGGTAGAAATATTAATTTAATAACGATACGTTGGCTGCGTCTAGTCTCCCTGGTACTGCTGTGGCGGCTGGTGATGCTGCTGCTCACCAGGAGTGCCTGAGTTGCTACGGTCAAGGATACATATTTGTTGCGTTTGCGGTTGAAAGTCTGGGGCCTTGGGGTCCGGATGCTCATCAACTTTACAAAGAAGTTGCACATCGCCTAGTAGACGCCTCGTGACAAACGGGCTGGGGCTTTTCCCGCACAGAGAATCAGCATGTGGCAATGCTGCCAGCCTTCTTGGCACGATCCCGAGAGACACCGATTTGGGACAAGTTTTCTTTTAGCACTGGTCCTTATACATTGTCGGGGTCGGCACTTGATTCAACCCGATGTGGCTGATCACCTGGTTTTTATACGAAGCTACTGCCATCTCACCTTTGCAACCCCTTTAACGAGGAAAATCTGTGATCTGGGTTAAACCAGTTGTCAGACTATTTTAGGCCTCCGACTGACCTATAACGATTGCCAAAGATGATGTATTGATAACCGGGACCGACCATCCAATTACTGGCTAGGGTCAGGGTTGCTTAACTTTGCTACGAGCTCCTCAAGAGCACTGTTCCTTATACTTATTTAATAATATGTTGATCGGTAATCGAAACTAACTAAACACGATTAAACTACATAATGTCTTCCGATAAAAGTACATTTTCTAATTTGGTTTTAGTTGCATGTGTGTGATAACGTAATCAATTAAATATATAAAAATCTCGTACCTATATATCTTTTTAAATAATATATACGATGACATCGTGAGGAAACCTTCATATGTCTGAAAAGTAATTCAAAGACGTATGTATAGTGAGACGGCGATGGACTCACCCTCTGTCACGTTGGCACTCGATCATATTCGGTGAAATGTGGGTGTTGTTACAACACCTCTGCCTACCCCTTCGGGGACCCTTCTGGGATGGCGTGAGCATATTTTTTTTTATACGATGACCGTTAGGCTGCTTTTATTTGCCACTACTTGTGGTATAAAAATACATGTATGTATGCCCAAACTCTATTCGTTTTCTGAAAATGAAACCTACTTGATCGATTTATCGTTCCCGAAACCCCCTGCAACCTAAATTTCGTCAAAATCGTTGGAAACGTTTCCGAGATTCAAATTACCTTTATTTATATTAATCTGTGTGTGTATGTCACTGAACTCCTCCTAAACGGCTCGACCGATTTGAATGATTTTTTTGTATGCGTTGTGTGGCGCACTGGATGGTTTAAATTTACAAATCAGCGCGGTAGATGGCACTGCAGTCGGTATGCAGGACAACGTGTGTCGGGTCCATGTATTTATATATACAAGAATTGCTCATTGAAAGGTATTATTTATACAATAGAATCTCCTCCTTTTTTAATTAAATGGTTAATAAACTGAGATAGAAAATAAAAGAAATCCAACCTAGTTTACATAATAAAAATAACAATTTCATAAACAAATACGTAGGTACAACAAAAACCTAGATACTGAAACAAATTGTCTATGGAACGTCTCATAAAACTATATAAAGTGGCTCCTACAGCTATCTCTGGTACGTAAAGTGTAATGGCGCCCATTTTGGTGGGAAAATTGCTCGCTACGTCTCATATTCTCTTAAAGGCCGTGGTAAATGCCAATGTGTGTGTGATCAGGAGCCATTAGATTATGTAATGTTTTGAAAACTTACAACCTTAAATGTATGTAGGCTTGGATGGCGATATAACAAGCCCTTGTAATAAGAAAAATTTGGCTCCAACTCAACACATCACAGAATGGAGAAAAAAACAAACGACCCAAGTTCGAATCCCAGCAGGGCCTGTACCACTGAGTTTTTCTACAAACTCATGTACAGTGATTTCACACCACCTGCTTTACGGTGAAGGAAACCACGCGAGGAAACCTGTATATGCCTGAGAAGTAATTCAAAAGACTATACTAATATTATGAAGTGGAAAGATTTGTATGCAAGTATGTTTGTAACGAATTGGCTCAAAAAGTACTAAACCGATCTTGAAAATTCTTTCAGTAACGGATAGCTACATCATCAGCGAGTAAAAAAGTCTATATTTTATCCCCATACTCCCACGGGAACGGGAACTGCGTGGGTGAAACCGCGTGATGTCTGCTAGTTATTATTATGCGTGAAACACCCGCATTACTCTACCAAAAATCGTGTGCGTGTAAATCAATATTTACCGTTCTTGGTACGCGGTATCGAGTGTATTGTGTGCCTACCATTTATCATGTCAAACAACAATGTAACCCTTTTCAAGCCGAATGTACGCAAGTACCCACAGTGATGCATTGGGTGTTGAAGCTGGCTTTTTGTGAAGGGTTTGAAGTTAAGGGACATCACGTCTACTTATTGTTTTCGGGTTTGCGAATGCGACGTTTGAGTTTCCACCATATTTTTTACGAATTTATGTTGAAACGCTCAAATATAGCTCTTCAGCAAGTCAGGTCCTTGAATGTTCATATCATATGCATTCACATGAACCTATTTTTTTCTTAAGGATAAATATTCTTCTACCTTAAAATTATTTAAAGAACGTTCTTTGTCTAATTATTAAATTCCTAGTTTGCTTAACAAACCTATTTAACTTACCATGGTCGTGGGGGGTAGCGGAACATGCCCGCGCGACTGTGATGCTCACATATAGCCTGAACAGCCTAATGATTTATGTTCTACCAAATTTCGGTTACGGGATTTGCCATGTGCGCAGGAGATATAATAGTGCACAGGTGTGTGCGCAAACACAGGTGCCCTTCCCTCACTCTCATAGTCCAATGGGAGGCAATCCGATACGGCCGGAGAGAGATCAGGCGTAGGACCAACGGCTTAACAGATTTTTCGAGGCACGGGGTGAAATCACCACACGCTTCCAAACTCCGGGCATTTATTGTGATTTTTTTGAAAGTAAAACTCAATTTTATTTGGACCCGACCCGAGACCATTAGACCAACGAGGCAGTTGCCAAGCCTATGCTTTCAATCACGAGTGTAGTATGTTATTCCTCGACTCCTAATAGCTTCAATGATGGTAACAGCTGCCCCTTGGTTTCAGAAGCTAGTTGTGGGCAGTCCGAACCAGCGCAACTGGCGCGGGATCCTAATCGCTCTCCTGGTGATCGTGGCGGTACTGGCTCTGATCGTGACGTCAGTGGTCTTGCTCACCCCGCCTGATGAGGGACCCAGAGTCAAGGGGAGGCGGCTCAGGATACAAGACCTGCTGGACGAAGACCTGCAGCCCGTCAGGTGGAACGGCACTTGGATTTCTGGTGAGTTTTTATTATCACTAAATACTAACCTATATCTACAGATAAATAAGATTGAAGTGTCTTTGTAATTCCAAATTATTAGCCGTCTGTCCGTTTGTCTTTTTGTCTGCTTGTTTAGGCTAATCTCTGGCACAGCGAGTATAAAAATATGGGTTCCTATGTCCCTCGGTCACGGCATCACGCGTGTACGGTGTGAAATTCGTTCACAATTTTCTTATATTTTGTCACAAGATTTTTACAAAAAAGGATCTACATATAAAAATGTGAGTAAGGGCTCCTTCATATTAAGCCTATGATACCGTACTGCTGCGGAGCCCATATTGAGTCTACGCTGGTGAAACACCGCAACTAAGTAGGTAAAGAAAATCATCATTATTCCATACATTGTTGTTGTGGTCGGCAGTTGGTTCAACCCGATATGGTTCCATGTTAGTCACAATTAACTTATTAACTCCTTGTCCATTATGTGCGCCTGGTACTTCGTGTACCATATCATGATCTCCCTGGCCTTATCCCATTAATTGATGAGGTCGGCACTTGGTTCAACCCGATGCGGCTGATCTGATTTTTATACGTAACGACTGCCATCTGACCTTCGCAACCCTTTTAAAGAGGAAAATCAATGATTTGGGTTAAACCAGTAATCAGACTATTTTAGACCTGACCAATTGTAATGATTGCCAAAGATTATAAATTGGCAACCGGGACCGACGGCTTAACGTGCTCTCCGAGGCACGGAGGGAACTCGGGCGGTCACCTATCCAGTTACTGGCTAGGATTAGGGTTGTTAAACTTCACTGATCGAATGATGTGCGCAATAGCAACTGCGCCACGAGCTCCTCTAAGTTTCTCCTCACGCCATCTTACTCACACACAAGAATCACGTTTTGTAAAAATACGTGTGAAGGCTAGTGATCATGCTCATCCCCAGCAATGATAATATCTACCAGCCAGACAGGTGTCATGTCTGGAGAACATCGGCTCCAAATGTTCTAGTTGGAATCTTGCATATCTACGGCAATGCGCTCGAAAATTCTTATTGCGCGAATTAGGGACTCGTGTACGTGTACTCAAACTTTGCAATTGTTAGCGATTAGCGCCATCTATGTAGCGAGTGGAGAAACGCTGCAGCACACGTATTCAAATATTACTACTATTTTATCCTCATTCGCTTCCAAGTGATATAACATGAAAATGTCATTTGAATAGTGCCTACTTCGCAAAGTGGACATTTTTCAGGGAGTTTCTACTTGTGTTTGACTGGGTTCGAGTTTCCAATATGTATTTTCAAGTGCTCTTTTAGAAACTGCATTTGCTATTCTCTCTCTTATGGAGTATGGAAATGCATCCTATGTGGCATTAAGGTCTCACATAATACATTTTCAATCCTCATTTCCTTATTGACTTATATAGGGTCTAGAGTTTTTGAGAGTTTTAGAGCCGTGGTGGCCTTGAGGTTTGAGCAGTCGCTTGCTACGCAAGCGACGCAAGTTCGAATTCCAGCGGGGCCTGTACCAATGAGTTTTTCTAAAAAAAACTTATGTACAGTGATTTCACACCACGTGCTTTACGGTGAAGGAAAACATCGTGAGGAAACCTGCATATTTCAGTCGGCTTTGAGTTATATATATTTAGATTACGGCACAGAGCATCGGTTGGTGATACATCATTTAAGTTGAAGCGTTACGTCCGCTAGTTTTTTTTATAAAGCGAGCTGTATTTCACATTCATTAAAGCCAACATACGTTCAATTATATGAGTAAAAAATTCGGCCCAGAACCCTTGAAACAATGAAAGCGGGGGTAGGAGCCATGCGTTGATAATAAAGGAAGCCGCGCGTACTAATGTCGGGAATGTATTGATATATTGCGGAGGGTTAAGATCATTTTGTTGAATTATTTGCGGACTATTAGAGTATGTGGCTTGATGAATGAGAAAGAGGAAAGGGGTAGAATTTAATGTGTGTGAGTATATTTGTTTTGAGTAGCTCATGGCACAGTTGCTATTGCGCATATCATATTTTTTTAGTAATAATAATAATTTATTATGTAAAAAACACGTATACAACGCATGCATGTTTTTGGAGCACCCTTTTAAGTATCCTAGGACACCTATCACACACAGGGTTTATCATTCGTTTATCAAGAGCCGTGGTGGCAAGTTCGAAACCCAGCGGGGCCTGTACCAATGAGTTATTCTAAAAACTTATATGCAATAATTTCACACCACGTGCTTTACGGTGAAGGACAACATCGTGAGGAAACCTGCATATATCTGGGAAGTAATTCAAAGACGTACCTATGTATAGTTCCTGAGACGGCGATGGACTCACCCTCTGTTAAGTTGGCACTTAATCATCTTCGGTGAAAAGTGGGTGTTGCTATTACAGCTCTGCCTACCCCCTGGAATTCGACTTGCGTCGCTTGTGTAGCAGGCGACTGCTTAAACCCCGAGGCCACCACGGCTCTACCCGCAGCTAGTCTTTAACAATAAAACTTTTTTATGGACAAAATTATTTTAAATTTGAAACTACTATAAGCTTTGGAATGGGAGTTCAAAAAAAAACACATAACTATACAATAATATACACTTTATCAGTATAATAATCCTGCAGAATGTTATTTCAGAACCTGGTTTTAAAACCAGGAATAGTTAAAAACTCAGTAAAATAATGTCGACCCAATTTGCGCCAGTTGTTTTCGTGTTGGCCAACTTTATCAAATATTTATTTGGGAAAAAAGTTCTTTGAAATATAAAGCGATCGCTGCAGTGACATGAGACAATAATTATCTAAACGAATTAATATTATACAGAGTCGAAAGTTCTTAGATGCACCGTTTTGGCCACAGTACCACACTTTTTCCAATTTTTGCGTGTTTATACTAACTACTAGCTGAGTCCCGCGATTTCACCCGCGTGTACTTACGTGTAATTACATGGGTGACCAGCGCTACACTAACTTTATTTTTTAAACTAGCTGTTACCCGCGACTTCGTCTGCGTAGAACTACTACTTCGTGTAAATTTGTTTGGACTGAATAGGCTCTGAAACTATAATGAAACGATTCTAATGAAGCCGGCACATTGAATTATTGAGATTAACATAGGTAGACTTTTCCTGACCCTGATCCCTGACTTAACTTAGTTTAATACGTTTTTGTATACGACATTTTTTGTTTTTCCTTCTTTGGTCAAAACATGTAGGTTTTGTGGACTCGATACTCGTGAGCACGCCACATACAGTTGCCCATGGGAGAAACAGTTTTTTTCTAAATGAACACCACTCAGCATCTAAAATCTGCCGGGCCTGAGTCTGCTCCTCAGATTCTTGGGATCTAGCTACTTGCGCAGTTCGAGCTCTTTTAGAGCTACGCGCTAAATTAGATTTACGCTTGCGAGGCATATTACTTAACCAGTTACCTACCTAAAGTAATAAAAACAGGTAAGTACTTATGCAAAAAAAAATTCTTTAGCTGACAAAAAAATTTAGTTAAAGGTACTGAGTACGAAACTATACTTAAGGTAGGTACTTATACACATGAAATAAAACAAAAACAAAACGAATTGCTAAACTAAAACTAAATGTTAAAAAATATATACTATCCACATGGAATAAAAACAAAATGAATCGATAAAATTATATGCGAAACTACTGGAACTATTTTATTCACAAAACAACATTACTTACCTATTAATACTCAATAAAAACTATGCTGACCTTCTTAGGTACCGTAACTACTTACTAAATGTGAAAAAACTTAAAAAAACCTGCCTACTAATCTACTACAATTTTATACCTATCCTAAAAAATGAATTAAAGTATTTATTTTACCTATTAACTATAATTCTACCTACTACTAACTTATGCTAAACTAATAATAACAACCAAAACAACTAAGTAAATAACACAAAATGCTAATCCAAGAAACCCTAAACACCAATGAAAACGTAAAGAAAGCGAATACGTTGCAGCTCAAAATTGTAGATATCGCATGCGTCCGCCAACGTCGTCTGCCCTCACGTGTCTGCCCGTTCGGGTAAGCATACTTTGTGATCTACACTCCTCCCACCGAGCCATCCGCGTCCCCCGCACGTCTTTGCCGCCGCGCCCGCCAGCCCCGCCACACCACACTATGCATCGTCACACTCACACATTCATAGTGTATAGGCCGATGGGCCTGATGGACATGTCAGGCAGAAAGTATTCTAAAAGCTGGCTAGGAGTATTTGAATTATGAGATACATAACTGCACCCCGCGTTTTCACCCGCATAATTCCGGGATCGGGATCGGGATAAAAAGTAAAGATGTCCTTTCCCAAGGTTCCATCTATCTCTATACCAAAATTCATCAAAATCGGTTCAGCGGTTTAGGCGTGAAAACGAAACAGACAGACTGTCTATGTCTTTCCCCAAGGTTCCATCTATCTCTATACCAAAATTCATTTAGTAGGCATATACGATACATAACTGCACCCTGCGTTATCTATCACTCGCATAATTACGGGATCGGGATCGGGATCGGGATAAAAGGTTGCCTTTGTCCTTTTCCAAGGTTCCATCTATCTCTATACCAAAATTCATTTAGTAGGGATATACGATACACAACTGCACTCTGCGTTTCCACCCGTATAATTCCGGGATCGGGATCGGGATCTGGATAAAAAGTACCCTATGTCCTTTCCCAAGGTTCCATCTATCTCTATACCAAAATTCATCAAAATCGGTTCAGCGGTTTAGGCGTGAAAAGGTAACAGACAGACAGACAGAGTTACTTTCGCATTTATAATATTAGTAGGGATAATGCTAGCCTAAGTTAGCCCAAATCGGCTACCTGCCAGCTAAAGCCCCGTTATAATCGGCCTAACCGTTTCAGAGATTAGCTGGAACTGGACAGACAAAAAAAACAGAGAAAAATAAAAAAAAATGTGTATATAATGCCAGAACCCAATATATTTTCATATGTATGGAGTGAAAAGCTGTTAATTTGGTATTACAAACAGACACTTCGATTTTATTTATCTGTATTGATGTATTGACTTGATGTACAAAAAAGCAATTCCTTAATTTTTTTCTATCTATCTTGACCGTGTAAAGGTTGTGGTTTCCTGTGAAAATTGGTTAGGTTATTTCATTGTGTTCCTGTAAATAACCATCCTTTGTGAACTAGAGTATTGTCCGGTTTCCTTTCAATGGTACCTTAAGAGCTTCACAACTACAATTGTCTGTTATTAAAAGGTATGAGATTGAAATAACAATGGCAGCGTGATCACAACCCCTTGATAGAGCACCCTCGAAGTCCTCTTAATAATTTGCACAACTTTGGCTGGGACACATCGCACCCTCAGAACGTTAGGGGCTCAATTCAGGAATCAAATGTTTTTGGAAATCGCAATCATAGATCAGCCGGCAGTAATTATTTCACTAGTATTGTATGACAAATAAGGTCTGGGAGCCAGGATCAGTCGGAGCAGACCTTGGTTAGTTGAATGAAACACCGTAAATTGGGCAGTCCTGGTATTTATTGATTCCACAACTACGTCAGGAAATATGTGTGCTATATACGTTATGAAAGGAGACTTTCGACAGCACGATCTAAAAAGATATAACGCCATCTTGTGTGAAATGGTTACACTAACTTGGCGAAGGGTATTCTACGTTTAACAAGTATTGAGTATAACTACATACATATAAGCCATTCCAGTGTCACATAGTAACTTTGCTTCGGTTGGGACTAGGGGACGCTGGTTAATAATGTCCGAATACTTTAAGCCAAGAACTCTTCCATAAGCTACAACTATATAAAAGCTTGATAAGCATAAATGCATATTGTCGTTATGCATAATTTTATTCCTCTGTCTTCACGCTTAAACGACTCAAGCTTTTGTTCAAAGAGGCTTCGATGCAATAAAATCCGGATTCAAGAAACTTACTCCCAATTTTATTGAAGCAATATTCTTAAATAAGTAAGGAAAGTATAAAAAATAATTGTTTTGCCACATTGTCATGCAAGACGGGCCGTCTAATCTAGATAAAATCCTGGAGTGTATTGTGTAGATCTGAATACTATGTTTATATGATGTCAGGACATGGTATGCATATTAAACATTGTTTATCTATAGATCGATGTATATACAGATAAATAAAATTGAAGTGTATGTTTGTAAATCCAAAATAACAGCTTTTCACTAAATGTATATGCATGCATATGAAAGTTTATACTGTATTGACCTAAAAAAATCTATTTAAAAACACATTCTTTACTCTCTGTCCGTCTGTCTGGTTGCTTCGGCTAATCTTCGAAACGGCTGGACCGATTTTAACGAGACTTTCTCTGGTAGATAGCTAATGTTACAATAAGTAACTTAGGGTATATTAATTTTAAAAAAATAGGGTGCCGCGGGTCACCCATCAAATTAAGTCTACGCGGGTGAAACCGCAGGGCACCATTAGTTATAAATAAATTTGACTGCTTGGTTGGTCTAGCCCTGAGTTCGATACCTGGGTCCGGCAAAGTGTTAATATGTTTTCCAACCATAATTTCCCAGTAACAACCCAGAGTCTAGATGAGTCCGTTTAATGACAATAGGCCCTTTTCCAAGGGACTTAAACATAACTGGCGAAATGTAGGTGTACTATAAGTACTACTCTGCCTACCCGTTCGGGGAACAGTCGTGACCGTATGTATGTATATCTTAAAGAGAGTATATCCGAACCTCCCCTTTCCCGTTCGAAATTCGGGAAACAGCATTAAATGCAGCAGTGGTTTTTAATTTGGTACCAGGAGCTCATAAGCTCGCAGTGTATAATTTATATTAGTGCAGTTCACAGTCGTAGGGCTCAAGGGACTTACACATAAGTGTGTTGAAATATCTTAATTTAATTATTGGATAATTTTATCTATACATCTATATCTATTCTATACAGATAAATACAATTGAAGTGTCTGTTTGTAGTTCCAAAATAACAGATATTTACAAAAAAGAACGTATATACGGATTTGACATAAACAAACAAATTTGCAAAAGTTTTCTATGTCTGTCTGTTTGTTCCGGCTAATCTCCGAAACGGCTGGACCAATTCTAACGGGACTTTCACTGACAGATAGCTTATGTTAAAAGGTAGCTTAGGTTATTTAAAGAAATATTGCAATAATTGAAATTAACTCTGGGCTTGCATGAATTATTTAGTCTGCGCTTCACGGGTACATCCTATGTAGCCTCGCCTTAAGAATACTTACATCTGCTCCCAAATATAAGCGCAGTGGAGTTTCAATAAGCCACACGTCCTATACAGTACAGTATACAGTGCATATGTGCACGCCCCCTTAGGATTCCGGGTGCCGACTCCACGTACACTATAAATTATGTACCGCGCGCTTATGAAAGCCTGGTACGACACGATTGAAGACCATTGCGAAAAGAGTATCTTTTTTAGGATTTATGAGAAAAACATTTATATATTTGAATATACTTGATACCACGACTTTCTTCAAACACCTCTTTTACCTTTCCGAAAAGGCATGAACTTATAACAAAATGAAAATGAAAATGAAAATGAAATGATTATAAATTACAACCGGGTCAATAACTAGACTTCTGAGAAGAGAGTTCTTCTCAGAAGTCTAGTCTCAATCTTGTTTGTGGAGTATACACTATACAGTCACATCACGAGTCTTACGGTGAGGGAAAACGTCGTGAGCAAGCCTGTATATATATACCGGTGATGGAATTCAAAGACGTATTTGCAATACGTAATTTACGCGTATACAGGTATATAGGTACATATAAAATGGGTTCTTTGGACTACATGGGTGATTTGATTAATGATATATATGTATATATATATATATATATATATATATATATATATATATATATCTTTCATATTATTTAAGAGCCGCGGTGGCCTTGAGGTTTGGAAAGTCGCCTGCTACGCAAGCGGCGCAAGTTCGAATTCAACGGGGCCTGTACCAATGAGTTTTCTAAACAAACTTATGTACAGTGATTTCACACCACGTGCTTTACGGTGATGGAAAACATCGTGAGGAAACCTGCATATGTCTAAGAAGTCTGCATAAGTCTCATGAAATATAGTAAAGTTATTCCATTATTTAAAGGTGGTGATAATAGTGATCCTACCAACTTCAGACCGATCTCTATCCTGCCAGCCCTCAGCAAAATTTTTGAAAAAATTATTTTGAATCAAATAGTCGCCTTCTTTAATCTTAATAATATTCTACATGGCGAGCAATATGGCTTCACAAAAGGTCGTTCAACTACTGATGCTGGTGTTGCACTTCTTAGACATATTTATAGAGCGTGGGAGAACGCTCATGACATCATAGGTGTATTCTGCGACCTATCCAAGGCTTTCGATTGTGTCCAACACGAAACCTTATTAGTTAAATTAAATTATTACGGTGTCAAAGGTAGGGCACTCGACCTAATCAAATCGTATCTTTGTCAGCGGATTCAAACGGTCGAAGTAAATGGCGTCAAATCTTCCGGTTCTCCAGTACTAATGGGCGTCCCACAGGGTTCAATCCTAGGACCATTTCTGTTCTTAGTGTATATTAATGATTTACCAAATTTAGTCAAGAATACGTGTGACATTGTACTGTTCGCTGATGACACATCTCTTTTGTTTGAAGTCGACAGAGCCAAAACGAATTATGCAGATGTAAACAGTGCACTTGATCAGGTATTGAAATGGTTTAATGTAAATAACTTAGTCTTAAATGCACAAAAAACTAAATGTATTAAATTCACTTTACCAAACGTCAAACCTGTTGATACAAAGGTCATGGTAAATGGTGAAACTTTGGATATCGTAGAGTCAGTAGTATTTCTAGGTATAACCCTTGATAACAAACTTCAGTGGAGCCCACATATATCCAAGTTATCAGGAAAACTCAGCTCCGCGGCTTATGCAATTCGTAAAGTTAGACAGTATACAGACATAGAAACAGCTCGACTCGTATATTTTTGTTATTTTCATAGTGTTATGTCCTATGCTATTTTAATTTGGGGCAAAGCTGCTGATATAGAGAATATATTCACATTACAGAAAAGGGCTATACGATCAATTTATAATTTGGGACCCCGAGATTCGTTAAGGGAAAAATTTAAATCAATTGGAATTTTGACAGTGGCCTCACAGTATATTTTAGCTAACTTATTATTTGTGCATCAAAACATTGGATCGTTTCAAAAAAAAATGTGATGTGCATAACATAAACACAAGGCACAAAAACAAAATTGTAGTGCCTGCGCATCGCTTACAGAAAGTACATGGCTCATTTTTAGGACAGTGCACACGCTTCTATAATAAATTACCAACAGAAATTGTAAACTTGCCCTTCAATAAATTTAAAGAGACCATCAAAGCAGTTTTGCTCAAAAAAGGATATTATACTGTAAGTGATTATATTTGTGATAAGGAACCCTGGGATGTATCTTTGTCGAAAAATTATTGTAAATAATCCCATTGGCACTGTACTTCTGCTACAATTAATTAATCTTAGTTTGATCTTTGCTTTGACTGGCTGGAATTTGCCATGCTCACAAATATTTGTAATATTTTAGTTATTATATTTGACAATTGAGCATTTGTGCTGTGTCCCATGGGCTTATATTCATGAGATATAAATACTGTAACCAAAAACATTGTATAATATATATTTTTTTAAAAGAGTAATTGTTGAGTTTCTTGCCGGGTTCTTCTCAACAAAAGCTACCTTCCGAACCCGGTGGTAACATTTATAATCATGTATAATGTATTTTGTGTCCTTCTGACGATTTGAAAGTACTTTGTAAGAAGTCTAATCAAATAAAGATATTTTGAGTTTGAGTTTGAGTTTGAAGTAATTAAAAGACATATGTATAATGTCTGAGACGGCGATGGACTCATAATCATCTTGGGTGAAAAGTAGGTGTTGTGATTACAACACCTCTGCCTACCCCATCAGGATATATAGACGCGTTTTGAGAGAGCGTGAGAATTTCGCCGACATCTGTCAAGTTATGATATCTCAGATAGGCGGCATTAGACTTTACCCCGGTTCGAGTGCAAATGATCCCGATGCGGTATTTTTACTTTTTTTAAACATGCTTTTTTATGAGAAAACGTTTTATTTTTTTCTTAAGTGGGAAAATGTTTAGTTTTTTGTGATAAGAAGAAACCGGGCACAGCTTGGTTATCCAGGTACTAAATATGTAATAAAAAACAACCGACATAAGACTGTACAGATGTGATCGCCCGAATCGATCCGGCCGGTAAACTGTACAAATTAAAGTTTCATCGAACACAGCAATATTTGTGATGGTTACGTGTTTAGGGGCATTCGTGACTGGTGTTTGAATAAATGCTCGTTTCATGTCAAGCTTCACTAATGGGTTACTGGAGGCAGCTGTTAAATGATACAATTATACATACTGGGCTTGATTTTTAGATGTTTATTAGTACAATATTATACTTATGCTAGGTAGGACGATAACAGTTGTTCAAGCAAGTCCTCACTGGCAAATGTATCAAATACATATTTTTTCCTCATCCCATATTATAAAGCTGCAGAGTTTGTTTATTTGTTTGAACGCACTATTCTCAGGAACTACTGGCCCGAATTCAAAAAATCTCTCAGTATTAGATAGTTCATTTGTCGAGGAAGGTTATAGACTATATTGTATTTTCAAAAAAACCCAAGGTGTAAAATCGACAACCTATTTATGCATGCACTGCAAATACTATTGAGAATAGAACAAAATGATGTAGGTACTACGGGTTTGTAGGTCTTATTAAGATCTACAAAAAAGTCCGCGATAGCATATATCTAACTTTCATATTTAGTTTAGTCACAATAACCGTTATGTTCTTAAAAAATATTAAGTCGTCTGAAGAAAGCTCGGCTCTTAATATAAATATAATTACTATGAATTAATTTGTATATTGGTGTCAGAGGACAGTTCAGTACCTACCTACTCGGCGATATACATTGCACATCGATCTTAGAAAAGAGACAATTATGGCTTCGTAGAGCGTTATCTCTGTCGAACACTACCACAATCCTCACAGCATACAGTTCGTACTCATTAAAACAAATTTGTACCAAAATTATTGGGCCGTAATTCAATGCTGCGGGTTTATGCAATCAACGTTTGCCCTCGTCATCCTAAGCCTGCTATTCCCAGGAAATTGGTACATGGGCCTTATTTAGACAATGGCTTTACGAATTGTCAAATTAAGGATATTCAGGGCTTCTGTAGCAGCGTTTCTCCACTCGCTACATAGATGGCGCTACTCGCTTACAAATGAGAGTTATCGAGCGCATTGCAGGATGCATACAAGATTTCAACTAGAACAGCTGGAGACGCGGTTCCCCAGGCGGAACACCCGCCTGGCTGGTAGGTGCATGGTCATGAAGCATTATCACTTGCTCTCCCTATCGTCCGTTACCGTCCAATATGAAAGCGTCCATTATCCTTGACTTACGAGATTCCCTGGAAATGGGTGGAGGATTGAGAGTCATTCTACCCCCAAGGGGATAAAATAGGGGATGAAAGTTTAGGCTACTTTTATGGATTGGTATGCAAACGCGGGTGAAACCGCGGGGCACAGTTAGTAAGCTAATATTTCTAATGTTTAGATTGCTTTAAGTACTTTGTTATAATGAAATTGCCTAACTTTGTGACGGTCCTATAAATTGGCGATGGAATGAACAGTAAAATACGTTTATCGACATTAAATCGTCCCTAACAGAGTGGGCCGTCCAATTTGAACCATTTTATCGAGTATAATGTCTTTTTAATTGAATCAAAATCAATAAAATCTGTATTTTATTTGATTCTGTCTTAAGAGTAGTCGTGTTTGAGCAGTCGCCTGTTACGCAAGCGACGCAAGTTCGAATCCCAGCGGAGCCTGTACCAATGAGTTTGTCTAAAAACTTATGTACAGTGATTTCACACGATGTGCTTTGCATAGTGAAGGAAAACATTGTGAGGAAACCTGCATATGTCTATAACTATTCTACAAGTCACGGGTAGTAGCCAGATTTACTTATGGAAATTAAAAAAAAGTATTATGCTGGTTGTCCAAGCGTCCTAAACAAATAAGATTATTTTAGGGACCTTACTTCCTATTCATCCCACCATGACCCATTCACGAGGTTACCTGCATAGTTATACATGTTACCTGAAGTTAAAAACACACAGGCTGTGTACACAATGTTTTAATAATTCGTTTAAACCCCGAAACAGACGTGGGCGCTACCCTCAACTGTAAAGGCACGAACAGATTTGCGCTATTGTTGAAAATTATAACACATATAGAAGCAATATTATGTTATGTAACAACAACTTATATGCCACGCCTGGATTCCTCGAAGGGATAGGCAGAGCACTTATAGTACACCTATATTTCACCAGTTATGTTTAAGTCCCATTTAATGTAAGGAGCGAGCCTATTTCCATCAACCGGGCAACCGGGCAAACCTACTAGTATATATTATACACAATAAGTGACAGCTAGTATTTTATCACCTTTTAGGGAAACCAGGTGATCATGCTCATCCCCAGCAAAGGAAAGATCTTCCAGCCAGACGGTTGTCATGCTGTTCTTGTTGGCAACTTGTATATACAGTGCAATGCGCTCGAAAACTCTTATTGCGCGATTTAGGTTCTCATGTATTTGTACTCAAACTTTGCAATTGTTAGCGAGTAGCGCCATCTATGTAGCGAGTGGAGACACGCGCTCCTACAACCTTATAGAATTGGTCCACAGAGTTCCAAGGGCGTATCTATAGATAAACACGCACACAACTATTCGTTCTAATCGATATATATATATATATATATATATATAGCTGCTAGCTGTGCCCCGCTTTTTTTAATAGAAGTAGCCTAAGTTACTAATTGTAACATTAGCTATCTGATAGTGAAAGTTCGGAGATTAGCCGGAAAAAACAGACAGACGGACAGAGAGAGAAAAATAAAAAAAATGTTTTTTATATATCAGTACCGTGTATACTTTCATATGCATTCAGAGAAAAGCTGTTATTTTGGAATTACAAACAGACACTTAAATGTTATTTATCTGGTTAGATATAGATGTATATATATGTAACACAGTATAACTTATATCCGTCGTGTGGTACCCATAGATTTGCTGAGATTGAGACTAGATAACGCTGTGGAGACATGCGAACATTATTTATTATATTTGTATTGTTACTTCATTAATCTGTGAGCGCCCCCTAACCGCTAGCGGCGAGTTAACGACGCGTGAGTTCCGGTTTTGCCCAAACCGCTCTCAATTATTCACTCGCCTGAAATGTTGTTTGTAACTGTAGCATTTTAGCCATTTCGAGAACTAGTAATTGCACTAGTGCGGGTAAAAAAGTAAGAAAAATCGTTAGGGGTGAAACGCAGGTAGGTACCCTTTCTGTAAAAGCGGTGAGGAGGATGGATTACAAAGAAAAGGTGGACAAAGAACTTATGTAAACGCTTAGAACCAATTACAAACGCGTGCATTCCTTTTCATGATATTATTGGGTGCTAGTGATGGTCAAGTGCGAAAATTCACTTTCAACCAAATTTTTCGTAACTTGTATACATAATCATGTATAACGAGTATATGCTTACGCATAGGGTAGGCAGAGATGTACTTATAGTACACCCACATTTCACCAGGTATGTTTTAAGACCGTTGTAATAGGGGGGCGAGTATGTTATTAAGTAATAAATCTAAACTATTAGGTAACTTAGTACAAGGGGAGAGGAAGACCTAAGAAACGATGGATGGATTGTGTGAATGATAATATGGCTAGAATGGGAGTGAATACAGATATGACGGCTAATGGCTGGCATTCTCGTCATACTTGTGAACTGGTGCTGCTTGTGGAGGCTGGTCATCTCCAGCTACTTTTGTGCTGGAACTGTGTCTATGGGCTTATATTACTCAAAATTGTAAAATTTCTTTTTTTTTAAAGTGTAAATTACTTTCTTGCCAGATTCTTCTAAGTAAAAGCAACCTTCCGAACCCGGCGGTAATCCAATGTAATCTTGTCGTTCTGACGATTTGAAAGTACTTTGTTAAAAGTTTAATCAAATAATATAATATAAATAAGATATTTTAAATTTGAATTTAAATTTAATAGAGAGAAATGAGAGAGAAGAACACATTGGGCTGACCACAAATAACATGGGATAAGGGCATGATGACAATTATGTAACTTAGTAACCATTAATCTTTTACTACTCAAACTCGAAATCCATTTTACAAACAAAACTGATCGGAGATGCATCGAAGTTCTCGTCGGCCATTAATAGTAGCAAGTTTAGCTATAAAGTCAGTTTTACGACAATGAACACATGATCAGTACCGTTAGCAACTAAAATTATATAATAAAACTACTTTTGAAAAGGATCATTTTCATTCGGAACAATTTATGTTGAATTATGTTTTTCAAAGGTGTAAGGGGTAAGCATAGGTGTTGTAATAACAACACCCACATTTCACCGAATATGATTAAGTGCCATCGTGACAGAGTGTGAGTCCATCGCCGTCTCAGGCACTATACATACGTCTTTGAATTACTTCTCAGACATATGCAGGTATCCTCACGATGTTTTCCTTTACCGTAAAGCACTTGGTGTGAAATCACTGCACATAAGTTTTTAGAAAAACTCATTGGCACAAGCCCCGCTTGCGTAGCAGGCGACTGCTCAAACCCCGAGGCCACCACGACTCTTTATATATATGAAGTTTTTGCAAAGGTATAAAGCGTAAGGTTAACAATCACGTGGACGTTGTTTTTTGCATTAAAAAGTCAGTATGGTTTTTTTTTAGTTTTTTTGCTAATTGTACATCTGGTCCGTGAAACCATCGAAGCCAGATGTTTTTAATGGGAAAGTGTTATTACGTCACGATGGTGGCTCCTTTGTTAACGGACGTCCTGTTGGAATCCGTAAACCATAGTCTATTATTTATTCTTAGAGATGGTATGGAACTAAAAGAAACCATTTTTTCAAATTTACTCCAAAAAATAGAGATGTATGTAGAGATATAAGAAAATGGTTGTAATTGATAAAAAAACTAGAGCTTTGCATTGAATGTAAATAGGGAGAAGGTCAGCCCCCGAACATGCTCGTATTATATAATTGTAAGTATGGAAGTAACTTGCTTACTTATATATAATACGAGCGTCTTGCTAAAGTTGCTAATGTTATTAGTATTTTACAGTGTTTATATGTATTTACGTGTTATATGTTGTGCTTTATATCGATATATTTATACGATAGGAAATATTTAAGAAAGCAAATAAATGAAAAAAATATACTCTTCGATCGTGTAATTGTTCGAAGGAATCATGGAATTATTTGCCCAACTTTAATTAGGTTTTAATATTTTATCTCCTATTAATAGTTATTGGATAAGTCCTCTATAACTTTTAGACATAATGTAATGTTTTTTTTAATTAAGATTTAATTGTATTCCCGTGGTACCTAGAATATTTCTTTTGTTGTAATTTTAGCTATCTGTCAATGAAAGTCCCAGAAAGTGAAGAAAAATTTGAAAAATTTGTTTTTTAAGTCAGTGTCGTAAGAACTTTCATATATGCATGTAGTGAAAAGCTGGTGTTTTGAAATTCCAAACAGACACTCCAATTGTATTTATTTGTATAAATATAATTTATTAAAATGTTTCATAATAATGATCTCCTACCGAATTTCGGTTACGGCGGCTAATCTCAACGAGGATTAGTTATGTGCGAAGGAGATATTATAGTGCACAAGTGTGTGTGCAAACACAGGTGCACTCTTTATTCCCTCACTCTCATAGTGGGATGGGAGGCAATCAGACACGACCAGAGAGAGATCAGGCGTAGGACCAACGGTGCAACGTGCGCCCCGAGCCACGGGGGTGGAAACACCGCCGACTTCCAAACTCCGAGCATTTTATTGTGAATTTCTTGACAGAAAAACCCAATATATTTTTTTTCGGGTTCGATTCCCGAGTCGGGAATCTCGTGATCGGCAGGCGAACGTACTAACCACTAGACCAACAAGGCAGCCTTAAAATGTTTAGAAAAAATACGTAGACGATACGAACGTGATCATATTTGAAAATGTTCTATTAGGCAACATCGACAAACTGGAAGCTGCACTTACGTTAATTCTCAATTGTTAAGTATTCCTTGATGAGTAATTCCATATACAATGACGTATGTAAGCTGCCAATGAAACCTCCTCCCGGCGCGTGCCGGTCAATGCTGATTAATTATTCCCAGTTTATGGGCGGGATTTATCACATAGCTGCCTTGCGGATATCGGCCTTTATTCACTTCGGGAACATTTACTAGAAAGGAAACCCTCTTAGATGTTTTTCAAGATGTATAAACCACCTTTTAACTAATGTAGGTATGTTCGTCCGGGAAGAATGTTGAAACTGAATTTTTTTATCGAAGTCAAAAGTCAAATATCTTTATTCGATTAGACTTTACAAAGTACTTTCAAATCGTCACAATGACATAATTATACAGGACTAGCGGACGTCTCGCGGTTTCACCCGTTTAGTTCCCGATTCCGTGGGAGTACGGGGATAAAATATAGCTTATGTTATGCGCTGATGATGTAGCTATCGATTGCTGAAGGAATTTTCCAAATCGGTCAAGTAGTTTCGGAGCCTATGCAATGCAAACCAACCAAAAAAAATCATTTTTATTCTCCCTACTCTTTATAATATTAATGTAGATTATACATGGTATCGCCAGGTGGCCTATCACCATCGGTTTAAGCAGAACGTATTAAGAACTTCTGAGCTTTGACGTTCCATTTTTGTACCGTAAATTCAAACTTCGAGTGCTGCTTAAACGATTATGGTTGATATCTTTAACTGATTGCGCTGACATTTGGTTAGTTATATAACACACTAGCTCTACCGGCGTTTTACAGGCGTCATAGACTGATATAAGAAATTTGAAAAATTTATTTTTCAAATACGTTCCGTATAATAATCTCCGAAACGCCTGGACCGATTTCATCAGGACTTTCACTGGCATATAGCAAATTTTACAAGGAGTATTTTAGGCAGCTTTTAAAAAAACATTAGGGTTCCGCGGGTCACCCATGAAATTGCAGGTGACACCGCGGGGCACAGCTAGTATTATATAATGTGCAACTTATGTACATAGCACGTCTCGGATGCTGCTACGAACCGCTACGGCGTAGCACTTGCTACGTGCTAGTTAACTGTCGGTTATGGTGCGCTACGCTCGTAGCGAATTACTTCATTACTCTGTTTGACCGACTTCATAGACGCTTCCTTCTTTTTAGGGTACCGTATCTCAAAAGGATAAAAGAAAACCCTTTAAGTATATATTTAGGCCTTATTTCTCAGGTCTACTGAACTATGGAGCTATAAAAAATCAAACTTCTGAGCCAACACAATCATAACATGCAAAGCCGTTTATGCTGAGATGTGAAATGAAACAGAAATATTTTTGCTTATATATATTACTAGCGGACGTCACGTGGTTTCACCAACGTAGTTCCCGTTCCCGTGAGAGTACGGGGATAACATATAGCCTATATTAATCAGAGATAATGTAGCATTCAAATAGTGAAAGATTTTTTTAAATCGGTCCAGTACTTTTTGAGCCAATTCGTTACAAACATACATACAAACCTTACCTCTTTATAATATTAGAATGGAAGAATTTTATAACTCGAAAGTTATGAGCAAATAAAATCATGTTCTGCCGTTATTATAATAAGATTCATATTAAAAGTATGACGCAGAGAATGAAGAACATTTTTTATTTTCGCGTATAATATGTTTATGATACGAAATATGATTTTCTCGGCTTACTAAAGCAGTTTTCGTGTCAGTAATAAACCTTTTTACTCATTACTCCCGCAACTGTTTCCAGAAATAAAGTTGAGCCGTGGTGGCCTCGCGGTTTGAGCAGTCGCATGCTACGCAAGCGACGCAAGTTCGAATACCAGCGGGGCATGTACCAATGAGTTTTTCTAAAAAAACCTATGTACAGTAATTTCAGACCACGTGCTTCACAGTGAAGGAAAACATCGTGAGGAAACCTGCATATGTCTGAGAAGTATTTCAAAGACGTGTGTATAGTGCTTGAGAAAGCGATGGACTCACCATCTGTCACGTTGGCACTTAATCAAATTCGGTGGGTGTTGTGATAACAACACCTCTGCCTACCCCTTCGGGGAATACAGGCGTGAGCATATGTATGTATGTGTTGTTAAGAAATTCATAGCACGTGATATTGTGAGACATAACTTTTGGAATCCAGTCACATAGAGTGCATTATTATTATTTCATGCGGAAGTTAAAATTCTGTAATAAAAGCCACAATCATTTCATGTCGCGTGGGAATGCAAGCGAAGCTGTTCCCAGCTCGAGGATTTGAGTTTTACATGACAAAAGAATTTCAAACAAAGTTTCATACATCTTGCATACGCGAATAATTCAACTGCTTTTGTGGACGTTTTGCGGTAGTTAGAAACAGATATTTCAGATCAGAGATTTTTTCCTCTGTCTGTCAGTTTGTTTGCTCTGGCTAAACTCTGATAGCTGATGTTGCAAGTAGTAACTAATGTTAAATTTATTTAATTGAAACAAGAGCCGTGGTGGCCGCGAGGTTTGAGCAGTCTCCTGCGACGCAAGCGACGTAAATTCGAATCCCAGTGTGGCCTGTACCAATGCAATGCTGAAAACTTACTGGTCAGTCTATCGCCGTCTCAGGCACTACATTTACGTCTTTGAATTACTTCTCAGACATATGCAGGATTCCTCACGATGTTCTCCTTCACCGTAAAGCACGTTGTGTGTAATCACTGCATATGTCTGAGAAGTAATTCAAAGACGTATATATAGTGCCTGAGACGGCGATAGACTCACTATACGTCATGTTGGCACTTTCACCAATTCAGCCTACCCCTTCCGGGAATACAGAATACGTATGTATGTACAATATTATTGTATCATGAAATTAAGGCTATGCGGGTAAAACCGCGGGGCACAAGTAGTGTGAATTAGTACATAAAATGTAACATATGGAAGGAGCTCGTGGCACAGTTGCTATTGCGCATATCATTCGATCAGCGACGTTAAGCAACCCTAACCATAGCGAGTAATTGGATGGGTGAGCCCTCCGTGCCTCGGAGAGCACGTTAAGCCGTCGGTCCCGGTTGCCAATTTATCATTTTTGGCAATCGTTACAGGTCAGCCGGAGGCCCAGTTTAACCCAAGTCACAGACTTTCCTCGTCAAAGGGGTTGAGAAGGTCAGATGGCAGTCGGTTCGTATAAAAATCAGGTGATCAGCCACATCGGGTTGAATCAGTGCTGACTCCTACAATGTGGATAAGGCCAGGGAGATGATGATATAAGAGTATTTAATCATGGCTTAACCTTGAATTTTGCGACACCCTGTATCTACATTATATTCATTCTATAGTTTAATCCAATTATGTAGATGAACCTAACTTTGAAAATTCCCCTCCCATCCGGGGGAAGATTTATGAGTTTTTTACCTACACGCCTGAAATTAATAAATAACAAAGCGACCGCGTCGACAACTTGCCTAATATCAGCTGAAACATTAATTTTCTTTCAGACAAGGCCCAGCGTCGCGGCTTGATAAATATGTAGGCTTTTCTTGCTGAGATGGTAATTGCTTGTTATGTTCACACTTTTGTTGTTATAACTCTTTGTAATCAGTGTTAATTGGACAGGTTTTAGTTTTGAATTGAGGTCATAATTAAGGGAATTAATAAATTTACGTTATCACATAATTACGTTTTGTTCTAAAATAAGCAAGGTTTTCTTTCGATGGGTGCCAGACAGTGGTTATAATACTTTTTATTCTTGTAATGAAAAACTTAAACAAATCTGTATCTATACAGATAAATAAAATTGAAGTGCCTGTTTGTAATTCCTTAAATAATAAATGACAAAAATGAAACCAATTTTTAAATTTTTTCTCTTTTCACATGCTTGTATGTCATTCCGTCTGTCTATCTGTCTGTTTGTTTCGGGTAATCTCCGAATTGAACGGTCCGATTTGAACGGGACTTTTACTGGTAAATAGCTAATGTTACAAGGAGTTACTTAAGCGACAGAAAAAACATTAAACCACGGGGACAGCTATTATTCATACACTAATATTATAAAGAGGAAAAATTTGATTGTTTTTTTGTTTGCTCCGAAACTACTTAACCGATTTGAAAAATTATTTCAGCAATGGATAGCTACATCATCAGCGCATAACATAGGCTATACTTTATTCCCGTACTACCACGGAAACGGGAACTACGCGGGTGAATACGCGTGACGTCTGCTAGTACATTATAAACGGTATTACATCTTAAAACTTAACATAGTGAATATTTAACGTAAAGTATTTTGTGTTGTTGCAGGTGATGAGTTCGTGTACCATGACAAATGGGGCGGGATCAGCCTCATGTTCGCTTCCAACCAGACCCACAAAACGCTGATGCCCAACACCACATTCGTAAGTAGTTACCGTATTTCCAACCATAAAGTCTAAGCAGGTACTTATAAGAAAAAAAAATGTGGCACTCCGGGGGCCTCGAAGTTCTGGGGCCTCGAAGCTATTGGTACTCGGAGACTAACCTGAATAATGAAAGTCCATTTGTGTTTGTCGATCCTTTTTTTAAACATCCCTGTGTGTATGCACTCAGTAGATAAAATAATTTAGCGCCTTATCATTTTACATCTCGATGTTAAGATTATCTTTTAGTAAATTTACATATATATATATATATTATTATTATTAATAATAATGGAATAAGGAACATAGCTAAAAACCTACAAATAAAATCTAATAACTAAAATATATTATTAAAAGGAGTCCCTGTAGGCAAGGTTCCGAAGATACTGGCAGCATTCCCCCTTTGGATGGCAAGACTAATTCTTTGTCCGTAGCGTAGAGGTAGCTGCCAGCTCTTCGGTCTCCTGTGATGTCGACTAACCTTTGAGTTATTTCTTTAAAAAGCCTAGTAGCGCTAGGACCCCACGGACCAAGGGTCTCGACTCCGAATGGGACAAAGTCATATTCAGACCCCTGTATTTGCAGGCTTTGGTTTTTTCAGCCTCTTCACATGCCGCTCCAACTCTGTTGTTGGTTCTCTTTTAGTTGTATATATATTTCGGTGACAAACGTCAATAGCGTCGTCTTCAAGTATTCGTCAAGGGAACAAATCAATCTAGTGTCGAATCATTAAATACCAGGACTGCCCAAGTTACGGTGTTTCATTTCAACCAACCAAGGTCTGCTCCGACTGATCCTGGCTCCCAGGCCTAATTGGTCATATATACATATAGTGCCTAAGACGGCGAATGGACCCACGATTTCTCATGTTGGCACTTAATCATCTTCGGTGAAAAGTATGTGTTGTTGTAAAACCTCTTCTTACCTCCTCGAGAACCCTTCTGGGATGGCGTGAGCAAATATAAAAATTTGCCACGATCTCTTTAAGATTTCTTTGATGAAAGCAGAACCCTAAAAATATAACTAGACTTCCCTTATCCATATAACTTATGAAGGCCTAAGCTGCCTCAGCACTTTGGTCGCAAAAAAGCAAAAAACACTGCGGCGTCATAACAATTTCATAAATTGACACGAGCAAGTCTATAGACAAGCTGCGTCGGAAATAATCGCAAATTGGCTCGCCCGCTAACGTAATATTTGTCCGAAAGATTTCCGTTATGTTGGCGACTCTTTTTAATCACGCATTTTGGATTTGGTTGGTTTAACTTACTTTATTTTAACTTATCTCTGAGAGCCGTCGTGGCCTTGGGGTTTGTGCAGTTGCCTGTTATGCAACCGACGCAAATTCGAATCCCAGCGGGGCTTGTAACAATGAATTTTTCTAAAAACTTATATTGCAGTAATTTCACACCATGGTGAAGAAAATCATCGTGAGGAAACCCGCATATGTCTGAGAAGTAATTCAAATGACGTACGTCTAGTGCCTGAGATGACGATGGATGGAATCATCTTCGTTGAAATGTGGGTGTTGTTATTATAACACCTATATGTATGATTATATGTTGATAAGCCTAGTTTACTTAAAACTATAGATTAACTCTCGCTTTATCTAAATATATGTAACTCAAAGGTTACTGACTGACTGACATAGTGATCTATCAACGCACAGCCCAAACCACTGGACGGATCGGGCTGAAATTTAGTATGAAGGTAGATGTTATGACGTAGGCATCCGCTAAGAGGATTTTGGATTATCCCCAAGAGGATAAAATAAAACTTTGTCAATTTTAAACCGATATATTATATAAAACTAAATCTATGCGCGTGTAACCGTGTGGCATATATTTATTTGAGACGCGATCTGGATATGTCACTATTATTATTCGTTAAGGAACAGTTACAGGACATCTTTATTGGCCGAAGGCTATGCGTGTCTTTGGGAATCATTATGAGAAAATAAGACGGTCTTTTATTAACACAACTGTGGCTTGATTAGTGGACAGAACACGTGTATATTCGGCATTGTGATTTATGTTATATTATTTACATGTACTCTGTATGGTTCGTTGGTGTAATGGCTGTTGCAGGACACAAGGTTCAAACATATTCAAAATTTGGTTAGACTTCTAACAAAGTAACTTCAAAGCGTTAGAAAAATAAAGAAAAAATACATACAGGACTATAAATGTTACCACCGCGTTTACTTATAAGAAAATCCATTTAATATTTTCAAAAATATTTCATAAATAAGCGGACGATACGCGGCTTCACTCGCATAGTTCTCGTTCCCGTGGGAGTACGGGGATAAAATATAGCATATGTTACTCGCTAATAATGTGTCTTTTCTGTAGTGAATTTTTTTTTAATTTATTCATTACATGCATACACACAGTATACAAATAATTCCTCTTTATAATAGTAGTGTCGATGTATATGGTCTCTTTCGTTCTTTCGATCCCCGAGTCAGGTAAGTGTTACTTGGGATTTTTCGTACTGTTCCCAACATTATTCTGGATTAGTACCCAGATAATGGGTGTACTATAATTGCACCTGTGCCTACCCTTTTGGAGAAAACTGGCAAGCACTAGCCGCTTAGTAATTAGCAAAGTTTTACCAGATGAAGCTGCGCTCTGGAACATTAATCAGCACGAATTAACAAGTCAGCATCTAAGAATTCTGGCTTTGACAGCTTTATTAATGAGGAACTATTGGAAACAATTTCAAAGCACGATCATGGTATCTATACCTCTCGCTCAACGTGATATTCAAGAGACTAACCATCATCTCCCTGGCCTTATCCCATAAATTGTTAGGGTCGGCACTTGATTCAACCCGATGTGGCTGATCATCTGATTTTTATACGACGAAAAACGAGGAACATCTGTGATCTGGGTTAAATCAGCTGTCAGACTATTTTAGGCCTCCGAATGACCTGTAACGATTGCCAAAGATGATAAATTGGCAACCGGGACCGACGGCTTAACGTGCTCTACGAGGCACGGAGGGAACTCGGACGGTCACCCATCATGACTGGCTAGGGTTAGGGTTGCTTAACTTCGCTGATCGAATGATATGCGCAATAGCTACTGTACCACAAGCTCCTCGGCCGCGTATAATTTACTCAATACCTATGTATGTTTGTTAAATTAGCTTAATAATATTCCCTCTCTCACTCTGCACTCAGACACTACCCACACTTAAAATCCACTCTGATGGCAAAGTTAGTGGGTTAATTTCCGTTCTGAAATGTACAGCAATCGACATAAAGGTGGCAGTACATTAGTATTCTGAGTGCATTTACCGCTAAGGCTAATTCACATTCGCGTGCTATTCTGAAGGAAATTGAGTTAAAAGGTATCTGGGAATTGTATTCGCTACATCCGGCACTATCTGGGGAGTACATTGATTTCTCACCGTTGAATATTACTTTCTTGATACGAGGGAAATAGTGGAAAGTATAAATATTTCACACAATCCAAACAATCCAAAATCGAAGGGGAAAGATGATTGGGCACCTTGTGCGACATGACACCTTCTTTAAAAACATAATAGAAGGAAAGGTAGAAGGGAAGAGAGGGAGAGGAAGACCACGGCTAACATATATGAGACAAGTTAAGGAAAAGGTGTCTGTCATGACGTATAGGGAGGTCAAAGAGATGGCACTGGACAGAGACAAATGGAAAGAAATGCATCGGTTACACCGACAAGAGTTATTACTCTTAAATTGATGATGATGATAAAGATATATTTTTATTTTTGATACATATAAAAAGTATAAATATTATGAGAGCCGTGGTGGCCTTGGAGTTTGAGTAGTCGCCTGCTATGCAAGCGTTGCGATTTAGATTTTTTTAAAAACGTATGAGTTGTGATTTCACACCCCGCTGTTTACGGTGAAGTAAAACATCGTGAGGAAACCTGCATATTTCTGAGAAGTAATTCAAAGACGTATGTATAGTGTCTGAGACGGCGATGGACTCACCCTCTGTCATGTTG
Source organism: Watsonalla binaria (assembly GCA_929442735.1). Lineage (NCBI taxonomy): Eukaryota > Metazoa > Arthropoda > Insecta > Lepidoptera > Drepanidae > Watsonalla > Watsonalla binaria. The sequence goes on from OV838941.1 coordinate 2,739,194, forward strand.
GCACTTAATCATATTCGTTGAAAAGTCTGTGTTGTAATTACAACACCTCTGCCTATCCCTTCAGGCTCCGCTGGGATTCGAACTTGCATCGCATGCGTAGTAGGCGACTGCTCAAACCTCAAGGCCACCCAGCCTATAACAAATCCTCATATATAATATCCACAGTAAATCAATGAAAAATCAAACACACAACACAAGAACGTTATATTTTTTTTACGTCGATAAGGCGTCGATGGAAAAGTGCTTTGTCGTGACTAAAAGTTGGATAACAAATTGTTTACACATAGATGAAGCGATCGATGTGGCGTGAGCGATGAGTGATGGTATCGTATTTATAGATCTATAAACCACAGTATAAATATAAGCTAAGCAGTAAGGAATCCAGGCCTTTGGTCTGAGCCGTCGCTACGCAAGCGATGCAAATTCGAATCCCAGCGTCTTGTACCAATGATGAGTATATCTAAACAACTTATGTACAGTGATTTCACACCACAAGCTTTACTGTAAAGGAAAACATCGTGAGGAAACCCGCATATGTCTGAGAAGTAATTCAAAGATAGTATAGTGCGTGAATCGGTGAAAGGTGCGCATTTTATTGTATTACAAAACTTATGCTTACCACTCCGTGACCCTTCTGGGATGACGTAAGCATATTTATTTGATTATTCTCTTTTAATTACTGTCAAAATAATATAGGTTTGTTGTTTATAAGTACTGTGAAAAGTCGGTAAAATTACGCGATCGGACACGAGGCCCTATATTGACGCTACTGAGATTCTGCTTATAATCTAATTTTGAACGATTACTTCCCAGATTCCCTACTGCTTGCAAAACTTATATTTATACTGTGGTATAGCTCTCTATAGCCCCCACTTGTTGGCTGGTCATCAATCCACTTGCCATCCTGTGACTGACAGTTGCAATCAGGGGCTTATCTATAAGCTGTCATTGCAATTTATAGTTCAGATGTGCGACAGTGACAGATGTATACACGTCATATACCTACGTGCATCAGTCTCATATCATCATCATTTCCCTGACCTTATTCCATACATTGTTGTGGTCAGAACTTTATTCAACCCGATGTGGCTGATGTCACCTGACCTTCGTAACACTTTTTACGAGGAAAACTGGTAATCTGGATAAAAACAGTTTTCAGAAACTCAGATCTCCAACTGACCTGTAACGATTGCCAAAGATTATAAATTGGTAACCGGGACCAACGGCTTAAAGTGCTCTCCGAGACATGAAGGGAGCTCGGGCGTTCACCCATCCAACTAATGGCTTGTGTTAGGGTTGCTAATCGTTGCTGATCGAATAATATGCTTAATAGCAACTGATGCGTAAAACTATCATCACAATTTTTTTTTTTGGCAATTTAGTAATTTAAATAATTGTTATTGCTAAAATTAGTCTGCATCCTTTCCTAATTCCTTCCTTTCCTTTATTTATTTAATGGCGATGAGCTTGAGTAAAACTATTCCGCCAATGTCAGGTAATTGTTGAGAAAAATATCTTTTAAATTGTTAAAAATATGTTGAGGAACCCATTGGATTCCTCGCTGTCAAAAAAACTTCCTAATTCCTATTCCCAGACATCCACAACACATCTATTTTGAAAAATAACTTATCTTAGATACTCATACATGAATTCCCGCGACCTATACGACAATACAATTTCCTGGATGTCGTGAGAGTTCATTTGTATACCAAAACAAATGCCGTGCCGAGGTGGTGGAAATAAAATCATGGATGTTTGAAAAAAGCCTCCTAAACACCACAATGAAAGTAACATTTTGCGCCGGCATCTATCGCTAGAAGCGCTTAAACCGATAGAAAAATATTCTAAAGGTGGAATTTGAATAGCTTTTTTGAGCACACTACACTCGCACATAAACTTCATTCACACTTTTCGCATTTAAAAGAGAACTTTATGTATAGTGAATTTGAAGACTTAATATCCACCTTAATGAAGTGTAAATAAAGTTGCTTTCAAGTTACCACGGAGGTTTTCATTAAGGTCTAAATTTAGCTCGGGACCACTGTAGTTAATGAAGATTTCTGCAACACCTCGGTTCTTTGACATCAAGTAATAAATTACTTACCCCAAATCCATTACCTTCTTTCTGTAAATAAGCTGTGGTTTAGTGGTTATTTTGTACAAAGGTTCATCTAATATAAATTATTAGAGGACGTCATGACGCTATCCATTGCTGAAATAATTTTCCAAATCGATCCAGTACTTTTTGAGCCAATTCGTTACAAACATACATACAAATCTTTCCTCTTTATAATATTAGTATCGATATAGATGTAAGGATGAACGAAGGGCGATTTCAAACAGTCGATAAAACGTAATTAGAAGTGAGCAATTAAAATACAGCGAAAATACCTCATTAATAAAGGGTCAAGAAAACCACAGAAATGCTTGCATCGTAACATAATGTCGCAAAATTCTTGCATCGTAAAATAATGTCGCAAAATTCTTGCATCATAACATAATGTCGCAAAATTCTTGCATCGTAACATAATGTCGCAAATTTCTTGCATCGTAACATAATGTCGCAAAATTCTTGCATCGTAACATAATGTCACAAAATTCTTGCATTGTAAAATAATGTCGCAGAATTCTTGCATCATAACATAATGTCGCAAAATTCTTGCATCGTAACATAATGTCACAAAATTCTTGCATTGTAAAATAATGTCGCAGAATTCTTGCATCGTAACATAATGTCGCAAATTTCTTGCATCGTAACATAATGTCGCAAAATTCTTGCATCGTAACATAATGTCGCAAAATTCTTGCATCGTAACATAATGTCGCAAAATTCTTGCATCGTAACATAATGTCGCAAAATTCTTGCATCGTAACATAATGTCGCAAAATTCTTGCATCGTAACATAATGTCGCAAAATTCTTGCATCGTAGCATAATGTCGCAAATTTCTTGCGGCGCACACCCTTGTCACGGGCACCGCTCAGTGATAATAGTAGGAAGAACGCGGATGGGCTTATTCGCGGTCGGCTCGTGTCAGATAAACCCTGCGCAATGAAACTGTCCATTCAAGGCCAGCGCTCAAAACTCGTGGCGGTACCTTACCTTGAAGAGCCGTGGTGGCCTTGGGGCTTGAAAGGACACAAGTTCGAATCCCAGCGAGGCCTGTACCAATGAGTTTTTCTAAAAGAACTTATATGCTGTGATTTCACACCTCCAGAGGAAACCTGCATATATGTCTGAGATGTAATTCAGACACGTTGGTATAGTGCCTGAGACGGCGATAGACTCACTTTCACGTTGGCACTTAATTATGTTCGATTAAAAGTGGGTATTGTGATTACAACACCTCTACCTACCCCTTCGGGGAATACCGGCGTGAGCATTTGTATGTAATCAGATACTCTCCTGAAATCTCCCTTGTTCCTCCTTACATCTATACATGTGTGTCACTGAACTCCTCCCAAACGTCTGGACAGATTTGAATGATTTTTGTTGTATGCTGTATGGCTTAGATTTATTATTATACTAGCTGTGCCCGGCAAACGTTGTATTGCCATATTTTTTTTTGGGGTGGACTACCCCTAACATTTAGGGGGATGAAAAATAGATGTTGGCCGATTCTTATAGATACCGGATAAGCACAAAAAAATTCATCAAAATCGGTCAAGCCGTTTCGGAGGAGTATGGCAGCAAAAACTGTGACACGAGAATTTTATATATTAGATGATAAGGGTGATCCAACCCAAAATATATGGCAATACAACGTTTGTCGGGAACATCTAGTATTCATATATTTATTGCATACCCGGGATGAACAGACACTACCGTATATATTTATCGTTTTGATATTCTTTTCATGCTTTATTTGTTTTCTTGCTGTGATTGAAGTTAGTAAATGCTTATTATTATTATTATTAATATTTTTATCAAAATATGATCTCCCATTTTAGGGGGGTAGTATTGCTGGCACACGGGCCTCAGCCAAGTGTGACAGATTTATATTATAATATATATACTTATATAGTTGATGTTAGATTGATGAGGATGAGGACGAAAGGAATTTCCGGGTGAGACGGCATGTGTTAAGTATAGCCTTTTGTAGGAGAGAGAGAGTACTTGGGCATTTGGAGGGCGTTGAGGTAAGTCTGGAGGGTGCTGGGAATGACGCCAGTTGTGGAAATTACTATAGGTATTATTTTAGCTGAATCTTATTATTATATACCTACTTTCATCTGCATTTAGTGAATAATTGTAAATTTGAAATTACAAACAGGCACTTAAATTACCTAAATTCTTCATCTAAAACACTTTTGCCCCACCCGGCGATCAAACCTAGGACCTCGTATTCCTTAGTAGCGTTTGCGATCACGAGACCGGTAGCCTTTAAACGTTCGATAGCGAGTCTAGGTTTTTTCTTTTAAGTAAGTTCAATGACCTTAAGTCCAAGGCCTTGTCCCAACCACATACAAGCTGATCTTACAGCCCACCGCCTCACCGCAAGCATGTTGACATAACAATGTTATTGCTAACTGGATGTTTGTCTGAGGTCAATCTACAGATACAAGAGTGGCTAATGCTAAAGGCCGGTATACACTATATGTGTGAAAGGCAACATAGTGATAACATAAGGTTATTGTTACCAAATAGTATTTTATACCTTTTAACGAGCAATAAACGAGTGTATGCAAGGTGTCGGAGAAAAAGGAACAGTTGTCTTCTAGAAGTCGTAGAGTGTTATGAATATATCACTATGTTGAAGTCGTAAAATATCTAGCTCCAACGATAACGTAGTTATAGGCTATGGTTGCTAAGGGCCGAAGAGCTCGCGGTCTTAAGCGATTGAATGAACGCGCGGCCGCGTTTACCTACATTACTAATTAATAGTTTGGAAAAATTGTTTTATGGGATTATTTCAGGAACTATTAGTGGGAGAAAAAAAATAAAAACCATGTAGAGGGGGCAATAAATTGATGAAGCTATGTTTCATTTTCAGGAAACATCGTTCGTTTCGGCTATTCCCTGAAACGAGTGGATCGAATTTAACGGGACTTTCACTGACAGATGCTGATGTTACTGAGAGTAACTTGGCTAAATTTATTTTAGAGGAAGTTTTTATTATTCATCATGCGCCAAGCTAGTTTATAAAATAAAAATAAATATGCTTACGCCATCTCAGAAGAGTCCTCGACCGGAAGGGGTAAGCAGTTGTTGTAACAACAACACCCACATTTCACCGAATATTATTAAGTGAGTGACAGGGTGAGTTTGTTGCCGTCTCAGGCACTATACATACGTCTTTGAATTACTTTTCAGACATATGCAAGTTTCCTCACGATGTTTTCCTTCACCGTAAAGCACGTGGTGTGAAATCACTGAACATAAGTTTTTTTAGAAAAACTCATTGGCATAGGCCCGCTGAAATTCGAACTTGCGTCGCTTGCGAAGCAGGCGACTATTCAAACCCCGAGGCCACCACGACTCATTCATAAACAATGTCACCATCGTAAACAATTTAGCAATCAAATGGAAAACTAGTCACAACGTCATATCGTATTGGATACGTCCGCAGTCACGAAGCTCCACGTCAGTTTATTAGTAATTTACACAAAATACGATATTTTACGACGACATATTAAGTATTTGCAGACAGCACGTCAAAGTTGCAATAGGTTTCACTAGCCGTGTAGTCGTTTTATTTATTTACTAGTTCTGCGGATACGGATAAATAAAATTGAAGTATCTGTTTGTAATTCCAAAGTTACACCTTTTGTCTTAATGCATATGAAAGTATACACGGTACTGACAAAGAACAACAAATTTTCTAAATTTTTCTCCGTCTGTATCTCTGTTTGTTCCGGCTAATCTTCGAAACGGTTGGACCGATTTAAACGGAACTTTCACTGGTAATATTACAAGGAGTAACTTAGGCTACTTATATTTAAAAAAACATTAGGGTTCCGCGGGGTCACCCATGAAATTAACTTTACGGTGAAACCGCGAGGCACAGCTAGTTTTTATAAATAAAATTAGCCAAGTTACTTATTGTAACATCAGCTAACTGCCATGTGTGCATAAAGTCCAGCTTCGTTTGTGACGTATTCGTGGATGAATGGCAGGCGATGACGTCAATATGCTTGGTTTTAACATGTTAATAATTATATTTTATCTTAGGTTAGTATAATTGGCTTTCAGCCGTAGGTACTTATTAATAATTAAAATTATAATTTATAAACAAAAACTGAATTAATTAATGTACATGAAGAGATTTTAAATAAAGTGGAAATCTTAACGTAAAAGCTACTTTAATATCTTATTATCAACTAGACGCCTACTAACTTTTTATAATATGTTTATCGCCCCGGGCTGTTACTCCTTACGATTGCGGGCGTATTGCTATCGCTGTTGCTAAGCTTTACGTAATAAGAATCAATACAATACCGGGCTAATACCTCGATTGCGTGACAGCAAAGCGACCATGTTACCGCACATAACGGTGAGTGGAGTCGAGCCTGAACAAATTGCCTACCAAATAAATATGGCCACGGTGCGTGTGAGCACGCACTATATACAGATCGTATTTGTGATTGTTCGCTTTATCTTGAGGTTGCATGGAATTTACCCCTTCGTCTGGTTACGTCAATTTAATTAAAATATAAATAAATTCTAACGAAGTCTCATGTCTCAGTGGCCTTACCATTAACTCTTGATTGCCATGAAAGTTTTTCTGTGTGACCGCGATAGACTTATGCACGTCATATACATCTGTCTCATAATCAGTATCAATTTTTGGTGGCAATAAGAGGTCATGGTAGGGCTGGATAGTTTGAAGTTTGCTAGAGCTTTGTTTATTCTACAAATTCGAAAATAATTTACTTTCCATTTTAATAGAATACAACAATAATTTACAGTCATTCCGAAATTATCACAATTTGTTAGGTACCCATTATCAGTAAGCCGATGGCCTTGGGGTTAGACCAGTCGACTGCTGCAAGCGACGCAAGTATGAATCCCAGCGGGGCCTGTACCAATGAGTTTTTCTAAAAAACTTATGTGCAGTTATTTCACCCCACGTGCTATACGATGAAGGAAAACATCGTGAGAAAACCAGCATTTATGTGTGAGAAGTATTTCAAAGATGTATGTATAGTGCCTGAGAGGGCGATGGACTCACACTCTGTCACGTTGGCAGTTAATCATATTTGGTGAAATGTGAATGTTGTTTTTACACTTCTGCTTACCGCTTCGGGTACCCTTCTGGGGTGGCGAGAGCATATTTATTTGTCAGCTATCGGAAGTTCTTATAACTAAAGATTGTTTTAATAAAAAATGTTATCTTCTTACAGAGAGTGCTGGAGCCAGCGTCGTTCTCGGTGTCCGCTGACCGTCGGTTCCTGCTGCTAGCACAGAGCGTCAGACCCCTGCATCGACACTCCTACCTCGCCAGATACACCGTCTATGACATACTTACCACGTGAGTATACTTTTGAAGTTTCCGAGTTGCCCGACTGGAAACTATATGGACATTACAGAAGACCGCAGTCAAATAACGTTAGTTCAGAGAGCTCTTAGGGGGTTGGGAGAGGATTGCCTCTTTGTGGTCTCTATCATCTTATGATTGACTAGATTACTTAGGCTACGTTTACCCATGATATTTAGTCCACGCAGGCAAGGTCGCGGGACACAGCTATAACTTCTAAATTAAAAAAAATATTCAATATAAGGGACACTTGGAACGTTGAACGTCATTTATCTTACGCTAACTTATGTTAATTTACTACCGTTTACAAATGAAAGCCTGTCACGAGAACAAAGGGGAAACAAACTCCCCGGCTTGTTTTTACATGTGTCCCTTCTTTATACATAGGGTTGTTTTAGTACAATTTAATAGAAGATGAACCACTCATTGGCATGCTTGACTATCTTAAATATATATAACTCAAAGGTGACTGACTGACTGACATAGTGATCTATCAACGCACAGCCCAAACCACTGGACGGATCGGGCTGAAATTTGGCATGCAAGTAGATGTTATGACGCAGGCATCCGCTAAGAAAGGATTTAGATAAGTTCTACCCCCAAGAGGATAAAATAGGGGATGAAAGTTTGTTAGAAACTTTGTCAATTTTAAACCGATATATTATATAAAACTGTAGCGGTAACGCACCTCTTTTACTGAAATGCTTCTTATTTCATAAAGATTGTAAAAGGGAGTTCTGACACAAGCTGTCAGGAGGACGTTTTATGTATATAGTATTTTAATTAAAGTAGGATTAAATTACCACGCCGTATTTAATTACTACAAAACTAAATCTACGCGGGTGAAACCGCGGGGCACAGCTATTCATCAATATACTCAGTTGCACTAATGGTAGTTCACACAATTTACTTAATAAAAAGTTCACTAAATCACAACTTAATACCAAACCCCTGGAGTACAAAATGCATGAGCAAAGGATAGTTTCACAGCGGTAAAAACTATTGTCTATTTGGCGTTGAGAACGAGAAAAGTTTATTATAACACAGTACAGACAGACACTACAGAGTTGGTAGCTCTAGGGAGAATACACAATTACAAAGCATTATGCACGTTGGATAACACGATATACATATGAATGCCTGATTATGTATGTGGGTATGACAAGTATGAATGTATTTATTTAACCTCATAGAACGGCTTGAAGCCACTTAAACTAAAGGGAAAAAAAGGAGCACTTTCATGCAGTCTCCTCACAAAACTCCAAACATACAGACAAAATATTCTTCCATTCATCCGCATACAAATCACATTTAGGGTGATTATCCAGGAAAGCGTTGAATGCGGAGAGAGTGCGCGGGACAGGCGAACGGGACCGAGCGACTGTGCGACTCGCGGGCACATAGAGTAACTTGTGCTTCCTGCCGCGCAAGTAAATGCGTGTATGCGTGTGATTTTGCATTGGTATCATATTACGGAGGTCTGTATATACATTGAGTAGAACATAAATCTTATACAGATAAATAAAATTGAAGGGTCTGTTTGTAATTCTAAATTAAAATCATCAAATGCATTTGGTTTTAGGCTACTTTTATTTAAATATAAATTAACAAATTAAGTCTACGCGAATGACATAGCGGGACAAAGCAAATTTTTAAATATTTTGCTCTGTCTGTCTGTATGTTTTTACAGCTAATCTCCGAAATGGCTGGACCGGTTTAAGTTTTACTATCACTGACAGATAGCTGATATTACAAGGATAAACTTACAATTTTAAGTGAAGGTTCTGTCATAAAAACCATCCATGATATGAACTCTACGCGGGCGAATCCGTGGGACACGGTTGCATACTTACATATGCTCACGCCTGTATTACCCGAAGGGGTAGGCAGAGGTGTTGTAATCACAACACCCACTTTTCACCGAATTTGATTAAGTGCCAACGTGAGATCGTGAGTCTATCGCCATCTCAGACACTATACATACGTCTTTGAATTACTTCTCAGAAATATGCAGGTTTCCTCACGATGTTTTCCTTCATCGTGGTGTGAAACACAGTACATAAGTTTTTTAGAAAAACTCATTGGCACAGGCCCCGCTGGGATTCGAACTTGCGTCACGGTTAGTATTAAATATGAAGCACTAAATAGGATATACCCAGTTTCACAGACATAAACTTGGAGCACATGCCACTAATCATAAAAGTTATATAACATTGCATATAGGACGCCATTAGATCCAACCAGAATACATTGTTAGTGTAGTGATTAATTATTCAAGGGAATTAACAATATTTAGGCTGACGTGCCCTATAAAGTTAGGTCTCAGATTAATTTAAGGTTTATAGACTGCAGTATAGGTAAATGGCTGGATAAATATATATTTTAAAACATTAGTATATAATTGGATAACACATAAGAATAGAAAAAACAATGAGTCGTGAACAATTTTAGGATTTATAAATTTAAAAATTACTAAAATCTTAGCTTTAAATAATTTAAGATAAAAAAAATTGTAGTGTTTGTTTGTAATTCCATAATAACAGCTTTTCACCACATGTATACTCTTTTTTTAAATGTTTTCTCTGTCTGTCTGTCTGTTCCGGCTCTCCAAATCGGTTGGACCGATTTGAACGGAACTTTCACTGGTAGATAGCTTATGTTACAAGGAGTGTTTTTATTTAAAAAAATATTAGGGTTCCGCGGGTCACCGGGAAATTATGTCTACGCAGGTGCAACCGCGGAACACAGCTAGTTAAGGGTAAGGCACTAATACAAGAATTGCTTGTTTAGGGTATAAGATCAACTACTATATCTACATTATCTAGATATAATAATTAACATTTCAAATGTAGCCCATTTTCGAGTCATATTAAAGAGATTTTTGGAATTTAAAGTTTCAGAAAACATTGGCTTGAAGTCATCCTATGTAGTAATTTCATAAAATTTGTCAGAATAGTTTAATGCTCGTCAAAAGGTCCTCTGTATAACGCAGCCGCCTACAAAATACCTCTAACAAAAGACGACATTACATTCTTCACATTCCACGTATACATGTGGCCGGGGCTTACAAACACGTCCCTAAATAAAATCCCGGTTTATAGCTATAGATATTTAACGTACCAGATCACTTATTCGATAAATGGCTTAAAAATAGAGCCGAGGTAGCCGGGGGGGTTTTGAGCGCCGCCTACGCAAGCCACGCAAGTTCGAATCCTGAGGAAACCTGAATATGTCTGAGAAGTAATTCAAATGTATAGTGCCTGAGACGAGAAATGTGGGTGTTGTTGATACAACACCTCTACTTAGCACTTCGGGGATAATTTTTTTTTTAAAACTCATTGGTACAGACCTCGCTGGGATTTGAACTTTAGCCGATTGCGTAGCAGGCGAGTGCATAAACCGCAAGGTCACCATGACTTCTTCTTTATTTTACAAATCTGATAAAATAAAGTTAGGTAAACGTTTTATATTGGTATCACAAACATATATACATACATATGCTCACGCCTGTTTCCCATGGGGGTAGGCAGAGACCACTGTTTGCCACATGCTACGATCCTTACATACTTCTTTCGCTTCATCCACATTCATGCATCTCTTCATACACTTTCTTCGGTTAAGAGTGCTCCGAATTTGACCTTTCTGAAAAATACTATTAATTTGGTCATAGTAGTTCTTCCTTGGACCTCTACCGACACTTCCGGTCACATTCACTCTATAATTTTTTTTTCGTTAATCGCCTTTCACTCATCCTTTCGATATGTCCAAACCACCTCAACATACTTTTTTCAATTCTGGTCACCACATCATTCTTCAACTTGCAACATCACACTATTTTTGATTCGATCTACAATGGTGACCCCACACATACTTCGTAACGAACGCATTTCCACTACATTCACTCTACTTTAATGTTTCTTCTTCCAAACCCAACATTCACTTCCATAAATCAGAGTAGGTATCACAAAATTAAACGAAAGCTAAGAAATTCTTAATATGGTATGCTTAAATCGATGATGGTAGGCCCCCAGAATAAATATACCTTAATACGACTGACGACTCCCGAATGTCTTTTAAAAGTATTTTCTTTGTAAACTTTACAAGGGTGTTAAGTCCCTTGCGATTTTTCGTTTCCGAAATGTACATTGTGATGGAAATAAATATTTTGATTGCCACTGTTTCATTCTGGTACTTTTACATCCCATTTCGGATATATGGTGAGGGAAAACATCGTGAGGAAACCTGCATTTATGTCAGATGTAATTCAAAGACGCATGTATAATGTCTGGAGATGGACTCACCATCTGTCACGTTGGCATTTAATCATATTCGGTGAAATGTGGGTGTTGTCGTTACAACACCTCTGCTTACCCCTTCGGGGACCCTTCTGGAATAGCGTGAGTATATTTATTTGTTTTATTTTATTTTTTGATTCGAATTGACTTAACTAATTGTGTTTATTCTGTATTCAGGTTTTTTCAGTATTTATTCAGTGTCTATTCGTATTCATTCCATAACAATATGAAAATATTTTCCGATATGTTTATTTACAACAGAAATATCTCGTTTCTTGTAGGTAGTTGCCAGCTTATACATTTGCCAAAAAATCATTAGTTTTTGTTTAATTCATAGTAAAAAATGCACTATTTTTACTTTATGGTAAAAATTTTACTCAATTTATTAAAATAAACAATTCATTGTTTTATTTTACCGAACAGATTAATATTGATATCTATACATCCGTACATATACATACAGATAAATGTGTGTTAATCTCCGAAATGGCTGGACTGATTAAAACGGGACTTCCACTGGCAGGTAGCTAATGTTACAGTGGGTAACTTAGGCTACTTTAAAAAAAAACTTCAGTGTATTCGCGGGTTACCCATGAAATAAACTTAACGCGGGTCAAACCGCGGGGCAGAGCTAGAACTTAATATATTTAGGTTGTTTCAATGTAGCACAGTGCAAACTAAATCATATTATGAACATAATTTTATAATAAATTTATAAAAACCAATGAGATTTTCTAAAAAACGTATGTACAGTGATTACACACCACGTGCTTTACGGTGAAAGAAAACATCGTGAGGAAACTTGCATATTTCTGAGAAGTAATTCAAAGACGTATGTATAGTGTCTGAGACGGCATTGGACTCACCATCTGACACGTTGGCACTTAATCATCTACGGTGAAAAGTGGGTGTTGTGATTACAATACTTCTGCCTGTGCATATGTATGTATATCCATACATACATATGCTCACGCCTATACAGGCGTGGGATACCCCATGGGGTAGGCAGAGACCACCGTTTGCTACATGCTACGATCCTTACATACAGTTCACACAGTTACATACACTTCATACAGTTTCTTCGGTTACGAGTGCTCCAAAATTGACCATTCCGAAAAATACTATTAATTTGGTCATAGTAGTTCTTCCTTGAACGCCCTCTACCGACACTTCTGGTCACATTCGCCTACCCCTTCGGGGAATACAGGCGTGAGCATATGTATGTTAAAAAAATTACCGCCTATAAGGGTTTTAAAACTCCGTTTGAAAGCATCCTGTAATATAATTAATTATGTACGTAATACATTGTCTCAAAACGCACACAACGCCGGTAATAATATTTATTTCTTCTTGACTATCCAATTTCTTCCATAAAGTGACACTTAACTCGGGACAAGTGGATTTTGACAGGTTCTTATCGCTGTCACCGGCAAGCACCCACATAATTTTCGCCGCCATTATCACGTTTAACGACCACAGAGATAGCGTGTCGTACTTTAAAAATAATCTAATTAAAATTAATTGAAACATCTGTATTCATTGGAGAAAATATTTAGCGTGGAAATACGTATTTAATTAAATTATTACGTTGAAACACGGGTCTACCGTGAAAGGTATGATTAATTTATATTAATTCACTCACTCGTTCATTCATTCAGTGGACTAAATCATTATAATTGCGAGTATATTATTATTGAGTATAATTGTAAATCGTAACTACGTACATGAGTATGTTTTAGTTTCATTCCTTGTAAGTAGATGGCGTTAGTAGTAAAATAGATCGCGCTATTGAAAGTTGTATCGCGTTCCATAAATAAGTCTACCATTATTTTATTTTTTTCTCCTCCCAACGCCGACCGAGGCACCTCATTATTGACCCTGACGACGATATCACATTGCTTCAGCGAGCAATGTCTCAAACACACACCAAACAGACCACCGGGGCGCCCTTAGCTGTGTTGCTAAGTTTTTAAGTTTAAGCTCGGCTGGAGGCCCTTGGGTCTCGCCCTATAGTCCGGTTAAGCAGTGGAGTTAAATCCCCCCTACCAACTCCGATCCCCCCCTATCGACTCCATCGTAAAAAAAATATTTTCTTTTTCTTTGCCGTAACATTATAACAAAGCTTTGGATGTAAACCTTAGTTTTATTTAGTTCCTGCAATCTTGGGAAGGCCAGTTTGATCCTCCCAAATAATATTTTACGATAAATCAATACCTACAGCAACATGGTATGCAAACAAGTTGGTAATGATGCTCAATATAGCTCGATTAATATTTCAAGTGAATCAATCGAGTGGTCGTCTCAATGCCTTTCGAGTCGAGTGATGTATCGATTTCCATCTTTAATTAGCGAGTTCAATCGGCTTTCCCGGAATCGATTCACCGCGATTTAATGACGGTGTTAGCTGACTTTCTCAGATCTATTACTTGAGTAAAGGAAGGATGATGTTAATATATAGTATAGATAACTATTCTTAACAATCTATACGACTAAATAAAATTGAAGTGTCTATTTGTAATTCCAAAACAGCTTTTCGCGAAGTTAATCAACCCTAGCCAGTAATTGGATGGGTGACCGCCCAAGTTCCCTCCGTGCCTCGGAGAGCACGTTAAGCCGTCGGTCCCAGTTGACAATTTATCATCTTTGGCAATCGTTACAGGTCAGTCGGAGGCCTAAAATAGTCTGACAACTGGTTTAACCCAGATCACAGATTTTCCTCGTTAAAGGGGTTGCGAAGGTCAGATGGCAGTCGCTTCGTATAAAAATCAGGTGATCAGCCACATCGGGTTGAATCAAGTGCCGACCCCTACAATGTATGGGATAAGGCCAGGGAGATGATGATATGGTACACGAAGTACCAGGCGCACATAACGGACAAAGAGTTAATAAGTTGATTGCGACTAACATGGAGCCACATCGGGTTGAATCAAATGCCGACCCCAGCTATGTATGGGATAAGGCCAGGGAGGTGATTATTTTACGCTACCGATATTTAAAATAAGCAAACAGTTTATGACCATGTTTCGATGCCTACCCTCAAATTGGCTTAATATCACAAAGCCTACTTGAACAAAGCCACCGCAGATATTTCAAACATCCAACCATTGTTCTCAGCGGACAGATAAATTGCTCGAATTTGATTTAAACTTGGAAGCGAACTTATGCGGTCACCGAGCGTCTATTTTATCAGTGGCCAGCAGTAGCCCTCGAAGCTTCCAAATTCAAATTCAAATTAGTTCTGTACATAATTTATTGTTTACTTTCTACCCACGTCGAATGAGGTTCTCGTGATAGAGTTTGTCGTTAGCTTTAGTTAGTTGTCGAGGTCGAGGTATTACTATATATTTATAAAATTGTTTTTGGCTGTGTGACGATATGCAAGCCCAAGCCGTTACAGTGATACCCCGGAACAATCAGACATACTTTTTTAAATTTATTTTTTTATGTCAGTAACATTGAAAATACTTTCATATGCGTTTAGTAAAAACTGTTAACTGACGCTTACATTTCAGATAAAGAAATAGATATACTCGATGATTCTTCTCTACCCCGTATCTTTAAAATATATTAAAGATTTCTTTAAGGCCCCTATTATATGAACATGAAAACATTATCCTCAATTTCCTAACTGCACCAAACCATTACTGAGAAAACGAAGCCTATATTAAATATTAAAAAGGTATAGAAAATGTAAAAGATACGAAACGCCTATTGTTCCCGCCACTTTCATTTGCCTTTTGTGAATGTAAATATTTCGTAGAGCCCTCGTAGCATTCGTAGCCAAAGCCTACGTAACGCCTACGGAAAATGCTACGAATTTATTTGTTGATGTGGAAACGAATGCTTTGTTTTTAATTGAATTGAAAAAGGTTAAAGGTTTTATACCTGTTTTAAGGAAAAAATATTCTTAATTCAAATTCAGAACAATGACATGACCAGTGAATTGAATTTATGACCTTATTGCTTTAAGATAAGATTTTTTTTTAAATTCTATTGGTTAAGGAATTAATGCTGTGTGAAATGAAATAGGTTAAGGTTTCACAATTGTTTTAAGACGAAAAGTTTTTAAATTTAAAATCAGAATAATGGAAGGACATGTTTATTTTACGTTTACTTTCGAAATTATTGTTTGAGTTATAAGGCACAATTAAGGTTTCGTTACTATTAAGAAAAAAACTTTATTCAAATACACAGCTATGGAATTTCGAGCTTCTACCCTGGAATTAAAGCTAATAATCAGTTACTGCGAGTGTCAAAAAATATCTGACGATTTTTATTGCGTTGTGTTTTGTTTGTGTAAAATATATAGAAGTTGGCTTGGTTTCGAACTAGATGGCGCTTACCTTAACTCAACTAGAGACAGACATTATAGTGAATGAAACGGTCAATATTAATTGATTTTATTTTCAAAGAATTTTGTCATGCATAAAAATCTAATATTAAGATAAGGGTTGCGTCATCGATTGTAGCTAAATGTAACTTTTATCGACGTGTCAGTTCAGTTTGGATACACCGACCAACAGATGGCGCAAGACGGCCCTCAAACCGCAAAACAAGGGAAGGAAAAATTCGACGCATGAGGCAGGATCACAGTTGGCAAAGCAACTGCACGATTTGCAATGGTCGTGGGTTCGAGTTCCGCCTCGTGTTCGTATTTTTTCTGATCATTTTGAAAGAATATTAATTGGACCTTTTTGTTTTGATATTTTGTTTGCATATTTTAACAAACGCTTGAAATATTATTTATACTACACATAGTAAGGGAAACATGTGTTGTAATATTTGAAGCGATTTTGACAAGATTTCTCAAAAAAATCGAATTTGAATTCTCCATTACCTAAGTTAGGAACTTTCTAATGATTAATCAAATTAAATGAAGTGCAATACAACTTCAACGCTAAGTATCTGAATATAAAGTACCCTTTCCTTTGTAGCAGCTCAAACATCCGTTAACACAGTGAAGTGCTCACTCCGAATTTGAGTTGAAAACGAGACTCTTTGAAGTTTTAGATTTGACTTGTTAAGACCACGTACTAATAATAATGGTCTCCTACCGAATTTCGGTGACGGCGGCCAATCTCAACGAGGATCAGCCATGTGCGCAGGAGATATTATAGTGCAGGCGTGTGTGTGCGTAAACACAGGTGCACTCTTTATTCCCTCACTCTCATAGTCCGATGGGAGGCAATCAAACACGACCGGAGAGAGATCAGGCGTAGGACCAACGGTGTAACGTGCGCCCCGAGCCACGGGGGCTTAAACACCGCCAACTTCCAAACTCCGGGCATTTTATTGTGTATTTCTTGACAGAAAAACCCAATAAAAAATTTTGACCCGACACGGGAATCGAACCCGGGACCTCGTGATCGGCAGGCGAGCGTACTAACCAATAGACCAACGGAGTAGGACCAAGACCACGTACTACACTATTGTTTTGAACCAGATTTGAATTCTGATAACAGAACTTGTTAATTAAATTTAGTTTAATTTAGAGGAGCTCGTGGCACAGTTGCTATTGCGCATATCATTCGATCAGCGAAGTTAAGCAACCCTAACCCTAGCCAGTAATTGGATGGGTGACCGCCCGAGTTCCCTCCGTGCCTCGGAGAGCACGTTAAGCCGTCGGTCCCAGTTGCCAGTTTATTATCTTTGGCAATCGTTACAGGTCAGTCGGAGGCCTAAAATAGTCTGACAACTGGTTTAACCCAGAATACAGATTTTCCTCGTTAAAGGGGTTGCGAAGGTCAGATGGCAGTCGCTTCGTATAAAAAACAGGTGATCAGCCACATCGGGTTGAATCAAGTGCCGACCCCAACAATGTATGGGATAAGGCCAGGGAGATGATGAGAACTTGTTAATTTAGTAAGACCTAGTACATATGACTACTCTTCAGGCTACCATCCAGATGGCACAAAATAGAGAGGCTTGGAAAGCAATGTTAATGCAGACGTCGCACCATGGTCACGTCCCTCAGTCATGAGGTTACGACTAAGAAGAAGAAGTACATATGTAGGGTGTTTCTGAACGGAATGTATGTAGAACGAGCGTTAAATGAGCAAGATGATATGTTTCTGAACGAGTGAAAGGTTATAACGAAAGTTTGACGTTTGTATAACAGCTAACTTTTTGTAAAAGTAATTCTAAACTAACAGCTTTTCATATACCAATTATATCTCTATGCCCAGAGCCGTGGTGGCCTTGGGGTTAGAGCAGAAGTGTACTTATAAAACTCGCGAAATGTGAGTTTATGCTTATGTCCCATGTAACTGGGGTCGAGCCTATTACCACTAACCGCGTACTAATCTATACTTCGGGCTGCTACTCGGAGATCGCTTGAAAACCCCAATAACACTTTACCAACCCTTTCGCGTTTGCGAGCACTAGACCAAGTCAGAAACCAAATAGTCCTGCCAATAAATTCCTTTTATTTCAGAGAGTCGTACCCCCTGACCCCCCTACCGGACGAGATAGGAGGGGGTGTGATCACCGAGGGTCCCCTCTTGCTGTTCGCCCAGTGGACCCCCAAGGGTCACGGCCTCATCACAGTGAAGGACTACGACATCTACTACAGACCAGCGCCGCGCTCCTCAACGGGGTACAGGGTGACAGAGAATGGAGTGCCTGGGACTATCCATAATGGGGTGCCGGATTGGTTGTATGAAGGTATGTGGATAGTTTTATAAACAGACAAGGGTACAGACACACCTATCACGAGTTTCCCACCGTTTACACTATTATGAATAATCTATAATCTAAATATATATAACTCAAAGGTTACTGACTGACTGACATAGTGATCTATCAACGCACAGCCCAAACCAGTTGTCAGACTATTTTAGGCCTCCGACTGACCTGTAACGATTGCCAAAGATGATAAATTGGCAACCGGGACCGAAGGCTTAACGTGCTCTCCGAAGCACGGAGGGAACTCGGGCGGTCACCCATCCAATTACTGACTAGGCTTAGGGTTGCTTAACTTCGCTGATCGAATGATATGCGCAATAGCAACTGTGCCACGAGCTCCTCCTGTGAATACATGAATACACTGTATGCATACATTAATGACATGAATACGACACTAGATTAGACTTGAGACCTGCAGGAGTATTCAGTTCCAAATCCATATATGTTTCATGTCCATACATATTTCATGTGTGAACTCATACATAATGGACTGCTTAATTGAGATGCGATGTCGACATGTCTCAAAGGATTCTAAGCACTAATTCTCTTATGACAAAGCGTACACATACTCACGCCTGTATTCCCCAAAGGGTAGGCAGAGGTGTATGCTTTACGGTGAAGGAAAACATCGTGAGGAAACCTGCCTACGTCTGAAAAGTCATTCCAAGGCCTAAGACGGCGATGGACTCGCCCTCTGTCACGTTGACACTTAATCATATTCGGTGAAATGTGGGTGTTGGTGTTGTTGTTACAACACCTCTGCTTACCCCTTCGAGGACCCTTCTGCATTTCACCAGTCCCCGACCCTTGAATATGCCCGCACCGAGCAAGTATAATCAAACTCCCGAAATAATATATTAAGACCAGCCCAGCTCATTAGCTCGCGCACCAGCAACCCCCTAGGCCGAGGTTCGAGCCTCACTATGCGGCGCCCTTAGCTGTGTTGCTGTAAAGCTTTTATTAGTCTCGCCATAATCCAGGTACGCGGAAATAACTCCCGGAGCTTAAACTGCAAGAGTGGACACAAAAAAAATGCCAGTTATGTTAAGTCCCATGTAATTGGTAGTAGGGGGCGCTAATCCAAACTCCGGGCTGTTACTCAGAAATTACAGTTGGCAAAGAAGCGCATGCAACCACTACACCAACGTAGAATTCCAGTTATGATATTACTAGCCCGCGACTTTGTCTGCGCAGGATTAGGTATTTCGAGTAGTTTATAATATGGCGTTGAAAATAACTAACATTATGACATTAATATTATACTATATCACATAAGTATTTTTTTACAACGATGTACCCTTTTATAATGGCTAATCAACCTTTTGTAAGCCATTATAAAAGGGGCCATTTACACAGATTATTTAAGATAATTTCCATCATACACCGCATATGTGTCACTCTAGCGGTTTTGGCAGCGCACGCCAGAATAGCTCGCTGTTACATTTTTTTCGACTTACTTGACTCGTCATATTTTGAACAATTCACATAATTTCTTTATAAATTGTAACCATTCGACGGATCGGGTTCAAATTTGGCATGCAGGTAGATGTTATGACGTAGGCATCTGCTACGAATTTTGATTAATTCTACCCCCAAGGGGATAAAATAGGGGATGAAAGTTTGTATGAAACTTTGTCATTTTACTACTGTCGAAATTAAATATGTCGGAACTACAGTAAGTATATAGTCAAATCCTGCACAGAAGGAGTCGCGGGCACCAGCTAGTACCGTTATAAACCTGTCCTACTTACTCTTCTCTTTAATAATTCTAAATTTGACAGTAGCATAAGAAATTTCAATTTTCCCAACTCAGGCCCGAGCCTAATAGTATATCGATTCGTCCAATATTAAGAGTAATTTCTATTCGATATTATAAAATTGTAATAACACAGGTAGGAGGAAAAACGCCAGTACGACGTTTAAATTGAATTCATCTCTTATTCTAAAGGTAGAAGTATTTTTGCGCAAGTTTACTGTAACGACGTTAATAATAGATCAATTTCAATTTCCAGTTATGTCCTTTCCACTCAGAATATTAAGGTTCTGAATAAGTTCTGCCGAATTCAAATATCTGATGGATTACAAAAGGAAAATTTGATATTTAGATCCAGATTTTCTTTTTCGCTTCTTGTGCTTGAAATATCTGAATTTTTGCGCAGTATTAAGTTTTGTTCTCAACTAAATGTGTCCTGCAGTTTCTCTCGCGTATACGTAATTTCATGTCAAAGTCAAAAATATCGTCATTCGATTAGACTTTCTACAAAGTACTTTAAAATCGTCAGATTTACATAATTATACAGGATTATACATGCTACCGCCAGGTTCGGAAGGTTGCGTTTACTGAGAAGAACCTGGCAAGAAACTCAGTAATTACTCCTGCACCGTGAACCGCAGCGAGAAGAAAAACTATATAAAAAAAAATAAAAAAAGCTTCACAAAATTCTCCTTTTATTATAATTATTTCTTACCGCAGTAAAAATTAGGGTGTTGATACAAAAAAAGGTTAAATCCGAAGCACGTACCGACCACAGCGCACCGTTAAGATAAACTTGCCTCATTTGGAGGGTTAGCAGAGTGAAATTATCTCCAAGGTGAGAATGAAAACGTCACGCCTCTCGCACTGAGTTATTCCAGAATCGTGACTCACTTTGTGAAATATTTGAATTTAATCGTGAATTATATCTATACTAGCTGTGCCCGGCATACGTTGTATTGCCATTTTTTTTTTGGGGTGGACTACCCCTAACATTTAGGGGGATTAAAAATAGATGTTGGCCGATTCTCAGACCTACCCGATCTGCACACAAAATTTCATACAAATCGGTCCAGCCGTTTAGGAGGAGTATGGCAACGAAAACTGTGACACGAGAATTTTATATATTAGATATTATACCTTTAAACGAGCAATTCTATATCTGAATCTCGGAAACAGCTTCATCGATTTTCATGAAATTTTGTGTGTAGTAAGTTTCAGGAACTGAACAACTTATAAAATGTCATTACAATACGACAGTAAATTGTATGCAAGTATGTTTAATTTGATTAAATATGCTCTAAAACTACTAGACCGATTAGAAAAAATCTTTCAACAATGGATAGCTACATTATCAGCGAGTAAGATAGGCTATATTGTATCCCCGTCTCACGGGAATGACAGCTACGCAGGTGATATGCGCTAGTAAAATATAAATTCGAAAATGCGTATTAAATAGATGTGAATTTTCAAGAGCCGTGGTGGCCTCGGGGTTTGAGCAGTCGTCTGCTACGCAAGCGACGCAAGTTCGAATCCCAGCTGTACCAATGAGTTTTTCTAAAAAACTTATGTAAACTGATTTCACACCATGTGCTTTACCTGAAACCTGCATATTTCTGAGAAGTAATTCAAAGACGTATGTATAGTGCCTGAGACGACGATAGTTTCACCACCTGTCACGTTGGCACTTAATCATCTTTGGTGAATGTGATAACAACACCTCTGCCTACCCCTTCAGGGAATACAGGCGTGAGCATATGTATGTATGTATGTGAGTTTTCAATAATCGCTACTAAGAAAATCTCCCCATTAAATATTTCCCATTACAGAAAATGCCAGGTGTATATGTATAGTAACAATGTTTGTTTTGCTCGACAACCAAACTTCGGATATTGAGTATACAATAAGTAGACCATGAATCTTACGGGCCCAGACACAAAGGTCAATATTGATTGTTATATAACTTCGCCGCGCTGACTCGGTTTATTTGAACATCAGAGTTTAGTTTGTGAGCAATACAGTGATGTGATTGATATGAATTTTTTATCGATATCGATATTAACGCTCATTACTACAGGTTCTTTTTGGCAGTAAAAAGCGTTGTCACTTCACTTATTATATGATACATATGCTCACGCCTGTATTCCCCGAAGGGGTAGGCAGAGGTGTTGTTATCACAGCACCCACTTTTCACCGAAGACGATTAAGTGCCAAAGTGACAGCTGGTGAGTCTATCACCGTCTCAGACACTTTACATAAGTCATTTCGTGAGGAAACCTGCATATGTCTGAGAAGTAATTCAATGACGTATGTATAGTGTCTGAGACGGTGATGGACTCACCATCTGTCACGTTGGCACTTAATTATCTTCGGTTAAAAGTGGGTGTTGTGATTATAACACCTCTGCCTACCTCTTCGGGGAATACAGGCGTGAGCATATGATTCTATCTAAAGGTAGACAATACTTTTTTAAATGTAGAGTTTTTCCACAGACATTATTACTTTATATCGATACACATTGACACACACAGTTCCAATGGGATATCCGCGTATAGCACAAACACGATTTTTCGACCTATTTTATTTAGTCTATGTAACATGTCGAGTCAGTTACACCATTCATAACTCAAGAACTGATGGCTCATTATTAAGGTGTATTGAATAAAGGCGAAATTCACATTTTGCTCATTTCAAATTTAGCTTTGGAACTCTACCATCCTACGAAATTTATAGCTCCACTGACGAACACTCATTCCATGACACTCACAAATAAAATTACTTTCGATGTCTAAAATAATTTTCAAAATTATGTTAGAAAATCCAGTCAGCGATTACCCCCTATAACCCGACAACTTATTGTATTACGCCGTCGATCGTCGCAACCAACTTGAATATTCACATAAAAATAAATAATATATCGATATGCAGGACTTTAATTATCACCATTGCCACAACATTAGCATATTTCCGCGAATATTTTGCTAAGTTTCACTTTACTTTTGAAGTCAATGAAGTAAGGCTTTCGTCTTTGTAAAAACATTAATTGAAAATTGAAAAAAAAACCTATCTAGGTGTTTCTAATATTATTTGCCTGACGGTTAAAACGCAGAGGGTATTCGTGGAGGTAGGCAGAGACCACCGTTTGCCACATGCTACGATTCTCACATACTTCATTTGCTTCATCCACATACATGCATCTCTTCATACACTTTCTTCGGTTACGAGTGCTCCGAATTTTACCTTTCTGGAAAATACTATTAATTTGGTCATAGTATTTAATATATTATATTAAAAATAAAAGGAAATTATAAATCTATATAGTTTTTAAAATTCTCGTGTCATCATAGTCCTCCGAAGGATTGATTTTATGTCATAAAGTATTTTTTAATCCTCCTAACCCCATCACGAAGAATCACAGGACGAAGATGTAGGAGAAAGCTAGTTTTCATATATTAATTAGAAAGAATAGGGTTTGTGGAACAAAAAATGATGTAAAAATATTTTTCACTAATCCTTCTTTGCCGCTTGTCTAAATATATATTTTTATAACATGGTTCCCGTGAATAAGAGGCTGGGTGAAGCAAGCATAAATGGCCTATGCTACAGGTCCCTTCACGATCTATGAGCGCTGACCTTGAATGCGCAGTAGTAATTTTATGAATCTGTCTACATTGTGTGAAGCGAATAACATACATGAGCAGTTACTTTCGCTGAACGCTCATAACTTTTGACGGCACTTGTAACCGATTCCACTATCAAGCGGACATCATGTTGTAATTGTAAGAATCCAAAAAAATATGTAAATGAAAATCTTTTATCACATCGCGTCACATTAATGATGTCTTAGACGAGTCTCAAAACTTTGTTCATGATGAAATATTATCATTTAAATGGGCCTTTTAGCGACGACACGGGAATTATATTACCGTCTTAATGTTCAGCCAGTGTAACTAACTTATTTATGTCATATTACAGTCTAAAAAATATCTTTTAAAATTGTGACAATGGAAAATTATACATATACTCACGCCTGTATTCCCCGAAGGTAGGCAGAGGTGTTGTAATCACAACACCCACTTTTCACCAAAGATGATTAAGTGTCAACGTGACAGATGGTGAGTCCATCGCCGTCTCAGACACTTTACATACGTCATTGAATTACTTCTCAGAAATATGCAGGTTTCCTCACGATGTTTTCCTTCACCGTAAAGCACGTGGTGTGAAATCACTGTACATAAGTTTTTTAGAGAAAGTCATTGGTACAGGCCCCGCTGGGATTCGAACTTTCGTCGCTTGCTAAGCAGGCGACTGCTCAAACCTCAAGACCACCACGGCTCTCATATTATCAAAATTATCATAATACCTTTATTTTATTATTCGATCCATGTTGCAACGCTGTAATACTTATAACACACCAATTGTATCGCAATGCCAAATATTTGTAAATACATACCTAAAAATTTGGTGCTGTTATTGTTGCTGCCTCGTTAGCATAGTGATTAGTAAGTATGCCTGCCGATTACCAGGTCCCGGGTTCGTTTCCCAGTTCGAGACATAACTTGATATTGGGTTCTTCTGCCAAGAACTTCACAATAAATACCTGGAGTTTGGCGGTGTTTCCACCCCCGTGTCTCGGGGCGCACGTTGCACCGTTGGTCCTCCGCCTGATCTCTCTCCGGTCGTGTCGGATTGCCTCCCATCCCACTATGAGAGTGAGGGAATAAAGAGTGCACCTGTCACACACTTGTGCACTATAATATCTCCTGCGCAGATGGCTTATTCTCGTTGAAATTAGCTAATCTAAGAATAAGCCATCTGCGCAGGATATATTATAGTTACGGCAGCTGCCTTAACTGAAATTCAGTAAGGAAATATATAAAATTCGATACGTGAATTATAACATGGTAAAACAGCAAATAATGTTCATAGAACGACATGATTATCAAGGATTATAGATACATGCTACCGCTGGGTTCAGAAGCTTGCTTTTACTCAGAAGAACTCGGTAATTACTCCTTTCAAAAATATATTTATAGATTTGACTAGGATAAAAGAAATCACAAAAATATAGAAGCCCATGGACACAGTTCCAATTCTAATCTGTAATACT
The DNA here is from genome assembly GCA_929442735.1 of Watsonalla binaria. Classification (NCBI taxonomy): domain Eukaryota; kingdom Metazoa; phylum Arthropoda; class Insecta; order Lepidoptera; family Drepanidae; genus Watsonalla; species Watsonalla binaria. Next base: position 2,764,513 of record OV838941.1, read on the forward strand.
CATCTTATCCGTCATACAAAAGAATACTTAATATATTTAGAATACTTAGTATATTACATATACTGATAGTAGAATAAAAAATACACTTAATCCAATTTATAATTATACCTGTCCGTCTGTATTTGCCAACGACATTATTTATAATATCATTGCACAACGCGATGCAATTAAAATTAGATTCAAAGTCGCGAACACTCGTATCGCCTAGACATAATATCGGCAATTTAATATCGCAAGATAAAAGAGTTTCACTATACGCTAGCACTACGACTCCACTCCTCTCCTGCTCCCCCATGGAGCACTGGCGACCATACTCACCAAAGGAACACAATACTTTTTTTTTATTGACTAGGGGAAACCTTCAAACGGTCCCCGACGGCCCTGGGAGAGGCAGGTCGGGTTGTGTGGGATTTTTACCGCACTAAAACCGGTGGCCATCCTGCGTGCTTGGGGGGACTCCGGGTCTCCGGGTACTCTGATAGATCGCACCGGTGTCCCCACTTTGCTGGGGCACATCCGCGGGGCAGCTGTGTCGCCGCCCCTGGAGACCACCTTCCCGGGCCCGCAGCTCGGTGGTCCCACTCCGACCACCGTCAGCAGGCCCTCCGGCCCCCTGGGTGGAAGACTAGATATTTGACTGCGTTCTTCTTTAAAGTGGGGGTGCAGTCGCCAGTCGGGCAGCACGGGTTTTCAAACAGGACACACCATTATGCCCTCCCTCTTTTAAAAGCTCTTGTGTCGTGTGCAAAGATATTTAAACAATTAACGACGTATATAACATATCATTATCACACGTTACGTAAATAAATAGCACCTGGTTGACCGAGCTGTGCTCGGTTTCTTCTTCACACAAAAAATAGGAAAAACTAAGAAAAAAATTCCGGTGAACTGACGTCTCGAACCGGGATACTCTAGTTTCGTTATCGCCCCGTGAGCTGGAAGCTTCACCTTTGAGCTACCATAACCTGATAGATGTCGGCGAAATTCGCTGTCGTATTGTAATGATATTTTATGAGTTTTTCAGTGCTTGAAAACATGGTCAAAACGATGTTTTCTATAAATGAAACCTAGGTAGATCTATTTTTTGTCCCTGAAACCCCTGACATGCGAAATTTCATGAAAATCATTGGAGCCAGTTATATATATATATGCCTCGGAGACGGCTCGACAACAATTGCTATAAAATATATAAGATGCTCACGCCACATTTCACAGAATATGATTAAGTGCTATCGTGTCGGAGGGCGAGTTCATCGCCGTCTCCGGCACTATACATACGTCTATTACTTCTCAGATATATGCAGGTTTACTGACGACGTTTTTCTTCAGGTAAAGCACGTGGTGTGAAATCACTGTCCCACTGGGCTTCAAACTTGCGTCGCTTGCGTAACAGGAGACCCCAAGGTCACCACGGATACACGTAAAGTGTATATCTTTTACTTCAAATTTACTGTAATAAAAGCCTTATTTCTATTCAATATAAACACTATTTTCCCTTCGATGTAGTGCGGTCATAAAACATTACAATTTAATTTTCATGTAGTATATCCGTAACTTTACAGTTACCAGAGCGATGTCAACGACCGAGTTAGTAACTAGTTAACACAGACGCCCAGTTGGGGGTAATATTATTAGATGACAGTTCCCTACAGGCTGTCCTGGAATACAGCGAAGTATATTGAATACCGTTTAACTTTAACACAAAATTATGTCATGATAATCTCGCATAAAGTCTTCGCCGCAAGGTTCACGGTGAAGGAAAATCTCGTGAGGAAACCAGCCTGTTAGAGACGGTATTCAAAGACGTATGTATTGTGCCTGAGACGGCGATAGACTCACTATCTGTCACGTTGGCACTTAATCATCTTCGGTGAAAAAGCCTACCCCTTCGGGAATACAGGCGTGAGCATATGTATGTATGGAATACAAGCATGTGGTAGATTGAAAGTCTGAAACATCCTGTATTAAGTTGCTACAGTTGGCATGGCATTCATTGACGCAGTAATGTAATGTGCACTGGGCATGAAATGCACTCCTAGCGTCAGCCGTTATCTATGTCTATACCTAGCTAGTAAGCTTTTATATACCTATAGAGAGGGCTATTGCTTTATCTGTATACTAGTATTATATACTGGATACGATCACAAAGTGTTATTGGGTTTTTACATCTGTGTCCCAGTCGCAGCCGGGACTCTAACTAGTCCCATGATACATGACACCTTAAACCTAACTGGCGTATTGTGGGTATACTGTACACCTCTGTCTACATCTTCGGGGAGTCATATTTTGCATCGAAATTATGTCGCACTATTGCAGGAGAACGCGCTCCTTTGCGCCGTATAATGCAGTCCTATAATGAGTTTTTCACTGATATTGATATATTCATTACATCTCTTCGCTCATTTAAAACACAGATTACTAAGAAACTTGCAGATATCAATTCAAACCCACAAGTTTTAGTTCAGATATTCATGTATTGAGGATATTCACACATACTGCCTTCATAATTATGTATAAAAGTCACACGTAGATAATTTTTTTTTTAAAAACCACTCTTCTGGCCTTTATTATAATTCGTGGGTAATGGTGTTGGGTATATAATAACAAAATTTTTAATTTTAGAATAATCTAAATTAAAATATAAAAAAAAATATTACAAGGTGTTATTTTTTTATTTCTTTTTCCTCACTAAATTTCCTCTGTAAATGAATGCTTGCTTCACACTTGGTAACCAAGCTAAAATCAAGTAAAATTATGGATGCCCAATATTACTTGTATTCTAAACTTATCCTTTACAGTCTCCTCTTACTATTTATTTTCTTTGTTGCAGAAATAATATTATCATCGCGTTCAGCCTTGTGGATGTCAGCCGATGGCCACATGGTGCTGTACGCAACCTTCAACGACAGCCTGGTCTACCAGCAGAAGTATCCCTGGTACGGAGCGGCCCTGGACACTGACGATCCTGTCAAGGTAATTAGAACCTTAAATCTAAGGTGATAAGGTATAATGCCAAATAGTCGTGGTTCTGGGCAAGGAGTAATGATCTTCCGATAGGGATGTCACTCACAGTAGCAATTGTTTAACGAAGAGCAGCTCGTGGTATAGTTGCTTTTGAGCAAATTTCGTGCGTTGCGAATATCATTCGATCAGCGAAGTTAAGCAACCCTAACCCACCCCAGTAGTCGAGGATGGGTGACCGCCCGTGCCTCGGAGACCACGTGAAGACCTCGTGTCGCGAATGCGAAGAGATCTCACGTAGGTATACTTATGTAGCTAGTTAGTGTGCGCCAGCGCCGACTTGTCGGGACGGAGATATCACGCCACTTGTGAACGAGCCGGCAACGAAGTAACACCGGTGAGTGAGGTTATTATATAAGATGTTTTAACTATGCATTTGATATGATTAGTACCAGAATTATTGTGTTATATGTGTTGTGTATCAGATATAGGTCTGCGGACACTGCTATGACTAGACATAGCAATATAAACTATCAGTTCTGGAGTACCCGAAGAGTTCGGGCTGTCTGAGGACAGTGATGAGATCCTCTCATACTCTGTTATCAGTAGGTGACCAAGCACTGAGGTGTTCGGTCTACCAGCGAATTGTAATGAGACCAGACTCAGTTTTTCAGTATCATTATACCAGAGGCTTGGGGTGACTATAGGGGAGGTTGGAGGTCACAAGGGGAAACCCACAAAGAGATCATAATCATGTACATATCAGAGTAACAGGCCATGTAAACCGACATAGCATTGGTAGTGCAAACAGACATCATTTCTACTCAGTACAGATATTCGTCATGTATATACATTATCAGGTACTTGGCGACACCTCGGTCCTGGTAGTCAATTTAACATCTTTGGCAATCGTTACTGGTCAGTCGGAGGCTAAAAGGATCCCAGATTACCAATGTTACCAACAATGTATGGGATGTGGCCAGGGAGATTCAAAAAGTGGTAAACTCACTCGTTTGCGAGAATTTTATAGGGCGAATTACCACCCTAGCCACTCCTGCAGTCGGTGTCATAATGTATCTAATTATGGCGTATCGAGCTGTAAAAACACCAGAGGAAAAGTTCCTGAGATAATGAAACGGACGTTCCTTGTACTTAGCAAAAAATGGGACGCTTGGTTTTGATACAGATCGAGGGACATGCCATGCGTCATCAATTTAGAAACAGCTGTGGATCCCACACGTACATAGAGGTTTTACATAGTTTTACATGTTTTGTTTTTAGTTAGAGTTTAGACTTAAGCATATTTTTTTTCTGATCTAGACATATCCAGAAATCAAAAGCGTTCGCTACCCGAAGCCAGGTACCAACAACCCCGTGGTCACCCTGACGGTGGCTGACATTGCTGACCCCAAGCATATAAGGACGAGACACCTCACTCCGCCGAAGGTCATCGTTGAAGAAGGGTGAGGACACAAAACTATTTGCACATCTATAGAAATATTCAGAGTTTAAGTTTAAGTAATCTCATCGAAACTGTACTTTCTGCGAAAATGTATTACTTTTATTTTTCAATTTTGTTTTTGACGGGCTTGAGTTATCATGCTGACTAAAATGCCTTTGCTTGCGGCGGCGTCAGGATGACGACTCGCTCACTTCCCTCTATAATGGTTGAGGAGGGCGATGGCTGGCATTCTCGTCATACTTGTGAACAGGGGCTGCTTGTGGAGGCTTGTCATCTCAAACTAAACAATTATACGTAGTGCCTACTTTTATTTTTTTATTAATGTTTGTGCACTGGAACTGTGTCCACGGGCTTATATATATAATATTACTTGATTCGTAAAATTTTCTGCCAGGTTCTTCTCAGTAAAAGCAACCTTCCGAACCTGGCCACCCTTGAAATTAAGTGTACGCGGGTGAAACCGGGCACAGCTAGTTGATAATATAAATATTTTTCTTTAGTGACTACTACTTCACGAGCGCCCAATGGGTGTCGCTGACAGAGGTGTGCGTGGTGTGGCTCACCAGGACTCAGAACCTGTCCGTGGTGTCCGTCTGCCGGAGCCCCATGTGGTACTGCCTCGAGGTAAGTGCCTCTGCTATGAGAATTCTTCTGAATGTAAGCACAGTATAAATATAAGCTCAGCTTACTAAGCAGTATGGAATCTACGAGGATACAGGCGATTGGGACCGCTACCTAACTGGAACCGCGTTCCCTGCCGTCCGTTCCAGCGCCGTCTCAGACTCTTTACACACGTCATTGAATTACTTCTCAGAAATATGCAGGTTTCCTCACGATGTTATCCTTCACCGTAAAGCACGTGGTGTAAAATCACTGTACATAAGTTTTTTAGAAAAACTCATTGGTACAGACCCCGCTGGGATTCGAACTTGCGTCACAAGCGAGTGCTCAAACCTTAAGGCCACTACGACTCTACATACATACGCTCACGTCTGTAACCCATGTGGGTAGGCAGAGATCACCGTTTGCCACATGCTACGATCATTACATTGAACCATACACTGAAACACTCTACATTCTAAGGAATATTGTCTCCCAATAGCTAGAATCATTAGGAGGGATTCTCGAACGTGTCAAGGGCCGTGACCGTTACGACTGTGCGTGCAATACTTTTCTGCAACTCCACCTTACATGTTCAAAGTACTTGTATCCCATAATATTGTACTACAATAAACGCTCTACAAGTCGACACCAGTCTCCTTATTTCACAGGACAAAGGATACATTTTATCACGTGATTTAAGTCGTTTTTAAAATAAGAACGGTTGCTTCATCTAGCGTGTGGGTTCGGCACTCTTACCCTCTTATTACAAAGCATAGACCAAGATGGTTCTTGGATTAAAAGTACCTCCATCTCTCTCTGTGATACGGATTTCGAAAGCGATGGACATACTTTTACTTCGACTATTGTCTAGTCTTCGTTTAAGCCATGTATTAGCTCTGTAAAGCTCTGTCTAGTACCTAAGATCTACTCAATACCTACTAGTCTAGGCAGGCAATTGCTAAGGACGTATTTAAACTATACGGATGGATAATGGTAATTGCCAATTTATCATCTTTGGCAATCGTTACAGGTCAGTCGGAGGCCTAAAATAGTCTGACAGCTGGTTTAACCCAGATCACAAATTTTCCTCGTTAAAGGGGTTGTGAAGGTCAGATGGCAGTCACTTCGTATAAAAATCAGGTGATCAGCCACATCGGGTTGCATCAAGTGCCGACCCCAACAATGTATGGGATAAGGCCAGGGAGATGATATGGATGGATAATGGTAATGTTTATATTTGTCAGGTCTACAGGATATCATCAGGCACAGAAGGCTGGGTAGAGTCAGCCCCGGCCCCGCTGTGGTCCGCCGGGGGAGGGGCGTTAGTAACCCTGGCCCCAGTCAGGGACGGACCCGCGGGCCTGTTCAGACACATAGTCCGGACTGAGCATAACGCGCACGGACCGAGAGCGTTGCCTCTAACGCATGGCAGCTTTGATGTCGTTAGACTTCTAGCTTGGGACCATGCTAATCAGCATATGTAAGTATTTATTAGTATGTCTACATATTCTCACGCCTGTATTCCCCGAATGGGTAGGCAGAGGTACTGTGATAACAACACCCACTTTTCACCACAAATGATTCTCAACGTGACAGGTAGTGAGTATATCGCCGTCTCAGGAACTATGCATACGTCTCTGAATGGATATGATGATTTAATTTGCAGGTTTCCTTCACGATGTTTTTCCTTCACCGTGAAGCTCTTGGAGTGCTTATAACAAATTATTTGCCCCGATATCTAATCGAACCTGAGACTTCTAGTCACGGCCGGACTATCAGTTAGCGCCGCATACCGATTGCTTATGGGCCCCGTACGTGAAAAGGGAATAGGGTAAAGGAAAGCGGGCCCCGAAAATTGCATTGCCTAGAGGCCTCGATAGGGTTGATCCGATCCTGCACCTAGTGCAGCAGGCAGGTACCAACGGTGCTGTCAGACTAATAAAGATGCTGGAACTCCTCAGATACTACCTAGGCATTCCAGAGGGCAAACCGGGGCAGCAGCACTTATACAGAGTGTCCTCGGAGGCACCAAGACCAGGCTCCCCGCAGAAGCTACCTTACTGCGTCACTTGCAATTCACAGGTTTGTTTCAAAATCAAAATTAAATTTATTTGACTCCTTACAGCAGGACTTGCTGGAGCCTGCGACTTCGTCTGCGCACGATTTGAGTTACCTTTATGGACAATGGATTTTATGGACAATTAGAAAGAAAAAATTTTTTATTGGCATTAAATGTTTAAGCTTCAGAATGCTATTACTGAAAAGATTCCAGCAAGAAACTCAACAATTCCATTGCGATTTTACTGTCAACTTATAGTTATAGCTAACGGGGCGATAACGAAACTAGAGTACCCCGGTTCGAAACTGAAGTTCAATTTTTTTCTTTTTTTTCCATTTTTTTCACCATACTCACGCCTGTATTCCCCGAAGGGGTAGGTGTTTTAATCACAACACACACTTTTCACCGAAGATGATTATGTGCCAACGTGATAGATGGTGAGTCCATCGCCGTCTCAGACACTTTACAGACGTCATTGAATTACTTCTCAGAAATATCCAGGTTTCCTCACGATGTTTTCCTTCACCGAAAAGCACGTGATGTGACCACTGTACATAAGTTTTTAGAAACTAGAATCCCGCTGGGATTCGAACTTGCGTCGCTTGCTTACATTATATGAGAAAACCTCATTGAAAAGAAACTGAGCATAGCTCGGTCAATCAGGTTCTTGTTTTAAAATAATATCAAAAGCAATATCAGTTTAAATAAAGTTCATGATAAAAACTAATTAACTGTCGCAAAAGTACAGAGTCAATAGGATTATTAGGCAAAGCATTATAACAATTTTATACTAAAAGCCTGAATTTCAATGTACCGTATTACTTTCGTCTGTGAGTTCAGTTTACAATGACATTTCCCGACCAGCCATCACCGTCGATCAACTTGGAGTACTACGGCAGCCTGGCCTCGTCAGTAGACAACACGTGGGACAACGACTGGGACGAAGAGTTGCCTGTGACGTCACCAACGCCCAGTAAAAAGAAGAAAAAGAAAAGTACTGGTGAATATTCATATTTATCTTTAACAGTATTTGGATGATCGAGCTTTGCTCGTTTTTGACTCACAAATGGAAAAATGTTACTAGGAAAAAATGTCAATGTTAAATGGAAAAAAAATATGATTCCAACCTAGGTCTCCTGGTATCGGAAACGCCCGATTTCCAAAGCCTGTAAGACAATGTAACATCCCCACGCTTCGCTAGTAGAAACAATACAAAATGTACGGAATGACATATGTCACGTGACTGATTTATTTAATTTCCATAAATTTACTATCACCGTCAACCGTCACCGTGTGGGGTCACCATTGTAGATCGTATGAAAACGTAGTGTGATAAGAGACAGTTGCAGGTTGAAGAATGATGTGGTGACCAGAATTGAAAAAAGTATGTTGAGATGGTTTGGACATATCGAAAGGATGAGTGAAAGGCGATTAACGAAAGAAATTTATGGAGCGAATGTGACCGGAAGTGTCGGTAGAGGGCGTCCAAGGAACAACTACTATGACCAAATTAATAGTATTTTTCAGAAAGGTCAAATTCGGAGCACTCGTAACCGAAGAAAGTGTATGAAGAGATGCATGAATGTGGATGAAGCGAAAGAAGTATGTAAGGATCGTAGCATGTGGTAAACAGTGGTCTCTGCCTACCCCCACGGGATACAGGCGTGAGCATATGTATGTATGTATGTATGTATGTTACTATCGTTTCTATTTGCGCAAGAGCGAGAGAATGTTACTTTATGTAAGCCTACTGAGCTATTATAACCTTTATTTTACTGACGAGCGGGGAACCGCAATGGGAGGCAGGCCGGGATATGTGAGATTTTTTACGCGCTAAAACCCCCCTGATGGTCATCCTCCGTGCTTAGGAGGGCCTCGAGTACTCTGATATTTAGTGGTCCGTCCCAAGGGCAGGCCCAGATACAGATCGTCAACTTTTCATATCTCTAACCTCTGTACCAGCTCTTTAGGCTGTTGATATATACATCAGTCAGTCAGGTCATTTTTAATTGAAAAAATAACCAAAATACGGTCAAAAATCATAAAGTACGAGAGTGTAGTTGCCGTCACGAGCTATGATTTCTGACCTTGAATATGCAGTAGTCATTTATTGGTCTAGTATTGAGCAAGCGCGAACTAATACATATGCGCAGTGATGCCCACTTTACCCGCTAATAACTGGTTACCACACCAAGTGTTTGTGTGTTAATAGTGTATGTCACTCCACAGAGAGTGTACCCCAGAACGTGCCTTGTTTGTACCACGAAGCCCACTTCAGTATATCCTCGGCGTACTTCGTGCTGGAGTGCCTCGGGCCAGGAGTGCCCACCTCCAGCCTCCACAAGACTGCACTGCCCGAGCCCAGACTCCTCATGCATTTGGAGAACAACACTGCTGTTAAGGTACTAAAAATTTGAGATTTTGCATGAATTTATCACGTGTTATCAAGGCTAGGTCGCTGAATAAATATAAGCTTATTGAGCCTGTCTGACTCCAGACTCTGGGCTGCGACAGAGAGATTACAGATGGAAAAACTCAGATAAACTTCCCCTATCCGGGGTTGTTCCCAGTACCTTGTGTTCCGCAGTAGCGTCTGCGATCACTAGACCAACGAGGCAGTCTTAGTTCTTAAACTTACTTTGCAATATTTGGGACATATTAACATTATATTATATCAACAATATATAGCGTCATAATGACTCCCTGTTAAGAGTATATACTATATTTGTATGAGATATTATAGTTATTTAATTAGTCCAATTTTACTGTCCAATTACTTATACAAATATTCGAGTTTAGATTCCAAAAACGGTGCAAAACTGTGAGCTACTCAAACTAAAAAATAATCTTTATTTGACTTTTATGTTAGTTTCAAATCGTCAGAATGCCGTGATTATACAGGATTATACATGCTACCGCCAGAACCTGACAAGGTGCCCAAGTATAGTGTCAACTTGATTAACAATACCCAACTTATGACAGGAGAAGCTATCCGTGGTAGCGCTACCGACGCCTCGCACCTTCTCAGTCCAGCTGTCCAGCGGACACGCTGCCAGGGTGCGGCTGCTGCTGCCTCCAGGACTCAGAGAGGACGAGGTCACCAAGTACCCACTCGTCATGAAAGTGTTAGTATTTATAAATAGAGCTCTGTGCCCCAAGTATGGGTTTGTAAATGTTTAAACGTTGTCGCTTGACCTTAAGGTCAAAATGTGTTGATACTTTTTCGGTGACGAGATGTGGTTGAATGCCAAAGATGGATCAACATATTTTGAGCCACGCTAAAACCCAAGGCCTAGCGGACATCTACGGAATCTACGAACATCTACGGACCTGTACTTAGGGTGTTGATAAGCATTAACCTATAAAATTCTCGTGTCGCGATGTTTGCTTTCAAACTCCTCCGAAACCGTATGAAATTTTGTGTGCATATTGAATAGGTCTAAGAATCGGAGAACATCTGTTTTTCATACCCCTAAATGATAAGGGTGATACGATATTTATATACTAATATTCTTGTAATCTTTCACGGCATGAGAGCAAAAAAAAATGTATTTGTTAATACCTACATTACACCATACCAAACACTATTGTTTAAAATTCCATACCGCAATCACGGGTTTGCCATCGTTCTCGTAATCTATACGCGCTAACGTCTCCACCGAATATTAGTATGAGAAATTGTGCAGCGACTCCCAGCGGTGACGTGCAGAACTAAAATATCTCATACAAATCTTGCGAGTGACGCTAGCGAGTATAGATACGAAAACGGTGGCAAACCCGTGATAGGGGTACTGTCTCACACCACCTACGTCACGTCGACAAATGTTTCGCTTATTTGTTCGGTTAGTTATTGTTTGACCCTCGTTTTGGTTCCTTTTACTTTATTTCCCGCATCGAGAATTCGTGAGGCCGTATCACTCGCATTCGCTAATAGGCAAAACAAAAAGGCTTTATCCCGTATAAGTCGGCAAGTCCTTTACCAAAGTCGTAAAAGCGGTCAAACAGAGTCCTTTTCACAATAGTTTTACGTCCGCTTTACGACATGTTCAGTAGTAAAGTATAATAGCAGTATTGTTGCAAAACGGGCCCATAGCGAATGTGGACACAGGAATATTCTCATTTGCAGTAAGTGGGTAGTGAATATACGTAAGTTTGTTTACAGTTTTATTGCGCGCACTTGGTAATTGTTTTTAATGGAATATATCGACGTAATCTCATCAATATTACAAAGTCAATAATACTCTTAGCATGTTTAGCATATAGATATAGTGGAAAAAATCTTTTGGAATAAGTTATAAGGTCCTGACTGAAACATTTTAAAAAGTTAACTAACTTAAATATTCCCTATATTTAAGTTAGTTAACTTTTTAAAATGTTTTCAGTTATTTGTTGTAGGTACTTATACATTTTAGTGAGTTCCCGAAACCTCTGGATTGTGAGACCGTCCAATAGCACAGGATGTAGAGAATCTAATTAAGTTGTTACCAGGCTAATATTTATTGATAGACAGCACATTCTAGGGCTCAAGTATTAAGCACCTTTTTCAGATAATCTTTTACTTAGAAGGGTTTAGTTGTTACGCGGGTGTGGTGTGGCATAAACTATTTAAAAACTCTTACCAATAAATTCCTTGAAGAGAAGCATTAATTACGTACAGACGTTTTCATGAGCCACGAGCGCTGACCTTGAATGCGTAGTGTCTGTTTGTATACAGCAAGCGCGAACACACTATTTTCGCTAAGCGCTCAAAACACGTGATGGCACCTGTTGGATAGGCACGGAGTACCAGGGTCGCAGCTAGTGACGGAGCGCTGGTCGCTGGACTGGGGGTCGCTGGCCGCGGGCGCGGGCGCGGTGCTGGCGGCCGTGGACGCGCGCGGCGCCGGCGGCCGCGGGCTCGGCGCGCACCACGCGCTCAACAGGAGGCTCGGCACCGTCGAGCTCGCTGATCAACTTGAAGTGGCCGAGTAAGACTCTTTTATATAACTTCCCAGCGTTCGAACATTAATACAATAGAGAGGAGCTCGTGGCACTGTTTGTATGGCGCATATCATTTGATCGGTGAAATTTAGCAACCCTAACCCTAGCCAGTATTAGAATGAGTGACCGCCCGAGTTCCCTCCGTGCCTTGGAGAGCAAGTTATGCCGTTGATCATTACAGAAAAACCCAGGTCTCAGATTTTCTTTGTAAAAAGGTTACGAAGGTCCGATCGCAGTCGCTTCGTATAAAAATCAAGTGATCAGCCACATCGGGTTGAATCAAGTGCCGACCGCAACAATGCATAGGTAGTGATCGAATGATTTAGGCAGAAAATTTTGTTTTAGTATCTAATAATATATTTCTAGTTTTCATCAAAATCGAGTCCGATACTATTTAAAGGGTTTTTGCTGTTCCTCGTAATTTCAGATTTTACTAGTCACACTTTTTTACTAAAATGTAAGAGTTGAACTCCGATGGGCTTGTAGCTAAAGAAATCCATATTTTATTATAGATAGTAGAGGAAAGGCAAGGTTTTAATGGCGAAATAAGGGTAGGTCGGTAGTATTATAAAGTGATCTTCCATCTTAGGTACCTACGCGACTCGCTGCACTTCATAGACGCGCGACGCGTGGCGGTGTGGGGCGGCGCGCACGGCGGGTTCCTCGCCACGCTGGCGCTGGCCAGCTCGCTCAACGTGTTCCAGTGCGGCATCGCGCTCACACCCATCGTGCGCTGGAGATACTATGGTATACATTACCCGTCTATCATCAAACAATTGGAACACTGTTCTACTCTTTGCAGGCCACTTCTTACGCATCGATCATTCTGAATAAATCTTTCTCTGATAATATTTGACAAAATTGTTTAGAAGATTTTTGTTGTTGCCTTTCTATGGTATTCGACAGAATATAATAATTATGGTGACATTCCCCAAAAGAGTTACATGAATAAAGAACCACAGGCGCCTTCACGAGTTATGAGCGCTGAGCTTGAATGCGCAGTAATAAATAGTAGTTAAGTAAGTATACTAAATTATTTTGTGTGGCCGTGAAGTGTAAAGTGCTGACTGTACATATTTGTCAGCGTCAGCATACGCGGAGCGCTACATGGGCTTCCCAAACGCGACGGGCAACTACCGAGGGTACGCGGACGCTGACGTCAGCAAGCAAGCCGCTGCTCTGGACGATAAGATGCTGCTGCTGGTGCATGGCACTGCTGACGACACCGTGCACCTGCAACAGACCATGGCGCTGGCCCGGGCGCTCGCTGACCAGGGGACCATGTTTAGACTGCAGGTACGTCTGATGATCATACCAATAAGTATTTCTAAAAAAATATGTGCTGAGATTTTACACCACGTGTTTTACGGGGAAAGAAAACATCGTGAAAAATACCATGCATAGGTATGTCATTGCTACAGGCCCCGCTGGGATTCGAACTAGCGTCGCTTGCATAGCAGGCGACTAATCAAACCCAAAGACCACCACGACTCCATTTTCTCAACTCTTTTCAAATGGTATCTATATAGTATCTTGTCAAAGTACGTAAACAGCTGGATGTCTTCCAGATCTACCCAGACGAGGGTCACAGGCTGTCAGGAGTTCGCAAGCACCTGTATCGGACCATGTCGTCGTTCCTGGATGACTGCTTCCGCAAGCAGGTGCCGCCTGAGACCAAGGCAGGCCTGCGCAACGGGGGCAACCTCGACTGAGACACGTGGAGGGACGAGGAGCTGTACTCTTGGTGAGGACTGGTAGCCACTTGATGTTGTGATTCTGTGGCTACGTACCCTTGTCCAATGTATTTCTGTGTTTGAAGATATTTTTGTCTAGTCTGTTTGAAAAAAGTATTTACGGAGGTTCACATATATAAAGAACATATAAATTAATAATCTAGTGATAGCCATTTTTTAAAGAAACCTACCATATTTTAATGATTATTTAATGTTCTATGTGAATATGGTAGAAATGCGAAACCACAATCTGTACCCCTATCATGGGTTTGTCACCGTTTCTATTACTCGCTAGCGTCACTCGCAATATTTGTATGAGATATTTTAGTTCTTCTCGTCACCGCTGGGAGTCGCTGCACAATTTCTCATACTAATATTCGGCGGAGACGCTAGCGAGTTTAGATTACGAAAACAGTGGCAAACCCGTGATAAGGGTGTTGCATAGATACTTATTGTGAGATGATGCGGTAAGTATAGTTTAAGAAAACTTTAATAGAACAGACGGACAACACAAATTACTAAGTACTAGTTGTACGCCAAGAGCTCTGATTGAGCACCTCTAACATAATTGTTTGATTGCAGGTAATAAACAGTATTGAAACAGTATACAAGACGAGAATCTGAAATGTGATTTAATACAACCGTTTCTATCCAAACAATTCTAATAAAATGTATATTTATATATATATATGACTGTACATTTGTCGCTATGACTTATGAGCGCTGATCTTGAATGCACAGTAATCATTCCACAAATCTTTCTCTGTCTGTATGGCGCGACCAAATAAAATACATACGCAGTTACTTCCACCATTTTCGATGAGCGCTTATAACTCATGACGGCATTTGTTGAGGATTTTTGGTAATGTGACGGCAATCTATTAAAGGGGGAGAAATATTATCCACTACTTCTGCCCGTGACTTCGTCCCCGCGAGATGACACTGAATATTATTTTCATTTCATTCATTTTCAAATCCGAACAGTAGTACCTGAAATGAGCGCGTTCAAGTCAAGCTTCAGCTTTACATATTAGTGTATAAAATAATTCAAAAATGTCAAATTACTTAAAAGTGGTTGACATTTTCCTTTAAGGGTCATTTCATTGCAAATAACCACTCCGACATCCCCGTAGCAGATAGCAGTCGCATTACCAAAATCTCGTAAAATGTCTTAAATATAATCTATTGCTATCTACTTTTGAGTACCTACAATATTCCCATATTAATTCAGGTGACGTTGCCAGATCCAAAAAGTGTTGCTCTATGCCGTACCGATTCGATTATACTGAGTATCGATTCGACTCTAGTGCAAATTAGTATTCGATTTCGTTACATGTCAATTAGATCATAGATAAAACCGCTACGCTTTGGAGAAATTTTATTCTATGATTTAAATAATTAAAGATGCTCCACTTGTATTTGAATAACAAAAATTAAGGTTCCTTTCCTTTCCTTTATTTATTTAATGGCGACGAGCTTAAGTAAAATTATTCCGCCAATATCAAGTGATTGTTGAGAAAAATATCTTGTAAATTGTTAAAAATATGTGGAGGAACCCATTGGATTCCTCGCTGTCATGTTGTTATCAAAACTTTTGTCTCCTACCAGATTCAAAATTAAGGTTATATAAAATCATTACTATTATGACATTAGTAATCATTTTCAGTCATGTTTTGGTTATTTTTTTTACAGTAAATTTTCACTTAATTATTATGTAGGAAACTATGAATTCTATCGTGTCCTATATCAAAGTGCAAAAACAATTTGTTTAATGAACGCATCACATTTTATAGTAGTAGTGGTCTCTGCCTACCCCCATGGGATACAGGCGTGAGCATATGTACAATACAAAAAACAATAATGTTTACCTTTACATTACATTCCTATTATATATCATTAACTTAAATCTATTGGAACAGAACTAAATTATAAATAAAACACAGAATCAAATGTATGTCTGCGGGTATGGTGCCCAGTAAGCTGGCTGCGTTACCTCGCTGGATTGATAAACTGATCCCCTGGTAAGAACCAGCTCGACGGTGACCAGAGACATAAACCAGGCGCTTTGAGAGATCCTTAAAAAGGACTTTCGCTTTTGGCCCCCATAGCATCGAAATCTCTCTCATATGGTTATCTAATTACGTACAACAGTGACTTTGAAGAAGGTTTAGAAGATTTAGAATCACATAAATGATTGCAACAAGATTCTTCATTATAGTAAAACAGCAAGTCACTTGTTAGAAGTGTACGAGGAAACCGTTTACGGGTACTAACTTCACTTTTACGGCAAATAAACCAAGGAAATATGTCACTGATATAACGTGAATAAAAAACGACGTATCCATACTTTATTTAACAGTTTCAAAGAAATTTATGGTAGGATCAAAGTTAATGAACTCTTTTTAAAAGAGTTTACTACTAGATACGTCACTAGCGTGCCGAAATTGAAGTGTCAAAGATGTCAAAACTCTAGCCTCTCTTCTCAGTTCCCCTCTAGTTTTTTACTTATTTGACAATTGACGAAAATATTTTTTTTTGTTCATTCTGTGGGCGCGTTTCTATACTTCTATACATTTCTATACTTTTTATAGCATTTGGCAGGATTAAGTCATTATAATTTACATTTTAAATAATTAATTTTACGTTCATTGCAAAATTTAAGGAATTGCTTACAAAATTATTGAAAAGGAAGTATTGGTACTCAATTGCTTTGTTAAGATGTACTAAAATTTGTAGGTACTTAAAGTAGATCCCAATTCAGCACGGCAAAATGTCATCTATACTCCAAATATAAGTTCAGACACGTCCAAACGTCGTCGCTTGCCCTTGCGTCTTGTTCAAACTGTGTTGATACTTGTTCGGAGGCGGGCTTTAGTATGATTCCAAAGCTGGCAATCAACACATTTTGAGCCACATCAAATACACAAACGTATAAACTTATATTTGGGGTACCGTATGCTAAGTAATCATAGTTGATAATATTCTACCAAATTTTATCGATCAACAAAACTTGAATACCCATTTTGATTCTCATTAAAATATACCTGAGTATACTGCTCTGTACCCTATACACATCAATAACTATATGTGATAGATAATATTAATATTATAGTGCTAATAAACGCGAACGAAAAATGTATAAACCGTGTTTCATAGTCGCGATATGGCTATATTGGCACTTTTGCACGGTTAAAATATTTAGTACACCATGTTGAATTGTAACTGTCTGGAAGATACATCTCAATCGCAAAACTGTTTATAATACAGTGTTATAGGTAATTAACCTTCTTAAGCCTTCTGAACTTTACAATCATCAATATTTTTTCTAAAACTATTCTCAAAACTTAAAAATTCTACCAATAAAGTCATTTTTGTTTTTTATTGCAGTCTCTGGCAGTTGTAAGCTTTGTATCTGGTTACACTTCTACTAAGTGCAAGTGTTACCCCTCTGCCCCTCTTCCCCCCCCTTAGGCTGTCACTTATGAAGAAGCTACTACTATCATCTTCGCATTTAGCGGTTATTACGATCTAACGTTTGCTTAATTAATACTTATTTGGTTCAAACAATGAAATGGTTGTTTATTACTAATAGTAAAAAGCTATTTGTGCCCCGCACATGGGTGTATAGATACTGGAAGTTTTAGATATTAGCCGGAACAAACTGACAGACGGACAGAAAGAGACCATTAAAAAAAAGTTTTTTTTTTAAAATACTTTCATATGCATTTTATGAAACGAAATATTAAAAGTCGTAGAATAAAAGTTCCGGGTATTTATTGATGTTGATCTTGGGATGGTTAATTACCGATAACCCTCTGCAGGTTTATTTCAGAATGGTAACATTATAGTCTGTTTAAAGTTGTATGTGGGTGATTAGTATAGCGAGTATAATATAGCTAATTGCTATGTATGGCCACGGACGCTATGATTGATTAACTAATACTGTCACTGTAACATCAAATCTTAAGGCCTCCTAAACTATTCAAGACGTCAATCTATTTCACGGTGAGATTGAGATAAATATAGCAATAATAACTGGCGAAATGTGGTTGTGCATGTTGTGGCATGAGTATTACGTATGTATGTGTGAGATTGAAATGAACTTAATTCTTCTTTATAAACCAATGTTATTAATTTGACCAACTCAACTTAACTTCCAAACCTTTAATATTTAATAAAAGGGTTGTCTTGACTTGTTACATAAATAATTAATGAAATTGCAGAGACACAATCTAGACTCGTTATAAAACATTTCCCTTATCTGAAATTGTGCCAGATAATGCCTTGCCGATATATGTAAATGTGAAATAATTTCGTTTGATCTAAGCACTCTTACACTGTACTGCATTAATAATTAAGTGCCTTTTGACATACGCACGGTCACGGCATCTCGGCACGGTCACCGTGCTCTTGTGAAAAAGCACTTAGTAAACTTTAAGCGGTTTGAAATGTCAATATTTATATTGATAAGAACTACACTTTAAGCACTTCTAAAAGTTGAATTTGCTCAAAACACCATACACAAATATTAGCTTGAACACAGTTTTACAAACACATTTGAGTAATAATTAAGTACTTTTTACGTCTGCAGTAGCACAACGCCTTAGAATCTGTTACACATATTTTGCAAGGCAAGATTCGAGTGTTTCGAGGCGAATATGTGAATCGAATGTAGGGAAAAAATTAAAGGAATTGATATTAGCCCTTTAGTCAATGAGTTTTGTGATCTTAGTATATAACTTGTTAAACTTAGCTAGTTGTATCGCATCATAGGCTCATCCTTCCTAGAAAATGATTTCCTTCAAGTAATTCTTCCCATCGCGTTAATTTTAATTCACACGAAGGTAAAGTGTAATTTCTAAATGACAAATAATTGTACAGATGTAATTGAATTTCTCGATTAGCTAGTGTAGTAGGCCTTACTATCTTATTGTCATGGTTGTTTGACGTAAGTGACAGTGACAGATCTATCTACGTCAGATACATCTGTCACTTGCAGTCGAACGATACAATAAGATAGGTACGGCCTTAGTTTTATTGTCTGACAAAATATATTTCGGAACGAAAAAAGAAAATTTGGTATGTTTTGTGAGATAATAATAAACTTTTTACTTTAATTAATTATGCTACATTAAATTAAACTTATGTAAAAATTGCTCATTTCCATATTTGAGATTGCATGTTTAGGTCACGTCATTCGAGCGTTCAATTAGAATAAAAATAATTCTTATTAATGACCAATAAATAGTACGTTAAATATTTCTTAAAAAAATATAATACATTTTAAATTAACTAGTGATTTTCGAAGTTTAGAACGATCTAGTGAGTTAGTACCTTAGAAATGTTAGAAGTAATGTTTTCATTAAAAATAAATAATAAAAATAGCAATAATATAGACTTACCTTTATAAACACTATTCCTTAAACGGATTGAATAAAATTCTTCAAGTATTAAAACTTTTAAAATGCTCACTTTACACCGACTGGCTTATATCGATATAATTCGAAACTCGAGTTCCAATTTGGTAATCGATAGTTAATGAAATCGAGTGACATGTCAAGAGAAACGTTTTTAAAAATAAAAGACCTAAGTGCCAAACGCGTTTAGTTCTTAAATTTCTGTAAAAAAACTATTATGTACAATTCGTAGGATAAGGTGCATTGTGCATTGCATTAAACATTTGAAAGATTTAAATAATATTCTACATAATTATTTATTAGACTATAACGTTAATTTTAGCTGCCAGTTAGCTTTCAGTTCTGAAACTGTATGAAATGCAGTTTTTAAATGTTAATATAATAATAATAAGCTAGAATAACAATATCACAATGCACAACCAACTTAATAAATGATAAAAACGCACACAATGTGATTTTTGCCTTATCGGTGTTTTGGTGTTAAATTACGTTTTTAAGGCAAGGAATGTAGTGGTCACGCGCACGGCTTTTTTAAAAAAAATCGTGTTTTTAATTAAAATTTTAACGTTATAATTTAAAAATTCTGTGTATTTTAATTTTTGTAATGAGCGTTGCGTGTGACATTTGTTCTATGATTAAGCTAAATCGAAAGAAAAAAATATCGTGCTTAGAAAGAGGTGGAATCGCTTTGTGATCATGTAGGTACTTTTAAATAGTTAAGGTTTTCATGTTCATTATGTATTCTCAATATATAGATGACTGATTCCCTTAACCTCTTAATATAAAAAAAAAAACTTTAGGCCAGACTGGCTCGTTGGTCTAGACACAAGCGTCACTGCAGCACAGGATGCTTCAAATCCCGTGTCCGGCAAAGTGTTATTGGATTTTTCCATCTGTAATATCCTGGTTAATGGCAATAGGCTCCCCAATAGGGGACCCGTGTGTCTTTAAAGCGGGCAAACTGTGGGTGTACCATAAATACGCCTTTGTCTGCATCTTCGGGGAATACAGACGTAAGAATATGCATGTATGCTTAAGAAAAGAACTACTTAACACATTCACTGCTAACATTTCAACTTCTTCGTAAATTCTCTAACAGTTGGACGCACATACGCGTCGTTAGCAGTGAACGCGTTAAACTCGGTGTAAAACTATGTGAATTCGTTTGTGATGTTATGTCTTATATGTTGGGATTTAAAGTCGAAGTCGTGATTTATCGGATGAACATAGGATTTATTGTATAGGTTTATACGAACAATCAGTCACAGTGACAGACACAAGAGAGAGCAAGTACCGGAGGAAGCAAATTAAAAATAAATTCCTCTGACAGGTTAAAACCTTCTTACAGACTAACATTATATCTCCGCAAATCCTTGAATATCGTACTTACACTTAATATGTATTATTGTTTAGTGTGGATCTAGATTATAAATGTAATATTCGTTTTATTGAATGCATTATCTTTAGATTAGCCGTGATTTAGCCATGAGCAATCCTTAGGGCATCTGTTTGACAGAAAACATTTGTAACATTGACAAATACATTTCATTTAACGCATTCACTGCTAGAGCTAAATAAAAAGTATCTGTTCTATATAGCAAGGTGGGTAAGGGCCTTTACAATTTGGTCTTATTTAAACATTAGACGCGCAGAGTCGGCTTTAGCATACAGTGAAGGCACAGAAATTTGTATGGACTCACATAAGCGTCGTTAGCATATAGGAAAGTTCGGATAAACGCGCAGGCGCGTCGTTAGCAGTGAACGCGTTAAACGAGAATTGTCCATCATTTTTAAAGGATATTTAAAGCAAATTTAAGGAAATCAGTCTTCCAATATAATATTGTAATCTATGTTGATACGAGCCCGTTTGATTACTCAACTAGAATTTAGTTTAGAGGGTCCAAATATGTGTTTGTAGATTGTTTTCCGTAGATGTTTTAGTTATAGATATCTTTTAAGACTTGTATAAATTGTTGAATACCCTACTTACCATGTTTCCATTAAAATAAACTTTAATATTACCTTGTTAAGGAACAATTTCAGTTGTCATAATAGCTTTAACTATCGACTGTTACGTGTTCGTGTGCTGCACACAGAAAATTAAGTGACATTTGGCATAAAAATGAAGATAAATATTTAATACCGTAATTAATCTTTGAAAATGTTAGTTCAAGTTTTCACCGCCAGGCTGACGTGACGTTATTTGACGTCGTGCATGTGACGTGTAAGGCCGTCTTAAGTTATAAAAATTAAGCCGTTATAAATTACACAAATACTTATTACCTCTGTTTGAAGCTTTGTAAAGTTAAATGCGAAATATTGTATCGATTAAAATTATTATTATGGTGATGTTACATTCATTATATCCCTTAGACGCCTTTACGCAGAAATATGTGAAATTAATCTTATTTTTATTCCTCGTTTTTACTTTGTTTATATCATTTGTTTTGTCAAAAGTCGTGTAATTTACATTAGTACATAGTACGCAAATATATATTATGTTTGTGATTTGAAAAATATCATATATAATAAAAATATATTTTAGTTATATAAAACAGTAATGTAATGTGTGATTACAACACCTCTGCCTACCCCTTCGGGGAATACAGGCGTGAGCATATGTATGTATGTAATGTAACATCACCTTAAAACTATCCTCGATCAATCGCTTTCTGTATCGTTTAATAAAAGTTTTAAAAATACGTAGAATAGTTGAAATTATAAATCAAATTATTTACATCATTAAATCGATGCCAAAACTTATTTTAGCGAATTAGCAGTATTATTTTCTTCATACTTAGTACTTAAT
This sequence comes from Watsonalla binaria, assembly GCA_929442735.1. NCBI lineage: Eukaryota > Metazoa > Arthropoda > Insecta > Lepidoptera > Drepanidae > Watsonalla > Watsonalla binaria. The sequence goes on from OV838941.1 coordinate 2,786,537, forward strand.
ACTCTTTTATTCAATGAAAGTTGATTACTTAGCTTATACGTAACTATAATTAATTATTATGAAGCAAGTCAGTGAGCAAAATCTATAAGGCACGTTGGGATAAGTTTGACGTTATCTTCTGACGAAATATATTAGATGCAAAAATCATCGTGTAACACTACTTCTGCTACTTGGCACGAGAGGGCGCTGTATCTGTTTACCTTATTTCTGGAACGCGCTATTGAGAGTCTCCGACGTTTAGTTACGTTACTTAGAATCAACTTGTTTAATTGTCATCACAGGCATAGGCATTGGTATTGCGTACGGTAACAAGCTCTTCCGGACCTTTACCAAACACCTCTGTAATATTTATGTGTACAGTTGGCGCCCGTCAATCGATCGGACCCTCCTGGACCTTAATGATTATAATATTCTCTCGCTCCTCCCCCTTTGCTTGAATAAATATATATATATATACGTACCCGTCTCGCCTGGCCTTACTAATTTCGGCATCACCTACATCGGACCACGGTTACAATCGTATATTAGAGCTGGTTTAAGTGAGATTATGTACAAAGTTGCCCGCATCAAAAAATATGGCCTGTTGCGCTGGAAATGTCTATCACGTTCTATATTGAATGTTTAATTCAAATTCAAGAGTGTTGGGTGCAAAACATTGCAAGATGTACTTGGCGTCATGAGCTATGAGCGCAGACTTTGAATTCGTTTCAAAATGTTGGGTCTTGTATGGCACGAGCGCGAACTAATACATGTGCAGTTCTCCTTACTAATTTCGCTGAGCGCTCAAAACTCGTGACGGCTACTGTGGAGATTCAAAGACGTATCCATATGCCTACAAGTTCTTCCCCATGGGCAAGGTCTCCCGGCTTGTTCAGGGAGTATCCTAGAGAATTAGGGCAAGGGCGTCACAAAATATCCCAAGGGTCGACGTGCTTCCGGGCAATCGGACCAAATATTGTCACAGCATTAAATACGATCTATATACCTGAAAGCTTGTAGGTTGTGATAGTCCCATACCATCAGGCGGGCTGTTCAACATATCTAAACCTTGTTTTATAAAGAAAAAATCTATTGTTCGTATGAAATTTCGGTAATCTGCGAGAAACTTGAAAAATATCCCTACAAATTTTAAACCATTTTGCTCACTGACACTCTTTCTATTTAAACGTTACTATGCCTCTGAAGTAAGTGATTAGTGACAGCCTTTCAGAGCAAGCGAGATAGAATTATCGACCGAATGCAAGGTGCGAAAGAATAAGAACTATTGTAACGTCACTCGTTGCTAACTTCACAAGCGAATGTATGTTTATACAATACTACCAAATTGCATAGGTCTGAAAAAAGACAAAGTTTTAAGGCTTAGATAATTTGGTGGTATTATACTTAAGTTGATCTATATATAAGTACGTTGTTACTTGTTGCTACAAATTTTATTTACCTACTGTTATCTATTGTACTTCACTTCATTGAAACTTGTAATATGAAATCAATAAATAGATATCGTACATTCAAATAACGTATTTCTATTGTCTACTAGTTGACCTTAAGTTGAGTTTAAGTAATTTGTAAATCGCAAATCTGTCTCTACCTAGATTGATTGAAATATATTATTATCGGCATAACCGTGAAAAAATCTGTAAAGAATATGGCGAGCTATTTATACAATAGCGACTCGCCCTGATAATCTTGTCTTATATGTATTCGAAAATCTTGTATAGAGATATCAACTTCGATCTATACATCTACGATTATATATACAGATAAATACAATTGAAGTGTCTGTTTGTAATTCCGAAATAACAGCTTTTCACTAAATCCATATACGGTACTGATATAAAACAAATTAATATTAAAAAAAATCTCTGTCTGTCAGTCGGTTTGTTCCGGGTAATCTCTGAAACGGCTGGACAGATTTTAACAAGACTTTCACTCGCAGGTAGCTAATGTTACAAGGAATAACTTAGGCTACTATTATTAACAAAAAAAATAGGTTTCCGCGGAAATGGCTTGTGAGAAAAATTTTTTATGTTTCTGGGTGTAAGTAAAATAGCTATGTGAATACCCCGAATAAAGCGTACTCAATCATCGTAGCGCATTTAATTAGTACATTGGCACTATTTTATCACCGTACTCCCACGGGAACGATACATATCTTCTTTACTAGAGATATTCCCGAGGTTCTGATCTAAGAATTCTGATTGAGCATGTTATATTTTTAGTTATTTTAATCTAAAAGCTTTTAGACAATTTTGTCGCTCACAGCGTCGTCAAACATAAAGTTCACACTGTCAATTCCCAGAATGACCTTATCTGGGAAGCTATTTGTAAAGCGACTTTCTTCGCGGCCTTGACACCTCTGGGGCTCTGAAAGCTGACGGCGTGTAAGAAACATTCTTAAAAAAGCCTTTTCAGGCCTATTCAAACTGGAACGCTATTCGCTACAGCCATACGTAACACAACACTTTATAGAAAGCCTGGTGAAATCCTATTGGGATAGTTAATTACGCTCATAGACTTTCATTTTAATAATTTATTCAATTAATATACATATCAAAGTCTTGACTGACGACTGACATCTACATTTATATCAACGCACAGTCTAAATCAATGGTCTTAGAAAATTGAAATTTGGAGGGCGTATTCTTAGTGAGGTGAAGGTATAAACGAAAAAGGTATTTCCTAAATTCCACCCCTTAGGACGTTTAATGGGGGTTGAAAGTGTATATAATTTATAATTTTGTGCCACGGAACCGAAGATTCAAGAAAGGCACAGGCATTCAAAGATACTTCATAAATACGCTTATGAGACATTAAATACAGTAATACAAAGAGGAGGAGAGAAGGGAGGGCGCAGGGTTAAACCAGATAACCAGGGTCTATGAATTTTACTATGGTATCCCCTGCCTGTCTTAAGCGGCAAATAAGGGCCGGAGGGCCTGCTGGCGGTGGTCGGGGTGGGAGCTTTGACCACCGAACCGCGGGCCCGGGAAGGTGGCAGAGCGATGTGGCTCGCGCTGCCTTGTACAGCGAAGTCTCCAGGGTCGGCGATACAGATGATCCGGGGATATGCCCCGGCAAAGTGAGGGGGGACACCGGTGCGATTAATCATAGTACCCGGAGTCCCCCCTAAGCACGGAGGATGGCCACCGGTGGGTTTTAGTGCGGTAAAAATTCCAGATATCCCGACCTGCCTCTCCCAGAGCGGCCGGGGACCTTTTTTAGTTTTAATTAACATAATAGGTACTGACAGACACATTCGCAATCATAATCTTGTTGTAGATACTGAATATTATACAAACAAATAAAAATTTAAAATTACTTCTGGGTTTATAGTGTAAAATATAATGAATAGCTACGAAGCTTAGATTTTGATTTCTTCAACACCATAGACAATATCTAAGGAGAGAAATACTATATTATTTTACATCTGTGATAACTGCAAAAAAATAATCTTGAGCTCACTTCATACTCAAGCCTTCCCTTTCCTTTTACAATACATAGAAAGAGAAGCAAGAATAGTAGCGGGGTACCAACATGATAAACTAAATCGACAGTTAGAAATCAAATTATGAACGTACGAAAAACATATTGAAAAAATAGAGCGAGGAATCCAATGGGTTCCTTTCCTCTACATATTTTTAACAATTTACAAGATATTTTTCTCAAAAATCACTTGACATTGGCGGAATAGTTTTACTTAAGCTCATCGCCATTAAATAAATAAAGGAAAGGAAAGAAAAAAATATTCGGCGGGTAGTATAACATTTGTCCTCCATTATTGACTCGACTGGCAGAGATGGCGGGTGGGTTATTTATATAGTTAATAGTTTTGCCAGTATTCATAGGTAAGTGTCATTTTTCTTTCAACTCTCCTTAGTGTAGTTGCACTTGACAAGTATCTGAATATAGGACCGTCAAAAGTTATGAGCGCTAACCTTGAATGTGCAGTCATTTTATGAGTCTGTATAAATTATGCGGTGTGAGTAAAATACTCGCAGCTACCCCACTATTTTCGCTGAGCGTTCATAACTCGTGACGACACCTGTACCTACCTACCTACATCTTTATAGATAAATAAAATTGATGTATCTGTTTGTAATTCCCAAATAACAGCTTTTCACTAAATGTGTATGAAAGTATATCCAATATTGAAAATCTGTCTGTCTGTTTGTTCCGGGTAATCTCTGAAACAGCTGGACCGATTTTGACGAGATTTTCACTGGTAGAGAGCTGATGTTACAAGGAGTAACTTATTTTAGTTTGACTATTTAAAATTAAATGCAGATTGCACGTAAAGTATGTATACCTTACTACAACCATTTCACTAGTATTCAAAAAACGACTTATAACATAAAATAATCATACGCGACGAAAATGGAAACTCTCCTTTTCTTGAAGTCTATAAAAATGAGTCGGTAAAATTTTCTTGCAGGGCGCTAGCTAGATTCAAATAGAAATATCGGTATTCCCTATACATTAAGTACCAATTAATCAAAGCTTAAAGGAGGGTAATTTCATATGCTTTAAACTGAAAATTACGTGCAAAACTATTATGTTGGTTTTGTAATGCCCTCATACTTTGTGGAGCGCTCGTGTGTTGTGAAGTTTGTGCACAATTAGTTAATGCACTTTTCGTGCTGGAATCAAAGGCTTGTGTTAATTATATACCTGAGTATATATTGTTTGCTCAATATATAGAAAATGTGTAGGTACGCTGTGACAGCTCAATGTTTAATTATGTAACTACGTCATGATAACTATTCAAGACGTTTTAAAAATTCGAGGTTTGAGCAGTCGCCTGCTACGCAAGCGACGCAAGTTCGAATCCCAGCGGGGCCTGTACCAATGATTATTTGTAAAAAAACTTATGCACAGTGATTTCACACCACGTGCTTTACGGTGAAGGAAAACATCGTGAAGAAACTTGCATATTCTGAGAAGTAATTCCATGAAGTATGTAAAGTGTCTGAGACGGCGATGGACTCACCATCTGTCACGTTGGCACTTAATCATCTTCGGTGAAAAGTGGGTGTTGTGATTACAACACCTCTGCCTACCCCTTCGGGGAATACAGGCGTGAGCATATATATATAATTCTACTGTAAGTGTTATGTCATTGAAATCCTCCTAAATGGGCCTGGACTGGTATATATTTCTTCCCTAGTAGGTACTTACAGTACTTAGGCAGGATGGGGAAATAATAGGAACGAGAATAAGAATCTACCCTATAGGTGGTAAATTTTTCTCCGTGGCCTTATCCCATACACTGTTGTGGTCAGCACTTGATTCAGCCTCATGTGACTGATCACATGATTATTATACGAAACGACTGCCACCGACCGACCGACTGCGAACGACCTTCGCAACCCCTTTGACGTGGAAAATCTGTAATCAAGGTGAAACCAGTTGTCGAACTATTTTAGGCCTCCGACTGACTTATAACGATTGCCAAAGATGATAAATTGGCAACCGGGACCGACCGCCTAACGTGCTCTCCGAGACACTGAGGGTCGCCCATCCAACTACTGGCTAGGGCAATAGCAACTGTGCCACAAGCTCCTCCTTCAGGAAACCTAAGTATTTCGTTCAAATTGCCAGGTCACAAAATGTTACTCCTGGCGATTACAATTTGGGCACGGTCACGGTCAAATAAGCGAATAAATAAACTTCAATAAAGACATTCTAGGTACTTGAATAAGCTAATAACAGCTTAATAGAAAATTAACGCAAGGTTTCTAAAAACGAATCATAGCTAAAAAAAACTGACGTAGATTAATAGCTCGCGAAAAATATAGCGGAATAAAAGAGATACGCTACTGGGGCAGTTTTGTGAGTCTCTGTACCGCGGTACGGTGGACATACACGTGTCATACATACGTCGGAAGGTACTTACTCGACACCTTCGACTTTGTGTACAGCTTCTGTAGACAAAGTAACGCTCTCCTCACGAAACGATACAAAATGTACGGGAATGACATATGTCACGTGACAGATTTATATCAAGCGCGAGAGAATGTTACTTTGTCTAGGGCTACAGGTCCCGTCACGAGTTAAGAACGAGTACTTTTATATTCGCTTAATATCATTTTGTTTTCATAAGAGTCGTGATGGCTGTGGGAATTGAAAAAACGCCTGCTACGCAAGCTCGAATCCCAACGCCTTGCACCAATGAGTTTTAAAAAATGTGCAGTAATTTTACACCACGTGCTTTACTGTGAAGGCAAACGTCATGAGGAAACCTGCATATGTCTGAGTAGTATTTCAAAGACGTAGGTATAGTGCCTGAGACGGCGATGGACTCGCTCTCTCTCAACTTAATCATATTCGGTGAAATGTGAGGGGATGGGGTGAGCATATTTACTAGTATTTTTTTTCTCTTTATTAGTCTCTTTCTATAAGTATGGCGCGAGGCGACTCAAACCATGCGCAGTATCCCCACTTTTTTTCGTTCTTTAATAGTGACGGAACCTATACACAAGCCGGAATATAAGGTGGGGTAAACTAAAAATTGCGAGAACACTTAAAAAAATAGTGCCGCCCAGTATTTACGGAAATATAGGCCATTTTAGTTTTTGGCGCACTTAAAACGGCAAAAGAGGACACATACCATGTTAGTAACGTGTGTCCCTCCTTACCCAGTTCCATAATAGCACGGGATGAATAGGGCTGTCTCGCAAAGTTCAAGGTCGGGAGCGTCCAATACTGCTCCGTAGGTAGTTATTTGCAAATTTAAAAGTGAATATGCTAGTAATACATACAGCGTTTTTGAAGAGTTATGAGCGCTGACTTTGAATGCGCAGTAGTCATTTTATCGTCTCCGTCTGTCTGTATGGTGCGACGGGAATAAAAAATATGCACACGTCATCCCAGAAGGGTCCCCGAAGGTGGTGATGTAACAACAACATCTGCATTTCACCGAATATGATTAAGTGCCAACGTGACAGATGTTGAGTCCATCGCCATCTCAGGCACTAGACATACGTCTTTGAATTACTTCTCAGACATATGCAAGTTTCCTCACGATGTTTTTTTTCCTTCACCATAAATCACGCAGTGTGAATACACTGCACATAAGTTTTTGGAAAAACTCATTGGTACAGGCCCCGCTGGGTTTCGAACTTGCGTCGCTTGCGCCGAGGTCACCACCGCTCGGCGAATAAAATATATGCGTAATTATCCCCACTACTACGCTAGTACGAGAGTGATTGACGATGGTTACGCTAACAGGCTGCAATAGCCGCTTACCATCACGTATTACAAACTTGGTTCAGTACCCCGGGTTTGCCACCATTTTCGTAATCTATACTCGCTAGCGTCTCCGCCGAATATTAGTATGAGAAATTGTGCAGCGACTCCCAGCGGTGACGTGAAGAACTAAAATATCTTATACAAATATTGCGAGTGACGCTAGCGAGTATAGATTACGAAAGCGGTGGCAAACCCATGATAGGGGTACAGAACCAAGCTTAGAATACGTGATGGTAAGCGGCTATTGCAGTCTGTGAGCGTAACCAACGTCAATCACTTGATACAACCCGATGTGGCTGATCATCTGTGTTCACGTTTTAGTGGCGTAATGGTACGAAAGAAAGTTCTTTTGATGTATTAGGATTTAATAAAATATAATAGCTGTTACTCTGACAATGTCCTTCGGTCAAATAAAGGTCGACTTTGTATAAGTAATATAGGCGCAAGCGCCTCATAGAAAACAGATAGCAAAGCGGCTGCTCGCTGAGAATATGCTCCCCTGATTCCATCAGGCGAGGCGCCGCAACAATCTGATTTTTATACGAAGTGACCATCTGACCATCGTAACCCCTTATTTCGAGGAAATTGACTTCGACTATCGAGTTGTCAGACTTTCTTAGGCCTCGCACTGACCTGTAGCGATTACCAAAGATGTTAAATTGGCAACCGGGACCGACGGCTTAGCGTGCTCGGATCGGAACCCGGTCGGTCACCCATCCAAATACTGGCTAGGATTGCTTAACTTCGCTGATTGAATAAGTTTAAAAATGTGTATCATTCTTTGAATATTTGCCATAGATATGAGACTCTTTCTTTAGTTTCTTTGTCGTTCTTCACAGAAAGTTAACAATTTAAATTCTGAGCTTTTGAACGTATCAAATCATTCTCATAGGTATTAAGGAATAATAATGACAAGAGCAGGTATTATTGTCCAGTTTTATCAGTCGTATAAACACTATACAATACACATTATCAATTTTATTGAGGCATGTCCGCGAACAAAGTTCATATACGCAATATGAAAATATATTTAAAAACTATAATATAATAATCATGATAGTAAGTATATGTGTAAACAATTATAGAGCCGACAAATATTGCATTGAGATCTTCATTACTACTAAAGTTATGCAGCATCTGAAAAAAAAAACATTATTAATTTCATTTACATTCACTTCATTACCCTATTCTAATATTTAATTTTCTTTACATAAATTACTTCAATTTATTTAAAGAATGATATTATGAAAATAGTAAGGCACATTACACCCACCATGTGAGTACGTAGCTACGTCAGTAGAAGTGGTGACTCTATCACTAAACTTTTAGTTACTTCTCAGGCATATGCAGGTCAACGCAAGCATGAGGGGTGAATATTCTGCACTAAAATTTTTAGAAAAACTCATTGGTGCAGGCCTCTGGGATTCGAACTGCTCAAACCGCACGACCACCTAGATAAATAGATATTAAGTTAAATACCAGCGTCAGTTGTTGGGTGTATTTGCGGTACTCTTGGTCATAAGTTTGGCGACCATCTCTTGCACTCTCTTCATCTCGTCGAGCTGGGCCGTCAGCTGGTACAGGCGGTTCTCCCGCTCCAGCACTGTCTTCTCCAGCTGCTTTATTGTCTAAAAACAGAAAAAACAATAGTGAAAATAATCTCCCTGGCCTTATCCCATACATTATTGGTGTCGGCACTTGATTTAACCCGATGTGGCTCCATGTTAGTCACAATCAACTTATTAACTCCTTGTCCGTTATGTACGCCTGGTACTTCGTGTACCATATAATTATCTCCCTGGCCTTATCCCATACATTGTTGGGGTCGGCACTTGATTCAACCCGATGTGGCTCCATGTTAGTCATAATCAACTTATTAACTCCTTGTCCGTTATGTGCGCCTGGTACTTCGTGTACCATATCATCATCTCCCTGTCCTTATCCCATACATTGTTGGGGTCGGCACTTGATTCAACCCGATGTGGCTGATCACCTGATTTTTATACGAAGCGACTCCCATCTGACCTTCGTAACCCCTTTTGAGAGGAAAATCGGTAATGAGGGTTAAACCAGTTGGAAGATGTATATTTTTCTCTTAGTTACACGCTGTCTATCAATCTCACATACAACCCCTTTCCCATATGTATGCACTTTCCATAGGCCGTGGCAGCCTTGGGGTTTGAGTAGTACCTGCTACGCAAACGACGCAAGTCAGAATCCCAGCGGGGCCTGTACCAATGACATTTTTCTAAAAACTTATGTACAGTGATTTGACACCGGTTAACGATGAAGGAAAACATCGCGAGGACACCTATATATATCTGAGAAGTAATTCAAAGTCGTATGCATAGTGTCTGAGACGGCGATGGACTCGCCATCAGTTACGTTGGCACTTAATCATCTTAGTCAAAGTCAAAGCGAAAGTCGAAAATATCTTTATTCGATTAGACTTTTACAAAGTACTTTCAAATCGTTAGAATGACATAATTATACAGGATTATACATGCTACCACAAGCAGCCCCTGTTCACAAGTATGACGAGAATGCCAGCCATCGCCCTCCTCAACCATTATAGAGGGAAGTGAGCGAGTCGTCATCCAGCCGCGGCCGCAAGCAAAGGCATTTTAGTGAGCATGACAACTCAAGCCAGTCAAACAGAGATCAAAAGTAATAAATATTAAGAATTGTAACATAAGTGAAGTGTCCATGAGACTACTGACAATATTTATCTGGTAATACATTATTCCAAGTTTCTTTATCACATATATAATCACTAACTGTATAATAACCCTTTTTGAGTAACACAGATTTTACAGTCTCTTTAAATTTATCACAGGGTAAGTTTACAATACATGTAGGTAACTTATTATAAAAGCGTATACATTGCCCTAAAAACGATTCCTGGACTTTCTGTAAGCGGTGTGTAGGTACTACTATTTTATTTTAGTGCATTATGTATATCACACTTCTTTTGAAAATAATGTATATTAGGTGAATATGGTACCGTGTCTCGGTGGTCGAGTTCCCTCCTTAAGGCAGCTTCCTGCAGCGCGGCCTCCTCTAACCGACGCTCGCGCACCTTGACTCTCTCTTCGAATTTGATCAACACTCCTGCCAACTCGCTGTTCTTGCTTGTCTATAACGAAATATACAACATCTATACAGATACATAAAATTGAAGTGTCTGGCTGTAATTCCAAAATAATAAAAATAGCTTTTCACTATATGCATGATGAAAATATATACGGTAATGACTTAAAAAGAAAAAAAATAAAAAAAATTCTTTGTCTGTCTGTTTGTTACGGGTAATCTCTGAATCGGCAGATAGGTAATTTTACTAGGAGTAACTTATGCAAGATTTATTTAAAAAAAATTTTTTTTTGTTCCGCGGGAATGAAATTAAATCGACGCGGGTGGAACCGCAGGTCACAGCTAGTAATATATGTAATATAATTACTTGTTGGTCTAGCTTCTTCTGTAAAGATCTGTACTCGGTCTCGGTAGCTTTCAGCCTCTCCTCGGCGTCTCGTTCGCGTATTTTCATCTCACTCTCCAAACTCTGGAATTATTTCAATAAAAAGTAATAAATAATTTAATTTGCTACGCACTGCAACGTGATAGCAGCTTTGGTATGCTTACGCGAATTAATACAACACGAATCCAACAGATGGCGCTTTAAAAGAATGTGCATTTATAAACGAATTAGTACAACACATGGCCAACAGATGGCGCCAGTTTCAAAATGTTTTTTGTTTTGAAACATAAAACCTATTTATACTGATCAAAATAGCACAGTTATTCATAACTATAAGGTACAAATATTCAAAATATTTTTTTTGTAGAACAAATAAATTGATTGGTAAATATTTTGATAGCCCACTAACGATTAGATATGTTACAAACAGGCTAAAATATTATCTTACTGCAAGTTGTGCTCTGAATTCCTTGTGTAAGTTTTCCTTCTGTGTCTCCTTGTCGACCCGTTCAGCCGCCAGTTTGGCGCGAAAGCCTCGAACCGTGGTCTCGGCGTCTTCCAGCTGTTTGTGTAATTCCTCTATCGTCTTCTTATGTCTGAGTTGAAAATGAAAAATTCTATAAATTTCAAAAAGATTGTTTTTATTTTGTAGTACCTACTATGGAAAACAGTATGATTGTTAAATTCTACCATGCTTTCATAAGCATCGGTGGTTCAGTGGTAGAATGCTCGCCTGCCACGCGGGCGGCCCGGGTTCGATTCCCGGCCGATGCAGCCAAATGTTTTATTCTTTTTTTTTTCAGATAATTCTCATATTTTTAATAAAATTAACTTTTTGGAACATTTCACAAAAAAAAAACATAGGAATAATTTTATCTATGAGAAAGTAATTGCAATTTTTTTTTTAATATTTTATTCTATTTACAAAACTATGAATGGAATGACAAAAAAAATGTAAATCTGCATCGGCCGGGAATCGAACCCGGGCCGCCCGCGTGGCAGGCGAGCATTCTACCACTGAACCACCGATGCTTATATCTATCAAGACGAATTTATGTATATAGATGATATATTTTTTGATACTAGACTGTGTTATTGATTTCATAAATATTTTGCAACTTGTTTAGAGTTCATCTATTAAACACATTAATAACATCATTTCACTCCATACATATCATGACTGTACATTTGTTTCAGCAAATCTTCGAAACGGATGCACCGATTTCAACGGAACTTTCACTGGTAGGCAGCTAATGTTACAAGGTGTATATATTTATTTTAAATAAAACATTAGGATTCCGTGGGTCTCCAATGAAATTCATTCTACGTGAGACACCGCGGGGCACAGCTTGTTAATAAATGGCGGTTGTTGGTTAAACTGTATCATGCTAGGGTGGTTTTATATTTAACTAGCTGTGCCCCGCGGTTTCAGCCGCGTAGATTTAGTTTTATTTCTAGATAGACTTATTTCCGTAATAAAAGGTAGCCATTGTCCTTTCTCAGGGTCTAAAGATTGTCTGTGCCAAATTTCATCAAAATCGGTTGAGAGGTTTAAGCGGGAAAGCGTAACAGACAGACAGAGTTACTTTCGCATTTATTATATTAGTAGGGATTTTTTTTCTCTTAATTTGTTTGTCACTGACCTCTCATTGTGCATCTGTGTGGTGTACAGGACATCTTGCTGAGCCGAGTTGGTGGCGTGGAGGAGAGCCAAGGAGTGCTGCAACGACGCCATGTGCTCGCTGGCACCCTGCAACACACAACATTACAATCACTACTGACTATGTATATACATAAAATGCTCAAGCCTGTGTCTCCCGAAGGGGTAAGCGTAGGGGTTATGTTCGAGTCCCATTTACAAAGTGTTAGATCTGGGTTAGTTAGGAGTTCAACAATATACACCGGTACGTACAAGCTCGTTTATTCGACTGACGCAGCAGCCGGCAAAAGCCACATCTACCTATTTTATAATAATTACATAAAATGTACCCTCCTACAGCACAAAGGGACAAGCCGGGGCACTAATCTAGACAATGGCTAGGGTGAAGGAAAACATTGTGTGGAAGCCTGCATATGTCAGAGATGTTCAAAGACGTACGTATAGTGCCTGAGACGGCGATAGACACTCCATCTGTCACGTTGACACTTCATCTTCGTTAAAAAAATGGGTGTTATTATTGCAATAGCTCTACGTAGTACTTCAGGGAATACAGGCATGAGCATATGTATTAATGTTGAATTATACGGGGGTGCTCAACTAATAACAAGATAAATGTACCTACTTGTAGTGCGACAGCGTGCGAGTGTAATCTCTGCTCCATACACGTCATCTTATACCCGTACAGCTCCATCACACTCGACGTCGCAATGTCCGATATCTACCAACACATACAAGGTTAGTTTTTACATCTCAGAATTCCCATTCTAGTATAAGTTCTGTGGGTCTGATTATCTTATTTATTTATTTATAATTTGAATATATAAACTTGCAGCTATTGCCAAAGCGCTTATATATAAAACCAAAAGAAAATTATAATAGACACTATTTACAAATATATATTCTCAAACTCTGTATGAGTGATGGCAGCGAATCACTTATGAACATTTTACATTCAGAAGGTGAGAACAGGAGCTGGTGGCACAGTTTCTATTGGGTATATCATTCCACTGAAGTTCCCACCGTACCATTTACGCACGTTAAGTATTAGATAGCATATTTATTGAGGAAGGCTTTATGCTATATATAATCTCGTTCAGACCAATGGCAGGCTAAAGTTACCGTCAGCTCAAAGTAACTATTCCACGCGGACGAAGTCGCAAGCAGATGCTATTGTCATAGAATAGGTATAATAATAACCTTCCCGTCGCGCAGTGCCAGCCCCAGTTGGGTCACGAGGTGATCCACAGCGTGCTCCTGCGCCGGGCCCAGCCGCAACGACCCCCCGCCCCCCTCGCCGCAACCCTCGAAGTGACCCGTCTCCACGGCCGCGGACACACCCTGGACAGACTCGCCGAACACCTGGATGGATTGACGGTTGGTTCAAAAACTAAATTATATCTTATTATTTTGTGATACTATTGATACAGGATAAGTATAGTTGGGGAGTTTTTCACTGTGCTACCATAATATGCACTAGGTGAAAGATACTGCAATGATGACTACTGGGGCAGTCTGCTCCACTTCACTCTGCCGTCCATGGAGCTGTTAAGACGTAGTACAGTCCTCTGGGGAGGGGCCAGTACCCCTATCACGGGTTTGCCACCGTTTTCTTAATCTATACTCGCTAGCGTCACCACCGAATGTATGAGAAATTGTGCAGAGACTCCCAGCGGTGACGTGAAGAACTAAAATATCTCTTGCAAATATTGCGAGTGATGCTAGCGAGTATAGATTACGAAACGTAATCTATACTCGTCTACTCTCTTTACATAAGTAAAAGTACTCTTTCTTAAGTACATTATATTTAGGAGGTACTATTTATTTAGTAAAACAGTATAAAAACTATTATTAGGTGCTGTAACGGTACCTGGTTCATCTGGTCAGCAGGGAAGTAGTGGTGCTTCACGAGTTGTAAGATCTGTCTTCGACGCGCGCCCCCGCCCGCCAGACCCACGCATAGCAGCCGACGGACCTGTTTACAATGAACGACATGTAAGACACACTACTATTAGGCCTCGCATACAAAATCAAGTATGCCTTTTCTATTATAGCAAAGACCTTTGAGAGATGCGATGGGGGGCAGCAGCAGATTGTCTGCATCAAAGCTAGCATCCTCCCTGGCAGGCCATGGTAGTACCTGGTGGTGGGCCAGCATCCTGGTCAGCGCGGCCTCCCAGGCAGGTTGTGCGGGCGCGAGGCACAATGCGGCTCGACACGCCACGGTCACCGCTTGTTGACCAGCTTCAGCACCCACTGGACCATTCTGAAAAGTGGACAAGAGGCATTAGCTGTGAGCTTCTTCTCAGGGACGTTCAGGATAAGGAATGAGCGGCCCCGAAGCCAGCATCCAAAGACTGCGGTAACCACTAAACAGCAAATGCTTGGTGGGCTGCCTTATTTTAAATATATTGTTGCATGGGCTTCATAAAATACCTGAAATGTATTAAATAAATATAAACCTGAAATCAATAATATGTTAATCTTGTTTTATTTTTGCCCTACTGTAGAATTAACCCTCACTTAAAATTGTTGATTACTACAACATTTATGCCAGAAGGATATCCTTGAAGGTGCAGCCTAAAATGATTCAACTTGACCTTGCATTTTGAGCTTTTTATGTATGGAAACGCAAAACTTCCTACACTCGTCGCTTGGGGCGCTTTTTAACGTTCCTATACAAAATGAGGAAAATACGCATCTTCGTGTTCTATTAAAGTTAAGGGCACATATAGGTAATATTGTAACATGAAATAGCTTGAGTTGCAATGACATATTCAAATCAAACGGACACCACAACTCTGACATTATTTACGATCTCTAAGCAGTTAACACAATGAATTCATTCATTTAACGTTCCTATACAAAATGAGGAAAATACGCATCTTCGTGTTCTATTAAAGTTAAGGGCACATATAGGTAATATTGTAACATGAAATAGCTTGAGTTGCAATGACATATTCAAATCAAACGGACACCACAACTCTGACATTATTTACGATCTCTAAGCAGTTAACACAATGAATTCAATTAATTTACATACCTGTGATGTATATTGTAGTACACTATACAGCGTGTCCTCGAAAGTATCCGGCGTCACCTCGTGCAGAACTCTCTCCTGAGTTTCGTTAGACTCGCAGAGCGCACCCACTACTTGTAGCTGGTAAAGACAAATATTAATATCAATCTTATTCCGATGTCAATACGGTTGGATATGTTGTGACGTAAGCGCAGTAGCCTCAAATTCACGATAAACATGCAACTAAAATATCGTTGAACAATTAGCCGTCCGGTCAAAGTCTTGAATTCACATGTCCGGAAATACGATTTCCATAGCACTTCAAAACTGTAACAATCAAACTATACTGCTAACGCCCGCTGTTCGCCGCTGTTCCCCGAAGGGGTAGGCAGAGTTGTTGTAATAACTACACCCACGTTTCACCGAAGATGATTAAGTGCCAACGTGACAGATGGTGAGTCCATCGCCGTTTCAGACACTACATACGTCATTGAATTACTTCTCACAAATATGCAGATTTCCTCACGATGTTTTCCTTCACCGTAAAGCACGTGTGCATGTATGAAAGTAACACAAAAAGTAAACATACCCACTGCAACCCGGCTTTGCCCGGCTCCAGGGCGGGCGGCACCAACAATCCTGGCAGTCCATCGCTTATTGCCGCTATCAATTCTTGCGGCAATCTACCCTCATCTATACACATAAATAACATTCAAGTGTCTGTTAGTAATTCTAAATTAACAGTTTTTCACTAAATGCATATGAAAGAACACGGTATTTACAGAGTCCATTTATTTATTTTTTTGCTTTGTTTGTCTGTTTGCATCGGCTAATTTCTGTAAAATAAATAACCCATGAAATTAAGTCTACCCGAGTGAAACCGCGGGGACACCAAGGCTTAATACAATACAAGTCTAGTTTACTTAAAAGTATAGCATATTTGTAAACCAGACTCAAGACACATAATAAATCTATCTATCTACAACCTGTGGTTGTCTACTGCTGGACACAGGCCTCCCCTAATGAATGCCATAGCGCCCTGCCCTCGACCTCCCGCATCCAGCATCTGCCTGCAGTCTTTCGCAGATCGTCATCCCACCTGAGTGCCTAGTGCGAATTTTTCCCTGCCACCGTCACAAGTCACCGCGTCGACGAAAACACAGATTTGTATTTGTACGTTTTTTTTTTAAATTATTTATTTATTATTCTTTAAATTGTATAATATTTTTTAAAAGAGTAATTACTGAGTTTCTTGCCAGGTTCTTCTCAGTAAAAGCAACCTTCCGAACCTAGCGGTAGCATGTATAATCCTGTATAATTATGTCATTCTGACGATTTGAAAGTACTTAGTTAAAAGTCTAATCGAATAAAGATACTTTTGACTTTGACTTTGACTTAACGTGCTCTCCGAGGCACGGAGGCAACTTTACTGACTAGGCT
Source organism: Watsonalla binaria (assembly GCA_929442735.1). Classification (NCBI taxonomy): domain Eukaryota; kingdom Metazoa; phylum Arthropoda; class Insecta; order Lepidoptera; family Drepanidae; genus Watsonalla; species Watsonalla binaria. The sequence goes on from OV838941.1 coordinate 2,803,376, forward strand.
TAGGGTTGCTTAACTTCGCTGATCGAATGATATGTGCAATAGCAACTGTGCCACGAGCTCCTCACAGCTTATTATTTACCTTTATACTGCGAGACGATGGATGCAAATAGTTCCAATGACTCCGGCAGACATATCCGACTGGCTTGGATGCAGAGGTGTACCAGAGTGTTGTGGAAGTCTCGTAACGCGTACAAATCTGAAACAATGTGTAGACATACATACATATGTTCAAGCCTGTATTCTCCGAAGGGGTAGGCAGTGGATAAATGGTGCTAAAGAAAGTCCTTGTGGAGTATTAGGATTTAATATAAATATAATAGCTGTTACTCTAACAATGTCCTTCGGTCAAGTGAAGGTCGACACTTTGTACAAGTAATATAGGCGCAAGCGCCTCATAGAAAAACAATAGCAAAGCGGTCGCTCGCTGAGATCATGCTCCCCTGATTCCTTCAGGCGAGGCGCCGCAACAATGGCAAATGTCGAAGTTAAACCTGAACCTGCCAGAAGTCCTCTTCGGCGATGAGAGGGCGTCACGAAATGCGCGCTGAATTTAAACGCGGCGAAGATGTCGGCTCTTCAGTCTTCATGGGGCTTTAGATATGTATAATAGCGTTTCTCTACTCGCTACATAGATGGCGCTACTCGCAAACAAATGCGAAGTTTGAGTACATACACAAGAACCTAAATCGCGCAATAAGAGTTGTCACGACCGCAGTATAGAGGCGGCGGAGTCCTTCACTAGCCCCCCTAGATTGGGCAGCAGTCTGTGCAATGCTCCAGACCTGCTACCCTCTTGATCCGGGGGACACTCGTAACGGGACCTATAGCATATATAAAAAAAATGTAACTCACCCAAGTTGACTAGCACAGCGAGGAACTTCAGTATGTTCTGTAGGCAAGTGGTCAAGTTCTCCGGCTCGTCGTTATCTTCTGGGCAGCACTTGCATAACTCGTCTATTTCCTAGAAATTAATACATCTATAGATCCCGTAATAAGTAGTATGTCTCTGTCTGTCTATATGGCGCAACCCAAATAAAAATACACGCGCAATTGCCCCCACAATTTCCACTAAGCGCTCATAATTCGTGACAGCACACGGGTGCTGTACTCAGTAATATAGATATTTATTTATTTATTTAAAACTTTATGCACAAAGTACACAGGTGGACTTAATGCTAAAGCATTTTCTGCCAGTCAACCTTACAATAGAAGACAAACATAGAAGCGGTAAAAAGATAGTGAATAAACTTAAAAACTTATAGACCGATTTGAAAAATTCTTTCAACAATGGATAGATAGACATTATCAACGAGTAATATAGGCCATATTTTACCGCATGACATCCGCTAATAATCTATACAGTTAAATAAATTGAAGTATCTGTTTGTGATTCCAAAATAACAATATTCTGTCTGTCTGTTTGTTCCGGCAGTTTCACTGGCAGATAGCTAATGTTACAAGCAGTAACTTAGGCTACTTTTATTAAAAAAAAAAAATTTGGGTTCCGCGGAACACCCACGAAATTAACTCTATAAATGCGAAAGTAACTCTGTCTGTTACGCTCTCAACCGATTTTGATGAAATTTGGCACAGACAACCTTTTATTGCGAACAAAAAGTATTATATAAATCTATGCGGGTGAAACCGCGGGGCAAAGCTAGTAAATTATAAAGTTACCTTTAGTGCGCTGTGGAGAGACGTATCGAAGTTGGGATACGTGAGCACGTAGTTCTTGAGATTATCGTCGGTGCACAGATCGTTGATAAACGTGTACGCGTGCAGCAGCTGCGTCGCGTCTTTTTCACTGAAATATTATTTCTTTTTAGTAGCCGTGGTGGCCTCGGGGTGTGAGCAGTCGCCTGCTACGCAAGCGACGCAAGTTCGAATCCCAGTGGGGCCTGTACCAATGAGTTTTTCTAAAAAACTTATGAACAGTGATTTCACACCACGTGCTTTACGGTGAAGGAAAACATCATGCATATTTCTGAGAAGTAATTCAAAGACGTATGTATAGTACCTGAGACGGCGGTAGACTCACCATCTGTCACGTTGGCACTTAATCAAATTCGGTGAAAAATGGCCTCTGCCTACCCCTTCGGGGAATACAGGCGTGAGCATATGTACGTATTTTTCCTTTTCGTTATGAATATTTTTTAACGATCAAAATTCAGCCTTGATATTTATTTATTTATTTTATTTATTTATTTAGTTGCATCAACAAGGTGTACATTAACAAATTCTTCGAGGGCAATATACATAATAGTAACATGACAAATGACACCTCAATTATACATACAAACGACAATGCCATAGAAAAAAAAAACAGTATGATATGAATAAGATGAGTAAATATGATTAAAACCAATTACATAGAAATGAGTATAAGTTTAAGATATTAATTAAATTAAGTTGAGAGAACTTGTTCAATGCTGGCCCTGAACCTGCCGATACGATTTGAGAAGACATCAATTTCGTGATGTCTTACCAACCCGTCCGCATCGTCATTATGGCCGGCAATGGGAATACTACAGTTATGAAGGGCATTATAAGAGTTTACAATCCTATTCAAAGGAGAATGATGACCCAAGTTCGTGCGAGCAGTTTTACTAACAAATGGTGTATATTTACCTTTCCTTGGAAGTCTCCTAGGAATAGATATATTGATTTGTGATAAAAGATTAGGAGCATCAGTGAGATTATTTACTAGTTTATACAGAAACATGTTGTCCAACAGTGTTCGGCGGTCTTGCAGAGATTTAAGGCCAAAATGACTGAGTCTATTCTTGTAGCTCGGAAGCTTTTTTGCTAAGTTACAGCTATATGACAAGTGCCACAAAAACCTTTTTTGGACACTTTCAAGACGTTTAATATAAATGTTGTAGAAAGGGTTCCACACGATGCTGCAATACTCAAGCGAGCTACGCACAAGAGCATTATAAAGAGTAATTTTAGTGTTTGGCTTTTTGAAATCCCTAGTGTTACGCAGCACGAATCCTAGTGTCTTTAAACTCGCTTTTACAACCCTATCGAAGTGAAGATTGAATCTTAACCTACTATCAAGAATGAGACCAAGGTCCCGAATATGGTCTACCTCGCTTAGTTGCTCACTTCCTATGAAGTAGGACCTCGCAATAGAAGTTTTTTATATATACCTCTATAATGCCGTTATCTACCAAAACCGATTACCGATGTGGATTTTCAATGACAACACCTATTTGGTACTTGGAGGTAAGTAAGGCCGTGAGCTCTTCGGCCCTTAGCAACCACAGCTTAAAACTACGTTATCGTTGGAGCTAGATATTTTACGACTTCAACATAGTGATATATTCATAAAACCCTACAACTTCTAGAAGACAATTGTTCCTTTTTCTCCGAGATCCTGTATACTTTTATAATGCATTTAATGCAAAACTGGTTTGATAGTATTTTTCAGAAAGGTCAAATTCGGAGCACTCGTAACCGAAGAAAGTGTATGAAGAGATGCATGAATGTGGATGAAGCGAAAGAAGTATGTAAGGATCGTAGCATGTGGCAAACGGTGGTCTCTGCCTACCCCCATGGGATACAGGCGTGAGCATATGTATGTATGTATGTGCAAAACTGGCAGATAGCTGATGTTACAACAAGTGAGATTTTTAAATTTAAAGATAAAGATTCCGCAAAATAAAGCCACTCAAGCAATTCATTCTACGGTAAAACCGCGGGCCTAGTTTATATGAAAAATATTTAAAAAAGTTTAAGTTACAAATGGTGCTTAACTTACCCAATCGCCTTATGGAAAGTACGCATAGTACAGCAAAGGTAGCTGTGTACGTCCGTCTGTCTGGTCGCCGCGGCGCCGCGAGTCGCCCCCGATAGGCAGAGCAGTAATCTACACACTTCAACACCCCCATAGCCGCCATCCTGGAAAACATTTACATACATACATATGCTCACGCCTGTATTCCCCGAAGGGGTAGGCAGAGGTGTTGTAATCACAACCCACCCACTTTTAGCCGAATTTTATTAAGTGCCAACGTGACAAATGGTGAGTCTATCGCCGTCTCAGGCACTATACATATGTCTTTGAATTACTTCTCAGAAATATGCAGGTTTCCTCACGATGTTTTCCTTCACCGTAAAGCACGTGGTGTGAAATCACTGTACATAAGTTTTTTAGAAAAACTCATTGGTACAGGCCCCGCTGGGATTCGAACTTGCGTCGTTTGCGTAGCAGGCGACTGCTCAAACCCCGAGGCCACCACGGCTCTCGGAAAACATGTCTTTTATTTAGACATTTATTTGAAATATTGAACGGCCAGTAACCAATTACACAAAACGTAGCAATATTACACAATATATATACTCAAAATATCTTTATTTGATTAGACTTCTTACAAAGTACTTTCAAATCGTCAGAAGGACACAAAATACATTATACATGATTATAAATGTTACCACCGGGTTCGGAAGGTAGCTTTTGTTGAGAAGAACCCGGCAAGAAACTCAACAATTACTCTTTTAAAAAAAATATATATTATACAATGTTTTTGGTTACAGTATTTATATCTCATGAATATAAGCCCATGGGACACAGCACAAATGCTCAATTGTCAAATATAATAACTAAAATATTACAAATATTTGTGAGCATGGCAAATTCCAGCCAGTCAAAGCAAAGATCAAACTAAGATTAATTAATTGTAGCAAAAGTACAGTGCCAATGGGATTATTTACAATAATTTTTCGACAAAGATACATCCCAGGGTTCCTTATCACATATATAATCACTTACAGTATAATATCCTTTTTTGAGCACAATACAGTACACAATACATTGAATTATATACACAGCATATTATAACAATACAAACACAATCAAACATTCGCCTCGCAATACTCCAGACATGCCGACATGATCGTCTGCCATTCATCCGCAAACAAATCACACTCAGAGTTGGACTCCAAGAGAGCGTTGAGCGAGTCTTCAAATAGTCAAAGTCAAAGTCAAAAATATCTTTATTCGATTAGACTTTTAACAAAGTACTTTCAAATCGTCAGAATGACATAATTATACAGGATTATACATGCTACCGCTAAGTTCGGGATAGTACAAATTGAAGTCGCCATTTCTACACAAGCCATTTTGTCATCCACGTGCTTTACGGCGATGGAAAACATCTTGAGGAAACCTGCGTATTCCTAAGAAGTAATTCAATGACGTATATAAAGTGTCTGTAACGGCGATGGACTCACCATCTGTCACGTTGGCACTTAATCATCTTCGGAAAAAAGTGGGTGTTGTGATTATAACACCTCTGCCTACCCCTTAGGGGAATACAGGCGTGAGCATATGTATGTCATTTTGTCTGTTTAAACGCATCGTTCTTCTAAACTGCGTTAGATACCTGCGCATATTTTCATAAATACGGTCTCGCCTGTATTCCCCGAAGGGGTGTAATAATAACAACACCCACTTTTCACCGAATTTCATTAAGTGCCAACGTGACAGATGATGAGTCTATCGCCGCCTCGGGCACTGTACATACGTCTTTGAATGACTTCACAGACATGTGCAGGTTTCCACGCGATGTTTTTGCCACCGTAAAGCATTCATGTTTTATATTAGAGATTATTTATACTAGTTTGGTACTAGAGACATGAAATTTGGAGAGTGTATTCTTTGTGACGCGTAGGGAGAGACCACCAAAGAAAAGGATTGTCTAAAATTCCACCCAAGGAGCGAAATGGGGATTAATGTTTGTGTGTGAAAAATGGCTGCGGACGGATGCTAGATATTACGAATGGGCCAAAGATTTTTTAGAATTTTCGCAAAATATTTCAAAATAGATGCAGAAAAATAGAGTGTTTATCATAATGTAAACAAAAAACGAATTAAATCGCAGACATAGTTGTCGCATAAGACAATCGCTCACGAATTATCGACCCTCGCATTCCATAAACTGGTATTTTGTAACTTCGGTATAACTCGTGTGATTTTGCTCTGTGCCGGTGGAACATTTGAGTACGGCTGGATTGCAGACAGATAACGATTAAAGTTGTTTGCACAGTTGTGTGGCGAATCTTTCTACGTAAATAAAGTTATTTGTTAATTACGCTTCGGTGTCAATGAGGTTGATTGTAAAGTATTGTCATTAATGTATTCTTGTATATTATCAAGTGCTTGCTTAATAGTTTATGCGATCTACGCTGATCAGACGTTCGGTTCATTCATGCGAAAAATATTACGTAAAAAAGTTTGAAATTTGATTTTAGTGTGTGAAAAAAAAGTGAAATGATGGCAAAATTCATGGGATTAATTCTTCTGGTCGTTTCGTGTAGTGCTATCGTCAAGGACGGTTTAAAGTTGTTACAAGTCATTGCATTAAGTCGGCATAACATTAGAGCACCTCTCACAGAGGACTCAAAAATGAAAGGAATAACCTCGCAAACATGGCCGGATTGGCCGACAGAAACCGCCTTTTTGACTGCAAAAGGAGCTTTATTAGAAGGCCATATGGGTGAATATTTCTCCGCGTGGCTCAATAAGGAAAAACTCCTTTCTGGTTGCTCGGAAGAAGGTACAGTCAACATTTACGCTAACTCGAAACAACGCACCATACAATCCGCTATAGCATTCACGAATGCGGCGTTTCCAACGTGCAACGTAACAGTCAACTATAAAAACATAACAGGAATAGATCCAATTTTCTATGCGGGGATACTGAACACTTCCGAGGCATACAAAAAGAGCGTTCTAGACGAAATGGAAAGCAAACTAAAAAACTATGACCTGAAAAATGAGTACATGGAAATAGAGAAGATATTAGACTACAAAAATTCTGACGAATGTTTAAAAAAACATCTCTGCAGCTTGGTTAATGATGAGAATATAATAAAATATGCTATAGGTGAACGTCCAAATGTAGATGGGCCTTTATGGATTGCAAATACAGCAGTGGATTCCTTCCTAATGAGTTACTACGAAGGTATGCCTTTAGAAGATATTGGATGGGGTAAAATCCATAGCCTAGAACAGTTAGCTCTGATGGCAAAAGTCATATCAGTCAGTCAAGACGTCAAGTATGGCTTGTGTTCTACCGCAAAAGAATTTGCTAGACCATTATTAAAATACATTGGAGAAGTTATAAGCGGTAATAAAACACTGTTCACTCTGCTAATGGGTCACGATTCAAATATAAACTATGTTACAAAGGCGTTGGGTGTCACACCGTTTGATCTTCCTGGACAGATTGAGAAGTATCCAATAGGGGGGAAATTGGTGTTCGAAAAGTATGTCGATCGAAATAGCGAGTTATATTTGAAAGTTGAATATATTTATCTAACGTGTACTGATATGAGGGAAGGAACTAAAGTGACTTTAGATAACCCACCTCGGCGTGTGACATTGCAACTAGACAGATGTCATACAGACGAAAATGGCTTATGTCGTTGGAGTACATTTATTGATATAATAGAGGAGTTTCTTTAAATTGTTTATTTATTCATCTACCTAAATTTTGACACCCAGATTTCGTAATGGCCACCATTAGAAAATCTGGGTGTCGAATTTCCCAACCGGTAGTAAATTTTCGACATTCATAAGCGCCTTACCAGGGCCCAACTGAATTAATATTTTTAATTTTTATTTCACATTGACATATCTTTTCTTTTATTTCCAACTAGCTGTGTCTCGCGGTTTCACCCGCATAGATTTTTTTGTTTCGTGCTTTATTTCGCAGAACACTAATATGTTTTGTAAAAAAATTGTCAGTAAAAATCCCATTTAAATCGGTCCAGCCGTTTCAGAGATTAGCCAACAATACAGACAGATACTTAAAAAAAAAATAAGTACCCAAGTATATTTATTTCTTTATATTATATACTTTCATATCCCTTTAGTGAAAATTGGTTAATTTTATTTATTATTGAGAATTACAAACAGACACTTTTATTTAACTGTACAGATATTAGATTTTTGTCTTTCTGCTGAGAACACTACAGGAATGATTTTGAAAATATTTCAATAATAAAATGTGCCATTATCACTGAGTACGAGTGCCGTCACGATTTAAGAGCTGACCTTGAATGCGCATGTAATTTTATAACTCTTGTCTCTTTTTGAATAAAAATGCACCCTCACTATTTTTGCTGAGAGCTCATATCTCGTGATCGCTGTAGCATAGACTGACTAATCGAATTAAATTAGGGATCGGGATAGCACGCGGGCGAAGCAGCGGACGGTAGCTAGTATAAAAAAGCTGATTTGAGCTAACATACATAATTATGTAAAATATTTATACATACATATGCTCACGCCTGTATTCCCCGAAGTGGTAGGCAGAGGTGTTATCACACCACCCTTTTCACCGAATTTGATTAAGTGCCAACGTGAGAGCTGGTGAGTCTAGCCGTCTCAGGCACTTTACATACGTCTTTGAATTACTTCTCAGAAATATGCAGGTTTCCTCACGATGTTTTTCCTTCACCGTAAAATGCACGTGGTGTGAAATCACTGTACATAAGTTTTTGATGATAAATTATTATAATTCTTATTTAAATTGCATGGGACAATAATAAACATAAGAACCAAATGTTGTACAATTTAGTAACACTTAAATAATAGCGTTAATATTGACATTTATTAAAAGAACCTGTTTGACTGAGCTGCGCTCTGTTTTTTTTTCTCACAAAAGAAATAACTTGACGTTTTCTCCTAAAAAAAAGCAAGCTGTAAAAAAAACCGGAAAAAAACCAATATAGTATAGCTTAATTTCGTTATCACCCGAAAAGGACTTCCCCGAGTAAGCCAGACTCACAATTTGTTGAAATAAACATTATTATGATGTAGTACCGTAAGTTCTAAGAGAAGTATAGTTTGTCTATGAATATACCCAAATGTTCTAGGGTCAAATAATCCGCATTGATACTAGCGGACGTCACGCCGTTTCACCCGCGTAGTTCCCGTTCCCGTGAGAGTACGGGGATAAAATAAAGCCTATATTTATCGCTGTATAATGTAGCTATCCATACATGAAATAATTATTCAAATAGGTCCAGTACTTTTTGAGCCAATTCGTTACAAATAAACTTTATGTACAAATCTTTCCTCTTTATTAGTATAGATGAGGACTTTTTAGGTGTAATTTTTTTGCAGGCGGCTCCGATTGGTGCTTCATGTCAATTTTATAATATCAATAAAAATCCCTTAATTTTTTTTTATGCATACTTATTACTTATTTTTGTGAAGTATAAGGACTTGTTAAAGGTTCAATGTTTATTGGATGACTAGTGATGTCACGCGGTTTAACGCGCGTAATCCTCGTTCCCGTGAGAGTATGTGGATAAAATATAGCCTATGTTATTCGCTGATAATGTAGCTATCAATTTCTGAAAGATTTTTTTCTAAACGGTCCAGTAGTTTCGGAGCCTGTTCAATACAAACATACATGCAAATCTTTCCTCTTTATAATATTAGTATAGATAAAATGCTCACCTTCAAGCTTATTAAATGCACCACAAAATCCTTAGTGTCCACGGTCCTCATAAGTGCATAAATGGCAGGCAGGTTGCTATAGCACACATTAACAAGCACCGTCAGAGACTTATGGCCTATGGTACGGTGTTGGGGCTCCGTCATCGGCTGGGTTATCCACTCTGTCAGCTGCTTCATCAATCCAGAAAGATATGACTCTTGCCAGCTTATTTTTATACCATATGATATGTCCTGGAAAAAATCACATTCATTATGTAACACACATGGTTGTGCTCCCCCCTTACTCCCACTTAAGACATCATTTCATGGGTAGTTTGAAAGAGTAAATATTTTTCAGTAGCAATTTCAAAGATTAACTGGAACAAAAAGACAGACAAAGAATTTGTTTTTAAAAGTAAAAGTTTTCATATAAGTACATTCATATGCATGTAAAGAATGAACTGTTTTACGATAAAATTTTGAATTAAATCTGTTTAGATATATTGATGAGGTTTGTAAAGTGTCTTGAGACGTTGGCCCTTAATCATCGTTGGTGAAAAGTGGGTCTTGTGATTACAAAACCTCTGCCTACCCCTTCGGGGACTACAGGCGTGACCATATGTATGTATGTAGATATATTGATATGGATAATATGGCTTCCTCACCTGCATAACTGATAGTAATTTAATTTTCTTGTCATTTGATATTGTGTCCGATAATAACCGAGCCATGATAGGCAGAAATCTGAAACAAAAATGGTGAATCATACAATACAATCTAATATATAAAATTTCCAAGTCACAATGTTAGTTACCATACTCCTCTGAAACGGCTGGACCAATTTGTATGAAATTTTCTGTGCAGATCGGGTAGGTCTGAGAATCTGCCAACATCTATTTTTCATACCCCTAAATGATAAGGGTGACCACCACCCCAAAAAAATATATGGCAATACAATGTTTGCCGGGCCCAGCTAGTAATATCTAAATATTAATATCATTCACTATCTTCAGCTTAAGCTTTCCCAGAAGGGTAGGATCCAAGAGGAAAGGAAATGGTAATTTTTTTACAGATCCCATTATGATTTAAGAAAGAGTACCTTTGATTGTATAATAGTAATTTTACAACTATCTCTGTCTATATGGATGGCGCGAGGTGAATAAAGAAAAGTGTGCAGTATCCCCACTATTTTTAAGTTTGTGAAGGAACATGGGCTCAGCAAATAGGCTCGCTAATGAGACTCTTATGACTCGCAAAATATGGTTGTCCTATAGGAACACCTCTGCCTACCAGTAATGCAAGTGGGAGCAGTTGTATGTATAATGGATACCAACTTGTAAGTATGTGTCAGTGCATGTTTGGCACTTGGCTCGACAGAGGCTCGGGCGAGCACCGCCACGCCGGCCCAGTGCGGGCCTCGACCATCGCACATTACTCTCCATAGGGAGCTGAAGAATGCACACACCTCTGAACGGCCTGGGGAGAAGATTGACAAGTCGCATGATGATGCTATTAGCTGTAAACAATGAAAATGACTTATGATACTATACATGAGATATAAAAAAAATGCAATCGGCTCATAATCTTCTTTTTTAAGAGTCGGTTAAAAAAAGGAAAAATTCGTGTCTATTTGTTTTATTTTATTAATTGGCCTCAAAAAACTACTGGACCAATTTAAAAATTCTTTCACTAACAGAATGCTACATTATCGCTGAGTAAGTTACGGTACTTATATTATTACTCGAGTTATTGGGGAACCCTCATAAGATGCGGGCGACGCCGCTAACGGAAACTAGTATTTTATTAGTAAGTAATAGTTGTAAATGTAATAACGAAGTAGTTTTTGTATTTTAGATTCAGGTACTGGGTAGAAAAACTTACGCCAAGATAACGAGTCATCAAGTTAATAGCAGATTCACTGTGTGTAGCCTCGAATTCCCTAGCAGCAGTGACAAACGCTTTCAAGTTAGCAAACTTTCCTCCGTCCGATGTACTGCTACTCCAACTTTCTGCTCCATCGACATCCATTTCGATTTGTATGTATGGTTTTCTATATTTCTAATCACGTGTTCAACAAATACAAACAAACTATATCCCAGCAATAGAATGCATTTACAAAAAATATCAAAAAATAACACAGTTTCCCCACTTCTTTCAAATTCAATTTCAACTGTTTTATCTGTCACTCAGCTCAGTTCCCTTGACGTAACTTCGGCCATGTTACATGTTTATGAAGTTCATCTCTGTGATTGGTTACTTTAAAGAAGAAGCCATAAAGATTTTTTTTTTAGTACTTATATCCACAGATATTAAAGACAATAAACAAATAAAAATTAAAGACAACAAAAAAAACGTTGAAAACAACAACTCTTTCTTTTATAAATTTTATAAGTGAAACTATTCCGAAAATGTCAAGTGATTGTAGAGAAAAAATCTTGTAAATTGTTTACTGCAAGTTTAATCATTACAAACATTATTTATTTATCTGTATATACATAGCTTATTTAACCCTCTCACATAGTGAAAAAGAAAAACACAAATAGAACACTGAATTTAAATTAGTGTCTGCGGGAATGGTACCCAGTAAACTGGCTGCGTTACCTCGCTGGATCGCTAAACTAATCCTCTGCCCGTGGGAAGAACCAGCTGTAAGTTGTTAAAAATATGTGAAGTAACCCGTTGGATTCCTTCGACCAATGTCAAATAAAAACTTATTGCGATATAGAAATTGTTAAAATGATGAATGTTTATAGTCTATTATTTAATCTGCAATCGTGGTTGTATACAAAACGATTTTTTTAAATAAAAATAGTAAGAAGTAGAAAAGTATATACGTAGCTCTATGAATGACTGATTGTCAAAAGTGACAGACTACTTTGACATTTAACATTTTCCTGTTTTTCAAATAAGGAAAAATACAAAGTGTACAAACTAAGTATTTATTAATATTAGTATCCCTGTACATTCTTTCTTTAATTCAACGTTTATTTAACATTTCACAAAACACAAAATGGGAGTTGATGTAGAAACAATTACACCTGGAAATGGTAGGTAAACAAATTATGGGACGTGAATTTCAAAAATAACCTCAACAATAACATGGAAAATCTTGTTATTTTAGGTACCACCTTTCCGAAAGCTGGACAGACAGTGGTAGTACACTATACAGGAACCCTACAGAATGGGAAGAAGTTCGACTCTTCAAGAGATCGAGGACAACCCTTCAAATTCACCCTAGGAAAAGGCGACGTCATAAAGGGGTGGGACCAAGGACTAGCCCAAGTGAGTTTTTTTTATAAAATCTGCGTTACGCGTGCGCCCTGAACTCATACTCCCTCATTTTTTTTTTTAATATTTTTAATTTTTTTTACTGAATTCTAAGCTAATATAAAAAAATTGCTTTTTGAAATTTTTTAAGTGATTTTATTTTTAGTTTGACAAGAAGAAAAAGAAGTAGGTAAATCTTGAGCATCTCGAGGAGGGAGATTTTTTCTCTATGCACAAAGGCTGTTGTCAGCCTTTTCTTTAATTTGTATTTTTATGTATGTATTGTATATTCTTTCATATGCATTCACTAAATACATATGAAAGAATTGTTAATTTTGAATTATAATAACAGACACTTCAATCATATTTATCTATATAGATTTGTAGTTTGAAAGCAAAAATATGTTTTTTTTTCTACAGATGTCAGTAGGCGAAAGAGCAACCTTAACTTGTTCCCCGGACTTTGCTTATGGAGCCAGAGGCCATCCGGGCATCATACCACCTAATGCTACATTGGTGTTTGATGTCGAGCTATTGCGTGTTGAATAGACTATCAAATGTACTCCCTTTATACCAGAGTTTCACTATAGCTTTATGTATTATATACAGACATTAATGTATTTTGTTGTGTAACTTAGGGAATGAAAGGATTGGCAATTCCGATCTACACCACTAAATATGATGTTTAAAAATGTTGTATGCATTGTTGGTGCCTCTGCGCCTAAGCGAATTAACAAGAATGATATGTCAGCAGTCTTAAAATTTCAAGTTTAATAGGGATGGGCACAATAATCATTTGTTTCTTCATCTCAATCAATGGTGTATTCAATGTATATTAGGTGAGAGAAACATTGAAATATTACACTATATTAATGCCTCTTGTATCTCTTACAAATACAGTGATATATTCATCTATTTATTGTTTGGCATGCTTATAAATTATCGTATATTTTTGTGTATGTAACTATGTAATAATTGTTATTAAGAAGGGTATTTTAAGGAAAAGGATCTCAAGCCTTTACAAGGCTTTACAATCACTTTACAATTAATAACAACAAGATCATACTATTCAACAGCAACTTTAATGCATTCACTGCTAAGGATGCATCATTCTGAAGAAATTTACGAAGATGATTAAAAGTTTGCAGCGAATTTGTTAGTAGTCGGGAATTTGTAGTAACCGGGCAATGGCGATACTAATTAAAGCCTCTAGCCAAATAAGATGCTCATTATTTGGCTAGAGGCTTCCACACTAATATTATAAAGAGGAAAGATTTGATTGTTTTTTTGTTTGTTTGCATTGAATAGACTCCGAAACTACTTGACTGATTAGAAGAATTCTATATTTTATTCCCATACTTTCACACAAACGCGAACTTGTATGATAGTATGATATAAATGCGGTAACATATTGCTGTCTCATTACCATTTTATTGTTTCTTGCAAGTTTTTAAGTATTACTTTGCAAATGAATGTTTTCTTTCATTCATGTATAAATATTCGTAATCAAAATATTGCAGTGTATCACATTGCATGTTACCAATACGCATTAATATTTATATGTATCGCCCATCTCTATTGCTTAGATTAGGCCAGAGCAAGATGGGAGTTGCTATATGATGAAGGGTGTATTTTCAATGTTAAAGCTCTGTGTCAATATTTGTAACATTTTACAGGAGTTTTAGGAGTTTGTCCCATGGTTGATGCAATATTCATTGAAATTGTCCATGTTCAGTGCTCTATGTTTAATATTTTTATTTTATAATGTTATTTTAATATTTTGTATTATTAAAAAAGCTAGTCGGGTCTACAAATTTGGGTATGGTATCCCCTGCCTGTCGTAAGAGGCGACTAAAAGGGGGCCGGAGGATCTACTGGCGGTGGTCGGGGTGGGAGCTTTGAATACCGAGCCGTGGGCCCGGGAAGGTGTCACCTTGCGCAGCGAGGTCTCCAAAGGCGACACATGTGCCCCGGCAAAGTGTGAGGGGACAACGGTGCGATCCATTTTAAAGCATATTTTATTTCTTTCTTTTAATTTTATGTTCGTGTTTTGTAAAATTATTATAATCTTCGCTTTTTAAAAAAAAAGTACAAGCTTGATAATTGAACACTATTTTTAGTGTTGCCATTGTCTGAAATGAGAGATTGATATTATAATAATAAGCTATGCACTGAAGTGCCAGATTTTGAAATGTGTCTTTGAATTGACTGCTAGATATTCCCTTGCAGTGCTTTTTGCTTGCAAGATAGGCCATAGAAAGTAATTGTCAGCTGTAATTTTGCAGTACTTTATCATTGTATTAGACAAGAAGTTTTATACTCATGATCCTCAATGATATTAGCCTTTTTAGAAAAGAGATAGATATGTCATGTCACTTGTATGAAGAAATAGAGAAGTTGCTGAGGGAGGAGAAAAAGAAAATTTTATTTTCATTCATTGATACCTACGCCAATATCATTAAAAGTAGGTCATACATTTTTTTTTAAAGTATATTCGGTTAACCTATTAATCCGTAAGTTCTTGCTCATGTCAGAGCTCCAGCCTCCGTTCTCAAGACAAACTGGGTATGGAAATTCTTTTCGTGCGTTTTGTGAGCTCATAATATATGTATACTTATAATATCATTGGTTCTAATATCATGAGGATAATAAATACATGCCAAAAGTCCGCTCTTATCCAACACATTGTGATAATAGGCGCTTGCACAAATCGATACACTAGTGTTATGATCCAAGATTTATAAATGCATATGTTTTTCTATACTAATATAGAAAGTAAGCTGACCTGTATTTATTTTGTGATAAAGGTATATGCTATATTTGGTACTCCAAGCTTGTACTAATAAAGATGTTGAATCTTTTAAGTAATTTTAATATTTACTTTCTTGACTGGGTATTTCAAGGTTTTATTTGCAGGTGTTAGCAACTAACATGATAATTTGTTTGATAAGTGTTCATTTAATTAAATAAAAATGTTTTCAATGTATTATTTGTTTTAATTTTTTTACACATTATTTCAGTACTAGTATAAAACTTTATTGTTTTCCAAACTTCATAAGTTTGGATCAACTTAAAAACTTTAGCCTAATTATTATAATTGCACCTTATATATCAACAAGTTTGATTAGTCTCTATATAGATCAATATTTATGAGAAGCAAAGAGAAATATATTGCTTTAGTTTTTCTGGTTAAAATTAATAAACGCAAAATTACTGGAATAATTTTAAAACATTTAAACATAATAATATTCCTGCATTATCACTGCAGTCATTGTTCATCTTACAGATTTGTTTTTTGTAGAGCACTGCTAGTTATTACTTTACCAAAATCTCACCCTAATTTGTGAGTTATTTACCAGTCTTTGTCACTCACTACCAGGATAATAATTCATCAGTGGTATAATGGTATTCTTCATAAAGGGTGTCCTACACAGAGCACAGCTTTCTAATGCTCCATAGCAACATTGCATACAGAAAATATGACCACACTGCAATACACAAGGCTGTATAATCTCCTCTAGACATGCAACACAGGACTTACTACTGTCTACTTCATTGGGATACTCCCTCATTAGCTCTATATGTTTTTTAGCTGCATATAAACTTTGACCACAAGAAATGAATGCATGGAGTAAAGTTACAATTCCCAGTAACCTCAGATGGGCATAATATGCCGCAGCAGCAGGCCTAACATGTACATAATCTATGCCAGTAACTGTTTTTCCTATTTGAATAGGCCCGCCGTTAATATAAGACAAGGCTCGGTGAACACTTTCAATTTGAGGCACTATGTTATTGAGAGTTTTTAGCACAACTAAGAATAGGTTCTGTGCGGCTGGTTGTAAGGTCCCATTTCGTTCTACTTGTTTCTCCGTGTACCGAAGTAATCGTCTCGTAAGATTCTCTCCAAATGCCGATAAGAGAATGCTGATTAAACGGCTGGAGAATGTTGGAAGTTTGTGATAGCTTTCATCCACTTGAACGATGCCCGAGTACTCTTCGCCCAGCGTCTGTAGATCTTTAAGCGTAGTGAATGACTTGTAGAGTATGGACGACATGGGAACTGCCTTGGAAGCATGGTGAGATGGTAATAATCGAGCCACAGATTCCGCTAGTTGCTTTTCATAAAAATCGTCCTTTTGCCAGGCTCTGAGAACTTCTGCTGGCTGCGCTGTTGGCAAAGCCATTCTTGCTGGTTTGTCTTGCGTTGGGGGCACTTATTATATTAAAATAAATATTTTTTAAATAAAAAAAAGTTCAAAGTTCACTTCATGTCTCCAAATATTTACATATCTACTAATGTCATCATCAGCTGTTATCTGAGTCTAACAGGTAAGTGACGAGATTTTATTTTTATTGCCATGTCCAAATATAGATACCATAGATACGGCTGTGCAAACAACGACCAAACTGTGGTTCAATGCAACTTGCAAGCTATTGGTACACACGTGCTCCCGTTTGTATTCGCCAGTTATGTTTTTATAAGTCGCAGAACTAATGGAAAACAATACCAGTAAAAGAGTATTTTGTGGACGCTGATGAAGCTTGATACTTTCCACAAATTCACAAAATAAGGCTTTGCATACGTTTGAGCACGGTCATAGCAAAACTCATCATGTTCAAGATAATATTATGCTGATTGTATCACGAATAGTTAATGTAGTTAGAGAGTAGTAAAACTAGCTTTTTGAAATTTTCTGGAATTTTTTTATTTATTATTTCTAACCAGTTTAAATGTTCTATCCACATAATATAAATAAACTTACTCAAATAATCTCATAAGCTTCCGAGTTATCATTATAAAAATTAACAAAAATCAATTACAATTTTCTCTTAATACGACAAACAAAGTTTTGCAATTTTCTTATAGTACCATCGCTAACGTCACATTCACATATTTGTCGGAGATATATAATTTCTTCATGTCCTCGCTTGAAGGTGTTGTACAAATTGGCATACTAATATTATATATTGATGAAGTAAAGATAAGGAAAACGGTGACTCATCTCGTGATATCAATATCAGAAAATTCCTTATAATATGCAAAAAAATCACTTCAAGCAGGCTAAACACTTGTACGTTACTCCTCACTCCTCCATAATGCAAGAACACAACACTATACAGTAACCTAAGGTTACCAAACAAATCATGTTTGATCCGTATGACAGCTGTCAGGGTGACATAAGCAAACTATACATTGCGGAGTCTAAATGCAAATTTTGCTAAATACGAAGTAGCGCAGCAAGCAATGTATTGCAAATATAGACATTAACTTAAAGCCGATGAAACCATAAAAATATATTAGTCAAAGTAAAAAAAATACTGAAAGATATCTAGAATAACATATTATAATTTCCAGTAAGCAGCTATTTACAAGAAGAGAGCACAGACAGCAGCGCGGTACACACACTTGCGGTGCGTGAGGAACGCATGTGTGTGTCAGAAGAAATGATGGTATGTGTGCGGGTGTGTGTGTCAGGTTCGTCTCCTCTTTGCTGGTGTGGTGGCCGGGGGCGTTGATGTGTTGGCGCGCCGACGACCGCGGCGGGAACTGCCGTCCTCGTCTATCAATGGGGAGTCCCACGCTGGAATGACAGATGAGATTTTACTAATATTTGATTATTTGAACATATGAAAGCATTTATAATCTTGATGATCTGTCGAGAGAGTGTAATAAGCCGAATGGCAGAGAAAAAAAATATAAAAAATACATTTTCTATGAAAGCCACACATAAGTTTTGAATTAAAAACACACACTTCTATTTATATGGTACAGATGAAGATGTATACATTTATGAGACCTTTCAAAACCACCCCCATTAAAATTACCTGCAACTGAGCTGACTTTCGACTTGGTCGCCTTTTCTCTCTGCGACGTGGACTTCCTACTAGTAGAGCTCTCTCGAGGACCTGACGCATTGGAATCACGGGAGTCTCGCCTTCTGTCTGTAATTAAAAGCAGCAATGAGTTTAGCAAACAAGTTCGAATCCCCAGAAGTCTGTACCAATGAGTTTTTCTAAGAACTTTAGACCAGTGATTTCACACAACAAGCTTTTAGGTAAAGGATAACTTTGTGCCTGCAACCTGCATGTCTGAGAAGTAGTTCAAAGATATATCTGTCTGAGCTGAGACTGAGACGGCGCTGTACTCACAATCTATATCTAAATATATATAACTCAAAGGTGACTAACTGACTGACTGACATAGTGATCTATCAACGCACAGCCCAAACCACTGGACGGATCGGGCTGAAATTTGGCATGCAGGTAGATGTTATGACGCAGGCATCCGCTAAGAAAGGATTTTGATTAATTCTACTCTCAAAGGGATGAAAGTTTGTATGTAACTTTACCAATTTTAAACCAATATATTATATAAAACTAAATCTATGCATATGAAACTGCAGGGCACAGCTAATATTATTAATATTAAAATGGTGTTGGTATTACAACACTCTGCTTACCCCTTCAGGAGGAAAATCTGTGATCTTTTTTAGGCCTCCAACCGACCTTAAACAATTGCCATAGATGATAAATTGGCAACTAGGACCGACGGCTTAACATGCTCTCCGAGGCACGGAGGGAACTCAGGTGGTAACCCATCCAATTACTGGCTAGGGTTAGGGTTGCTTAACTTCGCTGATCGAATGCTATGCGCAATAGCAACTGTGCCACGAGCTCCTCACACAAGTAAACTACTACAATAGCATACCAAATTCCTTCTCAGACTTGATGCTGGGTGTGTCCGTGGAAGCATGTGAACTGCCACTCTCCTTGCGGGTTTTGGTTGCCAATGCACTCACACTGTCCTTGCGGCTGCCAGCTGAAACAATGCATATTACAGATGCTTAAAAGATGGATATGAGGTTAACAACTCCTGGTACTGGTATAATATTGAGCAGGAGTGATGTTCAAAGATGAGAGGTTCTAAAAGAATAATAAATCTGTTTTATAAGTACTTTTAATCAATCAAAGAAGCCATGGTGACCTTGCGGTTTGAGTTGCCTGCTATGCTAGTGACGCAAGTTTGAATTCCAGCAGGGCCTGTATGTACCAATGAATTTAACATCGTGAGGAAACCTACATAAGTCAAAGTCAAAGTCAAAGTCAAAAGTATCTTTATTCGATTAGACTTTTACAAAGCACTTTCAAATCGTCAGAATGACACAATTATACAGGATTATACATGCTACCGCCAGGTTCGGAAGGTTGCTTTTACTGAGAAGAACCTGGCAAGAAACTCAGTAATTACTCTTTTCAAAAATATTATACAATTTAAAGAATACAAAATAAATAATTTAAGAAACGTAAGCTCATGGACAATGTTCCAATGCACAAATGTCGATAAAAATTAGCATAACAAAAAATCTAGTACATCTACTTATAACTAAATGCGTAGCTTGAGATGACCAGCCCCCACAAGCAGCACCTGTTCACAAGTATGACGTGAATGCCAGCCATTGACCTCCTCAACCATCATAGAGGGAAGTGGACAACCCGTCATCCAGACGCCGCCGCAAGCAAAGGCATTTTAGTGAGCTTGACAACTCAAACCAGTCAAACAAAGATCATATGTCTGAGAAGTAATTCAAAGACCATACATCTTTGAATTTGATATTGAAAGTCTGAAATCCATACAAAGTGGGCATTGTTATTACAAAACCTGTCTACCTACGAAATACAGGCGTGAGCACATGTATGTGTGTTGTACAAACATATTTTCATTTATACTATATATTTAGAACTTTTAGTTTTAGGGATCTATCTGTAAATAGTTTTAATTTACTTCAAGAAGGGTGGAAAGAGATGGCCCTGGTATTGCATAGGCTGCGGTAACCACTTACCATCAGGTTATTAGGTACCTTAGTTTGAAAAAAAATATGCAAGCAATATAATTAAAGGCTAAAGCAACACAAGTTATAACATAAGAGAAACAGGACAAGTTAGTTAGATAAATAACATTTTCATGTCAGGCACTTCAATTTGACTATGTTATGAACAAAATGGTTTAAAAAATAAATAAATACTACCTTTTGGAGTGCTATCCTTGGATGTGGTGCCTCTCGAGCTGCTTTGAGGTGTTGAAGGCTTGGGCGAGGGGCTCCGGCAGTCTAAATGCAAGATTAGATTGTACAAGCATTGTTAGTTAGCCATGCTAGTAAGTGAAGCTTTCAACTGGCTTAGAGTGTTGTTAAGGGACACATATGATTTGATAAGGCTGGTTAGGCTTGTGCACACACATACATAACTGCTTGTTACTCTTAAGATTGGAATGACACATCTATATAGATAAATAAAATTAAAGTGTCCGTTTGTAAGTCCAAAATAACAGCTTTTCACTAAATGCATATGAAAGTACATATGGTAATAAAATAACTATTTAAAAAAAATTCTCTTTCTGTCTGTTTGTTCCTGATAATCTCTGAAAAGGTTGGACCGATTTTAACAGGACTTTCACTGGATGATAGCTGGTGTTTCAAGGAGTAACTTAGGCTACTTTTATTTTAAAACTAATTAGGGTTCCGCAACTTAAAGAATGTAACTAAGTCTATGTGGGTGAAACCGCAGGGAACTACATTAAAACCAAGGACTTAAGATTATTAGAAGGATTATTCTAAGTTTTGTAATAAGGGGGTTTAGAGTTTGTGTAGGTTAAGTAGCTAATTCACTTTTATCTATCTATACTCTTACTTATAAATATGTGTGTGTAGGTTCATTCATTGTACTATTTATACAAATAGGGCAATATGGATGCAGATAAGCAATAATGTGTCAACCCGCATAAACTTGGTTTTGAGAAAATGGCGTCTTAAGATGATTGTATACGTGATTTAAGATTTGTTTTATGACATAAATCCATTTTTTACGTACTTTTATGTTTCAGATGACTTGAAACACTTTTTTAGAATGTTAAATACGTGATGCATTATCAAAATATATCAAAACCTTTGAATTTGACTTTTTGTGGGTTGACACATTATTGCTTATCAGCATCCATATGTCCAGCACTGGATTTTGATACTTTCAATTAGTCTGGCTGTTCATTAATAAATGGCTGTAATAGAAGGGCTATTTACCTGCGAAATTGCCTTCACTGTCGTCATTTGCTAATGTTTGTAATTCTTTACACTTTTGTTTTATCAACATACCAAATTCACTTTCAGGCAAACTGAACGTAACTTCATGATTTGGGAACGGTATTGGTTCTGTATCTTCCAACATGTTTAGATCGTACAGGGACTCTAAATGTTTCCAAATATCTCTGGTAGATATTTCTTTTTCGATAGAATTGGATAGTTTCTCCCAAATACATGCCATGTGAAAATGTTTATTGATTCCGACCGGTTTATGATTAGCCATCGCGTAAAACAGTTGAATTTCCATTTCTACGTCCCATTGTAACGTGTCTCCAGCCTTAACATCAGATTCTTCTTCGCTGGAAACCATTTTTCAATACTATTTTTATTTCTGTTTTCAATTGTATCGTTAAATTTGTGATAGTAAGAGAAAAACACAAAATACAAACATGTACACAAAGGCCACAGAATATAAAATATATGATTTAAAAAAAACTCTCTCTTTCGAAATGTTTATTTATCTGTGGTTGTGTCATTCAACACCTCAATGTTGCTAGTTGTAACTTCTTAACTCAACTAAATATAATTATTGTGAACCTATATCTTCGTATCTGTATTCTGTTCGCTTTGTTGTCTACTCTCAAGTCTGTCAAACTACGCTACCAACTGTCAGGTCATGTCTGTCAAACAAAGTATTTATCAGGCAGGAATAGGAAGCAGAAAAGATAGCTTTGTATTGTTTTCAAAAATAAATATTAGTGTTTTTTAAATGGCTTATTCACTTCGATAAGTGTTTTAAGAAGTGTTCAATAATGGCGAATCACTATGAAGTTCCCAGCTGGTATGTTTAAAAAAAAAGTCAACTTATAACCTATTGCTAACGACGCCGACTGATGTTACGTTTTGGTTGAATGAGTTACTTTTTAAGACGATTTTTGAGATTAACTAGTTGATCGGTTGGTCAGAATCAGTCAGAATGCATTTGACTAGCTGCCGTACCAAAGTAATTTGTTGATAAATAATTGTGACAAGTTTGAGAGAGTTTTGAATACTGTAGCTGTTCCATGGTGTTCATCTAAGAGTTGAAAAGTACATACTTTTTTAAAAACAAACATTATTATTTATTGTTTTCTGAACACCGTCTTTTGGTTTTTTCAGGGCTGGAAAGCCACCCACAGGACTTCACTTAGATGTGTTAAAGGGCGACAAATTGATTCAAAAGTTAATGTTAGATGAGAAGAAATGCTACCTCTTTGGTCGCAACCCTCAGATGAATGACTTCTGCATAGACCACGCCAGCTGCTCGAGGGTCCATGCAGCTTTTGTGTACCACAAAGACTTGAACAGGGCATTTTTGGTTGATTTAGGGAGTAGTAAGTATGATCAAATGAATATTTATATTTATATGTTGGCAACACATAGAATATTTAAGTACTTTTATTTATTATATGCCCAATACAGAGCAAAGGCCTCTAGAGGTGTAAAAGTAACGAAATAAAAATGTACCCGTATGTATCCGTTAATATACATTCAGTACTCGTTACTATTATATCGTTACTCGTTACTCCTAATACCTCATAACATGCTATGTTAAACAAAACAACGTGCGACAAACATTTATGAAAACACTTTTTCACAAGTATATACTTTTATACACACATCAACGCAGCGTTACAGTATGTCATTGAAACGGCGTATGTAACCATGATACGAAACATGCGAGTAACGAAAACTTTTCGAGAGTAATGTTTCGTTACTCAGTACTAGATGGAGTACCCGTTACTCAGTAACGAATTCATACGGTTTGCTACAGCTCTAAAAGCCTCCCTTCCTATTACTACCTAGGACTTGCTCTGACCAGTTTTCTAGTAGGCATTGAGTTCATCCTGCCATCGTTTTCATATTGTGTTTGTTTATAGTGTGCTCTGTATAGCTCACAGTTTGTCGGACTATTTTTAATTATTCAAATATTACAAAAGAAGGAAACATTGTGAACACCAACCAAGCTCTTAAATATTGGTGAAAAGTGGAGGTTGATACTGTCAACAGCCTTGGGAAAGCATGAAAATTCACTCAATTAAGATTTAAATGTGTGTATGAACAAGAGATATATAATAACTTTGTTGAGTAAGGAATGAAAAATTTATGTGAAAATTACTAATTTAGCTTAGGCCCTAGTAAAGCACTTATGAATGTCGAAGAACTGAGCATTAGTTAGGAAACTATCACCATGTACAAGAAATGGAAGTGATAATTGTTCAATATTTATTTCCAGCACATGGCACATACATTGGTCAAATGAGACTGGAATCCAACAAGCCAACACAATTACCTATTGATTCCAATTTCCATTTTGGGGCTTCTACAAGAAATTATATTATAAGGTAATTATTTTTTATTACACCTGCATCTGCAGTTTATGTAAAAACAATGCGGTTTTTCTACAGCTGGAAATGGCAACATCAATTTAAACTATTAATAGATACGGTAATCTGTGGTATGATAATAATAATCCAGAACCAACCTGAACACCCAACCACGTAATAAGTCTCACCACCATACACACAACTTATTTAGACCTACCTCCTGATGAACACTTGGCCTAGGCCCGTGCCATCAGAAAACCGGTAAAAAGCCGAGAATGATAGATGAAAAATAAAAATAATATTAATATATATTATGCTAGGTTTATTTATTTTATCTTAAATAAAAGTAGTCTATGTTACTAGCCAAATCAAACATACTGACAGGCCGATATATTTTATTTTACTTTCATATGGATTTAGTACATAGTTATGAATTTGTAGCAAACAGACACTTTTATTTTATTTATCTGTCTATACATTTATAATGAGCTGCTTTCCATGCCCCCAGAGAGCGACCAACCGGCAATGCTCGCAGCATAATGGAGGAGCTCCCCAATACTGAACAGGAGGGCGCTCTGCTCGGCCTGCCTGAGACACAGACAGAGTTAGATGTGAGTTATACATCAAATAGCTATCGTCATTAATACTAATACATTAATAAACTGCCGCATTGGTCTAGTGGTTACTCAGCTTGCCAGCCTATCATGAGATCCCAGGATCAATTCCCGGGTTGAGTCAAAAACAGTTCTTGGGGTTATCTGTCATGAAACTTAAAAAAAAACATTTTGGATGTTTACGGTGATATCACCCCCCTGCCTCGGAAAACACGTTGCACCGTTGGTCCTCCGCCTGATCTCTCTCCGGTCGTGTCTGATTGCCTCCCATCGGACTATGAGTGATCCAATAAAGAGTGCACCTGTGTTTGCGCACACACTTGTGCACTATAATAAATCAATCAGGCAATACAAGTGATAACATTTTGTGTTCCAGAATCTAACAGAGTTCAACACGGCACACAACAGGAGGATCTCAATGTTAGGGATATCCACTGAAGATGGGACTGATGTTATGAAAGTGAGTACATATCATTTCTCATGCATACATACATACATATATATCTAATGTTGAGTCTATCGCCGTCTCAGGCATTACAGTTACTTCTCAGACATATGCAGGTTTCGTCACGATGTTTTCCTTCACCCGTAAAGCATGTGGAGTGAAATCACTGCACATAAGTTTTTTAGAAAAACTCATTGGTAATAGGCCCCGGTGGGGTTGGAACTTGCGTCGCTTGCATTTAAGTAGATAAGCAGTGCTTACCATTTGTGATGACTGAATACACTCGTGTCTATACACCTACCCTACTTATTGTTTATGCTTACCCCCTGAAAATTCAATGCACGCATCTGTATGTCACGTGATTGATTTATGTATCTTTTCTATTAGCGCAAGCCCGAGAGAATGGTACTTTGATTGTATATTAAGTAAATTTATGTAATATGTAGCCCCCAGCGGGTACTAAACGTGCAGCAAGCATGGGGGGTGGTGCTGGGGGTAAGAAGCAACGACGCAACGTGTCCTTCAACGAAGAAGTGGACATCATCAACCCGGAGGACATTGACCCCACCATCGGGCGGTTCAGGAACCTCGTGAGGTCAACCATAGTGCCCAACGCGCACGCGCCACCTAAGAAACTCAAGTGGCAGAGTAATGATGAGAGTGGGTACTTTTTTTATAATTAACAAATTGCTGGGTTTTCAAATGTGCTGTGCGGGTGCTTGGTATATAGTTTCTTATTATAAATGAAGAAACACGAGCGGCCTGTACCAATGAGTTTTTCTAAAAACTTATGTGCAGTAATTTCACCCCACATTCTTTATGCTGAAGGAAATCATCGTGAAGAATCCTGCATATGTCTGAGAAGTATATATAATACCTGGTTCGGAAGGTTCAGAAGGTTGCTTTTACTAAGAAGAACCTGGCAAAAAACTCAGTAATTACTATTTTGAAAAAAAATATTTTACAATTTTGAGTAATACAATGTAAATCATAATTTTATGATTTAAAATGTATTATGCTGTCCTTGGACTTATATATATTTTTTTTAAAATATATATAAGCTCAATGTTACATTATGACATCACAATACCTACCTTCGGGGAATTCAGGCGTGAGCATATGTATGTATGGTATGATATCAACTATTGATTGTATCCCACAGGTCACCACCATCACTCGTTAAGACTACAAGAGATCTCGAGAGGCACCAACTTATATTCAGACCTGCCAGCGCCGAGTTCACACTTCAGCCTTATTGGGGCCAGGTATGGAAATATTACTCTTATATATCTATCTATATAGAATAATGTTCTGTGAAAAGTGGGTCACCGAAGGAATAGGCAGAGGTGTTACTGCCTACCCCTTCAGTGACCCTTTGGGAAGGTGTGGGGAGGGTGAGTGTACACGCTATAAGGAAAAGGAAGATATTCCAGCCAGACGGGTCCCACATACAACACCAATTGATTATTTACTCAATACTGATCGAAAGTTACATAGCGCGATTTAGATTCACGCATATATGTACTTAAATTTGCATTATTTTTGGAGTATTTTTTTGTGCTACATAAACGTGAGCTTTTCTCGCTGGAGAAAAATACTCCAGAGCTGTGGTGGCCATGGGGTTTCAGCAGTCACCTGTTACGCAACCGCTGAAAGTTCGAATCCCAGCGACTCGCACCAATGAGTTTTTCTAAAGTCTTAAGTGCAATAATTCCACCCCACGTGCTTTACGGTGAAGGAAAACATCATGAGGAAACCTGCATATGTCGGAGTAATTCAAAGACGTATAGTGCCTGAAACGGCGATGGACTCATCCTCTGCCACGTTGGCACTGACCTACCCCTTCGGGGAATACAGGCGTGAGCATATGTATGTAAAATTCAATTTGAATTTCAATTTATTGTTTTAAACATTCTTAATCTAGCTCGTGCAGGTACTGAACAGTAAGACTATAACAATATGGACCCTATTGAGCAATTTTTGAGAGAATTAAATGTAACAAGCATAGCTATTATTAATGTGTCTGTTAATTTTTCTTCTATCTAGATTGGGTTTGTCTCTTCCGAACCCAGCCCCAGACGTGGAACTAGAAGGGCCGGAGCCTCATCTAAATATACACCCGCCATTACCAAACTCAGGTAAATTTTATGCACAAAATTTTGTGTATGAATTTTTTAGAATAATATTTTTTTCTAGTTTTGAATACAATGAATTTAATATTAATAAAGTATAGTTTAGGTCAAGCTTTGTCGATAAGTATTAAATCATCCCTACTATAATATTATAAATGCGAAAGTAACTCTGTCTGTCTGTTACGCTTTCCCGCTTAAACCTCTCAACCGATTTTGATGAAATTTGGCACAGACAATCTTTAGACCCTGAGAAAGGACAATGGCTACCTTTTATTGCGAAAAAAAGTATTATATAAAACTAAATCTACGCGGGTGAAACCGCGGGGCACCGCTATTTTTTATATTTAAAAAAAATACGCTTAGACATACATTTGAGGTCTGTCTGTATAATCTTAACATAATTAAGAATTTTCGCAAATTTTTGAGTTGAGCTCCTATCGTTCTGAGGGTGCGATATTTAGCTAAACATAGTAACATAAAGAACCGTGGTGGCCTTGGGGTTTGAGCAGTCGCCTTCTGCGCAAGTGACGCAAGTTCGAATCCCAGCGGGGCCTGTACCAATTAGTTTATCTAAAAACTTACGTGGAGTGACTTCACACCACTTGCTGTACGGTGAAGGAAAACAACGTGAGGAAACCTGCATATGTCCGTGATGTAATTAAAAAACGTATGTATAGTGTCTGAGAGGGCGATAGACTCACCATCTGTCAATTTGGCACTTAATCATCTTCGGTGAAAAGTGGGTGTTGTGATTACAACACCTCTGCCTACCCCTTCGGGGAATACAGGCGTGAGCATATGTATATATGTAAACTTATTCACAAATAGTTTGTGAAATACAAATAGTTCAGATAATTGTATCATAGTAAAAAAATATAATCAAAAAAGTTAAAACGATTTATATAACATGTCATTGCCAGAAGCTACTTGTGCAGAGTCTTAATTCCATATCTTTATCATTTATGTAATCCGAAATTGTATAATAATCTTTCTTCAAGTGGGTGTTGTTATTGCAACACATCTGCCTACCCCTTCGGGGAATACAGGCGTGAGCATCTATATATACAAAAATGTTATGTTGGTTTATGTATGCTTCAAAAACTCGAAAAATACTGCACTGATCGAGCTGAAATTTTAGCATGATATATAATCCGCATCAAGGATTGTTTTCATCTATATATCAGACAAACTCGTGTTTCTCTGAAAAGAGTTTTCTATTATAATATAACAGCACATACTTCTACCTTAACTTAAATTAAATATCT
This sequence comes from Watsonalla binaria, assembly GCA_929442735.1. Lineage (NCBI taxonomy): Eukaryota > Metazoa > Arthropoda > Insecta > Lepidoptera > Drepanidae > Watsonalla > Watsonalla binaria. The sequence continues at coordinate 2,831,996 of OV838941.1, forward strand.
TAAAAACTACAGAACAACTCACCTGAAAAGAGAAACAACAATATTATGCTGTTTCCAATAAACTTATTAAACGATATTAAAATAAATGTAATTTCTCATTATAATCATATGACAGTCTCTGTCAGAAAATAAAACGAATTCTTTTTAATTACATCATCGACTTAAAATATAAAATGAGTATTTAATGAAGTAACCTTAATTTACATATATTTAGATGGTATGTTGGTTTGTACGGTTCAAAATGTACGACAGCGAAGCGAAGCAGTGTACAAGCTAGTGTATAATATTAATTTGTAATTTGTTTCAGCTCCAGACGAAACGGCGCCTTCAAGCGAGCCAAAGAAGAAGAAATACGCAAAGGAATCGTGGCCCGGACGGAAACCAGCTCTCATACCCGGCGTGTGAACCATATATATATAATATGATACCTTTAAACGAGCAATTATTGTGTATATATATATATATATATAATATCTGGTTGACCAAGCTGTGCTCGGTTTCTTCTTCACACAAAAAAAGGAAAAATAATTCCCGGCGAACGACAGTCTCGAACCGGGGTACTCTAGTTTCGTTATCGCCCCGTAAGCTGGAAGCCTCACCTTTGAGCTACCATAACTTGACAGATGACGGCGAAATTTGCTGTCGTATTGTAATGATATTTTATGAGTTCCTCAGTGCCTGAAAACATGGTCAAAACGATGTTTTCCATAAACGAAACCTAGCTACATCTATTATTTGCCCCTGAAACCCCTACATGCAAAATTTTATGAAAATCGTTGGAGCAGTTTCCGAGATTCCATGTTTTCTTGCCCTGAAAAACTCATAAAATATCATTACAATACGACAGCAAATTTCGCCGAAATCCGTCAAGATACGATAGCTCAGAGTGAGGTTGCCAGCTTATGGGGCGATATCGAATTTAGAGTACCCCGATTCGAGTCTGACGTTCACCAGTTCGTTTTTTACATTATTTTTTCTTTTTTTTATAGTTTAGTTTTTTGTGAGAAAACGAAACGGTCCACCAGGTTCTTATAATATAACCTTAAACATAGAGTTAGAAGATGTCCCTAGGTTCGATGTGCCTTCTGGCATAGGCCTCCTCAAAATCATGCCAATGGGTCCGTCATCTTCCCATACAGTGACTTCACACCACGTGCTTGAAAACATCGTGAGGAAACCAGTATATTTCTGAGAAGTAATTCAATGACGCATGTAAAGTGTCTGAGACGGCGATGGACTCACCATCTGTCACGTTGGCACTTAATCATCTTCGGTGAAAAGTGGGTGTTGTAATTACAACACCTCTGCCTACCCCTTCGGGGAATACAGACGTGAGCATATGTATGTATGTGTCTTGGTAACCTAGTTTTTATTGTTTATCCTACGCGGAGAAAACCGCGCGGCACAGCAAGTTTTACAATAAAATGAGTTGAGATAATGTAAGTTTTAATTCATAAAGTTGCACTTGCAATTTTATAAAATATAGGTATTATCACAAAAGTTTTTTTAAATAAGACTTATTTAAGTTTGGGAGGAGTAACTACGGTTTTTCTGTAAGTTACATATTTCTTATCACTATGCAAGTATAGTCGCGAGGCACGGCATGAGTAAGGTAGTAATGGAAGGGAATATCGTACCGAAATACAAATAATTCATTTCCATACTATGTACTAAAAAGGCCACATTGGGAGAATCATAATGTGATCTCAATATGATTCATCATTGAAATGACAAAATGGTCACTTAGGCGCAATTTATATTATGATTCACGAATTATTAATATTTCGCAATTCACCTGTTTCACACATTCCTATGAATATTCCTAAAATGGTCCACTGAGTTATTTTAAAAACTTATGTACAGTGATTTCACACCATGTGCTTTACGGTGAAGGAGAACATCGTGAGGAAACCTGCATATGTCTGAGAAGTAATTCAAAGACGTATGTATAGTGCCTGCGACGATGATAGACTTACCCTCTGTCACGTTGACACTTAATCATATTCGGTGAAATGTGGGTGTTGATGTTACAACACCTCTGCTTACCCCGGGGCACTTCTGGGATGGCGTGAGCATATATATAAAATATGAATTGCTTGTGTGACAAATGGCATTATAAAAAGTTAGTTAGGGACTAACATCTACAATGGTTGTAATCATAATACGAATGCACCTAAGTGATCATTTTTCATTTCGATGATGAATCATATTCGGATCACATTATGATTCTCCCAAAGAGGCCTTTTTAGACCTACAGGTGCATTCCTTTGTCTAAATAATTTCAATTTAACCCTAACATGTACTTCCCCGTTGCAGGTGCCGTCACGAGCTATGAGCGATGACCTTGAATAAGTAGTCTGAATTTTATAAGTCTGACAGTGAGTGCTCTTAACTCGTGACGGCATGGGTAGAAAATCAGACCTTAAAATGTATCAGTTATTTAATTGTTAAGATGACTGCTATGGAATTATGAAAAATAAAGAGTGTAATAGAAAGTCAGGAGATAACTTTTATTAGAAAAAAATACAATGATATGCTCACACCAGCCGCGTTATTCACTAAGGTTTCTCGACGTCGAACGACCGTTGGTTTCAAACATAGAAAATTACTAGAGTATTGAAGAACCCACTTATAATAATAATAATAATATATTTATTCAGTAACAATTTTTTTTCTTATAAACTATATATTAGAAGAGTCTCCATTTAATCATAATAATGCCTGTGCTAGGAGGCCCTGCTCTTCCTTAGCTTAAGTACTACAAAAGTTAAGAATACAAAAGAAATATTAAAATTAAAGATTTATTTAAGAACAGAAATGTTTTTATGTTAAATTGTGCATCTGTGTATATATGAACTTGTAAATATGAACCCTCTTCTTATTTCTACACTAACTATCCCTGTTCCCGGGTACCGAATTCTTAAACTCCACAGCATAAAAAAAGGTTCAATTTCGTTTCTTTTAATACCGATACTCGATGACGGCTGCGACGCTGGGAAACCTAAGTGAATAACGCGGCTTTATACCCCGAAAATCCTACTCCTACGTAGTGTTGATAGTACACCTACATTTCACCAGTTAACCGGGCACAAATCCAGACTCCGAGCTGCTTCTGGGGTCACAGATGGAACAACCCGACCTGGGGATCGGACCGGGTCTTTGAATTACTTCTCAGAAATATGCAGGTTTCTTCACCGTAAAACACGTGGTGTGAAATCAGTGCACATAAGATTTAAACTCGCGTCGCTTGTGTAGCAGGTGACTGCTCAAACTCAAGGGCCACCACGGCTCTTGTGCTGGATATTTGTATATAGTGTGGTGGCCTCGGGGTTTGAGCAGTCGCCTGCTACGCACCAATGAGTTTTTCTAAAAAACGTATGCACAGTGATTTCACACCACGTGCTTTACGGTGAAGGAAAACATGAGGAAACCTGCATATTTCTGAGAAGTAATTCATAAACATATGTATAGTGCCTGAGACGGCGATAGACTCACCATCTGTCACGTTGGCGCCTAATCAAATTCGGTGAAAAGCGTGTGTTGTGTTAACAACACCTCTGCCTACCCCTTCGGGGAATACAGTGAGTATATGTATATATGTATGTATGTGTATAAAATAATAGGTAAGCACATTATTTAATATTTTTCAATACCATTATCCCTAAGACACGTGGGGCTTCAGTAGCAAATTGTAACTGACGGAAAGTTTTTATTCTTTATTCGTATCATATTAAGGATAATTGTTTGTGACAACTAGCTTCCATTCCGATATTATTGTGTATCTAAGTAATTCGTATTTTCTTGGTCCATAATCAAACATATTTTTATTTGATTAAACTTTTTACTTAGTTGTCAGCCTTACAAGCTGGTTAAAACCTTTTTTAAGCCTTTTCAAAAACAAGTTTTATGAAAAATAATTAAAAAAGGAAATCCGAAAAGAATTCGAAAAAGGAAAAACACAATTAGTTGTCAGGGAGAGTCATCTTTTGATATAGAATAGCGATGGAAGTGGAATAGAATAAACGTGAAAAATATTTAATTAAGTCGATTTTATTGAAAAGATCCCGGGTAGCCAGCTGCCCAAGTTGGGGTCGATGTGCTACAGTACTTATCAAAAAAAAATGTGTCATTTTCCATCTTTGGCAATCGTTACCTGTTATTTGTCAAAAAAAAAACTGACAATTAGTCAAACATACATTACCTAGATACCGACTTTTCTGAAAAGCAGTTGCCAACATATGCTCACGCCTGTATTCCCCGAAGGGAAAGATAGGCAGAGGTGTTGTAATCATAACACCCACTTTTCACCGAAGATGATTAAGTGCCAACGTGAGAGATGGTGAGTCCATCGCCGTCTCAGACACTTCACATACGTCATTGAATTACTTCTCAGAAATATGCAGGTTTCCTCACGATGTTTTCCTTCACCGTAAATCACGCGGGTAGCAGGCGACTGCTCAAACCTCAAGGCCACCACGGCTCGTTTTACGGTTGCAAAGTGAAATACATTCCCGGCCACTAGCAAACGAAAATAGTGCTGAAACGTATATTTGAAATTAGTAGGCGTAGCTTTTCAGGAGACTAGGTACTTGCTAACTGCCCGCCTACACCGATCTCCACCTACACAGAAATTATTAGATGAAAGATATGAAACGGGAAAAAATAATTCATTCAATGATATTATAAACAACCCGAGACGTAGATAAGTATGCCGTTAGTGCACGTAAAGGAAAAATGTCCCAATTGGGACGTATCTATTTTAATCAAGTGCTTATACTATCCTATCAATGTACTTTTCAAGTAAATTTCAAGGATTAAGTCAAAATCAAAGTCAAAAATATCTTTATTCGATTAGACTTTTTACAAAGTACTTACGAAACGTCAGAATGACATAATTATACAAGACTAGCTGTGCCCCGCGGTTTCACCCGCATAAATTTAGTTTTATCTAATATATCCGTTTAAAATTAACAAAGTTTCATACAAAATTTCATCCCCTATTTTATCCCCTTACAATCGCAAAATCTAGTATATACATTTCCATGTCACAATGGTAGTTACCGTATTCTTCCGAAACGGCTGGACCGATTTGTATGAAATTTTGTGTGCAGATCGGGTACGTCTGAGAATCAGTCAACATCTATTTTCATACCCCTAAATGATAACGTTCTAAAATGTACTCTGTTTTAAACAAAGTGACCCTTTTATTGAATAAATTATTCAAAATCTGCCGCCAACTTATAATTAATACTTCATCATTAATTACCTACATAGTTCCTTTCGCAAAGTTTATACATTTATTCTATATCTATATTCTATACAGATAAATAAAATTGAATTACAAACAGACAGTTTGTAATTTCAAATTAGCAGCTTTTCACTAAAATGCATATGAAAAAATATACGGTACTGATATGAAAAAACCAATTAGTGAATTTTTTCTGTCTGTCTGTTTGTTCCGGCTAATCTCCGAAACGGGTGGATATATTTTAACGGGAATTCACTGGTAGATAGCTAATGTTACAAGGAGTAACTTTGGATACTTTTATTTAACAAAAATCATTAGGGTTACGCGGGTCACTCATGGAATTAACTCAACGCGGGTAAGTCAGCGGTGAAACCGCGAAGCACATCGAGTAATTAAATTACATACATACATATGCTCACGCCTGGATTCCCCGAAGGGGTAGGCAGAGGTGTTGTAATCACAACACCCACTATTCATCGAAGATGATTAAGTGCCAATGTGACAGATGGTGAGTCCATCGCCGTCTCAAACACATTACATACGTCATTGAATTACTTCTCAGAAATATGCAGGTTTCCTCACCGTAAAGCACGTGGTGTGAAATCACTGTACATAAGTTTGTAGAAAAAGTTATTGGAACTTGCGTCGCTTGCGTAGCAGGCGACTGCTCAAACCTCAAGGCCACCGCGGCTCTAAAGTAATTAAATTAAATAAATAAATAGGGTAACCATAGTTAATTTACTATGTTTTGTACGTAAAACAGTAGTTTCCTGGTCACAAACAGAAGTACTTAGGTATCTGTTGATCAAAGTTGAATGCAATCCTTTTATTCGAGTAAAGTGTGCCGCCCGCCCACGGCCGTGAAAAGCTCAGAAGCACCGAGACTTCATGGTGGTTGAGTGTAACTTTCACATTTTGCTATCCCCATTTCCCATTCGGCAGTACACATCAGACCGTGGAGGAGGGAGGTCGCGCCGCGCTCCCGCTTCGCAAAAATAGTGGCACAAAATCAATTATTCTGTGAGAAACCCGTGTGTTTTAATAAAAACATTGTGTTTGGTGAGCTATTTACTGGATATTAATAACGGTAAGGGGTTTATACATTTATTTAAGTGATTTTTTCCACAGACCTGTTGCTGTTCTTCTGTTGGATGGATGTCAAACGTCTTGTGTTATGTGTGATAATAAACATGTCTGTAATATATCAAGTTTTATTGTTTAGTAAATATTAAGTAGTATTAAGACGGGAAGCATTGTAATTTTAAGCGTCGTTGGAAGGTTTCGTATTGATCTAATGCTATTAATTCCGTTTTTATTTTTCTTCGCGTGAAATTTTATCGTCGGGATTGATTTTAGGACCAATTTTACGCCTTCCTTAACGCATTTTCTTACCTGGTTTGAAAGAGGAGGTGTAATAACTTTTATGAAGTCGTTATAGGAATTTTATTTTATGATTAAGTATAATTTATTTTCTTATAACCACACGTGAAAATATATCTACTCACCTGTTCCCCCCCGGTTTCATCCTCGCTTTCAGTACGTAGTCTAATTTGTTCCTTGTAACAGTAGCTATCTGCCAGTAAAAGTTCCACTAAAATCGGTCAGCCGTTTCATAGAATACCCGGAACAAGCAGACATACAGATAGACAGACAGACAGAAAAGATAGTTCAAAATTGTTTTTTTAGGTATGTATCATGTATGCTTCGTATGCGTTTAGTCAAAAGCTGTTTATTTGGAATTACAGACAGACATTTTAATTTTATTTATCTATGTATGTATCTATAGAGTAAGTATAGAGTATTCTGATAATCTACATTCTAACGAACTTGAATCTTATATCAAAGTCTAACCATTTATTTTCAATCTGAAAGTTCAGCTGAAATGTAACGTTTAATTTGTTATAAAGTAAATTACAGAATGTAAAGAATGAGCTCAATTTGAAACAAAGGCATTTTATAACAGTCTTCAAAACGCCTTACAAACTCACAATAAGTTCAAAATTGCCAGTGTTCAAATTCAAAGCGGCCTTTTCACTTCAATAATTGTATTTTGTATAAGTTTTTTTTCCCTTGATCTTGACTTTAAGCAGATTAGCTTGCATGACGGTAATATTTCATATACATGCTCTCAACCCCCAATTAACCCTAAGTGGGTTAAAATTGTTAGGGGTGAAATTTCAGAAATATTTTTTTTAGTAGATATCAACCAAGAATACACCCCCCAATTTTCACGAATCTAGGACCAGCGGTTTGGGCTTTGCGATGATTATAAGTCAGTCAATCAGTCACGACTTTGAATTATATATTTATAGAAGACTAGCGAACGTTGTAGCGGTCGTCGGGGATAAAATAAGCCTATGTTACTCGCTGATTATGTAGCTTACTAATGATGAAAGAATTTTTGAAATCGGCACAGTCATTTTTGAGCTTATTCATTACAGACCTACACACACAAAGACAAATCTTTCCTCTTTATATTAATATTGTAGATTTAGTATCTATACTAATATATAACTAAGGCTGAAGAGTTTGTTTGTTTGGTTGAACGCGCTAATTTCAGGAACTACTGAGGGCCTACCATCATCAGTTGAAGAACTTCTGAGTTTTAACGTTTCATTTTTGTATCGACGTCAAAGTTACGAAGTTCTTAATTCGCGCTGCTAAAGTGATCATAGTTGGTCTTGGTCTGATTTGAAAAAAATCTGCGTTAAATAGCCTATACATTGAGGAACGCTATGTATCGTTACGCTAAGAGCAATCACGGGTTAAAGTAACTATTCCACACGGACGAAATCGCGGGCAGAAGCTATGGATGAATATAATGAAATAAATATATCGTAAGAATCCTGTTACAATCCCAAATTCTCCTAATTGTTTTATGTTAAAGTTAATATAACAAGCCATTCCACATTTTTATACAAATTGCTTAGAATCATAAGTATTCTTCTATTTGAGCTCTAAAAATTGCCTTGTTTCCAAACGTAGTGTCATGGGTGTGCCGTCACGAGTTTTGAGCGCTGACTTTGAAAGCGCAGTAGTAATATTTGGGTCCTGTATAGATCGAGCGCATGTAAAGTCATGCGCAAGCCTTCCTTCTACTCTCGCTGAGCGCTCAATTCTCATGACAAAGCCTAGGTACAGGGCCGGTAGACAAAGTAAGGTAAAATTATCCTCACGTTTCGCTTTTAGAAGCGATATAAAATGTTTGGGAATGACATATGTCACGTGACTGATTTTTAGTCTGGGCCAACAGGTTCACGAGTTATGAGCGCTAACTTTGAATTTTATGAGTTTGTGTCTGCCTGTATGGAGCGACGCAAATGAAATCCCCACTATTTTCGCTGAGCGCTCGTAATCTCTGTCGGCACCTATAAATTGGTATTGTTTCGTAACAATGTAATCTTCGCAAGGGAACATAAATACGATCATTAATTATTATTCAACAGCGCTGAATGAACCACAATCGTTCGAACCACAACGCATTGTTCAACATAATATTGTCTACCCTCATCTCTTTCATTATTAACTAAATTAACGGTTACACTACATTTACAGCACTGGCACAGTATACATATAAGATAACTAAGAACCTGGATAATCTATACATCTATACATACATACATACATACAGATAAATAAAATTGAATTGTCTGTTTGTAATTCCAAAATAACAACTTTTCACTTAATGCATATAAAAACAAATTTTAAAATTTTTCTCTGTTTGTTCCGCCTCATCTCCGAAACGGCTGGATCGATTTTAGAGGGCATACTGGCTGATATCCAATGTTATAAGGAGTAACTTAGGCTACTATTAATTTAAAAAAATGCTAAGTATCCCCGGGCCACCCATATAACTAAATTTACGCGGGTGAAACAGCGGGGCACAGCTAGTGTACATATAAGATTACTAAGCAGCATGAAACCTAGATATTTTTTAAAATAAAAACATTTGCTCCATCGAGCGTGAGGGATGACACCCTTAAAGTTTTAAAAATATACTAACAAGCAACGCAACTTCGAATCCTAGACTGTACCAATGAGTTATTCTAAAAACTTATGAGTAGTGATTTCACGCCACGTGCCTTACGGTGAAAAAAAAACATCGTGAGGAAACCTGCATATGTCTGAGAAGTAATCCAAAGACGTGTGGAAAGTGTCTGCGCTAGTGATGGATTCACCATCTGCCACATTTATAATTAATCATCTTTGGTGAAAAGTGGGTGTTGTTTTTACAACACCTCTGCCTACCCCTCCGTGTAATACAGGGCGTGAGCATATGTAACTCAATGTAAATAGATAACAATTATAACAGATTCAAATGGCGCAATATGAAACATACTGAATTATTCAATTAAGTCCAACATGGTTGCAAACTTCATAACGCAATATGAGCAGCTCGCCACTGTTGGAAAGTTTTATATAGAGATTTTCTTACATTTTATATTCCTGCGCTCCAAGAAGGAAGTAATACCTCTTTAACACCCACACCACCTCTTTGTAACAATACCCGGTTTTGAAGAACGATTAGGTGCATACTTTATGAGTTGCCCGTCCGAAATACGGAGCAGTCGCGTTATTCACTATGGTTTCTCTGCGTCGCACTCGTCGTCGAGTATCGGTTTTAAAGAAACGAAATTGAACTGTAACTTGTATGGATCATTATATATCAATTTCCTATGATTGTTACCAACGCTCGTAGTCGAGTTCGACGCTGAGAAACCTTACAGAATAACGATGCTGCCCCACTGAGGACTGTACCCAGCGTTGCCAATTTTCCTTATTTTTAAGAAGATTTAGAAGAACATCAGTCCAGTCAGCGGGGCATGTACCAATGAGTTTTTCAAAAACTTATGTACAGTTATTTCACACCACGTACTTTTCGGTGAAGGAAAACATCGTGAGGAAACCTGCATATTTCTGAGAAGTAATTCAAAGACGTATGTATAGGGCCTGAGACGGCGATATACTCACCATCTGTTTCGTTGGCACTTAATCAAATTCGGTGAAAAGTGGGTGTTGTGATAACAACACCTCTGCCTACCCCTTCGGGGAATACAGGCGTGAGCATATGTATGTATGTATCAGTCCAGAATCTATCTATTTTTTAAAACAAATTTCTATAACAGATCTTATTATGCTAAATAGGCGTAATTTTCTGTACGCCTATGTAGTGTGTATAGCTTCGCGCAAAGAAGCTGATTAACGTCCCATTTCATAACAACCGCACACTCAGTTCGCCTAACATGATAGCAAATATGCCTAACCAACAAGAGGTGTTTGTGACCAATCTGATGAAACCTAAACTATAAATAGCAGTTTGATGAAAGTACGTAGATCTACTACCTTTCCGATCTACGTATTTGTCAAGCCAAGTCTACGGATTTTTCTAAATCTGAGTTGTCAACACTGACCTCACCTTACAGAAGATCGCAGCCGAATAATGCTACCTTTGAGTAGTGTTGTGTTCCTGCGGTTAGCAAGAACGCCATTGCTCCATGGGGGGGGGGGGAGGTGAAGAGTGGAGCTGCTTTGGCTATAATGGGACTCTTTCATGTCTTACTATGTGAAAATGAAAATATTTTATTTAGTTTACGCCCTGGCACTTATGAACGTCGAAGAATTGACCACTGGTTCGGAAACTAGCCTTCTGAGAAGAACCGGTAAGAAACTCAAGTTGACACCGTGATCCATTCTTTATAAGGTTGACAATACGCGAGTGACATTAAGCCACTTTATTTAAATCATAAAATGATATACTACTTTTGAAGCTATCATTATCTTATGCGATGTTTTCTATTAAGGGGAATAAAGATTTCTGAAATATAAAAAAATACTGTATGTTATTGCAAAAAAAACTAGTTTGCGTCTACACTCCCGTCTGAGCTTTCTCATACAAACTTTATACTTCCATTTAAATCCTTTAGGGGTGGAATTTTGATGATATTGAACACCTACACACACCCACCAAGTTCCATGTCTCTAGGACCAGTTAAGGCGGTGAGTAGATTTTATTTTTAAATAATAAATTATTTATTTATTATAAGAGTAAGCGTAAAATAATTGTAAATTAGTTATATAAATATAAAAGAGTAAGTCAGAACATTACATTTAATAGATATAGATGTATTTTAATATTTAATCGCTTTCATCCGCTCGCTACATAGATGGCGCTACTCGCTAACAAATGCGAAGTTTGAGTACAAATACACGAGAACCTAAATCGCGCAATAAGAGTTTTCGAGCGCATTGCAGAATATTTACAAGTTTCCAACTAGAATAGTTGGAGCCGCGGGTTCCCACTCGCCTGACTGGAAGACTGACTGACTGACTTCGCTGGGGATGAATATGATCAGTCGCTCTCCCCACTAATGCATACAAACAGCACGTGCAAAATACTGCAATAGGTTGTACACGTAATAGCAATTGGAAACTATTTACCGTAGCGTGTACATTGTTGTGTCGTATTAATAAACCAATAATGCCAATGTCTTCTAAATATACGTTTTATTGCAGTCCTGACGCGTTGTGACGTCACTTAGGCGGGCCTGATCGTTTTTAAATGAAAACTCTATTGTGTTTCGTTAAGACGTTTACTGAGTCGTAAATATCGGTGACTTCATAGAGGCGTGGGCATGATAAAAGCCGGATCATATTTTATAGGATGTTCAAGTAATTTGGGCTCTTACGTCCATTGTCATTTGAGTTTAAGGTAATTTTATCTTGGGTTGTTCTCAGACTGGGCCTGTTTTTTCATACACTTTCAATGCATTACGAGTGAAATGACGAAATAATAAGTGATATTAATTTTTACAACTGGACAGATGGGTTATCAGGCGAGTTGGTAAACAATCCGTAATGTTCAGATTTAATGCATTGTAAACCTTGCGAAATGAGTCAATGCAATGTGATTTCTCTTCCATATCTCTCAGTCGTCTCTCCCTTTCTAACATACATAACCGTATTATCTCCATTTAATACAGCGAACATTAAAAAGCAGAATATTTTATTTTCGTATCATTATTATTTGTATTGTAAATGTTGGAGCGACCCGTTCTTACGCCTTCAGGATACGATTTTAAAACTATTACAAAACTAGCGGACGTCACGCGATTGCACCTGCGTAGTTTTCGTTCCCGAGGGAGTATGGATATAAAATATAGGATATGCTACTCGCTGATGATGTAGCTATCCATTGAAGAATTTTCAAGATCAGTCTAGTGCTTTTTGAGCCAATTCGTTACAAACATACTTACATACAAATCTTTCCTCTTTATAATATTAGCAAAGATATAGATGATGACTGTTCTCTACTATCTAATAATTTACTATGGACTTCTTTAGCTATAGGAGCCTATCGGAGTTTATCGCCTATGATATGTTATTGAAAACCGCATCCGGTTCTTAAGCGAAGAAGTTATCCGCGAACATACATTAAAAAAAATACAATCGAATTGAGAAACCTCCTCCTTTTTTTGATGTCGGTTAAAATACGTTACGTTCAAGACAAATAATTTCGAGTGGAAATGGCGACTCACATTTATACAATTTAAAGAATATGAAAGTGCTCTTTGAACGCAACTCAAAAGCTGTTTGATTTGTAACTTCAGATACGGATTTAAACAAACCAGTAGCACATCAAGAGGCCGTGATCCAAAGAGAACTTGACCTTTGACCTAGTTACAAAATACAAGATTGTAGTCCGACCGCGGAATTCAATCTATCGGATTTCATTGCAAGATACAACCGCTCACGCCTGTATTTGCTGAAGGGGTAAGTAAAGAATGTACACGCAAATTCCTCCAGTTATGTCTAAGTCACATATCAATTTATCATCTTTGGCAATTACAGGACAGTCAGAGGCCTAAAATAGTCTGGTTTGACTGGTTTAACTCAGATCACACAATGTTCTCGTTAAAGGGGTTGCGAAGGTCAGATGGCAGTCGCTTCGTATAAAAATCAGGTGATCAGCTGCAACGGGTTGAATCAAGTGCCGGCCCCAACAATGTATGGAATAAGGCCAGGGAGATGATGATATGGTACACGAAGTACCAGGCGCACATAACGGTCAGGGAGTTAATAAGTTGATTGTAACTAACATGGATCCAAATCGGGTTGAATCAAGTGCCGACTCCAACAATGTATGGGATAAGGCCAGGGAGATGATGTCCCATGTAATAGGGGGGAGCATATTGTCATTAACCGGACACTAATCCAGACTCCGGGCTGCTACTGGGAAATTAGAGATGGAAAGTCCAATAAAATCTTGTCTCGGGAGTCGAATCTAGGACCTCATGTTCCGTAAAAGCACTAGCGATCATTAGACCAACGAAGCAGATTGAAAAATATATTTCCATGAACTCTAATTTTATTAAAATGGTTATATAGATACTGAATAGGTAATGAATATTTTTTAATTGCAAATTATTAACAGTATGGAAGAAATTCACTAAGCATGCAAAATATTAGAGGTTTTGGTGACCAACATAAACAAAGCCACATACATATGCTCACGCCTGTATTCCCCGAAGGGATAAGCAGAGGTGTTGTAATAACAACACCCACTTTTCGCCGATGATGAATACGTGTTAACGTGACAGATTCTTGGTCTATCGCTGTCTCAGGCACTATACACACATCTTTGAATTACTTCTCAGACATATGCAGGTTTCCTCACGACGTTCCTGACCCTTCGGGGAATATAGGCGTGAGCATATGTATGTATGTATCGTCTGCAGTCAAATTGTTTCGAATTTCGAAAGAAATTGATAGCCTTATTACAGTCAATAGGTACTCAATCACACGTCAAGTTGAAGTGACTGCCAAGAAAAGTCACAAGTTACAACCCTGGAGAGCTCATATTACTGTGATATGATCTAAACCTTGAGGTTCTCAGCACACCTCTAGGGAGATAAGTTTGTTTGAAAGTAACTGTTTATTACTGGTTTGGACTGGAACTTTAAATTAATATACGGGTTAACTCAGATGTTGTTATTTCAAGTATTTTTATTAATTTGTTTGTGTGTTCGGGTGGAATTTTAAATAATTTATCTTCAACCGTTTCAGCTGACTTTGGTATATTTTGGAAGACAATACATGCTTGGCTATGTGACGTCATTCTAATTTCAATATGGCGGGATCATCCAAGATGGCGGACGAGTTATTTTGGGTATGGGTATCATAATGAAAGGAAGAGATGATTTGAGATTTTTTAAAGCAACCTCATTTACATTTAGCTTAGAGTAATAATAGTGCTACAGTAAAAGTGAGTGACACTCTGATGATTGTCACGTTCATAGGCTTCAGTAGCGGCTTACCATCAGGCGGACTCTGCACATGTTTGCCACCGTTGTGGTATAATAAAAACACGAAGGGTTCCGTACCATTAACTAAAAAACTAGACGACATCAATTTTTTTTTATAGCGGCAGCTGATATACATCGTCTGTGAAAAATTCAACTGTCTCACTATCACAGTTCATGAGTTAGAGCCTTTTTTTTTTATTGATGAGGGGGAAACCTTCGAAACGTCTCTGACCGCCCTGGGAAAGGTAGATCGGGGTATGCGGGATTTATGCCGCTCTAAAACCTATCGGTGGCCATCCTCAGTGCTCAGGGGGGACTCCGGGTACTCTGATAGGTCGCACCGCTGTCCCCCCACACATTGCCGGGGCACATCGCCGCGGCACCTGTGTCGCCGCCCCTGGAGACCTTGCTGTGCAAGGCAGCACGAGCCACATCGCTCCGCCACCTTCCCGGGCTCGCGGCTCGGTGGTCAAAGCTCCCACCCCGACCACCGCCAGCAGGCCCTTCGGCCCCCTGTTAGTCGCGTCTTACGACAGGCAGGGGATACCATAGCCATATTCTTAGACCCTGGCTATTGGGTGGCATGAGATACAGCCTGGTGACAGACGGACAGTAAAATCTTGGTACCTAATAGGTTCCCAGTTTTTACCCTTTGTATACGAAACCCTAAAAAAAACACAGTGATTACAGTATTGTAATGATGTTCCAACCATTCTTCTGAAACCATAACATTAGTTATCAAGTAAATAAATTGATGCGGTTTTTTCGTATACAGACAGACGTAATACCCCATTTACATACACATAGAGATCGTATTGATTCGATGCTTTGTGTCTGAAACTCGGAAACGAGATGTTTTCGTCTGTAAATATAAAAGAGGGATTTTATTTTCTATTTTTATATTTGATCACGCTATTCATTCTATTGAAGGATATCAGTTCTCGGAAATGGTATCTGGGAAATTATACCTACGGGACTACATCTTATAATATTTTATATAACCTTCAGTAAACTGGATCATTCCGCCCTCAATCGCATATAGGGGGCAAAGCGTATTCTTCTTCTTCTTCTTGAAGTGCCTCTCCAATTACTGAAGGTTGTCAATCAGCTCCGAACATTTGTCTCTGTCCTTAGCGCGGCGAAACAGGTCGGCGGCACTCGCAATCCCGGTCCACTCTCTGATGTTTCGTAGCCACGAGTTCTTCCTACGACCAGACTTCTTTTTGCCAGCTACTTTTGCCATCATAATAGTTTGTAGTTTGTAGTAGTTATATCGGTCATGTCGTAACACATGACCTAAATATGCCACTTTTCTCACTTTGACGGTCTTCAAAAGCGCCCGTTTTTGTCCAATAAGTCGCAGGACTTCTTCGTTGGTCACCTTTTGAGTCCATGATATAGCCATCATGCGCCTGTAGGCCCACATCTCGAATGCTTCTATACGTTTAAGAAGCGTATTAAGAAAGCGAATTAAGAACTTCTAAACTTTGATGTTTAATTTAGGTACCGTAAGATGAAACGTCGAAGGCAAGAAGTTCTTAATACGCGCTGCTTAAACGATCATAGTCGGTCCCCATTGCCCCATGTATAAAGGTCTGACACGTCGTTGCTTGACTTTGGCGATATCGTAAAAACATGTTCGAGCACAGGTCCCGTTACGAGTAAAGAACGCGCATGTTTTTATTCGCCTCGCGCCATACATATAGACAGAGACAGACTCGTAACTAATTACTACTGAGCAATCAAAGGTACTCGTTCTTTATTCGTGACTGGACCTTTGCTCTAGGCAAAGTAACATTCTCTAGGGTATACCACTCAGATCCAGCTCCCTAGCTCATCCCCCAGCAACGCCCTAAGCCGAGGTCCGAGCCCCGCACCGGGGTGCCCTTAGCTGTGTTGCTTAGTTTTTAAGTTTAAGCTCGGCTGGAGGCCCTTGGGTCTCGCCCTTTAGTCCGGTTAAGCAGTGGAGGTAACTCCCCCCTACCAACTGCGAGAGACCTTTCGTAAAAAAAAAAAAAAATCTCTAGCGCTCGCGCTAATATAAACGATGCAAAGTGTGTGGGAATGACGTAAATCAGTCACATGACATATGTCATTGCAGTACATTTTATATCGTTTCTACTAGCGAAGCGTGGGGATAATGTTAATTTGTCTACCGGCCTAGTATATTATGTTTTTTTTTGGTGATGGTGATGCCTGAACAAATTTTATTTTTTTATAGTTTAAGAACTAAAGTTGACTTTTAATAAAATTTTATATTGTAATTCTCCTCATATTAAATACAATTGGGGACTTTTCTTGTCCGTCTGTCTTTCTATATGAAGATTGCACATCATTACGGATTAAACTTGGCACGATTATAGCTGATACTCCGGGGTAAAATGTATTTATTGGTAAATTTAAGTACCTATCTTTTCATCCCGAAAATATGAACGGTTCCCGTGGGATAGATTTTGAATAATCTCTCCGACGTAAAACTGGAATACATTATTAACTAATTAATAGATGCGGATGAAACTTTGTGTTTTGATAATTTTTTAATTATGTCGAAATTTGGGACACTTTTTATTGCATGTAAGCGTCACATCACAACCAAAATTTATCTATACACAGAGAAATAAAATTATCTGTCTATTTGCCTGTTTGATTCAGATAATCTCTGAAACGGCAAGGAGTAACTTAGGCAACCTGCTATTAATAAAATAAAAAATAGGGGTCAACGGGCCACCCATAAAATTAAGTCTACGCGGGTGAAACCGCGGGGCACAGCTAGTAGAAAATATATGAAAAGAAACTCGTATAAAGTAGGTATATTTTAGTATTTATTCAGAAAATATTGACGGTAAAACTTTTTGAAACTTGATAGGCGCACCTGCGTCTTGGAGACAAACTTTACGGGATACATCAGATAAATCCATTCATCAATATTACTTTTAAATAATGAACAAACTTGGACAGTCTCTCTATATATCTATGCATACAGATAAATAAAATGTAAGTGTCTGTTTGTAATTCCAGAATAACAGCTTTTCACTCAATGCATATGAAAGCATATACGGTACTGACGTAAAAAAACAATTTTATTTTTCTATGTCGTCCTGTCTGTTTGTCTCGGACAACCACTGAAACGGCTGAACCGATTTTAACGGCACTTTCACTGGCAGGTAGCTGATTTTACAAGGAGTATCATAGGCTACTTTTATTAAAAAAATCATTTAGGGCGCCGCGGGAATAAATTTTAATGTACGCGGGTACCGCACGGCAAAGGTACTTTTTTATAAATGTTTAAACTTAATCCTGAAACTAAACATGGTTTAAACAAAGAATAGACCAAACTCGGACTAAAACTATGTTCAATGCGCGTCCCTTATCACGAAAAGAGACGGAACTACTTTTAAACATATTTTTTAATTATATTCTTTTATGATTTTCAATGGGAAGTGTCCGTCGATTTCATATTATTTATACCATGTTGTGGTCTGCGCAATAACTTTTTCTCATAATGTCTTTTTCTCTCATTTCTCTCTATTAGCCGACATATCTGTATTCACTCCCTTTCTATTAGGTTGAAAGAAGAAAAATTGAAAACTCGTATTGATGAAATTTCGTCGTTAGTCTAGTCGTCGCAAATGCTACTACTGAACACGATCCTGAGTTCGATCTCCTGGTCGGGCAATGTGTAGCAGCCCGGAGTCTGGATTATTGCCCGGTTAATGGCAACCCTACCTCTATTACTCCCTATACTGGTGATATGTGGGGACTATAAGTAAGCCTCTACCTTTTTTTTTATTTAGTTTTTTTTTTTCGAAACTGATGACGCGGGATAGATACAATAAATTCGCTTGCTTCACAAAACCTCTTCACAGTTGGTTCAACAATTCGCAGGTTTGTTTAAAGGAGGAATCTTTTTGAAACAAATAAGTAAAGGAAAAAAGTTCTCGCTCTGAGAAACCTTGATGTCCAGACTGCCAATGGTGCCAGCCTATTTGGCAGGCTTCCAAGGGATACCGACTTATAATAATAGGAAAATTTTACTATTAGTTCTCGGATGAGGATATAGCATTAACATTATTGTGTAATCTAACTGTCGTAGGCGCATCTTTTCAATAAATCTATTTTGATAACTTAAAGATACAAAACCTGTTTGACCGAGCTGTGCTCTGTTTCTTTTCAATTACGTTTTCTCATATATATGTATTATATATGATGAAAAAATATGATTGAACCGTTGAACGTCAGTCTCGAACCGGGATACTCAAGTTTCGTTATCGCCCCGTAGGCCTCACGTTTCTGTGGGCAAAATTTACTGTCGTATTGTAATGAATTTTTAATTGCCTGAAAACGTTAAAAAAAAATTACCTAGCTAGATCAATTTCTTGCCTCCAAATCCCCCTCAATTGTTGAGGCCGTTTCCTAGATTCAGATTGTTCGTTTTAAGGTATAAGATTTTGCATAACAAACAATATAATACACCTAGAGACCAATGTACACCAGTTATTTCTCAAAAATATCCGCATTTTCGTTTATTTTTTCTGCTGAAACAAATCCAAATATTTCTTTACTCACTGATCTTGTTACATTGTTGACACTATTAATTCGCTTACGTTTGTATTCCTTAATAAATAACTCGCCTTACGCGCCTAAGGCCCGCCACAAGGACCATCGTACGTCAAGATTATCCCGCCAAGCCTCACCAAGTATTGGCACGAATTAAAAACGAACAAAATGTCGGCCTCCATTACCGGAATGGCCTGTAGACAAATACCATTCATCCTTACGCTTCTCTAGTACAAAATATACATACGTCACGAGACTGATCTATGTCATTCCCATACATTTTGTATCGTTTCTATTAACGCAAGCAAGCGCGAGAGAATGTTACTTGCAATAAATACATGAACATGTCAAAGTCAAGGTCAAAAATATCTGTATTCGATTATAATTTTTACAAAGCACTTTCAAATCGTCAGAATGACATAATTATACAGGATTATACATGCTACCGCCAGGTTCGGAAGGTTGCTTTTACCTGGCAAGAAACTCAGTAATTATTCATGAACATGAATATCAAAACCTATATTATAGGGTATACTGTGAGGGATGAATTTGAACGTTCATCAAGGAAGCCGACATTCTTTAACTTTTATATTTTGTAGCATTGGTAAGCTCGTTAATAACCTCTTGGGGGTCGGTAAGGGGTCGGGCTTGCAATATTGGTGTTCGCTTGAGAGTCGGGCCTCTGCTCTTTTTAGGACTGGAGAGATGTCCTTTGTTTCAAGAGACTTGACATTTTGATGAGTTTGCAAATTTTGAGAGGACTTTAAAGTCTTGTTGTCATCATTATTTTTGAAGGGTTTGGTACCATTGGAGCTTAGAGGCGGGATTCACAGAGAGTACGAATTTTACAATCTATACAGATAAATAAACCTGAAGTATCTCTGTGTAATTCAAAATGCGGTTAGCATTTCACACAAATTATTTGAGCATGTACGGTACGAAAACAATAGAAAAACTATTTAAAAAAAACACTGTTTATTTCGGCTACTGTCTGAAACGGCTAGACGGGTTTTAACCTAACTTTCCCTGGCAGATAGCTGATGTTACTAGGAGTAAACTAGGCCTAATTTTATATAATAACTAGCTATGCCCCGCGGCTTCACCCGCATAGACTCTCAGCCCTATCAGTTTAAAATTGACAAAGTTTCATACTAACTTTCATCCCCTTGGGTGTAGAATTAATCAAAATCCTTACTTAGCGAATGCTACGTCATAACATCTACCTGCATGCCAAATTTCAGCCCGATCCGTCCAGTGGTTTGGGCTATGCGTTGATAGATCACTATGTCAGTCAGTCAGTCCCCTTTGAGTTATATATTTAGGAATGCGTTTCGCAAATGTTAATTGTGCGATATTCGGTTAGTCAGGACTCTGAATTGTGTATGTCTAGGTGTTCTGATCATATTTTATTGCTAACTGTGCCCCGCAGTTTCACCCGCGTAGATTTAGATTTATGCTTATTTTCGTAGATCCCTAATATTTTTTTAAATAAAAGTAATCTAAGTTACTCCTTGAAACATCAGCTACCTGCCAGTGAAATTCCCTTTAAAATCGTCCCAGCCGTTTCAAAGATTACCTGGAACAAACAGACAGAGAAAATTATTGAAAATTTGTTTTCTAAGTTAGCATTTAGTGAAAAGCTGTTATTTTGTTAATTACAAATAGACACTTCAATTTCATTTATCTGTATACATATATATATGCTCACGCCATCCCAGAACGGTCCCCGAAGGGGTAAGCAGAGGTGTTGTAACAACACCCACATTTCACCGAATATGATCAAGTGCCAACGTGACAGAGGGTGAGTCCATCGCCGTCTCAGACACTATACATACGTCATTGAATTACTTCTCAGACATATGCAGGTTTCCTCACGATGTTTTCCTTCACCGTAAAGCACGTGGTGTGAAATAACTACACATACAACAACTGCGTCGCTTGCCCAAGGCCACCACGGCTTCTGTATATGAGCATATGTATATAACTTTAATACCACGATCTTAAATGCAAGGTAAAGCTAGAAATACTTGCTTCCTATTTCAAATTCTACAAAAAATTCTCATTTGAGAACGCAGTCTAGAGTAATGTTTCCACAAATTGACCGCTCACCGCCGCGATCTCGGCCACGGATTGCGTTTAATTACACTCTCGACTCGGAGCAACTTCATTACAATTAAATATTACCGGCTCTCATTACTTACTTCGTGTTTATTCACTTACATAAAGGTGAATTTCTTAGTTTATAACGAAACTAGCTATGCGGTCAGACATCTTACATCTTTAAGCGAGTAATTCTTGCATATATATATAGAATCAGAATCTCGGAAACGTCTCCAACAATTTTCATGAAATTTTGCATGTAGGGGGTTGCAGAGGCAGAAAATTGATCTAGCTAGGTTTCGTTTATGGAAAACATCGTTATGACCATGTTTTCAGGCACTGAAAAACTCATAAAATATCATTACATACGACAGCAAATTTCGCCGACATCAGTCAAGTTATGGTAGCTCAATGGTGAGGCTTCCAGCTGACGGGGCATAACGAAACTAGAGTATCCCGGTTCGAGACTCACGTTCAGCTATAATTTTTTATTTGTGTGATGAAGAAACTATCGGTCGGCTCGGTCAATCAGATATTTAGACATGAAGTCCACCCGCTAGGTTAGCTCACCAATCAATTGCTATTTAATCGTATTCCATACTAAATTACAATACAATGCATTGGTTTCTAATCTGTATCATTCAGGGCTCAATGTAATGAGCTGGCGGGTCTGATAACGTAGGTCCTTTGTGGAAATCAATAACTTTATCATCGGATAACATTCTGATAGCATGCAGTGTGATCAATATTTACTTGATCCATACTAGACTATGGACTATATCTATTCATGTCTGTATATATACATCAATACAGATAAATAGAAGAACCTAGACAGTACCGACATAAGAAATCTCTGTCTTTTTGTTTGTTCCAGCTAATTTAACGGGATTTTCAATGGCAGATAGCTGATAATACAGACAGATAGAGAAAACATGTATTTTATCTAAGTGCTGTATATATAAAAAGCTGTTAATTTAAATTTACAAACAGATACATCAATTTTATTTATGTATGTCATGGTTTTCGATACAACGAAGTAGATTTTTAAATGACATTTATAATTGTAATTTTTATTTTTTCAAATAAAATTACTTATTTCAAGTTGAAATTAAATATTGCATACAATGGCCTCCTGAAAAACTGTAAACATAATAACTGTGCTTGTCTGCTGAAGTCTCGGTGTGAAAGCAATTTTCAATTCTAAAGGATTGTGTTAGGAGTTCATTGAGGAGGATTGTATAAAATGCAATTCAAGCACGACTCAAGCATTTGCAATGATGAAAAATGTATTCACTCGACTTTTTTACAATTAGATTTTTTTCTGGTACTTTTAATACAATAGTTTATGCTACAATACTCCATACATATTTGATCACGCATGTATTCCCCGAAAGGGTAGGCAGAGGTGTTGTAACGTGACAGAGTGATGATTCCATCGCCGTCTCAGGCACTATACATACAACTTCTCAGACATATTCACGTTTTCTCACGATGTTTTCCTTCACCGTAAAGCACGTGGTGTGAAATCACTGCACATAAGTTTTTAGAAAAACTTATTGGTACAGGCCCCGCTGGGATTGGAACTTAGGTCGTTTGGTTAGCAGGCGACAGCTCTAACCCCGAGGCCACCATGGCTTGTGTCATCATCTGCCTGGCCTTATCCCATACATTGTTGGGGTCGGCATTTGATTCAACCCGATGCGGCTGATCACCTGATTTATATACGAAGCGACTGTCATCTGACCTTCGCAATTCCCTTAACGAGGAAAATCTGTGATCTGGGTTCAACCAGTTGTCAGACTATTTTAGGTCTCCGACTGACCTGTAACGATTGCCAAAGATGATAAATTGGCAACCGGGACCGACGGCTCAACGTGCTCTCCGAGGCACGGAGGGAACTCGGGCTGTCACCCATCCAATTACTGGCTAGGGCTAGGGTTGCTTAACTTCGCTGATCGAATGATATGCGCAATAGCAACTGTGCCACGAGCTCCTCTACCATAGCCCGTAGCATATCTATAAAATAACTGAGATACCGTCGCATCCGAGATTAAAAACAAATCTCAAGTAATAAAGTGGCAGTGCTTTATATCCACGACACTTTTACTTTCACTTGGAACTTTGTTGGCAACACTGCAAGTTCTTGAACGGTGGAAATGTCCCTATTGAATGTAGGGTTGTGCTAGTTTACTTACTGATCCACCCAACAGCCATGGTCTAAGAATTTGGCTATGGTATCCTGTCGTAAAAGGGGGCCGGAGGGCATGCTGGCGGTGGTCGGGGTGGGAGCTTTGACCACCGAGCCGCGGGACCGGGAAGGTGGCAGAGCGATGTGGCACGCGCTGCCTTGCACAGCGAGGTCTCCAGGGGCGGTGACACAGCTGCTCCAGAGTTGTGCCCCGGCAAAGTGTGGGGGGACACCGGTGCGATCTATCAGAGTACCCGGAGTCCCCCCTAAGCACGGAGGAAGGCCACCGATAGGTTTTAGTGCGGTAAAAATCCCGCATACCCCGATCTGCCTCTCCCAGGGCGGTCGAGGACCTTTTGAAGGTTTCCCCCTTGTCAATAAAAAAAAAAATTCTTTACTGATATTGAGCAGGGTTATTCGTAATGTAACAGCACAGTAATTTCGTGTTCACTCTTGTGTTTTTCTTTTTCTTACTATTACGTATTAAAGACTTTTTCTAAGAAACTTATATTATGTGATTTTACACCACGCAATTTTCGGTGAAGGAAAACATCGTGACGAAACTGCATACGTCTGAGATGTAATTCTAAGACGAGACTGACTGACGATTAAGACGGCGATTGATTGTCTCGTTGCCACTTATTCATCTTCGGTGAAAAGTGGGAGTTGTTATAACAACACCTCTGCCTACCCCTTCGGGGAATACAGGCGTGAGTATATGTGAACCAAAGACGTGTTGAATAGTCTATCGATCAAAGCTCAGTGCTACATTCTGTGCGAGATTGCGTCAATCCATCTTTCTCTGAATATTTCACCACTTGACGTGAGAGAAAGTTACGCGGTGGATTGTTTTCGTAATCCGTTACACAGTTGAAAAGAAAATCTGTTTTGCGGTTCTTTGTTGAATTAACAAAACGGAATATTCGCATTTTGATTAAGCGCGGGTGTTTTATAGATTCAGTTTCACTTCATAAGATATATATCTATACAGATAAATAAAATTTAAGTGTCTGTTTTTAATTTCAAATAAACAGCTTTTCACTATATGCATATAAAAGTATACATTTATAAGATTTTTCTCTGTCTGTCTGTGACTTTTAAACAATTTTTTAATTCCTCTCGTATACTCGAGTTCTGTTTTATTTTTAACATTTCGAAATTCTTGTAAATATTGTTCTATACTTGTATTGCGAACTGAGTGTGTCCCGTTGTCTTAAATTAATGGTTACATGTTTGGAATGGAATCATATATGACTGGAATCCTGGTTTAAAAAAATTACCTATATTACTCCTTGTAGCACCAGCTATCTGCCAGTTTGAGAGTCTCCTTGAAATCGGCCTAGTCGTTTCGTGGAAAGATAAAAAGAGATTTTTTTTAATGTTAGTAACGTATATACTTTACGCATTTAGTAAACAGCTGTTAATTTGTAATTAACATAAAAACACTTCAATTTTATTTATATGTATAGAAACTAGCTTCACTCGTGTTGAAATCGTTCAATACAATAGTATGTGACAGCCCTATCTCGCCCCGACAACAATGAGGTGGGAACTACAATACCAAGCTTAGTATAATGGTGACAATAAATTCCCGAAGAAAAAAGACCTCTTACTATCTATTATTTGGTCTTTTCGGGAACACATTATCATCCATTCTATACATATAAATAATATTGAAGTGTCTGTTTGTAATTCCAAAATTTCACTAAATGCATATGAAAGTAAATACGGAACTTTCTATCTGTTTGTTCCGGGTAATCTCTGAAACGGCTGGTACCGATTTTAACGGGACTTTCGCTGGCAGATAGCTAATGTAACAAGGAGTAACTTAGGCTAAAAAAAACATGAAGGTTCCGCAGGAATTAAATTACATTTACATGTCTGAGAAGTAATTCAAAGACGTATTTGTAGTGTCTGAGACTCACCATCTGTCACGTTGGCACTTAATTATCTTCGGTGAAAAGTGGGTATTGTTATTACAACACCTCTGCCTACCCCTTCGGGGAATACAGGCGTGAGCATATTTTATTGTCATGATAGCTTGATAATGATTAAGGGGTATATTACACTCTGGCCCGCTAAAATAAGTCCCGAATTCTTGGTGTTACGTTGCCTTCTAAAAAATCTTCATACACTGTGTCCCGAAGTATTTTGCATATTAGAAATGAGGAGAGGTACAGTAACGACATAAATTCTTCAAAACAGTTAAACAAATTGCTTGTATAGCTAACTCCGTTTTTTTTAACTGTTTATGGACTATTTTTCAATATTTAGCAAAAGTACTAGCGAGCCAGAAATTAAAAGAGGTAATTTTCCGCCTTAATACTAGATTTTCCATCTTTTGATATCAATAATTACAAAATTAATAAACTTGATGAAAGATAAAATATTTGGTTAATATGCTTATAAAAAAATACATTATACTACTTTTATCTTCACTGCTTTTTGTATTTACGTTATTATAGATTTAGGAAATTAATATAATAAGAAACTTGTTTAGTGCCTGAGACGATAACCACTACATCTGTCACGTTGGCACATAATCATCTTCACAAAAGTAGGTGTTGTTATTACAACCAGGTGGTTGGGTACATATTTATTTCGTGTAACATAAATTTATTTCCATAATCTTTAATGTCAAATTTCACTGTTCCGACATCCTTAGCATAAGAGATATCAATTTTTGTCATCGGTCAACATGTTAGGTCAAGTTAAACGTTAATTATAATAAAATATTGCAATCGCTTTTTACCTGACTGTACAAATACTCCATTAAAAAATCAGCCGGGCCACAACGTAAATGAATATAATATTTATTTTGATCATTTACTCTATGGCCAGGTCGTTCGGGCCTCAACGAAAACTTTTCAGGACACAACTTAAAGCACCCTGATTAAGTGATAGATGTATATATACAAGATACGTTTGTCCCTGTCACACAGTCAAGCACTTATGAATAACTTCTTAGATTTTACCACATCACTGCACCTTGCTTTATTTTAGAAAAAACTCACAGTTCCTTTGAACCTGGGATTTAAAATAACGTCGTTTATGCAGCAGTCAGATATTGAAGCCTACGACGGCCTCTCCAAAATATTTTTTAAGTATATTATTTACGAAACTCGTAGAAAATGAAATATAGAGGGCACTTTTCCTATTCCGTGTGCTAACAAAATCCCTGCCCTTATTCCATTCAATACAGACCAAATTACCATATAAATGTGTCCATTAGTTACGAACTACTACCCTACGTTGTGACCTGCAGAGTACACGCGAATATAAGCCTTATGTGTATAGAACATGCTTTCAACTGTGTGGGGTCTATTTGATGCTTTCAAAGTCAAGTGCACAACAAACGGCGAAGCGTTTGCATTAGGTATCTACTGTGTATATATACGGACGGATGCATTTTGTTTAAGGACAGGTACAGAATAAAGAGAATTGCAAGTTATTCTATAAGGTATCTCAGCGTCGAACTCGAGGACGAACGTTGGTTTCAATCAGAGGAAATTGATACATAATATGATAAAGCTCAATTTCGTATCTTTGAAACCGACATTCGACGTCGAGTGCGACGCTGAGAAACCTTACAGAATAATTCAGCATACAATTACGTACTACGTATAATTGTGTAGCTTGAGAGGACCAGTCCGCCACTAGCAGCACCTGTTGACAAGTATGACGAGAATGCCAGCCATCTTTAATAGATAAGACTTTGAATTTTATATGTAAAGATTGCGGAATTTAATTTGGATGTAGGCGTTGCAGAGCCTTTAAAGGCGTCTTGTCAAATTACGGAAACATTTATTTGAACCCACAATCTTCGTGATTTACTCCCACTAATGAAACAAATGCTTTTCTATGTAACCAATAAATTTTCCTCTAGGACAATTTTTTGCTCACTCATCTTATTCTTATATCTTTAATCGAGCAAT
The DNA here is from genome assembly GCA_929442735.1 of Watsonalla binaria. Taxonomy (NCBI): domain Eukaryota; kingdom Metazoa; phylum Arthropoda; class Insecta; order Lepidoptera; family Drepanidae; genus Watsonalla; species Watsonalla binaria. Next base: position 2,859,326 of record OV838941.1, read on the forward strand.
TTTTGCATATATATAATCGGAGTCTCGGAAACGGCTCCAACGATTTTCATGAAATTTTGCATGTAGGAGGTTTCAGGGACCAAAAATTGAGCTAGGTTTCATTTATGGAAAACATCGTTTTGACCATGTTTTCAGGCACTGAAAAACTCATAAAATGTCATTATAATACGACGGCAAATTTCGTCGATATATGTCAAGTTATGGTAGCTCAAAGGTGAGGCTTCCAGCTTCCGGCGATAAAGAAACTAGAGTACCTCGGTTAGAGACTGACCTTCACCGGATTATTTGTCTTTTTTTTTCCGTTTTTTTTGTGTGACTAAGAAACCGAGCACAGCTCGGTCAACCAGGTATTATGAATAAAGCTATAGGAATATCTTTTTTTAATTGTCAACTAGCAGTGCCCTGCGGTTTCACCCGTGTAGACTTCAGTTCATGGGTGGCCCGCGGACCACAATTTTTTTAAATTTATAAGTTACTTCTTGTAACATTAGCTATCTACCAGTGAAAGTCCCGTTACAATCGGCCCAGCCGTTTCGGAGATTAGCCGGAACAAACAGCCAGATGGAAAGACACCCAGAGAATTTATAAAAAAATGATTTTTCTATGTCAGTATCGCGTATACTTTCATATGCATTTAGTGAAAAGCTGTAATTTTGGAATTACTAACGGACACTTAAATTTTATTTAACGGTATAGATTATAGATAGAACCAAACGCATTGAATATTTTATATTATGAGCATTTTCATGCATCAAATAAGTAGAAAGTCGTATAAACTTATGACGCACGCAGTTTGTCCAAATTGAAGACTCGTGTAGATGCATTCACCGCTTTTATGACCAAACTGAACTGCGCTGGAATGAACTAAAAATGGATGCATGCTCCTCGGGAATCAATACAGATAAATAAAATTCAAGTGTCTGTTTGTAATTCCAAAATTACAGTTTTTGATTAAATCCATATGAAAGTATACACGGTACTAACATAGAAGAAGCAAGGTTCAAAAATGTTCTCTGTTTGTCTGTCTGTTTGTTCAGGCTAATCTCGGAAACGCCTGGACTGACTTTAACGGGATTTCGCTGGCAGATAGCTAATGTTACAAGGAGCAATAAGGCTACTTATAATTTAAAAAAAAAGCGTTTAGGGTTCCGCGGGAATTAAATTAAATCTACGCGGGTGAAACCGTACCCTGCGGTTTCAGCTAGTTGTAGAATATATTAGAATTGTTGAAGTTCTTGAATAACATATAGTCACGCCTGTATTCCCCGAAGGGGTAGACAGGGGTGTTGTAATAACAACAACCACTTTTCGCTGAATTTGATTAAGTGCCAACGTGACAGATGGTGAGTCTCAGACACTATACATACGGCGTTGAATTACTGCTCAGATATATGCAGTTTTCAGTAAAGCACGTGGTTTGAAATAACTGCACATAAGTTTTTAGAAAAACTCATTGTTACAGGCCCCGCTGGGATTCGTAGTCGCTTGCGTAGCAGGCGATTGCTCCAACACCGAGGCCTCCATGGCTCTTAAATTCATGATTCTATATTTTTTTCGAATATATAATTGTTTTATACTTACAGATCGTTTATAACGTTATTACTAGAAGGCGTTGAACGTAACGAATTACCAATAAAGTCCAAAGCTCTAAGCACCTCGATAATTTACTTCAGGGTTAATGTTTCGGAAAAATCACTTTTACGTTATTTGAACTAAAAAGAAGGCCGAGCGATATCTGACTTTATATAGCTTAACAGTTTTTTAAACATTATGTTAAAGCTATATCTGTATACATATATAGATAAATAAAATTGAAGTGTCTGTTTGTCATTCCAAAATAACAGCTTTTCAGCTACTAAATATATTAAAGCATGTACGGTAATGACATAAAAAAATACATTTCATCTGTCTGTATGATTGTTTATTCCGGCTAATCTCCGAAACGGCTGGACCGATTTTAACAGGACTTTCACTGGCAGATAGTACATTTTACAAGGAGTACCTAACTAAAACTAAGTATTATTTACAAAAATACATTAGCATTACGCGGGTCACTCGTGAGATTAATGCTACGCCCAGCTAGTTGTATTAATATATTTATTTCAATTGTATTATAAATTCACCATGATGTCTGTGTGATTAAAAGTCGGTTTCACGAGCTTTAACCGTTGACCTTGAATGCGCAGTCATTTTATGAGTCTGTCTCTGTCTGTCTGTATGGCGCGACGATGAAATAAAATACATGCGCTGTTACCCCCACAATTTTCGTTGAACGCTCATAGCTCGTGGCGGCACCTATATATAAACATTTTCTTTCCGTTTCTTGTAAGCTACGCTATTATACGTTAAGATAAGTGCATCGAAGTAGGGTGTTCAAAGGGGTAACCATGACCCACACAACTATTTATCTTTTAAGTCAATCTGTATTAGCTACGTAACATCTACTTAGTTAATTATGGTTTGAATACATTGAATAGGCGGAAATTACTTTGATCTGTATCCCCAAGTTAGTATAGAATGTAACATGCGTTAACGTTGACTATATCGATTGCGTATATTCTAAATTTTATATGGTCTGCGCAGTCACCTGCTACGCAAGTTTTTCTAAAAACTTATGTGCAGTGATTTCACACCACGTTCTTTTCAATGAAGGTAAATATCGTGAGGAAACCTGCATCTCTGAGACATAATTCCCAAAAGACGTAAGTATAGTGCCTGAGACGGCGATAGGCTCACCATCAGTCACGTTCTTAATCATTCGGTGAAACGTGGATGTTGTTATTACAACACCTCTGCCTACACCTTTGGGGAATAAAGGTGTGTGCATATATTTGTATGTATGGGAACGTAAAGCTTCCTACACTTGCGAGTAGGGGAAGATGAGGTGAAATACGCAATTGATATCATCATCATGTAACCGATGCAACTCTTTCTACTTGTCTCTGTCCAGTGCCATCTCTTTGACCTCCTTATACGTCATGACAGACACCTTTCCTTTAACTTGACTCATGTAGCCTTGGTCTTCCTATTCCCCTCTTCCCTTCTACTTTTCCTTCTAATATGTTTTTAAAGAAGCTGTCATGGTGCATATCGATATAGTCATCGTTAAATCATATAACATATACAAAGGGAACATTGCCCCACGGGTACAAATTCAAAGTTTGTACATGAATAATTTCATCAATAACTTGTTGTAGATAGTGCAGTCCCGTTATTCCAAACAATAAAAATGATGGCTGACATGCAATCTTATATTTACCAAATAAAATACAACAAAGATAATAATAAGATGCTATACTAAGAAGATGCTAGACTAATCGGAACTATTTCAAAATTAAAACTTATTAATTGTAGAAGCAAACAGCAAAATAGGTCCCGGCCTTCTTGCATCATCATCTCCCTGGCCTTATCCCATACATTGTTGTGGTCGGCACTTGATTCAACCCGATGTGGCTGATCACCTGATTTTTATACGAAGCGACTGCCCGGCCTTCTGGCATGCTACAATAAATTAAACACCACATATAGATTTTAACATTTTTTTACGTTGACGTAATTGACTGCGTGCTTACATCATTTTGTATGGGATCGTTATAAAGCGCCCCAAGCGGCGAGTGTAGGAAGTTATATGTCTCCATACAAAAAAAGCACAGAACGAAAGGTCAGGTGACAACGTTCAAACGAGTCAAAACCTTGGGACACTGAATGAATCAAGTCGCTCACTATCGTAATGTTAAAATGAAGTTTGAACTCCAAAACTATGTTATGTATACTCGTAGAATGTATTAAGGCAACATGTAAGGCAATATGCAAACACAAGGTTTTATAAACGAATCCGTTCGCTTTTAAGTAACAATATTTTGTCCTTTCAAAATATATATTCAAAACTTTGATATACATATTCGTACCTTGGCTTATGGTCCTTTCAGCAAAGTCTAGCGTGTAAAAATATTCATCTCCCTATATATTGTTGGAGTTGGCACTTGATTCAACCCGATGTGGCCGATCACCTGATTTTTATACGAAGCGACTGCTATCTGACCAGATGCTACATAACCTCTTTTACGAGGAAAATCGGTAATTGGGGACAAATGATAAAGTAAAAAATTAAAAAGCACGTTGTTATATATATAATTTACCGCGTTTACTCGATCAATTTCATCGCCCGATGGTGGTTTATTGTGTCCTCCCTCGATAATTTATTCACAGCCCTCCTCGGAACGTTATTACATTTTATATCCGTTTGACACTTCACTCTTAAACGTTAATAGGTTTATAGACAAAAACATTTTATAGCATAATATTGTACGTACATTCCTTACATAGATATGCCCACGTCTGTATTCCCCGAAGGTCACGAAGGGGTAGGCAGAGGTATACTGTGTTCAATTTCACCCATATTTCGCCAGTTACGTTTAAGTCCCATGTAAAGGGCGATAATATTGCCTTTAAAATAGAATAATTTTATCGTCTATAACACTTATTTAATATTAAATTAAATGTACATGATGTCAGCCGAATTTCTTGCCGGTTCTTCTCAGAAGGCTAGTTTCTGAACCTGTGATAAATTCTTTGACGTTCATAAGTGCCTTACCAGGGCCTAAAACGAGGGCACTAACACAGATACCGGGCTGCTACTGGAAAATTACTGATGGAAAAACTCAATAACATTTTGCCCGACCCGGGGATCGAACCCAGGAATATAATAAGTTTTAATTTAAAATAAGTTATAATAAGTTTTAATGTAACGTAGAAAACTATCTAATTTGTTTTTTTCTCATAAGTTCTGTACTATAATTATGAACTTTCATATACTGTAGTTTGTAAAAATTGTTATTTAGTTTCAAGGTGTTTTATACATACACAACCTAAAAGCGAAGTTCACAATCCGCTTATGTCATGTACATATTTAATGGCACTGTCCACTCGTCCAGCCTCTAAGTCTTATAGGATTATTGTTGTTCCAGGTAAACAGTGAAATGTGTGCTGTGAAGTGAACCAGAGATGGCCGTGAATAGTCCCGGTGGATACCCGCCCGTCTCACCTAAGCCCCACACGCCGAAAAGTCCGAGGCACTTCATCTTTCCTCAGAAGAGCCCTTCAATAGCCTCCAGTACTTCGTCCTCAGGGTACTATACTCCCCAATCTGGCTGCAGTTATGACAAGCACAACCAACCTCCCAAGTCCCCCATTGCGCATGGCCATAGAAGCCCCATGAGCCCAAGGCATTTCAACTTCCCACAAAAATCCCCGTCAGGTCGATCCAGCCCTTGCACTGTCGATCGCACCCACGGTTTAAACTACTCAGCATCTCTCAAGCACTACCGCCGAGAGAAATCCCGATCTCCAAAGCCTCCCCCAGTTCATATTCATACCAATCCTGGATACGTATCCCCTAACCGTACGATAAAGCTTTACGGGTCAACTTCTACAGTAAGTTCTCCTCGTCTAGCCACGTCTCCGAGTATAATATCGAGTCATACAGACGACTCCATTGATGCGATGCCGGGAACACCATCAGCTGTTCTCCACGATGCTGACGATGAAGCTACTACGACCTCATCCAAAATATGTCGCAAATCGACATCTGATCTCACCGACATGACTGACGACACTCCTCACACTCGCTCGACCAGCATCAGTCGGCCATGTTCCCCCATGCGTCGAGGCTCCATGAAAGGAGGTCTGGCTTACTTAGCGAGCAGACGAGGTTCCCGGGAGTCGACGATGTCCAACTGCGACTCTGTAGAAGACATCGGGCCGTTGAACTTCCAAAACACCATGCGAGGCAGGCAACGACGGACTTCGAACTTTCTGGAACTGCCAGGTAAACTTTATGTACATACATACATACATACATATGCTCACGCCTGTATCCCATGGGGGTAGGCAGAGACCACCGTTTGCCACATGCTACGATCCTTATATATTTCTTTCGCTTCATCCACATTCATGCATCTCTTCATACTCTTTTTTTTTGAAAAATACTATTAATTTGGTTATAGTAGTTCTTCCTTGGACGCCCTCTACCGACACTTCCGGTCACATTCGCTCTATAAATTTCTTTCGTTAATCGCCTTTCACTCATCCTTTCGATATGTCCAAACCATCTCAACATACTTTTTTCAATTCTGGTCACCACATCATTCTTCAACTTGCAACTGTCTCTTATCACACTATTTTTCATACGATCTACAATGGTGACCCCACACATACTTCGTAACGCACGCATTTCCACTGCATTCACTCTACTTTAATTTTTCTTCTGTCAAACCCAACATTCACTTCCATACATCAGAGTAGGTACTAGCACCCCGTAATGAATGGCCAGGCGCGCTTTTTTTGTTACTGACTGGCCACTCATCACGGCGTGCAGGGCACCATTTACCCTGTTTCCCGCAGACACTCTCCTTTCAATAATAAACTTTATGTCCCATGCTTTTAACCTTTAATAATATTTAGTGTGACATTTATGGCGACTTGTTCCATTTACTCATGCATGTAAGAATGTCAAGTTTCGCTCAATAAGTAATTTAGTTCATACCTCGGTCTGCGATAGTTAATTGTTGATTTATCAAATTCAAATTCAAAATATCTTTATTTGATTAGACTTTTGACAAAGTACTTTCAAATCGTCAGAACGACAAGATTACATAGGACCTTCCGAACCTGGCGGTAACATGTATAATCCGGTAAAATTGTCTGACGAATCTGACGATTTGAAAGTACAAAGATTTTGTGTTTGAATTTGAGATTGAGTATAGCAAATATTAATATTTAGGGTTTAGGGTAACCCTGGAGTTACTTTTGGGGTATCAAATCTGATTCGACGCACAAAATATATTTATAAAGTATGTAGTAAAATAAATAAATATGCTCACGCCATCCCAGATGGGTCCTCGAAGGGGTAAGCAGAGGTTCTATAACAAAAACACCCACATTTCACCGAATACGATTAAGTGCCAAAGTTACAGAAGGCGAGTCCATCGCCGTCTCAGGCAGTATACATACATCTTTGAATTACTTATCAGACATATGCAAGTTTCCTCACGATGTTTTCCTTCATCATAAAGCACGTGGTGTGAAATCACTGCACATGACACTGGACATGCCTCGCTGGGATCCGAACTCGCGTCGCTTGCGTAGCAGGCGACTGCTCTAACCCCAAGACCACCACGGCTCTCACGGTAGATTTGTAGCAAAATTAATATCAGTAAGTCGGTAAGTATTGATTTGTGATGTTATTACCGTCTGCCCTTACCTGGGAGGATTGTCCTATCTCTTTGAGACTTGTTCCCGAGTCGATGTAATTTATTTTGCTCGATTTGATTGGACCCTGAGTAGATAATAACGCCGATAAGTACCTAAATTACCTGGTTCCATAAAAGGAATACAGTACTTTTCCATCATAACAAATTACTTTTTCCCCGAAATTGTACTTGCCTTCTTTTATATGGAATCCTTTAGAAACGTTAAACTCTGTAGACTTCAGTGGAAATTTAGGTTGAAGAATAGAAATATTATGTGCAGTGATTTCCCACCACATGCTTTGGAACATTTTTGGGGCAAATTTTAAAAACTTTAATAGACACTAAAGAGCCATAGGTGGCCTCGAGGTTTGAGCAGTCGCCTGCTACGCAAGCGATGCAAGTTCGAATTCCAGCGGGTCCTGTACCAATGAGTCTAAAAACTTATGTGCAGTGAATTCACATCACGTGCTTTACGTTGAAGGAAAACGTTTTGAGGAATCCTGCATATGTTTGAGAAGTAATTCAAAGAGGTATGCATAGTGCCTGAGACGGCGATGGACTCACCCTCTGTCACGTTGGCACATAATCACATACCGTGAAATGTGGGTGTTGTTGTTACAACACCTCTGCTTACCCCTTCGGGGACCTTAAACTTATAATTATACTGTGCCGTAACTACAGCGGCACAGCCTTGGCGCATGTATATAGAAATTCAAAAGAGGTTTTATCACATTAATATAAAGACTGTAGATTATTTAACCTGGTAATTAACGGTATCTAAGAACAATAATATGAGACAATATCGTATTAGAATTCTTAATATACCTTCCAGACAGTATTGTTTCACGTTTCATCGTCGACAATGGCTTAGGGGTGTATTGTGTGTCACGTGTTTATATAAATAAAAGGTTTTTATCATCAAAGAGATGTCTCTGGTAAATTTATGAAACGTGAGCTCGCTAATGAAAGGTATCAAGTATTATAAGGGCTAATGAAGGAGTATTTTTGTCCTGGGCCCTTACCATAAGCATTGCCATCATAGATCCACTGTGTGACAGTGACAGACATACACACGTCGTATACATCTGTCTCTTACCAAGAGTTAAACTATCATGGGAATAAGAGGCCCCCTTGGGCCTGTAGACAAAGTGGATCTTGCGCTTGCGCTAATAGAAATGATTCAAAACGTATGGGAATGACATATGTCACGTGACTAATTTATGTCATTTCCATACATTTAGTATAGTTTCTATTAGCGCACGCGCGAGATACTGTTACTCTGACTAGAATTAATGAACAGATAACGCCATATAAACCACACGCGTCGTCACAAGCTATGAGCTCTATGCGATAATAGTGGGAACTGTGCCCTACGGTTTCACCCGCGTGGATTTAATTGCATTCCAGCGGAACCCTAAATGTTTTTTAAATTAAAGAAGCCTAAGTTACTCCTTGTAACATTAGCTATCTGCGAGTGAAAGTCCCGTTAAAATCGGTCCAGCCGATTCAGGTATTACCCGGAACAAACAAACAGACAGACAGAGGTTTATTTTACAATTAGTTTTATAATTCAGTACAGTATAGTCTCTAGGCTGTGAAAAGGAGGGCTTCCTTTTTGGCATGCTAAGTTCACTCGCATTACCTAGCTATATATTTAGATCAATATATATGTAAGGTAACGGCACCTATGTTGGACGCGGACCAGTGATGGACATTTTTTGTATTTTCTTCCAAAATTAAGCAAACGCGCAGTATTTTTTTTTCAAATGTCACTATCGATCAGTTGTGCCAGTATTTTAGTTGTCATAACAACTGTTTTTGACTACTGACACCCATTTTGATTGCGGCCATAACGGTTGTAAGTTTCGCGGTGTCATTTGGTGTCGGGAATCGTAATTTCTTACTAGAATCGCGATGTATGTACACTTATCATCTTGTTTTGTGTCGGGTATATCGTTTTTGTTAAAATTATTATTATTTAATGATTCATCAATAGAAATGCAATCAATTTTATAATATAACCCATACTATAAATTTTAGCCCTAAAACACAATACTGGATTTTTACATTACTGGTGTCTAAGTAGGAGTGTTGTTTATTTATATTATTTAATCGTACTAAGTACTAAACTGAAATTAAACATTAAATACTGATTGAGAAAAGAGCTTTTAATTTACTTCCAAATCCCTAAGAATGTATGTCAAAAAATAAAGAAATTACAGTGCATATTTGAAAAAAAATCGCTTATACTGTCCATGACTGGTGACTTTACCTTACGTACGCATTCTTAATAAATGGGTTTCTTTGACTACCCATTTTAATCAGCAGCCGGGGTCGTTGACTCTGTATTCATATATTCATAAATATTCTTAAGATTTGATTTTCGTATTTAAATGAATACTAAGTACTCCTACTTAGTCTTTTGTCATGGAAATGGTTAACTCTAGGTTAGCGGTCCAAATACGTTTATAATTATAATAAGGTAGAAGACCTCAAGTATACTTATACAAAATACATACAAACATATGCTCAATTCTAAATATTTGTTTGTCTGTCTGTCTGTTGTTTGTTCTGGCTAATCTCCGAAACGGCTGGTCCGATTTTAGCGGGACTTTCACTGACATGTAACTGAGATAACTAAGATTATACTTATTTAAAAAAATATCCTTAAAATTAAGTCTACGAGGGTGAAATTGCGGGGCACAGCTATTATTGAATATATTTTTATGATCTGCTTAGTACTTCAAAAGTAGAATTTTACGATCCAAGAATCTAACTTCGTGACATTCTTTACAGCTTTGATGCTTAACTTTTATTCGGTTACATTTGAACATCTGGATACTCAGAAGTTTTCCTATATAACGATTTAGGTAATATTTTGGGAGAAATAATTCATAACGAACATACTTTCTTGAAGAATTCTTCCAAGCAGAATTTTGTAATTTTAAAACCTGGCGAAGTGTGAGTCAGACGAGCGTACCGTGAGTTATATACCTGAAATGAATGACATTTCATTAACTTGAATTTGCCTTCTATATCTATGTTATCTGTGGAAGATGGTAGAGGGCGCAATGAAGTGACGTGTGAACTATTTCTCAATGGCGGATGACACTTAGGTTACTGTGTATTTTTTTGTTATAAAAACTTAGAGAGAACCGAAGGATACAATGAAGGAAGCGACATTAGTATTTTTTTATTTTATTTATTAGGGGTAAAAAACAGATATACAATAACTAATTGGTAGATTATTCTAGAATTTAAAGTTTACTTATTATATACCCAACACCATTACCCACGAATTATAATATAGGCAAGTACAGTGGTTTGCTGCTATTATCGTAAACTTATGTAGCAAATTATTTATATTACGTGTGACTTTGATACATAATTATGAAGGCAGTAAGTGTGAATACCCTCAATACATGAAAATCTAATCTAATAGTTGTGGGTGTGTATTGATATCTGCAAGTTTCCTAGTAATCTGAGTTTTAAATGAGTGAAGAGGTGAACGTTAGTAAACTTTAAATGTCGTTTCTTTGTATTTTCAGGTGATATAGAAGTGTGATGGTCATAACTTGATAATAGTTGTAATATTGTAAGGCGTTTTAAATAAAACAAAACTTTGTATTTTCAGAGTAACAATTTGTGGTTTATTTTGAAGATCCTCAATAATATTTCTTATATACCAATAGTTTTAACATGTTTTAACGTTGACTTTATCGATTGCGTATTTTCTTCATGGGAAAGTTTTCATCATCATCATAGGCCACTTCATCTTGTCAGATGATTGCTGCAGTGCCGTGTACTATATCCTTCATCTTCTCATGTGGCTTAGCAGATCAATGGCAGCACGGCATCTCATGCCAGATCTGTCGCAAGAGAACCGTGAATTTGAGGGTGAAGCAGTGTCGGTTATTCGAAGCCTTTAAAGTTTTACGTCTGCATAAAAAACGAGAAAACTCAAGGTCATGTGACGACGTACGGACGTGTCAAAACCTACACTTTGGAGTCAGATATCTTCTGATTTTTAAACAGCTAAATGCTAATTATAACACCAATTGCTTTATCTGTTGCTTAAAATTTGACACTCGCAATAGAATCAAAATCTATAAGTCACTTTCCAATGACCTAGAAACAAAAAAATTTTAAAAAGATATGAGCGGTCAGTGAAAATCGTGGTTGTAAGGGCCATGTGTTTTATTAGCGTCGTGACATACAAATAGACAGTGACTGGCTCATAAAATGACTAATAAAGCATTTAAGGTCAGCGCTCAGAACTCGAGACGACCAAAGCCAGAAGTCTAGAATCATTTTGTGTCTGGTTTTTGACAAGAAATTATCAGATAGCTGATTGATCTTACAAGAATTCCTCCGTCCCTTTTGAGGTACTCTAAAAAATATATTTAGATTTTGTGCTTGTTTTTCTGTTGTGGGAAACTCAAAGGCCCGACTTTCGTCCTTAAGCTTAGAGAGAGTCTTGAAATACCTACCAAATAATAGTACTGAAAATATCAGTTCACGTGAGGACCTAAATTCCTTTCAAGCCTATTTTGTATGTTCGCTTTTCTAAGATTTCTAAACCTATTTGGAACTCGCCAAGACGTCCTCTAACCAGAAAAGATTTGAAAGGATGTCCCAGTTTCTTTCTCAAGTTTCTTACGATTATTTTTGTTCAATGTAACCTATACAGATAAATAAAATTTGAGTGTCTGTTTGTAATTCCAAAATAACAGCTTTTCACTAAAATCATTTGAATGTATATACGATACTGACATAAAGAAACAAATTTTAAAATTTGTTCTCTGTCTGTCTGTCTGTTTGTTTGTTTTGGGTTATAATCTCTGAAACGGCTGGACCGATTTTAAAGGGACTTTCACTGGCAGTTAGCTAATGTTGCAAGGAGTAACTTAGGCTACGCTTATTTATTATTTACGCTGAGAAGGCTTAGTAAATAACGCGGCAGTACTATAACAAAAAAAAACAATTATTTTTAAATTTTCTCTGTCTGTTTGTTCCGACTTATCTCTGAATCGGCTAGACCTATTTTAACGAGATTTTCACTATCAGATAGCTATTGTTATAAGGAATAACGTAAAATTTATTTAATAAGAACAAACAGAAATTTAGAAGTACGTCTACCATTTGGCGACTGATTAATGATCTATTCAATAAATATATCGACCTCCAACCACTACACGCCCTCCAAACTATCTACGTGTTATATCCCTACTCCTAAAGGAATTGAATCTGTAATGATAATTATTTTATAAGCTTTTATTTATCTCGCATTGTACGTATTATCTGGGTGGAATCTTGCAACTAAATTTTAAATCTGACCGATTGAGCTGGAATTTGGTATACATGCTTATTTTGGATGACAAAGCATACTTAGCTATGTGACGTCATTCTAATTCCAATATGGCGGATCATCCAAGATGGCGGACCAGTTATTAGTTCTGCGCTACCACAGTAAGGGTATTACTGTTGCTTTGATTGCTATGATTTTGCCGATGTTAAGTTAAATGCTCCCTCACAATTGTCAAGAAAAAAGGCATTTAATTTATTCGTTCCACCATGTTTCAGAACTAATCTAGGATATAATTCAATAATACCAAGACTCTGTAGGATGCAGAATGCGCTATCCAAAAGCAACGATGGTGTTGAGTTCAGCATACCCATGCATTAAGAAGCTTATTTAAAAAATTACTTAGTATATTCCAAACCTGTTTTGTTTTACTCTTTAAAAATCTTTAAAATATTTTAGATTTAATTTTGTTTAAGGTTATTATGAATGCTGTGTTCTTCTGTAATAGTTGGAGCATTTAGAATTTAAGAACATTAAGCTAATATTTTATAAAACGTCAAAGTATCCAATGTTGAAGAACCTCAATAAACAAATTTATTAATTGAAAGGGTCTTTTCATTGATATGATATTCCAATTATAAAATATAATATAAACATACATACATATGCTCACGCCTGTATTCCCCGAAGGAGTAGACAGAGGTGTTGTTATCACAACACCCACCTTTCACCGAATTTGATTAAGTGCCAACGTGACAGATGGTGAGTCTATCGCCGTCTCAGGCACTATACATACGTCTTTGAATTACTTCTCAGAAATATGCAGGTTTCCTCACGATGTTTTCCTTCACCGAAAAGTACGTGGTGTGAAATCACTGTACATAAGTTTTTTAGAAAAACTCATTGGTACAGGCCCCGCTGGGATTCGAACTTGTGTCGCTTACGTAGCAGGCGATTGCTCAAACCCCGAGGCCACCACGGCTCCTATATATAATATATAAAAACTTTATTATTCTTCTCAAAAAGCTGGTATGTTATTTGTTTGACCAGTAGTCACTTCTTCGACGTTCATAAGTGCCTTATCAGAGTGTAAAGAGAATAAATTCATTTCATTGTCTTTTTCTCTTTAGTGGTGGAACACTCCAGACCACGCGTGTGCTCGCTGCCAGAGAAGCCGTACAACCCTCGGGTCTCTGATGACCTGTACAGACTCCGCACGTTCTCCATCACGACCAAAGGGGGCGTGGTCAACTGCGGAGACTCTATCTGCAACCGTCGGAGTCGCTCTAACACCTCAGTCAACTCTACTAACAGCAGGTGAGAATCATTCCCAGTAGAAGCCCAAATATCAGCTCTTATTGCTATGATTTTTCCTGTTTTAATTTTGTGTTACGTCAATCTGTAGGTCTAAAAAGGCCACTTTGGGAGAATCATTATGTGATCCGAATATGATTCATCATTGAAATGACAAAATGGTCACGTAGATGCAATTCATATTAAGATTCACGAATGATTAATATTTCGCAATTCACCTGTTTTACACCATCCTATGAAGATTCCTAAAATGGTCCACAAAATATGAATTGCTTTTGTGACAAATAGTATCATAAAAAGTTACTTAGAGACTAAGATCTACATTTTTATTATTTTAATCATTCGTGAATCATAATATGAATTGCACCTGTAGTGTATGTAAGTAGTAAGAATGATTCTGTCGCCTCGTGCATACACGCCACACATTATGACGTGACGTCATGGGGGTCCGGAACGCATCACCCACTCGTTCACTTACTCACGGGAGGCAGAAGATGGCGGATGTGGTGGCGTGTATGGCAGAGAGCCGATATATCATGAGGAGGTAAAATATGGAAACAGTACACCACCTAAATGGCCATTTTGCCATTTCAATGATGAATCATATTCGGATCACATTATGATTCTCCCAAAGTGGCCTTTTTAGACCTACTGATTGGTTGTTGATTTAACCTAATTGATATAACTACTCATAAGCTCCCATGTATTTTAAGTCTAAAGAATTAAAATGTAATTACCAAGTACTGTGGCGAGCGACCCCCAACTCGGGTCCCTCGCTCACCGGGATCACTTATATTTATTATATAAAATAAAATTAATATATTGTTTTTCACTTTTATTTCTTATATTCCTTCCATTTCGTTCTGCCGTCTGACAAGCTCTCTATTCTTATTTCTTTTCGAATTCTTTTTAGGATAATTTAAATATACTTCATAAAGTCTAGCTAAACCGAAAAAGGTTTTAACTAGATTGTAAGGCTGAGGCCTTACAGTACCTACGTACATACATATACTCAGGTCTGTATTCCCGGAAGGCGTAGGCAGAGATCTTGTTTATATTATAACAACACCCATGTTTCACTGTACATGATTAAGTGCCAACGGGACAGATAGTGAGTCTAACGCGGTCTCAGGCACAATACATTCGTTTTTTCATGCAAATTTCATGTTAGAGACCAGCGCCTTAGGAGGTGCGTTGATATATAATTCAGTCAGGCAGTATTAGAATCTATACATCTATACCTATACAGATAAATACAATTGAAGTGAACGTTTATTTTTAAATAAAAACTATTTTTATTTAAAAATAAACGTTTACAGTTCCGCGGTAATGGAATTAAAAGCCGCAGGGCACAGCTGGTTGTATAATATGTATAAATAGATAGTAGTATGTATATATAATCTGATAGCTACTGGGAAAGGGTGTTCCAACATTTGTATTCAATAGGGCGGACGGATGCGGAAGAGAAGGGGATGATAATTGGAATATTTTTGTACGTATTTTTATCCCATCCCTGCGTAAAAAGTACGCGATAGCTATAATGGATGTGACGCAATACATAGCGAAATACGTCAACGGGAATTTGTCATTTTTTGCTGAAAGCTGTTACATTTTAATAGCTCGCCCGAGGCACTTAGTTAATACCACGCTTTCTTTTGTACGCACACATTTCATAATGTCTCATATTGAAACTTAATCCGGCCAACATTTACAGGTTTACAGTTAATTAAAAACGCCTCGAAACTAGCTGCTAGCTCTCGACTATGCTTGTGTATTGCTTATCTAAATCGATACAGATAAATAAAATTGAAGTGTCTGTTTGTAAGTCCATAATTTCAGCTTATCACTATATACATATTATGAAAGTATACGATACTGACAAAGATAAACTGAGTTTTCTTTGTCTGTCTGTCTGTTCCGGGTAATCTCTGAAACGGCGGACCAAATTTAACGGATTGGAACTATTTTAAATAAAAAAAAAAACATTTAGGGTTCCGCGGGAACGAAGTTACATCTACGCAGCACTAGCTGCGTAGATGTATCTTCGTTCCCGCTTGGTTCTAGCTTGGTACTAACCAAGCTAGAACCAATATTATAAAGAGGAAATGTTTGTTTGTGCTAGTTTTATGTATGTTTGTTACGAATTGGCTCATAAAGTACTGGACCGATTTTAAAAATTCTTTCACCATTTGAATGCTACATTATCAGTGATTAATATATGTTTTATCCCCGTACTCCCACGAAAACGGGAACAACGCGGGTGGAACCGCGTGGAGTACGCTAGTAAAATATACGTCTTTATAAAACGATTGTTTATTTTTAAGTCAAATTTTTTGTGTAGCAGTCGACAGATTGACATTATTCAATAGATTTAAAGTATACAGATAAAAAAAAATGTCTGTCCTTATGAAATATACAATAACTAATGAAACATTTTTCAAATCGGTCTTTTACCTTTTGAGTCAATTCGTTACGAACATACTTACATACATATATAGTATAGATGTACAGACAACTCTGTTACAATTTTATAACAGTGTATAAGTAAAGTAAGTAAGTATATAAAACCTTTTTGGTAAATAAACCCGAAATGCCAGTTCGCGATACATGTCTGTAGTCAGCCGAGATAATGCTTAGGTTAATTACTTTAGGGGCCCTTTGGGGTTTTAATTAACATCGCAGGGACTTGCTACTTGCTGAACAGACGGACAAAGGGCCAGTCAATGGACTGAATGATTTGGAATGGTGTAGTTATTAAATCTTTTTATGGCCTTATTAGAGCCGCGATGGCCTCGGGGTTTGAGCAATCCCAACGGGGCCTGTACCAATGAATTTTTCTAAGGACTACGTGAAATTATTTCACACCACGTGCTTTTCGGTGAAGGAAAACACCGTGAGGAAACCTGCATATGTCTGAGAAGTAATTCAAATGCATGTATATAGTGCACGAGACGGCGATAAACTCACCTTATGTCACGTTGGCATTTAATCATGTTCGGGTAAAAAAGTGATGTTGTTATTACAACGCCTCTGCCTACCCTTTCGGGGAATACAGGTGTGAGCATGTGTATGTATGTATCCTAATACATTTGGATTTTATCGAGCCATGATTCAGTTTTTATCTGAGTATATCATTTATTTCAGTTAAGTAGCCCCAACTAGGGTTAGTAGATGGATGGGTGATTTCGGTCTCTCCGTGCTTTAGAGAGCATGTGAAGTGAGTCTTTGTTGCAATTTTTTTTAGCAATCCTAACCAAGGGTGTCAACTATGATCGTCAAAGCAGAGCGTATTAAGAACTTCTTAGCTTTGACATTTAATTTTATGGTTTCAAAATGAAACGTCAAATCTCTGAAGTTCTTAAAACTCTTTGCTAAAACCGGTGATGGTAAGCCGCGTGGTCCGTCAGAAGTCTACGAAAATCTGACAGCTAGGTCAACCCAGAATACCGATTGTCAGATGACAGTCATACTATATGCTCACGTCTGTATTCCCCGAAGGAGTTACAAGTTATGTTCAAAGTCACATTTAAAAGAGCTTTGTTTGACTGGCTTGAGTTGTCATGTTGACTAAAATGCCTTTGCTTGCGGCGGTGTTTGGATGACGGGTTGTCCACTTCCCTCTATGATGGTTGAGGAGGTCAATGGCTGGCATTCATGTCCTACTTGTGAACAGGTGCTGCTTGTGGGGGCTGGTCATCTCAAGCTACCCATTTAGATATAAGTAGAACTATGAGACTTTTATTCATGTAAATTTTTATTGATATTTGTGCATTAGAACTGTGTCCATGGACTTATGTTTGTGATTTATTTTGTGCTCTAAAAAATTTATTATGTTTTTGAAAAGAGTAATTACTGAGTTTCTTGCCAGGTTCTTCTCAGTAAAAGCAACGTTCCGAACCTGGCGGTAGCATGTATAATTATGTCATTCTGACACTTCGTAAGAAGTCTAATCGAATAAAATATATTTTTGATTTTGACTTTGACTTTGATTAATCGAGACTTCGGGCTGCTTCTGGGAAGCTACGGAAGCAACAGGGCTACAGCCATATGAGCTCTTTTTGCGAGATATTTCGTTTCATATTATGTATGTATGTATATATCTGTCACTATCACACAGTAGAACTATCATGGCAATAGGAGCTCATGGTAAGGCCTCGCTATCTAGCGGTGTGATCAATCAACGTGGAAGTAGGTCGTCGTAGTCACGCGACTCTAATCACTAACAAATCTTCTAATCTGATTACACGCGCGTGTCTTTCACCCAGCTGTGTCCTTAACGACTCCAACCGAATATGCTCTCCTGATACTTTCATTGAATATATTGAATAGAATCAGGTGTTTGCGGAAGTCCATGTAATTATTATGAAAGAGTATTAAAATGTTACAATGATTTATTCCGCTATTATAAGTATACAAATGACATAGTCATCCTAGTGAAATACACAGTGTTGTGACGACATTGTGTATTGTGACCACACTGTGTACAAGTAATTAGTCTATACGTGGTGAAGGCATACCAGACGGTAGTCCGCAGGCCGATGAACCCCCAGCGCACACTGGACTGCACTTTACTATCAAAAATATCAATTTTAATGGTCACATTTAAATGGGTTTTTTTCACTGGCAGAAGATAATGTTACATAAGCTATAAAATGAAATTAAGTCTATGCGGGTAAAACCGCGAGACACATCTAGTATATTATGTATATATTTAAAAAAAAACACACTTGCCGGTGAAGGCAAAAGGATTAAATTAAAGTTTTTAAAAGTGAATAGCATTTTCCATAACAAAAGTGTCCACTACGAGCTTTGAATCAAAGACTGTCCGATTAATCGAATCGGAAACCGCGACTCGATAACAGATACTTTGAGAAGCTCTGGTTATTCGCTACTTAATTGCATCCTTTGATAGACGTTGAAAAACAGGACTCCAAGTTTAAGTAGGTAAGTTGTAAAGCTGTGCTTAGCTGGAGTTACTCAAGTTAAATTGTTTTTTTTAGTAGGCTATTTAAATTTAGTTTTAATCCGACTAATGATGGGAAAAGGGATGTTATTTATGTAGCCATTATTCAGGGACTATAGTGTTCTTTTTCCTGCCGTATTTTTTCCGTAGCCTCCTATATCTCCTAATTATCGCAGTCAAGAATTAACACTACCTAGAAAATCAATACGAAGAAGTAAATTTCTCAAAAATGACAGTTACGAAGCATGGGCACTTCGCCGTTGAAGAAGTCACCCAAAATACAGTACTTTTTGGATTTACTAAAAAAAAACAAGGTTTTTTCTGTCAAGTCTTTGCGTGTTTTGCCCAGCATTGGCTTGAAATGACAAAAGAGATCTTATCTTATGTTGTGTTGTGGCAATATTGGGATCTTTTGTGCCGCTCCTTATGCTCTACGTACCTGACTCCTCACATACTCCCTGAACAAGCCGGCAGCTCTTGTCCATGGGTAGGAGCTTGTAGTCCTCTGGTTCCGATATTACCCAGTAGGTCCATTCGCCATCTGGCTAGTGCGTCGCAAATGCATATGAGGTGACTCATGCTCTCGGCTTCTGATTGACAGGACCTACAAACACGTCGTCGGATAAGTTCATCTTATGAAGATGTTGTTTTGACAAAATTAAATGTATATATAGACGAATTGAAATAAAACTTACAGCGTTCTTTAAAGTCCGTAAATAAAACAATATGTTTGGCTGATATGTTTGAAAAATAATCTAGAAATGAATTAGGTATATTTTCGAAGCAATGCGAATTGAATCCTAATTACATTTCATCAAAGTGCATTTTCCTACAGTACAAACTAGGTTCAAACTTCATCAAGCCACGGCTATTTAAAGTCAATTAATTATTCAGTCGATCAAGCGTCTGAACCCCAATAGAACCCTTAGTCAATATGGCGAGCCAACAGGCAATCAGCTATCCCTAGGGACTATTTACGATCATTCATCGGCACCGTTCATGTTCAGGTTAGTATGTTCGCCTGCCGATCACAAGGTTCCGGTCGGGTTCAATCGGGTCGAATTCACAATAAAATGCCCGGAGTTTGGAAGTTGGCGGTGTTTCCACCCCCGTGCCGGAAAGCACGTTAAGCCGTTGGTCCTACGCCTGATCTCTCTCCGGTCGTGTCTGATTGCCTCCCATCCCACTATCAGAGTGAGGGAATAAAGAGTGCACCTGTGTTTACGCACACACTTGTGCACTATAATATCTCCTGCGCACATGGCTGATCCTCGTTGAGATTAGCCGCCGTCACCGAAATTCAGTAGGAGATCATTATTTATTATTATTATTATTAGCTAGCTTAGCGACTAGGAGGAACACTGTGGAGTTTAGTCAGACAGAACCATTCCGCTGCCCCCGCGGCGGTTGGTGTATCCATAACGGATATTCCATGTAAAATAAATAATAAAAAAAAGGTGTCGCGGGTTCTTTTCCCGCGTCAGGGGAAACATAATGTGATTAAGATTTATATTTGGGTCTAGGTATTTGAAAAAATAATGCCGTTTTACCCAAGTAGGATTATTAACAATAAAATATTTTTTTCTCATTATTGTAAGATTTTCCATCGATGCATCGCTTGCATGATAAATGAACTATCAAAAACACACAATCAACCAGTCTGTTTGCTCTGGGTAAACTTTGAAACGGCTGGACTGATTTATAGGCGACTTTCACTGGCAAGTAGCTAATGTTTCAAGGAGTAACTTTGGCAACTTTTATTTATAAATAATATTATAAAACTTATTCTACGCTATACTATAACATTCTCGGCCGTAATTCCTTCTTCTACTTGTTCATTACTCTATGAAACATATGCGACTTTACTCACCACAGATAAACAATTGTGAGTTACGAAATCTCTTGACGCAAGTACTAAAAGCTAAAAATAAATTCTTACAATCGTTAAAATGAAAATGAACGTTCCACAGAAACCTTAAATGACGTCACGGACGAAGGTTGCGTCTGAAGGATTTAGATGAAAGCCGGTTCCGTAACAAGCTTCGGAGTTAGTTTTAGGGTTAATTAATAAAATACCTTTCACGTTTGGTGGCGGGCCTATTAAGTTCGTTAAAATAACAGTTATAATTAGAATAATTTTCATCAAGAGCCGAGGTGGCTTTGGGGCTAGAACAGTCGCCTGCTAAGCAAGCGACGCAAGTTCTAATCGAATGAGTTTTCCTAAAAAAAAACTTATGTAGTAATTTCATACCACGTACTTTATGGTAAAGGAAAACATTGTGAGGAAACCTGCATATTTGTGAGTGTATAGTGATGAGACGGCAATAGACTCACCATCTGTCACGTAATTATCTTCGGTGAAAATCATTTTTAGAGTTCGCCTGCGTACCTAAATAACAGATAATAATGATATTAGTTAGTTCCGCCAGCCTCGGACGCGCAGTAGTATTTTTTTGGGTAACTGGCGCATTTATACCCACTATTCTTGCTCAGCGCTAACAACTCGTGACGGAATTCGTGAGTCAATCTATCAACTGTTAAAATCGAATAAACCGTTCAATACTATTTGAGATTAGCCCGAACATTTATAAAGATGGAAGTGATGGGACGCAGTGCGCGGGCGTTACGCTAGCTAAAATTGTGTTTGAGATTTGAATCCAGAATTTATATGTAAACGTTACCTACACACCCACGTATAAATACTACTTATACCTCAACCACAGTTCAAATACAAAAAGTGCGGAAACTAGGAACATATCGTTCAAAATGACACACACAGACGCGCGCATCTACTCGACAATATTCGTCGTGGCCGCGCGTATACGTCATTCACGTGTTTTACCGACATTTTCAAAAGTTCAGAACGACAAATCTATATAATCTTTCAGTAACTTTTAAATTCCTTAAGATTGACACCCTTACACGCTCAATGGAGCTAACGCTGTTAATAAAAAAAATATGCCTAGACTCCTTACTGCTCGTAAGACTTATATTTATACTGTGGCTAAACGGCGAAGGATTTTCTTTCTATTGTTCTTTTGAAATAAGATAAGCTCGAGCCTCGGGTAAAGATATCTGCTACCTGTTATCCTCAAAATGTGCTCAATTCCTGAGGGAATACCAAAATAGTTTCTTTCATTATTACTTACTACTCAGGTAAAAAAGTTTACCCCATCCTCATAGTAAAGTGTCTTCTGTAAGTTGCAAATATGTTTTCTGTTCCTATGATTTTATTGGAAATCTCTACACTCGATGTCTTAAAAAAATTGTGTGTGACAAAGTATATTTATTAAAACTTTAAATATATATAACTCAAAGGTTACTGACTGACTGACATAGTGATCTATCACAGCCCAAACCACTGGACGGACCGGGCTGAAATTTGGAGTGAATACATATATGACGGCTGATAGAGAGAAATGGAAGAGAAGAACACATTGCGACGACTACAAATAACATGGGATAAGGGCAGGAGGAGGATGAGGAACACTGTGGAGTTTAGTCGGTGCGAGTCCGGTATAATTCTTGCGCTGCCCCCGCGATTGGTGTCCATCCATAACAGATTCTCCACACTAAAAAAAGGTATCCTAAGATAGCGAAAGTGTGGTCGTTATTCAAACACATTTATTTCATTTGCTCTGATTATGTTTCAATGAAACTTCGTAAAGTAGGGGGCAGAAACGAGCTACGAATAAATAGTCTCAATTTCTGTGGTAATACAGCCATTAGGATTGTATTTCTCTGGCAAATTATTATTTTCCGTCTTGACTTTAGTATACTCATTTATTCCGCAGTACATTAACTTATAATGGACTAACAGCGAATAAAAACGACGGCGAAATATGAAAAAAATCACGTATTTTGGCGACACAATTTAAGTCGGAGAGAAGTATCTATACATATAAAAGTATAGTCCTGACTGTCATACATATCAACGTACAACTCAAGCCTCTGGTTTCAAAGATGTTATATTTGAAGGGCGTTTTCTTTGAGAAGTGAAATATATTGGTTTCAAATATATTCCACAGCTAAGTGAAATGTTGGGAGTAGATTTTTCTGTAAAAATGTCATTCTTTGGGTCGAATATCACGCGGGTGAAGTCGAGGATGGAAACTAGTTGCACAACCTACTTATAATAATATCATATCTTTCATACATTGTCATAATTATAATACAGCTTGTAATTTAGAAGAGTAACTTAATGGTTGGATTTTACATAGCATCATGGATTACCTACTATGAATCGAATATTATAAAATTATAAGTGCTTAGGTGTGGAGAGCATTTATAGATTCAAGAAAATACAACTGCCTCAATGGTCCAGTCGTCGCAAACGATACTGCGGATCCAGACGTCCTGGTTTTTCACATCTGTAGTTTCCCAGAAATTTATGATTTCCAGTATTTTGACGAATTTATTGACTTTAGAAATAGAATTAGAAATAATATTTATTAACATGAAATATGGTATATAATAGGTCTTTTTGAGGTAACAAGAATCACATATTTCACCCAATTTTAGGGCATGAAAATATCAGGTCAACAGCACACCTGTACGAGCCTGTAAATTTTGATCTTGCTAAGCAAAGGTTATGCTACGAGATAAACAATTTCCAATGGCAATATTTAATTTGTGCCATGCTGTGAAAGAGCCGTGGTGGCCTCGGGGTTAGAGCAGTCGCCTGCTACGCAAGCGACGCAAGTTCAAATCCCAGCGGGGCCCGTACCAATGAGCTTTTCTAAAAAAAAAAAAATAACTTATGTACAGTGATTTCACACCACATGCTTTACATTGAAGGAATACATCGTGAGGAAACCTGCATATTTCTGAGAAGTAATTCAATGACGTATGTATAGTGCCTGAGACGGCGATAGACTCACCATCTGTCACGTTGGCACTTAATCAAATCCGGTGAAAAGTGGGTGTTGTGATAACAACACCTCTACCTACACCTTCGGGGAATACAGGCGTGAGCATATGTATGTATTTTTAATTTGTCCATCAACACAATTTATGACGGATTTCTCAGCGCGCAGTTCCGATAAGCACTGAACCTGAACTTTTTTTAACATTCTCGATCGCTTACCACATACAAAATCCTCCCAATCTTCGTATATTTTCTTTAAAAAACGCTAAAGCTGTGCGTGTATTGTATTCATCCTTACGCGCTCCTCTTCTTTACGGACCAAGTTTAGTCATTATACAAAGGGTTCGTTGAACTTTTAGGGGGTTCGATCGATCAAGGCCTCTCTCGGAAGGTATACGTGTACCATGACATGCATTTACCCAGTGATTTATGACGTAACGTTTAGATCAACGCTTTTGTGTGGAGTTAACTTACGTGGTTTTGTTCAAATAGGGGTAAGGTAAGGTAAAAGCGTACGAAAAATCCTTTTGTGATTTTGTTACGTAGATTATAAAATAGTCCATTAGATGAGTCTATGAATGTGTCCATTTAACACACCTATATAGATAGAATATAATTTGAAAACTTCGCTTCTGGTGACAAGCGGGCTGAGGCTTTTCTCGCTCAGAGAATCAGCATTGCTGTTCAACGTGGTAATGCTTCCAGCCTTCTTGGCACGATCCCGAGAGATACTGATTTGGGCCAAGTTTTCTACTTGTAATTAGTTTTAAATACTATTCCTTGTATAATTATATTCCCTGTGGTTTCACTCGCGTAGATTTAATTTCTGCTCCGCGGAACTAATGTTTTTTTTTAAATGACTCCTTGTAACATTAGCTATCTACCAATGAAAGTAACGTTAAACCGACTATCAGAGCTTTTTTTGAAAATAATTTTTTTTAAGTCAATATCGTATATACTTTCATATGCATTTAGTGAAAAAGTGTTATTTTTTTATAATGATATGAAGATAATGCACGTGACTGTACCTACTACAATTCCCTTGAGGGGAATAGACGCAGAAGTTTTCGGCACTTGTTGACATAAGCTTTGCTCCTAAGCTCTCGCGAATGTCCCCATTTAAAATGTACATGCCTACTTAATTATGTGTTTTACTCCTTATATATATATCTAAAGATATAAACAAAATTGTTTCACCAAATGCATTACTCAGCCGTGGTGGCCTCGGGGTTTGAGCAATCGCAAGCGACGCAAGTTCGAATCCCAGCGGAGCCTGTACCAATGAGTTTTTCTAAAAAACTTATGTACAGTGATTTCACACCACGTGCTTTACGGTGAAGGAAAACATCGTGAGGAAACCTGCATATTTCTGAGAAGTAATTCAAAGACTTATGTATAGTGCCTGAGACGGCGATAGACTCACCTGTCATCACATCACATCTGCCACGTTGGCACTTAATCAAATTCGGTGAAATGTGGGTGTTGTTATTACAACACCTCTGCCTACCCCTTCGGGGAATACAGGTGTGAGCGTATGTATGTATGTATGTAAATGCATTTATGGGAGTATGTTTGCCTATACGGTACTTATTTATATAAAATGAATTTTTAAATAACTTTTTTTTGTTTATTTGTTACGGCGTTAATTATCCCCGTGCTTCACTAAAGGAAACAATACAAAATGTATCGGAATGACATATGTCACGTGACTGAGTTATGTCACATTATACATTTTGTATTGCTTCTGTTACTGTATGCGCGAGAGAATGTTACTATTAAGTAGGCCTAGACAAAGTAACCATGGCCAGGGGGCCTACCATCATCGTTCAAAGCAGAGCGTATTACCTGTGTTAGCTTTGAAGTTTAATTTTGTCATACCAAAATTAAACGTCAAAACTAAGAAGTAAAAAGTCACTGCTATAACGATTATAGTCGGCCAAGGTAGGACCGTCACTCAACCGGCGGCGAAGGCGGCCGCGGCGCTGGGTAGCATGTATAATCCTGTATAATTATGTCATTCTGACGATTTGAAAGTACTTTGTTAAAAGTCTAATCTACACAAGATAACTTTTAAATTTTAATTTGGATAAGAACTGGTGACTTTGGGGTTTGCGTCGCTTGCCACGCAAACGACGCAAGTTTGAATCCCAGCCGGGCCTGTAAAAATGAGCTTTTCTAAAAACGTATGTACAGTGATTTCACACCACGTGCTTTACGGTGAAGGAAGACATCGTGAGGAAACCTGCATATGTCTTAGAAGTAATTCAAAGACGTATATATAATGCTTGAGACGGCGATAGACTCTCCGTCTATCACTTAATCATCTTCGGTGAAAAGTGGGTGTTGTTATTATATCACCTTTGTCTACCCCTTCAGGGGATACAGGCATATGTATCATGTATGTATGATTTGGGTGTCCAGGTTACCCACACGACCCAAGTGACCTGCTGATTCTACTTCATCAGCTAGTTTGGTTTTAGCTCTGATTATAGAAATTCGAATTTCAGCATGGTTCATCTACATTACGATAAGTTTATAATTGTAGTATAATTTATAAATGTTTATAATTGTGGTTGTGTGTTTTTGTGGCAGAGCCTCGGATCGTTCCCCGTTCGACGGGTCCTGCTGCTCGGGGTACAGACCAGTGGACTCTGCTAGTCTTGAGACACCAGATGAGGATGATCTCGACCCTGTGAGTATAGTTTTTGATCCTTACGAATGTCTTAATAAAATTAGAGACAGATTGCGAGTCCATCGTCGCTCAGCAACCATCTTTGAAGTTTTTCTTATCTACACTAATATTATAAAGCTGAAGAGTATGTATGTTTGTTTCGTTCAAAGGAACAATATCTGTTTGACCTTACCAAAAAAAAAAACTGCTGAACGTCAGTCTCGAACCGGGGTACTCTAGTTTCGTTATCGCCCCGTAAGCTGGAAGCCTCACCTCTGAGCTACCATAACTTGACAGATGTCGGCAAAATTTGCTATTTGTATTGTAATGATATTTTATGAGCTTTTCAGTGCTTGAAAACATGATCAAAACGATGTTTTCCGTAAATTAAGCTAAGCTAGATCTATTTTTGCTCCTGAAACCCCATACATGCAAAATTTCATGAAAATCGTTGAGCCCTTTCTGAAATTCAGATTCTATATATATACAAGAATTGCTCGTTTAAAGATTACCTCAGGAACTATAAGATTTGAATTGAAAAATATGGAGTACAGGCTTATTTTGCTATGTTTGGAATTAGGTCATTTAGGTCAGCTAGGAATAGACCCTTCGCATTATTATTAGCTATCGCCTACGCTCGCAGGTACTCGATACGGTGTGGTAATACGAGATCATAAAAATGCTTACAACGATTTGCTTACGCAGTTGCTACGACTGCGAAAAGGCTGCAAATGCATCAAGTGGTTACGTTATTTGAAAATGTTGTATTTTAGAGGTCACCGGTGAAGGAAAGTGAGAGATTACCTCAATCCCTTCGATTACAGAAGTAGACTAAGATAGTTCTTGTTTTATAAGCTTTAAAAGCACTTGGCTAAAATAGAATATGATATGGCGTTAAAGATGAGTCCATAGCTGTATCAGGTAAGGCGCTATAAGCATACATATGCTCACGCCCGTATTGTCCGAAGGGGTAGGCAGAGGCCTTGTAATTACAACGCCCGCTTTTCACTGAAAATTATTAAGTGCCAACGTGACAGATGGTGAGTCTATCGCTGTCTCAGGCACTGTACGTCTTTGAATTACTTTTCAGTCTTATGTAGGTTTTTTACGATGTTTCCTTCACTGTAAAGCATGTAGGGTGAAATTACTGCTCTTAAGTTTTTAGAAAAACTCATTGGTGTAGGCTGTTGGGATTCGAATCTGCCAAAATTATGTAGATTTGTTGTTTTGAAGTTTCGAAAGAGTAGGTAAAAAAAATTAATGACGTATACGCGATCGGCCACGTCGTGACACTTCTTACTGCCATTACGCATTTTGCGCTTACTTTCCCGTAGATCCGCGCGTGATGTGTGACTGTCTTTTTTCAAATGATATGTTCTTAGTTTCCTAACTGCTTCTAAAGAGCCATGGTGGCCTCGGGGTTAGAGCACACGCATGCTACGCAAGCGACGCAAGTTCGAATCCCAGCGGGGCCTGTACCAATGAGTTTTCTAAAAACTTATGTACAGTGATTTTACACCACGCGCTTACGGTGAAGGAAAACATCGTGAGGAAACCTGCATATTTGGCGATGGACTCACCATCTGTCACGTTGGCACTTAATTATCTTCGGTGAAAAGTGGGTGTTGTGATTACAACACCTCTGCCTACCCCTTCGGAGAATACAGGCGTGAGCATATGTATGTATGTATGTCATTGGCACAGACCGCTGGGATTTGATCTAGCATCGAGGATAACATCTACATTTTGTTCTAGATACCAAAGTACAGGGTTGTGCTGCTCGGTGATGCTGGAGTCGGCAAGACAGCGCTGGTATCCCAGTTCATGACGTCGGAGTACATGAACACGTACGATGCTAGTTTGGGTAAGTAATTCTGATACCCTTGGCTGTATACACTTGTAATATTAGATTTGTATGCATGACAAATTCTCGCTTTCTACAAAAAACTAAATTTCGTAAAGTTCCTACCACGGTTCTTATTGATTCTAAAATGACGTTCAATCGCAGTCTGCTAGAAAAGTCTTTGAAGTTTATATGCTCTTAACCTACTTTAATAAAAATTTTAAACGAACGAAAACTTGAGTTTGATAAAAACAAAGCGACCACTTCGATTTGACTTTCGTTCGTTTGCGATGTTTCGTTTTTATAGAAAGAGATTAGCTTCGAGTAGCCATAGACAAAGTAACGTTCTCTCGCGCAAACGCTAATAGAAGCGATAAAGAAAATTAATTCCCATACATTTTGTATCGTTTCTCCTAGCGAAGCGTTAGGATAATGTTACTTACACAACAGCCTCAGAGCAATAGGGTCGGTTATAGCCCTTTGAAAAATGGCAGCCGACCATATGGCTCTGATGTCGACATAGATAATGTACAAAGTAAATGGTTTATATAGAACATTACTAGAGATGACACGTCACAGACGTACATTAACCCTTGAGCATAGACACTGTTACTCTCTCTGTTGCTAACTCGTACCCGCACAGAAAAAAGATGTATAAATTTTAAAGCCTAGTGGTGGCCTCGGGGTTTGAGCAGTCGCCTGTTACGCAAGCGACGCAAGTTCGAATCCCAGCGGGGCCTGTACCAATGAGTTTTTCTAAAAAAACTATGTACAGTGATTTCACACCACGTGCTTTACGGTGAAGGAAAACATCGTGAAGAAACCTGCATATTTCTGGAAAAGTAATTCAAAGACGTATGTATAGTGCCTGAGACGGCGATAGACTCACCATCTGTCACGTTGGCACTTAATCATCTTCGGTGGAAAGTGGGTGTTGTGATTACAACACCTCTGCCTACCCCTTCGGGGAATACAGGCGTGAGCATATGTCATGTAATTCAGAGACGTATGTATAGTGCCTGAAACGGCGATGGACTCTCTGTCACGTTGGCATTCGGTCATCTTTGGTGAAAAGTGGGTGTTGTTATTACAACACCTCTGCCTACCCCTGCGAGGAATACGGGCGTGAGCATATGTATGTATGTTTTGACATTTCGTTTTGATACAATTAAAAGTACAAAATCTCTGACAGTCTGTCTGTTTGTTCCGGCTAAACTTAAAAACTGCTTCACCGATTTTAACGGGACTTTCACTGGCAGATAGCTAATGTAACTAAGGTTTGTAAGAAGTAAATAAGGTTTTATTTTAAATTTTACGCGGGTAAAATTATATTAGGGGTGCAGCTTATTGTATAAATTCAACCACTTTATGTACAACAATGATCGTAAAAAAATAATTTAAGATTTCGCAGACGCGAGAGTGAATTGCCAAACATACCTAAGCTTATTTTCTCTTATTTCATTTCTATTTATTTAAATGGAGTTTTAATTCGCAACTTGTTCAGGATAAGATCATTGCTCTCTCTGTCTTCAGTCTAGAAACCTTAAACTAGGAAGCTACTAAACAAAATCTTGTCTAGTATTTATTTTAAGAACCCTTTATTGTTTTGATAAAGTAACTTGGCTTCGTATTGTGTCTCTTCTCCATTTCGATTAATTGAAATATATTGTCTGTTTAATCTATACAGAAAAATAAAAAGCGTCTGTTTGTAATTACAAATTAACAGCTTTTCACTAAATACATATGAAAGTATGTATAGTAGATATTGATATACAAAGACCAATATATAAACATGCTCTGCGATGAAAATATTCGCCTCGATAAAGTCTGGACCCTATGTGTGGCGGGTGAGGTTAAGGTACCCCAAAGAAGGATGAATAGTCCGTGTGTGAAATCGTACTGGCACCCAGGCGAACCACGATCAGAAGTGTATGTATAACATACATCGTTTAATACTATACATATGCTCACTCCTCTATTCCCCGAAGGTGTAGGCAGAGGTGTTGTAATCACAACAGCCACTTTCCACCGAAGATGATTAAGTGACAACGTGACAGATGGTGAGTCCATCGCCGTTGAATTACTTCTCAGACATATGAAAAGCAACCTTCCGAACCTGGCGGTAGCATGTATAATCCTGTATAATTATGTCATTCTGACGATTTGAAAGTACTTTGTAAAAAGTCTAATCGAATAAAGATATTTTTGACTTTGACTTTGACTTTGACTATGCAGGTTTCCTCACGATGTTTTCCTTCACCGTAAAGCACGGGGTGTGAAATCACTGTAAATAAGTTTTTTTAGAAAAACTCATTGGTATAGGCCCCGCTGGGATTCGAACTTACATCGCTTGCGTAGCAGGCTACTGCTCAAACCTCAAGGCCACCACGACTCTTTTTTTTAAATTTAATACTATACTGTACAAATATGTATGTATATTTAATACAAAATTCCATCCCAAAACCCAACACGCCGCAATATCACGTTATTCAATAAACCGTAACATAATATGTTCTATAATAATATTATAAAGAGGAAAGATTATTATGTATGTTTGTAATGAATTGGTCTAATAAATACTGGACCGATTTAAAAAATTCTTTCACCGTTTGATTGCTTTATTATCACTGATTAATATAGTCTATATTTATCCCTGTAATTCCACGGGAACGAGAACTACGCGGGTGAAACCGCGTGACGTCCGCTATATTGTATATCATCACCTCCCTGGCCTTATCCCATACATTGTTGGGGTCGGCACTTGATTCTACCCGATGTGACTAATGACTTGATTTTTATGCGAAGCGACTGCCATCTGACCTTCGCAACCCCTTTAACGAGGAAAATCTGTGATCTGGGTTAAACCAGTTGTCAGAGTATTTTAGGCCTCCGACTGACCTGTAACGATTTCCAAAGATAAATAAAAGAGATAAATTGGCAAACGGGACCGAGGGCTTGACGTGCTCTCCGAGGCACGGAGGGAACTTGGGCGGTCACCCATCCAATTACTGGCTAGGCTTAGGGTTGCTTAACTTCGCTGATCGATTGATATGCGCAATAGCAACTGTGCCCCGAGCTCCTCTGCTATATAGTATATAATATACATAATATTGGCCGAAAATGCCCTCATTTTCCGACTGCGTTACTATACCTAAAGCCGATGTTGACGTGTAATTGACAGCTCGCCCAACCCCCAACCCCCGACCCCCGTCATAGACGGTTATCGGTAACGACACTAATAACACATTTTACCTCAAAGGGGCTAAAAGTTTGTATGTGCCTTCATATTTATTGGATTTCTATGAAAAATCCTATTTATTGTTTATCAGTTTTATCTTTACATCTATATCTATACACATCAATAAAATTGAAGTGTCTATGGTACTAACATAAAAAAAACTATTTGTAATTTTTTTCTCTGTCTGTCTGTTAATTCCGGGTAAATTAACGGCTGGACTGATTTTAACGGGATTTTCACTGACAGATATTTGATCATTGAAGGATTAACTTATTTTACATCGATTTAAAATAAAACATTAGGGTTCCGCGGGTCGCCCATAAAATTAAGTCTACACGGGTAAAACCACGGGCACAACTTTTAAATATAAAATCCGGTCAAGTGCGAGTTGGACTTGCGCACAAAGGATTCTGTACCTTTAAAACTGAATTAGTCAATTCTGTTGTAAAAAAATTGTCTCTAAAAATAGTTATCTGTATAACTGTCACGGTTCATTGGACATAGCAGTAGTGGTGACAGACGGACTGACAAACGGACAGCGGAGTCTTAGTAATATATATATATATAATATAACCTACCCTTGGGTTCGGAACCTAAGAAAGCTACCGACATTTCTGAGACATCATACGTGGATAGAATCGTGTGGCTCAACTAGTATTCCATGTAAATAAATATGAATTCTTGAAAATGTTCAGGAAAAATAAGAACACGAGACGGGACTCAAACCCACGACCTCTGCAAACCGTGCAGTTGCTTTGCAGATTGAGCTACTCGTGATCCTACCTCATGCGTCGAATTTTTCCTTCCCTTGTTTTGCGGTTTAGAGCGGTCTTGTGCCATCTGTTGGTCGGTGTATTTAAACTATAATATTATCTATTCTTCTGTCAGACTTAATTTTGTGGTGTGACATGTCCCTTATGTATGTATTTTTTGTGTTGGTTAGTTGTCCTTGTGTGTATTTTAATTAATCCAACAGGGCAAGCGTGTCATTAACCGTTTTGAAGTAAGGGTAGTGCTAATTGGTGTCCTTAGAGTTCACGTAATTAATTAACCCTTGCAAAGTAATTTATTGGGGTGCTAATTGTATCTCGAACTCATCATGTAGATTGTTATTGGTCATTCCAGCATTGCATTATAGGATTTTAGAACTTGTCTATGGTTTACATCAACTTGTCTATGGTCTATGGTTTAAAATAAGAACTTTTCCAATTAAATCATATTTTACGTCTCTTAATCTTTTACAAATAAAATTGTAGTGAATGCTTGTGATTACAGCTTTTTACTAAATACATTTTACTTATAGTGTAACAGAGTATATTGATAACCAAGCATGGCAATGAGTGGCTCATTCATCTATTAAATTGTACTAAAACAACCCTATGTATAAAGAAGGGACACATGTAAAAACAAGCCGGGGAGTTTGTTTCCCCGTTTGTTCTCGTGACAGGCTTACATTTGTAAACGGCAGTAAATTAACATAAGTTAGCGTAAGATAAATGACGTTCAACGTTCCAAGTGTCCCTTATGTTGATTTTTTAAATTTGAATATGAAAGTATAATATATACGGCACTTACATTTTTTTTACATATATATGCTCATGGCTGTATTCCCTGAAGGGGTAGGCAGAGGTGTTGCAATCACAACACCCACTTATCACCGAAGATGATTAAGTGCCAACGTGACAGATGGTGAGTCCACCGCCGTCTCAGACACTTTACATACGTCATTGAATTACTTCTCAGAAATATACAGGTTTCCTCACGATGTTTTCCTTCACCGTAAAGCACGTGGTGTGAAATCACTGTACATAAGTTTTTTAGAAAAACTCATTGATCCAGGCCCCGCTGGGATTCGAATTTGCGTCGCTTGCGTAGCAGGCGACTGCTCAAAACTCAAGGCCACCTCGGCTTAAAAAAATTCTATATATCTGACTGTTGGTCTGTTTGATCCGGCTAATCTCTCATATGGCTAGACCGATTTTGATGATGTTCCAATTTATATCTTATAGTCTACTTTTACTTAAAAAATAGAGTTACACGAAATAAAACCACTAATTAAATGAAGGCTATGAGTGTGAAAATAATAAATGAAAAAACCCAATAGAATTGCGTCCGTCCCCGGTAGTGAACCCAAGACCTCGTCCGTAGTAGCGTTTGCCACCACTAGACCTACGTGGAACTTTCGTTGAAGCTTAAGATATAGAGATTATTATAATTTCTAGTTCATAAAATCGTATATCTTTCCAGTTATAAATAAAATACGAATTCCACAAAATATCACCAGCTTCTATTCAATTGTAGAAGTGTTGGTCCCTTTCATGTAAAATGGAGCAGCATTTCATGATTTTTTCCACCGAGATAGTTTTGTATTTTCCCTAGGGAAAATTCATGCCGTATTTTCTGAATAAGTTTACCTATTCATGCAAAGTTTTGCATGTTTTCCTGCACCCTATCCAGTGAAAAGCATGCTCGATATTACTCGATATAATCGTAATTTGAAACGATCCATTCAAATCTCATGCAACCAATGTATGAACGCTTAAAATCCAATGATATTAGACTTTTAAAAAACATGTAAATACGACACTAGAGTGTCGAAATTGATGCGTCAAAGTTTTCGGAACTCTAGCCTCTCTCCTCAGTTGCTCTCAAGTTTTAAGTTACTTATATGATAAGTGACAAACTGCGTAGGTAAGGAATATTTTTTATCGTAACGTATCTATACTTTTTATATCAGTGATAGAAGCTGATATTGTTTTCCTTTCAAA
The DNA here is from genome assembly GCA_929442735.1 of Watsonalla binaria. NCBI lineage: Eukaryota > Metazoa > Arthropoda > Insecta > Lepidoptera > Drepanidae > Watsonalla > Watsonalla binaria. The sequence goes on from OV838941.1 coordinate 2,893,545, forward strand.
TATAAAATGGCGGTTTACGCGAAGGTCTGCTCAGCTGTGGTTAGAACATTAACATTATGTGCATCTATTTTTACTGTTAATAAATTGTAAAGCAGATGTGAACATTGAATATACAGTACATAATATTATATACGTTTTATAATTAGGAATGTCGTGTCGTGTTTTTCTACATAAGTCAAAGTTAACCAAATCAGCGTAAAGAATGGCTCTCGATAGACCGAGCCGGGTCCGAGTCGAGTGTCCGCTTGGCACGGTCAAGTAATCATACATCTATACATAGAAGTGTCTGTTTGTAGTTCCAAAATAACAGCTTTTCACTAAATGCATATAAAAGTATACACGGTACTGACATAGAAAATCTTTTTTTTTATTTTTTTCTGTCTGTCTGTTTGTTCCGGCTAATCTCGGAAACGGCTTGATCAATTTTAACGGGTCTTACACTGGTATGTAGCTGGCTTTATTTAAAAAAAATATTAGGGCCCCGCGGGTCACCCATGAATTTAACCCTACTACTAATTTTAGTTAGTATTACATATATTTTGTATGGGTTCACTGACGCGTTACCAGTGGCAACCGAGTGACGGCCGAGCACCGATAACGGCCTAAGATACGGCCGAAGCTCGGCTAGGACTCGGCTCGGCCTAGCGTGAGTCACTTATAATATATGTGGGACTAGTAGGATTTAGATTCATCGAAATGTCGAATGTCATGTCGAAAGCATATAATTTACGCATACAATAAAAAAAGAAAAACTATCTTAGCGAGTCATACACTCATAACATATTATGGTCAGTGCCTGAACTAACTGCGATGGACTCACCTGTTACGTTAGCACTTAATCATCTGCGGTGAAAAGTGTGAATACTTCTGCTTTCCTCATGGGGATCGTTTTGCATATTTATTGTATAAACTGATGAAGCAATAATGAATACGTGATAATAACCCTTACGATTTCCAATTTTGCAAACGAATTTCAACCGCATATCTAATACGTATACGCCACATATTTGGCCGGTGTCTGTCCGTATTTAAACAACAAATAATTAATGTTGCCTCCTAATTAAACTGCCAACGTTTCTGCGAAGTTTTCTCATTACCGTTTACGTTTTCATATTGCGAGCTCATAAATTTATTACAATTTAACTAAATTAAAACAATTCGTTATGTCATTTCAAGTTAGCGCCGAAAGAATATAAAGTTATTGTTTGCTTCGCACAGGAGCTCGTGGCACAGTTGCTATTGCGCATATCATTCGATCAGCGAAGTTAAGCAACTCTAACCCTAGCCAGTAATTGGATGGGTAACCGCCCGAGTTTCCTCCGTGCCTCGGAGAGCACGTTAAGCTGTCGGTCCCGGTTGACAATTTATCACCTTTGGCAATCGTTACAGGTCAGTCGGAGGCCTAAAATAATCTGACAACTGGTTTAACCCAGATCACAGATTTTCCTCGTTATAGGGTTGCGAAGGTCAGATGGCAGTCGCTTCGCATAAAAATCTGGTGATCAGCCACATCGGGTTGAATCAAGTGCCGACCACAATAATGTATGGGATAAGGCCAGGGAGATGATGATGTTTGCTTCGCCGTGTTCATTGTTGCTATTTACTTCGTCTGTGGTACAATCACGCATATAACGATCTCCAACAGTTCCAAGATCGGCTTGGTGATGTGCTTGGTGGTGAATGGAAGGTGATTTTGAATGAATGCTTATATGCTCTTATCTAGGAAGACAATATACTATATATAATCACGTTACGAATATGAAGTTGTGGCTTAAAGCTAGCGTTAAAGTAACTGTTCCGCGCGAATGACGTCGAGGGCAGAAGCTACCGTTTCGTCAGTACGCTTCGAATCCGACACAGTGGGCGCGTTGCCTAACGATGAAGGAAAACATCGTCAGAAAATCTGCTTACAAGAAATTCTGTAACTTATCTATGTCACAGTTTAAATATAAGCTTAAAACTTAAGACTCGCTCAGAGAATCAGCATTGCTATTCAACGTGGTAATGCTGCCAGCCTTCTTGGCACGATCCCGAGAGACACCGATTTGGGACAACTTTTCTACTTGTAAATAGTTTTAATTATCATAATTATATTTGAGCTAGATCATAAAGCTTAAGACTCACCATCTGTCATTGGTAAGGCCGGAAGTGCTTTACCAGCAGCGTTATTCTGTAAGGTTCGAACTCGGCTACGGGCGTCGGTTTCTATCATGAAAAAATGAAACATAATGCATAGGATAAAGTTAAATTTCGCATCCTTGAAGCCGACACTCGACGTCGACTGCGACGCTGAGAAACCTTACAGAATAACGCGGACTCGCTACGACTCGAATTTGGAATTTGCTTGTCTGCGTCATAACCTTATTGTCACATTGAATATGCAAACGAATTTTGTGACCGTGCATGCGCAATAGCAATTTTATGAGTTTAGATCTGTCTGTTTGTATGGCGCGACACGAATAAAATACATGCGCAGTTACCCCCACTATTTTCGCTGAGCGTTCATAGCTCGTGATGATACCTGTATCTACTGTTACAAATTTTGACATGCTTTAGGGTGAAGGAAAACATCGCGAGGAAGCCTGCATTTGTCTGAGAAGTAATTTAAAGACGTCTGTTTAGTGCCTGAGACGGCGATGGACTCACCATCTGTCACGTTGGCACCCTTAATTATCTTATTACAACACCTCTCCCTACCCCTTCGGGGAACACTGGCGTAAGCGTATGTATATATGTTAATTTCGACATACTAATTCGAACCGTTACATTCTAAAACAGGATCTTCTTAGCTCACTGTAATATCTCTCTGCAACTTCAGATTAACTGTAATACCACCAATAATATTCTGGTATCTAAAGTATTTATTATATAAATTGTATAAGTATTATATTTATTATTTATTTGCTTGACTGCGCTAATTTAAGGTAAGGTAAAGTCACCAGTCATGGACAGTATAAGCGATTTTTTTCATATTTGCTCTTTTTTCATATTTATTTTTTGCCATACATTCTTTGGGATTTAGAGGTAAATTAAAAGCTGTTTTGTCAATCAATATTTAATTTCAGTTTAGTACAACCGTTATGGCCGCAATCAAAATGGGTGTCAGGAGTCAAAACAGTAGTTATGACAGCTAAAATACTGGCATAACTGATCGGTATTATATTTGAAAAAAATAGTCCGCGTTTGCTTAATATTGGTAGAAAAAACAAAAAATGTCCATTACTGGTACGCGTCCAACATAGGTGCAGTTACCTTACTACTGGCCAATTAGCCAATTATAAAAAAAAACTGTATTAGATAGCTCATTTATTGAGGAAGGATATAGGCTATATATTATCACGCTAAGACCAATCGTGGGCTTAAGTTAGCGTTGGCCCAAAATATCTGATTAACACGGACGAAGTCGCGTGCAGAAGCTAGATAATACTATAATAACTAATTTGCAAAGAAAAAATCCATGTATAAACAAAAATTTTCGCTGAAAAATTATTTTTGTTACCTAAAGCGTGTTTGAGTATTTACTTTGAGAGATATTTTATGAGTAAGAAATGAATTTATTACTAGCTGGGCCCTGCGGTTACACCCGCGTAGATTTAATTTAAATCCCGCGAAAATGTGTTTTTTTTTAATAATATAAGTAGCTTACTCCTTGTAACATTAGCTATCTGCCAGTGAAAGTCCCGTTATTTTGGGAGCAATAAAATAAAAGAGATTACCCGGAATAAACAGTCAGGCAGTCAGACAGACAGAGAGACAAAAAAAATAAAATTAGCTTTTTCATGTCCGTATCGTATAGAGGAGCTCGTGGCACGGTTGTTATTGCGCATAGCCCTAGCCAGTAATTGGATGGGTGACCGCCCGAGTTCTCTCCGTGCCTCTGAGAGCACGTTAAGCCGTCGGACCCGGTTTTAAAATCAGGAGATCACCCAAATCGGGTTGAATCAAGTGCCGACCCCAACAATGTATGGGATAAGGACAGGGAGATGATGATGTCCGTATCGTATATACTTTCATATGCATAGAAAAGCTGTTATTTTGGAATTAAAAACAGACAATTCATTTTTATTTATCTGTATAGATGTAGACAGGTGTATAGATGTATAGATTCGTAATATTGGATTGCTTTTCGTTGATTAGATATTGCTTAGATAATAGAAAGTAATCTTATTTACTTGGTACAGAAAGCACAGAATACATAAGTAAGTAGTACGCACACATACACGAAAAGTAAATATAGTAGACTAATGTTATAATATAGCTTTGGCTTATGTAATGAGCGGAGCGAGGGCGAAAAACTATCTTTGTTTGTGAATTTTCTTCTAGCATTTATTGATGCATTTTTATGTATGTCTTAGAGGCAACAGCCTTTTTTGAAGGTGGTATTTAAGAAATTTCTCAATATATAAAAAAAAATATGCTCATGCTATCCCAGAAGGGTCTCCGAAGAGGTAAGCAGAAGTGTTGTAACAACAACACCCACGTTTCACCGAGTACGATTAAGTGCTAACGTGACAGTCCATCGCCGTCTCAGGCACTATACATACGTCTTTGAATTACATCTCAGACATATTACAGGTTTCCTCACGATGTTTTTGTCTACCGTAAAGCACGTGGTGTGAAGTCACAATTTCTTAATATATGAAAAAAAGAAAGTCATTTAATATAATTTTTTATTAAAAAACAACCGTATGATAACGAGTAATTTTCCGGGTTTGCATGATATTATCAAGTTTTACATTAGTGAACAAATTTCATTACTGTGGCCCAAATATAGCTATGTTTTAACGTTGTCGATATTGCCTGTATTTTCCTCATTATGTATAGACAGCGTAAAACTTTCTACACTCGCAGCTAGAAGCGCTTTACATTCCCATATAAAATAAGCATAATACTTGGCGTACTAGATGTGTCAATGTGAATGTGTGTACTCTTAATTAAAAAGAGCCGTGGTGGTCTTGAGGTTTGAGCAGTCGCCTGCTACGCAAGCGACGCAAGTTCGAATCCCACCGGGATCTGTACCAATGACTTTTTCTAAAAAACGTATGTACAGTGATATCACACCACGTGCTTTACGATAAAGGAAAACATCGTGAGGAAACCTGTATGTCTGAGAAGTAATTCAATGACGTATGTAAAGTGTCTGAGACGGCGATGGACTCACCATCTGTCACGTTGGCACTTAATCATCTTGGGTTGGTAATTTTCTGCTCTCGCTCGTCACCATAACCTGTGCTTAGTGCGTGGCTGGGATCGCTAACTCTTCTGTAAATAACATAATATAAATTCTTTTTGCTTGCTCACGTACGGCGCAGCAAAACGCGGTAAGTTGCACCGTACCTAACCTGTGTTTATGTTTTACTGTAGACTAGTATTGTCCCGCGGTTTCTCATACTTGTACTTAGTTTCTTTTGCATGGAATTTCAATTATTTTCATTTAAATTTGTCAGTCTGTTTGAAGATTAGCCGAAACGTACAGACCAACAAACAGTAGAAGTATCAATCATGAACTCCAGTTAGTTTCTTAATCACTCTGTATACTGTATGCTTTGTTTGAAAATCTTAGTACCTTTAGCGAATATTGCCTTCCGCGTAGCGCACTCCAAGCTGCTGATGTCTTTTAAAACAACCTTCGCCTCATTATTACTATAACTATTGATCAAGGCTTCCGCTGGACGGCAACTATCCAACAACTTGAAAATAACAAGCACATTATTTATAAGAGCTCAGATTTTTTAATTTCACAGCATAACGCAGCATTCTATAACGATATTGTTGAATTTGTAACCGGCAAAATTTTAGAATGCTACTCTGCTATAATTTGTTGCCCAATTAAAAGCAATATTGGTGTTAAAAGTATTTTAAAATTTGCTTTATTTATGTGCACAGTGAACATCGGGGTTTTATTTACGTTCATCAGAATGCCAGTGTTGTTTACGAGTGTTTCAACGTCAAACATAATGAAATTAAAGTCAGATGGAATTTTATTAATTGACAAGGCCTGGACTAAATATTACTGGCTGTGTTTCTTTATGCTTGTCCAAATGGTGTGGGCAGAATAATCCACAATTCACACCAAAAATGACTGTGGTGAATCTAAGGTCTCGCATTAGCGGCTGAGTGGTTTGATCCTATCGGATTTCGATGGGTATCAACTATCAACCTCATGTTACTTAAAGTGCCTATGCAGCAGCTGCCAGCCAACTTATAGCTCAACAAATTTAGCGGCTTAAGGGGAACACACAGAGTCGTTGCGACACCATGGCTTTACCGCAGCGTCCTACAAAAGGTCAGTGTGATCGGCTAACGCAGCGGGGATCCCCACGTAACCGCTTTATGTATTCCACCTGCACAAAGACCCAGTAGGTATGTCGTGGAGTATGTCCGCATAAAGACCAAAATCATTGCGAGGGTCGTGAGAGTACCGATCAAAGGCGATGAAGTTCCGGCGATGAAGAGGACGAGGCAGAGAGAACGCTGGAATTAATATTAAGAATATTGTAATTTTATTGTATCTGTGGTCTGGTACCCATAGTACAAGCTTGACATAGTTTGGAACTCGTCCATGAAATGAATTTGAATTAGAAAGTACTTCATGTTGTCCTTTGCTCATCCACAAGACGTTATCGGATATTGAAACCGATGACGTAAACATTCCGGCAACCCCAACAATATTGTACTGTAGATTAAATCGATTAAATAAATCGTTTCTCAATTCTAATGCGTATTCGATTTCAAATACGCCCACGGAAGCCTCAGCACGCTCGAACGGAGCTTAAATATTATACATAAATCGATTAATCTAAAGATTAACTCGAGTCTAAAAGATTTTCGCACGATTTGAATAACATTTCGTTGGTGAAATAAAAGCGTTGGCTTTGGGCTTTGCATTTTTCATAACTTCTTCGGAAATATCGTATTATTTTATTTGAATCATTTACGAGGTTTTTTTTGTTAAAGATTTAATTTAATTTTTTTTCTACTCAGTTGGCAAGTGAATTTATTAATATTTTTTTTAAGTACTCTCCGTCGCTATATCTATTCCGAATTTCAATAAAATCGCTTTAGGTAACAGACAAACTGATAACGAATTTACCTACAAGATGTCGCGACACTAAAATCGCAAAATGATTCTGTTCTTTAAATACTTTCCTCTACTTCTTATACTACGATGATGAGAAACATGCGTCCTCTCTACGTTAGAGGTACCTGGTAGGGCAACTTCTCAACAAGATATCTAGATCTCTTATTGAGAAGTTGAAAATGAAAGAAGAAGAAGATAGAGAGAAATAAGAAAGAAAGAAAAAATATTTCCAAACACAAAATGCGACGCAGCATTAATGCAATTTAAACAAGGTACAAAATAAATGGTTATTTTAAGTACAATATCTGGTTGACCAAGCTATGCTCGGTTTCTTCTTCACATAAAAAAAGAAAAACAAATTCCGGTGAATGTCAGTCTCGAACCGTGGTACTCTCAAACTCAAACTCAAACTCAAAATATCTTTATGTGATTAGACTTCTTACAAAGTACTTTCAAATCGTCAGAAGGACACAAAATACATTATACATGATTATAAATGTTACCACCGGGTTCGGAAGGTAGCTTTTGTTGAGAAGAACCCGGCAAGAAACTCAACAATTACTCTTTTAAAAAAATATATATTATACAATGTTTTTGGTTACAGTATTTATATCTCATGAATATAAGCTAGTTTCTTATATAGATTAATGTATGTCTGTGGATCTCACTTCAGTTGGTGCAGCGCAAAGATAGAGACTGCGAAAAATTTACTTTATCTATGGCTATATACCAGACTCTTACATAGACAAAACAAAAATACGGTTAATCTATGGGGCGACAATATGTATCTACGAGAAGAAGTTAGTGATTCTGACCAATGAAAAAATATTTTTTGAAAGTATGACCAGATTCTAATCTAATTTTTATTTTCAAAATGCACATGACTATTCATCAGAGCTAATCCTCGCAGAAGTCGTACAGTCGTACGGATTAAAATCAATACATCACTAGCAAACCACGTTTGGACCGTGAAATAGAATTTGTATTGAACTGTACCACCCTTTGAGTGGCATTTGATTGGATGCGGATGGATATGTTATAAATTCTACCTTGTTGGCGCATGCTTCTGAAAAAGGTTAACGAGAATCGACCTTATGGAATGAATGCACTGGCCAGATTGCGAATGGACTACAGGGTAAGGCGTATCCGAAACCAGAGGACTACAAGCTCTTCCCCATGGGCAAGATCTGCCGGCTTGTTCAGGGAGTATTTGAGGAGTCAGGTACGTAGAGCAAAAGGGCAAGGGCGGCACAAAAGATCCCAAGGGTCGACGTGCTTCCGGACAACCGGACCCAACAATGCACAAACAATATAAGATAAGATGGACCTTATGGTTGAACTAAAACATCGTGTGGAAACCTGCAAGCCTGAGAAATAATTAATTAATGAAAAACGTATGTATAGTGAAGGTGGACTAAAGTGGTAACCGAATGGTGGCCGAGAAAATGACGAAGACCAACGGGTAGACCACCCGCTCGGTGGGCCGACGATATCGCGCAGACGGCTGGGGAACTGTGGTCGAGACTAACTCGGAACCGACAGCAATGGCGTGTCACAGGGGAGGCCTATGGAGTGGGTGCATGTGGGCTGAATATGATGATGATTTAGTGAGACCTAAGACGGCGATGGACTGGATCACATTAGCAAAAAGTATATTAAAAAAGAAATTCCCCAAATGAAATATGCTGTTAAACATTTGTTTATCCCTTCTGGGATAGTGCGTGCATATTTATTAACGCTTAGGCAATATTTAATGTCAATTAAAAATAGGTTATATTAGTCTTTATTTATACATCTATACAGATAAATCAAATTTAAGTGTCTGTTTGTAATACCAAAATAACAGCTTTTTCACTAAATACACATTAAAGTATGACCTTCGAAAAACAATTTTTAAATATTTTTCTCTGTCTGACTATCTGTTTGTTCCGGCTAATTTCCGAAACGGCTGGACCGATTTTAACGGGATTTTCACTAGCACAGTGTAGGCATTTAATGACATGGGACTAAACAAATACATACATACATATGCTCACGTCTGTGTGAAGGGGTAGGCAGAGGTGTTATAATCACAACACCCACTTTTCTACGAAGATAATTAAGTGCCAACGTGACAGATGGTGAGTCCATCGCCGTCTCAAACACTAAACATAGTACGTCTATGAATGACGTCTTAAACATATGCAGGTTTCCTCACGATGTTTTCCTTCACCGTAAAGAACTAAAAAGATAAATAGACCTCTGCCTACCTTCAGGGAATACAGGCTGTATGAATACGTACTAAGGGTGGATCGTATCAAGTCACTTCAGCAATAAACAACCTTTTAAAGTACAGGGCCTGTAGAAAAGTAACATTATCCTCACGCTTCGCTTGCAGTACAAAATGTACGGGAATGATATGTTTCCATTATGTATCGCTTCTATTAGCGAGAGATAATGTTATTTTGTTAGACAATAAATTAGTTGCGATATGTGTGAAAATTGTGTAACGTTCAAACTTTAACTGTTAACCGTAATCAATCATGTATGGGAAGCTGTCTAGCTGTTACCTTTACACGCCAAAATCTCTGATCCAATTAAGGTGAAATTTTGTATTAGGAGCCCTCCGCTGATATAGAGTTGTTGGAAGCGGACGAAGTCACGGGAAAAAGCTAAGTTAACACATTAAACTGAACTGTAATTAAATGTCCATCAGTCATCACATTACAATGTGCCTTATCACCATCCACCTGCCCTAATCCCATGTTATTTGTGGTCGGCGCGATGTGTTCTTCTCTTCCATTTCTCTCTATCAGCCGTCATATCTGTATCCACTCCCATTTTAGCCATATCATATAAATATGCTCACGACATCCCAGAAGGGTCCCCGAAAGGGTAAGCAGAGGTTTTCTAACAACACCCACATTTCACCGAATATGATTGAGTGCCAACGTGACAGAGGGTGACTCCATAGCCGTCTCAGGCATTAAACATACGTCTGTGAATTACTTCTCATACATATGCAGATATCACGATGTTTTCCTTCACCGTAAAGCACGGGATGTGAAATCACTGCACTTAAGCTTTTTTTTAAGATAAACTGTTTGGTACAGGCCCCGCCATTATCCATTTAGCCATATCATCAAGCACATTGTAATGTGATACATTTTGCAATGTATCACATTACAATTTGCCTGTTCTTGTATAAAATAAGTGACAAAAATACAGCATTGTTTTCATCTTTTACTCCATTTAATTCCTTTGTTTCACTGTGGTTTCGAATTACCGGAGTGTTTCATCAAATATTCCTTTGTGAAATAAATTATCAACGTTCTTGAAACAAGCCCATTCTGTATTTGATAAGTCTATGCCTAAAGTGAATGCTTTCAAGCAAAAAATGATGCTTGATTTATACGCAATGTTTAAATATTTTCATAGTTTTTTTATGTTTTTTTTATCATATTTTGTATATGTTTAATAATTAATTGCCTATGTCTAATTATTGTAATTGGCACTGCATGCCGTTGTAATTATTGAATAAATTAATAATAATAATGTTTGGACAGTGATTTCACACCACGTGCTTCACGGTGAAGAAAAACATCGTGAGGAAACCTGCATATTTCTGAGAAGTAATTCAAAGACGTATGTATAGTGCTTGAGCCGGCGATAGACTCACCATCTGTCACGTTGGCACTTAATCAGATTTGGTGAAAAGTGGGTGTTGTGATAACAACACCTCTGCCTACCCCTTCGGGGAATACAGGCGTGAGCATATGCATGTATGTAATAATGTTAATTGAGTTGTTAATATAGTTTCATGACCATTTAATGGGATGTTTTTGTTTTAAATAATTCATTAATACCTACCTAATAAGATTTAGGTAACCAACGCACTTTAGGTAGATAACTTAAAATCATATGTAACCTAAGAATGTATATTCAAAAAGTACCTTTTTTCTACTTGGAGTATCCTTTATGGATACACCAACCTCTGCGGGGGCAGCGGGAGGGTTATGTCGGACTCACACCGACTAAACTCCACGGTGTTCCAGAGGGCCTAGTGCGAGTTTTTCACAAGTCACCGCGTCATCGTAAATTCAGATTGTATAGGATCGAAACAGCGACATCTGTCGGCCTAAGGATGACACTATTGTGAGCCCATACAAATCTGCATTTACGTCGACGCGATGACTTGTGACGGCGATTTTAAGAAAACTCGTAATTGGCACTCTACTCGCTAAGTGGGGGGGTTCGCGTCTTCACGCCTGTATTCCCCGAAGGGGTAGGCAGAGGTGTTGTAATCACAACACTCACTTTTCACCGAAGATGATTAAGTGCCAACGTGACAGATGGTGAGTCCGTCGTCTCAGATACTTTACATACGTCATTGAATTACTTCTCAGAAATATGCTGGTTTCCTCACGATGTTTTCCTTTACCGTAAAGCACGTGGTGTGAAATCAATGAATGTAAGTTTTTTAGAAAAACTCATTGGTATAGGCCCCCGCTGGGATTCGAACTTGCGTTGCTTGCCACCACTTCGCGTGTTATGTATTACAAAAAGTACCTAGACAGACATGAGTGAAATATTGAAAACGACCGAAATTCTTTCCATTCCGATAAAACCCGAACATTACGTCTTTGATCTATGATACGACATTCCGTATATAAGCTTTAATGACGATGTTAAGTGAGGAAAGATTTAAAATAGTATATATTGTTTCAGATGACGAGTTCGGGGAGAAGTCGGTGTCTGTCTTGCTGGATGGTGAGGAGTCGGAGCTTATATTCATTGACCACCCCAGCACTGAGATGTCGGTGAGCATACCTACTATAGTATACAATACAATAAAATAATACTTCATTACACACTGTATAAGAACGTACAGAGAAAATCAAAAATATAAGCTCGCTACCCACACAAAAATAAATCTCCTTCCAATCATTCCTTTAAAATTTCCTTGCTGGAGCAGAAATAGCTCAAAACTACTAGACGCACAAATTATATATTTGGCGCACATTTACAGCAGGTGACGCAATTATTATTAGTACCGCTTACATCCCTCTAGGATACACTTTCGTGCTAGGGTAACGCACTCTCTTAAAACTATGGGAAATATAAAATGCGGGATTATCGTGACCACTCTCGGACAAGCTTAACTTACAGAGGACGAAGAAATGAAGAGAATAAAGGTTAAGCAGGTCTGAAAAATATTAAATGTCTTTTGTTAGATAGTAAAATCCTTCCTTAAAAAAGTACTTCCTTAAAATTAATTCCAAATCGGTGGCTCTCGGGATGGTGCCAAGAAGGCTGGTAGCATTGCCACGTTGAATAGCAATGCTGATTCTCTGAGCGAGAATAGCCTCAACCCGCTTGTCGAGAGGCATTTACCAGACGACGGACAACATTATAAGTAATAATTTGGTATACATATAAAGTTAGAATACCTGGACGAATTTAATTACGAAGAAACGTAAAAACTTACTGAAATCGTAAAATAGCAATAATATTTTACTATGTATTGAAATTATTTATACTAATATACTATTTTATTACTAACAAATTACCTAAAAGCTATGTAGCAGAGTTTTTTCATTCATTACATAGACGGTGCTACTTGCTAACAATTGTAAAGTTTGAGTATAAATATATGACAACCTAAATCGCGCAGTAAAAGTTTTCAAGCGCATTGTAGTAGGTTTTCAACTAGAGCAGTTGGGGCCGCGGTTCCCCAAATATTGGCACCCGCCTGGCTGGAAGATCTTCCCTTTGCTGGGGATGAGTATGATCACTCGCTATCCCCACATGCATTATTATATATCATATTATTAGCCTGTCGTGTCCCACTGCTGGGCAAAGGCCTCCCTTCCACTTATCCAACTTTCTCTGTCCTCAGCAGTCCTCTCCCAATCGCACCTGAAAGCATCAAGCTCATCCCGCCATCTCCTACGAGGCCTGCCGCGTTGTCGTTTCCTACCATTTGGAGTCCATTTTGTAATGGTTTTCGCCCATAGCTCATCCGACATGCATTAATAGTAAACAAAATTCTCAAACTGTTCATTATATCAGATATACTCGTATTGTTGGATCCAACTAGTTCATTAATGACATTTCTCAGCTGAGCAAGGAACTACTGGAAAAAAGTCCAATTAAATTTAATCGAGCTAGTGTAAACTGGGGTATATAATCGTATAAGCAGCACGTTTTATGATCTAAGCTTTGACGTTTAATTTTCCGCTACAAAAACGAAACGTCAATGCTCTCGTCAGCTTAATACGCTCTTTGATGATGATACGCGCAAACCAATGATGACGCTTCCAGTAGTAAACTTGCATCAAGAAGAATAGGAGGTTAAGGATGCTTAAAGTTTAGCCAAAATGTTCTTCTCACAGGTGGAGAACTGTATGTCGACATACGAGCCTCACGCATGCGTGGTTGTATATTCTGTGGTGGCGAAGAGCTCATTCACCCGCGCCGCTGAGCTGCTGGCGTACTTGGCCCGCGAGCAGTTCACAGTGGACAGGACTGTACTCCTCGTCGGGAATAAGGCGGACTTGGCTAGAGCTAGACAGGTGTCAACAAATGGTAAGTAAATATTAAGAGGCAATATTCGTTTATTAAACTTAGTGGGGACTACATCGCCACCGTAATTTCATCCGCGTAGTGCTAATCTCACGGCACCCTAAATTAAAAAAAACCTAAGTTAACTATCTGTCACTAAAAGTCACAAGTCATCGCGACGACGTAAACGCAGATTTGTATAGGATTGAAACAGTGCCATCTGTTGGCCTAAAGATGACACTATTGTGAGCCCACACAAATCTGCGTTTACGACGACGCGATGACTTGTGACGGCGATTTTAAGAAAACTCGCACTAGACACTCTTAGATTACCCGGACAGAATGTAGGGCACCTACATTCTGTCCGGGTAATCTAAGAGAGAGAAAAAATATACTTTCATAATGTATTTAGTGTAAGAGCCGTGGTGGCCTCGGGGTTAGAGCAGTCGCCTGCTACGCAAGCGACGCAAGTTCGAATCCCAGCGGGGCCTGTACCAATGAGTTTTTCTAAAAAAAACTTACGTACAGTGATTTCACACCACGTGCTTTACGGTGAAGGAAAACATCGTGAGGAAACCTGCATATGTCTGAGAAGTAATTCAAAGACGTATGTATAGTGCCTGAGACGGCGATACACTCACCATCTGTCACGATGGCACTTAATCAAATTCGGTGAAAAGTAGGTGTTGTGAACACCTCTGCCTACCCCTTCGGGAAATAAGGCGTGAGCATATGCATGCAATGTATTTAGTGAAAAGCTGATAATTTGGAATTATAAACAGACACTTAAATTTTATTTATCTGTACTATAGATTATAATAAAATTAGTATACATTATTCCCAATAGCGAAATAAGTATTAAGAAGTGTAAAAATAATACTTAAATAGACTGTCAATTATAGTGATATGGTTTGAGGAAGAGCTGGAAAATGATAAAGTTAGACAAATACACAGTGCCCCAAGTAAGTAGTTATAGGACTAGATACATTGCGTTTTGCGTTTTGTATGGAGACGTTAAACTTTCTACACTCGCCGCTTGGGGCGCTTTTAACGTTCACACAAAATGAGAGATAGGAAACGCAAAAACATGTAAAAACCTATAGGGCATTGCCATTAAAAATTTACCTCAGTGTAATGATATTGAGTTCGATAGAAATAGTAAGCTAGTAGTCCCGAGAGCTCTGCCTGTCAATAAACAATGTTTGCCCCGAGTAAATTCTAATGTAGATAGTTCGACCAATTCCCTAGGCTATGAGTTAAACAATGGCCTTTAATTGACCAAGCCCTTAATTGTTTGTTATTAATTTGACCTTAAGGGCTGATGTTATAAATTAGCTGTGCCATTCAGCTTAAAATTCCCGTTGATATCTCTCTCTCTCTTCTCTCTCCTGTCGTTTCAAGGATTACCCGACAAATTTAACAGACAGACTGATAGATAAACATTTAAATAGTTTTTTTTATGTAAGTATTTACTGTATTTAATAATATATTTATATTATTAATGAAATATTTAAGTTATATTTTTTAAGGTTTTTAGTTTTAGCTTCAATGTTCAAGTATTTTATTTTTCAACCTATGATAAATCAAATTCTTCATAATATCAGTACTAGATAATGTAGAACGTAAATGTTATTAAAAAGTAATTTTTCTTTGCCATGGTGGCCAAATAAATGCTATCAGGTGATTGGGACCGCTGTATCCTCTTGAATAGTTCGAATCCCAGCGGCCCTTACAGAATAGTTTAAAAAAGAATAGTTTGTAAAATTTTCTAGCAGTAATATCACATCGCGTGCTTAACTGTGAAGGAAAACATCGACATCAAAGTATGTCGGAGAAGTAATTCAAAGACGTATAGTGTTCGAGATGGCGATAGACTCACCATCTGTCACGTTGGCACATAAGCATCTTCGGTGAAAAGTGAGTGTTGTTTTTACAACTCCTCTGTTTACCCTCTTCTGGGATGGCGTGAGCATATTTATTTTTTCTTTTCGCAGAGGGCAAAACCCTAGCGACATCTAGGGACAGCAAGTTCATAGAAACATCATCGGGCATTCAGCACAACGTGGACGAGCTTCTAGTGGGCATTCTCAAACAGATCCGCCTCAAGGAGAGTCGAGACAAGAAACAGGCCAAGAAAGTGGGCAAACAGGTACAATACCCAAATTATAGTATTGTAAGGCCTCAGCCTTACAAGCTGGTTAAAACCTTTTTCGTTAGCTTAGACTTTATAACATATATTTAAATTATCCAAAAAAGAATTCGAAAAAAATAAAGAAGAGTAGATGTTGTCCGTTTCGGGGCTTTTGGCCCCCTGACGGTGGTGTCGATCGCCGCGCGGTGATCCGCGCGGGGCGTTGGGTTGGTGCGCCTGCACCCGGAGGGGTGCTGGCCGATGACGTCGCCTGGACACTGGGCAACCAGTGAGTGTGGCACGCGTGAGAGATCCTCTTCACGCCGCCCTCAGCGCGGTACAAGCCAGCCGGGTGAGACCCCGTGGGGGGAGGCCCAGCTAACGACCAGCGAGCAGGCGGCGACTAGGTGTTCTCACGGTGTCGCGTGGAAGTCGTCGTCTTAGGAGTCGTCCTGCGCGCGAAGGAGCTCGCGCGCGTACGGCCGGCCTTCCGGTGGTCGCGCGTGCAGAGGCGCGAGGTCCCGCAGGTGCGGGTGCTGCGACCGGTCTGCCCGCGAACATGTTGGAGGCCAGGCGGCGGATGAAGTCGTCCAGGCTCTCGACCTTGAGGTCCCGTGCGATCGTCGCGTTCCTCACGTACCGAGGCGCGCCCACGATGGTACGCAGGGCGGCGGACTGTTGACGTTGAAGTGAGGTCTTGGCTGTCTCGCTCGCCAAGGCGTACCAGGCGGGCGCTGCGTACGTGAGGCGAGACCGCACGTAGGCCTTATAGACCCCCAGTTTGGTCCTGAGGGGGAGGCGGGAAGTTAAAAACAAGATATCAATTTCATTTTTATAGCAAATAGTGGTTATCTCGGAGAGCGAGGGACCCGAGTCGGGGGTCGCTTGCCACAGTATTTACAGAGTTGTGACTCAGATCATTATCTCCCTGGCCTTATCCCATACACTGTTGGGGCACGGCACTTGATACAACCCGATGTGGCTGATCACTTGATTTTTAACGAGTTGTCAGACTATTTTAGGCCTCCGACTGACCTGTAACGACTGCCAAAGATGATAAATTTGCAACCGAGACCGACGGCTTAACGTGCTCTCCGAGGCACGGAGGGGAATCTGGCGGTCACTCATCCAATTACTGGTTAGGGTTAGCGTTGCTTAACTTCGCTGATCAAATGATATGCGCAATAGCAACTGTGCCACGAGATCCTCAGAGTTGTGACTCAGATTTCAATTTACAATAAAATCAAAAAAAAATACTAGTTTACTTAATATTATTAAAATTTTTCGTTTTCTACTATCTTATCTTCCCTTTGAAAGGCTCCAACGATTTTCATGAAATTTTGTGTGTTTAATAAAAATAGGTTTTTATCTTCCGAAAATATTGTTTTAGCCATGTTTTCAGGCACTGAAAAATTGCTACAATATCATTACAATAAGAAGGTTAATTTCGCCGACATCTATCAAGTTACGATTGGTATAGGCACTTGTCTTCATTATCGTAATATTATATCAGACTATTTACTCCCCTATTCACTTACAAGTTACAGATAAATAATATAATATGTTTATTTAGTATCACATTACTTTCCTGTTAAGTATAAAATGCCAAATATATTGAGAACACACAAATGAGTTGCCAGTGTGCGTGTAAGCTCCGTATAAGGAACCGGTATTTTTACGATGGCAATTCTCATTAATGGCCGCGATCGTGAAATTTTGCTTAACGGCCACCGAAATGTTGGTGAAATAATTTATTTTCCTTCCGATCACTTGCACAAAATGTTCAAAATCTCGTATTATTTTAAAAGGATTAAATAGACGTAATTTAAATTTTAAATTCAGCTAATTAGAAGTAATTTTTTGAATCGAAAATGACAGTTAAGAGGATCTTTTCATCTCTAGAAGAGCTGGGTGGTCTTGGGGTTGCCTGCTACGCAAGCGACGCAAGTTTGAATCCCAGCGGGGTCAGTACAAATGAGTATTTCTAAAAACGTATGTGCAGTGATTTCACACCACGTGCTTACAGTGAAGGAAAACCTGCATATGTCTGAAAAGTAATTCAAAGACGTA
Organism: Watsonalla binaria; assembly: GCA_929442735.1. Lineage (NCBI taxonomy): Eukaryota > Metazoa > Arthropoda > Insecta > Lepidoptera > Drepanidae > Watsonalla > Watsonalla binaria. The sequence continues at coordinate 2,911,370 of OV838941.1, forward strand.
TGTATAGTGCCTGAGACGGCGATGGACTCACCCTCTGTCACGTTGGCACTTATTTATATTAGGTGAAATGTGGGTGTTGTTGTTACAACATCCCTGCTTACTCTTTCGGAGACCCTTCTGAGATGGCGTGAGCATATTTCATCTCTCACTAAATACTGATTTATCCACTCCCCGCCGGTAGTCTGATTTAACACGATTTAAAGAGCCATTATTTTTATAATAAACGCGGCCAAATCGCCCTTAATTAAAGATCAGACCGCAGTACCTTTAAAAAATCAACTTCCAAAATAATGAAGAGAGAAACAGAGAAAACCGGAACAAAGGCTTTCGTCTTATTGTAATGTCCAAGTAATTATAAGAAAGAATGAACAAAGATGGAAGGTAACGATAAAACCAAAATTAAACCTTGTTTTTTATAATCGTTGCTATTTTTGCTTCTATTTCTGGCAATACTAACATTTATATATAAAATTCCGTGCAGCATGTAATCTTCAAAATTATCTTTTGTATAATTTTGATGGCTCAAGTTGAAATTGAGAGAGTTAAGCCAAAAAGTTTCCCGTTGGAGCCGAAGCTGCCCAACAGAGACTGTATCCTAACGATGAGCCATTGAAAATAAATATTTTACATGATTTTACGTTAACTTTTATAAATAACTAGCTGTGCCTCGCGGTTTCACCCACGTTAGCATACCATCTCGATACTAATCCATAAAAGTAGCCTAAACTTTCTTCCCCTATTTTATCCCCTTTGGGGTAGAATTCATCAAAACCCTTTCTTAGCGGATCCCTACGTCATAACATGTACCTGCATGCCAAATTTCAGCCCGATCCGTCCAGTGGTTTGGGCTGTACGGATAAAAAATGGTACCGTATAGTGGTAAAAAATGGTAACCCTTCACCGGCTTTTTCTATAAATTTCCAGTGCGCGAGTCCGACTCACACTTAGCCGGTTTTTCCTTTTAGTTAAACCTTCAAACCATCCTATAAACTTTAAGTATATCGCACCCGTCGAATAAAACGGGGTCAACTCTAAATTTGCCAAAATAATTATGTTAAGATTGACAGACCTCAAATGTATATAAAAAAAATATAAAGCAATATTTTTTTAACACTTATCGTCAATGCACTACCTAAACTATACTTTAAAAATATAAAATACATTTATTCAAAACTGGTAAAATAATTACTGCCTTAGTTTTAAATTCGAAATTGCCTCTATCATTCTGAGGGTGCGATATATAACTCAAAGGTGACTGACTCAAACCACTGGACGGATCGGGCTGAAATTTGGCACGCAGGTAGATGTTATGACGTAGGCATCCGCTAAGAAAGGATTTTGATTAATTCTACCCCCAAGGGGATACTCAAACTCAAACTCAAACTCAAAATATCTTTATTTGATTAGACTTCTTACAAAGTACTTTCAAATCGTCAGAAGGACACAAAATACATTATACATGATTATAAATGTTACCACCGGGTTCGGAAGGTAGCTTTTGTTGAGAAGAACCCGGCAAGAAACTCAACAATTACTCTTTTAAAAAAATATATATTATACAATGTTTTTGGTTACAGTATTTATATCTCATGAATATAAGCCCATGGGACACAGCACAAATGCTCAATTGTCAAATATAATAACTAAAATATTACAAATATTTGTGAGCATGGCAAATTCCAGCCAGTCAAAGCAAAGATCAAACTAAGATTAATTAATTGTAGCAAAAGTACAGTGCCAATGGGATTATTTACAATAATTTTTCGACAAAGATACATCCCAGGGTTCCTTATCACAAATATAATCACTTACAGTATAATATCCTTTTTTGAGCAAAACTCCTTTGATGGTCTCTTTAAATTTATTGAAGGGCAAGTTTACAATTTCTGTTGGTAATTTATTATAGAAGCGTGTGCACTGTCCTAAAAATGTCCTGTGATAAAATAGGGGATCTAAGTTTAGGCTACTTTTAATAAATAACTTAGAGTATGCTAACGTGGGTGAAACGGCGGGACACAGCTAGTGAATAAATAAATGTCATATAATTTGTCTCTTTGTCTTAGGAAGCAAAGCCGTCTAAGCTGCCTAGCTCCAGAACGCATATATCGCTGAGCATCGCTCGAGAGCTCCTGCAGAAAATATGTATCAACGATATATCGAAGTCCAAATCCTGCGAGAACCTTCACGTCCTCTAAACATATGCTATTCTGGTACGTGTCCACATATTATAATGTTATTTATAGGTGCCGTCACGAGTTATGAGCGCTGTCCTGGAAATGGCAGTAGTCATTTATAAAAAAATATATAAAAAAAAATTTACAATAAAATAACACCGCCTTGAAAAAGAGAAAAAATAAAATTATGTGAAATAAATTACTTACTTTTGAAGTTGGTGTTTGTCACCGAGTGTGATGCTATATTTGGCACCAACTTCAAAAGAAGGTAATTGATTTAACATAATTTTATTTTTCTCTTTTTGAAGGAGATTATACTTTTTTGTAAAGAAAATTGTTTTCGAATTTTTTAGTGACTTTTTGTAAAGTGCATCTGCACCAATCATAACCCATCTAGGTGTAAAGTTCTCTTCACACGAATTTATCAAGCCCATACACTAGGTACTTACTATAAATCGTTGAGAAGTTCCTTCGACTGTCTTTCGACTGCATCATCAGATCGACTCCACACCTTCAAAAAATGTATTACTTCGAATACTTAATGCAAATAATTAGCAAACGCACTAGTCGCCAGTAAGATTTTCGAAAGATCACCTCGATTTCTAATAAAAAAAACATACAGTCGAATTCATAACCACCTCCTTTTTTTGAAATTGGTAAAAAAGAGCCATGGTGGCTTTGGGGTTTGAGCAGTCGCCTGCTACGCAAGCGAGGCTAGCTTGAATCCCAGCGGGGCCTGTACCAATGACTTTTGTGACATCGTGAGAAAATCATAGGTTTGAGAAGTAATTCAAAGATGTATGTATCGTGCCTGAGACGGAGATGGACTCACCCTCTGTCACGTTGGCACAATTTTTAAAAAATGTATATTGTTAAATGTCTGTGTCTGTCTGTATGGAACGCGAACCCCCCACTATTTTCGCTGAGCGATTATAACTCGTGACGGCACATCACAAGTACTTGTGCATTTTTGATGATCAGGTTTTCTATTCAGTCAATAATTTATGATAGCATAATGTGTCGTTTCAAAAATTATAGAGGGATAATATCTATGGTTTTAAATGTCATAAAGCCATTTATAATACGGCAGAGTCGACAATATTGGTGGGTCCATAAAGGATCCCTTTACATAGTGATTGTACAATCCATTTATATAACAAGATCCCTATTTCAACGCGGGATCATTTCGACTCGTATTGTAAACGTGTGTTGGATTCTCTCGTTTCATTTCTGTATTTCTATGTCAGACTCTTATACTTAATGTTAAGTAAAAAAAAAAATCTTGTACATAGAGGCCTATTGATAGACGTTGATAAGATCTTTTATTAATTTATAATAATGTTAGCTCATAAACTTATAAATACATAGAAATAGAAAGGGAAGAGACGACCACATTGCGCCAACTCCATATTACGTGGGATAAGAACATGATGATGATTATGATGATGAAACTGAGGGGAGAGCGAGTGATCATACTCATCCCCAGCAAAGGGAAGATCTTCCAGCCAATTGTTCTAGTTGGAAACTTGAAAACTCTTATTGCGCGATTTAGGTTCTCGTGTATTTTTACTCAACCTTCGCATTTGTTAGCGAATAGTGACATCTATGTAGCGAGTGGAGAAACACTACTACAAAATTATAAACAACCTTAACAAGGAGTTGATTCGGGCGCCCGAAAGGATAAGGCATTTTCTAAGTACATGTCCTTTCCAACGTCTATCAATAAGTCATCTCGTACTAATAGGCATCCCAAACTGAGAGAGTACTTTTGACATGTTATATAAAAATATTAATATACCTATTTAGACGTGTCACTATGAGAGGCATGTTGGCTTCAAAGTTTGAGAGCAAGAGAATCTCAAGATGAAATCGTTTGGACAAAAATTGCATGATTGAGATGTAATTCAAAGTCATAGTGTAGTGCTTGAGACGGCAATGGATTTACAATCTATGTTACATAATCATGGTCGGTTAAAAGTTGGTGTTACGATACGTCTGCCTACCTTTTCTGGGTAGGCATTACGATATGCAAACCTCTTAAGTAACATATATATTGCAAGTTTAAGTTGAATGTTTTGTAAGATTACCACTTAGTATTATTAATGCTAAGTTATATTAAGAATTTATTTTACAAAATACCAGAATTTATTATCTAGCAGGTTACTTTTCCTATATTACAGAAATAAAATTTACCTTCTTAAATGTAATTGTTAACATTGAATATAAGTAGAATATAATATTTTTGAAAACTTAGCGACTTTCCATTTAAATAATATCTTAGTGTATTTTTGTATCTACAAATTACTATAACATGTATAAAATATAGTTTTTATAACTATCTCTAATACTTCATATATGTCTATCGAAATAGTTGTAAGCTTTAAATGGTTTAGAACATAATTCAAATGACAATTTTTTACCCTACCGGGCTACTCAAAAGTAACTGGCAATTTCCAAAAAAAGTTCCTTGTTTTTCATCATTTTTTTTACTACACAATTCACCCAAAAAGTGTTTTGAGATTTAGCAATCTCAGAAATATTTTTAGATTTAAGGTTATACGAAGAGATATAGAGCAAACAAATTATTGAACCACACAACATTATAACTTTATGTATTGCAATGGAATGATCAAAGTATATAAAATGAAAGGAAAATATTATCCCGAAGGTAATTTAGGTCGCAGCAAATTGCTTATCGAAGTCTACACTTATTTACCAGAAATGGAAAAGTCTAGTACGCAATCAGACCGCTCAATTTCAATAGCCGACCTAATTTACTTTCCCTGTGAACAGTAATTATAGCTAGCTGTATTAATTATTAGTATTAAGTATGTTTGAATTATTAAATTTACTATGACTTCTACCATACAAGTGCTTGAGTGCCGCCATTTTGGCGCTGTTTAAAGCGAGATGTAGCGAGCGTCCACGGAACTAATGGATAGAGAGAGACGAAACTCGTACATTTCAGTAATGTAGCTTTCAATTTGAATTGCATAAATAGCAGATGTAATAGTTTGGTTTGCTATGATGCTGATGATTTCTAATAAAACCCCTTGTGGCTCATTATCATTTTACGATACTATTGTTACACTCGATAGCAATAAGTCTTGGTCACCAACAAAGTCTTTGAAACCATATAAATAAAACTTGTCTTTAAAAGTTTGTGTTTAAATGATACCAATATGTCTTTATGTTAATTCCAGTATTTTTTGTCTAATAAAACAAAAATGTTTATCGTGACCCGAATTTATTGATCCTGGGTGTAAATTTTTCTAAAAAATCTTTCCTTTTCGTTTATTTTTGTGCAAAAGTGGGTACTAAAGATTCGGTATTTATCTAATGATATCTAGAACATAATGAAGACAATGCTTATTTGTGTTATAAATGTTTATAAGTATTTTTTTATAATGTTTTATATCACCGCCAATCGATTTCCTGTATCCGAAAATGTTCGTTTAAAAACTACACCTATACACGTAATGTCAATATACTTATAAAAGTTTATACATATATGCAAATATTTCCTGCTATTATGTTATTTAAAGACAGCATGAATTGAATGTGTAATTTTCTTGAGTGTTAGGATATTAATGAACTTGTAGTAAAATAAAATTCCATTAAGTATAACCCTGTTACGTATCGCGTTCCAAGTAATTGCACCTATATCGATGAAGTATTTGATATTGGAAATTGATTGTTAAGTAACGTCTTCGTACTTAATGATGTTAAGAGAAAATTTGTTTAGAAAGCACTGCCTTTTATAACTCAATTATACACTATGCCTTGTTAAGAGAACGTTATATATGTAGTCTCCTTCTTAGATGAATAAATCGCAACAAAAATTGTTGAATTTTCATAAAACACGCAACGCAATATAAAAGCTATCACCGGGCATTCAAAGTTGCTTTTTAAAAATTAAAATGTAAATTCCAAACTAATATACTCTTACGGCATCTTATAATGAATTACGATTTTTCTTCTGCGAAAGTTAACTTGAGACTTTTACATTTATTTAGCACCAACATTCATTTTTGACACCCCTAAATGATAGAAAAAAAATCAACACAATGTTCAACACAACTAGTTATTTTATGTAAAAAGATAACTGAGAAGGAAAACATCGTGAGGAAATCTGCATATGTAATTCAAAGGCGTTTGTGTAGTGCCTGAGACGGCGATAGACGCACCGATGTTGGCACTTAATCATCTTCGGTGAAAAACTGACTACCCCTATGATATGATAAAAAAAACTTTATGCAAAACTGATTTTTCTATTTTCACTTTAAATAAATACATATGCCTACGCCTGTATTCCTCGAAGGGGTAGGCAGAGGTGTTGTAATCACAACGCCCACTTTTGCACCGAACGTGATTAAGTGCCAACGTGACAAGTGGTGAGTCCGTCCTTTAAATAAATACATACATTATTTTACGAAAACTTCGAACATACGTTGATTTTCCGTAATGAAACGAACATAAAGGGCTTGGCGTGCTATTACATTAACAACGAGCAAGTCAATAGGGTTAAATGATTAATATATCAATACTACAGTTAGATCGCATGCGGCGTGCCTGATTAAATTGAGGGAGAATCATTTGGAACGCGACTAAGGCCTTGATACATTTGAGTTATGTCAAAATTAGCGGACGTCACGCGGTTTCACCCGCGTAGTTCCCGTTCCTCGAATATATTAATCAGTGATAATATAGCATCCAAATAGTGTAAGAATTCTTAAAATCTGTTTAGTAGTTTTTGAGCTAATTCCTTACAAACATACTTACATACAAACTTTTCCTCTTTATGATATTAAGTATAGATTACATTGTTTTAAGAGGTTGGTACCGCGCGAGCGACACTTGGTGTTATAAGTATTCATAGGCTGCAATAGCCGCTTACCATCAGGTGGCCTGTTCGCTTATTTACCACCTTTGTTATGTAAAAAGAATAGAATTTATTATGTGTATATTTTACAGATGGAATGGTTTCACATAAATTATAACTGGGGCCTAACTATAACCTCTTATTGCCATCATAGCTTTACTCTTTTTATGAAACAGATGTATTTGGCGTGTATACATCTGTCACTGTCACACAAGTGTTATAACATTGCAATAAGCGCTCATGGTTGGGTTATATACTTACATTAATAATATAAAAAAATCTGTTATTGGCTATGTCAAAAAATTATGGTACTGTATAACAGTTCTGGGTAATCTCAAATACGGTTTTAACACGACTTTAACTAACAGAGCATTGAAATCACAAAGTAATAATTTACTCAATAAAAAAAATAGGGCTCTGCGCGAAAAAAGTTACCCGTGGAATTTATCCCATCCAAAGTTAACAACGTAAACAGAACGATTAATTTGGAAGTACCAAATTGATGCATTTACATGACGTGATTGGCGTCACTAGATCGTTAATAGCGCGCCTAGAACGCATATTTGCGTTGTTGATAAACAGGTTCAATTATAACTTTCGTGGGAAATCGAAACACATGTATCGTTTGATTAAATAATAGCTTGAATGGGTTATTTCAATTTTAATTGTTACAGTGCAATAATCCGTGCCTCGGAGAGCACGGTTGCCGATTTATCATCTTTGGCAACCGTTACAGGTCAGTCCAGTCAGCTCCCAATCCAGAAATGTTCCTCGTTAAAGGGGTTGCGAAGGTCAGATTGCAGTTCTTCGTATAAAAATCAGGTGATCAGCCACATCGGGTTGAATCAAGTGCTGACCCCAACAATGTATGGGCCAGGCCAGGGCGATGATGATGACAGTGCAATAATAGACTGCCTCTTTGGCGTAGTAGCTGCAATTGCTACTGCGGAACACGAGTTCCTGGGTTCGATCGCCTGGTTGAACACCCATTTTTTTGGAATCACCTTTCTTAAGCCATCCCTGTATAGAAGCGAATAAAGCCCAAACAATAGGTTTCGAAGTATATCAAAATTGTTTTATCTATATATATATATATACATCTAAACTCTATTCATATAAAGATATTGTAATTCCAAAATAGTAACAGCTTTTCACTAATTGCATATGAAAGTATATACGAAACATAAATCTTTTTTTTTAAGTCTGATTGTTCAGGGTAATGTCTGAAAGGGAGGGCCGATTTAAACGGGACTTTTACTGGCAGGTAGCTAATGTTACAAGGAACTACTTAGGCTAATTTCATGGGTTCCGCGGCCCACCGAAAAAATTAAGCTTACGCGAGTGAAACCCTAGGACACAGCTAGTATAAAATAATAGTTGAAAGAATGTATTCGAAATAGGTTTTGACAGTTTTGACATTTAGCGAAACTAACAAACAGCAATATATATTTTTATGTATAAGTTATCTATACTTCAGTATAATTTTATTTTAAGCGAAAGGGAAAATAAAATAACTCGCGTTTTTTAGAAATAAATTCTTCACACCGATCCAATGGGATCGGTGTGAAGAATTTATTTCTAAGAATTCTCAAGGTCCTTATATGTATTGTGTACTTAGATGTATAATATTGTTACCCTTAATATAGTAAATGTTTAGTATTAAGATTAACATACAGACAGCTACAAAACAAGCTATTACACATATTTAATATCTCCTAACAATGTATTGTATAGTTTTATATGTAGTTGAACAGTCGGCCAAGAAAGTGATTAAACAATTTGACATAAGTTTCTGTGAGATCTTTTTATTATTTTAAATAATTTAAACATGAAACATGGCATGACGTAAATATACTAAACTAGCTGGTGCCTGCGACTCAGTCTACTCAGGATTTATACATCTATACAGATAAATAAAATTGGAGTGTCTGTTTGTAGTTCCAAAATTACACCATTTGACTATATGCATATGCAAGTATTACACGGTACTGAAATAGAAAAACATTTTTTTTTATTTTCTCTGTCTGTCCGTCTATGGCTGTCGTAAATTATTATTATAAGGAGAAATCGACTTTTTTGGTTCATTCATAATAATGTTTAAATTAAACTCAAACCGAATGATGGTAGATCACATTTTCGGCTGACTGTACGTAGTTATATGATACAAAATGTTTAATGTATTGTATTATAGAAATTTATATAATGTTCTATATAAATCTACATGTTACTATTAGAAATACTATTAAGTATATTTTTCTAATGAATTTCTATGACTTTTTACATGGTGGATTGCTGGCGTTTGCTTCAGTGGGGCCTTAACATAAGCTCTTATTGCCATCATAGTTACAGCGGCATTATTCACTAAGGTCTCTCAACGTCGCGCTCGTCGTCGAGTGTCGGTTGTAAAGAAATAAAATCGATCTTATCTATGTATTGTGTATCAATTTCCTATAATTGAAACCAAGCGAGTTCGACGCTAAGAAACCTTAACACATTCACTGCTAACATTTCAACTTCTTCGTAAATTCTCGAACAGTTGGACGCACATACGCGTCGTTAGCAGTGAACGCGTTAATGAATAACGGGGCTGGTGTATACATGTTATATAGATCTCTCTCTCTCTCTAACGACACACACAAGTATGTAGTATATTGTTTTTATGAACGCTTTCACACTGTGTCGTTATCGCCTACGATATCGTCGCCTACAGATTATTATCAGGACGATATCAGACGACATCACAGTGCAGGGTGAATCTGCGTTGCATAGTTCAGCACGTTAAATGGAATGTGACAGGACATGTAGAATGAAGTAAGTTATTTTGGAAGTGAAATTTGCTTTTTTAACCACAAACCAAAGCATAAAATATTTATTTCGCAATAAATATCCACTAATATCACTAAAGTAAGACCATTTTTATTTCCCTAATATTTTAATGACTCCTGTAAATTTAGTAAAATGTCTAATAATAATAATAATAATAATAATAATGCAAATTGATCGCTCTCTACACGCAATCCCATTTGTGATACTAACTTGGCCTAGGCCCGTAAATATCCAAAAAAACTGGCTAATGAAACCGAGATGAGTAAATTACTTTGAAAATAAAAAAAATAATAATAATGATAATCTATATTACCAATAGTTAAAACAATCATTTTTTACATTACCAATGGGCCCCACACTAGGAGATTCCTGTATCGTGGGGACCGGTTCACAATATATGAGTCACACAAAAAAAAACGTAGCAACTTGTAGTGGCCGACAATTACAGTAATTGTACACTTCTTAAAATGTCTACATTATATTGGTATACTCCTACTTAGTAAATAATGAAGGAAAGGAAAAATCAATTAAATGTCTATTCATACATTGCCTATTACGCGCCTATATTGATATTTTAATTATTGTCAACTTTTGAAAAGTGTGGCAAAAAGGAGAGAAACGCCCTGACACCGACCGATATCGGCAGACGATATCGTGGTAGTGGGAGAGTGCACTGAAAACCAGCTCCGCTAGATTGAACTGGACCCCAGATTGGTCTGAGGGTACTTGACTTGTGGCCCTCTGATGACAATGTATGGCAACACCCGATGTACTGGTGCATTCCACCTTTCACCAGTAACAACATTTATACTATGTGTATTTTTTTTTTCCAATTGTTTTGTATAATATTATCTGTGTGTCTGTTGGTTGCTAAAATTGTTATGATTATTATTATCTGTCTTATAATATGAGTCTTACTAAGAGCTCATGGTCGGGCCTGATTTCTTGTGTCAATGAAATGTAATATATAAATAAAATAAAATAAAAAATAAAAGAGCCTCTATTTGACCATGCTTCATTTTAAATTAGTTTCTAATTTAATTACATAATAACTACTTATTTTAAGCGAGGTCCCCAGATTGGGTAAAGGCCTCCTCCAGAGATGTCTATATTGTTTTTATGAACTTCGTTTATTAAAAAACCTACTCCGTCAATGAAATGTATAAGTATAATATTATACTAGCTTTCAATCGCAACATTTTTTTTTCCTGATAAATACTTTGTGTAAAAAGCCTATGTCCATTCCCAGTCTGACAATCTTAAATATTGGTGAGATATTATTTGGAATCGGTATTTTTATTTAAATTTAATTTTAGTTTTTTATATTGTTTGATATGAATCCTATGAAGTTTGCAAATAAACCCACTCATGGTAAGCTGCTTCGTACGTGTACATACGGTGTCGTGTATACACCGTGACTAACCCGATTACTTCCAGCCCGGAGGTTTGTCGATCGTGTAACCAATAAGGTATCTAAATATTTTCACGGTACATTACATTATACCTTGGTCGAATACAATTTGAGTTAAATGTTTATAAAAATTTTAATGTTTCATTTCTATATCCACATAATATTTTGCCTTGCATTGGCAATAGAATCACGTTTCGCATGGGATTAAATATATATATTTTTCAATTGTTTTTTATTTTTTGTTGTAACTTCAACAGACATACATCATCTGCGAAATTTGTAACTGTCTATCACGGTTAATGACAGCGGAGTCTAGGGGCCCGTTTTACCTTATTATTGGTACGGAACCTTAAAAATATAATAATAATAATTTGGTTTGGTTAGTTCCACAATAATTTTATTAAATATTTTTTTACTACTATGCAATTTCATCACATTCTAATGTGGTCCCTTAGGGTAAAAACCTCCCCTAAAAAAATCATTTATCCCTTATCCTTAGCAATGCTCATCTAGTCTCTTCCTGCAATGTATACAATCTCGTCCTGTCAGGCACACGGGCGACATCTACTTTTCACGCCATGCATTCCTTTCCATTTTGAGATGTTATTGTCCGTCTTTTGTCACCGTATCTCCCAACATGGCCAGCACATATCCATCTTAAAAATATACATACATATGCTCAAGCCTGTATTACACCTGAATCACACAGGATCTAGGCAGAAATCGTTGTTTGCCATGTGCATCCTTGCATACACTTTACTCAGTTTCGAATATTACCTTTCTGAAAAAATATTTTCCAGTAGACTCTTCCTAACCCGTGGGATACACGGCCGTGATGGCATATGTATGTGTGCATGATTGTTTTTGCCTTGGACATGCTCTATCGACACTAAATATAACTTAATATATTTGCCTTGTAAAGTTTTTGATTCAATACCTAAGAGTAGGTAATACCTATCTAGTATAGGTCACAATATATTTCGTATGGAACACTAGCTACAGAGCTCAATAGTTATAATGCATAATTATTTTCTTGTGAAAGGTAAAGCACTTAATATTGTTATGTAATTTATTTTATAATAAACTAGCGGAAGCTACGCGTTTACACCAACGTAGGTCTCGTTCTCGTGGGATAAAATAAAGCCTGTGTTACGCGCTGATAATGAGCTGGAACAATTTTTATGATCGGTCCAGTAGTTTTGGTGCCTATTCAATACAAATATACTGACATACAAATCTTTACTTTTTTAATATGAATAAAGATACGGGTTTTTATTTATTGACAAATATTGTATTTCATTGACACAAGTTCATCAAAATGCTGCAGCAAATATTTCAACTTTCTTAGATAAATAATGGTATCAAATGTGGTATTTTATCTGTCGTTTATTTGCTAACATATTGCTTCAAAAAACTATAGTTTGTCTATGGCGAGAGAGTATTTAGATAGGAATCAAAGGTTTGAAGTGTGTGCAAATGTTATTCAAGAAAATTCTTTCGAAGAAATTTGAAAGATACATCTGTTTTTACAATATTTTCAATCTCAGGTTACTGGTCAGTCGAGGGCCTAAGCAGGTCTGACAAATTGCTTAACCCAGATTACCGATTTTCCTCGTAAAAGGATTATTGGGGTCGACACTTGATTCAACCCGATGTGGCTGATCACCTGATTTTTATACGAAGCGACTGCCATCACTTCGTAGCACCTTTTCTACACCTGGGGGTGTATTTCTTGACTTATTAAGATTTTTTTTCTGAATAATATTTGAACAGCCTTAAGACCATGTCCCTAAAGGGAGAATGAGCTTTAATGTACCTATTCTAGACTTCGTAGTATTTATACTTGCTGTATTTACTAGTTGTGATAATGTTAACTCTATGTAAACTCGTGGCATCTTGTCTGACGGAAAGTATACGTTGTGTAAAAAAAACATTAATTCATGTAAATGTTAACAAATAAATTATGTGACTACACTTATTTACGGTCTTTTATTCTTATTACAAATCCTAATAACCTTGCAAATATTTATTTAATTAATTCCTGCAAAATAATTACGCGTCTGGAAATTTATATTTTTGTGGGTCATCAACGTAATTTGAACTGTGCCCACGGGCTTATATTCATGAGATATAAATACTGTAGCCAATAACATTGTATAATTTTTTTTTTAAAGAGTAATTGTTGAGTTTCTTGCCGGGTTCTTCTCAACAAAAGCTACCTTCCGAACCCGGTGGTAACATTTATAATCATGTATAATGTATTTTGTGTCCTTCTGACGATTTGAAAGTACTTTGTAAGAAGTCTAATCAAATAAAGATATTTTGAATTTTGATTTTTTCGAATTTTGTATATTACTGAAGTAAATACTTAAGAAGAGTGGGGATAACATTTATTATCTAAAGCTAGCAGTCCGCCGCGGTTTCATAAATATTGGGTTTCCTATGTATATATAGATAAGATATATCGATACTTTCATACGAATTTAGACAAAAGCTGATAATTTGGAATCTTTTTATTTTATTTATCTGTATAGATTTACCGTGGCAAAACAGCTCGTGGCACAGTTGCTATTGCGCATATCATTCGATCAGCAAAGTTACGCAACCCTAACCCTAGCCAGTAATTGGATGGGTGACCGCCCGAGTCCCCTCCGTGCCTCGGAGAGCACGTTAAGCCGTCGGTCTTGATTGCCAATTTATCATCTTTGGCAGTCGTTACAGGTCAGTCGCAAGCCTGAAATACAACTGATTTAACCCAGATCACAAATTTTCCTCCTAAAAGAGGTTACGATGGTCAGGTGGCAGTCGCTTCGTATAAAAATCAGGTGATCAGCCACATCGGGTGGAATCAAGTGCCGACCCCAACAATGTATGGGATAAGGCCAGGGAGATGATGATTTACCGTGATAATTGGCCAGTAACAACGCGGCGCGCAGCTAGTATCAAAGTTACAATTGATTGGAGGGAGGTCATTTTCATTCCACACATGTACTATGGAAAGAAGATACCTCGAAGATAATAAGGTAGCGTGCACGTGCTCCCAATCCGTCAATACAAATCAACAATATGATTGCTTTCATATGTAAGTAATTTCGTAATACCGTTTTCTCACTGTGTTTTGCTTTGTTATGATACGACTTAAGAACTGCTGGATCTATTATGAAAGCTCATTTGTGGCATAGGCTAAGTACATTGTTGATCGAGGCGATGTTCCAACGTGACAGAAGGTTTGCCATAGTGCCAAAGACGGTGATTAGGATTGCTTCGATTAAGTGCCAACGTGACAGCAGGCGAGTTCATCGCCGTCTCAGGCAGTATACAAATGTCTTTGAATTACTTCTCAGACATAAGCAGGTTTCCTCACGATGTTTTCCTTCACCGTACAGCGCGTGGCTTGAAATTACTGCACATAAGTTTTTTAGAAAGTGTTATTGGTATACGCCCCGTTGGGATACGAACTTGCGTCGTTTGCGTAGCATGCGACTGTTCGAACCCCACGGATACCGAGTTTTCGAAGGTAGCGTAAAAGAGTATACTTTGCCCCACAAGAGAGTTACTCGTTTTTCTTAATACTGTCGTATAAAACTTATAATTATTATGCTTTCTTGGAACCTCAAATATATTACTAAATTAAAGATCTCAGAAGAGAAGAGCCGTGGTGGCCTTGGGGTTTGAGCAGTCGCCTGCTACGCAAGCGGCGCAAATTGGACTCCCAGCGGGGCCTGTACCAATTCTTAATACACGTGCAGGAATTTCACCCCACATGCTTTACGGTGAACGAAAAGTTTGCCTGAGGCGGCTATGCAATCACCCTCTGTCACGTTGGCACTTAATCATATTCGGTGAAATGTGGATGTTGTTGTCACACCTATGCTTACCCCTTCGGTGACCCTTCTGGGTTTTCGTAAGCATATTTATAAAAAAAAATATGATCTCGTACGTGGTAAAAGATTAATTATATACTGAAGGATATCCCACCCTGCGTGGGCTTCCTATAATTTATGTATTGTTAGAATTTATCGCTATTAAGCACTGAATATTCCAATTGACTGGCTACTGACTTGATGTGACTTAAATGCTACATGAATATTCAATGGCTAAGCTTTGCATATTTCTATGACGTCTTTATCCTATCACTTAGATAAAAAAACAGCAAGATAGTTCGAACTCATAAAGTTACTTGGAACTTATTTATTTGCTAGTGGTTTCTGTTTCGTTTTTTAGGTTTTTTCGGTTTCTAGCTAATAAGTCTCATGTTATATTTTATAAAAGTAGTCTTAATTACTCCTTGTAACATTAGCTATTTGCCAGTTAAAGCCCCGTTAAAATCGATCCAGCCGTTTCGGAGTTATCCGGAAAAAACAGATTAGAAAGACAGAGAAAAACAAAAATTGGGTTTTCAATGTCAGTACCGTATATACTTTCATATGCAATTAGTGAACAGCTGTTATTTTGGAATGACACACAGACAATTTTTTTATCTCTATAGATATTAGTGATGTAACGGATATTTGCATTCGCATTCGCATTCGCGAATATCCGCGTATTTTTCAATATTCGCATTCGCGAATATCCGCGTAATTTTCAATATTCGCATTCGCAAAATTTTCGCGAATATTTAGCGAATGTTTTTATGCCACTTTGTCCCTTAAATAACAGTTAAATAAAAAATAATTTAAAACTAACCTCAACAAAACTTTTAGAATTAACTTTCTGTGACTAAATTCATTCATTTAACCAATATCGGCTCGGCTATGTTCAATTTAAACATGGTCGACACGAAACGTCAAATCTGTCAAACATTACACGCGCGTTTTTTTGAAAAATTAATATATTCGCATTCGCAAATGTTAAAGATAAATATTCGCAATCGCATTCACATTCGCGAATGTGAAAATTCCAGCATTCGTTACATCACTAATAGATATATATCGCACCCTCAGAACGATAGGGGATCTACTCCAAATTTTGCGAAACCGAATTAAAATCATAGACAGCTCAACTTTCCGAATTTCCAAAAACTTTTTAATTTTTGAGCCCCTATCATTCTGAGGGTGCGACATGTCGATTTATTTATTTAAAGAATTCCTGACTTGGGAATAGTATAAAACGTATTGCATTTCTCATCAAATTACATTGTCCTTAGATTCCATAATGGCTTGTTATTATGTTGAGCGAGGAGGTTTGTTTCAATTACGTTTATAACAGCATTTTGCTGTTCGCGGCCGCAATAATTAAATACGTCTAATTTATGTTTGCGGTCGGCTGAATTGCATTTTTTTCATTCCGTATCTTAACACTAAAAACAGAAACCTTATTCGATCCCATGGACACAGTTCCAGTGCAAAAAAGTCGATAAAAAAACTAAAATCACTTACTACGCCTAATTGTGTAGCTTGAGATGACCAGCCCCCACAAGCTCATTTTATAATAACCTCGTGTTGAACCTTAATAATTTCCAAAGATCGTCGCCCCAATTCCCCATGTCTGCGGATTGCTTTATAATTTATAAATATCACTCTCTAAATTCACAAAGAATACTTAACTTGCTCACGGAGTTGAACTCCACGCTAAGAGTTTTGCAGAATCATAATACAAGGTACTCGACACCTGCCAAACCTTCTAACATGTTCTTAGCTCTCTCTCATTTGCGACGCCTTTCATTATTCAGTACCCCTATCACGACTATGCCACCGTTTTCGTTATCTATACTCGTTAGCTTCTCACATTTTGTGAGAAGTTGTGCAGTGAGACCTAGCGGTGATGTCAAAAATTAAAATATCTCGTACAAATATTGCGAGTGACGCTCGCGAGTATAGTTCACGAAAACAGTGGCAAACTCGTGATAGGGGTACTTAACATGGCGTTTAATCTAATCTAAATATATGTAACTCAAAGGTGACTGACTGACTGACATAATGATCTATCAACACACAGTCCAAACCACTGGACAGATCGGGCTGAAATTTGGCATGCAGGTAGATGTTATGACGTAGGCATCCGCTTAGAAAGGATTTTGATAAATTCTACCACCAAGGGGGTAAAATAGGGCATTCAAATTTAGACTACTTTTAATAAAAACTTAGGCACAGCTCGTATATAAAAAGAGATAATAGTATCTATATAGAAAATTAAATTGTCCGCTTGCAATTCCAAAAACCACCTGTTCACTAAATCCATATGAAATTATGATACATAGATGAAAAAAAATTTTTAGAAGAATTCTATGTCTATCTACTTATCGGTTTGTTCCGACAAATCTCTGGAACAGCTCGACCAAATAATGGAACCTTTACAGGCAGATATCCGATGTTACACTGGAATAACTTAGGCTATTGTTTTTTTAAATCAATGTCCCACGAAATAAATCCATCACAACTAGTTAATGCGATTAAAAAATAATAAGTTTTTGAAAAGTTAGATTATAATTTATAAACAGTTACCCTCCACGGCGCTCACGACTCGTATTCAAATCAAGTCCAGCAGATCTCGGCCGGCTAATGACGCTGCTTTGTGGCTGTGAAGTGAAATCACAAACGGGACAAAGGAGTCATCTGGTAATAGCTCTCCATTGAGCTTTGTTTTATCACTGTCTACGTACAGGGGCTTTACCATGACCTCTTAATTCCATGATAGTTTTACTCTTATTATGAGACAGATGTATTTGTCGTGTATACATCTGTCACTGTCACACAACTGTAATAACATTGCAATAAAAGCTCGTGCTTGGGCTCCAGGTTGTATGTCGCGGGTTATGTTACAACAGCGCTTTGTTGTTGCGGACGGATTGACTGTTTCCAATACTATAATAGCTGTGGTTTTGTTGAGAATTATTAGTTCATCAGCGGAGGTGTTGTTATCACAACACCCACTTTTCACCGAATTTGATCAAGTGACAACGTGACAGATGGTGAGTCTTCTCAGGCACTATACATACGTCTTTGAATTACTTCTCAGAAATATGCAGGTTTCCTCACGATGTTTTCATTCACCGTAAAGCATGTGGTGTGAAATCACTGTACATAAGTTTTTTAGAAAATCTCATTGGTACGGGCCCCGCTGGGATTCGAACTTGCGTCGCTTGCGTAGCAGGCGTCTGGTCAAACCCCTCTCCGATAATTATAAGAACAATAAAGCTTTTCTCACTTCTCTGACATTTTTGTTTTAAAGAATAAAGTGCTAATTAGTTCCAACGAGACTCGGCACTTTGACTTTCGGGGTGTCGTTACATAATTTATGTTTTTCGTACCTGCTTGGTGTGATTACCTTTTTGCCCTGCGACGAGTGGTATCCGGACATATCTAATATACAATCGGAATCTCGGAAACGGCTCCAATGATTTTCAAAAAAATTGTGCATGTAGGAAAAAAATATTCTGGCGGACGTCAGTCTCGAACCGGGGTACTCTACTTTCGTTATCGCCCCGTAAGCTGGGAGCCTCACCTTTGAGCTACCATAACTTGACGGAGGATGTCGGCGAATTTGCTGGCGTATTATAATCATATTTTATGAGTTTTTCAGTGCCTGAAAACATTTTCAAAACGATGTTTTCCATAAATGAAACCTAGCTATATCTATTGTTTGCCCCTGAAACCCCCTAAATGCAAAATTTCGTGAAAATCGTCGGAGCCGTTTCCGAGATTCCGATTATATATATACAAGAATTGCTCGTTTAAAGATAAGATACATTTTGAGTTCCGCGGGCATGAAATTCAATCTACGCGGGTGCGTCAAACCACAGGGCACAGCTAGCTAAAAATATTGTGAAAGTTTGACATACGGACGGAAAATTTAATTAGCAACCGATACAGGTACTTCTAATCTAGATGCTGATGAAAGTTCAGAGGAATCGGTAAGTTTATATCGAAATTACGTTGAATTCACCTCCAGTAAAGGTCATAGGTTAGTTGAATCTTGTCTGTCTATATGTATGTTACATACTAATATGTTAAATTGTTCATTTAATTACATATACTCACGCTTGTATTCCCCGAAGGGGTAGGCAGAGATGATTAATCTCTGCTTACCCCTTCGGGGACCCTTCTGGGATGGTATAGATATATATATACATCTCATAATAGGAGTTAAACTATCATGACAATAAGAGGTCATGGTAGGACTCCAGAAATCAGAATTCCACCAACAATTTTAGAGATTGCGTGTCGCGTTGCTATTAAACGATGTCGCGACAAGTCATCAATCTCGCGCTCGCCGCTCTACATTTTGTCAAATGTTCTCTAAAAGGTGCCTTTTCTCTGTTGCTTCTAAGCGATTAAATTCTAATAACAAATAATAAATAAGTAACTAAAATCTAATTACAAGTAGAAAACTTGGCCCAAATCGGTGTCTCTCGGGATCGTGCCAAGAAGGCTGGCAGCATTGCCACGTTGAATAGCAATGCTGATTCTCTGAGCGAGAAAAGCCCCAGCCCGCTTGTCACGAGAAGCTTCTACCAGATGACGTGCAACCTCTTTGAAAAGTTGATGAGCATCTGGACCCCAAGGTCCCAGAGTTTCAACCGCAAACGCAGAAAATATGTATCCTTGACCAATGCGAGCATATTTCCGGCGCTTGAGGCACTCCTGCTGAGCAGCAGCAGCACCGGCCGCCACAGCAGTGCCGGGGAGATGGGACGGAGCCAACGTATCGACACACGTGGCATCCCACACCAGCGGCCGACCCAATCTCCACGGCACCAGTGACATACCATTCGGCCTCCGGCCATCGCTGCGCATCAAACCTACTGGTTCCAGTACAGCAGGCACCCCGGCGGTGACCAGAGCCCGGCGTATTAGGTCATTGATGGAAGAAGCGATTAAATAATAAAACAGACAAATATAAACGAATATTAGTTAGTAAAGGTAAGAAGTACCAGACTTAATTTCATGGGCGGCTCGCGGAAACATGCTTATGTTATAAGAGTTTCAGAGATTACCCGGAACAAATAGACAGACAGAGATACAAGCAGAGAAAAATTTCGAAAATTTGTTTTTTAAGTCAGCACCGCATATACTTTCATATGCATTTAGTGAAAAGCTGTTACTTTGGAATTACAAACAGACACTTCAATTTTGTTTAACTTCACATTTATTTAAGAAAGGGTTCCGCGGGAATTAAATTAAATCTACGGGAATGAAACCGGTGGGCGCTGGGTGTAATAATTGTACTTGCAGGTTCATTAAAATCGATTCATCCATGCATGAAAGAGTTACATACATCTGTACATCTTATACATCCACACATAATTTTTTTCGCGTTTATAATATTAGGAGCAGTGGTGGCCTTGGGATTTGAGCAGTCGCCTGCTACGCGAACGACGCAAGTTCAAACCCCAGCGGGGCCTGTATCAATGAGTTTTTTTATAGAAACTTATGTTTGGAAGGATGAAATCGTGAGAAAACCTGCATATGTCTGAGAAGTAATTCAATGACGTATGTTTAGTGCCCGAAGCGGCGATGGACTCACCATCTGTCACGTTGACACTTAATGATATTCGGTGAAATGTGAGTGTTGTTACAACATCTTTGCTTACCCTTTCGGGGACTCTTCTGTGGCATAAGAACAAGAAGAGCCATATAAGATTGTGCTATTTCTTAATAAAGCTTTACATTGTAGGCATAAAGTCGCGTCGCGCAAACCGACCCTTACAGAAGGTGGTCACGTCGCAAGCTTAATCTACACAGCAATAAAGTTCCACCAATCCGTTGTATTAGCGAATACATAATTTAGCATTTACCCGTGCCATCTATTAGCTACACAAATAAACACCTTCAGTTTCAACAATAAGGTATAGAATACCATATCAAGGCACTTGCGATCCTGATTCCCCAAATGGCCTTTCCAGGTATCGGTAATAAATGGCGATATAAATTTTGTACACATTAGTTTTATGGACTTAAGCTCTTTAAAAGTTGTTCATATTTCAAATCTATACTTATATTATAAAACTGAAGAGTTTGTTTGTTTGCCTTAACGCGCTAATTTCAGGAATCGTTTGAATTGAAAATTATCTTTTATTGCGTCGAGGATGGCTTGAGGAGCTCGTGGCACAGTTGCAATTGAGCATATAATTCGGTCAGCGAAGTTAGGACACCCTAGCCAGTAGTTGGATGGGTGACCGCCCGAGTTGCCCCCGTGCCTCGGACCGCACGCTAAGCCGTCGGTCCTGGTTGCCAATTTATCAATCGTTACAGGTCAGTTGGAGGCCTAAAATAGTCTGACAACTGGTTTAATCCAGATCACTGATTTTCATCGTTAAAGGGGTTGCGAAATTCAGATGGCAGAAGCTTCGTATAAAAATCAGGTGATCAGCTGCATTGGGTTGAACAAAGTGCCGACCCCAACAGTGTATGGGATAATGCCAAATGATCGAGGAAGGATTTAGGTTTAGAATAGAAGAAAAAACTAGTTGATGTCATTCCTACGCGAGTAGTCACATAAAAATATCAAATTGATTTGATTTGATTAATTCCTGGTTAATGGCAATAGGCTCGTCCATATTACAAAGGACTTAAGCATAGCCGGCAATGTAGGTGTAATATAACTAATAATAAACTTCTGCCTCAAACTACCTACAACATGTTGCCTACTTGTACATTTAATATTCTCTATCGGCTTTTGTGCACAGGAACTGTGGGCTTATATATATTTTGTGATTTATATTGCTCAAAATTTCAAAATATTGTATGTATTATATCACAGTATAAACACACGTGTTTTTTATTACATTCAACATTTTAAAGCAAGTGATACATAATTACGCGTAGACAGTTACTTAATCAGTCTGTTTCCATTAGCCACGTAGCGATGTCACAAATTCTCTTTGAAGCGGAAATTGCATTGTAAACGACAAACTCGGGTACATTTAGGTAAATTGCTTGTTACCAGCCCTCCAAGTACCGGGGGCTTGGGAGATGAATGATAAGAAAGAAAAATTAGGAAATTGATTCATTTACTCTCTAACACTTTAGATGACTTCGTGTTCTATGATTGACATTGACAGTGTTTGACGTTTCTTTGATCTATAGTTAGAAATTATATTTTTACTAGCGGATGTCACGCGGTTTCAGCCGCGTAATTCCCGTTGCCGTGGGGGTACGATGATGAAATAAAGCCCGTATTAATCAGTGATAATGTAGCATTATAATGGTGAATGAGGTTGTAGTTTTAGAGTAAATGGAGTAAACCTTTCCTCTATATAATATTAGTATAGATTTAGTTCAGGACTTAAACGGTGACTCACGATGGAGCTCCGCAAACAAGCTACGAGGCCTACGCCGTAGGACGTGCTACGAGCAATCGCTACGCATTTAGCGTAGCAGCGAAACGAATGTAGCGTAGCAAGCGCTATTAATTTTTACACGAACAAAATGGGGAATATAATATATTATATAAGTAAATATATCACACTTTATTTTTCAAAAGACATTTTAGGGGTCGACGCTTGATTCAACCCGATGTGGCTGATCTTTATACGAAGCGGCTGCCATCTGACATTTGTAGCGCCTTTTCGTAAAATCAAATTCAATATTACGGTCTCCGTCATCTATCATATTTTAAAGATCATCATCTTACAAAATTATATTTAAATCTAAATTTAATTGAAGAATACATATTTCCTGCGTTTGTGGTTGTAGATCTGGAGCCTTGGGGTCCTGATGCATACCAAGCTTTTCAAATTGCACATACATACATACATATGCTCACGCCTGTATTCCCCGAAAGGGTAAGCAGAGGTGTTGTAATCACAACACCCACTTTTCACCGAAGATGATTAAGTACCAACGTGGCAGATGGTGAGTCCATCGCCGTCTCAGACACTTTACATACGTCATTGAATTACTTCTCAGAAATATGCAGGTTTCCTCACGATGTTTTTCCTTCACGGTAAAGCACGTGGTGTGAAATCACTGTACATAAGTTTTTTAGATGAACTCATTGGTACAGGGCCCAGCTGGGATTCGAACATGCGCCGCTTGCGTAACAGACGACTGCGCAAACCTCAAGGCCACCACGGCTTTTATTAAAATTGCACGTATATAAAAATATAGAACTGATAGAGCAAGTGTTAAAAAAGTGTGAAGAGAACATATGTCGAGCTATGTTGTGTCGGTGACTGTACTTAAGGTGGTTTAACCTATAATAACAGATTATCGAGCTCAAGAATGGATGCTGTCCGTTAAAACACCCATTTTTAAGGGCCTGAATAATGGCATTCATCCCCGTGAGCTTTTTCGCACCTTTTATATGAAGATAAAACGGAGCGATCGATCAATGCCCCTGAATTTGGATTAAAAAGTAGTCAAACACGAAAACTCCTTGATTTAAATGTTCCGTACCTTTTTTTAATCTTCACACAATTATAGTCATTCTAATGGAAGTCCTTCTTTTGAGGATATATTGTATTACCTCTCTGGCCTCATTCCATACTTTGTTGTGGTCGCCACTTGCGGCTGATCACTGGATTTTGATACGAAGCGACTGCCATCTGACCTTCGTAACCCCTTTTACGAAGAAAATTGGTAATCTGGGTAAAACCAGTTGTCAGACTCGAACAACGACTGAGAATAGAAAATATTTTTTCAGAATTTTGAATATTTTAAATGTATAGTAAATGTAATCGAAGTGTCTCTTTGGAATTCCAAAATAACAGCTTTTCACAAAATTTTTAAAAACATTCTCTGTCGTTCTGTCTGTTCTGGCTAATCTCCGAAACAGCTGGACTAATTTAACGGTAATTACATTGGCAGATAGCTAATTTTACAAGGAGTAACATAGGCTATTTTTATTTTTAAAAAACATTAGGGTTCCGCGGGTCACCCATGGAATTAGCTCTACGCGGGTAACATCGCGGGGCACAGCTGGTGTGTGTGTTAACCTACTGAATAACTCAAGCCTTTGATGTTCCCTATAAAGGCCAGACAACAAAGTAATAATAAGGGTTTCCCTATATCCGGGTTAGATCCCTAAAAAATGAGAAAAATATGTTTGCTCAACAATGTTTGCTCTCCGTCGGTCCGCAAGATAGCGATTAAGCTTTTCATGTGTATATTTTACAAAAATGATTGTCATACCTAAGAGTTTTATTAAATTTATTTTTTAAAAGCTTTCAGTGAGCCGTGGTGACGCAAGCGACGCAAGTTCGAATCCCATCGGGGCCTGTACCCAATGAGTTTTTCAAAAGAACTTATGTACAGTGATTTCACACCACGTGCTTTACGGTGAAGGAAAACATCGTAAGGAAACCTGCATATATCTGATAAGTAATTCAATGACGTATGTAAAGTGTCTGAGACGGCGATGGTCTCACCCTCTGTCACGTTGACACATCATCATATTCGGTGAAATGTCGGCGTTGTTGTTACAACACCTCAGCTTACCATTTCGGGGACCGATGGCGTGAGCATTTTTTCACGTAGGTACTCTGTAAATTCGGAGCAAATGCGAGAGAGCATCGAGCAACGATTAAACTCAACTCAAAAAAATATGAAAATATTTATGATAAGATAGACAGAGCACACAATGTATTTCTACACGTAGTTTAAAAATTATATTTAAATTTTAACGCTTGTCCTTTGCACAAAGTACATTTAAATACATGGTATTCAGTACTGGTACTTAATTACTGCCTAAATTAAATTAAATTCAAAAATGTCGATTGAGAAAAAATATATATTTTTGATGAGGGGCGAGCCCTTATCGTTCTGAAGGTGCGATGTGTAACCATTTTCATTTGTGATTTTCCATACCAATAGCTGACAATAATTTCCACCGACGTAAAAGCGTTACGCTGTCTTTAATACAACTTAAGTGGAAAAAAGGAGGGTGTCAGAAAGCAATAAT
Organism: Watsonalla binaria; assembly: GCA_929442735.1. NCBI lineage: Eukaryota > Metazoa > Arthropoda > Insecta > Lepidoptera > Drepanidae > Watsonalla > Watsonalla binaria. Next base: position 2,936,505 of record OV838941.1, read on the forward strand.
GGACGGGGAAAAAATCTGCTCACTTCAAATATACTTCGAGCCGGGATGGAATGGGGATGATGTTAATGGGCAATATAGTGTTTAAATTTTATTAATTTTAATTTAATTTTGATCTTTAAATAATTGTTCCAAATCTTAAGGTTGTGGGTAGACCTTGGACTTCATAAACGTCTCTTGAAATTCTAATCTATACATCTATACAGATAAATAAAATTTAAGTGTCCGTTTGAATTTTAAAACTAACAGCTTTTCTCTAGATACATATAATTAGAGTTAGCACGACAGTGACACAGAAAAATCTTTTTGTTATGTTACTCCTTGTAACATTAGCCATACACCAGTGAAGATTTCTCTAAAATCGGTCAAGCCGTTCCGGAGATAAGCCGAAACAAACAAACCGACACGAGAATTTTATTTTTTAGTACATAGAACGTACGCTACACTCAATTAGTAAATGTAAGTATATCTAAGTAAGTTCGTTCTTTTATCCCGTGTAAAGCAATTTCCAACCTGTTACGCGTATAAAAGCAGCGATTTTCAGAAATTATTGTTGCCTCCATTAGCCGCCCTTAAAAATGTATTAAGCTTTCAAATGGCCGTGTTACTCGTACATACGCGACGCGATTTACTGTTAGGAATTCTTTGCTCAGAGATTTTGGTAATTATGTTTTGACGAGTAAATGTATTTAAGCCGAACAGACGCTTATATTTACTATGTACGTGCTGTGAATCGTTGAGGAGTTTCATCGACTGTCTTTCAGCTCCATCATCAGATCGATCGATAAAAACTAGCTCGTTGTTGTAGAAGTCGCAAAAGCAAGGGGTCTAAAAATTTGGTTGTGGTATCCCCGGCTGCAGGCGGAAGTTGGCTAGAAAAAGCTAATGATAGAGAAAGATTGCATTCCTTGGAGGAGGCTTTTTACCATACGGGGTCCATGCAATTAAATAAGCAGATTGTTGATAATTGAAACAAACAATAATCAAACTAATTAGAAAATAGATTTTATAGTTAAGAAATCATCATCTCAATGTATTAAATGCCAGTTGCATTTTAATTAAGTTAGTTAGTTAGTTTATAGATTAATTAAGTTACCAATCTTTCAAATATGTACCATGCACGGTATTAATTAAAGCTTTATTATTATTATTATCCCCTGCTTATCGCAAGAGGCTACTAAAAGGGGGCCAGAGAGCCTGCAATGGTCAGACTGGGAGTTCTGACTGCCGGGATTGCGGGCCCGGGAAGGTGGCATCGCAATGTGTCTCGCGCTTGCACAGCGAGGTCTCAATGGATGGCGACACTGCTGCCCCGGGGATGTGCCCCGGAAAAGGGTGGGGGGATACTGGTGCGATCAATCAGAGTATTTGAGGTCCCCCTTAAGCGCGGAGGATGGTCTCCAGGGGTTTTTACATACCTAGGGGTACTACTTACCTCTCCCAGGGCGGTCGGGTACCTATTGTACCCAAAACGTTACTGCGAGAAAAGTGTTTTTGGGTTTTTCACCTTTAACTTCCCAGTAGCAGGGGATTTTTAAATAACTTGCGGAATGTGGGTGTACTATAACCACACCTCTGCCCACTCCCTCGGGAATACATATTCAGCAGTAGCGCTTACGAATACTTGACCAATTAGGCTATTATCTTCATTACATATTAAATTGTATTTTTGTATAAAAAAAAAATCACTGAATATTGTGATGAAAATCCTTGGATCCATAGGTATAACGCAGTGGATTGTACTATTGAATACAATGTCTTGAGCTTATATGACGTCAGTAAAATGTTGCCACTATTCAACGTTTTATTATGGCAGGTCGCTTTGCGGCTTAAGTGGCCAGTTACTAAACGTATATGCCCGCATTACAACTAGTGCTGCATTGTAAGATTGTAAGAAGCATTGTTCGAGAAAAACTTATCCTACATAAACATACTCAGTAAAATGTATGTATGATTAACAAAATTATAAACATCTTTATTAGACATTTAACCGAGAGAAAGAGCCGTGGTGGCCTTGAGGTTTGAGCAGTCGCCTGCTACGCATGCGACGCAAGTTCGAATCCCAGCGGGGCCTGCACCAATGAGTTTCTCTTAAAAAACTTATGTACAGTGATTTCACACCACGTGATTTACGGTGAAGGAAAACATGGTGAGGAAACCTAATTATTTCTGAGAAGTAATTCAATGACGTATGTAAAGTGTCTGAGACGGCGATATACTCACCATCTGTCACGTTGGTACTTAATTTTCATCGGTGAAAAGTGGGTGTTGTGATTACAACACCTCTGCCTACTCCTTCGGGGAATACAGGCGTATGTATGTATGTAGACGTTTAACATAGAACTTTCAAATCATTACATACTAATACACTGCCAGATTCAGGCGGTTGGTTTTACTGAGAAGAACCCTGCAAGAATCTCAGTAATATTAACTCTTTTCAAAAATATTTGGGTAAAACAAAATAAATATGTAAGTCCTGAAAACTGTTCCAATCCACAAAATGTCAATAAAAAACATTATAAAAACTAATAGTAGCTACTATGTACGATATTGTGTAGCATTAGATGACCAGCCCCCACAAGCAACGCCAATTTACAAGTATGACGTGAATGCCAGCTATTGTCCTCTTATGGGTTGGAGAAGACCATAATAATTATAACTTCTGTACATACTACCTTGTGCCTTTACGCTGCGTGGTAATTCGCATACAAAATTTCAACCCCAATTTACCTTATAGGGGTAGAATTTCAATGTAGAGACTGGCGTTGGTCAGGTTCATAGGCTCCAGTAGTTGCTTACCATCAGGTGAATTGTGGATTTGCTGTATGGTTGGTAGCGCAGGTGTTTGCCATCTTTGTAATAATTATTATGAAAAATGATATATAGCTACTGGAGCCAACTATGTTCGTGTAAGCAAGACGTATTGAATTTCTTGAAATAAAACTTCAATACACTGCTTAAACCGATGATGGTAGGCTCGCAGGTGCCATCACGAGCTATGAGCGCTGACCTTGAACGCGTCTCTGCCTAACTATTCTCGCTGAGCGCTCATTACTCGAGACAGCACTTGTATCATGATACCGCTAATATAATAAACAGACATTATTTCTTAGCGTATATTTCCTATTTTAGCCGATGTTCCGAGACATTATCTCAGGTTACACCTACGCGAAGTTATTCCTCGAATTGGCGAGGAATGGCTCGCAATTAAAAGTTTAATTAATAAAACATCCATTCTCAGAAATGTTTTTAGTTCCAGAATAATCTACGTATTAATGGTACCTTTTTAATATGTATTTGCTACGTATTTTCTGGATTTATCTTGATTTATTTAACTACATAAATAATTTTTTCCTGTTTGTTTTTTGTACCACTAAGGTGGGCAAGCATCAGGGGCCTGACCACGAGCTCTTATAGCAAAGATAATTCAGCTGTGTGACAGTGACAGATGTATGCATGTCAAATACATTTGTCTCATATTAAGAGTAAAACTATCATGGCAACAAGAGCTCATAATAAGGGCCCCTGGCCCACCACGGTAAATATCTCTTAATTTGTTTATAAGTCATAGTTTTGCTATGAGGGTTATGTATTTTCTTAATTCTGTGGTCTTTCTGAACTGTTATAATCAGAGTTGCAGAGATTCAGGAAGATAGCATATCCCGCCCTAAAGGGCCGGTAATGCATTTGCAAGCCCTCTGGTGCTGCAGACATTCATGGGATGCCGTGAACACTTTCCATCAGATGAGCATCCTCGTAAGAAAGTGATATGAAAGAAAGAATATAGACAGAGACATTTTCGTATTTAAGTATAATATTAGTTTATATATCACATTTTTACTGGCTCGTAAATATGTATAACTTTACTGGAAAGTCAATAAGCTCCACCAATTTAATACGAAACGATAAAACCCAAATTTACAGAGCACCTGCTGCATAAAACGAATAACTACGTACTAAATATTTAACTTTATAATTTACTAGGTATGCCCCGCGATTTCACCCGTAATTACAGTACTCGATATAAGTATATAGGTTTCCTCACGGTGTTTTCCTTCACCATAAAGCATGTGGTGTGAAGTCACTGCACATAAATTTTTAGAAAATCAGTACAGGCTCCAACAGGCAAAACAGGCCATATTTCAAACCCAAGCAAGCAAAATGCGTCGAGTGCCAGGTGTGGCTCATCGACGACAGTGTCCCCAGGGATCGCCATCGAGGAGCTAAGTCACTCGACGGAGGCCCCCGAAGAGACTGTCGGCGACGTCCAGGGTGCACCGTCCTGAAGCCATTGTCGTTCCCTCGGACGTATCCTTAGGACAAACGATGGATCGGGCACACGAGGAGGTCTCCTGGCCTTGCACCCCAAGCAAAACAACACCATATACTAAGGGAAGTCATGAAGGCATTAAGGCTGAATAATATTAATATTTCAACCTATATTTTAGTATTCATCTTCGATAAATACTAATATATAGGTAGTTATTAGATAATATAAATCTATAGCTTTAACAAATGTGTATATGTTTACAATTAATAAATTATTTAATAAGTAAATGTATTGACGACTCGATATGAATGTTATAAGATGGCGTCACATGTTTTTTCTTTGAAATGTGACGGTCGGTAAAGGTTTCAAAAAGAATAATCACACGTCGCCGTCACGAAGTGAGGGTGCGAAGCTCGGTGTTCGTAGAGTTGAATTATTACTTGGATTTTGTTTGAGTAAACGGCATAATAAGTGAGTACATTGAAGCTGTGGTGGCCTTGGGGTTAGAGCAGTCGCCTGCTACGCAAGCGACGCAAGTTCGAATCCCAGCGGGGCCTGTACTAATGAGTTTTTCTCAAAAACTTATGTGCAGTTATTTCACACCACGTGCTTTACGGTGAAGGAAAAGATCGTGAGGAAGCGTGCATATGTCTGAGAAGTAATTCAAAGACGTATGTATAGTGCCTGAGACGGCTATGGACTCACCCTCTGTCACGTTGCCACTTGATCATATTCCGTGAAATGTGGGTGTTGTTACAACACCTCTGCTTACCCCTTCGGGGACAATTCTGGGATGGCGTGAGCATATTTATTTTATTTATTTATACATTTTATTGTTTTATTTGAATAACTTCCTAAAATATAACTATATAGATAGACCTGGTAGCTAATTGGACACAAATATTGGTGTGAGACTAACCACAACCCATACACACCTGGAGTCCTCCTCCAAGGGTAATAAACATATGACCTACATAAAGAAATATCAAATAAAAAGATTCATAAAGTTTTCATTTAACGACTGTAGGATCATCTCTGGTTTATATCGAAGCAAATTGTATGTACGGTGCCCCAAGAAAAGGCTTGGACACGTTCGAACGTCATCGCTGGATACGTCGCGTTTAGCGCTTTTTTTTATGGAGACGTAAAACTTACGCAGGCGATATCATCAACGTAAAAGCATGCAATGATCCTTCTTTCAACCGACTGCTTCGTGCAACGCATTTCGCCGCCATAGCTATTGTCATCGTCAAATTTGTCTTTATTTCATGTTTTGAATTTTCAAATATTACTGTGTAACTAAGCTTAAGTCTGCAATATCATCATCATCTCCCTGGCCTTATAGCATATATTGTTGGGGTCGGCACTAGATTCAACCCGATGTGGCTCCATGTTAGTCACAATCAACTTATTAACTCCCTGACCGTTATGTGCGCCTGGTACTTCGTGTACCATATCCTCATCTCCCTGGTCTTATCCCATACATTGTTGGGGTCGGCACAAGATTCAACCCGATGTGGCTCCATGTTAGTCACAATCAACTTATTGACTCCCTGTCCGTTATGTGCGCCTGGTACTTCGTGTACCATATCATCATCTGCCTGGCCTCATCCCATACATTGTTGGGGTCGGCACTAGATTCAACCCGATGTGGCTCCATGTTAGTCACAATCAACTTATTAACTCCCTGTCCGTTATGTGCGCCTGGTACTCCGTGTACCATATCATCATCTCCCTGGGTTTATCCATACATCGTTAGGGTCCGCACTTGATTACACCCGATGTGGCTGATCACCTGATTCTTATACGAAGCGACTGCCATCTGACCTTCGAAACGCTTTTTAGTAGGAAAATCGGTAATCTGGATTTAACCAGTTGCCAGACTCTCTTAGGCCTCCGACTGACCTGTAACGTCTGTCATATTATATTCATTGAAGAATAAAGAAGTTAAAATAAAATGAACCCTAAAAGAATATAAAATAGGTATTATTTTACAACATCCACTCATGATGTTGTAAAGTGTATACGCCAAAGGTTGAGTTATGACGCGAGTTTATTGGTTAATTTCGTTGATGGGCTGTATTGGATGTTGGCAAGTGTATTCATGAAATGGATATTAGATTGCATACATATGCTCACGCCTGTATTCCCCGAAGAGGTAAGCAGAGCTGTTATAATGTCAACACCCACTTTTCACTGAATATAATTAAGTGCTAACGTGACAAATGGTGAGTCCATCACCGTCTCAGGCACTATACGTCTTTGAATTACTTGTCAGACATATGCATATTTCCTCACGATGTTTTCCTTCACCGTGCACGTGGTGTAAAATCACTGTACATAAGTTAGAAAATCTCATTGGTACAAGCCCTGCTGGGCTTCGAACTTGCGTCGCTTGCGTGGCAGGCGACTGCGCAAACCCCAAGGTCACCACGGCTCTTTTATTAGATTGCACTTTTGAAATAATTACATTACTTAAGTATTTTGATATTAAACACGTTTTTCGGTCTTTTGAAAAAAGTGAAAAGGGTTTTTCAGACGATTACAACAAATTAATATATTTGGGATACTGTTGTACCACTATACATATAAATGAACTTACTAGAAGCATTACGGAATCTAGGAGAATATAAGTTTTTATTATTATGGTGTTTTTAGAAACTGCAGACATCAATTAAGGAGTATATTTTTAAACAAACAAAACATATGGGTAGCTTTGTATCTTCACTTCAGTCAAACCCTTTTCACAAAGACACAATGCGCTTGTATTGTGAAGTAATATAATTAGAGCTCGATAGAGCCGGAGATACCCCGCAGTTACGCTCAAAAGCTTCTAAATTAAATTTCCACGACACAATGTCGACAAAATCTTCGAAATAAGGAGGTAAAAATGTTGCTGTATGTGAAATATTAACAGTGGAACCGATCAACGTGAAACATTTTATAAATACTCTTGGAGGTATTAAAAGTAACGTTTATATTTTAAAAAAATACTCGCGTGCGAATCCGTGGGTAAAATCTAGTGTTACTGTACTTTAGGGGAATAAATACAATTCTTGGTTTAATAGTAGTTCTATCTCTTGCTAAGATACGGATTTCAAAAGGGATGGATATAGTTTTAGTCCTTGATTTAAGCCATGTAATAGTGTCAAATGTAAGGGTAGGTATGAATGCATACCGAATTGGTTATCTTATATCATAGTTAAATTCAATAGCTCCGTATTAATTCAACGTAGAGCATTCTTCGAGAGAGATCTATTTATATATATATAAATAGATCTCTCATAAATATCTCTCTAATAATAACAATGTTTTGAGCAATCTCGCCTGCTATGCAAGCGACGCAAAATCTAATCCCAGCGGGGTATGTGCAAATGAGTTTTTCTAAAAGTCATTGCAGTGATTTCTGTGAAGTAATTCAAAGACGTATGTATAGTGCCTGAGACGGCTATGGACTCACCCTGTCACGTTGCTACTTAATTATATTCGGTGAAATGTGGGTGTTGTTGTTACAACCCCGCTGCTTACCCCTTCTGGGATGACTTGAGCATATTTATTTGGTTTTGATTGTTATCAAAATTATTTTCATTATACCATATCATCAAAATACAGATTGACACAGACAGGACTCTGCGAAAGAAAAATAAACAATACATATAAAAAACAAATGGTGCTGCTAAAAGGAAAATTCGTGGAAGCTTTCACACGGGGAATGCTTCGCCTGGGGGGTTCAAATCTGTCGTCTCTCTTCACATTTTCAAATGAAATGGTGACGAACTTTGGTATATTTTTATTCTCCCTGCGAACGCCATTTATTGGCTATTTTTAATAAAAATCTCAGCGGCGTGTACCAATGAGTATTTGTAAAAACTTATGTGCAGTGATTTCACACCACGTGCTTGAAAACATCGTGAGGAAACCTGCATATGTCTGAGAAGTAACACAAAGACGTGTATAGTGCCTGAGGCGGCGATAGACTCACCATCTGTCACGATGGCACTTAATCATCTTCGGTGAAATGTGGGTTTTGTTATTACAGCACTTCTGCTTACCTGTTCGGGGACTCTTCTTATCTTAATTATTTATTAAAATTTAGATTCTGGGCCCGAAGCTAAACGGACTCCAGGCTGCTATCGGGAAATTATAAACGGACAATCCCTGGAATCCAGGACCTTATAATATTCTGAATGTCACGTCACCAACATCTCTAATTTTAACTCTAGTCACAGTATACATTTAAGTTTACAACAAGCAGTATAGTAACTAGAAACAAATCATACGAGATTCTAAGAAGCGCTGTCATTCAGAGGTGTAACGTCGAGGCAGATCGACGTTTTTAAAAACTTCAGAACGCATGTGCATTTGACAGTTCAAGATTCAAGAGGCTATTTTAGTGTGGAAATGAGGAGACTAGTGTTAACTTGTAGAATGTTTATTTTAGTATACAAGTACTTTGAACAGGGTGGAGTTGCAGAAAGATATTGTACGCACAGGCTTTAATATATATAATAATAGGCAATAGTCACGGCCCTTGACACGTTCGAAAATCCCTCGTAATTATATCTAAATTATATCTAAATGTAGACAATATTTCTTAAAATGTAGAGTGTTTCCACAGACACTGCTACTCTATATCGACCAATAGACATTGACATTGACACACAGAGTTTGATATCCGCAGATAAACACAAACATGACTATCATTCAGTTTTATTAGGCTGTTTCCATACTGCTTGGTAAGTATATATGTATACTGTGCCTTAGTGTAGTTAGTTGATTTAAATTGACTCGTCATAGAAGGGGTATTATCAGAATCAATCCGACAGACAATTAACAAATTATTATATAGGTAACTGACAATGGCCCGTGGTTTCACCTGCGTAGACTGAATTTTATTGCTGGGTTTATTTCGAGGAAGCCAATTTCCTTCTTAAATGTAGCCTAAGTTACTCCTTGTAACAAACAGACAAGCTGACAGACGTAGATTTTTTTATGTGTATCTGTTAATTTAGAATTACAAACAGACACTTCATTTATATATATTTATATAGATAAGTGGCCTGGCTCACAAATAACGCAAATCCATTACGTGTTTATCATCAATAAATATTTCCGAATGTCACCTATTAATGCGGGGATTATGAAAATTCGAAAAGTGACAATCCGACTGACTGGAGTTGACGGTACAAACACTCGTTATTAGACCAGGAGCTTGGTGAAAACTGAATTTTTTTTATTTCTTTTTTTCAATATTTTCGGACTTTTTATTTAACATAAAAAATGTCCGTAAAATTGATGACAAAGCCAATATCTTTCCAAGGAATGGGCATGAAAAAAATACACTTTTCTATTATTTTTAAATCAAACCTTAACGGCCTTTGCTATAAAAGCATTTGTTATAAAAGATCGTAAAGTTCACAGTCTTAACTACAATAATGAATATTAAATTAAATTGCAGAAACGCCATCTCTCGCTCTTCAAACATATTGATATAACGACTATCCCTTTCCAATGCCACACGCAAGCGATATCCATAATTGGGAATCACCTCATTAAGCCAAATAGGTTCAGTTTGAGTCAGCAATATTGATAATTCGGTCTATAAACGTACATACCATTATACCAGCTGTCAAAATATTGTGGATTGAGATTTTTCACTGAATTAATAAAAAGGAGGGTGTTCTATGTATATATATATGGGTTTTAGACTTTTTAGGGGATCATTTTTGTCAGAGAGCATCGTAAAAAAGTCCTTTTTATGTACCGTGATTTCACACCACGTGCATTACGGTGAAGGTTAACCATCTTTCGGAAACCTGCATATCTGAGAAGAAATCAAAGACGTATGTATAGTGCCTGAGACAGCGATGGACTCATCGTCTGACACGTTGGCACTTAATAATATTCAGTGAAATGTGGGTGTTGTAGTTAAAACACCGCTACTTACCCCTTCTGGGATGGCGTGTGCGTATTTAAATCTTTTAAATTTTTTCGTCGTTTAAAGTATATGTTAAAAAGTACCATATTATTGCCACTATCCATTTTTTTCAAGATTGTTTTCCAAGGTAATAGTGAGTCTATATTAGCGCGATGTTCATTTGATAGGTAGTTGGTAAGAAGTCCTCTGTGTAGTTTTTTTTTAATTCACTTTGCTTGCAAATAAGCTTCTCAAAAGCGTGAAAAATGCCTTAGAAAAGAAAAAAGAAAATTATTTCTGAAGTTAGTGCCTAATGTAACATCGAGCACCAACTTCGAAAGTAAGTAAGGAATGAATTCCACATAATTTAATATTACTGTCTTTGACGGCGATATACATTTTTTTAATAAACGAAATTAATTGTTTTATTCAAATACAGAATCTGTCTCCTGGACTGTAAAGGTGTTTCGATGGATTAATTGGGAGTGGCACGAGTGACGGATTTAAATTTGTCTATTTATAATTGAATTAGGCTTACTGAAGGACAGGTGGCTTATTTGATGCGGTGTCACGGTCAATGGATTCCGAAAGTCCGAATATTATTCCGCCAAGTTATCTTTAGCACAAATTAAATATATACAGAAGGTAAGCTTACAGCCATCCGTTACAGTCACGGCACGGAGTCTGAGAAGATTGAGTGACATTTTTGTACAGAATATAATATAGTTTTTGTATCATTATATAAATAGGTATAGGCATTAGCATAATATGTAACACCCTCAGAATGATAGGAGCTAAATTAAAAAAAAAATGTTTTTGGACATCGCAATCACAGATCGGCCGGCAAGTTTGAATTTTGTATTGACAGTGATTATTGTTCTAGTTTTGAGACATTTTTATAGTATAGTCTAGGTGACTAACATACATTTTTGGGCCTGTCTATGATCTTAATTCGTTTGCGCACTTTATGCACAAAAGTACAAAGCTGGACTTAATGCTATAGCATTTTCTACCAATTATAATAGAATACAAAATATAGGAGCGGGTGTGCATGGAGATGCAAAAGGACATAGGTTTACATTAATAAACTTATAAACGATTAAGATACAAATATATACGTACAAGAATAATATAATATATAAGGTTGTGAAATAATTATAATTAATATACGTATTACATATTATACTGTCGCCTATATTTCCCTAAGGAGTAGGCAGAGGTTTACCTACTTATAGAACACCCACATAACGCATATTTCGGCGGTTATGCTTAAGTCCTATGTCGTTAATCCAGGCTCCGGGCTGTTACTGGGAAATTACAGATAGAAAATCTCAGTACACTTTGCCCGACCTTGGGATCGAATCAAACCCAGGAACTCGGGCTCCGTAGTAGCATCAGCTTTAAATTGTAGTAGTAGATCCCAATAACGGTTGCCAATGTATCATCTTTGCCAATCGTTACAGATCAGTCGGAGGCCTAAAAATAGTCTGACAACTGGTTTAACCCAGATCACAGATTTTCCTCGTTAAAGGGGTTACGAAGATCAGATGGCAGTCTACATGACTCCATACACGAGTAAAAGTTACTTGCATCGATAGTTAACTTAAATTATTCTTTTATATTTAATTTTAATTTTATTTATTTATCCTGCTTTATTGTAAGGTCTTAATCACCCTACACAAAACAGAACGCGAAGAAATTCAAACTCTTTGCAATGTACTGGCTGGATATAATGTTTTGGAAAGAATTGAGTCAACGTGAATGGTGAGAATTGTCAAGTTTTGGCATGGTTGATGATGGATGATAGTCTACACTAATGGAAGGAATGTCATTCTTAAAGTTTTTAATATACTCCTTTATTTAATGTCAAAGCAATCTCAATTTGTCGAATTGAAGCTTAGGAAAATGTCTTTGTAATACGTTAATGGCGTATCGATAATCGGTTACGCGCGTCTTTCGAGTGTGACATTTCAAAAGAATTGTTCCAAGCTACAGCTTGTAGAAAGCTTATATTTATTCTGTGGAGAAATCTCTCTCCCTTACACAGGCTTTCACGACGTCAAGCCTTCCACCTTGGTAGTAAATTTGGTGGTAAATTGTATCTACAATATGCACTGCCACAGTGTTATACCGGTTCTTTTCAGAAGATTAGAAAGTTAGTTTTCGACGTTCATAAGATCCTTCACAGGACCTAAATTGGGTAAATCATTTTTATTATCAAAGGTATTAACTTGAAGCCGACCATCTATAAACTTTTTATTTTATGATTTGAGTACGGTACATTGGATGTCAATTTCAGTAATTAGTAATTACTAATGGTTGGCATATTCGACCAGCATTAACGTATATAAAGTCTGTAACTGTATTATTCATGAAATAACTATTACAGTTCAGAATTCCTATCATCATCATTAATTTAAGAGCTAGGCTCTTGTCGGTGAAGCAATCGCCAACCCTCTCTATTGTCCAAAACTTTAACTTCCTTGTACGACATGACGTTGACTTTTTCTCTCAGCTGTTGTATATAACTAATCCTTGGTCTCCCTCTTCTACGCTTTCCTTCTATCTTCCCTTCTATGATGTGTTTGATGAAAGCGTCATGTCGTAATAGGTGTCCAATCATCTTGCCCCTCCTGTTTTCTATTGTCCGGATTATCATTCTTTCTTCTTCTACTCTTACCAATACTTCGTCGTTTGTGACCATCTCTGTCCAACTTATTACAAGAATTCCTATCAATCAATCAAAATAATATATATGCTTATGCCACCCCAGAAGGGTCCCCGAAGGGGTAAGCTGATGTGTTGTAACAAAAACGCGCACATTTCACCGAATTACTTCTCAAACATATGATGCAGGTTTCCTCACGATGTTTTCCTTTACCGTAAAACTCGGTACAGGCCCGCTGGGATTCTAACTTACGTCGCTTGCATAGCATCCGACTGTTCAAGCCCCAAGGCCACCATGGCTCTTACAATGAAAAACATATCTCCCGCCTGTATTCCCTGAAGAGTTAGGCAGAAGTGAGTAGGTTTGAGACTTCAGGCGCACATTTTTGGCACAAAGCAAAGGCTAGTGTTAATTATAAATAAAAAATAGCATAAATTTATTTTTGTTTTTATTATATTTATTTTAATCATTTTAGATTTGAGAATATCATATTACGATAAAAATAAGGATTGTTTATGTTCCACATATCAACCAAAAAGCATATCTTTAGTAACCTCTAACAAATATACTACTTCTCACAATAATAAATCTATATCTATATCTATACATTTATACAGATAAATAAAATTTAAGTGTCTGAAAGTGTACACGATACATGGAAAAAACAATTACTAAAAAAAAACTCTGTCTGTCTGGCTGTTCGCTCTCGGAGACAGATGGACCGATTTTAACGGGACCTTCACAGTCTGATAACTAATCTTACAAGGAGTAACTTAGACTATTAATAAAACAAATATTCGGGTTTCGCGTGGACCCTTAAAATTAAGTCTAATCTAACTATGAAAAAAGTTAGTTAACTGCAAAAAAAATTGTTAGTAAAAAAAAAATTCAAAAACTTTTGGTTTAGCCTTTTCCCATTACCCTGCACATCATGAAAATAAAATCATATTCTAATTAAATAAGCACGCAAACGAAAATACTAAACATTAATATAATACATGAAACCTTAAAGTCGAGGTAGTGAATAGAGCCGTGCAAAGAAACGGCAACGGTTGAGAAACGCTGTATGTTTTAATTGGAAAGGTTCTCAGTGAAATATTCATGAAAACACCGGCGCCGCCCGCTAATGGGGTAGTTCTGCCCGGGTGGCTGGTTACGGCTCACCACCTGCAGGGTTGCCACATCAATTAAAACTACCTTATTTTTGAACGACAAATGCAATCCGCGTAATGAAAACTCAAATTGTATAATTATACATACAAACAACAGTCACTGCAAATGCAGGATTAATCCATACAAATATTTTGAATCGGAATTATTTATTCGGCTAGCGGAATTCATATTCATCGTGCTTTTTTTTTATTTTGTCTCGTTTAGTGACAAATTAAAAAACTGGTGAATGTAGATGGACTACAAGTACACCTCTTCGGGGAATACAGGCGTGAGTATTATTTATATGCTAACAGTAAGTTATGAATCTGTCTTATTGAAGTGTTTCAAGAATCGATACAATCGGAGTCGGACAAAGTTTCCATCAAATCCACCATCGACTCGCCCTGACGATGAAACCATCGAGAGGTGTTTCGATTGCTTTGATGCAAGCGATTGGTCCGAGTCGTGCTGAATGGAACCGATTGTCGGTCGACGCGATGCAATTATATGTTTGGGCAATCGAATCGATTAACCTCTCGCCGTCGCGCTTTGATGGCAGTGCACATAATGTCGTAATCATAAATGGAATATAAATATAAATGTTTTTTTTTATTGTTTTAAACGGCTTATGGCATCCATGGCTTTATTACCACCACCTCCAAGACTTTTGTTTAGTTTATACAAATTAATTCTCACGACATCCAAGAAATTTAATTAATTATTAAAGGGAATTAATGTATGAAAGTTTATTTAAAAAAATCTATGGCCTGTGGATGTTTGTAAGCCTTTTAAACAGTGCCAGCCCTAGTTCACCTCACAAAGAGCATCCCACGTATTTGAGACATCCGACCTGGGTCGTATATTTGGAGAATTTCACGTATTGTTTTATTGTAACCCTTACGTTCATAGCTAACCAATTATATTTAACTAGCTGATTACAACGACTATGTCTGCTCATGGTTAAGACAAATGTTCAAAGTTAATCTATATACTCATAAATTAAATTGAAGTGTCTGTTTGTAATTCCAAATTAATAGATTTTCACTAAATGTATATGAATATGTATAATTTTTTTTGCCTGGCTTACTGCCTATTTAATTTTTAAAACGAATGGACTGAATCGATGTCTGGTCTTATAAGGCTTAACTTAGGTTAAATCTAATAAGACCAATTGTATGAAATTTTGTGTGCATATCGGGTACGTCTGAGGATCGGCGAATATCAAATTATACACACTTATGCTACATACATATGCTCACCCCTATATTCCCCTAAGCGGTAGGCAGAGCTGTTGTAACAACAACACCCACTATTCACCGAAGATGATTAAGTGCCAACGTGAGAGATGGTGTCGTCGTCTCAGGCACTATACGACTTTGAATTACTTCTCTTATATAAAAATAATCATTAGAATCGAGTTATTCCGTCCTGATCCCCAATTATAATCCACCTGGGGATCAAGTTTAATTAATAATTATTTTCTATGCTGCTCTGATCCACCCTGCCATGCTGTGATGTCATCGCTTAACAAAGTTATGGGACTGTCAGCAACAAAATCGGTTCATTGACTCGAAAATTCTGAGGTAACAAACCTAAAAAAAAACACCTCCTCCTTTTTGAAGTCGGTTAACAACTTGGTAATCGTCTTCGCCTAAAATCTGAATAGTAATCAAACTTCATAATTTCGCTTCGGAGCATTCGATCCGTACGAAATGACCTAGCGTTTGAAACTCAATAGTTCTTGTCAAACAAACCAAGTTTCAGCACATGAAACTAACCGCAAGCTTACAACTTGTTTATTAAGGTTGTATTACACCAAACTTAATGCTTAGTCGGTATTACTATATCTGTATCATTACTATGGCCGTTTCTGTCTTGCATATGCTCACGCCTGTATCCCATGGGGGCAGGCAGAGACCACCGTTTGCCACATGCTACGATCCTTACATACTTCTTTCGCTTCATCCACATTCATGCATCTCTTCATACACTTTCTTCGGTTACGAGTGCTCCGAATTTGACCTCTAATGAATTTTTTTAACTCGAAAATTATCTGCTCATCTAACAAGTGACAGGTTAGACGCCTCCACCGGCAGGATCTAAGGATTTGGCTATCCGCTGCCAGTCGTAACAGTCGACTAAAAGGGGGCGTGAGGGCCTGCCAACAGTGGTGGAGTTGGTTTTTACGAGCGAGTATAGTGGCAATCTCGTGATAGGGGTACTGAGTATAGGTTTTACCCTAGATGTTTAAATTTTGTCGACATTCGATTGCGTTTTTGGTATAAATGGTGAGACGAGTGACCCTCACGATCGATGGAGCTAACATTCTTATTTAAAAAATTTGGTCTAGATAAAAAAATATCAAATTTTTAGAACACTTATTAAGGTTCCGTTCTAATCTTACATCTTAAAACGAGCAATTCTTATATACATATAATCGGAATCTCGGAAACAGCTCCAACGATTTTCATGAAATTTTGCATGTGGTTTCAGGGGCAAAAAATAGATCTAGCTAGGTTTCATTTATGGATAACATCGGTTTGACCATGTTTTCAGACACTGAAAAACTCATGCAATATCATTACAATACGACAGTCCAGTCCAGTTACTTACGGGGCGGTAACGACACTAGAGTACCCCGGTTCGAGACTGACGTTCACCGGATTTTTTTTTTAATTTTGTTCCTTTTTTTTGTCTGATAAAGAAACCGAGCACAGCTCGGCCAATAAGATATTAAATAATAATCCGTAGCATTGAGTCAACACAGGTGAATCCTTGGGAAATGCTTCAAGTCACCTTCAAGTGAGAACCAAGTCGGGAAATAAAACTATTGTTTGAAATAGCAACTTAATAACAACCTATCAATAGGTCAAATAAAGGAAAGTCGAAGGTAAGGTAAGGTAGCTAGGGACGGCAAAGTTTGAACATTTTTCTATTTCCCCCGGCGTAGGGATATAGCCGTGTATGTTTTACGGCATATGTTCGGAATCCCAATGTGGATGGATGTATCCCGGTAAATCCCATTCACGGGACCGCTCAAGCGTATGACTGATATTCTCAAACTATTGACCTCTTATTACAAAACATGATTGATGACATATAACGAAAATTTAAGGATTTTCTTAGGCAACGTTGATGATGCGGATTTTTCATTTGAAAGCCAGTTTCTTTGCGGTGGTTCTTAGCGAAGTTTGGTTAACATCGCCTAGCAGTGTAAGAGAATCAGCTCCTTTCCAAAATTATGTAAGGCATTTTTTGGCATATGATTACTGATGACCTCGGGGTTTGAGCAGTCGCCCAGCGGGGCCTGAACCAATGAGTTTTTCTAAAAACTTTTTTACTATGATTTTACACGGCGTGCTTTACGGTGAAGTGAAATCTGCATATGTCTGAGAAGTCATTCAAAGAAGTATATGTGTAGTGCCTGAGACAGCGATGGACTCACCCTCTGTCACGTTGGCATTTAATCATATTCAATGAAAATGGGTGTTGTTATTACAACACCTCTCCCTACCCCTTGGGGGAATACAGGCGCAAGCATATGTGCTTCGACCTGATTCATGCAAACCAGTTTACGTTTTAAGGGTAATATTATATTTCGGGGGTTTTAAAAGCTTTTCAATTTATTTTTTATGGTTGAGAGCCTCTGTCGAATACGAGTTGGTCGGCGCGTCTGAAACCATCAAAATACATTCAATGTCATCTATTGCTGCGTCCCGACCCACGGATTAACCACCTAATTTCAGAATTTACTAATAAAGCCCCGAGGTTTCACTCGCGTTTATTTAATACCATGGGTGGGATGAGGATAATGTTGCCAAAAAAGTTTTGTTTATGAATGTGGATGGTCATTCCTTGTAACATCAGCTGTCTGCCAGTGAAAGTCCCTTTAAAATCAGTTCAGTCGTTTTAGAGATAACCGGGACAAACACACAAAAAATAAATAAATCTTTTATTTTATGTAGGTGTCGTATACACTTTTATATGCATTTATTGAAAATTGATTAATTTTGAATAACAGACACAGCAATTTTTATTTATATGTATAGTAAAATCTTCAGGATTAAAAATGCCAGATCAAGCGACATTCGTTTTCTCAGTATTTTCCTTTTTTAAATAGCGTAGGACGTTTCGCTTTTGGCGGTGTCGGGACCAAGATGACTTGCTAAAAGTTAATTAATTAAAGCTTTTATGGATTCTTACTCTTAGAATCTGTATTTTTATCTAGCTTTTTTTGTTGATGAAGCCTAAAAGTATCATGCACTATCCTTACCAGTTGGTCACCACATTCGTGAACACCCATAAATTGAAAACGTCTTGGTTATCAGGCAAATGTTTGCCGTGCAGTCGAATAGTTACTTATGTAACAGCGCTTCTCCACTTGCTACATAGATGGCGCTACTCGCTAACAATTGTTAAGTTTGAGTACAAATACACGAGAGCCTAAATCGCGCAATAAGAGTTTTCGAGTGCATTTACAAGAAGCTTCTTACAACAGGCAGTGGATACCATAGCCAAATTCATAGACCCAGATCATGAGGTATAGGTCCGAGGCGTGCGTAGCCTCCGCCCCGCCGTCGCCGTCGTCTCAGCTCTCTCCTGATCCCAGTCGGAGACCTTCTTCTGGAACATAAACGTCTCGCAAGCCCTTCATGCCTCTCCGTTTGCCAGCATAACTTACGCGTCGCAGGGAGAGGTCCTGCCCGATCTTAGTGTTCAGGTTTCACCGAGGAACACAATACTACTTCAAGGTATCATTATTTGGATGCTTCTTTAAGGTAATTAATCATATTAAGAATACACATATCGTACCCAGTTATAAATGTGAAGGATCCTATCTTATTGATTGTAACACGAGGAGGGTTGTTTTATTGGCTTTATACGATATGAAGTGAGATGGACGAAACTAGATATGGAGTGAATGTGACGACCGTAAAAGTATCATAATACATTTATACCTGGGTTACTAGCTTTCTGTTTGCGACTTTGGTCGTGTGGAAATTGTTTTCGAAACAAAAGTCAGACTCTCCAAAATAAAATGGAGGAGGCAATTGAGGAGGGCGATGGCTGGCATTCTCGTCATACTTGTGAACAGGTGCTGCTAGTGGGGGCTGGTCATCTCAAGCTACACAATTATTCGTAGTACTTATTTTTAGTTTTTAATTTTTTTATATATCGACTTTTGTGCACTAGAACTGTGTCCATGGGCTTATATGTATTTTTTATGATTTATATTGTATTACTCAAAGCTGTAATTTTTTTTAAAGAGTAATTACTGAGCTTCTTGCCAGGTTCTTCTCAGTAAAAGCAACCTTCCGAACCTGGCGGTAGCATGTATAATCCTATGTAATCGTGTCTTTCTGATGATTTGAAAGTACTTTGTAAAAAGTCTAATCGGTTAAAGATATTTTGAATTTAGTATTTGAAATATATACTTCTGCTCACACCTGTAGTTTTGTATTTATTGGCACACCCATACTTCGCCAAGAATGATTAAGAGCGAGCCTATTGTCAGTAACCGGGCAGTAATCCAGACTCTGGCTGCAACTGGGAAATATCAGATGGAAAACTCTCTAATTTCCCAGTAGTAGCACGACGAGTGAGTTTGACTAGTAGACTTACGAGGCAGTCAACAACAGCGTTATTTGAATATTTCGGAAAACTTAATAAAGTGTAGGGAGCGCGAGTGATCGTCTCATCTCCAGCAAAGGGAAGATCTTCCAGAAGATGTCATGCCTGGGGAATACCGGCTCCAACTTTTCTAGTTGGAAACTTGTATATATACTGCAACGCGCTAGAAAACTCTTATAGCGCGATTTAGGTTCTCGTGTAATTGTACTCAAATATTGCAATTGTTAGCGAGTAGCGCCATCTATGTAGCGAGTGGAGAAACACTGCTACAACAGCAACTAGAGCTTAACATGATTCGCTCATTCCCCTGTGACCTAGAATCTTGTGTTGCCAACTTTGCATTGAAAGGAATCGCTGCGTCAGTCGTCACATGGCCAGAAGCCAAAAACACAGTAAATTTCTTCCAAGAAAGACGCTTTTATTAAAACTGCTACTAGCATGTTGACTAGACTTATCTTAGACACGTTTTATGTTTAAAAGATAATAGACATTTCAGATAATAATCTACATACATTGCTTGCTGTAAATCGGTGAGGTGTCCCCTCGAATTTCCTTCAGTCTCCATCATCAGATCGACTCCAGACCTTCATTAAGTAGTATTGCTTTTAAAGACTTTATAAAGCAGTTAACTATCGCACTACGCGTCGTTACGATTTTCGAAACTTTCCCCGCCATTTCTCGGGGATGCCATCATTAGATTCTAGTTCCTTTTCATGGTACCACACTCAGAATATCTGCTTTCCAAAAAAAATAATTATAAAAGTCGGTTCATAAACGACGAAATTATCCACGAACATCCTCAAACTCCCACATCGTTGGCCACATAAGTCAACGAGATGTCAAATGTAGATTTTAGAATAGAATTCGAAATGAAATAAAATAATATTAGTGGGGCCTGTACCAATGAGTTTTTCTAAAACTTAGGTGCAGTGATTTCACACCACGTGCTATACGGTGAAGGAAAACATTGTGGGGAAACCAGCATATGTCGGAGAAGTAATTCAAAGACGTATGTATAGTGCCCGAGACGGCGATGGACTCACCCTCTGTCACAACACCCACATTTCACCTTACTTACTTAAATTATGCGGATGAAGTCTCAGATATAAGCTAGTAGTTTATATATATCTTCACGCATGAGCGAGCAAAGTGTTTATTTGCCAGCAAACCTATAACTCGAAGTATAATACATGTTCCATTAGTCAGATCATTAATATAATTTGACATGGCAACCCCGCCCCCAGCGCCGCATTACACGAACACAGGACTCGCATTTGCCGACAGGACAAGTCATCGTGTTAGCCTTGTATCAATACAGGCGGTCCTCTGTAATGGGCAAAAACTTCTTTAACTTTATTATACACGAGATTCTGTTTCACTATACCACACTCTCAGAACGATAGAGGCTCAACGCAAAAAATTGTGAAAATAATTAAGTTAGTCAAAGTCAAAGTCAAAAATATCTTTATTCGATTAGGATTTTAACAAAGTACATTGAAATCGTCAGAATGACATAATTATACAGGAGTATACATGCTACTGCCAGGTTCGGAAGGTTGTTTTTTGTTGAAGTGTCTGTTTGTAATTCAAAAACAGAAGCTTTTCACTAATTGCGAATTGCGTATCCGATATTTAAAAAAAATTCTCTGTCTATCTGTTTATTCCGGCTAATCTCCGAAACGGCTTGACCGATTTTAACGGGACTTTCACTGGTAGATAGCTGTTACAAGGAGTAACTTTAAGTACTTTTATCAAAAAACATAATTGCTTCCGCGGGCCACGAATGAAATTAAGTCTACGCGGGTGAAATCTATTTTTCACTTATATTTAGAAAAGACCTTGAGTGTGATTTGCCCGGAACATACCATCTTTTAATACATAACATCGCTTAACATAATCCTTGGCTTAAAAGTAGTTCCATCTCTTTTTGTGACAAGGATTTCAAAAAGGATGGACATAGTTTTAGTCCGAGATCGGTCAAGTCTTCTTTAAACTATATTTTATAATAAGGTAGCTTGTATTTCACACTCGATATAATAACTTTAAGACCCCCTAAAGGCAAACTAACTTACAACAAAACACAGCTTAGTATAATATTGATCCAAAATTATTCTCGTTGATTTGGGATGACCTTTTGAAGTTTTGGCAAATTAGTTCAAGGCAATATAGACATAATTAACAGGTGCATTTTTAAGGAAAATACACTTTATATCGTAACAAATTACAGTTTATGATTGTATAGCACAGTGGACGCTGAAACGAGTATTATGTATTAAACTTCAGTAGGTTTTACGACCGACGTCTGCCCATTCCGTTGTGAAGTTTGAATCGCTTCTATTAAATGTTTAATAACGATTATTACAAGCAACATGCCGAGAAGTTGACCAGTCATTTTGAGTGTCACTTGGGTACAGTAGAAATATTAAGCTTTACAACCAGTAGGGAATCTAGGAACAACTTCTAAATGACACACTCACACATGGACACATCTTTGAGATTATGTACAGAATAGCAGTAGCGTCAATAAGGTGTGTCACGTCATGTCCGATCGCGTATACGTCATTAACGTGTTTTAACGAATTAACATTATTTTATGCATTATTTATTACAAGAGAAAATTTTATATAGAGTCGTGATGGCCGTGGACTTTGACCAGATACCTGCTACGCAAGCGACGCAAGTTCGGATCCCAGCGGGGTCTGTACCAATGAGTTTTTCTTAAAACAAATGCGCACTTATTTCAGACCACCTGCTTTACGGTGAAGGAAAACATCGTGAGGTAACCTGCATACATCTGGGAAGTAATTCAAAGACTTATGTATAGTGCAAGAGACGGCGATTGACTCACCTGTCATTTTGCCACTTAATCATCTTCAGTGAAAAAAGAGTGTTGTTCTTACAACACCTCTGTCTACCCCTTCAGGGAATACAGGCGTGAGCATATGAATGTTAAAAAATTGGTTTTATTTCCTTACTGCTAGTAAGGCTTATATTTATATTATGTCATGGGTTCTTGGCATATTGAAGTTTTACTCATGTCAGCCTTTGCATTGTTAAATGAACTTAAAATGAAATGTTGAATGAACGGCAATTTCAATTAGAATCTGAGAAGGACTGGAATTATAAACGGAGGACTGAAATTATGAATGAGGAATTTGCTTCTGTCAGTTGTCAAATAAGTATTAAATGTAATTATTGTGCGATTTATAAGACGTGTGACGTTATATCTTATCTTATTATATATCTTTAAACGAGCAATTCTTGTATATATATAATCGGAATCTCGGAAACGTCTCCAACGATTTTCATGAAATTTTGCATGTAGGGGGTTTCAGGGGCAAAAAATTGATCTATCTAGGTGTCAGTTATGGAAAACATCGTTTTGACCTAGAAGGGGTAGGCAGAGGTATTGTAATCAGAACACCCACTTTTCACCGAAGATGATTAAGTGCCAACGTGACAGATGGTGAGTCCATCGCCGTCTCAGAGACTATACATACGTCTTAGAATTACTTTTCAGAAATATGCAGGTTTCCTCACGATGTTTTCCTTCACCGCAAAACACGTGGTGTGTAATCACTGTACATAAGTTTGTTTTACAAAAAATCATTGGTACAGACCCCGCTAGGATTAGAACTTGCGTCTCTTGCGTTAGGCAAGCACAGTTAGTTTGAAAGAACCCTTGTTGAACTTCATGGCTATTCAAATACAATAATATGAAGTCAAGCACTCTACCCTTATGGTATTCTCACAATATTCTCAACAGTCTATCGATAGAGGTACCAGGCAAACATAAGTGGCTGGGCGGTCGACCGGGGCACAATCAAATTAGCAATTGGCTGCAGCACTTACAACCCCCACTTACGCCTGGCCTTCCTTACTATGTACGCCTTACTAACTACACTTATATTTATATACAGACAAATAAAATTGAAGTGTCTGTTTGTAACTTCAAATTAACAGCTTTACACTGAATGCATACAAAAATATATACGAGAAGTACACACGTCAGAATATATTTTTTCAATTTCTTCTCAGTCTGTTTGTTCCGCCTATTTTCGAAACGGTTGGACCGATTTCAACAGCACTTTCACTGGCATATAGCTAATGTTATAAGGAGTACTTTAAAAAAAACATAAAGGTTCTTCAGGCCATGAAATTGAAATCTACTCAGCTGAAACCGCGAGGCACAGCTACTTGGAAATATCGTATGTAACGCAGGGTCAAATTATATTGGTTATGCCACAGCTTCGAAAAGGTCACGGTCAAGTAATCCGCACTTGTGTTTTATTTTTGCTAAATAAATTTTGTTGTTCGGAAAGAAAATTCCAAATTCGTCAATTATTATAATACTTAGGCATAATGGGATTTGTTTCTCGTGTGAATAAATATGGTTCTTCGAGTGAAGGAAACCTTTTACCTACCTACTTAAGTAAATGTATTATCACCATTCAATGGCGCCAATTCAAGTCTATTAAATTGTTCTGAATGTGCGATTTTCTTTCAAACAAGCATACAGCCCGTTTGATAGCGGCTACTGAACACTATGGACGTGACCATTGTCTTACATACATACGTACTCACGCCTGTATCCCGTGGGGATTGGCAGAGACCACCGTTTGCCACATGCTACGATCCTTACATACTTCGTTTCGCTTCATCCACATTAATTCATCTCTTCATATACTTTCTTCGGTTACGGTGTCTTACAGTATTACTAGTATTTCGCCTACCGTGAAAAGTAGGCTTAGAAAACCAGCCTCCTTTTGAAAGCGCGTGATATTCGACGTGACATAATCCGTACAAAATATTTTTTTTTGTATAGTATTGTTCGTGCACAGTTGCTATTGCGCATATCATTCGATCAGCGAAGTTAAGCAACCCTAAGCCTAGCCAGTAATTGGATGGGTGACCGCCCGAGTTCCCTCCGTGCCTCGGAGAGCACGTTAAGCCGTCGGTCCCGGTTGCCAATTTATCATCTTTGGCAATCGTTACAGGTCAGTCGGAGGCCGAAATAGTCTGACAACTGGTTTAACCCAGATCACAGATTTTCCTCGTTAAAGGGGTTGCGAAGGTCAGATGGCAGTCGCTTCGTATAAAAATCAGGTGATCAGCCACATCGGGTTGAATCAAGTGCCGACCCCAACAATGTATGGGATAAGGCCAGGGCCAAACATAGTATTGTTCCCATAACTGGCGAGTACAATAGTAAATTTTCCGTTCAGCGGATCATTTAGGCGTGGTTTCAAAAAACGAGATAAATTTGTATACCAAAGGTTGTTTTGGGGAAACCTTAGATTTATCGAAACAAGCGAAATGTAAAACCTTTAAAGAGGAACTTCTTACAATCCCGAATGCTAATTGTTGTCTGATGGCACAGATTAACAAGAATTAGGTATCTAGGAAAAAAATCGTTAAATTACACACAGATGCGCGCATCTACGAGATTATAAGCAGCATTACAGTAGCGAAAAATCTACATTATTCTGACAATAATAAAATAGTAAATTTTAATCCTTTAAGGCTGACAACCCCGTGAGGGTCAAACGTTAGAACAACCGTTCTTATTTAAAAAAATAGGCCCAAATTCCTTATTGCTCGTAAACTTTATGTTTATACTGTGGCAAAGTCACGAGAATTATTAAGAAAAATAAGCATAACAACTGACCATAAACAAATCGTGTGGGTAGAAAGATAAACGTCATACCATTATTAATGAAGTTGCAAAGCTTAGCGAAGCGAATGCTCCCGTCGAATCTAATTACTAGCGCGAACAGCGCGATATAACCGATTTACGGAGACAATATCTTTGCAAGATTTGAAAATGTGCTTTATATTCCGGTTCGATGGTCAGAGCTGCCCGCCTGGGGAGTGTTTTTTTTTTTTATTGACGAGGGGTAACCTTCAAAAGGTCCCCGACCGCCCTGGGAGAGGCAGGTATGTGGGATTTTTGCCGCACTAAAAACCTCCGATGGCCATCCTCCGTGTATAGGGGGGCCTCCGGGTACTCTGATAGATCGCACCGGTGGTGTCCCCAACACTTTGCCGGGGCACATCCCAAAGGCAGCTGTGTCGCCGCACCTGCAGGCCTTCCTGGGCCCGCGGGTCCACTGCCAGCAGGCCATCCGGCCCGTTTTAGTCGCCTCTTACGACAGGCAGGTGATACCATAGCCAAATTCCAAGACCCTGGCTATTGGGTGTAGGGACTGTATCTGCCCTAAGTAGGGCAGCTCTGAACATCGAAACGGGGATACCGCTAGGGCAGGTACAGTCCCCACGGGTTCCCCGGTTACTGGGGACTGTACCTCAACTTTACGGAAGTACGAACTTTCATAAAATCAAAGCATTCAAATTCTGAAGATATTTCCAGTCAGATGTCAACAAAGGTTTTGCAGATGACAAAGTTTCCCTGTTATTATTAGATAGGTATTTTTCCTACCGATGACGTCAGAGTGTTATTGAAAATGTAAGAAACGTAAGAAATAAATACGAATCCACGTGGCATTTCACAGAATGTCTATATTTAACAAAATCCCTACATAATGCCCTTTTGAAATGAATATTCATGGAAAAGCTTTCCCACGTGCAAACCTACGTCACCCATCTTTGTATTATATTTTATAATAGCATTTTAGTATTTAAAGTTCGATTTTGTCTTACACCCAATATAGAAACGTTAAAAAAAATTGAACCGTCAAAATGACTTGACGTCAAGTGCAATAGGTTATTTGACCTACATACTGGTTCGAGAGTTTTACCCATACTACCGATTTTCCTCGTAAAAGGGGTTACGAAGGTCAGATGGCAGTCGCATCGGGTTGAATCACGTGCCGACCCCAACAATGTATGGGATAAGGCCAGGGAGATGATGATATGGTACACGAAGTACCAGGCGCACATAACGGAGAAGGAGTTAATAAGTTGATTGTGACTAACATGGAGCCACATCGGGTACAATCAAGTGCCGACCCCAACAATGTATGGGATAAGCCAGGGAGATGATGATATGGTAGACGAAGTACCAGGCGCACATAACGGACAAAAAGTTAATAAGTTGATTGTGACTACCATGGAGCCACATCGTGTTGAATCAAGTGCTGACCCCAACAATGTATGGGAGAAGGCCAGGGGGATGAGGAAACTGGACATATCAATTTCAAAATCCCTTAACATTTTCAATGAAATTCTAATGACTATGTAGTAGAAATAGTAGAAAATAAATAGTTAGGAGGAAGAAAAAAATAAGTATTTTTTTTAATATTCTTAAAGTAGTTGTGCCCCGCGTAGTCTTAATTTCATGGGTGGCCATGGACCCTATTTTTTAAAAATAAAAGCAGTTAGCTTAAGTTACTCCTTGTAATATTAGCTGCCGATGAAAGTCCCGTTAAAACTGTCCAGCCGTTTCGGGGATTACCCGGAAAACAGACAGACAAGGTTTTTTTTTAAAGTATTATCACTATACAGAACCTTAAATACTTTCATATGCATTTAGTGAAAAGCTGTTATTTTCTAATTATAAACAGTTACAAACACTTAAATTTACACTTCAAATCATAGAGTATAGATGTATAGAATACTAATACTTGGGAAAAAATCCTGCTTTTGGAAAAATATTACGAAAAAAAGAACTAACATTTTTCCCGAGGTCTTCAGGCCTCTGAATCCGGCAGTGTGCAATACTCTGAAACAGCGTGGGTTTTGTTCCAATTAGAAATGGAGACCACATTTGTTATCATTAATATTTGAGCTTTACCTTGAACAGGTGCGATGAAAATTTGTTTAGAAAAATAAAGGTGTAATGTAAAACCTTTCGTACATTGCTAATTAGCCTTCCACCCGTTCATAATCTGAGAACAAAATAAATTAACGTTATTTTGTAACAAAGAGATTGAAAGTAGGGACCTATTCTAAATCTATGCATACGTATAGATAAAATGAGTGAGTGTGAGAGTGTCTGTATGTAATTACAAATTTATAACTTTTGACAAAATTCAAAGCATTATATACGGTGCATTTAAGTGAGGATGTAAGGTGAGGAGCTCCTGGCACAGTTGCTATTGCGCATATCATTCGATCAGCGAAGTTATGCAGTCCCTACCCCAAGCCAGTAAATGGATGGGTGCCAGCCCGAGTTCCCTCCGTGCCTAGTATAGAAGATATTAAAATGAAAAATCCTATATTTCAAATTGAAATCCTTATTTTCATCACAGGAGAATATCTAATGCCATCCTAATGCAATAACTTAGCGAAACAGAACAAAGAGAGCAATATTTTATTGCAATTTAAGTGGCTAAGTTTTTGAATTCCAAAGTTATAATATATTTATTTCCAAAGAGATTCAAAATAAATTAAGTTTATATGTCTTTGCTTAATTTAATTTTTGATTCCCTTTGATATCAGAAAAAAAGGTTGATCTTCAATTCATGTATACGAAGATACAGGTGTCGTCACGAGCTATGAGCGCTGACCTTGAACGCACTTTCAATGAAATTCTAACGACTCTGTAGTGTACCAGAAAATAAATAGTTTTAATAAGGTAGAAAAAAATTAAGGTTTTTTTTTTAATATTCTTAAACTAGTTAAGGAGCTCGTGCCACAGTTGCTATTGCGCATATCATTCGATCAGCGAAGTTAAGTAACCCTAACCTTAGCCAGTAATTGGATGGCTGACCGCCCGAGTTCCCTCCGTGCCTCGGACAGCACGTTAAGCCGTCGGTCCCGGTTGCCAATTTATCATCTTCGGCAATCGTTACAGGTCAGTCGGAGGCCAGAAATAGTCTGACAACTGGTTTAACACAGATCACAGATTTTCCTCGTAAAAGAGGTTACGAAGGTCAGATGGCAGTCGCTTCGTATAAAAATCAAGTGATCAGCCACATCGGGTTGAATCAAGTGCCGACCTCAACAGTCTATGGGATAAGGACAGGGAGATGATGATGATTCTTAAACTAGTTTTGCCCCGCGTTAATTTAAATTCAAGGGTGGCCATGCAATTTTATATTTATATATTTTTTTTAAATAAACGTAGCTTACGTTACTCCTTGTAACATTATCTGCCAGTGGAAGTCCCGTTAAAATCCAGTCGGTCCAGCCGTTTTGGAGATTCACCGGAACAAACAAACTGTGGGATCTCTAGCTCAGGTTTAAGATGAAACGAGTGGACTGTATTAGAACGAAAAAAGACTGTAAAAGAAAAGAATGTATGTGAACACAAACAGTTAGATTTTTTTAAATTTGTTTATGTCTGTACCGTGCATACTTTCATATGCATTTCGTGAAAAGCTGTTATTTTGGAATTGCAAACAGATACATACAATTTATTTATCTGTATAAGATATAGATCTAAGTAAATAAATCACCCTGCCATGCTGTAATAGTCTAGTCATCCATTAACTGAGTTTTGGGGGTGTTAGCAACAAAAATAAATAAGTATATTTCTCAGACAGTAAGCGGTCGACTTGCGGTATTTATACCTATCTATATATGTGGCTATACTACGCTGGACTGGAGAAGGTTCTTACGTAAACGCTAGTGTATTTTGCGACATGAAATAATACCATTCCGAACTCCTTAGGGAGCGTGAAGGTAATAGTGTGGAATTGTGTGGGTGTAGTGTAGACCGTGGTCCGTAATGTAAATAAAATATTTGGTCATTTTCACTTTGTTCGTATTGTAACCGTATTATAGGGTAAGTACCTTGCCTTGTTGATTTTTTTTAATAAATATTTATATTAATAAATATTTTCAACGTTGCAGTAATTGCAAACGCTACTGTGGAACTCAATGTGATGAATTCGATCCCGTGTCATTAAGTTTTCTAAAATTTTCCTTTAGCAGCCTGGAGTCTGGATAGCTAATGGCCCTCTTACATAGGACTTAATCTTATCTGGCAAGCTGTGTGGTCTACTTTAAGAGCAGTTCTGCCAATTCCTTCGGGAATTACCTACATGAGTGAGGAGTGAGCATAATTTTTAGGTATGTATTATATCTAAGTGGGTAATTTCCAAGAATGAACGAAAGCTTCAAAAAAATATTGTTCATGTTAGGTTTAAACTTGTTATCTTAGGAAGCTGAAAGAGATACACTGCAATAATTTTGCAAATAATAATTGTGATGTAGCCTATTGTAGCTTTTATAACGTATTACCTATCTGCTTTTATCAGGCGTAAAATTATGTGTTATTGACAACAAGCGTGTGCCGCTGGTGACGCCGCTGACCATTATCCCAGACGTAAATTATTATATTTATTTTTAAGAAGCTTGGTTTGACAGAGCAAAAAAAAAGTAGTATACTTTTCGACTCTAGCCCCACATATGTGAAGAATACAAAAAAGCTGTCAGTGTCAGTCAGTTCGACTTTGACATATGTTTTAGACTGACGTGTACTTGTTTGTTTGTTTTATACACGACACAAAATTAATAATAGAGGCATTTAAAATTACCCATTCCTCCGATATATTTAATATATCATCGATTGTAAAATGTTGAAAGCGGTTATTCTGATTGGGGGGCCCCAAAAAGGTAAGTTTTCAGTAGGAAAAATACTATTTCATCTCACCGGCCGTCTGCATATTTAACTGAAAATTTACGTGTTACAAGTGTTTTTCACGGTCTTGTATATACTTTTTATATAAATATAATCTAAAATTAACACCTGTATCTCATGCCAAGTGTACAACAGTTTGACTTTGCATGATATTTGATTATTGATGATAGGCACCAGTTGTTGGTTAGAAATTCTTATCATTGGTATCATGGAACATCCAAAATGACTTAATGACTGTACTGATACAATCTCCTTTACAAAATATAAAACATAAATGCAGCATAGCTGTCCCAGACACTGAACATGCATTTGCAAAATTATCAAGGAACTTTTATTTAGGTTTTTCTAACTCAGTAATGATATTAGATATTTCTATGAGTTAAGGAAATATGCCACTATGAAACTGAGGCGTTAAAGGCGTCATAATTCTACCCTCCTATCTAGTTAGTCTTTCCAGTTAGTTAATTCCAAAATAACAGCTTTTCTCTGTCTGTCTGTTTGTTCCGGGTAATCTCTGAAACAGCTTGATCGATTTTAACAGGACTTTCACTGGCGGATAACTAATGTTACAAGGAGTAACTCAGGCTACTTTTATAAAAATAAAAACATTTAGGGTTCCACGGAAATAAATTACATCTATTCAAGCTAGTTTATATATATAGTGTTTCACATCACAAACACTTTTTTGCTGTTTGTGAATTCATAGTATTTTTTACCCTTAATATAATTGATCATAAAAAAAACACTATTTCAGGTACCCGTTTTCGCCCCTTATCCCTGGACATACCGAAGCCCCTGTTCCCTATCGCAGGACTGCCTCTGATCCAGCATCACATTGAGGCTTGTACGAAGCTAGAGCAATGCAAAGAGATCCTAATCATTGGTGCATACACCACTACTCAGATGACACCGTTTGTCAATGATATGCAAAAGGAGTATCATGTTATTATTAGGTAACTATTCTTACAAGATTTTATGTAAATTGCAATGTTTGTATGTTCAGCTCAAATTCAATCAAATTTTGCACAAAAATAGTTATTTTTTGTGTTCTAAATCCTTTTTGCTAGTATCTTATTACTGTATAGTATGAGGAATAGGTGTATTTCAGGGGCGTGCATTCCATATATCCAAATAAGCAGTGCTTACCACATCTTTTTTTGCTTTGACTGGCTGGAATTTGCCATGCTCACAAATATTTGTAATATTTTATTTATAATTTATGACAAGTGAGCATTGGAACTGTGTCCATGGGCTTATATATTCATGAGATATAAATATTTTAACCAATAACATTGTATAACTTTTTTTTAAAAGAGAGTAATTGATGAGTGTCTTGCTGGGTTCAACAAAAGCAACCTTCCGAACCCAGT
The DNA here is from genome assembly GCA_929442735.1 of Watsonalla binaria. Taxonomy (NCBI): domain Eukaryota; kingdom Metazoa; phylum Arthropoda; class Insecta; order Lepidoptera; family Drepanidae; genus Watsonalla; species Watsonalla binaria. The sequence goes on from OV838941.1 coordinate 2,968,056, forward strand.
GGTAACATTTATAATCATGTATAATGTATTTTTGTGACATACTGACAATTTGAAAGTACTTTGGATCAATACACTGCAAGCTTTTATTTGGACACTATTTCCCAAAGCAGATCACTGCCTAAGTGCATTGTCAACCCTCATCTGATCCTTCCAGATACCTCCAAGAGTTCACCCCCCTAGGCACTGGGGGTGGTCTTTACCACTTCAGGGACCAAGTGCGGGCGGGGAGCCCATCAGCATTCTTCCTGTTGAATGGAGACGTCTGTGCTGACTTCCCATTGAAGGAGCTTTGGCAGTTCCATGAGGAGAGACCCGATGCTTTGGTAAGGGTTTTACTATATCTATACATTTATACACATAAATTAAATTCAAGTGTCTGTTTGTTATTCCAAATTAACAGCTTTTCATTAATAGTACTTACAAATATTATTGAGTACCGCAAAATAAAGGCACCTATGAAATTAGGTCTATGGGGGTGAAACCGTGAAGCACAGCTATCTATTTTAGACCCTGAGGCGACTTTAGTAACCACTGAGGAATTTTATCAACACATCTATTATAAAGAGGAAAGATTTGTATTTTTGTGTGTATGTTTGTAATGAATAAACTCAAAAATTTATCTGACGATTTCAAAAATTCTTTCACCATTGGAAAGCTACATCATCAGCGAGTAACACAGGCTTTATTTTATCCCCGTACTCCCACGGGAACGGGAACTACGCGGGTGAAACCGCGTGACGTCTGCTAGTACAGTGTAAAATAAGAATATGTTTTCATAGGTTACAATAATGGGCACAGAAGCGACAAGACAACAAGCAGTGCACTACGGGTGTATGGTACGAGAATCCTCTACCAAAGCAGTCAACCACTATGTTGAGAAACCCAGTAGTTACGTCTCAACGTTGATCAACTGCGGAGTGTATGTGTGCTCGCTGAACGTCTTCCATACCATGGCTGACGCTTTTCAGAAGAAACAGGATGTTTACTACAGGTAATAAGGTTCATCTATTTCATACATCTCATCATCTCCCTGGCCTTATCCCATACATTGTTGGGAACGGCACTTGATTCAACCCGATGTGGCTGATCACCTGATTTTTATACGAAGCGACTGCCATCTGACCTTCGCAACCCCTTTAGCGAGGAAAATCTGTGTTCTGGGTTAAACCAGTTGTCAGACTATTTTAGGCCTCCAACCGACCTGTAACGATTGCCAAAGATGATAAATTGGCAACCGGGACCGACGGCTTAACGTGCTCTCCGAGGCACGGAGGAAACTCGGGCGGTCACGACTGATCGAATGATATGCGCAATAGCAACTGTGCCACGAGCTCTTCATCTATACCATACATCTATACAGATAAATCAAATTCAAGTGTCTGTTTGTAATTCCAAAATAACAGCGTTTCAATCACACACACACACATACAGTTGTCAATTTGGTAGATATTTGTAAGCTCCCCGCGATGGCGATGGACTCACCATCTTTCACGTTGGCACTTAATCATCTTCGGTGAAAAGTGGGTGTTGTGATTACAATACCTCTGCCTACCTCTTCGGGGAATACAGGCGTGGACATATAAAAATGTATACAATAATTTTCAAATGGACAGACAAATTAGCTACCAAATAACAGTTATACGCCTTTTCAATAAACTACCATTAAAAATGTGTGAACTACCATTTTTAAGTTTTAAGGCAAGCATCAAACAGAAACTTTGTGAAAAAGCATATTATAGTGTAACTGAGTATATTGATGATAGCCAAACAGGGCAATGAGTCGCTCACTCTTCCATTGAAATGTACTTAAACAACCCTATGTATATAGAAGGGACACATGTAAAAAAAAAAAAAAAAACCGGGGAGTTTGTTTCGCCGTTTCTTCTCCTGACAGGCTTACTTTTGGAAACGGTAGTAAATTTACTTAAGTTAACGTAAGAAAAATGACGTTCAATAAGTGTTCCAAGTGTCCCTTATATTGAATAAAACTTTTTGATTTGATTTGATTTGGTTATTTGTATGTTTGTCAGTGGCAACGGCCAAGGCAGTCCCCACCCCGGGTACATGTCGTGGGAGCAGGATGTACTGGCTCCACTCGCCGGCACCAACAAACTATATGCCATGCAGGTATATATATCATTATTATATCATCAGGCAACTGCCTCGTTGGTCTCTCTGAGGTTGGTCTCTCACGAAGTCCCGGGTTCGATTCCCAGAGTCAACAATTTATATTGGGTTTTTCCGTAAAGAAATTCACAATAAGTAAGAGTTTGGAAGTTGGCGCTTTTCACCCCCATACCTCGAGGCGCACGTTGCACCGTTGGTCCTACGCCTGATCTCTCTCCGGTCGTGTCTGATTGCCTCCCATCGGACTATGAGAGTGAGGGAATAAAGAGTGCACCTGTGTTTGCGCACACACTTGTGCACTATAATATCTCCTGCGCACATGGCTGATCCTCGTTGAGATTAGCCGCCGTAACCCAAATTCGGTAGGAGATCATTATTATTATTATTATATCATATTTTTACAACCGTTTTTTAACTTCCAGGGTTTGACATTGTATCAGTAGGTCTAAAAAGGCCACTTTGAGAGAACCATAATGTGATCCGAATATGATTCATCATCGAAATGACAAAATGGTCAATCTTAAGTATTTGTATGATGGTAAATATTTAAATCTTCCAGATAACAAACTGGTGGTCTCAAGTGAAGACGGCCGGCTCGGCGATATACGCGAACCGTCACTACTTGGAGCTCCACCGCTCGGGCGACACTCGCGCCACCTGCCAGCTGCTGCCCGACGTGTTCATACACCCCACCGCCACCGTGCACTCTACTGCCGTGGTAATTACTACCTATATAAATACTAGCTGTGCAAACCTTGTATTGCCATATTTTTTGGGGTGGTCACCCTTTACATTTAGGGGTGTGAAAAATAGATGTTGGCTGATTCTCAGACCTACCCGATCTGCACACAAAATTTCAAACAAATCGGTCCAGCCGTTTCGGAGGAGTACGGTAACTAACATTGTGACATGGAAATTTTATATATTAGAAGAATATAGGCTGGGATAAAACTGAATGCATAGTGTTCATAGAAAATTCACATAAAAATGTAAGAAAATCCTATTTACTCGCCATCCCAGAAGGATCCCCGAAAGGGTAAGCAGAGGTATTGTAGTAACAACAACACCCGCTTTTCGTCAAATACGATTAAGTGCCAACGTGACAGTGGTCGAACTCGATGATAAGCGTTGGTTTCATTTATACGAAATTGATACATAACTCATAAAGGATAAGGTTAAACTTCGTTTCTTTTAACGCATTCACTGCTAGAGCTAAATAAAAAGTCATTACCGTGTGCTACACAATCGGACCTTACACCAGTGCGTCAAACGCATATCGTTGTACAAATACGCTTTCGCTCTGTGCTAAAACCTCAACATAGCGTCGACGTAACATATTCCCCAGTGCTATTCGGCGCTTCTGTGCGTTTGACTATTGTTATGGCAGGTCATAAAACACTCGCTTGTTTGAGACAGGCAATAAAAACATGCGAAAAGGAAAAGGGTCGGTACATATCCACCTACCTAGCTAAGCTCTACCTGTGTAATTGTTTTTAATATTTTCACTAAATGTCATGTAGGCAAATTCCGTATCTGTTCTATATAGCAAGGTGGGTAAGGGCCCTTACAATTACGTCTTATTTAAACAATAGACGCGCAGAGTCGGCTTTAGCACACAGTGAAGGCACAGAAATTTGTATGGACTCACATAAGCGTCGTTAGCATATAGGAAAGTTCGTAACGCGCTAAACCGACACTCGACGACGCTGAGAGACCCCAGTGAATATAGTAAATTATGAATAAAATAAATATGCTCACGCCATCCCAGAAGGGTCCCCGAAGGGTCAAGCAGAGATGTTGTAACAACAACACTCACTTTTCACCGAATATGATTAAGTGCCAACGTGACACAGAGTGAGTCCATCGCCGTCTCAGACACTATACATACGTCTTTGAATTACTTCTCAGACATATGCAGGTTTCCTCACGATTTATTCAGCATGTGGTGAAATTACTGTACTTTAGTTTTTGAAAATTCATAGTGCAGGCCACTGGGATTTGAACTTATCCCATATTTCAATACGGGATGAAAGTTCTACATAAACGCCCGGACCAAATCCTTAGAGCCAGAAATTCCAAATCTCTCACAAGTATTCCTAATATGGTTTGAGCTACTAGTGAAGATGTTTTCTGAATTCAACCCCTAAGAAGGTAAAAATGGGGGTTGAAAATTTCGTAGGCGAATTTGCTTTTTGGTTGGAATCTAGTAAAATATAATGTGTTTAGATCGGTCCGAACGTGTCAATCGGTGCGGGAGTGACGGTGAAGGCGGGCGTCCGGATCAAAGAGTCTATAGTGCTCAATAATGCCACTATACATGAACACGCGCTTGTCATGTACTCCGTGGGTAAGCTTGCTTTGTTTATTTTTGGATTCTATATCTATCCTATCAGTGTATTTTTATCCCACTTTATATTACACACGTGACTATGTGTATGTAGTCTATACAGGTTGTCGGGGAAAATAGGACAGCTGTAAAAATATGTGATATAATTTTAGAAAGCAAATAAAATGATTATGACAAAAATAACTTCTTCCGTTTTCGAGTAATTGACGTTCAAAGTTGACCGTATCAAGATCTTATTTTCGCATAAAAATCAGCGGTAACGTAGAGTTATTCACGTGAAATCTAAATACGATTTTTTTTTCTCCCGCTAATAATTCCTGAAACAATCCTTTAAAACCATTTTTCAAAATCATTAACCTTCTCCTTAATTTAACACGTTTAATGACCGCGTCCGTGGTGTAGGTAAACGCGGCCGCGCGTTCATTCAATCGCTTAAGGCCACGATCTCTTCGGCCCTTAGCAACCATAGCCCATAACTACCGTTGGAGCTAGATATTTTAGCACTTCAACATAGTGATATATTCATAAATCCCTACAACTTCTAGAAGACAACTGTTCCTTTTTCTCCGACACCCTGTATATAGACAGATTTATATATGTGGATGATTACAAGGGGAAAGAAAGACCTAAGAAACGATGGATGGATTGTGTGAAAGATGATATGGATAAAATAGGAGTGAATACAGATATGACGGCCGATAGAGAGAAATGGAAGAGAAGAACATTGTGCGCCGACCACAAATAACATGGGATAAGGGCAGGAGGATGATGATGATGATATGGCTAGAATGGGAGTGAATACAGATATGACGACTGATAGAGAGAAATGGAAGAGAAGAACACATTGCGCCGACCACAAATAACATGGGATAAGGGCACGAGGATGATGGTAACGCTTTTCAAATTCTCAGCAGTATTTTGTAACTATTGTCAAGTAGTGGGACAGAAAATGACGTTATTTATATAAAAAAATTGTTAGTTTAAATTTTTTGTATGTGAAGTGGGCCAAGAAGCGTCTGTGGGTGAATGGTCCCGCGTGGAAGGCACGCCATCGGACCCGGACCCCAACAAGCCATTCGCCAAGATGGATAACACGCCGCTATTTAACACAGACGGGCGACTCAACCCATCTATTACTATACTAGGTAACTGCTTATATACTTTTTTAATTCATACACCGTGCCGAGTCGTGGTGGCCTCTGGGTTTGAGCAGTCGCCTGCTACGCAAGCAACGCAAGTTCGAATCCCAGCGGGGCCTGTACCAATATGAGTTTTTCTAAAAAACTTATGTACAGTGATTTCACACCACGTGCTTTACGGTGAAGGAAACATCGTGAGGAAACCTGCATATTTCTGAGAAGTAATTCAAAGACGTGTGTATAATGCCTGAGATGGCGATAGACTTACCATCTGTCACGTTGACAATTAATCAAATTCGGTGAAAAGTGGGTGTTGTGATAACAATACTTCTGCCTACCCCTTCGGGGAATACAGGCGTGAGCATATGTATGTTAATTTATATTATTATAATATTCACAGGCGCAGGCGTCACAGTACCGGCGGAGATGATCCTGCTAAATTCAATAGTTCTACCGCACAAACATCTCACAAGGAGTTTCAAGCACGAAATTATATTATAGTTTACTTTCAAGACATATAACGGGTACAAATAACTAAATAAGTCCATTTCAAATGGCATAAAAGAAAATTGGCTATACCTATATCACGGCGCGACTTACAATGCGTCGACAATTGTCACTTATTCCAGTCATCATCATCATCATCATTATTATACGCAATGTTAGTAGCAAATTTTTCGAGTTCTTCACATAATATAGTGTCATGACTTCTAGGCGATATTTGGCATAGATCATCAATAGGTATTTATTGTAGAGGATTCGAACCCCAATAAATAATTGAGTTCACACAATTTTTTCATCTGTAGGTCTAAAAATACCACTTTGGGAGAATCATAATGTGATCCGAATACGATTCATCATCGATATAACAATGGTCACTTAGGTGAAATTCATATTATGATTCACGAATTGTAGGGGGTTTCGGGGGCGATAAATTGATCTAGCAAAATTTCATTGAGGAGCTCGTGGCACAGTTGCTATTGCGCATATCATTCGATAACGATGCGGAGCTAAGCAACCCTAGCCCTAGCCAGTAATTGGATGGGTGACCGCCCGAGTTCCCTCCGTGCCTCGGAGAGCACGTTAAGCCGTCGGTCCCGGTTGCCAATTTATCATCTTTGGCAATCGTTACAGGTCAGTCGGAGGCCTAAAATAGTCTGACAACTGGTTTAACCCATATCCCAGATTTTCCTTGTAAAAGGGGTTTTCCTCGTATTACAATACGACAGTAAATTTCGCCGACATCTGTCAAGTTATGATAGCTTTGACGTGAGGCTTCCAGCCTACGGAACGATAACGAACCTAAAGTACTAAGGTTCGAGATCAAATCGTTATCGGTTCGAGTTTTACCTTTTTATATCAATATTCGTACATGCTCATGCATATATTAGCGAATTGTTTGTTTACACCTGTAATGGTCTATCATACGGTCCTATACCCATCTGTAACCACAAATTGAATGTCTTATGATAAGCTGATGGTGTAACTGTATTAATAAATAAATATATTCCATTTGGGTAGGCAGAGACCACCGTTAGCCACATGATAAATGTATTTCTTAATCTTGTGTGAAAAATTAAACTTTTTAAATAATGATGCTCTATGCAAAATACATTTGCCTTAAAAGCCTAGACCCTGTATATTTAAATGAATTGATGATTGATATTTTATTTAGAAATAAATATTTTATTAAGAGATACACGTTTTGAAGTCTTTTATGGGAATTAGTATGAAATTAACTATTTATAACTAAGGGACACTTGTCACACGCAATGTCGTATTGTATTGCGTGTTATACACGTAGTGACGACTTTATGCTTTATTTTATGCAAACAATCTAATTATGTATGTTGTTCAAATTAAATATTTTGATGTATATTTAGATATGTAAGTGAATTTTATGGAAATTATATTGAAATATATCGTAATTTACAAGTTTTCACGTTTATTCCTTCGTAGTTTTCGATACTGGCAGTAATATGACTGCGAGGCTAATGTTGCCATATTAAAAATGTAAGGAAACATGAAACGAACGATTCTTGTCAAAATATTCTTATATTTAACAGTACCTATTGTAGATTGTTTGAAGGAATTCATAATGTTTCTCAATTAAATTAATGAAGTCCTATTGAAAATATTCCTAAAGATACCATACAATGACCAATGACATATATAAGTTAATATTTATTTTTATTAAGTACCAAAGTACATAATATTTTAAATACATTATAATTGTGAATATTTCAACGCTTAGTTATTTTTCTGCACAAAATAATAATAAAAACTTATATTTTTCTGTATGTAACATTATAACAAAAAAATATTTAAACGCCATTCTACATTTCCTTTTGTATCATTCTTCTGTGTGAGCGAGATCGAAATATAAAATGGCGGTTAATTATATTTTCGTTCAAGAGGTTTGTACATCGATATGTTTTCTATAACATGTATATATATAACGTTACAGTGTGACAACGTGGGAGTAAGCACAAAATATAATTCGTGAAGGCGAGATATTTCAACAATCGAAATAATCGCAGTCGGTCGAAACGTCGTCGACTCGGTAAGGAAATAATCGAATGGACTGTTCGATTGTTTTGATTCAATTTGACCTATTGGTCCTAGTTTCGCCGAATGTGTCCGAGTTAAACCGACAGCCGTGCTTAGTCCATCGAGATGCATTGAGTACCCAGCGATTAGTGTTCGATAAGTCGGACTTGCTACTCTACAAATTAAAATAATCTTGATGACTCACGATAACATCTCGCCATCGCGCATCACTGAGCCAAATGGAATATTTATAGCGCTAAGGTGCAACCACATGCAGCCGCTCGACGCTCGCTTGCAGCCATAAATGTGGTCACGTCATATGTAGCGACAGAGCTGAAAATGTTGAGCTTTACCGCAGGGAATTATCGAGCGTGTAAGTAGTCTGTTAATTGGAATGCCTCGTCACCAACTACCACATATGGTGAAGCCATTCCATCAACCGTTAGCTGTTCTGGGTCGGGTACACTAATTTCTCTCTACTTGAACTTTTGGCACATCTTTGAATCACGAATAATGACGTAGCTCCTTTATAGTCGCGGGAAATTTAAAATGGGGTCCCTTGGACACATTTATCGCTGGAAACCAGCGTCGAGCGGCTGCATGTGGTTGCATACAGACACCGCTGTCTGTCTGTTCATCTTACATCTTTATATCAAACGTACTATAGTAGAATATAGCGCACTTATTGTTCTTGTATTCACACTTCTGAAGGATGAATCACACTAGACCGTGTCCGGCCCGAGCCGAGCTACGGACGGTCACTCGGTTGCCGTGAGTGTGTCCATATAAATATATTAAGTTGACCGTGCTACGGCTGACGGTCGGCTAAGACCCGGCTTGGACTAGCTTAAGTCATCCTTAAAGCAGTGAAAACTAGGTAAATGTTTAATGGACGGGCCAGGAAGCTAATTATCAACAAATAGGACATGTTTGGTCGATTGTTCTGTGTATGAATGAAGCCTTAACTTTGTAAATAATTATATTAAAAGTATATTATATATATTAAAAGTCGCTTTATATTGCTAAATAAATTATTTCAGTACAATTTTATTCGTTCTTATTTATCTTCATAATCCTACATCCTACTATCATTATGAATGCGAAAATTGCTCTTTCACGCATAAACTAATGAATGAATTTTAATGACACTATACAAATACTTTACTTACATATCAGAATAACACGTAGGCTATAATTTATAAAGAAGCACTTGCCAGATGGCGAATGGGCCTACTGGATAAAGCGTATCCGAAACCAGAGGACTACAAGCTCTTCCCCATGGGCAAGATCGGCCGGCTTGTTCAAGGAGTATTTGAGGAGTCAGGTACGTAGAGCATAAGGGCAAGGGTGGCACAAAAGATCCCAAGGGTCGACGTGCTTCCGGACAACCGGACCCAATAATGCCACAAAAAGATAAGATTTATAAAAATATTGTGTGAATTGTGCAATATATAAATATAAATAAAATTTTGCGTAGACGGAGTCATGGGCCCCAGAGGTGCTGTAATAAAAACACCCACATTTCATCGAAGATGAATATGGTGAGTCTATCGCCACTATAGGTACATACGCCTTTGAATTACTTCTCAGACATATGCAGGTTTCGTTACGACATTTTCCATCACTTTCCACCGAACATGAATAAGTGCCAACGTGATAGAGGGTGAGTCCATCGCCGTCTCAGGCACTATACATACGTCTTTGAATTACTTCTCGGACATATGCAGGTTTCGTTACGATATTTTCCATCACTTTCCACCGAACATGAATAAGTGCCAACGTGACAGAGGGTGAGTCCATCGCCGTCTCAGGCACTATACATACGTCTTTGAATTACTTCTCGGACATATGCAGGTTTCGTTACGATATTTTCCATCACTTTCCACCGAACATGAATAAGTGCCAACGTGACAGTTGGTGAGTCCATGGCCGTCTCAGGCACTATACACACGCGTTTGAATTACTTCTCAGACATATGCAGGTTTCGTCACGATATTTTCCTTCACAAGGCGCGTGGTGTGAAATAACTGCACATAAGTTTTCAGAAAACTCATACAGGCCGCTGGCATTCGAACTCGCGTCGCTTGCGTAGCAGGCGGATTAACCGGATCAAACAGACCGACAGACATACAGAAAGAGAAAATTGTTATTTATATGTCAGTACCGTATACACTTTCATACGCATTTAGTGAAAAGCTTTTATTTCGGAATTACAGACAGACACTTAAATTTTATTTATCTATATTTTATATTTTTATATATACATAGATTGATTTACAAAATCTCATGGCACCTTTGCTGGATTAGGTATAATACTGCCGTGATATATATATAATGCCGTGATATACATATAATGCCGTGATATACATATAATGCCGTGATATACATATAATGCCGTTATCTACCAAAACAGTTGTATTGGTAAACATTTAAACCAATGTGACTTTTCACTGAAAATACATATTTATGGCTCGGAGGTATTTGGATAAATTAAAACTATTTAATACTATATTTCAAGTACTTTCATCATCTCCCTGGCCTTATCCCATACATTATTGGGGTCGGCACTTGATTCAACCCGATGTGGCTCCATGTTAGTCGCAATCAACTTAGTAACTCCTTGTCCGTTATGTGCGCCTGGTACTTCGTCTACCATATCATCATCTCCCTGGCCTTATCCCATACATTATTGGGGTCGGCACTTGATTCAACCCGATGTGGCTCCATGTTAGTCGCAATCAACTTATTAACTCCTTGTCCGTTATGTGCGCCTGGTACTTCGTGTACCATATCATCAGCTCCCTGGCCTTATCCCATACATTATTGGGGTCGGCACTTGATTCAACCCGATGTGGCTGATCACCTGATTTTTATACGAATCGACTACCATCTGACCTTCGCAACCTTTTTTTACGAGGAAAATCTGTAATCTGGGTTAAATCAGTTGTCAGACTATTTTAGGCTTCCGACTGACCTGTAACGATTGCCAAAGATGATGAATTGGGACCGACGGCTTAACGTGCTCTCCGAGGCACGAAGGTAACTCGGGCGGTCACCCGGCGGTTGCTTAACTTCGCTGATCGAATGATATGCGCAATAGCAACTGTGCCACGAGCTCCTCTATTTAATATTATATTTCAAGTACTTTATACTACTATATTTCAAAGTACTGAAAATTCGGAAATACAGATTGATTGTTGCATTATATACCATTAAAAGTTAAGAATCGATCAGCGAGTTTTCTTAAAATTCCTCTGATGTCGGATTACGGCATTTTAGTTAATCCACGGCAGAATAGTGTGTAATTCGTGTGCGACGATTATTACTAAGTTAACGCAATGTCGCTTTACTATCGGTCAGTCATTACCGCGACATTCCGACAGCTGGTTGGATATTATATTTAATAAGACCAGTGTATAAACACGGCAAAATGAATATAATTCTACGTAAATGTATGTGGACTAATGGACAACGGATTAATCAGTACATTTCAGCTGTTATAAGTAAGTATTTATGATTGAAATTTGCGTTGTGAACAAAGTTTTTTTATCGTGGAGAATCAATTATGTATACTATGTTATATACTAGGTTATGTCGCACTCGCACCGACTAAACTCCTGGTCGCTAAGTGGGGGGGTGCACGTGATAGGTCACACGTTAAGGGGGAGGGAGGGGGTTGACGAAGCGTGACATTGACAACGGGGTTGGAGGGGTTCTAAATTTCGTGACATCACATTTCAAAATCAATTTATAATCTAAGTGTTAAAACACGAACTTATTATTACTATTTCGAAAACCTCAAAAACATAAATTTACTAAATATGTGACATCACGCTAGGGAGGATGGGAGTTTCACAAATGTGACCAGCTGTGACGAGGACAGGCAAAAATGTCATGAAATTTGTAATTTATGGATAGCCCCGTGAGAGAGCCGTGGTGGCCTTGAGGTTTGAGCAGTCGCCTGCTACGCAAGCGACGCAAGTTCGAATCCTAGCGGGGCCTGTACCAATGAGTTTTTCTAAAAAACGTATGTGCCGTGATTTCACACCACGTGCTTTAAGGTGAAGGAAAACGTCGTGAGGAAACCTGCATATTTCTGAGAAGTAATTCAATGACATATATAAAGTGTCTGAGACGGCGATGGACTCACCATCTGTCAGGTTGGCACTTAATCATCTTCGGTGAAAAGTGGGTGTTGTGATTACAACACCCCTGCCTACCCCTTCGGGGTATACAGGCGTGAGCGTATGTATGGATAACCCCATATGTTTTCACATGCTTCGCCGTGACCCCCTCGGCAACTGGCCTGTCAAACCTCTCCTTCTGACACCAGGCTGTGCCCGGCTTTTACACTATGGAGGGCGCACTATCTATACTAGACGTCGAACTAGACGTTGGAACACGAACGCGCCCTTCAACCGCGAGGGCCATGCGTCGGCGCCAAGACGAACGAACCTACCGTAGGTTTGTATCAAAATCGTGCTTTGTAGTGAATGATGGGAAATTAATATTAAGCTTAAAGATGCGGCCTCATGCAGCCTCTCGACACTCGTTTCCAGCGACCAATGTGGTAACGTAAACCCCTTTTAAAATTTCCCGCGACTCAAAAAGGAACTACGTCATGCAGCTGCTCCTATCACGTATCGCTACATATCACGTGACCCAATTTTAAATTTCCTGCGACTCAAAAAGGAACTACGTCAGGCAGCCGCTCCTATCACGTATCGCTACATATCACGTGACCCAATTTTAAATTTCCTGCGGCTCAAAAAGGAACTACGTCATGCAGCCGCTCCTATCACGTATCGCTACATATCACGTGACCCCATTTAAAATTTCCCGCGACTCAAAAAGAAACTACGTCATGCAGCCGCTCCTATTACGTATCGCTACATATCACGTGACCACATTTAAAATTTCCCGCGACTCAAAAAGAAACTACGTCATGCAGCCGCTCGTATAACGTATCGCTACATATCACGTGACCACATTTAAAATTTCCCGCGACTCAAAAAGAAACTACGTCATGCAGCCGCTCCTAACACGTATCGCTACATATCACGTGACCACATTTGTCGCTGGAAACGAGCGTCGAGCGGCTTACATAAGATTGCACCTTAAGAGTTAACTATTTGTTTTCTTGACGGGCTAATCGCTGGAACTACTGGTTCGATTTGATAAACACCAATCGTGGGTAATTTGTTTAGTAATTTAGCATAAGCCCAAAGCAACTATTCCACGCGGATGGCAGGCAGAAGCGTTTCACCCGAGTAGACTTAGTTTCCTGGGTGGAACACTACTTATTTTTTAAATATAATTTTAATTAATAATAAATAAGTAACTAAAAACTAATAACAAGTAGAAAACTTGGCCCAAATCGGTGTCTCTCGGGATCGTGCCAAGAAGGCTGGCAGCATTGCCACGTTGAATAGCAATGCTGATTATTTTTTTTAAATTAAAAGTAGCCTGTTAGGCAACTCCAAGCGTAATACTTGTAACGTTAGCTATCCGCCAGAGTAAGTCCGGTTAAAATTTAATCAGCCTTTTCGGAGATTCGCCGGAACAAACAGACAGACTGACATATAGACAGACAGACAGAACAAATATTATTTGGTTTTTCTATGTCTGTACCATGTATACTTTCATTATGAATTTAGTTCGCATACAAAAGCTGTTATTTTGGAATTACAAACAGACACTTCAATTTTATTTATCCCTGTTTTATTATTCCCTGACAAGTCACAGGACACTTTTCCCAGGAGTACTTTTCTCTGACAGTGTCAGGAGTCATTCCCCATTCTTAACATTAATATTTGATATTTTCCAGTAACAATACCGCTGCTAAGTTTCGGCATGGTGCAGGGATGGTTGTCCCCAATGATATCGATCCTGCAGTCAGCCGAAGGGCCTGCTGCTCACCCTTACACCAGCACCGAAATCTCCTGGGTGACCTCAGTGACCTACATCACGGCCATCATCTTCGGCGCCCCCTTTGGATACCTCACTAACAAGTTTGGGAGGAAAATTATGACTATTGTCACTTCACTGTTGCTTATGGTAAGTTTTATGATACTACGAAGGTAGAAAAAGCATAGTACAGGGAGGCCCTTCGTACTACGCTTTTTATGATCTATGAATGCATGTATGATCGTTTAAGCAGTGCGTATTAAGAACTTCTTAGCTTTGACGTTTACGGTAACAAAATAAAACGTCAAAGCCATAATTTCTTAATTCTTTATGTTTTAAATGATGATGTTAGGCCACCAGGTCCCGTCATGAGTTATGAGCGCGTACCTTGAATGCACAGTAGTCATTTTATAAATATATGTAATTATAATAATAAATCTTTTAACTTTAAAGGAACGAGCAATTCTTATTCAATTTTTTCTTCTTATATAGAATCTGAATTTCGAAAACGGCTGCAACGATTTTCATTAAATTTTGTGTGGATTTTAGTTGCAAAAAAATGATTTAGCTAGGTTTCATCTTCAGAGAACATCGTTCTAACCATGTTTTTAGACAATGACAAATTGCTACGATATCATTACAATAAGAAGGTAAATTTCGCCGACATCTGATAGCTCCGGCGGGAGGCTTCCAGCCCATCGATAACGAAATTAGACTATACTCCAGCTCGAGTCCAAATGACACCGGTCAGGTTTTTTTTTTAAATTTTTCTGTATTTTTTTCAACTAGCTTTTTTTTCGAGAAAACGTCCAGTTTTTTGTTTCAATTCATTATTCAACTAGGTACTTATATTAGTTGGTGACAGATACAGAACAACAGACATACTTACTAAATAAAAAGGAATTAAGTAAGTGTATTAAATGCATATACAGGATATCGAGGAAAATAGGACAGCTGTTAAAATATGTGGTAGTGTATAATTTTGGGAAAAAAAATAAAATTATTATGACAAAAATATCTTCTTTCTGTTTTTGAGTAATTGACGTTCAAAGTTGACCATTTCAAGACCTTATTTTCGCATAAAAATCAGCTGTAACTTAGAGGTATTCACGTGAAATCTAATATATATAATTTTTTTTTTCTCCCACTAATACTTCTTCAAATAATCCCATAAAACCATTTTTCGAAACCGGTAACCTTCTCCTTAATTTAACAAGTTTAATGACCGCGTACATAATGTAGGTAAACACGGCCGCGCGTTCTTTCAATCTCTTAAGGCCGCGAGCTCTTCGGTCCTTAGCAACCATAGCCTATAACTACGTTATCTTTGGAGTTAGATATTTTACGACTTCTATATAGTGATATAATCATAAAACCCAACAACTTCTAGAAGATTCTGTTCCCCCGACAACCAGTATATAAAAAGGTGTTGCCGGGGCAGGCGTGGACTATCACGTCGGTGTTGAAGTGTACTTCACTCAACTGTGACTCCAACCCAGACCAGGTTCAGGTTGGCGAAGCTGGTTTTCAGTGTGGCCCCTTTTATGAGTCTCTGTATATATGTATGGCGCATACAAATATGCGCAGTTTCCCTACTATTTGCGCTGCCCGCTCTTTTCTCGTGACGGCACTTGTAGCCGCCTGATGGTTACCGGCTATTAATGTTGTAGAAGTCGCTTATTAAGTAACTTCTTCTACAAGTGCCTCTCCAATTAATGAAGGCTGGCAACCAGCTCTGAATATTTCTGCCATACCTTGCGAGGTGGAACAACTCCGCAGCGTTCTTGATGCCGGTCCATTCACGAATGTTCCTCAGCCAGGACTGGAAAGGAGGCCAACTCCTCGTCTGCCAGCTATTTTGCCCATCATGATGAGTTGGAGCAGCTCGTATCTTTCGTGACGAAAGACGTGTCCGATATAAGCAACCTTTCTCTGCTTGATGATCTGCATAAGTTTGTTTTAATCTATTTGACTTCTTGCAACACCATGTTTATCACTCACTCATTACCTATCTTATAAATAATGATAATACTTTGTCAATAGTCCAATCAAATAACGATATTTTTGAATTTGAATTTGAAATTCAATGTTTTTACTAAAAAAATATATCATTCGAAGTTTATTAGTAGTTTGATTTAATTCCTTTGGGAATAATTTTATAATTTTGGTAATTTCAATTTAAATATGACGTTAAATGATCTATACAGTGTCTCACGAGCCGACGTTCAAACGAACTCTGGTGAAAATCATAGTAGTAAGTACCAGCAAAAAAATCCAGGTAATTTTTTTTCAAACAATATAATATTTTAAGAATAACACTCTCCATTCCATTAGTTTGTTCAGGAAAATTTAATAATTACTTGTCAATTTATGTGTATTGTCATTCTTTTGAAACGGCAAGCGCGAAATTAGCATTTAACTGTTCACGTGAATTAACTAAAATGGATCATAATTTACTAATTGTGTATGAGCTATTGTGTAATTGCCATTGTTATTGAATAATGCGTAATTAATGGTGATGGCTTTACTTAAATGACACTCAAAAAAGATCTTCCGAATAAATTAAAATCATTGTATAAAATATGCTGACGTCAACCGAAAAAAAAATTTTTTTGTACTGGCAAACCAAGTTATCTTTATTCCTATGTGTACTGGAAAACCAAGTTATCTTATGTTCCTATGTGTACTGGCAAACCAAGTTATCTTATGTTCCTATGTGTACTGGCAAATGTTAGTTTTTGTTCCCAGGTGTACTGGCAAATCAAGCTGTTTTCCCTAGAGCCATGGGCACTGATCATGGCGCGTGCTATAGCTGGCATCCCCTGCTCCGCCTGCTACACCATGCTGCCCATCTACCTCAAGGAGATCAGCGACCTTGACCTCCGGGGTGCTCTTGGATCGTTTCTCATCTTGAACAGGTAAGATCTAACAATTAATTATAACTTCCGATGGCATAATGGCAAACGTGTAACCTGAAAAACTCTTGCATGAAGGATGCTGCATGAAAGGGATGGAGGATGAGGAACCAAGAGTCGATCAAAAGTGGGGATCAGAACGGCATATCTCGTCTATGGAATACATGGAATACCATCGTTTTTGTAAGGCTATATAGTGGCCGGAAAAACAATTTTTGGCCTGGTCATTCTGACTGTGTATGGATAGAGACGATTCAATTCAAAATATCTTTATTTGATTAGACTTCTTACAAAGTAGCTTCAAATCGTCAGAAGGACACAAAATACATTATACATGATTATAAATGTTACCACCGGGTCCGGAAGGTGTCTTTTGCTGAGAACCCAGCAAGAAACTCAACAATTACACTTTTAATACAACAAAGAATAATATGCCAAATAACGAAGATAAAAGTATCTTTATGTTTATCATAAGTAATTCACTGTCAAAGGACTAGTGATGACCATATCATACTTCGGATCATATCAGTCAATAGGTACTCATTTAGTTATTTAAAATTAGTAACTTATTTTAGGCACTATACATACATATGCTCACGCCTGTATCTCATTGGGGTAGGCAGAGACCACCGTTTGCCACATGCTACGATCCTTACATACCCCTTCGCTTTATCCACATTCATGCATCTCTTCATACACTTTCAATCATACATTTAGATACTATCCATGTAAAATTATTAATAAAATATGATAAACAAGTCCACACGTCTGATGATAACAGACAGACAACTTATTTCCCCATTGGATCACCCTCACTTCAGTTTAATTGTGTTATGTTTACATTTTCTTAATAAATCTTTTAATCTTTATCCTATCTTAGTAAAATTGAAGTGTTTGTATTCTAAATTAACAGCTTTTCACTAAACACATGCTTGTATGAAAGTAAGTACTTACCTACATATATACGTTATACCTACCTATATACGTTACCAACATAAAAAAAAGTTTTGATCCGTCTAATCTCTGAAAGGCTAAACCTTTTTTTTTTGTTGACGAGGGGGAAACCTTCAAATGGTCCCCGACCGCCCTGGGAGAGGCAGATCGGGATATGTGGGATTTTTACCGCACTAAAACCCCCCCAGTGGCCATCCTAAGTGAGCGGTGGCAGCGCGAGCCACGTCGCGCTGCCACCTTCCCGGGCCCGCGGCTCGGCGGTCAAAGCTCCCACCCCGACCACCGCCAGCAGGCCCTCCAGTCGCCTCTTACGACAGGCAGGGGATACCATAGCCATATTCTTAGACCCTGGCTATTGGGTGGGAAAGGGCTAAACCTATTTTAACCGGGACTTTCACTGGCAGATAGCTGATGTGGCAAGGAAATAAAACCATCAATTAATCAAAGTCTACGGGGGTCAAACAGCGGGGCACAGCTAGTCACACTAAATACTACTATTATTAAGAGGAAAGATTTGTATTATTGTGTGTATGTTTGTAATGAATAAACTCAAAAATTACTGTGCCGATTTCAAAAATTCTTTCGCCATTGGAAAGCCACATCATCAGCGAGTAACATAGGCTTATTTAATCCGCGTACTCCCACGGGAACGAGATCTACGCGGGGGAAATTGCGTGACGTCCGCTTGTGGTGTAGTGCTTAATAAATCTGTAGGTAAATGCTTTCCTCATTTGTCTGTTGACAAAATGCCTTTCCTATTAGTGATGATTATCAATATTGATGATAAAATATTATAAGCCGTGGTGGCCTTGAGGTTTGAGCAGTCGCCTGCTACGCAAGCGACGCAAGTTCGAATCCCAGCGGGGCCTGTACCAATGAGTTTTTCTGAAAAAAAACTTATGTACAGTGATTTCACACCACGTGATTTACGGTGAAGGAAAACATCGTGAGGAAACCTGCATATTTCTGAGAAGTAATTCAATGACGTATGTAAAGTGTCTGAGACGGCGATGGACTCACCATCTGTCACGTTGGCACTTAACTTAAAGTGTTGTGATTACAACACCTCTGCCTACCCCTTCGGGGAATACAGGAGTGAGCATATGTTTGTATGTAATATTAATCTAAAATGTTATTATAATATTTCTAGGAACATTGGTTTCCTAGTGAGCTACGTGCTCGCAGATCTGTTAGATGTGTCGACAATGCTGTGGGTGGGACTACTAGTGCCGACTCTCGTCTTCTTCGTGTTCCTCTTCATGCCTGAGACTCCTGAGTTCCTTGTCAAACAGGGGAAAATTGATGTGAGTTCATTGCTATTACGTCATCATTTCCCTGGCTTATAGCATACATTGTTGGGGTCTGCAGCTGATTCAACCCGATGTGCCTGATTTTTATGCGTAGCGACTGCTATCTGAATTAAACCTACAGATATAGAGAGGAAGAAGAAGAGAGAGAAATGGTTGTTAGTAATTCCAAATTAGCAGTTATTCAATAAATGAATATCAAATTATATAAAATACTTCATCATCATGAATTTAAGAGTAATAACTCTTGTCGGTGTAACCGATGCAACTCTTTCCACTTGTCTCTGTCCAGTGCCATCTCTTTGACCTCCTTGTACGTCATGACAAACACCGTTTCTTTAACTTGTCTCATGTATGTTACCCTTGGTCTTCCTATAAAATACTAACTTGTAGTAAAAACAATTATATTTTTCTGTTTGTTCAGGGTTATCCCTGAAACTATTATACAGATTTTAACGGGCTTTTACTAACAGATAGCTCAAGACAGCAAACTGTTACAAGGAGTAACATAGGCCACCTACTTTTATTTAAGAAAAAAATATCATTCAGATTCAGACTATCAATAACTAACTGTGCCCCACGGTTTCACCCGCGTACATTTAGTTTTATATAATATTAATATTAGGATACACATTTAACGTAGTTTCTTTCTTCAGACGATTTAATATATAAAAACGGTTATTGTGACTAAACTATGATAGTTAGATATGTGTTCTCGCGGACTTTTTTGTAGATCTTAATATGACCTACAAACCCGTAGTACATTATTTTGTTCTATTGTCAATAGTTTTTGCAGCGCACGCATAAATAGGTTTTCGATTTTACACCTTGGGATACAAAATCGCAATTTTCTTAAAGTTCCAGCATTTTCTAACATTAGTCGGAACAAACAAACAGACAGACTGACGGACGGATAGAGAATTTCTTTAAAATAGTTTTTATGTATGTCTGAACCGTGTAACTTTCATATGGATTTAGTGAAAAGCTGTTACTTTGGAATTACAAACAGACACTTCAATTTTATTTGTAGAGTATAGATTTAGTCTCTCTGTCTCTTCTGGATGATCTCTGATATTAACGGGAATTTTACTGGCAGCTAGCTGACGTTACAAGGAGAAATTAAAGCCATTTTTAATTTTAAAAAAATTATTGTCTCGCGATATAAAACTACAGGTTACAGCGAAACCGCATGCTTAAACTAAATTGGAATTCACTCCCACAGGAAGCAAAAAATGTGTTGGCGTGGCTACGAGGAGTGAGTGTGATGAACAGGAGTGTGGAGCAGGATGTGGACAGCATCGTCCAGCTGGAGAGGCAGACCAAAGCAGACGACAAATCCGTTTGGAGTATCATAGGTGAGGATCATAAGCTGATGCAGTGTTTCTGCACGTGTTACATAGATGGCGCTATTCGCTAACAATTGCAATGTTTGTGTACAAATACGCAAGAACCTAAATCGCGTAATTAGAGTTTTCTAGCTCCTTGCAGTATATATATATATAGGATGTCGGGGAAAATAGGACAGCTGTTAAAATATTATATTGGGTATAATTTTAAGAAACAAATAAAATTATTAATAAAAAAAATCTTCTTCCGTTTTCGAGTAATTGAAGTTCAAAGTTGACCATATCAAGACATTATTTTCGCATACAGATCAGCAGTAACGTAGAGTTATTCACGTGAAATCTGAACAGGTTTTTATTTTTGTTCTCCCATTTTTAGTTCCTGAAACAATCCCATAAAATCATTTTTCGAAATCATTTTTCGAAAAAACCTTCGCCTTAATATAACAAGTTGAATTACCGCGTACGAAATGTAGGTAAACACGGCCCCGCGTTCATTTATACGCTTAAAGCCGCGCACTCTTCGGCCCTTAGCAACCATAGCCAATAACTACGTTACCGTTGGTGCTAGATACTTTACGACTTGAACATAATGATATATTCACAAAACCCTATAACTTCTAGAAGACAACTGTTCCTTTTTCTCCGACACCCAGTATACAAATTTCCAACTAGAACAGTAGGAGCCGCGGTTTCCCCGGCATGACACCCGGCTGAGAAGATCTTCCATTTGCCGTAATATACCTCTGCCCAAACTCTCAGGGGTCGCTACCGAAAAACATGAAATAATCTAAAATCACAAAAAAAAATTCCAGTTCACGACCGCCCAACCTTCAAAGCCTTCATCATAGCCCTGGTGATAAAGATAACCCAGCAGTTCGACGGGTACCTGATAATGCTCATCTACGCCGGGACCGTGTTCGAAAGGGCCTCGGAATCTATCAGCCTAAGACTCAGCCCCAATAAGCAAGTGATGATGATAGGTGTCATACAACTACTGGGGTCTATCGTTGCCACTTGCATTGTTGAGAAGACGGGTAGGAAGGTACCTAAAATTTTACAATATTTTTTATTAAAAGTTGTGTCAAATGAATGGTCTTGCTGAGGAGAGCTCACTTCCCTCCGTAATGGTTGAGGAGGACGATGGCTGGCATTCTGCAACAGGTGTTGCTAGTGAGGGCTGGTCATCTCAAGCTACACAATTAATCGTAGTACTTAATTTTAGTTTTAATTTTTTTTTATATCGACTTTTGTGCACTGGAACTGTGTCCATGGGCTTATATATTTTTTTATGATTTATATTGTATTACTCAAAGCTGTAAATTTTTTTTTAAAAGATTAGTTACTGAGTTTCTTGCCAGGTTCTTCTCAGTAAAAGCAACCTTCCGAACCTGGCGGTAGCATGTATAATCCTATGTAATCGGGTCTCCCTGACGATTTGAAAGTACTTTGTAAAAAGTCTAATTAAATAAAGATATTTTGAATTGAATTGAGAACATGAATTTTTTTTCCTTAATTTAATCTAAATTTTCATAAAGGCTTTGTCAAAAATTGTTTTGGAAAAATAATTTAGTTATTTGATCTACACCAATCGTCAGGATTACAAGTGCTGGATTCGATCCCCGGGTCAGGCAAAGTGTTACCGATTGGGTTTTACCATCTGTATTTGCCAGTTGTTTTAATTATTCAATCGTTAAAAATATAAGACTTACGTTGCAGCTCGAGCTGTTCTCTCCTAAGATGGTCGATATTTTGCTCCCAGCTCCTTCTGGTGGTGACGTCATTCGTGATGGGTGTTGGCATGGCGTCCCTATCGGCGTGGTTCTACGTGACGTCAACAGGGGTCTGGTTGCCCGGGTGGCTGCCGGTCGTGGCCATGTGTGTGTGCATCTTTGCTGACGCTGCAGGCTTCCAGCCTATATCATATATCATTATTACTGACCTGTTCAGGTTTCAGGTAAGTCTTTAAGTTTCAATTTGGGCTATTGCAAGACAATTAACGTCGACAAATTACCCCCGGTTCGATAATCGCGGGAAATTTAAAATGTGGTTAACACTTGTCGCTGGAAACGAGCCGTGGTGGCCTTGAGGTTTGAGCAGTCGCCTGCTACAAGTTCGAATCCCAGCGGGGCCTGTACCAATGAGTTTTTCTAAAAAACTTATGTACAGTGATTTCACACCACGAGCTTTACGGTGAAGGAAAACATCGTGAGGAAACCTGCATATTTCTGAGTATTAATTCAATTAAGTATGTAAAGTGTCTGAGACGGCGATGGACTCACCATCTGTCACGTTGGCACCTAATCATTTCGGTGAAAAGTGAGTGTTTTGATAACAACACCTCTGCCTACCCCTTCGGGGAATACAGGCGTGAGCATATGTATGTATGTATGTATGAGACAGATATGACGTGTAAGTCTGTCACTGTCGCATAGCTGAACTAACATTGCAATAAGAGCTCATGATAGGGCCCCAGATCCGATAACATACTATCGAGGTTAAGATACAGGTGTGAGCTATCATTTGTTCTTTGATTTGATTTGATTATAGAAATTTCTAAATAAGTATTTTGTTTTTTGATAATACCAAAGGAATAAAATCCAGTCTTAGGTGTTAATCCCGGTCATAAACTAACCGCGTGCAAAATTTCATTCAAATCCGCTGATAAATTTCCAAAAGAAATAAACTTTCCCATTTTAAATATTTTGGCGTGAGTCAATGATCCAAATACGAATGTCTCAAATGTCTTAAATAATACAATGTTGCTTTCCAGCTTGCAGGCACAGTGTCGACGTTCGCTAGCATCTGCGCGAAAACGAGTAACTTTATCCAGATGAAATGGTTCTCAAGTTTGTGTGAGGTGATTGGCATTCACTGGGCATTCTTTAGTTTCGCAACAGTCGGTTTCTTCGCGTGTTTCTTCGTGATGGTCAGCTTTCCAGAAACCCGACAGAAATCTATTGAAGAAATATACATGGAGTTGTCTGGGAAGAAGAGCAAGCTAAATAAAACCGTATCAAAAGACGATAGGGCTTAAATTGAGCTGTGCTTGAAAATACTTATGAGATGGGAAATTGTTATTTTTTTTTGTATTTATTAACCCATTTTAATATCATTACAGTATTCTAACTAAGTCGACCGAGAGCCGTGGTGGCCTCGGGGTTTGAGCAGTCGCCTGCTACGCAAGCGACGCAAGTTCGAAGGAAAACATCGTGAGGAAACCTGCATATTTCTGAGCAGTAATTCAAAGGCGTATGTATAGTGCCTGAGACGGCGATAGACTCACTATCTGTCACGTTGGCACTTCGTATAAAAATCACATGGGGTTGAATCAAGTGCCGACCCCAACAATGTATGGGATAAGGACAGGGAGATGATGACAAGACCACGAATTCAACTTATTCAAATTGTTTTAGATTTTTTTATCAGTGACTTATATATATATATATATATATATATATATTTTAAATCTAACTAAATAAATTAATTTATACGCTTTTGACAGAACAAAAAGATTATAATATTAAAAACATAAGGATTAGTGAGCTCTTAAATGACTACTGATCTTGATTTTTATAATGAAATCAAGTGCATTTTCAGCCGACTTCAAAAAAAGAGGAAGTTCAATTTAAAAAACGCTTAAGTAACTTGTGTCAAATTATTAGCAGTAGGAATCTGCTGTAGAATTTTTAAAGTCGGGACGAACTTTACATGCGTTTTAAGTTATGCTTTGTGATACACTTTAAGCAAAGCGATGTAAATATTATGTGTGATATATTTAAGTTGAATAAGCGTTATTATTAATATTTATAAACGTCGTTAAAGATTTATGTTTCAAAAATAAACAATTTAAATTTTTCCGCGCATCTTATTTTCACGGCCTAGCCACGTAATTTTGCCAGATTTCTCAGAGTCGTACTCGACGTCGAACTTCAGTTTCGATTATAGGGAATTGATACATAATGCTTAGACTTAAAGTACTTGAAAACCTGCACACGACGTTGAGTGCAACGCTAAGAAAGACATAACAGAATAACGCGACAAGGGCTTAACATAAGCTCTTGTTGCTACCATAGATTTTCTGTGTGACAGTGACAGACTTATACACGTCATATACAGGTCCGGATTATCCATAAGGCAGTGTAGGCAACTGCCTAGGGGCCCGAGCATAAAAATAAAATAAATATACTCACACCATCCCAGAACAGGTAAACAGAGGTGTTGTAACAACAACACCCACATTTCACCGAAAATGATTAAGTGCCTACGAGACAGAGGGTGAGTCTATCACCGTCTCAAGCACTATCTATACATACGGCTTTGAATTACTTCTCAGACATATGCAGGTTTCCTCACGATGTTTTCCTTCACCGTAAAGTGGTTTGATTTTACTGCACATAAGTGTTTAGTAAAACTCATTGGTACAGGCCCCGCTGGGATTCGATCTTGCGTCGCTTGCATAGCAGACGACTGCTCAAACCCCGAGGATACCACGAACCAAGAATAAAGAGGGGACAAATATATAATTTAATAAACTAGGAAAAGGCTAGGAAAGGGGCCACAAACATTACATTCATATACATTTGTCTCGCAATCAATGTCAACCTATGATGGCAATAGGTGGTCATACGCCAATCTGTCCGTTGGCACTTAATCATCTTCGGGGAAAAGTGGGTTGTTGTAACACCTCTGCCTACCGCTTTGGGGAATAGAGGCGCGTGATCATATGCATAAACGCCTACTCATTTAATATTAGCAAGCAGTGTTCTGTCTTGTAACAGTATAATAGAATTAAGGTAGGTCATGCTCGATGTCTCAACTAAAAATAAAGGTATGCCTGCCTACAATTACACCTACCTAATTATACCTAAGAGCTATGAGCGATGTATAACTACAAAATATTGGGTAGGTAGCTGCGGATTGATTTTATTCTGGGCTACCATAGTTTGAGCTACAACTTGATAGATGTCGCCGAAATTTACCGTCGTATGTAATGATATTGTATGAGTTTTTCAGTGCCTGAAAACATGTTCAACACTATGTTTTACAAAAATGAAACCTAGCTAAATCTATTTTTGCATCTGATAGTTGAAACACACAAAATTTTATGATATGGAGCCGTTTCCGAGATTCAGATTCTATATAAGAATTGCTCGTTTAAGGCATAAGATAATAAATGATTACCTATTACTTTATATGCTTTTTATTGCCTGTATGAATGATTTTTTTTGTTAGGAGTTGAGGTATTGCTTTATCGCCTTAGATATATCGTCCGCGGGCCGCAAGTGGCCATCGAGCCGCAGTTTGAAGACCGCTGGGGGCACCGGTCCGATCATATAGAGTCTAAATGATCAGTATTTTACCAATACACATCCCCTAGGTAGCTATACCTACTTCTACATATCATTCATTTCGACTGGTGACACCTATTTTGCAGTAAGTACCTAATGTAAAATCCATCCATATGTTCACGCCTGTATTCCCCGAAGGGGAAGGCAGAGGAGTTGTAATCACAACACCCACTTTTCACCGAAGATGATTAAGTGTAAACATGACAGATGGTGAGTCCATCGCCGTCTCAGACACTTTACATACGTCATTGAATTACTTCTCAGACAGGTTTCCTCACGATGTTTTCCTTCACCGTAAAGCACGTGGTGTGAAATCACTGTACATAAGTTTTTTAGAAAAACTCATTGTACAACATCAATATAATATTCAAGTAAACTAATAAAATAAGGTGTTAATAATTAATGTTTATCTTACATTAAATGTGTAGTATGGTATGAATATCTGTATCCTTATTACGAGTTCTGCAGCATTTGCATACTAGCCTCACCCACAATATTTGTATGAGATACTTAAGTTCTTCACGTCACCGCTGGGAGTCAATTTCTCATACTAATATTCGGCGGAGACGCTAGCGAGTATAGATTACGAATACGGTGGCAAACCGTGATAGGGGTACTGATATACTCACAAATAACTGTGCCGCGCAGTTATACCCGGTTTTTTACACGGTGTATGACCTATTACAGCTTTATCGGGAAATAAAAGAACAAGGGGCCTACTCTATTTCCCCGAAAAACGAAGTCTTGGCCGCAAACGAAAGTTTTGAGTTTGATAAACAAACCGCCACCCAAACGCATATAAAAAAAGCATTCCAATCTGTCTAGCCCTTTAAGAGGAGTTCAGTGCCATGACACGTACAGTAGAATTATATATATATATATAAAGGTACATACAAGAATTGCCAGTTAAAAGATAATAATATTCTCCTACCGAATTCCGGTGACGGCGGCTAATCTCAACGAGGATTAGCCATGTGCGCAGGAGATATTATAGTGCACAAGTGTGTGCGTAAACACAGGTGCACTCTTTATTCCCTCACTCTCATAGTGGGATGGGAGGCAATCAGACACGACCGGAGAGAGATCAGGCGGAGGACCAACGGCTTAATGTGCTTTCCGAGCCACGGTATGTATTGTAAATTTCTTGACAGAAAAACATAATACATATTTTTGACCCGACCCGGAAATCGAACCCGGGACCTCGTGATCGGTAGGCAAACTTGCTAACCACTTTTTTTTTTTTTTGTTGACGAGGGGTAACCTTCAAAAGGTCCCCGACCACCCTGGGAGAGGCAGATCGGCTCAGGGGGGACTCCGGGTACTCTGATAGAACGCACCGGTGTCCCCCCACACTTTGCCGGGGCACATCCCCGTGGCAGCTGTAAGGCCGCCCCTAGAGACCTCGCTGTGCAAGGCAGCGCGAGCCACATCGCGCTGCCACCTTCCCGGGCCCGCGTCGGTGGTCAAAGCTCCCACCCCGACCACCGCCAGCAGGCCATCCGGCCCCCTTTTAGTCGCCCCTTACGACAGGCAGGGGATACCATAGCCACATTCTTAGACCCTGGCTATTGGGTGGAAACTTGCTAACCACTAGACCAACGAGACAGTTAGATGAACTAAGATTAGTTAAACATCTGAATATCCCCAGTAACTCTAGAGCAGCATATTAACACCTAACACCACTAAGAATTCTACTAACTCATTAGGAATTCCATCTGCATTGGGTTAACAATATAAAACTGATATTTTCCCAAAGGTTTGAGGTAAACTTTAAACGTAATTAAAATCTTACACACACATAGTCGTGGTGTGATCGGGGAAATGAAGTTAGTACGTACATACATATGCTCACGCCTGTATTCCCCGAAGGGGTAGGCAGAGGTGTTGTTATCACAACACCCACTTTTCACCGATGATGATTAATTGCCAACGTGACAGAGGGTGAGTGAGACATATGCAGGTCTCCTCACGATGTTTTCCTTCACCGTAAAGCACGTGGTGTGCAATAACTGTACATAAGTTTTTTAGAAAAACTCGTTGGTACAGCCCGCGCTGGGTTTCATCTCGCGTCGCTTGCGTAGCAGGCGACTGCTCAAACCACGAGGCCACCACGGCTCTTATATATAGTAAAATATGTTTTCGCCTACAAGCTGTATAATTAGGTACAAAATGATCTTTAACTATGTTTTGGGTAATGCCTGTAATCATTGCTCACAGCTAATTACTAATTATTACACCTATTAAACTGTCAAACTTCAAATCAATTATACTTCTTAACACATTTAAATCAATGACAAAATAATTTAGTGGCATTATTAGTTTGCCTTCTCAATAATAATTTAGTTATATATTTTATTATCCCAGGAATAATAATAATGCATTATTATTTATAATACACTTTTGGTCATCTGTACAGATAAACTATACATACATATATATATACATACTCCTTGTGTATATGTCTGAGACGGCGATGGACTCACCATCTGTCACATTGGTACTTAATCATCTTCAGTGAAAAGTGGGTGTTGTTATTACAACAACTCTGCCTAACCCTTCGGGGAATACAGGCGTGAGCATATGTATGCTTGTATACAAAAGTAGAACAAATAGGTTATTTTTTTAATTAGCCATTAAAAAGGATTCTTTTGAAAAAGGTTTCAAATTTGTATACAATATAAAGTCGATAGCCAAATAAAACAAAATAAAATACAAGATATTCTAGTATAGACAAAACTTTTAAAACCTATGAAAATTATGGTACTAGTTAATATATTATGTACTTAATAATCTATTGAGCTATCTTAAAAAATAATACATAAATAAATAAATTTATGGTAAATCAATTATATCATACGAATTTATGGTACAGACGGACAGTCTAATCGCAAAAAAAACTCCATTCATAATTTTCAAACATTGATATTTTTTCCGAACGTTTTATTTGTTTACATTGTCTTTGACACGGAAACTTATAAGCGGCGAGCGTAACAAGCGCTCGCTTAGTTCGTGTTAGTGAATGGAGAATGATCGGTCCGACTGCACGTAGCCGCGCGCGCTCCTTCATTCCAATGCTCGAAACTTGAAATGTGAATTTAAAACTAGACTACAAACTTTTTAAATTCATTCTAAATTAAAAAGCAAAACAAATAAGTGATGTGCAGTGTTGTGATTTGAAAATCGAATTTATTACTGAATTTTTAAACATTTGTTTCTTTTTTTTAAATTTGATAGTTAGGATCAAGTTTTCATAAGCCCAGTCTTTAAAATGTAAGTTTTTATATTTAAATTTATTTTGCTTATGTAACTGATTCAACACTATTATAATATTAGAAAGTGCAGTTTGTATAACTGAACCGAATTGTATGGCAGGTTGGCCGGGGTACAAAATAACAGCAAGCCGGCATTTTTTTCCAAGTAGGTAGTTTGATAATGGATTTTTTTTAAAGAATGCCATGGGGCTATTATCTTTACAGATAAATACAATTAAAGTGTCTGTTTGAAATTCCAAAACAACAGTTTTTCATTAAATACATAATATAAAAGTACATACAGTACTGACTTAAAAAAAACTAAATTCCAAAAAAATTCTGCGTGTCTGTTTATTCCGGGTAATCTCCGAAACGGCTGGACCGATTTCAACGGGACTTTCACTGGCAGATTGTAAATTTTACAAGGAGTAACTAAAGCTACTATAAATATATAAAAACATTAATGTTCTGTAGGCTACTCAATAAATGAAATCTATGCGGGATCACGTCCCTCAGTCATATAAGGTTACTAATAAAACTCGTCTAAATTCCGTAACTGGCTCTTTATTTTAATACAACAGGAAGAACACATAAAATCATAGACGGATATGGAAAGACAATATACAATAGACTAAACACAAGGAAGTAGAGTAGCACTAAGCATTATTTTTATACAGAGACACAGATAATAAATAATAGTTACGACTAGTGGTATTATAATAAACAGTAGAATACGTGTAAAGAAGAAAAAATATAAACGCAATGATTGCTAAACCCATAACTTCTCTTTAGTTGGTTTGAAAACAATTGCAAAGATTGCTAAATAAAATCCTATGGAACTTCTCTTAAGTCGGCTTATAAAATAACTATCTCACGGCCAACCGCACCTGGCCTACAGATTCTATTCAATGCGGAACGAGTTGACTTGATCCTTTTGTCGTGTTATGGGGCGGATAAACTCTAGCGATTTTTATGAACATTCCTTTGTATTGTTAGGCCCCGATAAATTGTACTTGAAGTACCTTTTTTGACAGCTTAAAGGTTTTATTGTTAAGTCTATTAGAGCTGCTTTTTTTTTTTTTATATGGTATTATACTAGCGGAAGTCACGCCGTTTCACGAGCGTAGTTCCCGTTCCCGTGGGAGTACGGGGATAAAATAAAGCCTATGTTAATCGCTGATGATGTAGCTTTCCAATGGTGAATGCATTTTTGAAATCGGCACCGTAATTTTTGAGTTAATACATTACAAACATACACACAATAAGGAGCCGTGGTGGCCTCGGGGTTTGAGCAGTCGCCTGCTACGCAAGCGACGCAAGTTCGAATCCCAGCGGGGCCTGTATGAAATGAGTTTTTCTAAAAAACTTATTACAGTGATTTCACACCACGTGCTTTACGGTGAAGGAAAACATCGTGAGGAAACCTGCATATTTCTGAGAAGTAATTCAAAGACGTATGTTTAGTGCCTGAGACGGCTATAGACTCACCATCTGTCACGTTGGCACTTAATCATCTTCGGTGAAAAGTGGGTGTTGTTATTACAACACCTCTGCCTACCCCTTCGGGGGATACAGGCGTGAGCATATGTATGTATGTATGTACACACTAATACAAATCTTTCCTCTTTATGATAGTAATGTAGATAAGGCTAGTCGCACACACAATAGTATTATCGACTAACTGTGCCCCGTGATTTCACCCGCGTAGACTTAATTTCATGGGTCGCGGAAATCTAATGTTTTTTTTTAAATTAAAGTAGCCTATGTTACTCCTTGTACCATTAGCTATCCGCTAGTGAAAGTCCCTCTAAAAATCCCGGCTAATCTCTGATACAGACTGACGGTGTTGATTTTTTATGTGAGTATATATTTAATATGTAATTAAGTTTAACAAATAGGTCCGCTTAAGCAAATATGTATTGTAGGAAGATTTTAAATAAAAAAAATAAAAATAAAATAATATTTCCTTATGCATTTAGTTAATGTATTTTGAAATTACAAACAGACACTCCGATTTTATTTATCTGTATAGATGAAAACTGCTCTATACGCGCTGTTTCTCAAACCCGCTTTGGATAGCGCAACAGTGTCTATTGAAAATAGTATGAAAATGTAATTTATTGGTTACCAATCGATTAAATACGTAACAACCGGAGTCACCTTTAACGTATTCTCATAAATATTTCCCAATCGATTAGACTTGGCAGCGGCAATTATTGTGTATTGATACCTTTATACACTCATATTGATGCCAATCAAATGATTCCGGAGACCAACCGGTAAACACCGGCAATTACCGGTAAAATCTGCGGCATAATAATAGACAAGAATTCAATGTTTTTAATTTTCAAATCTTTCTGATTTGAAATTAGAATGTAAAGTACCTCCATTCAAAGGATTTATAAGTACTACGTAGAATTTATTAATTCAATGAATCAATTGCATTTTATAGTAGGTACCCCATGAATATTAGTTAAAAATGTTGTCAATTTCGTTTGCGGATTAGTGCGACTGGAAATCACAAGTATACACATTCAAAGTAGCGACTGACTGAACGATCAAGCCTATCAAAGTCAAAGTCAAAGTCAAAAGTATCTTTATTCGATTAGACTTTTTACAAAGTACTTTCAAATCGTCAGAATGACATAATTATACAGGATTATACATGCTACCGCCAGGTTCGGAAGGTTGCTTTTACTGAGGAGAACCTGGCAAGAAACTCAGTAATTACTCTTTTCAAAAATATTATACAATTTAAAGAATACAAAGTAAATAATTTGAAAAAAAACGAGAGCTCATGGACAATGTTCCAATGCACAAATATCGATAAAAATTAACATAACTAAAAATCTAGTACATCTTCTTATAACTAAATGCGTAGCTTGAGATGACCAGCCCCCACAAGTCCCGTAAGTCCTAAAGGCATGAAATTTGTAGCCAGTCAAAGCAAAGATCTGACTAAGATTAATTAATTGTAGCAAAAGTACAGTGCCAATGGGATTATTTACTATAATTTTCCGACAAAGATACATCCCAGGCTTCCTTATCACAAATATAATCACTTACAGTATAATATCCTTTTTTGAGCAAAACTGCTTTGATGGTCTCTTTAAATTTATTGAAGGGCAAGTTTACAATTTCTGTTGGTAATTTATTATAGAAGCGTGTGCACTGTCCTAAAAATGAGCCATGTACTTTCTGTAAGCGATGCGCAGGCACTACAATTTTATTTTTGTGCCTTGTGTTTATGTTATGCACATCACATTTCTTTTGAAACGATCCAATGTTTTGATGCACAAATAATAAGTTAGCTAAAATATACTGTGAGGCCACTGTCAAAATTCCAATTGATTTATTTTTTTCCCTTAACGAATCTCGGGGTCCCAAATTATAAATAGATCGTATAGCCCTTTTCTGAAATGTGAATATAGACTCTATATGAGCAGCTTTACCCCAAATTAAAATAGCATAGGACATAGCACTATGAAAATAACAAAAATATACAAGTCCAGCTGTTTCTATGTCTGTATACTGTCTAACTTAACGAATTGCATAAGCTGCGGAGCTGAGTTTTCCTGATAACTTGGATATATGTGGGCTCCACTGAAGTTTGTTATCAAGGGTTATACCTAGAAATACTACTGACTCTACGATATCCAAAGTTTCACCATCTACCATGATCTTTGTTTTATATTACAATAACGCACGAGTATGTAATGAGATACAATACGATATTGAAACTGTTAAAATAAGAGATCCTTTACGATCAAATCTATATATATAAAAGAAAGTCGTGTTAGTTACACTGTTTATAACTCAACAACGGCTGAACCGATTTGGCTGAAAATTGGTGGGGAGGTAGCTTAAAACCAGGAGAAGGACATAGGATACTATATCCCGAACTATACATACAGATAAATAAAAATGATGTGTCTGTTTGTACTTTCAAATTAACAGCTTTTCACTTAATGCATACGAAAGTATATAATGTAAGTACATAAATAAACACATTCTTAACATTATTTCTGTCCGTCTGTTTATTCCGGATAAATTCTGAAACGTTTGGAACGATTTCTACGGGACTTTCACTGACAGGTAGTTGATGTTACAAGGAGTAACTTAGGATACTTTATTAAATTAGGGTTCAGTGAAAAAATCCACTCATAAAATTAACTCTACGCGGGTGAAACCGCGGGGCACAGCTAGTGTGTTATAAAAAATACGTCTATACATACATATGCTCACGCCTGTATCCCATGGGGGTAGGCAGAGACCACTGTTTGCCACATGCTACGATCCTTACATACTTCTTTCGCTTCATCCACATTCATGCATCTCTTCATACACTTTCTTCGGTTACGAGTGCTCCGAATTTGACCTTTCTGAAAAATACTATTAATTTGGTCATAGTAGTTGTTCCTTGGACGCCCCCTACCGACACTACCGGTCACATTCGCTCTATAAATTTCTTTCGTTAATCGCCTTTCACTCATCCTTTCGATATGTCCAAACCATCTCAACATACTTTTTTCAATTCTGGTCGCCACATAGTAGATGTTATATCTACCAAGTAATCATTTTTGATCCTTCCTTGATCTCAATAAACGTGTACGGAATTGAATTATGTAACAAATAATTAATTTTAATCTTTGTGCGGCTATTTCTAATTGCAGATAAACTTAACATCTATATAAGGTCAAGAATCAAGTTTAATACATCTTATTTATCTATATTTATACAGATAAATATAATTGATGTGTCCGTTTGTAATTCTAAAATAGGTAGGTACGGTAGTGACATAAATATTTTTTTTTAAATATTTTATTTCGTATTTCTATGTGTTAAATTATGCCTGAAACGCAACTACCTGTCAGAGAGACCCATTATTATCGGCCATCCGTTATTACCCCGAATAAACAGACAGATAGACAGACAGATATTTTTTATATACATTATGCATAACATTAATTTGCATTTAGTAAAAAGCTGTTAATTTGGAATTAAAACCGGACACTTCAATTTTATTTACATATAGGTATGCATAGATTAATGTCATGATTATTTACATTTCTTGTATACATATACATCTATACAGAAAAAAATTAAGTGTCTGTTTGTAATTCCAAAATAAAAGCTTTTCACTAAACGCATATGAAAGTATACAAGATACTGACATACAAAAACCAATTTTTTATTTTTTTCTATCTCTGTCTGTCTGTCTGTTTGTTACGGCTAGTCACGGAACGGCTGGAACGTTTTTTATGGGACTTTCACTGCCAGATAGCAAATTTTAAAAGGAGTAACATAAGCTAATACTATTATTAAAAAAACATTAGGGTGAAACTAGCTCTACGCGGGTAAAACCGCGGGGCACAGCTAGCTAAATACATTGCGACTAAATAGAACATCATAAATAAAATAAGGCAGCTGCTAAATTCTTGAACTAACACATAACCGGTTTATGCCCAACCCTAAAAACTATAAGCATCTTTTTAATTACATGTTAATTTTCGCGTTTTTTTTGTACAACGCTATGATTATAAAATGAGATACAGTAAAATATACAAATAAGTTTAATATAATAAAAATATAGTAGAATATATAAATAAGTCCTGAAGATGCTCTGGTGGCTTTGAATGCTGTGGTGGCGACGCAAGTTCGAATCTCAGCGGGGCATGTACCAATGAGTTGTTCTAAAAAGTTATGTACAGTGATTTCACACCACGTGCTGTACGGTGAGGGAAAACAGCGTGAGGAAACCTGAATATGCATTGTTGAGGTCGTGACTTACTTCAACCTGATGCGGCTGATTACCAGATTTTTATACGAAGCGACTGTCATCTGACCTCCGTTTTCCCCCTGAGTGACCTCTAATGATTGCCACAGATGATAAATTGGCTTCCGGGACGAAGGGAACTCGGGCGATCATCCATCCAACTACTGGCTTGGGTTAGGGTTGCTGAACTTCAGTACCCGGAGTTTCCCCTAAGCACGGAGGATGGCCACCGAGGTGGTTTTAGTGCGGTAAAAATCCCACATACCCCGATCTGCCTCTCCCAGGGCAGTTAGAGACCTTTTAAAGGTTTCCCCTCGTCAATATAAAAAAAAGGGTTGCTGAATTTCGATGATCGACTGATATGCTCAATAGCAACTGTGCCTCTAGCTCCTCCCAGCAGACAATATCGTCAACGTAAAAACCTATATTTTGGGAACAGATGATTTTGTAGGTAATTCTATAATCTTTACTAGGCAATACTTACTGAATGCATTTCTCCATAAGATAACAATATTGGTAGCACGTGTTATATGCATGTTATTATCATAATGACCCAGTGATTTACACGCTATTTACACATATTTCAGCATGATACAGAGCTCTAAACAGTATGCTGAGTAAATATTAATTAATCGCCTGTATGTAAGATGAATCATCTTGTTATTCTTACTGAAATATCGGTAAATATGATTAACATTTGATTAAGTACTGAAGCCTTAGTACCACGACCTCTTATTGCCATGATTGTTTAACTCTTAGTAAGAGACAGGTGTCTATGACATGTATAAGTCTGTCACTGTCACACAGTGGAACTGTGATGGCGTAAGAGCTTATAGTAAGGCCCTTCAATATTTGATCCAAACTAAATTGTTTATCTTACATAAATGAGGTACATTTTGTTACTAAAACTAGGATTTGGGGCAATTTTGCAAATTGAAAGTTGAAGTCAAAAATATCTCTATTCGATCAGACTTTTTGCAAAGTACTGTCAAATCGTGAGAATGACATAATTATACAGGATTATACATACTACCGCCAGGTTCGGAAGGTTGCTTTTACTGAGAAGAACCTGGCAAGAAACTCAGTAATTACTCTTTTCGAAACTGTAATACAATTTTAAGAACACAAAATTAATCTCTTAAGAAACATAAGCCCATGGACACAGTTCCAATGCACAAATGTCGTAAAAAAATAACATAAATAAAAGCCTAGTAGTTTTACTTATAACTAAATTCGTAGCTTGAGATGACCAGCCCCTACAAGCAGCACCTGTTCACAAGTATGACGTGAATGCCAGCCACCACTCACCATCATCTTCGGTGAAAAGTGTGTGTTGTGATTACAACACCTCTGCCTACCCCTTCGGGGAATACATGCGTGAGCATATGTATGTACATAAGTAAGAGTATGAGTATAGGAGATGTAAAAAAATATGTAGAAATGAGAGCATCTTAATTAATGAGTAACCTCCAGTAGGTATAATTAGTGGAGTAGAAAATATTTGTATGAACACGTTGCAAGCAGATTTGTGAAAGTTTACAATAAACAACGTACCTACCGGTTCCCTGTTATTAGATAATATACAGTGCTGTTAGAATAGCAGAAACGTTCTAAGTATTTAGGTATTTAAGGTAATCGCTGTTAAACAAACATTTCACACGCTAATTTACTACTTAAGTTCAAGTAGTAAGTAAAATATTTGTATAATAGCGAAACTCTGGGGCCTTGGGGTCCAGATACTCATCGACTTTTCATAGAGGTTGCACGTCGTCTGGTAGAAGCTTCTCGTGACAAGCGGGCTGGGGCTTTTTTCGCTCAGAGAATCAGCATTGCTATTCAACGTGGCAATGCTGGCAGCATTGCCACGTTGAATAGCAATTGAATAGCAGCCTTCTTGGCACGATCCCGAGAGACACCGATTTGGGCCAAGTTTTCTACTTGTAATTAGTTTAGCTACTTATTAGTTACTTAATAGCGATACTTAAGCGCTTTGCACGCAACTTTACTAAGTTCAAGAGTGCTATTCTGTAAAAAGTCGAAAGTGGGTTCCACAGTAAGGATATACCAAAATTTACATTGACTGCCAGCACGCAAGTTCGAATCCCAGCGGGGCCTGAAGCAATGAGTTTTTCTAATAACTTATGTGTAGTGATTTCACACCACGTGCTTTACGGTGAAGGAAAACATCGTGAAGAAACCTGCATATGTCTGAGAAGTAATTCAGAGACGTATGTATAGTGCCTGAGACGGCGATGGACTCAACCTCTGTCACTTTGGCACTTAATCGTATGCGGTAAAATGTGGATGTTGTTGTTACAACACCTCTACTTACCCCTTCGGGGAACCTTCTGGGATGACGTGAGCATATTTATCCTAAGTTACTCCTTACTCGGTATTGACATTTGTAAAAAAAATTCTGCGCGTTTCCTTAATTTTGGAAGAAAAAACATTAAATGTCCATGATTGGTCCGCGTCCAACATAGTTGCCTTTACCTTAGCACAGATTATAATGAAACTCTGCTCAAAGGCGAGTGAATGGCGAATGGTATTCCAGTCACCTGCATAATATTAATACGCCATTGTTTCCTTTTGGATTGACACGTCGTGTTGCATTCTGTGACACGAACAACTAGTTAAATGGATTAACGTATATAATTGCTTATTACACTACTATTATATAGAGGAAAGATTTATATTTTTGTGTGTATGTTTGTAATATATAAACTCAAAAACTAGTGCCGATTTAAAAAAATCTTTCACCATTGGAAAGCTACATCATCAGCGAGTAACACAGGCTTTATTTTATCCCCGAAACGACAGTAAAAAATTTTTTTTATTATCTCTGTCTGTCCGTCTGTCTGTCTATCTGTTTGTTTCGGGTAATCTCCAAAACGGCTAGACCGATTTTAAAGGGCCTTTCACTGGCAGATAGCTAACGTTACAAGGAGTAACTTAGGCTTCATCATCATGAATTTAAGAGTAATAAATCCCTTTTTTATGTAATTTAGGCTTAAGGAATAAAAATAATTGTAAGGGTTCTACGGGTCACCTATAAAATTAAATCTACGCGAGTGAGACCGCGTGGCACAGCTAGTGTATAAATATAGAAAAAGCATTATAGCAGGTCAATAGGATCACAACATTACTCACGAGAAACGTGTTTTGAATTTAACAAACTTGACCTTCTAACCGACAATCAAACCTTCAAATTAATCTAACATTAGTCATTACATTAGTACATACGTCATCCTCGTGAACGCAACAATCATACAAATAACACAAACTCTTGTCCTCAGCGTGTTTGAGAGAATGATCCAGTGACACACACAGCGACCATCACGACCGGAAGTGACGCAGACATGCTCGGGGTACTTGTACTTCCGCCGGTGCGGTGGCTCGCACGCATCAAAGATGGCGGCATTGCCAACCAGTTTCTAATGGCGCTTATGGGTGAGTCTCTAATTATATATTAGGTATACTGTGTTCTATTCAACCTGATAATCTAGTCAGTGAAGTTGAAAGGGTGACCGCCCGAGTTCCTTCCATGCCTCGGAGAGCACGTTATGCCGACGGTCTCGGTTGCCAATTTATTATCTTTGGCAATCGCTTTGTATAAAAATAAGGTGAACAGCCACATCGGGTTGAATCAAGTGCCGACCCCAACAATGTATGGGATAAGGCCAGGGTGATGAATCTAGTCTACGAAGCTAGAAGCAAAACGAAAAATATATATTCAGATAAGGCCTTGGACACTTATGATCGTCGAAGAACTACTCCATCTACTCGGGTCTACCATCATCGGTTTAAACAGAACGTATTAAGAACTTCTGAGTTAAGTCGAGACGTTACTTGATATTACTCTTTAACAATCATAGTTGGTCCACTGAACAGCAATCTTCCTAGCCCGATGGTAACATATTATGATCTTGAATAATATATTCTTTTCTTAGTCTTTGTGTTGTTCTGAAAGTTCTTTGTAAGATGTTTAATAAACACACTTTAGCCTTTGAACTGTGATCGTTTTAAGCAGCTCGTATAAGAAGTCCTAAGCATAGACAGGGCGATGAAATTAAAAGAAAAATAATCATAAGTACTTTAATGTCTTTAATTAAACAATAATAATAGTACTGTAATAAAAATAAACATACATATGTGTGAAAAGTTTAAACAATTATAGCTAAGAAAAGTCTCCTTCCCGGAGTGCAGTAAGCAGGCGAGCACTTAGTGCAGAGGTGTGCGGGGGCGAGCAACTATTAATATACATCTATATCTATGCATCTATACAGATAAATAAAATTTAAGTGTCTATTTGTGATTTCAAATTAATAGTTATTTTACTAAATTCATATGAAAGTTAACGTAACTAACATAAAAAAACCTATTATTAGAAAATTTTCTCTGTCTGTCTGTTTGTTCCGAGCAATCTCTAAAACGATTGGACCGCTTTTAACGGGACCTTCACTGACAGATAGCTGGTGAATTTACTTTAAAATATAGGAGTCTACGAATACAGACACCCATGAAATAAAAAATGAAGTCTACGCGGTTGAAACCGCGGGGCACAACACAGCCAGTACTTACTATATCACTCAACGTTGATATACGTCAATAAATATTCCGATGCTTCATGAGATTGTTCCCTACATACATCTAGGTACTATTAAATTGAATGGTCTATTGATAGAGTTATTTACATAACATTATGTATAATGTCGTTTGAATAATTTTTCCCGTAAATTATATGTATTATATTTTCCTGAATCAGACGAATCTCAAATAAATTTTATATCTATACTAATATTATGAAGAGGAAAGATTTCTATGTAAGTATGTTTGTAACGAATTGGCTCAAAAAGTAGTGGACCGATTTTAAAAATTCTTTCACCATTTGAATGCTACATTATTTATAGGCTATATTTTAACCCCGTACTCCCACGGGAACTGGAACTACGCGGGTGACACTGCGTGACGTCTTCTAGTTTTTAATAATAGAACAAAAAATGCAAGCACCAAACACTTACTAGCGCCAAGAAGGAAAATAATAAATTTAATTGATAAAATTGTTACCAACTCAGTGAACAGGAAGTAAATTACCATTATATAAACCATTAACTACTGGTCTTATATGCAACTAGTTTTGCTGCCCTACGCTTAATCTAGTATTCGATACCTATACACATACATACATATGTATTCTCACGTCTGTATAACCAGAAGGGGTAGGCAGAGTACGTAACAGATTGAAAAATTCTAACAATTGTATCCAACAGGAGTGTTCCAAGTGCCCCTTAACACGTGGCACACTTATTGAACGTCATTTATCTTACGATAGCCTGTCAGGAGATGAAACGGGGACTAAACTCCCCTGCTTTTATTATCGTGTATCCATCACCGTCTCAGGCACTATACATGTAATGTAATGACATATATGCAGGTTTCCTCGCGATGTTTTCCTTCACCGTAAAGCGGTAAGGTGTAAAATCACTGCACATAAGTTTTTATAAAAACTCATTGGTACAGGCCCCTGGGTCTACTTGCTTCGCTTGCATAGCAGGCGATTGTTCAAACCCCACCACCCCGGCTCTTTGAGTATGTTATCAAAATGTGAAAAAGTTACCCATCCTTAACGTATTCGATACGGCTCATATTTGGAATACCTTGAATCTTTTTTATTGACGTCATAGCAATAATTGTCACAATAAATACACAAACAAAAATAGACCTTGTAATCCTATTTTGTGCGGTGACTTTATACAAAACACATAGGTAAGTAAATAAGCACCCCAAGGAGAATGTAGTTAACTAGTGGTACCAGTTATTCCGGCTAAGACTAGATTCAAACCCGGTATCAGCTTCTCTGAGCCACATGTGCTAATTGTCGTAGATTGTAGAACCGTTAATCATCTGTGTTTTTAAATGATATCTTTACAGACAAATTAAACTGAAGATTTATATGAAAATATAGACGGTATAAACAAAGAAGAAACTAATTTAAAAAAAACCTCTCATTCTGCCTGTTTGTTCCGGATAATCTCCGTAAAGGCTGGACCTTTTTTTTGTTGACGAGGGGGAAACCTTCAAAAGGTCCCCGACCGCCCTGGGAAAGGCAGATCGGGGTATGTGGGATTCTTACCGCACTAAAACCCCCCCGGTGGCCATCCTCAGTGCTCAGGGGGGACTCCGGGTACTCTGATAGAACGCACCGGTGTCCCCCAACACTTTGCCGGGGCACATCCCCGGGGCAGCTGTGATGCCGCCCCTGAAGACCTCGCTGTGCAAGGCAGCGCGCGCCACGTCGCGCTGCCACCTTCCCGGGTTCGCGCCGGTGGTCAAAGCTTCCACCCCGACCACCGCCAGCAGGACCTCCGGCCCCCTTTTAGTCGCCTCTTACGACAGGCAGGGAATACCATAGCCATATTCTTAGACCCTGGCTATATTTTAACGGGACTTTGACTGGTATATATCTACGGAGTATCATTAGCTACTTTTTATTATAAAAATATTAGGGTTCCACGGGCCACCCATGAAATTAAGGCTACATGGGTGAAACCGCGGGGCTCAACTAGTGTTTTCAAAAAAATATTCTCGCCCATTGCATTACAAATAATATTTTCCAAGTTATGTAGACCGTTAGGTGTTGTTTATCACCTTTGTAGTTTAGAAAAGTAGGCTTGCTGTGTTTATAAACTCGTAGCGACTAGGACGGAAAATGTCGAAATACAAAACGTAAAATGATCGACATTACCGCTTCTCAATACTATTATTTCACTTCAAATTGTAATTATTGTATATGACTTATAAATAATTTTTATTTATCTGCATAGATGCGTAGATATTTGATATTCACTGTATTTAATAATACTATTTCGTGGTAATTATACGCGGATGAAATCGCGGAGCTCAGTTAGTTATCTATAGTTTTAATTTATAATCACTCACGCGACTGGACATTGTAATTTTTTAATTCTTATCGTAGAGTACATCATCTTATCAGTTCTCCAGAGTAATAAAGATAAGGGTCATCTCTAAACATAAACAGTAAGCCATGCAAATATCTTGCATCGCGGGCAAACAAGTTGTGACTCATAATATAAAAGCTTACGATGAAAGTCAGACTCATTATCCTCTCGATTGTAATTAGCTATAGTTACTAAGACGCTTGTAACATATATACTTATTACTTATTATCTATATACAGATAAATAACTTTTTTAGAAGTCTGTTAAGTAACCTTTTTAATATTGCTTTGATATAAATAAAATTAATTTTTATAATTTTTTTCTCATTCTTTATTTCTGTTGTTGCCGTGTGATTGACGTCAATAAATTCGTTTTATCATTAAGTAAAATCTGTCAGTGTGTTTGTCGGGCTAATCTCGGAAACGGTTGAGGCGATTTTAGCGGGACTTTCTCTTGCAGATAGCTGATGTTATTAGAAAAAAAAACAACCCAGATTATGTATGGCATCCGCCCTTCTGTTAAATTTCATTGCCTCGTTGACTCATGCTAGGATCCCGCAGTGCATGCATCTTGAAAGTTCGAAACTGGTTCCCTTTAAAGACACGAATATATTTATAACATGCCATTATATCTTAACAGTGTATAGTATTGATACTAAAGTTCTTAGATTATTTAATAGTATGGTATGAAATGTATAAATCTATTTTTTTTTCAAGATGTTTTTAAGTATAGTTTAGATTTTGCGTTGTCAATAAGAGTTAAAAAACCTTTATTTGTCAATTTCAGTACCTACATTTCGAGGTCTGTCCATATGATCTTTACATAATTATTTTTACAAATTTTTAGTTTACCCCCAATCGTTCTAAGGATGCGAATTGTACCATAAGAAAACGCTACCATTTACATACAGCGCCCTCTGGCAGTAACGTCAAAAACAAAAATAATAACCAAGAATTGTGATGTGGAGTTCGCTCACCATCTCCCTAGCCTTATCACATACATGTTGAGGTCGGAACATAATTCAATCCGATGTGGCTGATCACCTGATTCTTACACGAAGCCACTGCCATCTGACCTTCGTAACTTCTTTTACGTCGAAAATTGGTAATAATGGTCAAACCAGTCGTCAGGCCCTCTTAGGTTTCCGACTGACCTGTAACGATTGTCAGAGATGTTACAATGGCAACCCGGCTGGTGGGGTTAACGTGCTCTCCTAGGCACGGAGGGAACTCGGGCGGTCACCCATCCAACTACCTGGTCGGGGTCTTCGTGCAACTCACTATATTCTACTAAAACATAACATTTTATATAGGGCTTCATTAATGCTATTTTGAAGCGCTACTAGCAAGCGTCTTTAAAACTAATTTTAGGGTTTGACAAAAATTGCTTCTTGCGTTTCTCTTTATCGATTAGTTAAATGGGCGCTCGCTACATCTAAATAATAAAAATAAAACAGCTGCACTAGTTGTGTGCCACACGTGCTGTATCTTGTTTTATATACATGGTAATGTTATAGTAACATTTATTACACTTAAGGGCTTCGACATAACATAATCAAGCTCTTGGTATCGATTGCGAAATATAATAATATTTCTCGCAATGTATGGTTGTGTAACCATTTTGTAAGGCTCTTTGTAAAGTAGGAAGCAAACTGGTAACACTAACGAACGAGATCTTTGCGTTCTGATGACTCAGACACTCATAATTCAGAATGGCATGGGATAAATACAATATAGAGCCACCTTAACCACACAAACCGATTGCAAATGACAGCGGTGAGGTTAAACGAGTTCAAATGTAACATTTCTCTTCGAGCCCACTAAAGCCTTAAGCCTTATATACTTATAAATAGGGTACATTTTCGCCAAACGTATCATGATTGTGCATGTTTGATATATAAGTAAAAATAAGCCAAGAGTTAGCACTTCTTCTTGATTTGTTTTGCATTTTTGGGGAACAAGATTTCAAGGTTAACCTCCTCCTTTTCTTGAAGTCGGTTCTGAAAATAATGTATTTTTACCCACTCTAAGACGAGGGTATCATAATATTGAAAAAATATTCACACGCAAGTTTTATGAACTAACTTTTGACGTTTCATTTTGGTACCTAACTACAATATAATTTTTACTGTAAAAACCCTTTTCAAAAACAAGCTTTCGTGTTCTCAGCAAGCCCTTTAATTTCATACCCATAAGT
The DNA here is from genome assembly GCA_929442735.1 of Watsonalla binaria. Taxonomy (NCBI): domain Eukaryota; kingdom Metazoa; phylum Arthropoda; class Insecta; order Lepidoptera; family Drepanidae; genus Watsonalla; species Watsonalla binaria. Next base: position 3,012,178 of record OV838941.1, read on the forward strand.
GCAGAAAAAATAACTAGTGCGCCATCTTGGATAATCCGCCATATTGGAAATCGAATGACATCACAGGAGCTACGCGTGCATTGTCATCCACTATAAACTTGTATCATACAATTCAGTTGCAAGATGTCAGTCTGTTAAACATACATACATTGCAAGATAATTAGCTAGAAATCAAAATTAATGCGCGCTCCTAAAACGATCAAAGTTGGCCTCTGCTTAATTATATAACTATAAATATTTAACACCAAACTGCAGTACGTCATACTTGGTATTTACAATTTTGCAAGTGGTTCCGTCGGTTTGAGTACAAGTTAGTTTAGTTACATAACTCAAGTTGCAAGTTGAAACCGCAAACTTGGCAACGGGATTTCCCAAGATTTACAAGAATTACTCGTTTAAAGATATAAGATTAAGCTACTGTCCTTACCATGCCTTCTCTGAGTAAATAACATTTTGTATATCCGCATCTCCGGAACATCTGCGATTTTCATGAAATTTAGTATGTAGGGGGTTTCGGGGACAATAAATTGATCTACCTAAGTTTAATTGTAGGAAAACATCGTTTTGACCATGTTTTCAGGCACTGAAAAACTCATAACAATACGACAGTATTTCGCCGACATCTTTCAAGTCATGGTAACGTGAGACTTCCAGCCTACGGGGCGTTCGAGACAGACGTTCACCAGTTCGATTTTTTTATTTTTCAACTAACTTTTTTATGAGAAAACGTAGAGTTTCTTTTGTTTGTGGGAAAAAGATTAGTTTTTTGTGAGAAAATGAAACCGAGCAGGTACCTGGTAGGTCCAGACCTAATGGACCTGCCGTATTCGTGAAGTCATTTTAGTTGGACACTGACTTTAGAGAATACCAAAACAGCTGTGTGACACTTGATTAGTTGACATTTCGCATCCGATCGCTGTTGAATTTAGGTGCCACAACATAATTTTCAAACCGATGCCAGTTGACATATCTCACGTGATTGATTTATGTAATTTCCATAATTTTTTTATCGTTTCTATTGGCGCAAGCGCGAGAGAACGTAACTTTGTCTAGTCCTGTGCCGATGGCTAGAAGCTCGACATGATAAGCCCTCTCTCAAAAATTGCTGTGCCCAACAGGGTACATATTGCTAATTTATATTCTTACTGTTCAGTACCTGTAAGTGCTAGATTAAGAATATGTTTTAAAGCAATAAATTGAAATTAGAGCCGTGGTGGCCTTGAGGTTTGAGCAGTCGCCTGCTACGCAAGCGACGCAAGTTCGAATCCCAGCGCGGCCTGTACCAATGAGTTTTTCTAAAACACTTTACGGTGAAGGAAAACATCGTGAGGAAACCTGCATATGTCTGAGAAGTAATTCAAAGCCGTATGTATAGTGCCTGAGACGGCGATAGACTCACCCTCTGTCTCGTAGGCACTTAATCATCTTCGGTGAAAAGTGGGTGTTGTGATTACAACACCTCTTCCTACCCCTTCGGGGAATACAGGCGTGAGCATATGTATGTAAATTGAAATTTAAATTGAAACACAAGCCTTTATATAATTTGTCACGTGCCGACCACAAAGAGAATCAGTTTTGTGTGACATGACAAACATGGTTGACACACACGACAAGATAACATTCTTGACGAATTTTTAAGTCACAGTTAGTTAGGATTGAGATGTGTACAGTTACGTATATCTATTTATTAACAGAGTGCCCGAAAAAGAGGGTTATGTATTTATTCATTTTTATTTGCATCGCTCTTCAGCCTTAACGAATAGATGGAGTATATACTGATAAACAAAATTGAAGTGTCTGTTTTAAAATCAAAATTCCGTCGATTACACTTGCAGCTCGATTCACGATTCGTTGATTGCGTTGTTATTCGATTTAATTTGAATCTGTCTAGTACTTAATTTTTTTAACTTTGGGATTAAAGTAATCGAATTACTAAATAACTAGTACCTACAATAAACTAGGAGAAAAAGAAAATTTTAATAAAAATATAAATTATACATAGAACACGGAATACAACACTTGCAGATAGCTGATATTACAACTACTGCTTACGCTACTGTGATTTAAGAAATAATGGAAACAATACTACGTGGGAGAGCCGCAGGGCACACCTAGTTAGTAAATACAAAATATTTGAACTCTCTCCTACCGAATTTCGGCTACGGCGGCTAATCTCAACGAGGATCAGCCATGTACGCAGGAGATATTATAGTGCACAAGTGTGTGCGCAAACACAGGTGCACTCTTTATTCCCTCACTCTCATAGTCCGATGCGACGGTAATCCGACACGACCGGAGCGAGATCAGGCGTAGGACCAACGGCTTAACGTGCTTTCCGAGGCACGGGGGTGGAAACACCGCCAACTTCCAAGCTCCGGGCATTTTTATTGTGAATTTCTTGACAGAAAAACCCAATATAAATTTTTGACCCGACCCGGGAATCGAACCCGGGACCTCGTGATCGGCAGGCGAACGTACTAACCATTAGACCAACGAGGCAGTTACAAAATATTTATATTAATATAAATACGTAATTCGTAAATTATCTGTGGCAGATAACTAGACAATGGGCCGACTCGGAAAAAACACAAATCGAGTCAATTCGGATTGTATTCGAGTTAAATGGAAAAAGTGATACAGGGTTGAAATTGAAGGGCTTAATTTTCGAGGAACCTTTTATTCTCTGGATTGATCTGATACCACGTGCGAGAAGCCTCTTGTTTATAGCTTCCTACTCAGAATAAAAGTAGTTGTCATTTACTTCTTTGGTAACGCAAGGCTGTAGGTCTAAAAATACCACTTTGGGAGAATCATATGTGATCCGAATATGATTCATCATTGAAATGACAAAATGGTCACTTAGGTGCAATTCATATTTATGACTTACGAATTATTATAAATATTTCGCAATTAACTTGTTTCACACTTTCTTATGAGGATTCCTAAAATGGTCCACAAAATATGAATTGCTTTTGTGACAAATAGCACCATAAAAAGCTAGTTAGGGACTAACATCTACAATTATTGTAATCATTCGTGAATCATAATATGCATTGCACCTATGTGACCATTTTGTCATTTGGATAATGAATCATATTCGGATCACATTATGATTCTCCCAAAGTAGCCTTTTTAGACCTACTGTTCTCGACCGAAGATTTACCGGGTGCGCCTGGTCGACCTTGCAAACTGTCTGAGATATTTACTTCACGTATTTTACTAGATGTGCCCCGTGGTTTTACCCGCGTATTACCTAACAGTAATAACTAAAGTATGTTAACTCCTTGTTAAATCAACTAGCAAATTAGCCGAAACAAACAGACAGAAAGACAGAAAAAAAAGTTTATTCTTTGCGTATGAATTTAATGAAAAGCTGTTAATTTGAAATTGCGAACAGACACTTATTTTTTTTTTATCAGTGTCTTTATATATTAAAACAAAATTATCTGTTTTGCTAATCTCTGAAACAGCTGGGCCAATTTAAATCATAAGTTTAAAAAGCAGAGGTGGCCTTGAGGTTGTAGCAGTCGCCTTCTACGCAAGCGACGCAAGTTCGAATCCCAACGGGGCCTGTACCAATGAGTTTTTCTAAAAAACTTATGTACACTGATTTCACACCACGTGCTTTACGGTGAACGAAAACATCGTGAGGAAACCTGCATATTTCTGAGAAGTCATTCAATGACGTATGTAAAGTGTCTGAGACGACGATGGACTCACCATCTGTCACGTTGACACTTAATCATCTTCGGTGAAAAGTGGGTGTTGTGATTACAATCAGGTCTGCCTACCCCTTCGGGGAATACAGGTGTGAGCATATGTATGTATGTATGTAAGTTTAAAAAGCAGAGGTGTTGTTATAACAACAGCCACTTTTTACAGCAGGTAATTTAGTGCTAACGTGACGTCATTGAATTCTCGGACATTGCCGGTTTCCTCACGTTGTTTACCTTCACCGTAAAGCACGTTGTGTGAAATCAATGCACATAAGTTTTTTGAGGAAAACTCATTGGTACACCGCTGGGTTTCGAACTTGCGTCGCTTGCAAGCAGGCGACTGCTCAAACCCCGAGGCCGCCACGGTTCTTTATTGCGCTTTATTGTAAACCCACTAATTCTTGAAACACACTTATTTTTAGCTAAGTATTTCTAATAGGTATGACGCCATTCAACTTGACTTTACCACAGTACATAAGTTTAATGAGCAGTATGGAATCTGGAACAAATATGTGTAATTTTTCTTTAAATTTACTCCTTTATTTACTGACAAAGATGGATTACATCTGTTTTTTGTAAAATTATACTGTTTAAATAAGGTAAATTTGTCAATTTGAAGTCTAGAAACAAGAATGTTATACGTAAAGTGTACACGATAGGCCACACCTTTCTGAGGGTCTTATTCATTCTTCTTCTCACAGCCCCTGTAGCTGGGGAGGAGCTGGGGAAACCGTTTCGGGGCTTTTGGCCCCCTGACGGAGGTTTCTATCGCCGCGCGGTAATCCGCGCGGGGCGTTGGGTTGTTGTGCCTGCACCCGGAGGAGTGCTGGCCGATGACGTCGCCTTGACACTGGGCAACCAGTGAGTGTGGCACGCGTGAGAGGTCCTCTTCACGCCGCCCTCAGCGCGGTACAAGCCAGCCGGGTGAGACCCCGTGGGGGGAGGCCCAGCTAACGACCAGCGAGCAGGCGGCGACTAGGTGTTCTCACGGTGTCGCGTGGAAGTCGTCGTCCTAGGTGTCGTTGTGCGCGCGAAGAAGCTCGCGCGCGTAGGGCCGGCCTTCCGGTGGTCGCGCGTGCTGAGGCGCGAGGTCCCGCAGGTGCGGGTGCTGCGACCGGTCTGCCCGCGCGAACATGTTGGAGGCCAGGTGGCGGATGAAGTCGTCCAGGCTCTCGACCTTGAGGTCACGTGCGATCGTCGCGTTCCTCACGTACCGAGGCGCGCCCACGATGGTACGCAGGGCTGCGGACTGTTAATGCTGAAGCGTGGTTTTGGCTGCCGCGCTCGCGAGGGCGTACCAGGCGGGCGCACGTAGGCCTTGTAGACCCCCAGTTTGGTCCTGAGGGGGAGGCGGGTTTCTGAGGGTCTAGTGCGAGTTTTTCAATGCCGCCGTCACAAGTCACCGCGTTGACATAAACGCAGATTTATATAGCATCGAAACAGCGCCATCTGCCTGCCTCCAGATGGCACTATTTTGATCCCATGCCAATTTGCGTTTAGGTCAACAATATAACTTGTGACGGCGGCCGCGAAAAAGGTGATTTTAAGAAAACTCGCACCACATTTACTCGCACAGCACTATAGGATTTTAGGGTATTGAATTAGATATTTAACAATTTATTCTTAAAATATTTTATAAAATATATTACGCCGTTTCCGCTTATAATCTTGTAGTTGCGCGTCTGTGTTAGTGTGTAATTTCGAACGATTTGTTCCTATGTAGTTTCCATACTGCTTTTTGTATGCTTATATTTACTATGTGACTTTACGAAGACTGAAAGAAAAAAACTTTTTTCATATGTTTAATGGTCACGTTGCAAAAACAGGCATGGTCTATACATATTATAATTTCTGAGAGCATTCAAGCAATAATACTTGTATGAATATGCAAACATTTTGATAGTTACAGCGAAGTTCTTTGTTGCTATAATATTTGCATAATTGTAGCATAGTATATGTTTGTGTTTAAAAATATGTAATTCAAGTTTTTTCACAGCTGTCGCATCTATTTACATAATTACAATTGTATTTTAAACTTAAGAAAAAAGCATAGTTAATTGCTATTAGCAATACAATAGATAAGTAATAAAATAATAAATTAGCAAGCAGGCGAGGTCAATCTATACAGATAAATGAAATTGAAGTGTCTGTTTGTAATTCCAAAATAACAGCTTTTCAATAAATACATATGAAAGTATATACGGTATTGACATAAATACACCAAGCTTTAATTTGATTCCTCTGTCTGTTTGTTCCGGCTAATCAGACTGAAACAGCTGAACTGATTACAACCGGCTAAAGTTTCCAGGAGTAACATAGGCGACTATTATTTTGAAAAATATTAGGGACCGCGGGAATGGAATAAAATCTACGCGGGTGAAACCGCAGGGCACAGCTAGTATATAAAGTAATAACTATCCACTAAAGAGACAGAGCCGGGGTGGCCTCGGGGTTTGAGCAGTCGCCTGCTACGCAAGCGACGCAAATTCGAATCCCAGCGGGGCCTGTACCAATGAGTTTTTCTAAAACACTTATGTACAGTGATTTCAAACCACGTGCTTTACGGTGAAGGAAAACATCGTGAGGAAACCTGCATATTTCTGAGAAGTAATTCAAAGACGTATGTATAGTGCCTGAGACGGCAATAGATTCACCATCTGTCACGTTGGCACTTAATCAAATTCGGTGAAAAGTGGGCTTTGTGATAACAGCACCTCTGCCTACCCCTTCGGGGAATACAGGCGTGAGCATATGTTTATATGTATTAACTATCCACTAAAATCAACAAATATATGCTCATGCCTGTATTCCCCGAAGACGTCATAAATCGTATGCCTCTAAGGAATCCTTCACGAGCGATTGCTACTCGCACTTGGCCGCGTTTTAAAATAACCTAACATAGAAATATAATGATCAGTTCCACCTAATTAAACATTCACGTGTGAGCAATAAGTTTTTGGCTGTCACCTTGGTCGGCATTATACGCGAATGCAAATTACCGCCGTTTGCATTGTACGTGTTTTGAATAGAGATTATAATTTAATAATATCTGGTTGACCGAGCTGTGCTCAGTTTCTTCTTCGCACAAAAAAAACCGGTCTACGTCAGTCTCGAACCGTGGTACTCTAGTTTCGTTATCGCCCCGTAAGCTGGAAGCCTCACCTTTGAGCTACCATAACTTGACAGATGTATGTAATGTCGGCGAAATTTGCTGTCGTATTGTAATGATATTTTATGAAATTTTCAGTGCCTGAAAACATGGTCAAAACGATGTTTTCCATAAATGAAACCTAGCTAGATTTATGTTTTGCCCCTGAAACCCCCTACATGCAAAATTTCATGAAAATCGTTGCAGCCGTTTCCGAGATTCCGAATATATACATATAAGAATTGCTCGCTTAAAGATAGAAGATGTCATACTCCTAAGCGACGTGCGGCAGGGTTTTCAAGAGTCTACGGTTGCGAAGGAAAACATCGTGAGGAACCATATATCTGAGAAGTCATAGTGCCTGAGACGGCGAAGGACTTATCCTCTGTCTCGTTGGCACTTAATCATCTTCGGTGAAATGTGAGTGTTGTTATTACATCACCTCTGCCTACACCTTCGGGGAATACAAGCGTGAGCATATGTATGTATGAATCCTACAAGAGAACTTATCAGACCATCATCACATTAGTAACAAGCTTACTATAGTTAGAAACAACCGGCCATTGTATAAGACGGCAATAAATCAGTTGATATACAGTTGGAACTACGTTTGTCTGACACAATGCGAATGCATCGATTTTTTCGTTCAATAGCCTCTTACTCCATTCGTGTCTTCGTGGAATATAGGCGCGAGCATATCTATATAGATAAATAACATTGCAGTGTCTGTTTGTAACTCCCATTTTTTTCAATACCTACAGCTTTTCACTAAACGTATATACTTTCATATAAGATATGCAAAAAACAAAAAATATATTTATAAAATAATCTCTGTCTATTCGTTCCGGCTTATCTCGGAAACAGCTGGACCGATTGTAACGGGCCTTTCACAGGTAGATAGCTAATGTTACAAGGAGTAACTAAGGCTGTACTTTTATTGGAAAAAAAATCAGAAGGATTCTACGGTCCTCCCATAAAATAATATTTTGATTCTGTAGGATACGCACATACAATATGAGGAAATGTTGTTTTTCGAAAATTGAATTTGTTTCTTTGTATTGCGATCGTGTCACATTAGTATATAGACAGACAGCTGAGGAATATTTGAACCTGTTAAACAAAAGCTTTGATTTAAAGGAATTACTCTGATGAGTCCTAAGCTACTTACCCCTCACATAAGATATCATCATAGCCCTCTTTCTTTCCTTCTTACCCCACTATATATATAGCCCTCTCTCTTTTCCTACTTACCCCTTTGACCTGGATAACACGAAGATCAAAGGGGTAATTAGAACTAACATAATGCTCACGCTTCGCTTCTAGAAACTATACAAAATGTATGGGAATAAGTGGAATGACATGTCACGTGACTGATTTATGTCAATTGCATACAGAATGTTTGTCTAGGCCTACAGAGAGCCTAGTGCGAGTTTTTCACTACCGTATATTTCGATCCCATGCAAATCTGCGTGTGCGACAACGCGGTGGCACTCGGTACAGGATATTTCTTGGACTTCTACCTTCACCCTAACTATATTCATATATTTATTGCTCATCATCTCCCTGGCCTTATCCCATACATTGTTAGGATCGGCACTTGATTCAACCCGATGCGGCTGATCACCTGATTTTTATACGAAGCGAAGGAAAATCTGTGATCTGGGTTGTCAGACTATTTTAGGCCTCCGACCAACCATTTGTAACGACCGTTGTAACGATTGCCAAAGATGATAAATTGGCAACCGGGACCGACGGCTTAACGTGGTCTCTGAGGACGGAGGGAACTCGGGCGTTCACCCAATTACTGGCTAGGCTTAGCAACTGTGCCACGAGCTCCTACTTCATATATTTATTGCTATTAGTTAGTCACATGATACAACATAAACTTAATTATAATTGTTACATTTAGAGCGCAGCAATGTGACAACCAATGTAGTTCTGCCTTAACATTCAAATCCGGCGCATGGAATTATCATGATCGATAAGGGGCCAATAAAACACGGCCTATGTCTGTAGTATATGACGTAATACTACAACAATACACTATTTTACATAATATATGACTATTGTGTAATGACTAACTACAGGCTCAATAGAGAATACAAGAATGAATTAATGAGAGGTATTTGTTTGCGTGTCTTTGGATCGGTTTTGTGTGGAAGTTTTACGGCCATTTTAATAACCTATCGAAGTTTACAGGTGGATTCCTATTTCCTATTCCACCATCTATCTGTCAGATTTGATCTATTCATACCTTCATGTCATAATAAGTTATTGCAATGAAAATCAGGAGAAAATGACAAATTTGTTTATCTTTACTAACCTTAATGACAGATTAGTAGAATATAAAAAAAAATATTTTTTTAATTTTAATTTAGGAATCTTTTTGCCTATTTCTTTTATATATTACTAGCGGACATCACGCGGTTTCACCCGCGTAGTTCCCGTTCCTGTGAGCGTAGCTTTTCAATGGTGAAATATTTTTTGAAATCGGTACATTAGTTTTTGAGTTGATTCATTACAAACATACACACAAAAGTACAAATCTTTCCTCTTTATTATAGTAGTGTAGATGTTACAGAAGCATCTTCGAAAGCCACGTTCGTTACTTTGTCTTGCAACGTGTAAGTTAAAAATCAGCTTCGTAAAAAGGAATTTTTCATCATATTTTTTTGCTAATCTATAGCAAATGTTAACACAATTAATTGTCTATTATTCAATTTGCTATTTAGTAGACCTTCACCAATTGAATCATGTTTTTCCGCATCAACTTACGGAAGTGGACTGTGAGGAAATCTCTGTTAGTAGTACTAAAAACTTCAAACGGCATTAAAATAATTAAACTGGAGGTCTACTCTCTTTCTCTGTAAACGAAACTTCGTATGTGAACGAAAATGAGAGTTTCGGTATCAGGTTTATGGAATTAAACTCAAATTTTGTTCCGTTAAATAATTTACGTAAAGTAGACTTAGAACCGTGGTGGCCTCGGGGTTAGAGCAGTCGCCTGCTACGCAAGCGACGCAAGTTCGAATCCCAGCCGGGCCTGTGAGTGACCAATGAGTATTTGCATAGATGAGAGAAACATGCATATTTCTGAGAAGTAATTCAATGACGTATGTAAAGTGTCTGAGACGGCGATGGACTCGCCATCTGTCACGTTGGCATTTAATCATCTTCGGTGAAAAGTGGGTGTTGTGATTACAACACCTCTGCCTACCCCTTCGGGGAATACAGGCGTGAGTATATGTATGTATGTATGTATGTAGACTTAGAACTATGTCGTTTATATTTGAGGCATATTGCTTTAACACATTCACGGCTAACATTTCAACTTCTTCGTAAATTTCCTAACAGTTGGACGCACATACGCGTCGTTAGCAGTGAACGCGTTAAAGGCGTTTTAAATGTTAGTAATTTTGCCATATAGTCTTATAGCGGTGTCGACGTTGCAGCGTAGGTATTGTGATCATAAATGGCATAAACATCAAGACTTTTTTTAGCGGACCATGTGTGGACGTGGATTTTTGAACGAATAAGAACCGTGGTAAGAACTTCGCAATCTTTCGGCTACTTAGTATTTCGTTGAATAAAAGTTGGTCTCGAGTTTTAGGTGTTGATTGTAGTTCAATACTATAATAGACAGTATCTACTTTAAATATGCATAAGTTCAGTCACAACCTCACTCATATTCAAGTCTACAATGCTCTGGAAACAATATATTTATTTTGATTTTGGATTTGGATACACCGACCAACAGATGGCGCAAGAAGGCCCCTAAACCGCAAAACAAGGAAAGGAAAAATTCGACGCATGAGGTAGGTCAATAGGCAGAGCAACTGCACGGTTTGCAGAGGTCGTGGCATCGAGTCCCGCCTCGTATTCGTATTTTTCTTGACCATTTTAAAGAATATATATTTATTATCAACCCACAGAACGACGTTTCTTAACAACTGAGAACGTGTAAATAACTAGTTGAAAACCTTTAGTAATAAAAATGCAATAAAACTACACCTCGCCACAATACATATCGAAGTTTCTATGAAACGGAAAAAAACTGGTTGATACTCAGTGTATAGGTATGTTTAAGTTTCACATAAAAGTATTAAGGTGGGTTGCACCAACAAGCTTCAGCTAAAACAAAATGTTAAAGCAATGGTTAAGCAAAGAAATAATGCTTAATTTTTTTATTATCAGGCAACGTCAAGATTTTAACTGATAGGTATAGATAGACAATAGGATATAGCTAGGATTACAACATAAATTACACCGACAGCGAAATTTGTAACGCATTCCGCAATGGAAAGCGGCCATGACAGTAGCTATGACTGAGTTATTATGAGTTATTATAATCATCAAATTTGCTTTTAAATTGTAAACTATTGAGATTAAATAGTGCAACCCACCCCGTATGTTGGCTATTTAATCCAACTTACTTAAAGATCTTGCCCGATATTAGTTCATTATGTGATCGCTAGAGGCGCTGTACATTTACCCAAACAAATATTCGGCGAAGTCAAACTTAACATACAAGTGCCTTCAAGATTTATGAACGTCTCTTGTCTACATGTATGGCGCGATGCGCATAAAATACTTAGGCCACACTATTTTCGCTGAGCGCTCATAACTAATGACGGTTGAGGACGTCTCGTGCGGTGATACGGTTTGCAGAAAATAAGCTTGCACAAGACGGGACTTGAACTCACGTCCTCATTCCAACACATGTGGTGAGAAGACGAGTAGTTAAATGGACCTAGCAATTACATTTTTTAAGTGAACTATTTTGTATTTCTTAAATTGTATAATATTTTTGAAAAGGGTAGTTACTGAGTTTCTTGCCAGGTTCTACTCAGTAAAAGCAAAATTCTGACTGAGATTTGAAAGTACTTTGTTAAAAAGTCTAATGGAATTTAGCTATAGATATTTTGAGTTTGTATGCTTGGCAGGAGGCCGTGGATTCGTATTTTTATGAAACACTAACATATGTTATTACGTCCGTGGCTTTGCCCGCGTGCTGATCCTTAATTAACAACTGTAGCCTATACGTTGAAGATGTAGTCGCGTAACTTTTGAGCGCAACAAACAAACAAATATTTCCTCTATATTGTCATCATCTTATTGCCCTCGTTTCATTTTATTGTGTTCTTACATTTCTATATAATACTAGTAGGTATAGATTTTTCAGAACTGAGACTCCACAAACAAAAATATAATGTAGAAATATTTGTACAAGTGTGGCATCTTTAGAAGCATGAAAGAATTACTTGTTGGCGGTGAGTTGTCGCACCGTAGCTCGAGGCGAGCTATGACAGACTATAACAGACTCTAACAGACTATAACAGACTCCTGGGTTCAAATACAAATGTCGATTTGTTTGTGGATGTCTGGAAAATGATTTTTGATTGAATTTTTTTGAATTGAATTTGAATGAATTGATGGAATGATTGATGTTTTGTGAGAAACGATGAATGGCTGACTTTTGTTCCTGCTTTTTATTTATTATTTGTTCGTATTATGTTATAATGATTTCGTTTTCTTGCTGTTGTTTTGTATCACTTTTTGTGTTTTTTCGTGTATGTTATTAGTACAATTGGTTTTGCTGTTCTGATAACTTAAATAAACATATAAATAGATTGCGCTAAGAGAACTTAGATAGCTCTATGGTCAGTGGTCTGGAAATAGAGGTCGTCTCATCACAGAACGGACACTCACCCCCTCCCACCTACCTCACTTATCGCACCTTGCTCGATTTCCATTTCGACTTGTTTTGTAAACATAATTAGCATGTAGGTATTATCATGACCAATGCCCTAACTTGCCGGCTGCTGTAATTGGTGTGGCTCGGAGTGTGTTGATCCGCACTCTTTGCAAATCTTAATATGGATGATGTTAGCTATTTTATTGTGTCTACATTACAATCCGCCTCTGAAAAGTATCTACATAATTCGAGCCACACCTACGCAACTCCACACATCAGTATGCCAGTGAAATCAATTCGTTAAATGAAAATAATCTATTCAATTTCATTCGGCTGGTAAGGCACGCATCATGTACAAATACAACATAATTTTAAAACTTACTACTTAATGCACAGTCAAATTATTTCCTTTGGCACCTGATTATTCATTAAATTTCGCTTATATACTGTAATGCGCTCGAAAACTCTTATTGCGCGATTTAGGTTCTCGTGTATTTGCAAACAAACGTCGCACTTGTTAGCGAGTAGCGCCATCTATGTAGCGAGTAGAGAACCTGAGTCAAAGGCATGGCAAATAGCAGGGTGGTCGTTGAGATGCCCATACGATCGCCGTTCCAGTGGATGCTTGCAAGATGATCGTGCTTAGAAGATCACACGATCAACGATCATCGCCGGTCCATTCTATTTGACGTGTCAAACGTTAGCTGGTTGGTAACCAACTGCTATGAAGGAAGAACTTGCTTTTACACTGTAGAGGTAAAGGTCAGTGACGGAGTTTGTGACCGGCAAACGGCCTTAGTACTTATTTTTACAAACTATACCAATTATGTTGTTCTCTAGCGGTAGCGTGGGATTGTACCGCGCATTACTACAACATAATAATCTGTTAGTATAAATTTAATAAACATAATGAGTTTTTGCCCAGTTCATAGATTACATTTGCTTATTCACCCCAGCCTTATAAATATTATCTAATGATGATCTCTTACCAAATTTCGGTCACGACGGCTGATCTCAACGGGGATTAGCCATCTGCGCAGGAGATATTATAGTGCAAAAATGTGTGTGGATACACAGGTGTACTCCTTATTCCTTCACTCTAATAGTCTGATGGGACGGGAATCCGAAATTGCGAAATTGAGTCACCCATGAAGGCTACCGCGGGGCACGGCAAGTTTACATCTAATATTAATATGCATTGTATCTTTTCAGTCACAATTCCGGTGTTAAACTTCGGCATGCTGATGGGGTGGCAGTCCCCAATGACTCCGATTCTCCAATCCCCAACCGGACCAGCCCCGGAGCCGATCTCGGACGAGACCATCTCCTGGATGGCGTCTGTCATGTTCTTCCCGCCCATCTTCTGCGGCTGCCTGATTGGGGACTTGGCTGATAGATGGGGCAGGAAGATTTCCACTTTACTGACGTCACTCATGCTTTTGGTAAGTTTAATCGCGAGACCGAGTCTCTAGAACTAGTTTGTCTTGTAGTAAAGTGAGGTTTCTTTAAGTTATTGTGGGGACGATTATAAAGGAATATTTGAGATGAATAAAAATACAATAAATATAAAGATACAAAAGAAATGAATAAGTCGGAGTGAAATTCTAATCTCCTTATACATAAAGATAAAGTGTTTGTTTGCTTGAACGCCTTATCTATAATAATAAAATATTTTTCACTGTTAGATAGCCCATTTATCGAAGAAAGTTTATATATCATGACGCTAAGACCAAACGCAGGTTAAAGCTAGCGTTACCCCGGAGTAATTCCACGTCGACGATATCGCGTACAGAAGCCAATAAGTGTAATTCCATCGATGGACCATGATAAACACTATTTATATATTACAATATGTTATTCTTGTCTGTCAATCCATCGTTCCAATAATTTCTGTGGTTCACTAATTAAAGTTTTCGGGTAAGTATTCGTCTAGATCTTTTCGCGGAACAATGATAATTTAAGATAATAGCTCAGCCCAATAAATATAAGGCTGTCATGTATGTTCTCTAGTAATGACAGAGCGATTCTCTGTCATTTACTTATAATATATTAAGAAAAATATAGTGTATAAACATCGTTATCACAATAAATTAAGAAACTGTATAGGTTATCATCAAATCGTTAAAAATAACATAACTATAATGATAAGAGTGAAGTTATTTCGGTATTACCACCAAAATAACTAAATTATCAATTTATATTTATTTATATCGTAGCGGGGCCAATGGTTCTCTAAAAACTTATGTGTAGTGATATCACACCACGTGCTTTACGGTGAAGGAAAACATCGTGAGGAAACCTGCATATGTCTGATGTAATTCAACGTTTGTATAGTGGCTTAAACAGCGATAGACTCACCATCTGCCATGTTGATACTTAATCATATTCCGTGGAAAGTGGTTGTTGTTATTACAACACCTCTGCCTACCACTTCGGGGACCCTTCTATAATGCGTGAGCATATATATTTTTTTATTTTATTATAAATAACCTACCCCCATTATTTCCCTTGAGCGCTCCCATCTCGTAACGCCTGTGTACATGTTTATTTTTAAAAAACTTTGCTTAGAATGTATTTTCAGACTATCGTTTCATTGATCTTAATGCGATCAATTGACTCAACTCGAACCCAGCATTTTATTGGAGACAATACAATTTGCAGCACTAGCCTGCGTCCCGCGGGATCTTCATTTCTCATTTACATTTATAAAAAAAACTAGCTGTGCCCTGCGGTTTTTTAACCCTAAAGTTTTTTTTTAATAAAGTTTCTCCTTGTGACATTATCTATCAGCCAGTGAAAGTCCCGTTAAAAGTTGTTTCATAGATTACCCGTAACAAAAAGACAGAGAAATAAAAAAAATTTTGTATGTCAGTACCTTACACATACATTAAGTGGAAAGCTTTAATTTTGGAATTACAAACACTGAAATTTTATTTCTCTATATATAGAGTATATATTTGCTTCTTTATCTTTAAGTGTAATGATAAACGTTAGAGTTATAAACTTTGTAAATTATCTGAGACGGCGATGGACTCACCATCTGTCACGTTGGCACTTAATCATCTTCGGTGAAAAGTGGGTGTTGTGATTACAACACCTCTGCCTACCCCTTCGGGGAATACAGGCGTGAGCATGTAACTGCGGCCTTACCATGAGCTCTTATTGCCATGATAGTTTTAGTCTTATTATGAGACAAATGTAGATGACGTGTATACATCCATCACTGTCCCACAACTGAATTATAATTGCAATAAGAGCTCATGTCTGTCTGTCTGCCTCTTCGTGACTAAATACCTAAGTATGAGATTATTTTTTAAATAGTTATAACATTTAACCCTATATGACGCATACAACAATGAAATAGGATACTACAAAAACTTTACGTAGACGAAGTCGGGTGTAAAAGGTAGTCACATAAAAACACATAGTATTCTTATTTATCATCAGATATAGAGATTCGATTAGACAGCTTTCGACTCTGTGGGTTTTGTGGTTCAGAACAAGTTAAACGAGAATTTGGATACGGAATCTTTTGGAATAATAAACATATTATAAGAGCCGTGGTGGCTTTCAGGTTTGAACAGTCGCCTGCTACGCAAGCGACGATGAGGAAACGTGCATAATTCTGAGAAGTAATTCAATGACGTATGTAAATTGTCTGAGACGGCGATGGACTCACCATCTGCCACGTTGGCACTTAATCATCTTGTGAGAAAAGTGGGTATTGTGATTACAACACCTCTGCCTACCCCTTCGGGGAATACAGGCGTGAGCATATGTATGTGTGTATGTATTATAGTGAAAACAATTTCACACTATTAAAACACTCGGGTGAGGCTGCGTGCGATAGCTAGTTTCAAATAATATAAAATTACTTACTTACATCTGTAGTAGTAGGATTTGATTGATGTTCACATTTGGACTATTCACACAATATCTTTATAAATTATAGTCTGTGTTATTCTAAAGTAAAAGCTATATTATTTTAAAGTGCCTTTAAATTCACTATGTTTGCGTGTAAGAGTAACAACTGTTAAAAAACTTCCACTTTTATAATATGAGAAGCATAGCCTGTTATTACGTCACAAGAGAAGTGTGATGCCTGAATATTCAGTGCTAAATAATAGTGAAAGATTAGTTTTCATTCATTTTGATTAAAATTGAACCACCGGGCCTACACGATTTCTTCGAAAAACTTCGGCCGAAAATTCACAAAATTCCTACCACGGCTCTTATTCGTTCTAAAATTAATAAAACGTGGTCTGCTAGAAAATTATTTGACCTTTATATATTTGAAATCCACCAAAACTGAATACTTAAACGAACGAAAATTTGAGTTTGATAAAAAAGCGATACGTTTGCGAAATTTCGTTTTTGGAGAATGCGATAGACCCCCAGAAGTAGTAATCTCAGTAGATTAAAATCAAGCAAACAAACATTTCAACATTATACATAAGTCTAGGTTATTGTAATCTATTCTATTCTATTCTTTAGATCAGCTGGGGGATCACTCTCTGCTCCTTAAGTCCCTGGGCCTTAATCACCTCCAGGGCAGTGGCCGGCCTCGCCTGCTCCGGGTGCTATGTCGTCACGCCGCTTTATTTGAAAGAGGTTAGTCTTATTTTAGTTGGTGTTGGGAAAGCGAGTGATCGCACTCATCTCCAGCAAAGGGAAGGTCTTCCAGCCAGGAGGGTGTCATGCCTGGGGAACTGCGGTTCCGACAGTTCTAGTTGAAAACTTGTATATATACTGCAATGCGCTCGTAAACTCATATTGCGCGATTTAGGTTCTCGTGTACTTGTAATTGTTAGCGAGTAGCGCTATCTATGTAGCCAGCGGAGAAATGCTGGTCCAGGGTCCGCAAATGGGAAAATCCGTTAGGGCTACTTAACTTCTCTGATCGAATAAAACGCGCAATAACAACTGTTCCACGAGCTACTCAAATCATCATCATCATCATCCTCCTGCCCTTTTCCCATGTTATTTGTGGTCGGCGCAGTGTGTTCTTCTCTTCCATTTCTCTCTATCAGCCGTCATATCTGTATTCACTCCTATTTTAGCCATATCGTCTTTCACTCAAATATATTTCTTTAACTGACCAAAATAAACTGATCTCGTACAGATAGCATCAGACAACGTGCGTGGGGCTCTGGGCTCGCTGTTCATCCTGTCCCAAAACCTCGGGTACCTGATAGTGTACGTGGCAGGAGACTTCCTCTCCTTCTCAGCAGTGATGTGGCTCTGCACTGCAGTTCCAGCGATACACCTGGTCGCCTTCCTCGCCATGCCGGAGACACCAGTCTTCCTCGTCAAGCAGGGAAAGATACAGGTCAGTTTTACATACACCTGATTTACGCAGACATCTCGAGACGGTAGGTAAGGTAATCATAATTACCCACTTTCTCGGTAAGATAGTTAAATAGACGATTTCTTAGATATTATCTAATCCTGTCTGTGTTTCATTATTATTTTTGTCATCACATTTATTCTGTCTATAACGTATTATTATAGGTACTTCGCCAAACAATAGACAAGTGAAATTATTTTTAAAAGTTGAAATGTATACATATTTTATTCGCGTCGCGACATACATACAGATTCATAATATGACTTCTGTATTAAAGGTCAGCGCTCATAACTCGTGACGGGGCTTGAATCCGATGATCCCATTAAAGTTTTCAATTTTTTTTTGTTCTCAGGAAGCTCGCAATGCGCTTGCATGGCTTCGCAACACATCCACAGATAACAAAGACCTAGAAGAAGCCATCCAACTCTTAGAAAGAGAAGAAGAATACGCAAGATCCATGAAAAAAGCCTCTTGGAAGAGCATACGTATGAAATTTAATACTTTGTTGTCTAGTCTCCTGAAAAGCTCAGAACGATAGAGGCTCAACAAAAAATTGCGAAAATAATGTTAAGAAACGCAGACCCGACGCAAAATATATTTCTCCGGGTAGTTTTTTATCCGCAATGCAATACCTAAACTATATTAAAAAAATATAAAATACATTATATTCAAATTATAAATTCAAACTCGCCGATTGCGATTTAAAAAAAAAATGTTTTAATTGAGCCATTATCATCCTGAGGGTGCGATATATAGATAAGTCTGTGGTGGAAATACAGCAAGTACCTACGTATATGTTTGTCTGTCACAAAAAACAGCCTGGGTCTGGATTTTAAATTTAAATTCCTCTTTAAATCTCTTGAAAAAACATTAGGTACCCCAAAAGCAAGGAGGTTAGTTTAAAATATTTTTGATTCGAATCAGTTGTTATTGAGATTAGCATGATCAACCAAAGTAACAAACTCTACAGCTTTATTATATTACTAGCGGACGTCACGCGGTTTTAACTGCGTAGTTCCCGTTCCCGGGGATAAAATATAACATATATTAATTTCAGTGATAATGTAGCATTCATATGGTGAAAGAATTATTAAAATCCGTCCATTACTCTTCGAGCCAATTCGTTGCAAACATTCTTACATACAAATCTTTCCTCTTTATAATTATAATATTAGCTTGGATTGTATTCTAACAATTAAATTTTAATGCATCAATGCCCCCCGGCACTGCTGTGGCGGCCGGTGCTGCTGCTGTTCAGCAGGAGTGCCTCAAGCGCCGGAAATATGCTTGCATTAGTCAAGGATACATATTTTCTGCGTTTGCGGTTGAAACTCTGGGGCCTTGGGGTCCAGATGCTCATCAACTTTTCAAAGAGGTTGCACGTCGTCTGGTCGAAGCTTCTCGTGACAAGCGGGCTGGGGCTTTTCTCGCTCAGAGAATCAGCATTGCTATTCATCGTGGCAATGCTGCCAGCCTTCTTGGCACGATCCCGAGAGACACCGATTTGGGCCAAGTTTTCTACTTGTAATTAGTTTTTGGTAACTTTATATATGCATCAATAGGTTTAGATTTTACTTTAACAGTGAATAATAAACTTTGCTGCCCTGTAAACAAACTCTTGGTAAATTTTGACCCATCAGTTAGCCAAATATTATCAGAAGTCTTGTTTATGTTACAAATTAGAGTGCTTTGGTTTGTGAATAGCGGCCTTGCGACATATGTATACAGCCTTACCATGAGCTCAGAAGGCTATGGTAATTCGTCTCATGTTATGAGACACATTAATACAAACACCGTGGTTTTACCCGCGTAAAGTTAATTGGGAGATCCGCGGAACACTACCAAATATATTTTTTAAAAGTAGTCTAAGAAAAAATTGCCACCTGCCAATGAAAATCTCGTTAAAATCTGCCCAACCGTTTCGGAAATAAGCCGGAACAGACAGACAGAGATATATTTTTTTAAATTGGTTTTTCAATGTCAGTACCGTGTAAACGTTCATATACATTTAGTAAAAAACTGTTATTTGGGAATTACAAACAGACGAAACAGAATTCAAAGATTCACTCTTATAAATCGAACAAAAACACTAACGGTTTACACTAAGGACTTAAATTATGATTAGCTTCAATGGGTTGCAATTCGTTGAACCAAAAACCAGTTTCAAATCAGTTAGAACGACCCGCAGGTCAAAAAAGGCCACTTTGGGAGAATCATAATATGATTCATCAACGAAATGACAAAATGGTCACTTAGGTGCAATTCATATTATGATTCCTATATCACACTTTCCTATGAAGATTCCTAAAATGGTCCACACGATATAAATTGCTTTTTATGATGCTATTTGTTACATAAAAAGTTAGTTAGGGACTAACATCTACAATTATTGTAATCATTCGTGAATGTTGTGTCATTTCGATGATGAATCATATTCGGATCACATTATGATACTCCCAAAGTGGCCTTTTTAGACCTACTGACCACAGACGTTTTATTTACCTCCTAAGCCTTCTAATAAATTAATCAAGCTGTGCCCCGCGGTTTCACCCGGGTAGAATTGACTTAATGAATGGCTTTATTGCGCGGTACCCGAATTTGTTTATTAAAATAAATCTATACACATCGGGTTAACCAAGTGCCGACCTCAACAATGCATGGGATTAAGGCCAGGGAGATGATTATGACTACAAACAAGCGAAAGAAGCTGCTGAGCGAAGTTTGTGTCTCAAATGTTGCAAATTACATTTTCTTGCATGGGATCAATGTTCACAAACAGAAAAGTGAGAGGATTTCTCAAAACTCGTATTTGTAACTGTTTTGGAAAGCAATAAAATACTTTTGCATAAGATTAAGGTTGTGAGGATTCCATTGGGTTTTTTCCGAGGCTTAAAGCATATGTTGCAGACAAACTCTTAGCCAAAAGTAATCTTGACCACAGGCTTTCGATACTAGTACTTGAGACTAATAATATAAATAATAATAAATAAAAAAGTCTAAAATATTTTTGCTCAATGAAGCTGTCAATTTTAGATTTGGAGGGAAGCAGGGGCGTTGTAATAACAACACCCGCTTTTCACCGAAGATGATTAAGTGCCAACGTGGCAGATGGTGAGGCCATCACCGTCCCAGGCACTTTGCATGCGTCTTTGAATTACTTCTCAGACATATGCAGGTTTCCTTACGATCTGTTCCTTCACCGTATCACTCGTGGTGTGAAATCTTTGCACTTAAGTTATTAAGCCGCTGGGAATCGAATTTGAGCCCCGTAGCAGACTACTCAAACCCCACGGCCACCATGGTTCCTAGTAATATTAATGTGATTTAAAATTCTCTCCTTCCAGTCCAAGACAAAACGACATTCAAAGCATTCCGCATCTCCGTCAATGTGATGTTATCGCAAGAGACGTGTGGTTACCTGGTGGTGCTCATGTACGCTGGATCCATCTTCGAGCAGGCCTCCGAGTCCATCAGCTTGAAGCTCAGCCCCAACAAGCAGACTATTGTGGTCGGGGTCATCCAGCTCTTGGGCTCGATCGTTGCTAGTTGTATTGTCGAGAAGACTGGGAGAAAGGTGAGAATTTTTAATGCTTGAATGTAGAACTCTTCGATGTGATTTTTCCAAACAAATACCGCAGATGAAGAGTTTCTTTAATGCCCCTGATTACTTACATCAGGTCTAAATTTCCCCATACCATGAGTGTATACTGAAGGCGTAGGCAGTGTAACGAAACGGGTGGTGAGTCCATTGCCGTCTCAGGCACTATATTCTAATCTGTTCTATAAATGCAACTTATGAGAATAATTTCAATTCTTCTCAGACATACCTACAGATTTTAATACGATGGTTTCCATGTGACAAACAACTAAGATAGGAATTTGCGTCGCTAGCGTATCAGTCGACTACTCATACCACATGCCCATCACGGAATAATGTAATGACAACTTTAAGCCATGTGTAATTTTAGTGGCTGCTAGCGGGAACGTCGTTCGCGACAGGGCTGTCAATGCTGGCTCTCGGGCTGTGGTTCTACGTGACATCCCTGTCAGTGTGGCTGCCTGGCTGGCTGCCTGTCTTGGCCATGTGTCTGTGTATCTTCGCTGACGCCGCGGGCTACCAGCCTGTGCCTTACGTCATCACCTCAGAGCTGTTCTCATTTCAGGTAAATATTGTATTTACTTTTTAATTACAGTCTTTCTGTTACCCGCGTATAACTAATTGCATATGGGGGCTATTGCGGAAACCTAATTGATAATTTAAATAAAAATCATTAATTACTGTTTATCATATTTTTTCTATTGAATAAAAACTTAATTATAAATACAAGGAACTTAATTACAAATATAAAACTTGGCCCAAATCGGTTTCTCGGTATCGTACCAAGAAGGCTGGCAGCATTGCCACGTTGAATAGCAATGCTGTTTTTCTGAGCGTTAAAAGCCCCAGCCCGCTTGTCACGAGAGAAGTTGATTTGACAAGTTGATGAGCATCCGGACCCCAAGTCCCTAGAGTTTCAACAGGAAACACTTCCCGGAAAATCATCCCAGCTATTTCAGAGATTATCTGGAACAAACAGATAGGCAGAACAAAAAATTACAAATGGGTATTTTTATGTAAGAGCGAACATACGGTTCGCTCTTACATAAAAATACACATGCATATGCATTTAGCGAAAAGCTGCTAATTTGGAATTACAAACAGACACTTCAATTTAATTTATCTATATATATGTACTTTTGTCGTTGGACAAGTTTGATCCGACCATAGTCCATAGGTGTCCCGTTAAATGGACACAGCTTTTTATATTTCACACTATATAACTTAGACAAGGTATCCCATTATGTTTGATGGTTGGTTACATACATTGTTACATAAACAATATGGTATGTAATTTAACTAGTGGTTAACCTTTACATAAAGGTCATACATGCGCAATGCTGTCTGTTGTTAGTTATGTAAATAGTAAATACTCTCACCGTGATATTTTGCTCTGTACCTCTATCACGGGTCTGCCACCCTTTTCGTAATCTATACTCGCTAGCGTCTCCGCCGAATATTAGTATGAGAATTCAAAAAATTGCTGTGCCCAACAGGGTACATATTGTTAATTTATAGTGTTACCGCTCACTACCTGTAAGTGCTAAATTAAGAATATGTTTTAAAGCAATAAATTGAAATTGAAATTGAAATTGAGAAATTGTGCAGCGACTCCCAGCGGTGACGTGAAGAACTAAAATATCTCATACAAATATTGCGAGTGACGCTAGCGAGTATACATTACGAAAACGGTGGCAAACCCGTGATAGGGGTACTGATATTCGGCTAACGTTCATCGCATCTAGGCCTTAACCGAATTCAACCGACCGTGTATAATATATTTGTTATATGTGTTCGCGAAAACTTCGTCATTCATGAACCGACTTTGATAATTATTTTCTTAACAACAACATGTGCTCCATTGATCGTGAGGGTAGTCAATCAAAATGCTTATAAAATTTACTCTTAACTGCTGTCAAAATAATGTAATTTGTTGTTTTGAAATAAGTCGGTAAAACATGTGAATGACCTGCCTTTAACGCAGTACCTAGGTAATATTTTTTGGGTCTTTCCCCACTTTTTCACTCAGTGCTCAAAACTCGCCTAACAAAAAGCGGGACCTGTACCAATGAGTTTTTCTAAAAAACTTATGTTCAGTGATTTCAAACCATGTGCTTTTCGGCGATGGAAAACATCGTGAGGAAACCTGCAGTAATGCTGGAATGTAATATAAGGAATAACCTGAGAAGTAATTCAAAGACGTATGTATAGTGCCTGAGACGGCGATGGACTCACCCTCTGTCACGTTGGCACTTGATCATATTCGGTGAAATGTGGTTGTTGTTACAACACCTCTGCTTACCCCTTCGGGGACCCTTCTGGGATGGCGTGAGCATATTTATTTTTATTTATTTGCTCAAAATTATATGTATCTCTTTCCAGCACCGTGGTATGGTGACGTCATTCGTGAGCAGCGTGGATGCTCTAAGCGACTTCCTCCAGACGAAAGCTTATGACCCACTTCTCAAACTCCTGGGCATTCACTGGGTTTTCATCATGTTCTCAGTAATCTGCTTCCTAGGTACTATGTACACTGTCCTTTGGGTGCCAGAGACTAAAGACAGGAGCGTAGAGGAGATATACGCCCTTCTAGAAGATAGCAGGAAGAAAGAGAAGAGGAAAGATCTAGAAGGAGGGAAGGAGATCAGTAGATTATAAGTAGGTAGCGGGGTCTTGTCATGTTGAGTTGATTCTGTTTTCGAATGTCAATGTAGGTAGATTATTTGAATCCGTCCATGACTTGTGAAAGGACATCATATTTTATTTATAATAAGGTTAGCAACCAAAATTTCCAAAATTCGAATCATATACTCAGAGTAAAATATCGGAATTTAAAATTGATTTATGTGTCGAATGTGAAACTGACCGATATATTTTTTATGCGGCCAGTAATTTTATTTAGAAATAAAAAAAACCGTAAATATTCTATTTGATTTTTATCGCATACTTTTTTTTCGCCGACCGCAACCAAACTGCTAGTTATATATTATTATGGTGTTCCTTATCACAAGTAATTAACAATCCATTTAAAAAAAAAAACAGCTGTGACAATGACATGGTAAAAATCTGGTCAGTATATATGATGTACGTCAAATCTCTGTAAATCTTAAATTTGTAACGTCACTACGGAATCCACGTAGCGGAGAAACGTCACTTCTTTGGTATAAAAGTATTGCCTTTTTCATGGCAATACTTTTTATACCAAAGTAGTGACGTTTCTACGCGCCGTGAATTCCGCTATTCTTGAAAACCATTATGTTACTAAACATCTAGACAACAGGTTAAGGTAGATTTTTACGCATTTTAAAACGCATACTTAACCCCTTATTACAAAACATGGTGTAAACCAAGACTAGAAGACTCGGACTAAAACTATGTCCATCCTTTTTGAAATTCGTACCACAAAAAGAGATGGAATTACTTTTGAAGCAAGGACTTTCTTAGTTGTGAATGTAATAAGGAAAGGGGTTTCGAATTGCGAACTAGAAATACTGGAGTAATTTTTTCGAATTTTGCGACTAGTTAAGAATAATTTGAGATGCGTTTCTTTTGAATTTCGAAATAGAAAACTAAAAGGAGCTCTGAATCTTTGGATTATTAAATTAAAAAAAAGTTGGAGCCGTGATTCTCTCGAATTTGGAACTAGAAAAACTGTTCCATTGTATGGTCTCTTTCTTGTGGATTTTTTTTTCTGGCTGGCTGGTAAATCTTCTCTTTGCTAGGGCATGATCATTCACAGCCCTCGCAAAGATAAAAATACAAAAAAAAAATTTTTTTTGCTGATTCTAGAAGTAAAATTATGTGTGACTTGATTCTTCCATAGAGATTTACTTACACCAAGATTAAAATAATCAGATTAGAAATATGACAATCGCTTTTTAAATTTATATAACAAAAAGAGATAGAACTCGTTTCGAATTAATTAGTAATAAAAAGGACTTGTACTTATTTCTATATATTTGTTTTAAATATATGACAAGATCCCACATCGATAATCATTTGTGTGCAATCAATTTGATACTTATTTTTCAGGCGATAAGGTTGAGTTTGTATTGCATTTGATGCATTATTGGTTCCGTACACGGATTGTGATAATATTATAACGATTAGATATTGTTTAAAATGGGTATTATTAGTTGTAAGTAAAGTCCCATACATTTGGACATTAAATGTAGCTAATTTATAAACTTATTATATGATTTTTCAATACAATTTTCAATTTTTTTTATTTAATATAATACGGCCACCATTTAAACGATTTAAACATTATCCCGCCATCGAAAAAAACGCAAAAGAAATCTTCAACGTTAAAACTGGCCAAAACCTATGGGCCTATGTGACTAACCAGGTCTTATTAACGTCGGCATCCGAATCAACCCGATGTGGCTTATCCCATGTAGTGTTGGGGTCGTCACCCGAATCAACCCGATGTAGCTTATCTCGTGTATTTTTGGAGTCTGCACCGGAATCAACTCAATGTGGCTCATCTTATGTCTTGTTGGGGTCGGAACCCGAATCAACCCGATGTGGTCTATTGAATGTATTGTTGGGGTTGGCACCCGAATCAACTCGATGTGGTCTATTCCATGTATTGTTGGGGTTGGCAGCCGAATCAACTCGATGTGGTCTATTCCATGTATTGTTGGGGTTGACACCCGAATCAACCTGACGTGGCTTATACCATGTAGTGTTGGGGTCGGCACCCGAATCAACCCGATGTAGCTTATCTCGTGTATTTTTGGAGTCTGCACCTGAATCAACCCGATGTGGTCTATTCCATGTATTGTAGGGGTCGGCACCGAATCAACCCGATGTGGCTTATCCCAGGAATTGTTGGGGTCGGCCAAATTGAACTGATGTAACTTACTGTATATATTGCTGAGGTGATCCCAATTCAACCCGATATGATAAATCCATCCGAGTTACTTTTTTGGGATTGTACAAGTGTTTTATGTAAAATACTTATATTTTTAAACGATTCAAATAATAGCCATAAATAAAATCATTGTTTATGACCATGAAAAAAAGTTATAAAGTATAATCGAAAAATAACAATAAAAATGAATTCTTTACGTGATTTGTTTTAGGAATAGGTTTAGAATAAAGTAAACATAATGTATTTAACCTTATTTTGTGTTCAAATGCTAATGAGCTTAGGATTAACTTCAGAATATTTGAAGACTGAAAGGGAATATCCTATTAACGGTAAGGTATACTGACAACTACAAACATTTCACTACGGCTCAATTTTGATTACGCCTGAATCTTCTTGTTTACCGTGATAGCTGACAATTGTACATACAATGTGCAAACTAAACTTGACCTTATGGGGTACTGATGATGATTATATTTTGCTGATAAAGTGGTAAAGGTCTACTTAAATTTGTATGCATTTTGTATCACCAAAATCATGAAAAATATTGGAATTTTTATTCACGACATACCTACATGTTAAATTTCTAAATTCTTAAAAATGGTATAGAAAACTACGAACACGAGGCGAGACTCGAACCCACGACCTCTGCAAACCGTGATCTTACAACTGACCTGCTCGTGATCATACCTAATTCGTCGAATTTTTCCTTCCCTTGTTTTGCGGTTTGAGGGCCGTCTTGCGCCATCTGTTGGTCGATGTATCCAAACTCAACTGATACGTCTTAAGTTACATTTAGCTACATATCAAATCGATGACGCAACCTCTTTAAAATTAATTAACTTATTATTTTTTTTAAATCATACAATAATGAAAAATGATTAAGTATGATACCATGCAACCAGGACTCAGCTATCAAATTGCGAGAAATACTACCATACGCCTATGAATCCATACATAAAGGTTCCAACATACTTACCTTCTCTTTGTATTTATCTGTCACCGTCTAGCGATTTGTCACCAAACGTCATAGCGTCTCCATCACATCTGTAGGTCTAGACAAAGTAACATTTTCTCGCGCTTGCGCTAATACAAAATGTATGGAAATGACATAAATCAGTCACATGACATATGTCATACCCATACATTTTGTATTAGTGAAGCGTGAGGACAATGTTATTAAGTCTACAGGCCCTGGCAGGATGACCAGCACCTTGCTGCAATGCTGTGTTATCTTCAACATAATATATTGACGCCTATACAGCTAACTTCCAAGTAGACTTCCGTGAGCCACCTCGTGTAGCGCGGCGGTTCCATCACCCCCAGCCGCACGACGAGACAAAATACAAGCATGCCCTCAGGATTCGCAATGAAAACCCTACGCTCCTGGACCACTCTAACAGGAAGATCAAGGGAGGCAACGAGTCTGACTCAAAGAACTTCCCGTATATGGCCGCCATTATCATAAACGGTCGACTTTGGTGCGCCGGCGCCATTGTTGACGTTAACTGGGTTGTTACTGCAGCGCATTGTTTGAACTAGTAAGTAGTTATAAGAGATATTATAATGCACAAGTGTGTGTGCAAACCCAGGTGCACTCTTTATTCCCTCACTCTCATAGTCCGATGGGACGGCAATCCGACACGACCGGAGAGAGATCAGGCGTAGGACAACGGCTTAATGTGCTTTCCGAGGCATGGGGTGGAAACACCACCAACTTCCAAACTCTAGGCATTTATTGTGAATTTCTTGACAGAAAAACCCTGTCTGTTTTGACCCGACCCGGGAATCGAACCTAGGACCTCGTGATCGGCAGGCGAACTTACTGTAGTTTAGTAACCACTAGACAAACGAGGCACTTGGTAATAACGAACATAAGAAGGTATGGGAAGACAGCTATGATTGTTTAAGCAGCGCGCATAAAAAACTTCATAGCTTTGACATTTAATTTAACGGTAGCAAAATGAAACTTTAAAGCTTAGAAGTTCTTAATACTCTACGCTACTACCCAGGTGCCGTCACGAGCTTTGAACTCTGGCTTTGAAAGCGCAGTTGTTATTTTTTGGAATTGTATAGCGTGAGCGCAAATTAACACTCTTGCAAATGTCCTTACTACTTTCGCTGAGCGGACATGCCTAGGTTGGTTAAGATTACTATTCGTGAAGAAGCTTTGAAAGGCAGGACCTTCTTCCTCACGTTCTAATGAAGTCCGGCTTCCTCTTGAAAGGAGGTTCAATACCTCTATATCATCGACATGTCAGCTTGTTTCATCACAGTGGCCCTTTTCTCTAAAGTAATTGGAAGTCTAGCGACGCAAGTTCGAATCCCAGCGGGGCCTGTACCAATGAGTTTTTCTAAAAAAACTTATGTAAAGTGATTTCAGACCACGTGCTTTTGCGGTGAAGGAAAACATCGTGAGGAAACCTGCATATTTCTGAGAAGTAATTCAATGACGTATGTAAAGTGTCTCACACGGCGATGAACCCACCATCTGTCACGTTGGCACTTAATTAAATTCGGTGAAAAGTAGGTGTTGTGATAACAACATCTCTGCCTACCCCTTCGGGGTATACAGGCGTGAGCATATGTATGTATGTATGTACATATGCAAGTTTCCTCACAATGTTTTTGTACATTATTAAGTGGTTGAACATTGCATAAAAGTTTTTAGAAACCTCATTGGATAGTATCGGTGAGATCGTAACTTTCGCAGCAGACGAATTCTCAAGTCACTCGGCTACCACGACTCAATATGTGGCAACCACTGTCGCATAGACAAGTACTTGGTCCCATATGATCACTTCGAAGCATTATATATGCTCACGCCATCCCAGAAGGTTCCCCGAAGGGGTAAGCAGAGGTGCTGTAACAACAACACCCATATTGCA
Organism: Watsonalla binaria; assembly: GCA_929442735.1. Taxonomy (NCBI): domain Eukaryota; kingdom Metazoa; phylum Arthropoda; class Insecta; order Lepidoptera; family Drepanidae; genus Watsonalla; species Watsonalla binaria. The sequence continues at coordinate 3,041,443 of OV838941.1, forward strand.
CCGGATATGATTATGTGCCAACGTGACAAAGGGTGAGTCCATCGCGGTCTCAGGCACTATACATACGTCTTTGAAGTACTTCCCAGATATATGCAGGCTTCTCACGATGTTTTTCTTCATCGTAAAGCACGTGGTGTGAAATCACTGCACTTAAGTTTTTAGAAAAACTCTGTGGTATATGCCCCGCTGGGATTCCAACTGGCGCCGCTTGCGTAGCAGGCGACTGCTCAAACCCGGAGTCCACCTCGGCTGTTTTTTGCAATAAATTGAGCCATTAATACCACTTTATACAATTAGGCTCTAATTCCAGCGTCCTCCACGTGTCTCCCCTGAAGTCCCTGGGTCAGTATGTAAAGGTGCGTGTGGGCAGCTCTCGGGTCCACGAAGGGGGGCAGGTCATCGACGTGGTGGGAGCGGTCAGACACCCTAAGTTCGAGGAGGAACCAGTGCCTCATGCTGACGTTGCCTTGCTCAAGTTGGCTGTTAATCTTGGTGATTAGCTTATTTTTGTGTTAGGTATATGTAATTGAAGACTCAGTAAGTCCAACTGTTCATCATCTCCCTGGCCTTATCCCATACATTGTTGGGGATGTCCCGATGTGGCTGATCACCTGATTTTTATACGAAACGATTACCATCTGACCTTCCCAACCCCTATAACGAGGAAAATCTGTGATCTGGGTTAAACCAGTTGTCAGACTATTTTAGGCCTCCGACCTGTTACGATTGCCACTGATAAATTGGCAACCGACTTTACGTGCTCTCCGAGGCACGGAGGAACTCGGGCGGTCATCCATCCAATATCTGGCTAGGGTTAGGGTAACTTCGCTGATCGAATGATATTGCCCAATAGCAACTGTACCACGAGCGACAACTGTCCAACAAGTCCAACAGTCCAGATCTTAAATGCCCCTGAGAAATTAAATGTGAGAGGAGTACGAATGATCTTTGAATTTTCCAGTCGTTTATAACCATGAAAGTTTTTATTATAAAGTTTATTAAATGTTACAGTGTTCAGCAAACACGTAAACCTGATCAAGATATACGAAGGCTCAAAAGAGCCATACGCCCAGAGTTTCATCACCGTCTCCGGATGGGGAGTGACAAGAGTAAGCACCAGGCGATTCTATAGTACGCTACGCTAGGCATTCTTTTGATTTATCAATACTCAATCATAACGCCAATTTATATATTATGTATATGGACATGGATCCAATATATTCTGATAGTTTTTTACCTCGGACGCAAAATCAACTGGGTGTTAAGCTTTGTTTAATAGTTAACTTGCTTAATAGTGTCTTTAGAAACGTCGGGGATATTTAAAATCCTTATTAAATGTATGACATTTTTTTTATTATGAACCGGTTATTGCTGCTGGGCAACCAGCAGCAATAACCGGTTCATAATAAAAAAAGGCCTTCCTTCCACTTTAATCTATACAAAAAATAGTTTTTTATTAATTTATTGAAACGTACATGACTTGGTCATCGCTTCTTCACAGAAGGCTTGTTTCCGAACCGATGGTAATTTACTTGACGTCCATACGTGCTTTACGAGGGCATAATACTGAATATGACAAGCTCAAAAATATTTGTAATATTTTAGTTATTTTTTTGACAATTAAGCATTGGAACTGTGTCTGGATGACGGGTTGTCCACTTCCCCCTATGATGGTTGAGGAGGTCAATGGCTGGCATTCACGTCATTCTTGTGAATAGATGCTGCTTGTGGGGGCTGGTCTTCTCAAGCTTCGCATTTAGTTATAAGTACATGTACTAGATTTTTAGTTGTGTTAATTTTTATCGACATTTGTGCATTGGAACTTTGTCCATGAGCTTACGTTACGTTTCTTAAATAATTTAGTTTGTATTCTTTAAATTATATAATATTTTTGAATAGAGTAATTATGAGTTTCTTGCCAGGTTCTTCTCAGTAAAAGCAACCTTCCGAACCCGATGGTAAAATTTTTACTACTCCTAGTACTTTGTAAGAATTCAAATAAAATTAGTTATTTTGAATAAATCTTTAAATTATCTCTCTTATCCAGGGCTCTGAAACAGCCTTCCGCGACCGCACCCCGGACCTGCTGACTGCCAGACTGAAGGTGCGCACGAGACACTACTGTATGGATGCCTACCAACTGGTCAACGGCTTCCAATTCACTCCTGACTTCTTCTGCGCCTCCCTCAGGAACGGCACCAGGGATGTTTGCTTGGTAAGAGCCTGGATTAAGCATCGTATTTACTGACTACTAGCAGCGCGTAGATATTTTTAAAATGATTTAAGCTTAATCTCTTTCTTGAAACATTAGCTATCTGCCAGTAAAAGTCTCGTTAAAATCGGTCAGAAAGACAGAGAGCATTTAACAAAATTGCTTTTGTTAGTTCTTACAAACAGACGCTTCAATTTAAATATCTGTATGTATATGTATGTGGGATTAAGGAAAAGCGAAAGACAAATACTAAATTAAAATGGTTTCACTTATTTATTCTCTTCTCCAATATAAAATAACAACTCCTCTTCAACTCCAATCTCCTAACACTTTTTTCACACCTCCTCTCATACGTCCTCGCGCCAACTCCCCCGCTTCCCTCGCACACCACAACTGTCAAAACAAACGTCACACTTTCGCTCTAACCTTTCACTCGTTCAGAAACATATAATCTTACATCATACTCATTCAACACTCGTTCTACACACATTCTGTTCAGAAACATCCTACATGTATAGATGTATAGATAGGTGCTATTGACATTGAGTGTACCATACACATTTGCTCGTAGTTCGACGCAGGCGCCCCGGGCGTGCAGCAGAACCGACTGATGGGTATCATGAGCTTCGGGCCCGAACGTTGCGGCCACGAGTACCAACCAGCTGTCTTCGTCAAAGCCTTCTACTTCAGGTGAATGTTGCAGACAGGCTTTTATATCAGAGATATTCACGCTTAAACCCGCGTCGACTTAATTTCATGAGATGCCCGCGGAACCCAACTTTTTTTTATACTAAAATTAACCTAAGATACTCCTCGTAACAATAGCTACCTGCCAGAGAAAGTCCCTTTAAAATCGACCCAGCCGTTCTTTTTAGCCGAAACAAACAGACAGACAGATTGACTGAGAAAAATTTAAAAAAAAATGGCTTTGCCATTTCAGTACCATGTGCATGTGCACCTTCATATGCATTTAGTGAAACACTGTAATTTTGGAATTATAAATAGACACATCAATTTTATTTATCTGTATAGATAGATACCTATGGTTTAAACCCGTGATAGGCAGAATACGGCGGGCGGGTCAAACCCGGCCCCTATGAATAGTATATGGCCCAATACATTATATTTATTTGGAGAATTTTTTTGGCACAGAGCATCAATAGGTGGTATATATACCAATTATTAAAACATTTAAAAAATCCCTTATATTTTTCAATTCTTATACTTATTACCAAGGTACTCACTCGTACCTAGTTAAAAATTACTTAAACTGAATCATAATCAAATGTGGGTGTTGTTATTACAACATCTATGCTTACCCCTTCGGGGACCCTTCTGAGACGGCGTGAGCATATTATTATTTTATTAAAAAGTACTTCCTGTGTAAATGTTCTTCGAAGCTGAAATTAGCCAATTGTCTTTTTCTGAGATTGATATGCAATATTTACAGGCCGGGTACATTTACAGGTGCCGTCACGAGTTTTAAGCGCTGACCTTGAAAGCCCTGTATTTTTTTGTATGGAGCAGTTACCTCCACTATTTTCGCTGAGCGCTCAAAACTCGACGGCGCCTGTGTATGGAATTGCCATTTGCAGAGACTTCGTGAGGAGTACAATAGCATCGTACAAGACGACAGCCGAGCTGATAGATGCTATGAGGGAAGTGGACCCGTCCATCCGCACCCTGCAGGCTCAGGGCCAGCCTGCTCATAGAGACAAGGAGCGCCTGGTGAACCACGAACACGTCACTATGCCTGATGACAGACACAACCGCAAGAAATAAACTTTACTTCTTTGTGATTAGTTTTATATCTATGGCGTGATTATATAAAAATTTTTTTCACCTTATCAACTAAATGGATGCTGATAAGCAATAATGTGTCAACCCACAAAAAGTCAAATTCAAAGGTTTTGATATATTTTGATAATGCATCACGTATTTAACATTCTAAAAAAGTGTTTCAAGTCATCTGAAACATTAAAGGTACGTAAAAAATGGATTTATGTCATAAAACAAATCTTAAATCACGTATACAATCATCTTAAGACGCCATTTTCTCAAAACCAAGTTTATGCGGGTTGACACATTATTGCTTATCTGCATCCAAATTACCAATGAAAGTTTCAGCAAAAAGGGCCAGCCATTTCTAGAAAGGCTTCTTCAGGCTAGCCTGATAATTAGCAAATATTGAACCGATCATTATTTAAGGATTTGGCTATATAGCAATACCCAATTTTATTAATTATGATTCCTCAAGATTTTCGAATTTTGTATAACAGGAAAGATTAAATCAATGATCGTGATCACTTCTATGAAACATCTTTGAATGAATGCCGGGAAAACCATTTTTCTTTACCTCCTCCATTAACTACTACTAAACATGAATACAGGCCGTCATCTCTCAATTATAAGGTACAAATTCGCTTGGCATTTATTACGGCAGACGTACGCGACCTCGGTTGGTTCTGAACTGCCAACTTATTTTTACAGTTGTCAAAATAAAGCTTTACACAAATTTAAACTTTATCGTAACGAGATAAGAGTGTTCACGTTGCTTTTATGCGGTAATAGTAGGTGATACTCTAAGATATAGGTTATGTATGTTATGTGAATGAATGAGTTGTAAGAAGTTAGTTGAGTAACAATCGCGTTGAAACTCGTACGCGTGTTTAAAACACATTATTTAAATATAAATGATGCGTTTAACTGTAATTATAAATGAAACTTAAAATTATTCTCTCCGTAACGTTAAATGATCACGTAACCACGGGTTTTGACAGTAAATTGAAGAATTAAAAAATCTAACCTAACCAAAAAGTGCAGTGTTTATTTTGAATCTGTATGCCAAGCACAGACGTGCAACTGTTCAGCCAGGATGGATCGCAAAGGGAAAAATGAAAGCAGTGCTCGACGACAGATCTTAACTGCTCTTTTAGGTAAGTGAAAGTTAATTGCATTTCCAATTAAATAATTAACATTATATTAATACGAAATTCTACCGAATATTTAACATATTCGGTAGAATTTCTACTTTTAATATTAAGTTATAGGTATATTATGTTTATACATTAAGAAAAATACTTGAACAACTACTTTTTTTATTTGACCTGACTGCGTTTTTTTTACGTGGAGAATCCGTTATGGATACACCAACCGCCGCGGGGGCAGTCCACGGTGTTCCTCCAAGTCGCTAGGTGGGCGGATGCACGTGATATGTCTTCATATGCTTTGCCGTGACCCCCCCCCATTAACCTGACTGCCTAACTGGTCAAATAAAAAAAAAAGTAGTGTAGGTAATTGTTTCTATGACAGACCTACCACGTAGGCGTTTTATTTAGACTGAAATTCGCAGATTAATAAAGAACTTTACTCCGAAAAGATGCAGCAAAATAGTTTTAAAGATAAATTAGTAAGTTTTTCAAATTCTCAGCAAATTTTTATAACTATTGTTAAATTAATGGATAACAAATGACGTTATTTATGTAAAGCTAGCTCTGCCCTGCGGTTTCCACGTATATTTAATTTCATTGCCGAGGAACCCTAAATGTTTTTTCAAATAAAGTAGCATAAGTTTCTCCTTGTAAGCTATCTGCCAGTGAAAGTCCCGTCAAAATCGGTCCAGTCGTTTCAGAGATTACCCGTAACAAACAGACAGAAAAACCATTTTTTTTAATTCTGTCTATCTTAGTACCGTGTCCTTTCATATAAATTTAGTAAAAAGCCATTATTTTGGAATTACAAACAGATACTTGTATCTGTACAGATGTATAGATTAGTAAGTTTTTTTTTCAAATTCTCAGCAAAATCTTATAACTATTGTTGAATTAAAGCAAAACAAATGACGTTATTTATTATATGTAAAATAGCCGGAACGTGTAATTTAAAAGTCAAATACCTTCATTTTTCTGCATACAAACTGTGATATCATGCATATGCATGCCAGCACGATCGATGTATATGCGTTTTAATTAGCTAATTTATATTATACTTAGCTATTACAAGACATGATTCATTTTCTTTTTAAATATCCATTGTCTCTTAGTATTTTATTAGTAGGTTACAAGGGGAAAGGAAGACCTAAAAAACGATGGATGGATTGTGTGAAAGATGATATGGCTAAAATAGGAGTCAATACAGACATGACGGCTGATTGAGAGAAATGGAAGAGAAGAACACATTGCGACGACCGCAAATAACATGGGATAAGGACAGGAGGATGATGATGATGTCTCTTAGTATTGGGATGAGTTTTTGTAATAACTTAAATGCAGTAATTTCACATCACAAGATTTACGATGAAGGAAACCATCGTGAGAAAGCCTGCATAGTATGTCTGAGAAAACATTCAAAGACGGCGATGAACTCATCATCCGTCACTTTGACACTTGATCATGTTCAGTGAAAAGTGGGTGTGTGGGTGTTGTCATTGCAACACTGCTTCTGCTACCCCTTCGGGGACCCTTGGGGAGTCCTTGGGCTTACTTATTTTTGAGTAAAAATGGGGAAATAACAACCTTAGATATGTTTGACCATATTTGTTTAAGTAAATATTGTTCATTCTCAAATATTAGCACATACTAAGCGGAATAGATCTACGAATGTTTACTAATATAACAGACTCTTATATAAATGTCAAGATTACCTGCTAAACAAGAAAATTATTTTGAATAAGAGTGTGATATATAGAAGAAGATATTTCAATTCCAATGTTTTTCTCACTAGCGAACGTCACGCTGTTTCACCCGCGTAGTTCCCGTTCCCTTAGGAGTACGGGGATAAAATATAGCCGATGTTACTCGCTGGTGATGTAGCTATATATTGCTGAGAGAATTTTTCAAATCGGTCAAGTAGTTTCAGAGCCTATTCAATGCAAACAAACAAACAAAAAACAATAAAATCCTTATATATTAGTGTAGAAAACATAATCTTAATCCAGTTCTTACAAATGACAGTAAGACTTTACTAGAGTGTATATGGACCCAGCAATTATGGAAAGAGGACTTACACTAAGCATACTATATTTTCGAATATATATGTTTGAATTAGAGTCTCCAGATGTTGCTAATAGCTTCGTCTGGAGATAAATCTGTTTCTATCTCTGCCTACCGTATCAGGGCTTCGCGAGAACCCTTTCTGATATCATCATCATCTCCCTGGCCTTATGCCATCTGACCTTCGTAACTCCTTTTACGAGGAAATCTGGGAATAACCACTCTAATAATAATCTCCTGCCAAATAAATCACGCGTAATATCTTTCCAGCAACGATCCCAACCTTCACATACGGCATCCAGATCGGCTGGCTGTCCCCCATGGGGCCCCTGCTCAAGTCCCCCGAGTCTCCCGCACCGAGGCCCCTGACGGACGAGGATGTGACGTGGATGGCTGCAGCTCTGCCTCTCGCAGCCATTTGTGGGATCCCATTCTTCAGTGTAGCCTCCGATAGATTCGGAAGGAAGATTTGCGTTATTGCTGTATCTGTGCTGTCCTGTGTGAGTGGTAAATCAGTAACCCATAAATACTGGCACCTTAGTACTTTTGGTCATAAGGAAACGTTATTCCCATGACGATATTGATTTAATGAGTTTCGAGGAACCAAACGTCACGCCGCGATTTCTGAAGATTCTCACTCCCAAACTCATGAAAGAAGAGTTATGTTCAGAGGATAACCGGGATTTTACGGTGAAGGAAAACATCGTGAGGAAACCTGCATATTTCTGACGAGTAATTCAATGACGTATGTAAAGTGTCTGAGACGGCGATGGACTCACCATCTGTCACGTTGGCACTCAATCATCTTGTGTGAAAAGTGTTGTGATTGAACACCTCTGCCTACCCCTTCGGGAATACAGGCGTGAATATATGTATGTATGTATGTACTTTAGGTTTTATTTATTACGGTACAAAATGGTCGCGTTTCGAGGAATACTCCTATAAGTAAATACCTATTTGAAAATGACTGCGTCTTATAAATATTCAACGGTCGTATAAACCAACAATGTCTACCCATAGCATAACTAATAATTTTGTAAGTACGAGTATAGCTACTCGTAATTACATTATTAGTTATGTGACGTGAATTGTGAGTCCCCCTACTAATATTATATAAAATATAATTTAGCGATAATAAATGGTAATTTACATACATTACTGACATGAATTTGATTAAGTGCCAACGTGACAGATGGTGAGGCTATCGCCGTCTCACACACTATACATACGTCTTTGAATTACTTCTCAGAAATATGCAGGTTTCCTTACGATGATTTCCTTCACCGTAAAGCACGTGGTGTGAAATCACTGTACCTACATAAGTTTTTTTAGAAAAACTCATTGGTAACTCCGCTGGGATTCTAACTTGCGTCGCTTGCGATGCAGGCGACTGTTCAATCCACGGCAAATATATTTATAAATATAATGGTAATTTATTTTCGCTCATAAGGCCTCGCCAAGGCCTAAACAGAATATATAATTTTAATTTCTGTGTTATGTAGACCGATTCGTTCCCAGTTGCCGTCTTGCTTACATTTATTTAATTTGTACCTAAACGTTGGGGTACTTATTATCTTAATTTATTTCCAGATCTCGTGGACAGTAAAGCTGACGTACATAACACCAACAGCGCTGGTTGCGGCCCGCGTCATCGCCGGCCTTGCATCTGGTGGCTGTTTCGTCGTCATCCCCGTTTACGTGAAGGAAATCTCTGAGGACTCGTGGAGAGGCGCCTTGGCCTCGCTCACGATGACAGTTTGCAAGTTGGGCGTCATATTCGTGTACGCGATAGGAATGACGCTATCGTACTGGATGAATCAAGTTGTGTACCTCTGCTTTGCGGCTACGCATGTGATCGTGTTCTGCTTCATGCCCGAGTCACCTAATTATTTGTTGAAGATTGGCAAGGATAAGGTAGATATGTTTACATAAAATAACCGGCATGTCTACTCGCGCATGAGGGGTTACGCACCATCTATACATTGAAGTGTCTATTTGTAATTCCAAAATTACAGCTTTTCACTAAATGCATATGAAAGAATGCACTGTACTGACATAGAAAAACCATTCATATTTTTCTGTCTGTCTGTTTATTCCAGCTAATCTCGATAATGGCTCGATTTTAACGGGACTTTCACTGGCAGATAGGTAATGTTACAAGGAGTAACTTAGGCTACTTTTGATTAAAAAAAGATTATTATGGTTCTGATAATTAGGGTTCTGCGGGCCACCGATGAATTTAAGCCTACGCGGGTGAAACCACGGGGCACAGGTAGTTGTCTATAAAAAGAACTAAAGCTTGTATGGGAGGGAGTAATTATTGTTATTAAACCCTTAAAAAAATATTTTATAAAAATTTATTAGTATTTCTATAGCGGCATCAGAAATACATCACCTGTGATCACTTCAACTGTCTAGCTAGAACGTTCATGAGGCTTAGAAATAAAAAGTCCCTATTGTCGGGTCGAGTTAATTGTAGTAAAGTTAGATTTATCTCTGTTAAGTTGGGAACCTGAGTGAAACGATCCGTAGTTGTAAACGCACTTGCGCCATTACATTGAGCATAGTTATATGTCAAGTCATGACCATCGTGATCATGTATACACTAAATACTCTTTACAGGAGACAGGCAGCGGTATCTCATAGTAAAGCCGACAGGTGGCGCTAGTGAACATACATAACAATCTCGTAAACTAAGAAGTTTAAATATCACGTTGTTTTATATGTTAATTTTTTTGAGATAAGTTTTACCACCTTCACAGAATCTCAGCTTATCTAACTAATCTCTATATAAGGTACTTACTTACTGACATTTATAAACCAACAATTGTTACGAAGGTGCTTGCTAATTACCAATGATATTAGAGTTAAGAAAGAGACAGATGTGTCACTATTGTGAAACTGAGACATTAAAGATATTAGATTTTTATGCTTGGCACACATGTTTACATTCTAAATTCATAAAAATTGTAAGAGCATCTGCACGGCTTTCAGAGGTCGTGCGTTCGAGTTCCGCCTCGTGTTCCTATTTTTCCTACCATTTTTGAGAATTGAGGCATTCAAGATATTATAAACCAGCGGTCGTCACGCGGTTTCACCCGCGTAGTTCCCGTTCCCGTGGGATAACGTAAACGTACGTTTAAAAATTCTTTCAGAAATGAATAGGTGAATTATCAGCGAGTAAATGGGCTATGTTTTGTCCCCGTACTCCCACGGGAACGAGAACTACATAGACGAAACCGCGAGATGTCCGCTAGTCTCACGTAAAGACCTAGGTACTGTCTTAGTGAGAACTTAAACCTTATATTTTTATTCGATCTTAAGTCGTTAATAGATCATGGACAAAGTGACAAACACCGCGAATTTGTTTTGTGAGCGCATAACGTATGTATACTTTTAATATCATTGTAAGATACAAGCTTAGTTGAAGTGGTAATTGCTCTTCAAATATAATAATAATAAGGCGTTTGAATATATTACCATGATAATAGACATCGTGTGATTATGTACACTTAAGCTATGTTATCTAAGTGACGAGTCGCTCACTTGAAGTGAGTCAAATGAGTCTATCGTCGATAAAGGTTGAGAATGTTGAGGTTTTTACGTGATCATTTCGTTTGCGTATCGTATTGGTGTGGCTGGAAATATCTTGATACTTTTTCGGAGATTGAAATCCAAAGATGACGGATAAACATTTCCAGCCACAATACGCAACTAAATTCGTTGACGTTAAAATATGTCAAAGCGTACTAACTTGAAGCACACTGTTGCGTACGATGCAGATATTTCCCACCACGTGCTTTATGACGGTGATGGAAATCATCGTGAGGAAACCTGTATGATGTCTGAGAAATTATTCAAAGACGTATGTATGATGAACTCACCATCTGTCACGTTGTCTGTCACTTTCGGTGAAATGTTGTTGTTGTTGTTATAACACCTCTGCTTACCCCTTCGGGGACCCTTATTTTTTTACGTGCAAACGCCGAGGAATGAGATTGCATTTTACCGTAGCTTTCAATGTATTGATACTTTTTCGGAGGCGAGTTGTGGTTGAATTCCAAAGTTGGCATCATCAGATAAACACATTTCAAGCAACACCAATTACCCCAAATACGTAATCGAATGTCGATCAAACATGTACAAACCAAAATTTGGGGTCCTGAATGTACGTGGATGATGGTTTTCGAAGGTAACACAAACATTGTCTTCCAGAAAGCAATAAAGACGATAGCCTGGCTGCGGTGCCTGAAGAACAGCCACCCTGAAGTCGCCGATGAAGTGGAGAAGCTGAGAGCAGAACGGAGAACATTCGACGCCATGCCAAGGGTCACGCTGCACAGTGTGGGTAAAGTATGACGAACCGCAAAAATAAACATGTCACAACGTGCTTTACGGTGAAGGGAAACATCGTGAGGAAACCTGCATATTTCTGAGAAGTAATTCAATGACGTATGTATAGTGCCTGAGACGGCGATAGACTCATCATCTGTCACGTTGACACTTCATCTTCGGTGAAAAGTGGGTGTTGTTATTACAACACCTCTGCCTACCCCTTCGGGGAATACAGACGTGAGCATATTATGTAGGTAATGTACCTATTTAAAATTAATCATAATTGGAAATAGGTAGTAATCTGTACTGCCATTTAACTAAAATTAATAAAAACTCTGTTTGATTGTTTGTTTCGGCTAATCTCTGAAACGACTGGCCGATTTTGCCGGAACTTTCGGACTGGCATGGCTTTGGCAATTTAAATTTATGAAAAAAGGGGTTCCGTGAATTGAATAAGAAATGAAAATAATACTACGCGGGTGTTACTAAGTTCAGTAATACCCGCAGATTAAACTCTAGTGCCAGGGGGTGTACTCTGTTTCTTCGAAAACTAAAATTCGCGAACGAACGAAAATCAAATCAAACTGTAATTTTCATTGAAATAGTTGATGGGAAATATTCAGTATAGGTCCTAATGAGATAAGTATAAAGGTCGAAAAACCGACGACCGGTTTGGAAACTAGCCTTCTGTAAAGAAATCCAGCTGGCATCATGTACATTTCATTCCAGAATAAATCATTATTAATTAGGTATCACGAAATTCATATGAATTATTACATGACGTTCACGGAATAAATAATTATTGATTAATTATAAATTAATTACATGACGTTGACGTTGAGTTTCTAAGGAGTGATATTTTAAATATGGCAACACTGTTATTTAAGTATGATCTTAGCCTGTAGTATAGCTATCACAATGGTGACACAGAAGGCTATGAAGCTAAAAACTGTGTGCAAGCTTAAAGGCACCAGTCGCCATATCACGTAGTCGAGGGGCTGACTGTGTATGAGATGGTATAGTTGCTTCACATCAGAGCGGTCTCGTTCATCTGAAAACAATTTTTTAATATCACTAACTTCTATAGTAAAAATAAGATTCGATGCCCTTAGTAGGTATAGGTTTTGACACTTTGCATTTTGAGCTTGTTTTCTGGAAACGTAAAATTTAAAAACTTGCCGCTTGGGGCGCTTTTTAACGTTCGTAAAATACGCAGGCGTTATCGTTACACGCTAAAATATTTTAGAATCTATACTTGCTTGGTGAAATAGTTACTTTGGGCTAACGCAAACTCTCACCCGCGATTGGTCTCAGTGTGATGATATATAGCATAAAGCCTTCCTTGATAAAACTGAAATATTTTTTCTAAACGTAACAGGAGCCTGAACCTGAAGTTAACGCGTTCAAGCAAACAAAACCTTCAGCTTCTATAAGTATTACAAGCGGACATCACGCGGTTTCATCCACGTCGTTCCCGTGGGAGTACAGGAATAAAATATAGCTTGTATTAATCAGTGATAATGTAGCATTCAAATGGTGAAATAATTTAAATCGGTTCAGTACTTTTTGAGCTAAACGTACTTACATAAATATCTTTCCTATTTATAGATTTTAGATATGGCAAAAAAGTATATCTGATGGTAAGCGGTTACCGCAGACTATGGACGGTCGCGATACCGACAAATCATTTTTTCGACCAGGATTTGATGAAGGAGTATTGTAAAGGGTTCGTAGGTTCTAATCCCGTCTTTAGTTCGGTTTCTTCCCTAATCTTTTATTAATTTAGAAAAAAGCTTATGTATATATTATACGTGGCATGTGTAAAATTATATTTAAGTACGGGGAACTTACTCTTACAAGCAATTAGCCTCTCTACAACCAATATCTTGATTTGATCTACTTCTGTAGAGAGTGCATCCAGCATCACGGCCGGGATGATCGCAGAGAGCACCGTTTGAAATGGTTGCAAGATGTACACTATGTCGGCCAATGCGTTTGATTCCTGAGGGAATCAAACATTTATAATTAAAAGTAGCTGAGTAGGTACAGGTCCCGCCACATAAAAATATATTTACCTCTTTTAGTGTTGACAACCAAGTATACAATTCGGTCAAGAATTTCGGCATTGTACTTGTCATATAGACTGATATCTGAAATTAAATACATCATTATAATCACAAGCCTTTAGCATAGCATAAGCATTCTTTTCCTAGTTTTGATCCTCGGGCGGGCAAAGTGTTTTTCCATGTAATTCTCCAGTAGCAGTCAGGAGTCTGGATTAATGCCCGGTCAATGGCAATAGGCTAAAACGTAACTGGCAAATTGTGGAACTATAAGCACAAAGTCGAAGTCAAAGTCAAAAATATCTTTATTCGATTACACTTTTTACAAAGTACTTTCAAACTATCAGAATGACATAATTATACAGGATTATACATGCTACCGCCAGGTTCGGAAGGATGCTTTTACTGAGAAGATACTTAGAAACTCTGCTTATCCCTTCGGGGAATACAGAAATAGGCTTAATCCATATTGCAAACTAAATAACTATTTTCAAATGAGTTCATTTTTAAAAGAGCCACTTACCATGATTTTGGTCGGTATCTCGATCTTCTTTACTCCATCCAGCAGTATGCTGTACATCTGCAGGTATTTCTTCGCTGTCAACCTAGTTTGCGGCTTATTCCCAAAACCACAGCTTGATAGACAAGACCGGAAAACTTTTGTTCGACACAAGAGTAACGCTAGCGAGTAATTAACAGGCAATCGACCAATATCCATCACAAACGTGATAAATACCAGGAAACCAACATTTAATACAACATGTAACGTACGCTCAAACAATCTAGAGTGCGTCGCAAAAAATAAAATTAAACTAAAAATTCGAAAGCCGAAAATCGTCGTGTAAATTACAATTAGGTATTTTTTCAACATGCAACACTGTTGTTTCGATGTCATAGCGCCATCTAGAGTAGGAATATAGCGAAAGTTTTCGACAAAGAACTTTTCTTTAGAATTTATTTCCATCAACACTCCAGCGATATATCCCAGGAGTATCGGTGAGTGAACAATTAACTCCCGAATGTTTGAATGAAATGAACAAAATGCTGCACACGGGAACAGGATGGCTAAAAATGTGCTGTATAATTTTGCGACCCATTGGAAACGGGTGGATACAATGAAATCACAATAGAATCCGCATAAAAACCGAATTAGGAGCACTGGTTTTAAGTTTATTACTTGCTTGTCGTTAGCCCGATTCACGTAAAAATCTCGTAGCGACATAACCGTTGGCAGTGTTTTTATATTCATTGTATCTAAGAAGAACGAACTCGAGTTGAAGACCTATCGAACTATGATTTAGGATCACGTGGATCACCAATTTGGGAGTGGATTTCGATCGAATGACTTCAATCGTTCAACGATATTTCGATCGTTTGTAGGTTTGTAGGCACAGGTATGCCCTTTTTCTGATGTCGAGTGTCGTGTTGTACTTATTGGTAATATTTGGTAGCATGTCATAAAAACAATCAATACTTTTTAATTCATCATTGAATTCACTAATGAAAATAATTGCCACTCACTGATTCAAGGATTATTAATTAGAAAATCTATAGTCTATACGGGTACATACAGATAAATAAAATTGTAGTGCCCCTTTCTAAATTCAAACTAGCTGTACAGACACATAGACAGACAGAGAACATTTAAAAAAAAAAAATTCTATATCACTACCGTGTTTTTATGTGCATATAGGCAGAGACAGGTTCACAAACTGTCTACTGTACATTACGTCAAGATCAGCGCTCATAACTCGGAACGGGGCCTGTAATTAGGTATAGAATTATAATTAAGCCATTTCTAGTCATACCAATACGTCATTATGTGTAATTTTTTGGCTCACACTGTATAATCAAAAGCAATGTTGGTTTTTCAATAACTGTGATCACAGGTGTTTCCTTATCCGCGATATTTGGCACAGATAAACAATATTTAAGCATGTGTGTAGGTAGGCACTTACACAAAATATTAATTATTTTAAATTAATTATAAAATTATCGCAGTAAAGGCCTTATTCATACCAGCGTCATTCGCTACCGCAGTAGGTACCAAGTGCCGCTCGTAATTCCGCCGGGCTTTGTTAGAAGAACTTTTTCAGTAATTACTTAATGATTAGTTTTCAAAAAAAGAGGTAGGCTGGTATTCAAAAATATCTTTATTCGATTAGACTTTAACAAAGTACTTTCAAATCGTCAGAAAGACACGATTACACAGGATTATACATGCTACCGCCAGGTTCGGAAGGTTGCTTTTACTGAGAAGAACCTGGCAAGAAACTCAGTACTCTTTTAAAAATATATTTTACAGCTTTGTTTTATACAATATAAATTAATAAATATATAACGCACCGGTGTCCCCCAACACTTTGCCGGGGCGCATCCTCGGGGCAGCTGTATGGCCGCCCCTGGAGACCTTGCTGTGCAAGGCAGCGCGAGCCACATCGCGCTACCACCATCCCGGGCCCGCGGCTCGGCGGTCAAAGCTCCCACCCCCACAACCGCCAGCAGGCCCTCCGGCCCCCTTTTAGTCGCCTCTTACGACAGGCAGGGGATACCATAGCCATATTCTTAGACCCTGGCTATTGGGTGGCGAATCCCAGCAGCCTGTTCTAATGAGTTCTTCTAAAAACTTATGTGGTATGAACCACGTGCGGTGAAGGAAAACATCGAGAATAAACTTGCATATGTCTGAGAAGCAATTCAAAGAGATAATTAATACTTGTCATGGCAAGTTTAGGTTTGTTGTTACAACACCTCTACTTACCGCTTCGGGGACCCCTCTGGGATGCCGTGAGCATATTTATTTATTTTATTTTTATAATTTTGTTGCAGTCTGCGATCGACCCACATTCAGCGCGCTCCGTATGACGTTAGTCTTGATGGGTATGCAGACGCTGTCGGGGTGCTTCGCCCTCATGAATTACGCGGCGGACGTGTTCGACCGCGCGGGCACTAAATGGAGCCCTAACACGCTGGCCCTGCTCGTGGGGTCGCTGCAGCTCGCCGGCTCCTTCTTTACAACTATGTCCATTGAAAAGTTTGGCAGAAAGGTAAGGAAAAGCTAAGGTGTACCCATGGTTTGGAAACATCCTCATGCAATCAGACCTGGATATTGCTGCGAGATGGTAGGTAATTCTGGGAAAGTACCGAATTTTGCGTGTTTCCGTGTCCAATTACACCTTATAAGTCACAAAATTCCCGAAAAGGATCTTACTAGTTTTTGTTACATAAAAAAAACGTACAGGTGAATTGAGAACCTCCTTCTTTTTTGAAGTCGGTTAAAATTACGGCACAACGATACGATTTCACGATAGGGCACGGCGGCATATTGCGATTAAATGTTTGGAGCGATTATAAAATAGGCGTTATGTACATTTCATCTCCATAGGTATCAGAAAGATTGACTTTTATAAAAAGGTAAGATTTGTATTTTTGTGTGTATGTTTGTAATGAATAAACTCAAAAAAAACTGAGACGATTTCAAAAAATCTTTCACCATTGGAATGCTATATCATCAGCGAGTAACATAGGCTTTATTTTATCCCCGTACTTCCACGGGAACGGGAAATACGCGGGTGAAGCCGCGTGATGTCTGCTAGTTATTGTTGATTTTTTACCCCTTGTGCCCCAGAAAAAATGCTGGATACATAAGGTAACATACATACAGACGGATACATTATATACCGACATAATGATAAATTTTCTGATAGCCAACTGACAGGTCACTTGTTTTGCAGATCCCACTGGGCTGCAGTTCGTTGGTAGTGTCATTGTGCATGGCGACGCTAGCAACGTGTTTCCTGGTAGGCAGCGAGGCGGTGAGCTGGCTACCCGTGGCGGTGGTGTGTGTGTGCATCCTCGCGTACGGAGCGGGCCTGGCCCCCGTGCCCATGGTTATCATGGCTGAAGTCTTCACATTCCAGGTATTATTAAATATTAATTAACAGCACGAGCTGTGCCCCCGTCCTCATCATGTCCATGGCCTTATCCCATACAATACAAATTATATAAGTACAAAATGCAAAATACTTAATGTGTAGGTAGTACTTAAAAATATATTATTAAATTCTCTTTCTATGAAATTTACACAGTAATGTGACATTCCCAGAGAAAGCTGACCTTGTGAATGTATTGTCTTCCTGGCCTTATCCCATACATACATTGTTGGGGTCGGCACGATTGAATCCGATGCGGCTAATCACCTGATTTTAATTCCAAGCATCAGCCATCTGACCCTTTTACGAGGAAAATCGGTAATTTGGGTAAACCAGTTGTCAGACTCTCTAAGACCTCTGACTGGCGGCGAGGCACTGAGGAAACTAGAGCAGTCACCCATCCAACTACTGGCTGGGTTAGTGTTGGTTAACGTAGCTGATCGAATGATATGCACAATATCAGTCGTTTCAGAGATGAGCCGGAAATAAAAAGATATTAAAAATAAATTATGCTGGTACCGTACCTACCTACGTATATGAAAATATAGATAGAGCCGTGGTGGCCTTGAGGTTTGAGCAGTCGCCTGCTACGCAAGCGACGCAAGTTCGAATCCCAGCGGGGCCTGTACCAATGAGTTCACATAAAAAACTTATGTACAGTGATTTCACACCACGTGCTTTACGGTGAAGGAAAACATCGTGAGGAAACCTGCATATTTCTGAGAAGTAATTCAATGACGTATGTAAAGTGTCTGAGACGGCGATAGACTCACTATCTGTCACGTTGGCATTTAAAAATCTTCAGTGAAAAGTAGGTGTTGTGATTACAACACCTCTGCCTACACCTTCGGGGAATACAGGCGTGAGCATATGTATGTATGAAAATATATACATACGTACGTATAATGCATTGAGTGAAAAGCTGTTATGTACAAACAGACACTTAAATTATTTATTTTATTAATGTCTAGATTTTAATGTGTTTCTCTGCTTCAGGTACGGGCGCGCATGGCTGGGGCGTCCATGGCGTTTTCATTCTTCTGCAGTTCAATGACTGTTCTCTTCTATACTCCTGTAGCGAACCAATTCGGTCCTTACGTGGTGTTCTATACATTTGCCGGCGTCACTATGTTCGGTGTCGTATACACTGTACTATGGGTACCTGAGACTAAGGGAAAGAGCTTAGAACAAATACAAAACTATTGGAGGAAAACTCATCCTGTTTATGTATGATGATAATTTTAGCAATTTAAACTCATCAAAGTCAAAGTCAAAAGTATCTTTATTCGATTAGACTTTTTACAAAGTACTTTCAAATCGTCAGAATGACATAATTATACAGGATTATACATGCTACCGCCAGGTTTGGAAGGTTGCTTTTACTGAGAATAACCTGGCAAGAAACTCAGTAATTACTCTTTTCAAAATTATTATACAATTTAAAGAATACAAAATAAATAATTTAAGAAACATAAGGTCATGGACAAAGTTCCAATGCACAAATGTCGATAAAAATTAACAAATCTAAAAATCTAGTACATCTACTTATAAATAAATGCGTAGCTTGAGATGACCAGCCTCCACAAGCAGCACCTGTTCACAAGTATTACGTGAATGCCAGCCATTGACCTCCTCATCCATCAAAATATTAGTTTAACTAAGGATACTATATATAACTCGGATACCATTATAATTGAGTTTATTTTGTATCTTTGTTAGTTATATCAAAGATGTAATAAATATATGAATGAATTAATGAATCATCTCCCTTATCCCATACATTGTTGGAGTCAGCACTTGATTCAACCCGATATGGATGATCACCTGTTTTTTAATACGAAACGTCGGTCATTTAAGCTTCGTAGTCAGACTTTTAGTTACAATTATGACCAATTATTGATCAAAATAGGCAAAATTGTTGCACCAGTCAAAAATTTTAGGACAGAGAAGAAGATGCACTCGAATTGTAAGATGAACCTCTTTGGTTAAAGCTATGGGTAACATTCTAACCTAGTGCCTAGGGGGAATCGCCGTCACAAATAATCGCGTCGACGTAAACGCAGATTTGTATGAGCTCACAATAGTATTGTCATAACGTACCGTAGAACCGTTGTGGCCTTGGGGTTTGAGCAGTCACCTGCTACACAAGTGACGCAAGTCGAATCCCAGCGGGGCCTGCACCAATGACTTTTTCTAAAAACTTATGTATTTTTCTATAAACAGCATAATTTGATGCATCACAGCTTATATCATAAGCTATTGTCAAATTTGCCTTAGCGTGGAGCGGTCGCATGAGGTTGCGCCTTCAAACTTTAACTTTAGCCTAGCTTTAAATGTACCCTAGTATAATTTATGTGTAGGTATTTAAGGATTTATGTAAAAGTTCTTAATATCCATGATAAATAGTAAAGTTGTACTTACAAGTTGTATTTTTGTGATCATTAAACAAATACTTAATTCTTAAGGAAACTGTGATTTTATATTCATTGAGATTTTGTAAAATAAAGTTTCGATATTTGCCTATTTTCTTCTTTATATATTGTTCTTCTGCTAGAAACTAGTTAATGATGTATACATCCTAGGACAGGGGCCCAACCATGAGCTCTTATTGCAATGATATTTCAACTGTGCGACAGTGACAGATGTATACATGTAAAATACATCTGTCTCATAAAACTATCATGGCAATAAGGTAAGGCCTCATGGTAAGGCCCCAGCTCATTCCAGGCCATACTCTTAATAATACGAAAGAAAAATTCGACGCATGAGGTAGGATCGCAATGATCGCGGTAGTAGCTCAGTTGGAAGAGCAACTGCACGGTTTGCAGAGGTCGTGGGTTCAAGGCGGACCTTGTCTTCGTAATTTTTCTTTACCCTTTTAAGAATTTAGAATACTCAACCTTTTTGAATTTACGGTACCTACATTCATTCCAAACCTATTCAAAATTTTCAAGTTATAAAAATAAGTCTAATAAGGCTTAGGTATTCAGTATCGCTAGTGTAAGGTAATTGGGTATATAATAATATTAAAACATCAAAATATGAATATTAAATGTTTATTTTAATATATACCTACAGAGAATCATCACTGCGAGGGCTAGCATCTGCCGCTCACCGCATCCAATCTTCAAACGTTTTTGGTACGCTTAACATCAAGTTATAGTCAAAAATTAATATAACTTATTGCCGACCCTATATAACAAACCTACTGACATCGGGGAAACATTTTCAATGATTTTTTTTCCTAAAGTCTACACAAATAATAACTGATATTAGAATTAAAGGTGTTATATTCGAAAATAATCCATGTTATAAAAAAAATTATCTTGCAGATTGAAAATAAAAAATAAGTATTATAAAATTGTTTCGATTTCAAATGTATAAAAAAAACATCCCGATGTCTGTAAATAGGATATTATTATCTGTGATCAAAATACGCTGACATATAATTAGAAAATTGTGTAAAAATTAAAATTGTCTATGGTCCATTCATGGGCCTTCAAACTATACATAAAAAAAAGAACAGTACAGCGTGAGAAATAGGTAATTAAATTAAAACTAAAAACAACAAACATTACTGTCATTACTTAAGATTATATTCTATATTACAGACTGTTCTCTCTATGCCTATTCATTCTGCATAAGGTCTTGTGCCCACTAAATTGAAGTTATCAGAATAAGACTACAGAAAAGGGCTTTATAAGGCTGTTAAAATAAATCTTCACTTTGGTGGGTACGCGACCTAAACCTTGTCCAGCGAATAAATTGCAGCCATATGACAGATACAAATAATGATATTGTAACACCAGGCGTAGACAAAGTGAAAGTGTATGGGAATGAAATAAATCAGTCACGTGACATATGCCATTCCCGTACATTTCGTATCGTTTCTACTAGCGAAGCATGAGGATAATGTTACTTTGTCTACAAAGCCAGATCATATAATACAGGCTGTTTCGTAGTATATGTATTAACGCTTAACACAATCAAATAAACCTCCCAATAACAATAGCAAGCGGTCACCATAGCCGTTCAAAACAACGTTCGATGGAAATTGTTTGTGACATGTTGGTACGTCTCCGCCGAATATTAGTATGAGAAATTGTGCAGCGACTACCAGCGGTGACGTGAAGAACTAAAATATCTCATACAAATATTGCGAGTGACGCTAGCGAGTATAGATTACGAAAACGGTGCCTAAGTATTTGACACGTTCAAACGTCGTTTTAGTGCGACTCAAGTATATATTCTTCGGTCAAAGTTGGCATTTACCACCGAATTTCTTCTCCGAAATTACATGACATCCGAACAAACCTATTCGTTGGACAAAGCCGATACTGATCGTAAAGATTGCCCACAAAATAAACACAGGTAAAAGTATCTAGGTACTTCGAGAATGATTTGCGTATAATTTCAGTAAATCATTGATAAATATTTGGCTAGATTTCATATTATTATGAAATAATTTTGCTTCTATTACGAATGGGTATCGCTTATTTTTTTTTTATATTTACTTAACGCATTCGCATATAAAAAACGTTCAATTACTTTTGAAAAACATTATGTAATTTATAATAAAAAATTACGTTTCGAAATACCTGGATACCTTAAAATCATAAAGGTCTGATTACACTAGGGCGAAATGTTATTTGTCGAAACATAATGTTACACACGACAATCCTAATGTACCAATACCTTTTAAAAAGTCTGATCAAATTGATTGAAACAATCGATTTAACGTCTCCATTGATTTTCAATAAAATATAATCAGTATTTATTTTGAAGAAATTGGACCATATTCACAATACGTAAGATCGATTTTCGTAGTTGCAAACTAATATGAAACTTGACCAATCTCGACGAATAAATGTAACACTGGGAGTCCACATTTTATATGGACTGTTAATTTCAAAATTCCATTTATTTATTGAAATTATGGACTATATTTTGATATGAGATTTAAGTTCTTGTAAGAGACTGTAAAAATCAATGCAATATATGAAAAGATTCAATTTCGTCTTTAATTCAAGGTGATAAAGTTCAATGTTTATTAGCAGATATATAAAGCCATTGACGGGAGGAAATTGAATTAAATAAGAAGAGTATATGTAATTTCAATCTCATACCGAAATCTAGTCCAACGTAAATAGTTTTTTACATACACACATAAGTTACAGAGTCCGCACAAAAATAATCAATAATGATCTTTATTTCTTAACGTTATGGTGTGTATTTGAATGAAAAAGTAGCCAGTCTTTATTTAAGCGTATCAACATGACTGTAGCACAGGATGGAAACAAATTCCTTATATTATACACTCACACACACACATGCTCACGTATGTATTCCCTGAAGCGGTATGCAGTGGTTTTGTTATAACAACACCCACTTTTCACCGAATATGATTAAGTGCTAACGTGACAGATGGTGAGTCTATCGCCGTCTCAGGCACTATACATACGTCTTTAAATTAATTCTCAGACATATGCAGGTTTCCTCACGATAATTTACACTGTACATACGTTTTTAGAAATTCGCATTGGTACAGGCCCCGCTGGGATTCGAACTTGTGTCGCTTGCGTAGCAGGCGACTGCTCAAACTGGGAAGCCACCACGACTCCTTATATTATGTTCGTGAAAAGGTCAATATAACTTCACACGTTTTTTAATAATTCGTCCGAATTACCGAACAATTAGGTATCCAAGGTCGTTCGGGCTCCATCCCGAAACATCTGCGACAACTGTCTATTTATATAAGTTACGGTGAAGAAAAACATCGTGAGAGAACCTGTAATGTCTGAGAAGTAATTCAAAGACGTATGTATAGTGCCTGAGACGGCAATAGACTCACCATCTGTCACGTTGAGATTCATCTAGTGTGAAAAGTGGGTGTTGTTATAGAACACCTCTGGGATATCCTACCCCTTCGGGGAATACAGGCGTGAGCATATGCATGTATGTAAATATAAGTCGACTACAAGCAGTTTGGAATCTAGGAACAAATGGTTCGTAATGACACACTCACACAGACGTCTACGAGATAATAAGCAGCCTCGTAATGTCAGTAAGAGATCGTCGTGGCCGATCAATCGATATTACTATGACGGTAAATAAAGGAGTAAATTTTAATTGACACTATGAAGTGACAGCCCCCACGATCGATGGCTAAAAGTTATTATTTCAAAAATTTGGTCTAGTTTCCATACTGCTATGTAAGCTTATATGTATACTGTGGTATTATGTTATCGGTGTCATTTATAGTGTGTTCAGGATTGTATCCGCAATAAAAATTACGAGTACCTTCGATTTTCAATTTGAAGTAAATATTTTCGCGCACGACGTCGTAATAACAAGTCCTGGCTGACCAGCATCTAGGCACATTATTTTTCTTTCTTTTCTATACTTAATGGTGATGAGCTTGAGTACAGCTATTCCGCCAATGGCAAGTGATTGTGGAAATAGGCATATTCATAATACAAGGCAAATAAACATTTATAAACCTGTATAATCATGTCATTCTGACGACGAAAAAAAAAACCGGGGAGTTTGTTTCGCCGTTTCTTCTCCTGACAGGCTTACTTTTGGAAACGGTAGTAAATTAACTTAAGTTAACGTAAGAAAAATGACGTTCAATAAGTGTTCCAAGTGTCCCTTATATTGAATAAAACTTTTTGATTTGATTTGATTTGAAAATACTTTGTTATTTTTTATCATAAGATATTGTCGGAGTCAAAAAAAAGTCTATTATTGAATGTGAATTTAAATTGTTTTTTTTTTTTAATCACCACAATATCGCTGAGATAATAGAAAATGTTGCAGATTACTTGATTCAGTGAAGAAAGAAATATCAAAATGGTTGAATTCAGAG
Source organism: Watsonalla binaria (assembly GCA_929442735.1). NCBI lineage: Eukaryota > Metazoa > Arthropoda > Insecta > Lepidoptera > Drepanidae > Watsonalla > Watsonalla binaria. The sequence continues at coordinate 3,065,844 of OV838941.1, forward strand.
CACTCATGACATAAGTGTATGAACAGATGCATGAATGTGGACGAAGCGAAAGTATATAACAACCGTATTATATAACATACAATCTTTTCCTTCCCATTCTTGTCTATCCCTGTAGGATATAGGCGTTAAGATGTATGTATGTATTGCATAGGTGTGAATAGGGTTCATACCGGAACAATTGTTCCTGATTCCTATTAACAGCAGAAAGTATGAATTCTTATATTTCTTTATAAATCAATAGTGTTGCCCTCTATTCAACAGGGGTGGCTTTTTATTAAACTGACAACATTGAAGTGTTTAAAAAGACCTTGTAATTCATATCTTTGAATACTTATAACTTATACACTATTTTATTTTTATTTCGACTTTATATTCAAACATCTGTTGAATAAACTGTGTATCGGGTCTATTTGAGGGGATACGACATCGACATATATACGCTATAACGTAGTAAATTCGACAGTTTCCATGACAATCTTTAATCAAGACTGGTGTTAAATGATTGCATAACAAAGGAACTAGAATGAAACGGATGTATGTGAAATGATAACTAAAGGTGCAACCACATGCAGCCGCCCGACGCTCGTTTCCAACGACAAATGTGGTCACGTGACACCATTTTAAATTTCCCGCGACTCCAAAAGGAAATACGTCATGCAGCCGCTCCAATCACGTATTCCAACATTTGTCGCTGGAAACGAGCGTCGAGCGGCTTACATCAGGTTGCACCTTAAAAGGAACGCTTGTATATTAGGATGAGATGACAGACCACAAACTGCCACCCTGAGTTACCCACAGGTGCCTACAGGGTGACAATTAATACTCTGCCAACACATTTAAATCTGTATTTCTTTAATGTGTACGTCAAGACATAAAACGTCAAATACATTAACATTTGCACAGCTGAAAATTAAATAAAAAAAAGTTCACTTACACATCAAATTTAATTTACACCAGTTACATTTCAGCTGCTGTCACTGACAGCTCGTGTCAAAGTGACAGCTGGTGTCAGAGTGACGGCTGATGTCAGAGTGACAGGTGGCGTAGATTATACGGTAGAAGCTCACTCGCTGAGAGTACGTTTAGTCTGTGGCTCGTCTAATTCCGTCTCCGGTGGCTGTGCCAGCCCTGGCAGCTGGATTTGGGTGTCGGACGCTTCGGAAGGCTGTGGGAAAAAAATCAACTGTCAATTTATCAATGACACCCAGGTTTTATATAAAGCAATCTATGTATGGCAACATTATGTACTATTGACGTTTCTGATTGAGTCTGTTCAGGGCCTGCAGACAAAGCAAAATTATACTCACGCTTCGCTAGTAAAACGATACAAAATGTACGGGAGTGACATATGTCACGTGACTGATTTATGTCATTTCCTTAAATTTTTCATCGTTTCTATTGGCGCAAGCGCGTGAGAATGTTAATTTGTCTAGGCCTACATTGCTCAAAGTATAGGCTACACGATAAAACGTTGACGAATTACCTTGAGTTTTAGCGCGGCCCAATATGTGTTGCTACTTTTACGGAGGCCGGTTGTCGTTGTATTGTGAAGATGGCGGATCAACACATTTCGAGTCGCAGGTATTTCACGAATGTCGACAACGTTTAAACGTGTACAAACCTATATTTGGGATATATTACGAGTTTGCCACAGTTTTCCTGATCTATACTCGCTAACGTTTTTGTAATGTAACGTACAGTATTTAAGCCCAGCTAATAATTTGTGCGTAATTCAAAAGATATAGTACGTATAGTGCCTGAGACGGCGATGAACTCACCTCTGTCATGTTGACACTTAATTATCTTTGGTGAAAAGTAGGTGTTGTTATTACAAATCTTCTGCTGACCCCTTCGGGGACCCTTCTGGGATGGCGTGAGCATTCACTTTTGTGCGATGACGCTAGCGAGTAATTTTAAAACGGTGCAATCTCGCAATAGTCAGAGAGCCGTCAGGGGATTCAGGGAAAAAGCTGAACTTACCTTTATTAACTAGCAACATCAACATGACAGCTGAGGATGACATTAGGGTGTTGCCTTATAAAAACCTAATATTTGCCTTTTGGGCGCAATGACTTTTAAGCAACACAAAACAAAATTAAAGCTGGGGTAAACATTTGGGCGGAAATATGTTGCCATATAAAATCATAATATTAGACTTCTTGTTCAGAATGGTTATTTGTTTGAACAGATGAAAAATGTATTGGTTAGGTTACCTTAGCGTCAATACTGCCGGAGCGTCCAACGGTAAGCTACGGAATATTACACGGCATTTTATAATTACGTAATTATAGCAAATTACTCTGGAACAATAGGTGACTACGCAAGCTATTACCCGCGGATTTGTCCACGTGCACTTCAGACTTCTTATTCATGTACTGAACAGCAGTAAAGCAGTTGTTTAGCATTGATTAAAATATATGGCTAGCGATGCTCGATTACGAGATGTTTCAACAAACAATCGGTATCGGTCAAATTTTCCATCGATTCAAGTATCGACTCGACCTGGCGATCAAACAATCGAGAGGTTTTTCGATTGCGAAGCGGCTACACGCTATTATCAACTGCGATTGAAAACAATCACAATGCAACGAGATTTTTGATCGATCGATACATTCGCTAACCTCTCGCTACCGCACATCGCTCATCAGACCTAATCGTTCCATTATTGTGGTTGTGTAACTGTTCAATCGCCTTCACATTCTCATGGATCTACAGGTGTTTTTTGGCATTGGTGCAAAATTTACGAAGGTCGATCAATTCATTGAAATGATCATAAGTCTATTGTCAAAAAATTTTATATAAGTACCTCGACATCATTAGTGTTCTCTCGTTCGGGGATGGGGCGCGGTCGTTTCTTGCCGCGGGGAGCCGCCTCGGTGTTCTGCGACTTCTTAGGCTGGAACTAATAACACAATCACACGTCATACTTGTGAACAGGTGCTGCTAGTGGGGGCTGGTCATCTCAAGCTACACAATTATTCGTAGTTCTTAATTTTAGTTTATAATTTTTTTTTATATCGACTTTGTGCACTGGAACTGTGTCCATGGGCTTATATATATTTTTTATGATGTAAATTGTATTACTCAAAGCTGTAATTTTTTTAAAAGAGTAATTACTGAGCTTCTTGCCAGGTTCTTCTCAGTAAAAGCAACCTTCCGAACCTGGCGGTAGCATGTATAATCCTATGTAATCGTGTCTTTCTGACGATTTGAAAGTACTTTGTAAAAAGTCTAATCGAATAAAGATATTTTAATTTGAATTTTCAATCTATCAATAAGTCACAGCTGACTGACTGACATAGTGATCTATCAACGCACAGCCCAAACCACTGGACGGATCGCGCTGAAATTTGGCATGCAGGTAGATGTTTTGACGTATGCATCCGCTAAGAAAGGATTGTCATTAATTCTACCCCCAAGGGGATAAAATAGGGGATGAAAGTTTAGGCTACTTTTAATTAAAAAAAACTTAGGGTATGCTAGCCGCGGGGCACAGCTAGTGTGTTATAACTCACACCTTTAGGTAGCTTATTGACACCCAGTAGGTCTAAGCAAAGTATAATTATGTTCTGTCATCGGACTGTCTGAATCGAGATCAATTCGATCTATTCTATGCATCTTTAGCGATCTATATATGCATAGAATAGATGTCGATATCAACTGTCAAAGGTCTAAATTATCTACGAAATTGCATTGGGAAAACAATCGATATTTCATATGGAACATTGTCTATCAATTTTCTGTTCGTCGAGCGTGTGTCACGTGACATGCACGTGACTTATGTAATTTATATACAGTTGAGCCTGGGTCTATAGACAAAGTAGCAGTTCATTTCAGAGATGATTAAAGTTCGATTACTATGATCTAGTATTACAATAATATATTTTTTTCTAAAGAGCCGTGGTGTCCTTGGGGTTAGAGCAGTCGTCTGCTACACAAGCGACGCAAGTTCGAATCCCAGCGGGGCCTGTACCAATGAGTTTTTCTAAAAAGACTTACGTACAGTGATTTCACACCACGTGCTTTACGGTGAAGGAAAACATCGTGAGGAAACCTGCATATGTCTGAGAAGTAATTCAAAAGACGTATGTATAGTGCCTGAGACGGCGATAGACTCACCATCTGTCACGTTGGCACTTAATCAAATTCGGTGAAAAGTGGGTGTTGTGATTACAACACCTCAGCCTACCCCTTCGGGGAATACAGGCGTGAGCATATGTATGTATGTTTTTTTTTCTACTAATATTAGTTACCATTTCTTAACTCAAATTAATAAAATCCTTAAGTATTTCACCAAAAATTAATAATAACATGCTTGAAAGTAATGCGGAATATCTTCGCATGCGAACATTTTACCGTATGAATCTAACCTTTGTAGTATCAAATAAGCGCTTACCTGCAGCTCTGGTGGCAGGAACACGCGCGTATTGATGAAGTACTCGTTCTGCGGCGCGAAGTACATGGTGGGGATGCGAGCGTCGGAGGGGAAATCCCGCAGTTCGAAGCTCGACGAGCGCGCCCAGATCACTGACATAGCCAGGTCGCACACCGCCCATAGTTTCTATAAACATAATTAAAATTGTAGTGTCTGCATGTAATTCCAAACAGCTATTCATTAACAAAAAAACGCATATGAAAATGTATGAGAAACGAAATTGATGATTGATCAATCAACAACTAGGGATCGAACCCAATAATTATTGAAAAAAATTACACTAGTTGTTCAAACACATCGATCGGGATCAATCCAGGACCTCTTGACCAGGATCCAGATCCAGGATTTCGAAAAGCCGGAACAAACAGACAAAGAGAGAAAAAGGTTTAAAATTGGTTTTTTGGTGTGAGTTCCATGTATTAATGTTGTGAATAATGTTAATTTGAAATTACAACAAGCCACTGCAATTTTTTTCTCTCTGTATTGATATAGATGTATTGATTTAGGGTAGTCTGGAATTTAGATAGGCTGGAAGATCTTGCCAGGAACAACCTCGTCGCATACTCACATAGTTGAGGTTCTCGTCAGTTTCATTGAGGGCATCCTTGTGGTTCTTCATGCGTTCCACGAGGCTCTTGTAGAAGCCGTAGCAGTAGAAGTCGTTGCGAGTGATCAGCGGCTCCAGGATGAACCATAAGCAACTCTTCACCACCTGCATATACATTACCGTTTTACGAATCTATAAATATTTACTACATAGATAGTGTTAACGCGCAAACCAACTTCACTGCAATCGAAACGTTCCTAGCCGCTCGCAGCTAACTTAGCGTCCCCCCACTATACTTATCTTTCGTCCTCTCGCTGCGACAGACTACGTAACAACGAAATTAATATGTGCCTATTGTAAACCAAGAAAATAAACGGAACAAGAGATTAAATAAAGCTGTCATTTCAACACCCTGAGCCTTCTCCACAACAGATAGACATAACAATTGCAGTTTGAGTACAAATACGAGAGCCTAAATCGCGCAATATGAGTTTTTCGTATTGCAGTATATATACAAGTTTGTAACAAGAACAGTAGGCATGACACTAGTCTGCGTGGGAAATTTTCCCTTCTCTGGGGCATGAGCATTGCTATAATAACAAATACATAGGGGTTCGCTTATTTTCGTTACTTTTACATCTCTAGATGAAATATAAATAGATAGAACCGGTTGACCGCGCTGTGCTCGGTTTCTTTTACTCACATAAAGCAATTTTCCATCACACGAAAAAAACTTGACGGGTTCTCATAAAACAAGGAAAAAGCCGAACTGGTGTCATTTGTACTCGAACCGGGGTATAGCCTAATTTCGTTATCACCAGACATGCTGGTAGCCTCCAGTTTGAGCTATCGTAACTTGACAGATATCGGCGAAATATACCTTCGTATTGTAATGATATTGTAGCAATTTTTCATTGCCTAAAAACACGGTTAAAACGATGTTTTCTTAGGACGAACCAAGCTAGATCAATTGTTTGCCGCTGAAACAAACAATATTTCATAAAAACGTTGGAGCCCTTCCGAGATTCAGATTCTATATATATAGGTACATACATTAACGCGTTCACTGCTAACGACGCGTATGTGCGTCCAACTGTTCGAGAATTTACGAAGAAGTAGAAATGTTAGCAGTGAATGTGTTAATACATGCCTGTATCCCATGGGGGTAGGCAGCGACCACCGTTTGCTACATGCTCAATATAGGTATATTACAAGAATTGGTTGTTTAGATATATAATATAGATGGTTAACCTTGAGTTGCGCGACGTTGTCGTATGCGGTGAAGGCAGGGTCGTGCGTGAGGACAGGCACCGCGAACACCAGCATGTAGTCCGGCATTATGTGAGGCAACTGGCTCACTGCGCGCTCCACTACACACACAATACAACACTATTACCACCTCATTTATCTACACTATAGCACATACAATATCACACTTTAACAGTTAAAGTGACATATAATCGACGCAAGTTCGAATTCCTGCGGCTCTCTGAGTTTTGACGTGAAAGGCCGCACGACGTCGGCCAGCATATACTGGCGGACCATGGTGCAGTGCAAGTAGGTCTCACCCTTAGTGCCAACAGTGATGTTCCTGATGTACTCGCGCCGCCTCACGACGTCGGCCAGCATGTACTGGCGGACCATGGTGCAGTGCAAGTAGGTCTCACCCTTAGTGCCAACAGTGATGTTCCTGATGTACTCGCGCCGCCTCACGACGTCGGCCAGCATGTACTGGCGGACCATGGTGCAGTGCAAGTAGGTCTCACCCTTAGTGCCAACAGTGATGTTCCTGATGTACTCGCGCCGCCTCACGACGTCGGCCAGCATGTACTGGCGGACCATGGTGCAGTGCAAGTAGGTCTCACCCTTAGTGCCAACAGTGATGTTCCTGATGTACTCGCGCCGCCTCACGACGTCGGCCAGCATGTACTGGCGGACCATGGTGCGCAGGCGCCGCTCTGGTTCACGACCAGCCAGTGCGTACATCCCCATGAAGTCCAGCGGCAGGCACTTGTTGGGGATACCCTGTACATACACCGCTTTATAAACACACATATCCTAAATTGTATTTTTTACTAGAATTGTCAGTATAATATATCACTCACCTTCGACAGTCCTTTGTGTAATTTGGTAGCGAAGGCCTCTCTCACTTGTGGTACCTCGTCCTATATTGAAAAAAATACTTAAAAATCATATTCATACGAGTAAAATTTTGGTCGAAACTCGCATTGATTCCATTCAAATTGTATGCACACCAACGAGTCGCATTAGTCCATTAATGTCATATTTACGGAGGACGATATATACATTGAGTGGAACATCAAAGTGATAGACTGATTGATAAATATTACGATCATAAGATGCGACAGGTTGTAGAACTGGTCAGCAGTGAACTGGTCCCCGACGCCCTTCTGTTCGCAGATCTTGAGCATCGCCGCGCCCGCCGCCAGCCGCAGGTGGGCCATCTCCGCTTTGGACAATCGGTTTTGCTGTAACATATACAATACACATCACTACAATATTCTACAACAATACCAACATATTTAAAAAAAATCTATAATGTATTGCAAGTATTATATTGCATACTAGCTGTGCGATGCGGTTTCATCTGCGTAGACTTAATTTCGTGGGTTGACCGTGAACATGTATTGAAAAGCTGTTATTTTAGAATTACAAACAGACACTAAAATTTTATTTATCTGTATAGATAGGTTACGAAAAGTATAGGTAAGTAACAATATTGAGATAATACAACACATCCTTTGATAGTGCATGGGAACATTTTATGATAATTTATATAGAAAGAGGCTTATTGTGACGCAATATCAGATATATATATCAACTTACTGCTAAATGCACGATGATGAAGTAAAATGCTAAATATTCAACATTGTGGATTAATGGGTATATCTTTGTACAGCATATATGTATTTCTGTTTGTGTCGGCGTGTGTGTGTATGTATGAGAGTGTGTGTGTATAGTACCTGCAGTAGGTCCCCCTTGTGCATGATGAAGGCGCTGAGCATCCGGAAGGTCTTCTGCGCGGACAGCTCGTCGCGTTTCAGGCCCAGCAACCACCGCGCCATACACTTCAGGCCCTCCACCTGCAATAGCATACACGTCTCAGGATCTGACCTCTTATTGATATGATAGAAGGCAGAAAAATGACGATGATTCAATTAAAAAATATATTTAATGAAAATGTTCATGCCTTTCAGAAAAGTACCAGAGTTTGGGAGAGGTGTTACAGAACCCACTTTTCATACATACATACATACATGTATAAGCTCTCGCCTGTATTATATACATAAAATACACCCAAATTTCACCAGTTATGTTAAAAGACCTATTTAATAGGAGGCGAGCACATTGACATAACCGGACACTCATCCAGACTCCAGGCTGCAACTGGGAAAAACCCGATAACACTGCCCGATCCGGGGATCGAGCCTGGGATCCCTTGTTCCACAGTAACGTTTGCGACAACAAGACCAACGAGGCTGTCCCAACCCACTTTGAACCGAAGATATGTCAGATGTTGGGTTGATCGGATAAGGTGTCTAACACAGGTGTAAATAAAGTTAAATTTACCTTGCATCGCGTCTCCTCGGGCAGTTCATCCTCCTCACACCACGGCTCATCGGGAATGTTAGACCCGCCACCGCCCTCGCGAACTAATAGCTCTTTGACTATCTGTAAAATACATTTTTGTTGGAAACTATATTGTAAATTATTTATGTTTTTCCATAGTTATGTCAAAATTACAGCGTTTGTCGATATTATTCATGTCAGCTGCTTTTTCACTGCTCTCAAACTAATTTAATTCAATTACTAGCTATCGCCTATAATATTATATTAGCCGTAATTTTTTTTGTCAATGTATTTACACCCATACCAAATAGAGTAGGTACTAAATACTTGCACCAATATAATATTCTTCGTTTCACAGAATCCAGTTGTGTAATGGGCACCCAATGCTCAACTTGATTCAGTTAAACAACTTAGTTGAACTATGGGTTAGAAGTGAACTTTACAAGATACCAGCTGAGTTTCCTGCGAGTTCTTCTCAGAATGATAGTTGCCAAACTGATATTAATTTTGCTAACATTCATAAGTGCCTTGCCATCTCACACTGAATAAATCCGAATCACACTGAATGAGTCCCAATGTGACCAAAGTCCAAACAAAAACAGCTCCAAATTTTTTTTTTAACACAACTACAGTCAAATAGAAACTCCATAGACAAACCTTTCTGGACACAATATTCTTGATGTGCACAGGGAAGCTGTCGGGCATATTGTGTGCTATGTGTCCCAACGTGACGATGGCTGTGCGGTAATGGTGCGAGTGGGGGCTGAGAGTACCCTTCAGCCGCTCCAGGATATCGGTGAAGATCTCCGTGCGCTGCTCCGGCACGTTCACGAATAGACACCTACAACACGTTTTGTATATAGAAAGATTGGTGGCAGAGTGGTTGAGTTCGATGTTTAGCTGGGCTTGTAGACAAAGTAACACTACCACTTCCCTTATAGAAAAGATACGAAATGTATGAAAGAAAGTTATAAACTACCTGACTGCATTCTTGGCCTGCTTGGGGGTGCCCGTTGCAGCGTACTCCTTGCACAACGAGATCAGTCTTGGGAATAATGTGGGACACGCTTCACCTGGAACAATATACAATTACTAGGGTCGCGGTCGTAAATAATGAAATTGATATGCCAAAATGATGACTATTTTTGCAAACATCCATTGCAAGACTTCTATCCTACTCATCCCCCTCATGGAGCACTGGCTTACTCATAGCAGGAACACAACATTCTAAGTACACATTAGTGGGCTCTGATCTTCTGTAACATGGAAGTACAGTCCCCAATGGCACCGTATATCTCTCAGCTCCACATACTGAATGGGAGTACCCATGGACGAAGAATTTATTGATAAATATATGCTCATGCCAACCCAAAAGGGTCCCCAAAGGAGTAAGTAGAGGTATTGCAACAACACCCACTTTTCACCGAAGTTGATTAAGTGCCAACGTGACAGAGAGTCCAATGCCGTCTCAGGCACTATACTATTTGAATTACTTATCAAATAAAAACATCGTAAGAAAACCAACATAAGGCTTCCTCACGAGGTTTTCCTTCACCGTAAACCACTATTTTTTTAACTCATTGGTACAGGCTGCGCGAACCCCATGGCCGCCACTCTCCGCTCTTTACGATGAAGAATAATTAAAAAGAGGTCAGTGTTTTTTTTTATTTGCATTTTACCTAACGGCCGGTATTTCCCGAGGAAGGTGAGCGCGGCGAGTATGTGCGGCGCGACAGCTGCGTCATCTAGTTCCAGCATTTCGGTGAGTTTCTCCAGGACATCCTCGTGCAAGAAGTGAGAGGGGAACACGAATGACAACATCACTAGCAGCTTCAGGCCGCGCTCAGCTGCCTTCTTTAAGTCTATACCTGTATGTGGGAAAAATATTCAATAAAGTACCAAGTAAATAGGGTGTGAAGATATATTTACAGGGTCAGCAACGCGCGCACGATGCTGCGGTAACCACTTACCATCAAGCTTGCTTGTTTGCCACCGTGGTAAAATAAACAAACCATAGTTACACAGACATAGTCAATATCGGTGATTAATCTATATTAATATTATAAAGAAAAGATTTGTATGTAAGTATGTTTTAACGAATTGGCTCAAAAAGTATTGGACCGATCTTGAAAATACTTTTAGCAATGCATAGCTAAATCATCAGCGAGTAACATAGGCTATATTTTATCCCCGTATTCCCACGGGAACGAGAACAAAGCGTTTGAAACCGCGTGACGTCCGCTAGTTACGTAATATAAGGTGCTCCCTAATGGTAGCGAAAGCCTATACATAACGACGTCAGCTTATATTGGTAACATGTAGCCTGATGCCCCTGAGGCATTGAACCTATAGAAAATTCAACCCCCTTTTCCAAGTCCTAAGGGGAATTTCGGAAAACTCTTTGACGCCATATTTATTGAGATTGATATATATGTAAATCACACCCTATCAATAAATAAACAATGTAAATATATGAGATATAAGTAAGTAAACTGACCACAAGCCTTGGCAATAGAGGCATCGGTCCCAGTGACCGCTCCCTGGACGTAGTTGACCAGTATCAGCAGCGACTCGTGGTCGATCATCACCGAGCTCACTCGTTCCAACAACATCTTCACCGTATTGTAGTATATATTCGTCATCACCGGCTGGCCCAGCTTCTTTAGGACTGTTGACTGTGGATACGATTAACAGATTTACATACTCGAAATACTGCTCATTGATACGGCTATAATACTTTTGTTACATACATATGCTCACGCCTGTATTCCCCTAAGGGGTAGGCAGAGGTGTTGTAATCACAACACCCACTTTTCACCGAGTATGATTAAGTGCCAACGTGACAAATGGTGAGTCCATCGCCGGCTCAGACATTTTACATACGTCATTGAATTACTTCTCAGAAATATGCAGGTTTCCTCACGATGTTTTCCTTCACCGTAAAGCACGTGGTGTGAAATCAGTGTACATAAGTTTTTTAGAAAAACTCATTAGTACAGGCCCCGCTGGGATTCGAAGTTGCGTCGCTTGCGTAGCAGGCGACTTCTCAAACCTCAAAGCCACCACGGCTGTTTACTTTTGTTAGCAAACTAATTATATTTATATTGCTGTTCATTTCGTTTTGTGAATCAACTTAGTATAGATTTTTTTGAAGTACGAGCATATTTACATAATACTTGAACAACTTGAGCATGAAAAATTATTCAAAGTGTAAATTCACTCACCGTAGTGCGCACGCACACTTCACAGCTCACATTAGGGTTCACAATGGTCTCCATGCCTTGCAACACATCCGGCGCTTGCTTCATATGCAACGAGAACTTATTCAGGAACTCCTGCGCCTTCACCGACTCCGGCAGGAATTTGGAGCTTATGTGCAACACTTTAGCGATCATTTCCTTTTGCACCGCCGGCGTTGGTGGTCTCCTATGCAACTCCACCCACTCGGCGACAGTGCGTCTGACAGCTAGCTGGTGTTTCTGTAGCTCTATAAAAGCTTTTGTCGCGTTATCGTCGACATTAGACATAAGATAGTAGAGTTTCTTCATTCTAATGTCAGGCGGGAGAGTGTAGGGTACCAGAGAAGTGTTTAGAAGTCTCTCTACCAGTAACCTGTCTTCTATAGCAGTCATGTAGTATCCGTGGAGTATTTTGTCTTTGATCCATTGCACCGCTTTCTCTGTGGCTGGTGGCACTGTTTCCTCTGTGAGGAATTTCTTATAGATCATCGCAAGTCCTGTCATGGCTTCCTTGCGTATTTTGAATTTCTTATCGAGTGTCCTTTCTTTGACGAAGTGGAGTAGGTCTTCGGATTCCGCGACGGCTTGGAAATCCTTCTGTGCCGTTGTAATGATCGCCATCACAACTTCATACCTGACTTGCTCGTGCGCGTCGTGCTGTCTAAGTTTCAACGTCTCTGTTATATCTTTCCTCAAGTCCGGATGGTGTACTAGGAAATGCATGCAATATTGGACGCATTTAATCCTTATCGGTACTGAGATGTCGTTAAATCGACCTAAGAACGCTCGCCATAAAGCTGGATAATGGCTGGCAAGTTCCGAGCCCGGTTCTGAGAACATTCTAGCTAGGAGGGCAACACCGCTGAGTCGCTCTTGGAATTGGGCCGATTTTAGTTTGCATTCCAGCTGTGGCAACACTGCCAGCAGGATGGATGGGCAACATTGGTTCAACTCGTAAATAAGCTCGTACACTTTGGAGAAGATTAGCAAATTCTTCTCCTCCTTCCCCATTATTAGGACGTGATTGAAGAACTGTAATTAAATATACCATCATCAGTTAATATTATAAATAGTTACTTTTCCATAATGTTACCTGCTACAATTTTGGGCAATGGTTCCGGTATCCTGACTACATGAGTTTGACATATTTCACCGCTGACTAATTTAATTACGTATTACAATGGCTGGAAATGTATTGATCTTCATCTACAAAGTAACATGTCAAAACCTTTATTTGGGATACTTGTGCCATGTACACCAAGTGGGGATTTAATATCAAAAAGTTGGGGTACAATATCAAAAAGTTGGGGCACAATATCAAAACTATGAGGTAATATGACAAAAAATCGGGGTATAAATATAAAATCAAAACTCACAGCCTGTATGAATGGTTCCAGGGTCTCACTGGTCTTCACGACCAGTTCTTTAGCCAGTGAATACGCGTGTTTGTGGTCCCTCTTGTTGGGCTCCACCAAGTTGATTAGGATCACGTTCAGCAACTCATTGGACACCACGTCGGACTCCGTGATTAAAGGACATAGGACGTCCAACATGAACGACTTCACTTTCGAAGAGTGCTCCGTACTGTGGAACAAGATTTATACATTTATTATCTATTCTAAATGTAGGTACTAATAGTAAACATAGTAATTTTTAGGGGATAGCCGTGGTGGATTTCACTGAAAGAGTTTTTCTAAAAACTTATGTGCACTGATTTCACACCACATGCTTTACGGTGAAGGAAAACATCGTGAGGAAACCTACATATGTCTGAGAAGTAATTCACAGACGTATGTACAGTACCTGAGGCGGCGATGGACTCACTCTCTGTAACGTTGGCACTTAATCATATTCAGTGAAATGTAGATGTTGTTGTTACAATACCCATCCCACCCATTTACACCTTCGGAGACCCTTGTAAGATGGCGTGATTTTTTTTTCTATAGACTCACTTGACAATCTTGAACATGAGTGAGAAGAGAGCGCAGAAGATCTCCTGGCAGTCCTCCAGCTCAAAGCACATGTTGAAGGACTTCACGTACGCCAGATTCTCCAGCAGGTAGAAGTAACGCTTGAACGCCGGGTCCTTCGGGTCTTGCAGCCCTTGCAGCTGGTTTATCAGGAATAGGAATATTGTCTTAACCTGTAAATAATATTGTTGGGTCAGTTAATTGACTGGCTGGAATTAGCCGTGCTCACAAATATTTCTAATATTTTAGTTATTTTTTTTGACAATTGAGCCTTGGTACTATTTCCATGGTACTATTCATGAGATACTGTAAATAATAACATTGTATAATTTTTTTTTTAAAAGAGTAATTGTTGAGTTTCTTGCCGGGTTCTTTTCAACAAAAGCAACCTTCCGAACCCAGTGGTAACATTTATAATTATGTATAATGTATTTTTGTGTCGTTCTGATGATCTGAAAGTACTTTGCAAGAAGTACAATCAAACAAAGTTACTTTGAACTTAAATATACGTAAAGTAAAAATAGCAGCTGAGAGGCAGCTTTACTTGACTTTAACTTAGAAACAATAGCAAATGCAAACTTAAATTTGCATAAAGTAAATAAATATGACGTTGGTAATAATATAAAACCATGAATTTTAACCATGGAGTTGCCTTTGACCAATCAAGGTCTGGTTACCTAGGAGAGGTTTGACTAATGTTTAAGCTCAGGATTACTGACAGTTTCCGAAATCCGAACCATTGGTTATTTTTCCACGTTCATAAGTGCCAGGGGGTCCAAGTAGAATAAAGCATTTTCATATATTTTTAACTAGCTGACGTCACGCTGTTTCACCCGCGTAGTTCTCGTTCCCGTGGGTGGACGGGGATAAAATATAGCCTATGTTACTCAGGGTGAATGTAGCTGTCTAATGGTGAAAGAATTTTTGAAATCGGCATAGCAGTTTTTAAGTTTATTCTTTACAAACTAACACACAAACAAAAAATTCCTCTTACATATATACACATATATATATATATATATATATATATACTCTAAATACATATATATAAATTAATACCTGTTCCTGGTCTTTGTAGGGTGCTTCAGGCGCGTACACTCGCAACACGTCGGCGATGCAGCACGCTATCAACAGCTGCACGTCGCGTGACGCGTGCGTCAGGAAGAACTCGTCGGCCAGGTGCAGCGCCAGCGGGATGTACTGCTGGTACATACCCTCGTCCTGGCCCAGGCCTTGCAGCGTGTGGGCCAACACCTGTCAACGCGAAATATACTTATAACACTACTACTTACTATTACTCTGATTATTATATCACGTCACCTCCCCTCATGACCTTCACAATGTTCCCGCACAATATCTAAGGGAACGGGAGTGGCTGAAAATCACAGGCTGAGCCATATCCCTTTGCTTTTAAAAGGCTGTATTTTGTTTATGTACAAGATCATTTAGTTTATTTATTATTTATTTATCTACAAACTATTACCCGACTACAGAGAAGCAAAAAGGAGTGAAGATTTTAACCGTATGTATGTATATACATCTGTTCCCCAAGAACTCTGAAACTACTTTTAATATTGCGTAAGATGAAAGTATTTAAAATAGTAGCTGAGACGCAGCTTTACTTTAACTTAGATACAATAGCGAATGCAAACTTAAATTAGCATAAAGTAACACAATTTGACATTGGTAATGTTATAAAACAATGAATTTTAGGCGTTGGGTCCAACTAAGTAGGTTCAGGGGCATGTCAGCTCTTGAGACAAATTTGCTTAAAACATTTACATATTTGTTAAAATAATGATCCTCTCAAGCTGCTCAATTATATGTAGTATGTGTACCTACTTTTAGTTTTTATATTATTTTTATAGGCTTTTGTGCACTGGAACTGTGCCCGTTGGCTTATATTTTTTTTATGATTTATACTATAATTTTTTTTATATCAAAAGTGTAAAATTTTTTTTTTCTGAAAAGAGTAATTACTGAGTTTCTTGCCATTTTTTTCTCTGTAAAAGCAACCTTCTGAACCTGGAGGTAGCATGTATAATCCTGTGTAATTGTGTCGTTCTGACGATTAAATCTAATAAAAATATTTTTTATTTGATTAGACTTTTGAGCATATTTCAAGTGACCTTATGTCATACAATGTCTATATGTATCTGACACAACCTGATGCGGCTAGACCAAGGCGCCCGTAAGCATGAGTTTATTGCATTTTTCCCAGAAAGCTAGTTTTCATACTGTTTATATTTGTTCATAAATGCATTACTAAGACCTTATATATAATCAAATAAGCTGTTATAACACACAATGTAACTTTCAAGAATAAAAAAATTAAAGATTTAGTTAATAGCAAAAAAATATATATATTAAAATTGTTCATGCAAGCCATATGTGTCTTAATGAGTCATCTTCGACTCAACACATTTTTTTTGGATAGCTGCCAAATACTCAACTCAATAATAAAATGGTTAGGTTTTATGCACTACTTATGTTATATTATAACAGTTAATACATAACAAAGCTTTAGAATACATCGAAAATACATTGTGTACTGTAATAGTGCATACAATATTGTGCCTGCGACTTGGTTTGCAATTTTGTAGACAAAGATATGCATGATACCTATTTACTAATCAAGGCGAGAAGCGGAAGAATGAGAAGAGGGTTAAACAGGGAAACAATACCATAAACTAAACATATAAAACTCAAGGGATCCTATAGACATTCGGAGGGTGGGTTTTTCTTTAAGTGTTGGACCCCACTAAGAGAGGGTAAACACAAAATTTCGAAGTTGCACCCTTAGGAGGGTGAAATTTAAAAAAAGTAAAAAACCCTAGGACTGCGATGGTACCTTAAGTCTTCGGACCAATTCATCGGGGCCAAGGTCATCCGTGATTGGGCGGCAGCCTTGCGGGTACACTATTTCCGCCATGCTGCCAATCTGGAACAACAAATTGCAATCTAATTAATAAACAATAATGTAGCATACCAAATCTCTGGTGGTACGTACCCTCTCCACCCATGTATTTGTTTAGTACAAGTGCCGTCACGAGTTATGAGCACTGTCCTTGAATGTGTAGTAGTTATTTAATGAGTCTGTCTCTGTCTGGCGACCAATAGAATGATTGGGCTGAGCGTAGATAGGCGTATCTATTGGTTTTCAAAAACACATCTCTGTTTGAAAGAAATCCTAATGGTCTCAATACATTAGCCCAGTGTCGTTTAGTACATGTGTCAATTACAGCATGATGTAAATTGTAGTGTGTTGAAGATTTTGTTACGAAAATAAAACTATGTATCTCTATTTTTGTTTTTTTAGCTTTTTGTACCTATTCATAGTTTATGGTAAATTGCCTATCACTAGTCAGAGCGAATCATGAAAGATTTTTTAATTATGCAAAAAACATTGTCTACAATACAATGTGTATTGAGTCGAGAGTAACCAACAGGAGTTTTACTTAAAAAATATTGCAATAAATTCGTTTTAACTTTTGACATATCATAGACAATGAGAGTTCCATTCTGGTCACACATCTATCTAGTTTTAATTTGTACTGCCTGATATAAGAATAGCATACATATGTATGCTCACGCCTGTAGTCCCCAAAGGGGTAGGCAGAGGTGTTGTAACACCCACTTTTCACCGAAGATGATTAAGTGCCAACGTGACAGATGGTGAGTCCATCGCCGTCTCAGACACTTTACATACGTCATTGAATTACTGCAGAAATATGCAGGTTTCCTCAAGATGATTTCCTTCACCGTAAAGCATGTGGTGTGAAATCACTGTACATAAGTTTTTTAGAAAAAACTCATTGAGACAGGCCCCGCTGGGATTCGAACTCGCGTCGCTTGCATAGCAGGCGACTGCTCAAAACTCAAGGCCACCACGGCTCTTATAAGAGTAATTTTTATTTAAATCCTATTTGCAAATCATTTATAAAAAAATGTTTACAAGACACGTTGCCTAACAGATAACATTAAACTTAAAGCTGACATGGATTGAGCTCAAATTGCATGCTGTGTGCAACTATAAACAAATATGATTATTCTATAGTAATACATAAAGCTGAAGAGGTTGTTTGTTTGAACATGCTACACTCAGGTACTACTAGTCCTATTTGAAATATTACACAGTGTTAGATAGTCTATTCAGCGAAGAAGGCTATATTTCAGCTCGATAAAACCAATCGCGGGTTAAAGTTAGCGTTAGTCCAAAGTAACTATACCATGCAGACAAAGTCGCGGGCAGAAGCTAGTGCAGCAATATTCATTGAAAACTCTGTAGTCTAATGCTTGACCTATTTACATCATATTAAGGTTCGCGAGTTCGCTCCTATTTATTTTTTTATACCAAGTCTTGAAATAATATATAATTTATATCTTTACAGTTCACATAATAACTTGAATATAATCTTACAGCAGTAGAACTAGTAGGTATTTTATTCTGTAGTACTTCTTATACTTTAGAATATGGAGGAATAATTGAAATATAATACATATTGAATTCTGTTTTATTCATAGACAACACACAAATAATCCCAATGTGGACTCAGAGGAGCAATCCATCTGATATTCAAGTAAAGTACTTGAAGCGGCTGCTATTGTGCTGCTTTCTTGGTAATAAATATACTGTATATAAATAAAGTGTCTGTTTGTAATTTCTAAATAACAGTTTTTGACTAAATGGATATGAAAGTATATAAGGCACTAAAATGAAAAAAACTAGTTTAAAATTTTTCTCTGTCTGTTTGTTTGTTCGGGCAAATTTCCAAAACGGCTGAACCGACTTAAACAGGACTTTCACTGGTAGATAGCTAAAGTTACAAGGAGTAACTTAGACTACTTTTATGTATAAAAAACATTGGGGTTACGCAGGAAAATCCGCAGTGCCCTTATAATTTTGAACCCCTCCGATATCCAGTGAAAATCCAGTGGCCATCCTCTGTGCTTATGGGGGATCTCGGGTACTCTGATAGATGGCACCAGTGACTGTCCCCCACATAAGTACTACCTACCCACTTTGTGAATTATCTGCTCAATAAAGTACATATTAAATAAACATTTCGAAAATTACCTAGCAAGAGACTACCAAGAGACATTTATATATTGGTAATATATTTTTAAATGTAGATTTTTAAATGTAGCTTAAACAATATCGTTATGTTAAGTAATGCATGCTGTGATTTCCTATAATTGAGGAAACATATATATTGAAACCTTTTTGTATAATTAGTTCTAAGCTTGTAATTATGTATTCCTTGTTGGAAGTCCAAATTAAATAAATAAATAAATATAATGACCTGAAGTTTGGAAAGGAACTTTACCTCCGAGGACAGACATAAGGTACTTAAAAAATAATTATGCAAACAAAGTCACAGGTGTTTGCTATTACACAATAATTGCCAATGTGTCTTCTTTAGTGTGAGTTATTGTTGTTTCAAATGATATGATGACACACCACATACATAGATACATACGGCTCACGCCGGTATTCCCCAAAGGGGTAGGCAGAGGTGTTGTAATAACAACACCCACTTCTCACCGAACTTGATGAAGTGCCAATGTGACAGATGACAGATTCTAAGACATGTGCAGGTTTTCTCACAATATTTTCCTTCACCATAAGGCAATGTGGCATGTGGTGTGAAATTGAGACACATTCATTTTTAGAAAAACTCATTAGTACAGTTCCCGCTGGGATTCGAACTTGTGTTGTTTGCCGCATATACTATTCAAAAGTAGTATCTAACTCTATCTACTACACCTGAAACTCTTTCAAGATTCCTTTGAATTACAAATATTATTGTCTCATACATACCTATAGAGTTTATATTTGGAAATGTTTGAATTAATGAAAATCTATAAATATAATTATTTGTGTTCATTTGTCTCGCTACAACTTGAGAATGGCTGGACCAATTTGGGTAATTTTGATGTAGATATTGCCGGGAAGGCTTAAACAGTGAGAAGTTAAAGACAAGTCAATTGACATGAAGTTTGTTGGGTCATCCAGTATTTAATAAAGAAAATTTATATGAGGGATTTAAGCAGAAAGAGATAAAGAAGAATTGTAGATGAAGAGAATAGAATTGTTACAATGTTTGAATGCTTAATCCCTTATATCTTTTGTTGTGTGTGTATAATACTATGTATGCCATATTTCAATCCTTTTGAAGTTAATGAGCTGAAAAGCTGAACAGAGAGGGAGCTCTGTTGTTTTGAAATCAAGCAAAGAGGTAGTGAATTTTGCAGACTTGAAATAGTTTTTGGCATTCTTATTGTTATAAAATACCTAACTTGATACATATTCTGAAGTATAGCTATATACTAAATCTCCTTCAGCTAAATAAAAATTTGGCCATTTTCAGCTTTATTATACCCATTTCAATAGATGATTCCTATTTGTATTACTTGAATTATAAGGGTTAAAATATACAGTTAATTTGTTTACTGGGCATTTGACCTACCTGCTGGAACTTAAGATTTAGGTGCATTATTTAATAAGATTAAAAACTCCATAACAATATGGTTGTTTTGCATAGCTTGCAAAATAAAATTAAAGGCATCCAAATCATGTATGTTAACTTATTTTTTTGTGATGTCCACACTTTTAATGTAGTGTGCACTTGGCCTATGAAATCCTTATCATTTATCTTTATTGATTAAACACTACGAATAATTTATCTTTAGTGGTATACCAAACATACATGTTTCGACAACAGAAACTCGTAAGATATTAAAACACAATGTCTTCGGCGTAACGATTGTATTGCATTACACATACGAGCACAAATTATGGTTGGAAAACAAATTCCATCCTCGCTTGTCTGTACTCGTGGTTTACACACAGCGAGAATGCTATTACGGCAAGCAAAATTCTTTAGCTTTATGGACTTGCCCATGCAAACAATGAAAAACTTAGGTTAAACCAAAATTATTTTAACATAAAACGAAATTATATAGTGAAATATAAACGTTTAGGACACCTAAACACACAATAATTAACGATTAAAGCTAGCATACATACAAGAAGTCATAGACGTGGGCCTGCGTTCCCCTTCCGATGTTTACAAAACCACCACTGAACACGGTCTCCAGATAAACTATCACAAAAATAACATCGTATCCTTACTAAATTATCATTGGAAAACGAATGATAAGGGTAGCGGAATGCTCTATTTATCTAAATACATAGGAAATGTTGTAATATTTTAGAGTAATCTATGTGGACGCCAAACTGCGGGAAAAACTACACCGAAGCTAGTGACAGATGGACAGCATTTCAAGGTCGTTCTATAGTCTATAGTTTATGGACGTGTCTATGCTCATCTTGTGTCGATTGTATGAGTTTGTCTATAGTACGATTTCGGGATTATAAGGTAATTTCAATATATTTCGACGCTTTATTTTTCAATATTGTCAACAGACATAATTTAGTACTAAAACTATCCTCACCTATGTATGGAATTTTGATTCTGTATTTATGGAGTAAGATTTTTATTGTTAGCTATACTTATTTAGATTTTTAGTTAGGTACCAAATACTCCTCATTGAGGCGTTTTAGCATATTATTTGGTGTCAAGATAAGTAATACGATTTATAAGTAGGAAGGGAGGCAGGTAGCAAGTAGAGGCAATGTTTGAATCCTGACACAAAGGCTTACTTGTATTCCATGAGACTCGGCTTCAATAAATATATTTTTTATTACACCTAGTAAAATACGTAAGATTTAAAATAATATACATAATTGTGTTATGATTTTTATTAAATTGACAATCTTTACAAACATGTTCACAAAAAGTCCTAATAAAACTTAATTAAAATTTGGGCAGTTGGATCAGTGTTATGCACTTGATCGCAATAATGATTAATAATATTATGTAAAGGATTAAAAACTTTATTGTTTTGATGATTCAACCGAACAAGTGAGAATAAAATGTTTTTACGCAGTTTGTCATGTAGGCCACAGTCTAACAATAGTACGAAATGTTGCTTCATACAAAACGATGCAATGTTTCAGATATGAATGGTAACGTGACACCACCGAACGGCTGCCACTATCTCTCTAGTTGCTAAATTAAAGTAAAATGCTTATTGGGGTAGAATATAGATGTCTTTCACATATAGGTGTAACCTGATGTAAGCCGCTCAACACTCAACAACGTCAAGTGATATGTAGCGATACATGATAGGAGCGGCTACATGACGTAGTTCCTTTTTGAGTCGCGGTAAATTTAAAATGGGGTTACGTGACCGCATTTGTAGCTGGAAACGAGCGTCGAGCGGCTGCATGAGGCCACACCTTAAAATGTGTACTATAGACAGCGAAAGAAAGTTCCATATTTGCTAATAAGTCTGTACAGGGGCCTTATGCCATGATCATGACCTCTTATTGCCATGATAGTTTTACTCATATTATGAGACAGATGTATGTGACGTGTATAAGTCTGTCACTGTCACACAGCTGAACTAACATTGCAATAAAAACTCATGGTTGGGCCCCTGATGTACTGAGGTACTGCTAACATATTAAAAATAACAATTACATGTCAAATTTGAAAATTAACTGCATAAAATCCCCTAAAGCTTATCTAGCTTGAAATTATGAGATCTATTTATACATTTTTAAACTATCGATTACAAATTGAAGTTTACCATCACAATATACTTGATTAATGTTATCTATTTAAAACCTTAAAACAATGTAATGATCAAAATTATACAAGAGGAACCTATACAATATTATACGATCCTAAATTTAACTTAGAACATAAATCCTAGGCGATTAGCACAGACCTTCGAATTGTTTTAGAAAACCAAACTATAATCATTAAATTAATCTAATTCTAGTTTTCTAAAAGATCCAGCAGTAGAATGTACATCTTGTGTTAAATCGTTCTTCTCAAGAGCATACAAATCAACGCACATATCATCGAGAGCTAACAAGTCCTCCCTGTGTCTTAATAAGTTCTTCTTTAACTCTTCAATCATATCCCTCAGGGGGACAGTACCACCGTATTCCTTCGGCAAAATTGATGGATCGACGTGTTTGATCAAATCTTCGCTTGTACGATGAAACTGCGAATAGAATATTAAACATATTAGTTATGTAAGTTACTTATATTTGTCCAAATATATAATATAAATGTAAAATTGGTACATAGGTACTTAACAAAAACAAAAATATTTTATGAATTTCATGTCATTATTTCAGACAAATTTAAAAAGATTTTGATCTTGTGATTCAATCGATCGTAAATTCTCCGTTTTACCCTGAAATCAATTACGTCAACTTTGGATACTTTGCATCATCAGGCCACCTCGTCTGCCACGGTATATTAGCAGATAAAAATGTGGGGTGAGTAGATTGCTTAGAAAGGCAGGAATGCTTAGTCCCAGGCTCCCAGCAAGGGGAATGATATTCTCCTTTTTATTGTGCAAGGTGGTGATGCCTGGGGAGGTACCTTGCCTACTCGAATGTGCAGAAAACCTGCGATCAGCAATGGCGCTAGTCTTGGGTAGTTCGCAAACGACCGAGGCGGGAAGAGCGCTCCTTTAGGTGAACTATGCGAACTAGTTCATTGAAAATCCCGCTCTTAGTTTTTATATTTCTGTTAGCGTCCACCTTACTAGACAGTGGCGCTATGTGACCAACCGAGTTATTTACTTTTACTGTGCGCGCCTTGATATTTCGATATCGATACTAAACAACTTAAAATCTCCACGGTTGAAATTTTATCAAATCATAACAATCGTCAACTGAAGTATTCCTGGCTAATTATCAAACAGAATACTAATAATACCATTTATGTCTTATTATACGGTAGAAAAGAACTAATGAACTAATAGAGCGAACTAGTTCATCCTTGAATTATTAACTAAATTGAGCGCTCTCTGTAGTGACCGGTTAGGCCCAAGCTTAAATGACGCTATCTATAGCGAACAGAGCAACTTCTTATTATGCTTTAGGCTTATTGATTGATCGGTATCAACTAAATATTGCCTGCGAATGCGTGAGCGTCTATGAAGTTACATTATGCTCACCATAATTCGATCTTTTAGTTTATCACTGAGCAGTGAAACAGCAAACTCGAAGAACTTAACTCCGTAATTTGGAATATTGACGAAGTGTGTGCGCTTATGCCGCATCGGAGTAGAATTCTGTAAAATAAAAATAAATATCACCATAGAGAACAGAGCTCCAAAATGGCGAAAATCAAATAGGCACAATATTATGCGGACAACTTTTAGTAGCCAGACCAGCGTAGGTTTATACTTATACAGTAAGTAGATATCAGTTGCCAAACAATTCTTTCTAAAATAATGTCATGTGATTTAAGATTCAAAAAGTTATTAAGAATACATTAAAACCCATACCCTTAAAATCTTTTGGATATTAAGTCTTGTTCAAGTGCAAAGGAATTAATACTGAATGCCTTAATCACCCAGTAGGAATAATACCTCACCTGTATACAGTTAAGCATGATCCGAACATCGGTGAGCGACCACAAGCTGACGTGAGGCATCTGCATACCAGCCTCGTCATTAACATGCGTATAGCCAAGAAGTTGGGAGCGGGGCTCGTCGAGAAGTAGTTCTACTATCATGGAATGGACGCGAGCCATCACATTGCTGTCGTACACGTGAGGGTCGAAGCGACCTGTGGACGATAAGGTTAAAAAGTAAAATTCAGTCTTTGGTGCGATCTGAGATGGCGCGTAAGTGTCTATGGTAAATGTCATAACTATTACGGTGGCAAGATATTTTCGCCATTAAATAAAAGAAGAAACCAATCTAGGTAATTTCTCCATCCATATCTAATGAATGAACATCATGATCATATTTCAGGTTCACTCTCAAAATTTGTCATGATTCAAAGTTCAATTTCGTAATGCTTGAAATGCTTGAAATGCTGTGATACCTTACGGTATAATGCAGCTGTTTATGTTTTCTAGAGCTCCTATTCTACCTGTAGCTATAACATCTGAACTTACCCATACAAGACAGCACCACCCTCCGGCCCTCAGCATCTCTCTTCGGAAGCGGTACCAAGTACCCAGCATCTATGAGTGCCGCAATTTTAGGATCCAGAGGATCTAACTTCTGAAACCAGTTAGGATACATCTGACGGATGGTCAGGTATCGTTCCAACATGGAACAGGCTTGAGGGATCGAATACTTCTTTGTGCGGAGGAAGCGGAGAAGGAAGGGCGTATCTGAAAATAAAAACCACCATTAACCTATACTAATATCATAAAGAGGAGGAGTTTAAATGCATGTTTGTAGCGAACTGGCCCAAAAAGTACTCGACCGATTTAAAAAATCTTTCACCATTTAATTGCTACATTAGCACTGCTTAATATAGGCTATATTTTATCCCGGTAATCCCACAGGAACGACAATTACCCGGTTGCAACCGCGTGACGTTCGCTAGTAAATGATAATAAACTTTTGTGCGACTATTTTAAAGAAAGGCCATAAAATGGTACTTTATGTTCGAAATTCGAAACTTAAGCTCCCCAATTAGGGACTACCTCCTACCTCCACCTTACGGAAGATCGCAGCCAAATAATGTTACCTTAAAGGAGTATTGTGTTCCTGCAGTAAGATTACCAGTGCGCCATTGGAGGCCCCTTTCATCTGTTACTAAGCATCTTGTCACAGTTATTCCATTCTGCATAAGGTAGCCAACCCGCGAGTGACACTCTGCTGTTGGTCACCTTAAGCTGCAGTAGCCACTCACCATCAGGCTGACTGCACGCTTATTAAACATTTTTTGCAGCATAAATAAATCTGACACTAGTTTGTAAGCTATACACACCAGTCCGACATTTCTTAATAGCAGGATGCTTCTCGATAAAGTGCCGCATTTGGGCCAAAGCATGGTCTCTTATCGCCGGCTCCTCCCTCAGTTCAACCCTGGCCCTCTCCCGGAGTTCCGCAGGTAGGTCTCCGGTCTCCCTCTCCTTGCTTTCCAGGTACTGCAGCCGATCGTCATCCAGCCGAGGAGTGTCGATGATGTCGACTTTAGGCTCATGGTCGCGTCTGCACTCTTCGGGTTGGAGAACTGAGGTTGCCATTGTTTATCTGGAAGTAAAATCTTTACTTAATATGCTTGTTACATTACGGTACCAGGTGGAATTCCTCTTCCATGCACTTTTGGAAGGTTTTTGAGAAAAGAATGGATAGAAATCCAATGATTTTTACTTTAGTAAGATAGGTAGGTATTGCCGTCTGATCCTAAAGGCTATTCTCTAGAAGTCTTCAAGAAGTGGATGAGATTTATTTATTTATGGGAACTCGGTCGCTGAATCCACGTTGTGAGAATGATTTAGGTAGGTACCCTAATACGATATTGACCGCCGATTTCGTTTACAGGCTTCTCATAATGCATTACTGTGCGAAAATGCAACAGATTTTATTTAAGAGCGTAGTCGATAGCGACAAGTGCAACATTTGGTTTAAATGTATTGTTATTGAATAGCCTTATAATAAAGCAGTCCAAATAAGGCAGCTGTTTCCTCATCGCTAATTAAACTAATCTGATTATCTGCATCCGACCAGTGACAGTTATTGCCATCGGATTAACAAAAACATCTAAGCAGTCGGAAGAAATTAGTTTGTTAGCTTGAGATGCCGTTTTAGACATTGTAACTAAGATAACAGCTTTGTCAGAAACAAATTGAGATAGCGATCTTTAGTGTCTCTATTCTAATGGTTATTGTAATCCAGTAGTCATTTTGTGAGTCAGTCTCTGTCTTTATGTACGGCGCGAGGTGAATAAAAACATGTGCGTATCCCCACAATTTTTCGCTGAGAATTCTTACTCGTGATGAGACCTGCCGCGTTATTCTGTAAGATTTCTCAGCATCGAACTCGACGTCGCACGTCGGTTTCATATAAAATTGATACATAGTCGATAAAGTTCCATTAGATGCTCGACGTCGATGCGTTGCTGAGAAACCTTACTAAGGGTAGAGAAGAATAAGGAAGAGAAAAAAAGTTGGATAGTGCCCAAAATAAGCTCCCAGGTATAGATTTATAAAAATTCAAACGTCGTCAAAATCAAAAATATATTTATTCGATTAGACTTTTTACAAAGTACTTTCAAATCGTCAGAATGGCATAATTGTACAGGATTATACATGCTACCGCCAGGTTCGGAAGGTTGCTTTTACTGAGAAGAACCTGGCAAGAAACTCCGTAATTACTCTTATCAAATATGCTCACGCCTGTACTCCCCGAAGGGGTAGGCAGAGGTGTTGTTATCACAACACCCACTTTTCACCGAATTTGATTAAGTGCCAACGTGACAGATGGTGAGTCTATCGCCGTCTCAGGCACTATACATACGTCTTTGGACTACTTCTCAGAAATATGTAGGTTTCCTCACTATGTTTTCCTTCACCGTAAAACACGTGATGTGAAATCACTGTACATAAGTTTTTTAGAAAATCTCATTGGAACTTGCGTCGCTTGCGTAGCAGGCGACTGCTCTAACCCCGAGGCCACCTTGGCATAAATTTCATATTCCTTTTTAAATTTACAGTCTGTTGAATTCTAATGAGTTGAGTTTGAGTTATATAATACTTATGCTATATTGTGAATCTACTTCTGTTTCTTCATGTACAGAGAAATTTTAGATGTAACATAGAATTAATGACAGACAGAAATATCACAAACGCACGTATACATAATATACTTAAATAGCATAGGAACACGCAGGTTATAAAAACGTGAATGCTTACTTAAAAACGTGTTTTATATTTGATTTGATTTGTTTACGCTTGACTATGTTTGATTTGGCTAATCCCTACATATTAAGTAGTAAATCTTTACTACTTAATAATACACTTAAAGATTATGTTATTACATAATGATTCATTCATTATGTAATAACATAATGAATGTCAATATGTGTAATATGTGATATATAAATGAATTAATATGCTCACGCCATTCCAGAAGGGTCGAAGGGGAAATTATTGAGTACGACGATATCGCCGTCTCGGGCACATACGTCTTCGAACTTCTCAGACATATGCAGGTTTCCTCACGATGTTTTCCTTCACCGTAAAGCACGTGGTGTGAAATCACTGCACATAGGTTTTTTTTTAGAAAATCTCATTGGGCTAGGCCCCGCTGCTCGACTGCTCAAACCCCAAGGCCACCACGGCTCATTAAATCATCATCATCATCATCCTCCTGCCCTTTTCCCATGTTATTTGCGGTCGGCGCAATGTGTTCTTCTCTTCCATTTCTCTCTATCAGCCGTCATATCTGTATTCACTCATATACTAGCCATATCATCTTTCACACTCAATCCATCCATTCTTAGGTCTTCCTTTCCCCTTGTACTTTCATAAACAAAACTTTTTTGGCAACATTATCCTCATCCCTCCGCATAACATGTCCATACCACCACCATATATATATATATATATATATATATATATATATATATATATATATATATATAAATATATATATATATATATTACTACGAATTAAATAAAAGTACTAGATAGGTAGCTCGTAACATACACTTATATTCTATTATTACTTAGAGATATCACGATTTTTATAAGTGAGAAAGCAAATTGCATATTGCGAATATATTTTTTGCATTATTGCGAAAGCAGATTTCCAACGTGAGTACTTTATAATTTTGACAAACGTAAACTTTGAAAGTTCTAATTTCTACTCGTTTATTATATCATCACGACCTTCAAATGAAATATAAATGAGCTTGCGAAACTTTCACAAAACTTTCGCCTTTCATATCACACCTCCTTATTCCTCACTATAGAGATAGACAAGGACAAATTCAAAACTTGATTATTGAAATCGTCACGTCTATAAATATAGATATATAAAATTTAAATGTCTGTTTGTAATTTCAAATTAACAGCTCCCAATAAATGTATATGTTAGGTAAGCTGCATAAATTAAAAAGAAAGAAATAAAAAAACCCTGTCTGTTTGTTCAGACTAAGTAATCTATAAAACAGATCGACCAATTTTAACGCACTTGACTTGGTTTTCCAAGGTGCAACTTAGGCTACTTCTAAAAGGGGTTATGCGAAAGAAAGCCTACCGCAAAGAGCGGGTGAAACCGCGAGTCACAGCTAGTTGTGTTGATAAACATAATTAAACTCTTTCTATGTACGTATTTATTTTAATCAGTGGCTATTCAATAATTTCGGGCATACTAAAAATGGAACGTAGGTAACTCTATTATTAATGTGCGTCAGCGCACGTCACTATACAATTTTAATTCAGAAGCAGATGGGGCTATGTGACAGCTGTTTTATATTCCAGTGACTCCTTACTTATGGCACAAAAAATAAATACAAAAGGTTAGTTCCCATACATTGATGAAGTTGGTCGCGCATGACTACATATCAAGCTATATTCTACCAGAAAACATCGTGAGGAAACCTGCAAATGTTTTGAGAACTAATTCAAAGACGTATGTATAGTACCTGAAACGGCGATGGACTCACCCTCTGTCACGTTGGCATTTAATCATATTCGGTGAAATGTGGGTATTGTTGTTACAACACCTCTATAATATAATATTTTTTTTATTGATATTGTTTCAATTCCCTTGAAGGATAATTGTGTGTGTGGGATGCGGTCATTCTCTATCGGAAACTGACCTAACGTTGATTTTATTTTTTGTGCTCACACACAATAAACACAATTGCGAGGCTTCGTGCGTCTCTGGAACTTCTATTGTTTCGACCGTTACATTGAATTTAATGCTTTATCCTCCATTGTTTAATGTTGATATTTGAATAGCATCAACGAATGGTTACCAGACACGATAGTGTACTTAGTTTCGATAGTAAGTAGGATAAGAATTTCCTACATTTTACGCTTATTTAGATATATTATTTATATTATCTTCTTAAACAAATATATAGGGTCTACGATTTAAACTAACACTTTCGGCATAGTGCAGCGGTTTAAAAATATATAATCTCTTATATAAATTTAAAAATATATTGCATAATCCATATTTTTTCAATTCCTACAAATCAATATTTAAGAATTTTAAAAATGTTAACATACTTATTAAAATTATTTATAAACTAGCTTTTCGCCACAGTTTTACCCGTGTAGGATATAAGTTATTCCTTGTAACATCAGCTATCCGTCCGCCCGTTAGCCGGAACAAACAGACAGACAGAGAACAAACTTGAAAATTCTTTGTTTATGTCAGTACCGTCTATACTCTTCAATTTTATTATCTGTATTTATAGATTGATATGCACCACCTACCGACGGACTGTGCGAATGTTCGCCTAATTGAGCCCTACTTACATTGATGCCTCTAAGGCTCATTGGCATTACTTTGGACGTCGGGGTTCCAGGTTCTATGCTCAGGTCGAGCGAAATATTTAGCGTTCTTTGTTTATCTTTATGAAAAGAAAGGTAACAGATAATTGGAGACATTATACATGTCTTCAAAAAATTCGGCGTACGGTGTGAATATATAAAACAATAGCGAACGTCACGCGGTTTCACCCGCGTAGTTCCCATTCCTGTGGAATTACGGGGATAAATTATAGCCTATGTTACTCGCTGATGATGTAGCTTACGAATGGTAAAATAATTTTTGAAATCGGCACAGTAGTTTTTGAGTTTATTCATTACAAACATACACACAACAATACAAATCTTTCCTTTTATAATAGTAGTCTTGACTGGCACGAAGATCTCAAATACAATGACGCAATTAGCAGGCAACTGTTCCAACCCCACAGCCACAAACGGCTCGCACATAAAATTTAGACGTTGAATGTAAATTTTACTACAATATCCAAATAAAGCGCGAAACGTACTTAGAAGAAACTTAATTAAGTTGAAGGACTTACATAATCACATATTGTATCACAGGGTGCTAGCACTGCCAGCACGTCACACAATAAACAGTGACCAAGTGAGACTGGCGGTAGGTCGTTGCACCGGACCCGTTAGCTCCCGAAATATTGCGACAGAGCCCTGTGGCACAGTATACAATATAAGCTTACTAAACAGTGAGGAATCTAGACCTAATCTATGTTTCTATACAGATAAATATAATTGATGTGTCTGTTTGTAATTCCAAATTAACTCACATAAAAAAAGCAATTTATTTTTTCTCCGCCTGGCTGTCTTTCAGTTTGTTCAGATCTCCGAAAATACTGGACCGATTTTAACATGACTTTCATTGGCAGATAGCTAATATTAAAAGGAGTAACTTAGGCTACTTTCATTTAGGAAAACCCTTGAAATTAAGTCTATGCTAGTGACACCACGGGGAACTGCTATATATATGCTTGTTCATGGAGTGTGACGGTTGTCACTCTTACAAGACCAAACTCAGACTAAAACTATGTCCATCCCTTTTGAAATTCGTATCACAGAAAGAGATGGATTCACTCTTAAACCAATGATTAAATAAATCAATGCTCTATAATAAATTCAATGACGTATGTAAAGTGTCTGAGACGGCGATGGACTCACCATCTGTCACGTTGGCACTTAATCATCTTCGGTGAAAAGTGGGTGTTGTGATTGCAACACCTCTGCCTACCCCTTCGGGGAATACAGGCGTGAGCATATGTATGTATGTCTATAATAAAGGGGCTTAAGTTTATAAAAATACTTACTAAATACTGTCAAAGTAATCTCAAATTGCCGATTTGACGTTGAGAAAAATGACATTTAGATACGTAAATGACTTATACGCGATGGTCCACGATGTGACACCCCTCAATGATCCTTAATGCCGCGTGCCTGTGTGAGCATATTGAACGCCTTGTTCCTAGATTCCTAACTGCTTGTAGTAAACTTGTATTCATTCTGTGCCTACGGTGCACCGAATGCTGTACTTTATATAAATTGTTTTTTTATACAGGGTAATGACCTGACGCTGTGATTGAATGCAACATGCATCTCATCCGGCGTGTAGTTAGTTACCCACTTACATCTTCCCGATGGTGGGATATTTGGTAAAAGATATGAACTCTATATTTTCTACTTTCCCCGAAAGGGGCTGCACGTGTCAACCTTACACACACAAGTATGGTATCAAAAGTAGGACACGCTATTTTCTTGACGGAAGCAATAATGTAGGCTTTAGTGGTTTAGATTACTAATATACGATTATAAAAAAAAATAAAAAAATTTAGCACACACTTTCCCAGGAGCGTCCCGAAAATTAAGAAAGTGAAATATGGAGAGTCTATCGACGTCTCAAGCCCGACATTATTGAAATTATTTTCAGACAAAGAATACCCATGCTGTTTTTCTTCACCATAAAGGTCGTGATGTATCATTAAAGCACTATAATGTATGGCCACAAAGGTACAAACTCAATCAACACTTGTCTTCTTGGGCTCTTGTTATCATAAGGTAAAACCCATATGTAAGCGAACACTCCGTCATTATTTAATAATTGAAAAAGAATATAATGAATGAATAAATATTTTCACTATCATTTATAGTGAAAATATTTATTCACTTGGCCCTGGCAAGGCACTTATGAATTTCGAAAATTTACCATCGGTTCGGAAACTAGCCTTCTGAGAAGAATCGACAAAAAACTAAACCAGGGATCATCTACACAATTTTATAAATACTAGCGGACCTCACGCGGTTTCACCCGCGTTGTTCCCGTTCCCGTGGGAGTAAGGGGATAAAATAAAGCCTATGTTACTCGTTGATGATGTACCTATCCAATGGTGAAAGAATTTTTGAATTCGGTTCAAAAGTTTTTGAGCAAAACCAAACAAATAAAGTTTTCCTCTTTATAATATTAGTGTAGATTAACTATTGGTACACCAAATTGGATGAAAGGACGTGCAATGACACCGAAGTTAACACAAAGTAAAGGATTTAAGTAATAGCTTAAAATTGGAGTCGTATTATCGCACCTTTAAGTTCGACAAAGTACCCAAAAAAGTGCGGTCGATGCACCCGGCCTGCATGCTGCTTTGTACCGTTATTGCCGAATTTCCCGGTCTATCTCGACGAAACAGGAACTCATGTTACTTTGCATTTTGTGCAGCTTATCATAGGTCACATATAAGAGATACATTTTTATTTCCTATTAGCTTTTACCTATTAATTATTGTACTGATTTATAAGTCGGTACTTACCTACTCTTTGAGGTGGTATATTTAAGGTGGTAAGGTATCTCAAGTGATAGGAAGCCAAAAAGCAGTCTGCCTTTATGTTGGTCCACACGTGCACGTTTCGCGGTGTCATTTGGTGTCGGGAATCGTAATTTCTTACTAGAATCGCGATGTAGGTACACTTATCATCTTATTTTGTGTCTGGTGTATCGTCGTTGTTAAAATTATTATTATTTAATGATTTATCAATAGAAATTCATCAATTTTATAATATAACCATACCATAAATTATCATTTTAGTCCTAAAACACAACACTGGATTTTTACTGTCCATTACTGGTGTCTAAGTAGGAGTGTTGTTTATTTATATTATTTAATTGTACTAAGTACTAAACTGAAATTAAACATGAAATACTGATTGAGAAAAGAGCTTTTATTTACTTCCAAATCTCTAAGAACGTATGTCAAAAAATAAAGAAATTACAGAGCAAAATATGAAAAAAAATCGCTTATACTGTCCATGACTAGTGACTTTACCATATCCAAGGACAGACATAGGATACTTCAAAATATCACGGAAACGAAACTAGTAATATTTATACGACGATGTCCTACTTATTTCCATTATCACGGAAAAAACAACCTTAATAAAATGATTTCAACGTTACATAAATTATTTTTGAAACCAGTTCAAGTATCTCTTAAGTTTAAGACACGTGATCGCATGTCAGCACGCATGCGTACTCTGAATGCTAATTAATTGCGTAGTATACCTATCAACCAGTACATCATCACGGTAATCAGTGATTCATTGGCGTGCTTTGCTAACGCAGAGGTAAAGATCGCGTCAAACTTCGAGCGCAGAATAAATTAATCAAAACAGGACATACTTAGGTTCGATAACTTCTCGTGGACTGGGAAGCTCACTTCATAATTCTGTAGTTTAGAAGAACGACGACGCGACTAAATGGTTATGGCAACATCATTTAGGTACTATTTAAAGTTACGTAGAGATATCTAGTTCTAACTAATTAACAAAGATTTTCCGTTAATATTTCGTGTTATTCTTCTCCCTACGCCTTCCAGAACCTGATAGTTTATGCACTGAGTTCCTGTGATATGAAGGTGTAATAAAAATACTTCTCGCTGTTCCCTCCTTAGTTCGGGAACCTAAAAATCCTGATACCGTGTCACCACAAGTTTTGAGTGCTTTGTGAAAATACTGGGGAAAACTGCGCATGTATTTTAATAAACGAACCCAAAAGAAGACTACTGCGCATTCAAACCCAGCGCTCATAATTAGTGACGGCAGGTATACAATAAAACACGTACCTACACCATGACTAATTACCTTCATTACATACAACAACACGCTAACAGGAAAAGTAAGGATTCGCTATGGATCGACAACGAACACAAATAAATCTTATTGACAAGCTACCAGCCAAGACATTACGATACTTAAGTACACATTGTGTAGACGTAATACGCTCCTTATAGAGTATTCTATGGTCCCAAACAAAAGGGAACATAATAGCACGTAGACTTATTGCAGTCAAACAAATGTACTTATCGGAATCAGGTGTTCTAATTGGGTTGTTGTCCATCTTGTGTAAGTTCAATAAATATGATCATACCATCCCCCAGCAATAAATATGGTCCCCCGAGAGGTCGGCAGAGGTGTTAAAACACCCAAGTTTTACTGAAGCTGGGGCCCTGAACAAGAGCCATGAATTGTACCCAAGGGACGACTGTGATGCGGTTCCTGATATTTTAAAAGTAAAAAGAATTACTCAAATAAAGGCTGATTTCACTGGCTTGAAGCTGACTTCCATTCAATTCACAACCTTTTGACCCAAAATGTAATATGGTCGGAACTCGAACACTGAGTCGTGAACTCTCGCACTTGGGCGCTACAATTCGTAAATTGCAAACCGCATCCACCTAGTTTGATAATTTCACCAAATTGCCGCTTTAAATCCCAGCAAATGGACCAATAAATAAGCTTCAGACGCAGCATCCACGATACAGTTTGGTCTCCATCGTGCAGTGAAAGTCGCGAGAATGGGGGCAGAACGGTGACTCATTCCGTTCTAACTGCACTTGGCTACTGTTCATCGAATGTAGCTGTATGGATGCGCGTGCGCATGCAAGCTTTTTTTTATATCTACACCCTCTACTAGGGTCCTCGAAGGGGTAAGGAGAAGTAGTAGACGTTAACCTAACCTTTAAACAGAAGATAAAGGCGGTAAAGCAATTGTGTCGCCGACGTTTCGACGAATTCGCTAGCGTCGATGATTATATTATTTGTATACAATTTGTAGTTCTACAGTTCACCACTTGAAGGCGCTGTACAATTTTTTATACAATATTCGGCGGAGAGACGCAGCCAAGCAAGAAGATAATGTTACTTTGTCTACAGGCTTAGTCCGTGTAGGTAAGATACATACGTATACTTTCAGTAATAAAAATAATCTAAGTTATTTTGTCGACATTTTTGAGAACATTACTACATTTTGCTCTTAACTTGAACATAAACCTGTTCAAGTTAAGCGAGCTATGTAAGAGATATTCGCAATATTTCCAACGTGTGAAGCAATATGGCAATACGGCCAGTTTACGAAATACCCATAAGGAGTAACTAGGTGGGTAGGAACCTTAACTATTGCATAAACTTGGCTGTCGACTGGTTTCGATCGTCATTCCCAAGCTTAGGTACTGTGACTAAAGATATGCACCCCCATATGAAACAAATATAGTGTTAGTAACTGTGCCCGGCAAATAGGGGTGGTTAAACATATACCCATATCAATTAGGAGTATGAAAAATAAATGTTGGCCGATTCCCAGACCTACCCACTATGCGCAAAAAACTTTATACAAATTCAGTAATATAATTGTTTACTATGTAATGATATGTACATGATGCCAGCTGAGTTTCTTGTCGGTTCTTCTCAGAGGGTTAGTTTACGAACTGGTAGTAAATTCCTCGATATTCATGTGCCTTACCAGGGTCTAAACTGAATAAATCATTTATTTTAATTTTCAGCCGTTTCGGAGGAGTTTGGTAAAGAACATCGCGACACAGGTGTAACGCCCGTTATTCACCGAAGATTATTACTTAGGTGACAAAGTGACAGATGGTGAGTACATCAACTTCTATACTAAACGTCCTACAATTTTGATTCGGACATAATTATGCATGTTTCCTCGTTTTCTACCACCACTATAAGTCTTGCGGTGTGACATCACAGCACTAGTTTAAAAAAATCTCAATGTTAACGGCTTCTGGGACCCCAATTTTTTTTTAATAAATGTCTTATTTTGTGTCTCAATACTATTGCTTCAATAATCAAATCAAAGTATTTAATTTTGAGCGGAATAGCCCATGAATAGCCTGTTCGGTGTACTTTGTATGTAGTTAAGTAGAGGTCAGTGGCTCGTAATAGTTTTCTGTGGGTCAGTGGGTGTAACTCAATCGACCGAAAGACGAGTTACCTCCGGCGGGCTCAAAAAGGTGCTATCTCTTTTTTTTCTTATTTTATTTTAAAAAGGTTTTATAATTGTCGTTCCTATACAACCTGCTTACAGTTAACTCGAGTTCATTTTGTTTATTTTTTATCTGTAGCTAAAGAGTTACGCAAATTATTATTTCAAACACGTTCATTGTCATTTTGTTACTTACGTAACAAAGTTGTACAACAATTTGAAATGCAAATTACTTTGACAACGTTCGTTAACAGTGCATGAAAATGTGTGAGTATTTAAAAGGTGCCAAATTTGACAGAGTTGTATGGAATCGTATCGTAAGTTTGTTTAACGTTCCAGCTATTAGCTGTATCGCATAATGTCAAATAACATTTTCGTTCTGCTCAATTTATGTTCGAGATTCCACGAAATATATTATACGCACAAATTTGAAACACAGCAACGTTTGAGAATTATTTAGAGTCATTAATCATAAGTCTTAACCAACACAATTTATTTGCGACTTTTTACTTTTAAATTTCAGAAATATCGCTTCTTCATTTCCGCCAACAGATTAATAATCTCTTTGTAAAGTTATGGTAATGAATTTGTCGTGAAATGGCAGACGTTGAGACGGGCCTTGACATTCAACTGTAAAATGCGGAAAGCATTGGTACACCATAATTTTCACTGCCTTATCTGGTTAAATGGTTAACTGGTTAACTGCTTGTAGATATTGTATTCTGAAGAGCAAAATGGCTTCCGAATTATTACTGAGAGAAAAATTATGGGAATGACTCTTAAAGAGCCTTGTTTTTGATTCCTTGGACTTTTATCATGATCGCGCTAAAAGGAAACTGATGATATGATTTTTTTTTTCTTTAATAATAATCCCTCGAATTAGCACCCATAAAGGAGATAATGTTTGTTAATGTTAATACGTACTACTTATTTCCGAGATCTTGGGTTTGGATTCAATTCCTGAGTCGGGCTAAGCGTTATTGGCATCTTACAGTTCCTAGTAGCAGCTCGGAGTCTGTATTGATGAGTACCTGATGAATAGCATCTCCATGGGACTTTAGCAAAGCTGTATTAACTTACATACTATTATATTATACTCGTATACAGTTACTTTAAGTATACCTGTACCTATTCCGTCGTTGATTATAGGCGTGAGCATACGGACCATAATTTATCTAGAACAGTCCCCGATGAGTCACGTGTAGTGTCATGATAAAATAGGGGAGACTGAGGTTCCATATCCCATATAGGTATACTGGTCATGAGTAGCGTTAACGATACACCATATCACACTTGCAGCAGTAATTTGTAATAATAGCGAAGATTCTTCTAACCAAGAGCTTGTAAAATTAAAGGCGAGTTTGCATTATTTGAACAGGTTCTAAAATCACTGTTATGCGAACACTGTAATCGTGCTGCAGACATTTTGCACTAGATTTTGTGTTCAGCTCTCTAAATTTGATTAAGTAGGTCAATTATCTGCTTATTACTTAAGTGAATTCTACAATTAGTTTTTACTTGAAAATCAGGTTTCCCAATAATAATGTGGGTATAAACCCGCCAAGCTCAACACTTAAAGATTTTCTTTCGGAGTCAAGCATTGTAGTATGCTGATTTAATTTGCTCTCTCATACATGAAAGAAATGGATTGTTCCATTTAGCCGCCATTAGTGAATACACAACGTCGCAAATTTAGTTAGCAGTCACCAGAATCCTAATGGATTTAATGTGAAGGTTACGAGTACTCATTACGAGTTGTCGACTAGGGACTGTTTCCCCGCCTTATAACGCTCGTTTAGATTAGTAGTATTTATTTCGTTTGACTAATACAGTGGTCAGTGAGTCATAGATGGTGGGAGAATTGAAGAAAATATCCAAGATCATAAACTGCGATACCATTCTTTGTAAGACACACCAAGGGTGTCATTTGGTATCAAGATTGTCATTTTGTCATAGTAAAACTGAGTAAGAATTCTTAGATTATTTTATTAGATAATACGCGTCAACTTACAATACGACAGACGGACAAGAAGAGATAATATAATTTACTACCGCAAAAAAATATTATGACACCCTTGGTGCGACAGGCATTACTAAGCGTTACCCGCATACCAGACGGACTGTAAGATTTGCCACCTTTGTTATAAAGATGATCATTAAATACAACCTTCGTAAGAAGGTATTCGTGTTGACATTAGCCCATAATCACAGTAGTTACGCTAATAGTTAGGTAAGCAGCGGTGGACTAATCATACATCACCGCTTCAAACATGGTATCTCGCGCGGACGTGTCACGTTATATTAGGAAACTTTGGCATTGACATGTATTAGCAGGGCTGTGTTAATTATTTTATTAAATCCTTCGACCTTGACTTCTATGAAGATCAAATACCTTAGAAGGTTAGATACAAAGGTAATCTAAAACGATGATATTTTATCCAATAGGCAGTTATGTCATTGGCCTGCGTAAGGGGAGCCACGTTTACAAATCATAACATAACATCATCTCCCTGTTCTTATCCCATACATTGTTGATGTCGGCACTTGATTCAACCCGATGCGGCTGATCACCTGATTTTTATACGAAACGACTGCCATCTGACCTTCGACCCTTTGACGAGGAAAATCTGTGATCTGGGTTGAACTAAAACTGGCTTAAGGATTCCCAAACATCCACAGTCCCATAGATTTTGAGAAATAAACTTCCTGCGACCTCCTCGACAATACAATTTCTTGGATGTCGCGAGAATTCATTTGTATACCAAAACAATAGCTTTGGAGGTGGTGTTAATGAAATCATGGATGTCTGGGAATAACCCCTAAAATTATTTTCGACTATATATTTTGTATTGTAAGAATAATTCTTCGCCTAAGTTTTAAAATTGACGTTATCGTTTGCGGTAAGGTGTGGCCGGAGATGTATTGAGCCGCCATTTATGGAATTCAATCGCAACCTGCCTCCAATAAAGTATCAACACCATTTCGTGGCACGCTCATAGATTTCGTTATTCGTTCATACG
The DNA here is from genome assembly GCA_929442735.1 of Watsonalla binaria. Lineage (NCBI taxonomy): Eukaryota > Metazoa > Arthropoda > Insecta > Lepidoptera > Drepanidae > Watsonalla > Watsonalla binaria. The sequence continues at coordinate 3,105,263 of OV838941.1, forward strand.
TGGATCAAAGATTAACTCAGGGTATAGGCCTCCATATTAATTTCTGCTGCGTGATTTTTAATGTATTTCGACGTCGAATGATCGGGTTCAATCATAAGAATACATAATACATACGTGATACAGTTCAATGTCGTAATGTTCAAAATGTATAACTCGTCGTCTAGCTCGCCGTAGAAATATACATAATGGAAAATGAAAGCCTGTATATCGGGCTTCTGATAGTAAATTTCATATCCATGTTGACAATGTCCTTGACTAAGATTTCACTGTTCATGCAACAACTCTTGCAATCAATACTTCGCAAGATCGAAAGTTTTTCATATCCTATTGTTAATTTTCAGTGATTAGGAGCGTGATCCACTTACACAAGAGCCTGCATCTCTATAAAATCATGTAATAACAAATCATGTTAAGGCACTTATTTTATTTAATAACGACAAACTGTGCCTTGCAACCTCACCCGCGTGCCTAATCAATACAGATGTTTATTCGCTAAAATCAAAATGTCTTCTTCAAAGTACCTCCAAAACCAGTTCAGCCGCTTATTAGCAGGCAATTATTAAGTACTAGCGGACGTCATGCGATTTTACCCGCGTATTTCCCGTTCCCCTGGGAGTACGGGGATAAAATAAAGCCAATGTTACTCGCTGATGATATAGCTTCAATGGTGAAAGAATTATTAAAATCGGTCCAGTACTTTTTGAGTTTATTCATTACAAACATACCTACACACAAAAATACAAATATTTCCACTTTGTAATAGTAGTATAGATAACTTTAAATGTATTATTATAAAATTACATTCAATATGAATATGCTTTAGCAGCAAAGCAATTATATAAGTGCGGCCTATTTTTTTAATAGCATACATACATATGCTCACGCCTGTATTCCCTGAAGGGGTAGGCAGAGGTGATGTAATCACAACACCCACTTTTCACCGAAGATGATTAAGTGCCAGCGTGACAGATGGTGAGTCTATCGCCGTCTCAGGCACTATACATACGTCTTTGAATTACTTCTCAGAAATATGCAGGTTTCCTCACGTTGTTTTCCTTCACCGTAAAGCACGTGATGTGAAATCACTGTACATATTTTTTTAGAAAAACTCATTTGTGCAGGCCCCGCTGGGATTCGAACTTGCGTCGCTTGCGTAGCAGGCGATTGCTCAAACCCCGAGGCCACCACGGCTCAGAGTTATGTTAATTATTTTAACTTTAAGCACTAGATATAAGAGCACCTAATTAACAAACTACTCAACTACTGTTTAGTATCTCATGTTCTCATACTTCTCACGATTAATATATTCGCCTGCAATATACAAGTGAGAGGTTTCACTATCGACAATGCCGCTGTGACACAAAGACCCAGTTTCGGCAATCAATGGTCAAGTATTACGTGCCAGTTTGTTCTGATTGATGATTTGGGCCATGAAGCAGGCAAGGACATAAAAAAAATTGTCTCTGGTCCATTGTCTATGGAAATATCCTCTACTTCAAGTAGGCCTAGACAAAGTTATAACTACTACTCATTCAAGGTACGCGCTCATAGCTCGTGACGGGTCCAGCGCCTGTTTAAACTTCAAAACTTCGACTTCAAAAAAGGAGGAGGTTATCAATTCGACTGTATGTTTTTTTTTCCTTTGGTACCTGATAACTTTTGACTGGGTGAACCGATTTCGATGATTCTTTATTATTTGAAAGGTGATAGTTACCAAGTGGTCACATTTTACCAGTTCTGCTGGTGGTTTCCTTGAGAAATCGAGGGGAACGAAAATCTAAGTGGCGACTAGTGCGTTTGTTATTTATTTTCATTAAGTATTTGAAGCACTACTTTTTAACGAAGGTATGGAGTTGATCTGTTGATGGAGCCGAAAGGCAGTCGATGGAACTCCTCAACGATTTAAAGCAAGTACCTAGTGTTTGAGCTTGATTAATTCGTATTGATGCAAACTTTACACCTAGATGGGCTATGACTGGTGTAGGTGCACTTTACAAAAAGTCACTGAAAAGCGTTTACAAAAAAAGTAAAGTCGCCTTCAAACAGAAAAAAATTAAATGATATGAAATAAATTACTTAATTTTGAAGTTGGTGCCAAATATAGCATCACACTCGGTGACAAACACCAACTTCAAAAGTACATACATATGCTCACGCTTGTATTCCACGAAGGGGTAGGCAGAGGTGTTGTAATCACAACACCCACTTTCACCGAATATGATTTGGTGACGTGACAGATGTCGCCGTTTCACACTATACATACGTCATTTAATTACTTCTCAGAAATATGCAGTTTTCCTCACGATGTTTTCCTTCACCGTAAAGCACGTGGTGTGAAATCACTGTACATAAGTTTTTTTTAGAAAAACTCATTGGTACAGGCCCCGCTGGGATTCGAACTTGCGTCGCTTGCGTAGCAGGCGACTGCTCAAACCTCAAGGCCACCACGGCTCTTCAAAAGTAAGTAATTTATTCCACATAATTTTATTTTTCTCTTTTTGAAGGCGGTATTACTTTTTGTTCGTTTGTTTGATTGCATTTACTATATTAAGTACAAGTACTATTAACATCCTAGTTAGTGCTTATGTCTCAAGAGAGCTACTTAAGTAAGTTACTTAGGTATTCAATTATTATATTTACAGGTGTCGTCACCAATTATGAGCACTCAGCGAAAATAGTCCGGGTAACTGCGCATGTATTTTATCCTCGTCTCGCCGTACATACAGACTCATAAAATGACTACTGAGCATTCAATTTCAGCACTCATTACTCGTGACGGCATCTATAGGCACGAACTGCCTTACGTGAGTTCTGCCACGTTATTCACTAAGGTTTCGCAGAGCCAAACTCGACGAGCGTTTTTTTCAATCATAGGAAATTGATCCATAACTCATCGATGATAAGGTTCACTTTCGTTTCTTCAAAACCGCCACTTGACGACTATAACCTATAACACGGGTTTCCTACGTTTTCTTTATCTATACTCGCTAGCGTCTCCGCCGAATATTTGTATGAGAAATTGTGCAGCGACACCTAGCGGTGCGTTGAAGAACTAAAATATCTTGTAGTGGTAAATTCCTCGATATTCATAACTGCAGTACCAGGGCCTAAACTGAATAAATCATTTTCATTTTCATATCTCATACAAAGATTGCGAGTGACGATAGCGAGTATAGTTTACGAAAACTGTTGCAAACTCGTGATAGGGGTACAGACCTTAAAGAATAACGCGGCTATAGTAAACAAGAATTGTATCGAATAATAAAAGTTCAATCATACCCACCTTTGTAGGAAACCTTGGTGCTTACTTAACCTTGACACAAGACTGTTTTTATTTTTTGCCGTAAAAGCCGTGTGCCTTGAAGGGAGGTTTAATCGAGAAATCAACATTAATTGTAACAGTGTTTTTGAAGGTTTGCACCTTCACTAATGTTTATTTTCAAACAGTTCTTATACAATCTATAGGTACCTAAGGTAAAGGCACCTATGTTGGACGCGGACCAATAATGGATATTTTTTGTGTTTTCTTCTAAAATTAAGGAAACGCGCAGTATTTTTTTTCTAATGTCAATACCGATCAGCTCCCATTTTAATTGCGGCCATAACGGTTGTTAGTTTCGCGGTGTCATTTGGTGTCGGGAATCGAAATTTCTTACTAGAATCGCGATGCAAGGTACACTTATCATCTTATTTTGTGTCTGGTGTATCGTCGTTGTTTGAAATTAATATTATTTCATAGTTTATCAATAGAAATGCATAACTTTTATAATACAACCCATACTATATATTATCATTTGAGCCTTAAAACACAACACTGGATTTTTACTGGCCATTAATGGTGTCTAAGTAGGAGTAGTGTTTATTTATATTATTTCATTGTACTAAGTACTAAACTGAAATTAAACATTAAATTCTGATTAAGAAAAAAACTTTTTATTTACCTCCAAATCCTTAAGAATTTATGTTTAAAAATAAAGAAACTATAGAGCAAATATGAAAAAAAATCGCTTATACTGTCCGTGACTGGTGACTTTACCTTACTTAACTACTAATGTTATAAATGGGAAAGTATAAATAAATAAATAAATCGGTCTGTCTTTTGAAAATGGATAGCGATAGCCCGAGGTCGATAGAGACACCGTAATAATATTGATATCTTATTTCTTCCTTCTTAATTTTCTTTATATTATTAACTATCATAACAGTTATTTAAACTGCACTTAATTAGAGAGCTCTCATTAAATAGGTACCTACATTAAAATTTATGAGAAATTACATAATACGAATTCGCTGAATGAATGATTAACATTCCGCGAATGATTTCTTTAGTGTTTTCAGATTACTTTGGCTTGATGGTAATCAAAATGTTAGAATTGTGATGCATTCACGAAGACTAGTTAGCTACTACTTAATAAATAAAAATAATGTACCTACTAGTAGTACCTATTTCAAATAAATCGGTTAAATTCGCGAAACTTATGAAACTTCATTCTTTCTTTCTTTAACTCCTTCTTTTCTTAGGGAAATGGGTAATATGTCATTTTATTCACAACCACAGATATAATAATATAAATACAAAATAAAATTAATTTGGATGCATTTGTTTCGCTTACTAATACAGAAAAAGTATTAAAATAATTACTACCTGAAATAAGATCTTGGAGCAAAGAATATAGAATTCCACTTGAAATCTCAGTTGCACTGGTTCAGTCAGTCCACAGTTTCTTTATTTATCACTGAAGATACAATCACGTAATATAATTTAATAAAATAAAAAAAATGAGCGATGGTCGTTCCCACCGCGCCGAGTGCCGGGCTAACACTGCAGCGGAGGCAATCACGTAGGCGTGAATAGGTCCATGCATTGTGTACAGACGCAATTACTTTCTATAATCACAGCATTCACTACTAAAAGACAACATTCGCCACAGACATTAGTATTACAAAATACCTCGGAACAAAACACCTTATTGGAAAAAAATATCATAGAAAAAAATTAATAAACCATAGATAGAAGCAAGTTCCATTTTTAAAATATGGCGCGATTTCACAATTTGATCAACCGGTTCGGTTCTCATTGGTCATCTTATTCAGGCGTTTCCCTAACTTTCTTTGACCTCGATTATGTTTTACGCAGTAGGATCCAGCGTTTTTGTGTCTGCATTTAATGATATTTCGGAACATTGTGAATTAAGTTACTTAGATTTGAACGCTTACCGTCCTTATATGCACATGATTCATTTCTAGCAAGAAGTAGAGATGACTTGAAACGAACCAGATATCTAAAAAACTTTGGATAATTTATTGCTGTCTAGGTATTTGGCTTAGCTTCACTCTCGTAACCCACAAGTGAAGGGTCGCCGTAGGGGTAGGAAAAGTGCAGAATACCCATAAAATTTGAAGTAGCCGATAGGCATATAAGAAAAAGCTTCTAATAACTTTATTTGAGAGTTTTTTGGCGCTTTTAATGGAAGCATCAATCTGAAACATTCATGTACATTTTATTGAAGTCCACAACGCATAAAAATAAATAGGACAGTTGGTAGGCGTAGGTACCCCAAGCCATCCTTTTAGGTACCTCGGTACCAATATACCATGACTAGTAAAATTTGCTTAAAATAAAATTATCTTTATCACCTACCTAGAAAGTACCTAGTACCTAGTACCTAAAGCAATTGTTAATTTGTAGGTAAACTAAAATGCGGTCATTGTTCCCCATTGAATTGACACAAAGGCTGAAGTAACTAAATGTTCGTAGCGCAGATAAATGTTTTCACAACAAAGGCCGCAAAAAATTATACCGAATAATGACTGCATTACAGTTGCGTTCGAAATTGCATGTAACGGGTTGGCCTTGTAACAGATTTGAAGGATTTTAACGAATCTTCAACGCACTCGACACGGAGTTCATGGCTAATCATTTATTGCCAGCTACTGCGTGCTGTAAATTTTATTATATTATGTATCAGATATCTATGTATGTGGGTACCTACCCTTATCGCCAATAATAAAAAAATATTATTAGTTACCTATATATTAGATTAGGAGAATTTAGGGGTGGATCATCCTTATCATTTAGTGGTATGAAAATAATGTTGTCCAATTATCAGAACTACACGATATGTACACAAAATTTCATACAAATAGACTCAGCAGTTTCGTAGGAGTTTGATAACTAACACCGGGACACGAGAATTATACTTTCGTTACAATCAGTCAACTTGTTTCAGATATTAGTCAGACAAATAGACGGACAGACATACGGAGACAATGTTTATATTTTTTTCTATGTAAGCACCGTATTTTTTTACAAACAGATACTTCAATTGCTAATTTCTAAAACGGCTGGACAGATTTTTCACTGGCAGGCAGAAAGCTGATGTTACAAGGAGTTATTTAGGCAATTTTTATTTTTAACACAATAGTCAAGAAAAATGTATGTAGATTTTATAACGGTTTATTTTTTTTCAAGTGTTGAATCTTAGACAATTTTTGTCTTGATCATCATGAAAGACAAAGATTAAATTCGCCTTGTCTTTGTTCTTGAACCTCTGTAAGTTTGACACGATTATTTTCTTAATCTATGGCTTGACATGACAGCATAATCAGCAAATTGTCATTGTTTCGAAAAACAACAAAAATGGCGAACGTTCCATTTCTGGGATTAAGAACACATTCCCAGAAAGTGTGCAGCCTTTACAAGAAGGCTTTACGTAATTTAGAAGCGTTTTATGATAGACGGTAAATATGTCAACATTTAAGTAACACCTTACTCTCTGCTTAACATACCTTTGCCTTTTTGTTACGTAATTTTTTACTAATAACATAACCATATCCTTTATTATTTTTACAGATATATTATGGTCATGAGGCATACGATATTACAGAATAAAATATAAACATTGCTATTTTACTTTACTTGTCATTGATCAGGTGTGATTTATGTGTTAAACATTTTTATTATTGATTTTGTATTCGAAAATTTCGTAGTGTTTAGCTATCAGTTCTTTTGCATTTAGTCCTCTATTAATATATTATCCAGTAATTTACTAGCAGTGTTACTCGGATTCGGCTATGTTTTTTAAGGATAATGATCCGAGCACTGTTAGTTTTTATTATTGTCCACAGGAAATAATTTGACACAAACTGTGTATTTCAAAAATGTATGGTTGTACAGGAATTCACCATTTACGAACATACTACTTAAGTAGATAATTAGTTGGTTGTGTAAAAATTATTGTTGTACACTAATCCCCAGAGCTTTCGCATATTTACACTGTATATTTCTGTTGTAATCATCATCTCTCTTGCAAATCAATAAGTTCATTGTTAGGGTCTCGGTTCAAAACAATTTGGATGGCCTATGAACCTTACAGGAAGAAACTGCCACAACCCCTTTTATAGGACCACCACTTTATAGAACAGGGCATTAGCCTGGATTAAACTAGTTCAGACTCTTTCTCCGTAAACTAAACTTCGCAAACAAACGTAAATGAAACAAAGTTTCTGTTTTGTTTTTTTATACTCAAATTATCATTTTTTAATACTTGAATTAAAGTTATTTGAGAACATATTAATGTTAACACATCACCTACAAACTTTGCATCTTCTTCGTAAATTCACTCACTGTTGGATGCACAGAAGCGTCTTAGCAGTGAATGCATCAGAGTTTTCTAGTGTTCAGACATAATTTTAAATGTTAAAATGAATATGAACCATGTTAGGTTAGGTACTCTGCAAATTCTGACCAAAACTTTGTATGTCATCAAGTAACAGTATACCCTAATATACTATTATATATTACAGACATGTATACCGTTACCAAGCAGTACTCTTGCGTGAGAGGTTCGACAAGAATGCTAAGGAACCAGATATGCGCAAGGCTCTTCAAATGCTGAAGGATGGACAGGAGGAGTTGTTCCTTACTCAGCATCCTATACCTAAGCAATGTAAGCTACTTTTTACTTGTGTACATGTTGCCACGAGATATGAGCGCTCAACAATAATAGTGGGGGTAACTGTGCATGTATTTTATTAGGCTTTGGGCCATACAGACAGAGACAAACTCATAAAATGACTGCGGCAACTCTTGATGTCACAACTAAAAAAAATTGTGGCATGTAATTTTGTCAAATTACAGACTATTTCGGATTCATTTATATGTTTTTGAGTTTTGAAAACTGGAAGCCACAGATAGAAATAAGTAGTTTGTATTTCCAATTCCAGTTGCAACAAGTCCCGGAGGTGTAGCCCATGAGAGAGTGGTCCACCCACCGGACTGGGTGCTGGACTACTGGCACCCGCTGGAGAAAGCCCACTACCCGGAGTACTTCAAGAAACGGGAGGAGAGGAAGAAAGAGTTCCTCGCCATGTGGGAGAAGGAACACGGCAAGCCAGACAAGGAAGAGAAACACCATTGATCAACTGTAGATAATATTGTGAATAGTAAAGTTATGTTATTGTAACACTTGTTTCTATTTATATATCTACACTACTATTATAAAGAGGAAAGATTTGTATTTTTGTGTGCATGTTTGTAATGAATAAAATCGAAAACAACTGCCGGTTTCAAAAATTCACCCTTGGATTGGATGTAGCTTACATCATCAGTGAGTGCATAGGCTAGGCTTTATTTTATCCCCGTACTTCCACGGGAACGGGAACTACGCGGGTAAAACCGCGTGACGTCCGCTAGTATACTATAAAATCCTACGTTATAATTCTTCATTAGCTGTTCCTCGCCAAGCAGGATTGTTCTGTAGGTTAAAAATCTGGTATATTATTTAAATCTACCCACAACTTCACCGTAAAGCACATGGTGTGAAATCATTGTACATAAGTTTTTAGAAAAACTCATTGGTACAGGCGCCGCTGGGATTCGAACTTGCGTCGCTTGCGTAGCAGACTGCTCTAACCCCGAGGCCACCACGGCTCTTCATTATATTCTTATTTCTATTTATTTTCATAAAGTTGTTACAAAGCCCGCCAATATCTCCTGTCAAAAATATTACCCTGTCTTAAAACAAATCAGTGTTCCATGTTATAAAAGAAATGTAACCACCAAGTATAGATAGTAAATTCAGTCACAAATAGGTTAGTAAAATAAAAGTATGAACTAATCAATTAAATAATAGGTCTGTGAATCTTGTATTTATGTATATGGCAATACGGCTAGTGCTGCCCTTTAACAGATCTTGATATGTTTTTTATTAATTAAATACAAAATGTTTTCTCCAGACAGTGGACGCCGCACAGTTGAGATGTTATTTGGGGATCGTTAATAAAAATGTTTTTTTTCGTTGTTATAATTTATTTTGAATAAAATAAAACAATTTTATTATAGAAATATAGTCGAGGTTTCTTGATATCTCCACTTCACGTTATTATTACCATGAGTATAAATACCACAATACAGAACGGAACGCTGCAATTGATACCTTATTATAAATGCAATATGGGTTAGTTTGCTCACACCAACATTATTCTCAAAACATTTAATCCCGTGATCGAACTACACATATATTATACAGGGAGTAAAATCAAACGCATCTTCTGATGTACTAAAATGTACTTTAACATTATTGAAATAAAACAGTATTTCATTGGACTAACATAGACAAAATATTTAGAAGTTAATAAAAAAAATGTAAGTTCAGTTATTATAACTTATGTGAAGTATATAGGATGATACACGCCGGGTCCGAGACGAGTGTCAAATCAAATCAAAAATAACTATTTGATTAGACTTTTGAAAAAGTACTTTCAAATCGTCAGAATGACATAATTATACATGGTACCGCCGGGTACGGAAGGTTGCTTTTACCGAGAAGAATCCTAGTTTTATAGAATATACGTAATTACATTTGAAGTGTTGGACACTTTAGTCTAATTGTGGGTAGTTGTTAATTGTCTAAATTTTAAACTGTTTTAAGATTTTCTTTGACATTGTTTTATTTACAACCAAATACTCCTTATATCTGATTCGTTCCATTACACCAAATTCCAAACATATTGAATAGCTCTTCATTTCCCAGTCATTATAAAATGAACAATACAAAAACTTTTTCTTGACTTGAATATATCCACTTCTACTTCAAGTCCTCGAACAAACCATCAACAATTTATTATATTCAATGCAAATCTCGGTGTAGGTAACGCATGTGAGCTGTGTAATAACATATTGAAAATATATTTATTTGCTTACACTTTCAACTCGACAGAATGCCTTATTTATACAGAAAACCTGTACCGCGATTTTTTGTAGTATTCAAGAACACGAAGGAGTATGTCCCTAGACCACAGACAACTCTCTACTCTGGTCATCATCTTGTTCTACGATAAGAATATATACAAAAACTTAGAAAGAACTAAAGAAACGCGGTCTTTCCCTCATAGAGAACTTTAATTAGGTCATTGTCTTATTGTTATCAATGACTAGCGCGTCTTAAACAAAAGTAACAGTTTCAAAATTTTTATTTCACAGGAGGATACCTTATTTGTAACTACTGTGAGAATAGTAAAATTTTTTTTTTTATCCCGTAATATAATCAGATACTTATTGAAATGACACGCTGGACCGGCCGTAGAATGGCAACGAAATATTTCATATACTTATTATGTAAGTATACATGCTATATCGAAGGGAACTAGTAAAGTCTGAATCTTCATCGGACAAGACATTGTCATCCAAAACACAGCAATTCTATAGTACACCATTTTTTAAATTCACCCGCACCGAGATTATGCATTCACAAATAACATATATTTACAGAGCACGCACTAAACACCGTATATGATACTGTAGGGGGGTTGTGTCAGCGTTCAGTTTCCCCCGAGCGTCTGCCCCCGGCCCCACTGGTGTCCGCCGAAGGCCCCGGCGGGCCCCGTGGGGACCCTGGCCTGGGGAGCCGTGCCGAACCCTCCCACGTACCTCGTGTCCGGGAATATTTGTTTCCTGTTGATCATTACAAGTTTACACAATGGACATAGGAATAATACTATTTATTCAAATTAAATATGGTATAAAAATAGGTTTCGCGATATAAAACCAACCATGAAATTAAGTCTACGCGATTGAATCCACAGGGCACAGCTAGTGCTTAAATAATGGAATTATAAAGAGCCGTTGGGTTGCAAGCGACGCAAGTTCGAATTTCAGCTGAATCTGGGTCAATGATTTCTTCTAAGAACATAAGTGCAGTGATTTACAGTGAAGGAACATCATAGTGCCTGAAATGGCGATGGACCATCTGTAACGTTGGTACTTAATCATCTTCGGTGAAATGTTGGTAATTATTTATTTATTTATTTATTCAATAATTAGAACGGCATAGAATGCCAATTACACTAATCAGACACAGGTATTGCAATATACACATAAAATATAAGATAAAAACTAAAAATAAAATATTAACATTCATCCTTTCTCGCAGAACACCATGCACTCTAACAATAGCTTGTTCCATCCATCATCAAACATTAATATAGTAATATTGTTGCATTGCTACACCTCAGCCCCTTTGGGGACCCTGCTGGGATGGCGTAAGCATATTTATAAAGAGTATGATGTAACTTACAAGAATGTTGGTGGTGTCAATAGTGCTGGGCCACCAAACTCTTGCGGGTACTTGAACAGCAGGAAGAATGCCAGATGCCCAATCAGGATTCCTAGCAACTCCATCACTCCTCTGGAAATGAATAACTCTATGAAAATGTTTTAAAGGCATCCTAAGGCTAATTCTCATTCAACCAGCAAAGTAACTTCAATCTAGTATATTTATGTCCCAAGTAATAGGGGTTGAGCCTATTGTTATAGACTCTGAGTTGTTACTGTTAAATTATAGATGGAAAAGCGCAATATTAATATTTGTCTGACCCAAGGTTTAATTGGATAAAACTCAGGATCTCATGTGCTGCAGTACCATTTACAGGCAGGACATAATCTATGATTTTTAATTTTTATTTTGCTATCATTCTGAGATGCTCATTCTATCTGTAATAAAAAGGTCAGTAATTCTTGGTCAAGAACTCTATAATACTATATCACTGATAGCCAAGCTTGGAGTTGCTCACTGCTTGAATGCAATCGTAATAAATCAGCCCCATTTAAATAAATCACCCTTAAATGCACCCTTAAAAATTGATGCTAGTAGAATGATTTGATTTTGAAATTAAATATTATTAAAAATATTATTAGTTACCCTCCACTAATAACGAGGTTGAAAGCCAGCAGCACCCACGGCAGGTACATGGCCTTGAACCTGGTCCCAAACCAGAAGGAGACCACCACATCCTTGTTCAGCTGGCACCACACATACAACACTGACAGCACCATTGGGTCCATCAGGAACTGTGGACAAATGGAATATTATGGAAGTTGGAACTTACAAGTTATGAGTGGGTGTTTTTAAGTAATATTTTCACATGCTAGAAAATGTTTGTTACTGTGTCACACAAAAGCTACTGATAGAATTTTTATGAAAATCTTAACTCTTTACTATATAAATAGCTTGCTAGCTCTAAGCTAGAGGAAACTTGTATATAAATAAATAATTCTATGACATTAAAAATTGCCAAGTATGTACCCCAGCCAGTAATTGGATGGGCGAGTGTGTGTTAAGCCATCGGTCCCGATTGCCAATTTATCATCTTTGGCAATCATTACAGGTTGGTTGGAGGCCTAAAATAGTCTGACCAGTATACCACAATAGTTTAACCCAGATCCCAGATTTTCCTTGTTAAACGGGTTGCGAAGGACAGATGGCAGTCGCTTCGTATGAAAATCAGGTGATCAGCCACATTGGGTTAATTCAAATGCCGACCTCAACAATGTATGGGATAAAGTCAGGGAGATGATGATGATGATGTAATGAATTGGGCAGATGTGGATATTCTAATAATCCTTAAAAATCACCACATTATAATTAGCACAATCATAGTTATGACATAGTGGGTGCAGTTAGGAGTGGGTAATGAGATTAGGTCATTCATACAGAGATAACAAGGTAATTAAAAAATTTTGCTCCCAATATTTTTATGGCAGTGGATCTGTTTACATACACATGAGCCATTACAAATGTTGAGCTCTCAATGACATTAGTGAGAAAAAAAAATAAAAAAAAGCTTATAATTTGGCATTACAAACAGACACCTCAATTCTATTTATCTGTATTGATGTAGGAAGAATACTTACAGGTAGGTTAACAAGCAGTCCGACGATAACACAGCACACCCAGTTAAATACTAGCATGTAGAAGTAATCGGCTGGTTTCCCGGCAAACATCCCTGTCTCTAGCCTTTGGGAGTAGTTGTACAGGAAGTAGCAGTTTATTAGGAAGTGAAAACCCGTTGCTGGTCGGATTGGGTAGAAGAATAGGGCTGTGATTGGTCGCCATATCTGAAAATTTGGTTTCAAATCAGAAGAGGTTTAACATGTTCACTGCTAACAACGCATCTGTGCATCCAACTGATAGAGGATTTATGAAGATATTAAATGTCAGCCGTTAATGTTAAGAGAAATATGTTATGTGTTAAGGTGAATATTTTTTTGGGACATGTAGATTTCGAGATATTAAGTGGTGCTAGTCGAGAGCCAGATTCTAAAGAGCTATCACCTTAGCACTTCACTTATAAAAATTAACTAAAGTCAAAATTCTCTTCTTGATAATTATGCAATTTTGTGATTGTTTGAAACTGTTTAGACATTCCTGGAACACTTTATGCTAATGACAAAATTCTAAGTTCTTGGAGCCGTGGTGGCCTTGGGGTTTGAGCAGTTGTTTGCTATGCAACTTTGAATCCCAGCGGGGCCTGTACCAATGAGTGTTTAAAAAAACTTATGTACAGTGATTTCACTTCACATGCTTTATGGTGAAGGAAAACATCGTGAGGAAACCTGCATATGTCTGAGAAGCAATTCAAAGACATATGTATAGTGCCTATGATGGCGATGGACTTGCCCTCTGTCACATTGGCACTTAATTATATTCGGTGAAATGAGGGTGTTGTTGTTATAAAACCTCTGCGTGAGCATATATATTGTAAGTTCTTCCAGGATTTGGGTTTTTAAAGAGACTATTTACTCACCTGGAATTGGTAGATGAAAGGGGTGAGGTCCAGTATCAAATGATAGTAATTTAAAATACCAAATCTTCCTAAGATACTAAACACTATCGTGAGAGTCAGCCAGTATCGCGTGAAAAATGGTACGCTGTTGTACCAGTCTTTGAACTCCGACATTTTAGAAGGTCTATATGAACACAAACAACTGTATCCAATGTCTAATCACCAAAATCCCGGGCTGAAATGTATTGGGTCACTATTTCGAACGATTACTCAGGGCAAAATAAACATTTATGACGAAATTCAACTGTCTAATATAAAGTACACGTGTACTTCATGAATTTGTCTAGAAATTTCAATACAATTGAGCAGCAAGCAAGCAGAGGATGGATGAGTTTGTTGTTTTTGACGTAATTTATTGACATTTAGTTTTTTTTAATACTTTAAGTGGTCTTAACATGAATACACGTCTTTCAAATACATTTCTGACCTACCTTATTTGGATATAATTTAATTGGTTCGGAATAAATTATATTTTTCTTGATTAATTGAACGCAATCTTAATTTTATTTTATGTGTACTTCTTTCTTTCTTTTTTTCTATAGATTTTTCCACATTTACTTCGTTGATACTAGTAGTATAGAAGAGGTCAGTATCTTATCATTTTAATGTTGTCATTTCTTGCGTGACACTTGTGAGAGAGATAGCCGGCCGGCTGTTTGTTTGACGTTTACCTATTTTCTTATTTTGATGGAACGTATATTTGTTAACAAATAAATAATGAAGTTAATAATTCAAAGGCTATTTGCGGCTAGCTTACCGTATTCTAGGATAAATCTTGTTAGATTTTCTTCAAATGATGCTCAAAAGACATCGCAGAAATCTGAAGGCGAGCTGCCACAAGGGAAAGTTGAAGAATTAAAAAAAAGTGAGGTTAAGTTTATTTTTATTAAAATTTGAAAAAGTGTGCCTCGGAATTTTAACACTATAGCTTATCTTTTTAGATATCGTAGTAGACAAGTATGGGGCTGTGACAACGTTGAACATCGAGCGGCAGAAGACGAGGAACAGCCTGGATGAAGCCACTCTTAGAGAGATGGCTGCAGCTTTAGATGCCTTCGATGCCGACGTTCAAGCTAAAGTACTGGTCTTCCACGGAGAGGGCGGCTCTTTCTGCTCTGGGTTCGATATTGATGAAATTGGCGATAAAGGATATAACACATTGAAAGATGCTGCTGTAAGATAGTTTTTATTATTCTAGCTTCTGCCTGCAACATACATTATGGAATTAAAGAAATTAATCATTAGTCAAGGATGAATAAGATTCTTATAATTCTATAGGTTCAGTACACTCATGTAGGGTCGGGTCAAAAATAGACATTGAGTTTTTCTGTCAAGAAATTTACAATAAATGCCATGATTATTCACACATTCACACCCCTGTGCCATGGAAAGCAGATTAAGTTATGCCTGATCTCTCTCCGGTCCTGTATTACTGTCCCATCAGAATAGTGGGCTTGTGTTTGCACATCCACTTGTGCACTAAATATCTCCTGCGCAGATGGCTAATCCCCATTGAGATAAGGCCATGACCAAAATTCAGTTAGGAGGTCTTTATCATTATAGACTTTGTCTTATTTCAATGCTGCCAAATTATTATAGTATTAAGACCTTAAATCTTTATTTTTATTTATTTTTACTAGCTGTGCCCTTCAGTTTCATCCGCATAGAATTAACCCTAATGTTTTTTTTTAATAAAAGAAGCTTATTTTACTCCTTGTAAAATTAGCTATCTGCCAGTAAAAGATCTGTTAATATCAGTCCAGCCGTTCCGGAACGGCTGAAGGAGATTAACTGGAACAAACAGACAGAGAAAGTTTTTAAAAATTGGATGTTCATTTTCATTTAGGGAAAAGTTGTTATTTTGGAATTACAAACAGACACTGCAATTTAATTTATCTGTATCTATTTTTATATTCTTTACAGTCACGACTGCTACGGAGACCGCTATGTGACAAGCCAACAATTGCATCTGTATCAGGGTACTGTGTTGCCGAGGGATTTGAGCTTGCGCTTGCTTGCGACTTACGTGTCATTGAAGACACTGCTGTCCTCGGCTGTCTTGGACGGCGATTTGGTGAGTATACTTTTTATTGATTGAAGTTTATTTAATTATTATAGATATATATAGATACTAGATATATATTCTTAAGCGTAGATTTTTGGTAGAAATGTATGTTTGGCTTTACATATAAATTTTAAAAATTTAAAAAATTAAGCTGTGGTGGCCTCGGGGTTAGAGCAGTCGCCTGCTACGCAAGCGTAAGTTCGAATCCCGGCGGGGCCTGTACCAATGAGTTTTTCTAAAAAAATTACTTATGTGCAGTTATTTCACACCATGTGCTTTACGGTGAAAGAAAACATCGTCAGGAAACCTGCATATGCCTGAGAAGTAATTCAAAGACGTATGTATAGTGCCTGAGACGGTGATGGACTCACCCTTTGTCACGTTGGCACTTGATCATATTCGAAGAAATGTGGGTGTTGTGACCCTTCTGGGATGGCGTGAGCATATTTTTGTTTTTTTTTTTAAATCCCTGAACACTTATAAAATATTTGACTTTGAAAACCAGGCAGATACCATTAGAACAAAGGGAATCTTACAAGAACTGCCTATGCACACAGCAGTAGAAATGACCACGCTTGCAGTTGACCTCCCTGCCCGCAAAGCTACTTCCAATATAGTTGTGTGTAATAATTTACAGGTGTACCCCAGGGTTTGTATGGTGCTCGACGCCTCACCTCCCTGATCGGTCTGTCCAGGGCCCTGGACCTATTGATGACTGGCCGTCTTATATCTGGCACTGATGCTCACCACATAGGCTTGGCATCCAAACTGACATCAACTGGCACAGGTATTGTGATGCACCTATCAAAATATACTTCTAGGGGGTGAATGTAGACTTAGTAACAAATAGTTGAATAATAAAATACTTAAAATAGACCAATCATATAAATTGCCTAAAG
The DNA here is from genome assembly GCA_929442735.1 of Watsonalla binaria. Taxonomy (NCBI): domain Eukaryota; kingdom Metazoa; phylum Arthropoda; class Insecta; order Lepidoptera; family Drepanidae; genus Watsonalla; species Watsonalla binaria. The sequence continues at coordinate 3,122,351 of OV838941.1, forward strand.
TGGATTATTAGCTTCTACTAGCAAATAATTGTCTTTCTTTCTTTTTTAATATTGACGAGCTTAAGTACAGCTCCCAAATAATGTTTAAGTAGGTACAGAGCCGTGGCGGCTTTGAGGTTTGGGCAGTCGCCTGCTATGCAAGCGACGCAAGTTCGAATTCCAGCGGGGCCTGTATCAATGAGATTTTCTAAAAAACTTATGTACAGTGATTTCACACCACGTGCTTTACTAATGGGACCCTACTACTAACACTACTACTTCACTGTCTGTCCATTCGGCACCAGGCTGCCATGATAGCTAGATTAGATAGATTCTTAGATACTAACAAAATCGAACAAATTAAATATTTGCTAGGGCGTGATTATTTTTTGCTCGTTTGTAACTGTATACTCCTACGAAATATTTGTATGCGAGTCGGAATTGCATTTGACCGGTTTTTAACTCTATAAAATTAAATTAAATTATTTTTTATGACAGCATTGGGTGAAGCTGTAAAACTGGCGAAGTCTATGGCTAAGTTCCCGCAAAACGCTTTGATAATGGACAAGCTGGCGGCTATCAACTCCCAGCTCAATCCTAATAGCGAAGAGAGCATGCGTGACGAAGCTGTCTTCACCAGCATGCTGGGGAATGCTATACAAGACATCAATGAAGGAGTCAAGAAATTCCAAGGAGGTATGGGCTGTCGTAGATAATACACCATAAGCACAGTATATATACCTATCTAATATATAAAAGAGCCGTGGTGGTCGTGCGGTTTGAGCAGTCAGACGTCAGACGCAAGTTCGATTCCCAGCGGGGCCTGTACCAATGAGTTTTTCTAAAAACTTATGAGCAGTGATTTCACACCACGTGCTTTACAGTGAAGGAAAACATCGTGAGGAAACCTGCATGTGTCCGAGAAGTAATCCAAAGACGTATGTACAGTGCCTGAGACGGCGATGGACTCACGTTGGCACTTAATCATATTCGGTGAAATGTGGGTGTTGTTGTTACAACACCTCTGCTTCCCCTTCGGGGACCCTTGTGGGATGGCGTGAGCATACTTTATATGTATGTACAGCCAACCGAAGCTCTGTGCCTTACACATACATATAACCATGTATACTTTGATAATTTCGTTTGAATAGGTATCGGCAAACACGGCAAGTTCTACAGACTGTCAGAGATGCCTGTCAAGGACTGGGAACTGGAGGACACCATGGAGGAGGTGACCGTTGAACTCAAGCCCGGAGCCAAGAGTGACGACAAGACTCCACGATAGACTGGGCAATCATCTAGATCTATACAATATACTAGTCTACGTTATGTGCCGTCACAAACTATGAGCGCGCAGCGGAATGTTGCGCATGTTTGCATTCAACCTTAACTAACTTGACACTGCGTTATCTAAAAATTTTACTACAATGTCCATTTGCATTAAAGAGCAACCTGATGTAAGCCGCTCCACGCTCGTGTCCAGCGACAAATGTGGAACAAACATCCCAGAAGGGTCCCCGAAGGGGTAAGCAGAGGTGATATAACAACAACACCCATATTTCACCGAATAAGTGCCAACGTGACAGAGGGTGTGTCCAGTCTTATGTATGTCTGAGAAGTTATTCAAAGTCGTAATATGTATAGTGTCTGAGAAGTCGATAGACTCGCCATCTGTCACGTTGGCACTTAATCATATTCGGTGAAAAGTGGCGTTGTTATTTCATCACCTCTGCCTACTCCTTTGAGGAATACAGGCGTGAGGATATGTATGTAAACTTGACTTGAAACCTACATAGTTAAGTCGTGACAAGTATTTTTTATGAGTACCTACTCAATAGTCGTTAGCAGTTCAAGATTATCTCGATGAAAAATCCATCTGTTCCGTTATCATTTGTCAATATGGACAAATCACATAGTTCCTTCATAAGTAAGCTTTTTTATTGAGTTTTAAGTTATTTTTTATTTTGTTGAATATAACATCTAGTCGTTAAAAAACTGTGTTATTTAAGGATGAAGGATTTTTCAAATTTTGATGGCGTGAAAAATAGTCTATCGCCTTTCAAGATCCTAAATAACCATAATTTGAAATCTTTAAGGTTACTGATAAATATTTCCAGTATTTAAGATTGGTTTCTTCTGTAAGCCTAGACAAAGTAACAATCTCTAGCGTTTGCGTTAATAGAAACGATTAAAAGTGTATTTATTTATTTATTTAGTTGCATCAACAAGGTGTACATTAACAAATTCTTCGAGGGCAATAGACAAAATAGTTACTTAACAAATGACACCTCAATTATAGATACAAACAACAATGCCATAGAAAAAAAAAACAGTATGATATGAATAAAATGAGTAAATATGATTAAAACCAATTACATAGAAATGAGTATAAGTTTAAGATATTAATTAAATTAAGTTGAGAGAACTTGTTCAATGCTGGCCCTGAACCTGCCGATACGATTTGAGAAGACATCAATTTCGTGATGTCTTACCAACCCGTACGCATCGTCATTATGGCCGGCAATGGGAATACTACAGTTATGAAGGGCATTATAAGAGTTTACAATCCTATTCAAAGGAGAATGATGACCCAAGTTCGTGCGAGCAGTTTTACTAACAAATGGTGTATATTTACCTTTCCTTGGAAGTCTCCTAGGAATAGATATATTGATTTGTGATAAAAGATTAGGAATATGTATGGAAACAACATAAATCAGTCACGTGACATATGTCATTCCCGTACATTTTGTATCGTTCCTACTAGCGAAGCGTGCGGTTAATGTTACTTTGTCTACAGGGCCAGATCAGAATAAATTATTTCATACAATTATTATCATAATTTATAACATTTCACACCACGTGCTTTACGGTGAAGGAAAACATCGTGAGGAAACCTCACCATCTCGGCACTTAAAATCGTATTCGGTGATATGTGTGTTGTTGTTACAACTCCTTGGGGACCCTTCTGGGTTGGCGTGAGCATATTTATTCAACATTAATACATACATAGGTACTTTGTTCCGTCACGAGTAAGGAACGCGCAGCGAAAAATAGTAGGTATACTTATATGATATGTTTTTATTCGCCTCACACCATACATATAGACAGAGACAGGCTCATAAAATAACTACTACCCATTAATAGGTATTCGTTCTTAACCCGTACGGGACATGTACCATTTTTTTTTAAAAAGAGGGTAGTTGTAAAATAAAACAAAAATCGACCTTAATAGTATTAGAATAAAGTGTATAATTCATTTAAACATCAGTAATCCCCTTCTCTGCCTGGTATTTGTAATGCAGCTCTGAGCAGTCCTCGTTGGAGATGTTCACCCAGCCCTTGTCGCTGATGTGGTACACGCGTATCACACCGCCGGAGTAGGCGTCGCGGTGAGTCGCGTGGTAGATTGCACGACGACCGAGTTCTAACAAGAATTATTATATTAAAAACAGTATAGAATTTTTCATCATTAATCTAATGGTCACCTGTGCTAAGTACTGCAGAACCTGAGGTTCTGGATTCGAAAACCAGGTCGGGCAAGTATTATTGGGTTTTTGAAAAGTCTGTTAATATGTGGATAACACAAACACCGTCCCGGATAGAAATACACGTTTATTGGCTTTTTTCAATCTCAATATATACCATAGACAATCTATGTCAGACATATAGTTGACAATCTCTGACTAGCCTGAATACAGAATATACATCAGTTTACTGTCTGTATTTCTCCAGTAATCCCCGCCCCCTATTACATGGGACATAACTGGTGAAATGTTGGTGCCGCTGCTTACCTCTTCATAGAATACTGGCGTGAGCATAATCTATTCAACTATACAGATTAATAAAATTGAAGTGTCTGTTTGTAATTCCAAAATAATAGTTTTTGACTAAATGCATATGAAAGTATACACGGTACTGACATTAAAAAGGAATTTTGACTAAACCTTTCTGTATGTCTATCTGTTTGTTCCGGCTAATCTCCGAAACGGCTGGACCGATTCTAACGGGAATTTTGACTGGCAGATAACTTGTACAAGGAATAACTAGGGCAAATTTTTATTTCAAAAAAACATTATGCATCTGTGATGACATCAAGACTTACCCTGTGCATCCTCATCAGTGAGATCCCACTTGTAGCCGGAGTCGAGGACACCGAACGCATACACTGAGCCAGAGCCCACTGAGAATACTTTGCCCGGAGTGCGGGTCCCTTCACTGTCCACATAGTACAACTGGGCTCCCTGGGGACAAATTGTTTTCCATATATACAGTAAAATAACATTTAAGTGTCTGTTTGTAATTCCAAATTAATAGCTTTCCCTAAATGCATACGGCAGTATATACATGACTTAAATTAAACATAACTCTTAAAAAAAGTCTGTTTGTTCCGGGTAACTTCTAAAACGGCTGGACTGATTGTATCGGGAATTTTAATGGCAGATAACTGATGTGACAAGGAGTAACTTAGGCTATTCAGGGGTGTGCATTACATATAAGTAGATAAGCAGCGCTTACCATTTGTGATGACTGAATACACTTGTGCCATGTGTATTTGTGTCTATACCAAAATGTATGTACCTACGCGCCACATTGGTATCTACTTAACCTACCTACCTACTTATTGCTTATGCGCTCTGAAAATCAAATGCAAGCGCCTGAGGCGTCTACTGTTTAAAAAAAAATGACACGTCTACGGGGGTGGAACTGAGGGACTACGAAAGATAATGTTACCCGTTTGTCGATCCCGGCAAGCATCATGCCCATACTGAGTCCCATGCCCTTGTAGTTATAGACCATATTGGCCATCAGCTTGCTGGCCGCCGCCACTGAGATACGTTCGCGGTTGCGCAGCTCGTACAAGCGACATTGCTTCGCTAACACTCGGTCCCAGTACACGCAGTCTGCTGCCCCGCCAGCCAGAGTGCCTGCACACAGAAAAATATTGTCACGCATTTGATTTTTATGCATTATTGAACGCACATTCATCATTAGCAGTGAACGCATTAACATGTTCACTGCTAACAATGTGTATGTGTGTCCAACTGTTAGAGAATTACGAAGAAGATATTAGCAGTGAATGTGTTAATGGGAATGTGTTGCTTGTGGTACGTAATGTGATAATGTCATCCAATATTAATTGGTCTTGTAGTTGATTATGTATTAATATTTGCGAGTGCCATACCTAGCAAGTAGTCATTGATCTCCACAATTTTCTTCATGGACTGAGAGCCAATGAACTGGCCACCAGTGGCTCGGGAGTCCACTGCCAGGAGCACTCCACCCTGGAATTATAGTTCATGTATGTAGTACACTTGGTCAAGTATGTGATGTAATAGTCTTCACCAGCATCAATATAACTTATTATTCATGTTTGGATAGTAGATAATAAGGAAACAGCTACTCATGTGACTCATGTGGAATGGGAGCACTTGACTTAGAGTACAATTGACTGACTAAAGAGACTGAACCATGACAAGTGGCCGTCATACTAAGAGAGTATTTACATACTTTTTTAATATTAAATAGAGAAATTTGTTGTTGTGTGTATGTCACCAATAAAATGTCTTTATGTATGTTTTTGTATCTATAACATATTCAATACATTGTTAGCAACTACATACATAAATTGTAAGTATTCTATTTATGAATGAGGATGGTTACAAGGGGAAATGTTGGATGGATTGTGCGAAAGGTGCTATTATGGTTAGAACGGGAGTGAATACAGATATGACGGCAGCTAGAGAGAGACTAACTAAGCAGAAGGCTAGAATTAAGTATGACAACTTGCTTTGAAATGTTTCGGCACGCTAGTGTTCAGAATTATTATAAAGAACCTGCTTACCTGGTATCGGAATCCAAGTGTGGTCGTGCCATGATCGAATTCGATTTTGATGTCTTTTCCTGTCTCGTCCTTGGAGTTAAACTGCGCCAAAGTGCCTACGGGCTAGAGGGAGAGAATAAAAGTTTATTAAACAAGTTCTAAACGTCTATTTATGAATGTTTGGACACTGTAACCTGTACTTACGTTAGCAAAGGGTGGCAGCGCGAGCTGAGCATTATTTACGAAGTTCTGACTAAATCCCATCACGTCATTTTGGAAAGATGCTAGGGCGTCCACGGGCTTCAAGTTAATTTTCTCATCCAAACGACAGTAATCCAGAAGAGCCATTTTCACTAATTTATTTTCACAAACTTTTGTTGAATGTTGAATGACAAGCGAATTCTTCAAAAACGCCGATTTCACCGTTCAGTTGACATGTGTCAAATTTATTTGACAGGTTTTGTTTAAGTTGCTTTCACGAAAAATTACAATTTAGTAGAGTAGTATTTTTACAGATGTAAATTGCAGTACACAATGAAATTTTCAGGTTAATGTCTGTTAGTGAATACTTACTGCAATTAATTCAATCAGCAGTCAAATCAATCAAAAATCAAATCAAAAAGTTTTATTCAATATAAGGGACACTTGGAACACTTATTGAACGTCATTTTTCTTACGTTAACTTAAGTAAATTTACTACCGTTTCCAAAAGTAAGCCTGTCAGGAGAAGAAACGGCGAAACAAACTCCCCGGTTTTTTTTTTTTTTTTTTACATGTGTCCCTTCTATATACATAGGGTTGTTTAAGTACATTTCAATGGAAGAGTGAGCAACTCATTGCCCTGTTTGGCTATCATCAATATACTCAGTTACACTATAATATGCTTTTTCACAAAGTTTCTGTTTGATGCTTGCCTTAAAACTTAAAAATGGTAGTTCACACATTTTTAATGGTAGTTTATTGAAAAGGCGTATACTTTGCCCCACAAAAGAATAGAAGTAATATTTTATGTTTATTTAATACTTTCCTCGTAACTGTTAGCAGTTAAGGTCTACTCGACGATAGGTGGCGCTGTAAGTACATACAAATAAAAGATTAAAATCATTATACACAAAAATTACCATCTTCATAAAGATTCATGGAAGTTAGAAAGGTAGGCTATTTATTTATTCGAAATAATCATGCGTAGTAGTATAAGAGCATAGAAAAAAACATAAATAAAAGCACTTTACAGTATATCGTGCAGTTTAAATAAAATTACCTAGATAAATATACCTGCCTACGTTTTCTACCCACCCTTTTAGAGAAATCACTAATAAATGCCCATTAAGCATTGCCTTAATTTCAAGGAATCCAAACAGAAGAATAATGAAATTCACCGAACACAAATGTGTGCCTAATAAAATAGCGGATACTAACCTGTGGTTAGGCCATGACTCAGAATTGTTAGATAATATCTTATTGGCGAACGGCGATACGAGATCTTTACTGAAGCACTGTCATTATATTAATACCATGCAAGTTATTGCCTCGGCTTTATTTTTAAATTGACTATCTATTTATTATATGGCTCTTACAATAATAATTGTAGTCTATTAAAATTAGATCAAAATGACCACGAATGAATCTTGCCCATGAATAAAGTCTAGTTAAGTGGCAACCCAGTTGCATAGCAAGCATTAATTACTGCAAGGTAAATTGTGTGACTACGATCTTAGGATAAAAAAAATAATTTAAAAAAAAGTTGGTTGTTTGTTGTATGACATAAAAAAAACGAGGTGAAGAAGTTAAAGAGGCTTTTGGTCAGTGGAAACGCATAGTACCTAAGAATGTAGTAAGTAACACAGATTAAAAAGAAAATCATTTTTGAAGTTGCCAGAGACTATAATTGTTTATCCATAATGTATCGTGCTAGCCGTTTATAATTATATATTTGTTTTATTTATACTTGCCCTGACGTGCGGTAGAGTCGTGAAGGTCTGTGGTCACGACTGGCCTAAACTCGGGCCTAGCCCTCCTAAATGATAGCCGAAATTCATAATTGCTACTTTTCAGGGATCAAAGGGATTCGGGCTGCATTCACACCGAAATGTTAAAAGTAGTTTGTGGGTAATCTTAATATCGTACTAATTTGTTTAATAATGTTTTCTGTTACTAAAGTGTTTAATCGCGTTGACTTATATCGTAACACAAATGTAATTTTATTATAATTAATTCAAAAACTACTGTGCCGATTTCATAAAATCTTTCACCATTAGAAAGCTACATCATCAGCGAGTAACATAGGCTATTTTATCCCCGTACTCCCACGGGAACGAGAACTACGCGGGTGAAACCGCGTCACGTCCGCTAGAAGTATATAAAAGCCAGCGTTAAAAATCAAAGAATGACAAACTTTTCTTAATACGGTGTAACATAACAAAAATTCCAGAATGATTAGCACAAGTTAAGGCACTGTAGCGCGTAATCCCCGCATGAGATGTGGTGGGGAGTTAGTCCGCCGCTAGTTCCCATAGGAACATCGAACCGCTGAAAGATCTCCTGACACGCGATATTGGAGTTTTGGTGGCACGTAGGGTGACCAACGATTTAATACTCTACCGGATTTTAGATTTAGTTTTGTCAGATATCAGACGATGTCTTCTATTGAGCGTTATTGTGCAGTGTGGAAATGTGGCCAGCCTCCTTGGCATACTCCAGAGAGATACCGATTTGCGTCAAGTTTTTTATTCGTACCTCAATGTACCTATTAATCAATACAGGTGCATGAAAATATAGGTACAGTACTTACGTAGAAAATTCTCCATCTGTCTGCCTGATTGTTCTGGCTAATCTCCGAGACGGACTGATGGATCGATTTTAACGAGACTATAGTATTAGAATAGGTATATTTTAGTAACTTACGCTACTTTTATTTCAAAGTAAAAATATATTTATGTGTGTAAATTTTTTTTGGTTATCCTACGCGGGTAAACTGCGGGGTACAGATAGTAAAATATTCGGTTTTTTTTTATATAAATTATTGCTTTATCCAAAAACTAGTCTCCTTTGATTTCAATTACTTACGAATTTATCCAGAATCTAACTGGTATATCCTTAAGAATGTAACCTCATGGTGTCACCAGTGCATTAGTTTAGTGAGGCCCGCGGCCGTCACAGACATTCCTTCAATAATCACAACACACTATTTTGACAATCAAATTGTTTAAATTGGTGTGAAACATCATTTTAATTCGGATATTATTATGATACTAGTTTAAGCCCGTGAATTTGTCTGTGAACGTTTCTTTGTTGTGATCAAAGTGAAATCAAAATCAAAAATTTATTCATTGGATTAGACTTTTTACAAAGTACTTTCAAATCGTCAGAATGACATAATTATACAGGATTATACATGCTACCGCCAGGTTCGGAAGGTTGCTTTTACTGAGAAGAATCTGGCAAGAAACTCAGTAATTACTCTTTTCAAAAATAATATTTTTTTTTAAAATACAAAATAAATAGCTTAAGAAAAATAAGCCCATGAACACAGTTCCAATGCACAAATGTCGATAAATATTACCATACACAAAAGTCTAGTATTTCTACTTAATATCTTAAATGTGTTGCTTGAGATTGAGATGACAAGCAGTACCGATCACAAGTATGACGAATGCCAGCCATTGATATTATGTATTCAGCAAAATATCACGAACGAATAAAAATGTTCACAAATATAGACATATTTTATACTCACGCCTGTATTCTCCGAAGGGGTAGACAGAGGTGGGTAGGCAGAGGATGACTAATTATTTTATACCCACCTTTCGCCAGTTATATTTCAGTTACATGTACCTTTGTTGTTCAGTGCCTCTGCATACCTAATTATAAAAAATCTTGGTACTAGTTCTATGGGAATAAAACAAATCGGGAGATACCATGTTAATCGGGAGCTAAATAAATATTCCAGATATATTTAACTTTTTTATTCTTCACACCTCAACCTTAAAATATAATAAGTTTCACAACCAATAACTTTTAAATGCATTTACATTACCATAATAAATATTTTTTTAACAAACATAGGATGGATATGTGCCGAGTTCATTCAGTGAACATAGTGGGGGTATTTACGAATGTGTTTCATTCACACAATACACACACAGAGACAATTTATCTATGCGTCAAACTCGACGTTGGTTTCATCATTTCATCATGTCATAGGAAATTGATACACAAAAATGATAAGGTACAATTTCGTTTCCTTAATACGTACACCCCACAACGAGTGCGACGCTGAGAAATCTTAGTGAACAACGCGGCTGAATTGAAAATAATTATGAAAAAAGTCTAATACAAATATTTTTTTAACAAGTATTTGATTTGGAGTTGAGAGGTCTAATTTACGTATAGATTGAATTAAGAAATCATATATGTAGTTAAATGTTTATATATTAATATTACGTAACTAGCTCATGTAACCTCACACACTTCCCATCCCAGCCATCCACAGTGATTGTCTGTAACAAGTAAAATACCTCAATTAATGTTTGTTATCATCTCCCTGGCCTTATCCCATACATTGTTGGAGTCGGCACTTGATTCAACCCGATGTGGTTCCATTTTAGTCACAATCAACTTATTAACTCCTTGTCCGTTATGTGCGCCTGGTACTTCGTGTACCATATCATCATCTCCCTGGCCTTATCCCACACATTGTTGGGGTCGGCACTTGATTCAACCCGATGTGGCTGATCACTTGATTTTTATATGAAGCGACTGCCATCTGACCTTCGGAACCCCTTTAACGAGGAAAATCTGTGATCTGGGTTAAACCAGCTGTCAGACTTTTTTAGGCCTCCGACTGACCTTTAACGATTGCCAAAGATGATAAATTGTCAATTAATGTTTTTCATCGACACGAGAGGAAGTGTAGTCAAAGCGTCCAAAGTAGGATGGACACTAAAAATCAAATCAATGATTTCACACCACGTGCTTTACGGTGAAGGAAAACATCGTGAGGAAACCTGCATATGTCTGAGAAGTAATTCAAAGTCTTTTTCCAAACCACGAAGCTTCAGCCGAACGTTCGCTAAGTTCCTACCAAGGTTCGTGTTCGTACGAAGAAGACTTGAAAAAATATGCTCACGTTATCTCCAGGTCCTCGAAGGGGTAAGCAGAGGTGTTGGAACATCAACACCTACATTTCACCGAATATGATTAAGTGTCAACGTGAGTCCATCGCCGTCTCAGGCACTATACATACGTCTTTGAATTACTTCTCAGATCACTGTATGTACATAGGTTTTTAGAATTTTAGTAAAACTCATTGTTACAGGCCCCGCTGGGATTTGAACTCGCGTCGCTTGCCTAGCAGGCGCTCAAACCCCAAGGCCAAGACTATTTATATTTATTACTTATATTCTTTAATTCAATTATTAAATGAAACTATTTTTTGGATTTTCGTTTGTTTTCGGAGGAAAAGAGTAGACTTGTTAACCTCCGTCAAGATGACGTGAAAATTTTTGGAGTGCCTAGTGCGACTTTTCTTAAAATCCCCGTCACAAGTCATCGCATCATGTCATCTTTAGGCCGACAGACGGCGCTGTTTCGATCCTGTTCAAATCTGCGTTAACGTCGACGCGGTGACTTGTGACGGCGGCAGTGAAAAACTCGCACTATGCCCTCTGTATTGACACTTGGCCCCAGAATTTGCTTATGCGTTTTTTTTGTATGGAAACCTAAAACTTCATACACTCGCCGCTTGGGGCGCTTTTTAACGTTCACATAGGTGTGAAGGAATACTCACAACAATTAGTTTATCCGCTGTGAATTCCCTCACGATTGTAGACTTGCGACCGTTGGCTTCGGTCTGCGTGTGCACCATCGTGTTACCTTCCAACACTATCATCGACCGCACCTACAATGTTAGTTAATAAGCTACTTGCTCTCGTTTTACATACATACATACATATGCTCACGCCTGTATTCCCCGAAGGGGTAGGCAGAGGTGTTGTTATCACAACACCCACTTTTCACCGAATTTGATTAAGTACCAACGTGACAGATGGTGAGTCTATCGCCGTCTCAGGCACTATACATACGTCTTTGAATTACTTCTCAGAAATATGCAGGTTTCCTCACGATGTTTTCCTTCACCGAAAAGCACGTGGTGTGAAATCACTGTAGAAAAGTTTTTTTAGAAAAACTCATTGCTACAGGCCCCGCTGGGATTCGAACTTGCGTCGCTTGCGTAGCAGGCGACTGTTCAAACCCCAAGGCCACCACGGCTCTTACTTGTTTTATTTTCTATTATCTATAAGTTTATATACATACATACATACGCTCACGGCTGTATTCCCTGAAAGGGTAGGCAGAGGTTTTGTAATGATAACACCCACGTTTCACCGAAGATGATTAAGTATCAACGTGACAGACGGTGAGTCTATCGCGATCTCAGGCACTATACTTTTCAGACATATGAAGGTTTCCTCACGATGCACTTGAAAGTTTTTTAGAAAAACTTGCGTAGCAGGCGACTGCTCAAGCCCCACGGCAACCATGGCTCTTTTATGTCATAAATCTCAAGCTATTTAAATAATAACTGACTGATATATCAATCAACGCACAGATCACACAGACGTTCGAAATCCGCTATTTATATATGCTTTTATTAAACTTGCAAATGTGTGAATTTTGAAATATTCTATCGATACGGGATCAATACGGGACATACAGACAAACGGAGACGGACATGCAAGGAAGCGCTAACTCCTGACGGGACCTGTATCTACAGCAGAATGTAGTCAGTCGGCAATGCATCACTATAACATCGCACCCTCAGAACGATAGGGGCTCTTACCATAATTTTTTTTTTGGAAATCGTAATCACGATCGTCAGGTTTGAATTTATAACTTAAGCAGTAATAGAACTCGTGACAAGCGGGCTGGGACTTTTCTCGCTCAGAGAATCAGCATTGCTATTCATCGTGGCAATGCTGCCAGCCTTCTTGGCACGATCCCGAGAGACACCGATTTGGGACAAGTTTTCTACTTGTAATTAGTTTTTAGTTACCTATTTATTATCTTAGTTTGATATTAATAAATCTTATAAATAGTTTTAAGTATCATAATTATAACATATAATGAAATCAGTAATTATCAAAATTAATCAATCTTGAATACGATGTCGTTGAATGTACGATGTCAATAAGTGTTAAATAAAATTTCCACAAAGTCCAAGTTCTATTTTCGCTATAAATAGTACATTTGATACAATATTAAATAAAATACATTTTTTAAAACTACGCGTAGATTTACATTTTGGTGCGTGTCTTATGATCTTAACATAATTATTTTCGAATTGAATATTTAGATACATACTTCAAAAATATAAAACATTATTTTCGTAAATTTTCGAGTTGAGACCCTATCCTTCAGAGAGTGCGATATATACAGCTACCTTATTTGACCCAGATCCAAAATTAGATCAAGAGATCCCATTATGCCCTATATACTCTCTTAAATATAGGATCAAAGTGGCATACCTTGGTCCCATCAGGTTTATCCTCATCGAACTCCACGCCGGGAATGAAGGAGATCTTAAAGGTCCTGAAGGCGGAAGTCATGGTGAAGAGATACGAATCCCCATCCTCCTTGGACAGCTCACACACAGGTGACACTGAGCCAGCTATCTTACGAGGGAACAACCCTACACCTGTTTGATTCAAAATATCGTTATTTGATTAGAATTTTAACAAAGTACTTTTAAATCATTAGAACGACATGATTATATATGCTGCCGCCAGGTTCGGAAGGTTGCTTTTACTGAGAAGAACCTGGCATGATAAGTACCTACCTTAATGATATATAATCATTAAGGTAGGTACTACGTATAACCTATATATATAAAAATGAATTGCTGTTCGTTAGTCTCGTTAATACTTGAGAATGGCTGGACCGATTCGGGTGATTTTGGTATTGATAAATTTGTTGAAGTTCAGGGAAGGTTAAAACGGTGGGAAATATGATGTGACTGACTGACTGACTGACATAGTGATCTATCAACGCACAGCCCAAACCACTGGACGGATCGGGTTGACAATTGGCATGCAGGTAGATGTTATGTCGTAGGCATCCGATAAGAAAGCATTTTGACCCCCAAGGGGATATAATAGGGGATGAACGTTTGTATGAAACTTTGTCAATTTTAAACCGATATTTTCACCCAATCGTCAGCAACTCGTTTCCCCATCAAAAATACAAAATTATTTATTCATCAACCAGGTTGTTTACAGTGTTTAAGTGGATGGGGTTACCTTTTAAGTATAAAAATACCTGTGTTAGGGAACCCCGCTCTTCCATAACAATTTCATGTTAACTTCATCAAAGTAGTCAATAACATCCATCAAAAGCGTCAGACACTGCTTATTTAATTGTATTGTAATGAATTTATTGTACGTACATAATTGTTTGTTTAAAGAAGTTTAAAGTCCATTTTAATTATTAAACTATACTGAGCTTCGAGGTCGGTAGTTAAATGCTGTGAATAATTTCATTTACTTTGCAAAAATAATTGGGTTGCCAATTAAATATATTTAGCAATCGTAGTTATAAGTCTAAAGGCTCTGTTTTTAGGTTAACTGCCGATTTTAGCTCCATACTTATTTACCTACTTCACGTACTGGCGTTCAAAGATACTAATTGTATAATTTAAATAATACTAGCGGACGTCACGTGGTTTCACCCGCGTAGTTCCCGTTCCCGTGGGAGTGCGGGGATAAAATATAGCCTATGTTAATGTAGCTATCAATTGCTGAAAGAATTTTTCTAATCGGTCCAGTAGTTTCGGAGCCTATTCAATACAAACATACATACAAATCTTTCCTCTTTATTATATTATTAGGCATAGATTAATTTAAGTTCAGAATAACTCATGGTTATTCAATGATTATGTTACACTAAGCACTTACCAATAAACTGGAGGTATTCGTCGAAGTTTTCCGATGTTGTTAACTTGTATTTTACATTTAAGTAAGGATCCATGGCTTGCTTTGTCTTCTAACTTAGTAAAGACTTATAACTTCTAATTATGTAAAGAGCACTGCAACTAAAACAATTACTGAAGTTGTCACGCAATTTGATCTTCCTGAAAAGTAATACATTTTTAATGAAAAGTTTATTTAACCAAACATTTATTGAAATAAATTAAAGGGAACCTTGAGAACACAAGTTGAAATTACTTAAGTATTCTGACCACTGGATTACCTACGTGCAGCGTTGCCAACCCTACGTCTTTTCACGTAGATCTACGTTTATTGGGCCTGTCTTACAAAGCTAATTACAGTCGAATATCTACGAATTTTTTAACAAATTTGCGAAACAGCTCTCATCAGGCTAAATGGACAAAATTACTAGTAGGTACGTAACTATACCTTCGCGCAAAAAGTTTACATTCCGTTTTATGACTAACGCACACTCAGTTCGTCTTGTCACATAACATTAATAAGTACCTACTAACTGCGACTCTGTTTATTTTAATCTATTTCTATAGGTATTTTGCGACCAATCTGTTGAAACCTACACGAATAATTGCAGTCTGATGAAAGTACTTTAGATCTACGAATTTTTCATAGGCTATTTTTACAAATTCTACGTTTTATACAAATACCGTCTACGCTTTTTAAAAAATCTGAGCTGGCAACACTGTCTACGTGTGAAATTTTCTTCATATTTTTTTATACAAGAAATATGGAGCATATTGAGCAAACTCGCGCATACCGAGCGAGCGCGACAGTACATTTGCAGTATTGTTGACGATATCGGATATTTTCCTCGTGTTGTATGGGAATGTAAAACTTCCTACAGTTCACACACGTTCCCATACAATATAAAGATTGTCTTTATATACGCAGGCGATTTCATCAACGTCAATAAAATCGGGTATCTCTTAGGGTACGGTTAACCCCACTACTTTCGCAGAGCGCCCATTACTACGGCACCTTTATATATACCCAAGTGCTTGATATGTATATTAAGTTTGACTTTGACAAGTGATATTAGCTGTCCAACTTATCGTTCAGTCACTTCAACCCTATCTAATCTAATCTGTTTAAACTCAACTGTAGGATGTAGGAATGAGTGTTTACAAAATAACATGATGATTGCCGACCAGAAGCTTAGTTTCTCGGCAATTTTTTTTATAACCATGTTCCACTGGAGAGGAATATAATATTATACCTACTTTTACATAATAAAATACTAACTAAATCCAAGCATTTAAGAAGAAATTACACATAATAATATGCTCACGCCTGTATCCCATGAGGGCATGCAGAGACCACCGTTTACGATATGCTACGATTCTTAAATACTTCTTTCGCGAGAAATATAATCCTGAAACTACTTATTCCATGGTTTGAGCCTCAATTTTGGTATACAGGATCAAGACGTTTTAGGTACACTTTTTGCCATAGAGCATCGGCTGGTGGTACGTATCAATCTATATAAATATACAGATAAATAACATTGAGGAGTCTGTTTGTAATTCCAAAATAACAACTTTTCACTAAATGCATATGAAATTATATACAGTACCGACATAAAAAAAAAACAATTAAAAAAAAATCTCCGTCTGTCTGTTTGTTCCGGGTAATTCTTTGAAAAATCGGACCGATTTCAACGGGATTTTTCTGAAAGATAAAGTAACATGGGCTACTTTTATTTAAAAAATCACAGATAGGGTTCCGCGGGATTACAAATTAAATCAACGCTAGTGTAACCGCAGGTCACAGCTTATTAACAACGAGACAGTACACTTACCTATAGTTTTCTTTCTTCCTCTGATAAAACGTTATTTAATATCATAATATCAACAATTAACAAAGAGATTTTTTTTTTTTATATGCTCTTAAATTATATTATTAACACACTGGTTATGTTTCGTTAACAAGTGCCGGCCGACTAATTTGTTAACATAACACAAACACCGGGCACGGCCAATAACCTTGACTATCTGATGTGACTATACGAAACAGCAAATACCTACCACGTGATTTACGTGAACCGATTACGTCATGGGCCTTACGTCACTTTAAGAGGTACTTGTTTTCGATTGACATTGGGTGCAACCTCATGCAGCCGCTCGTCGCTCGTTTTTAGCGACAATCTGGTCGAGCGACCCCATTTTGAATTTCCCGCGACTCAAAAAGCTACCGCCTCATGCAGTCGCTCGTTTGGTGATGGTGGCATTTTTCGCGATTCAAAGATGGACCAAAAGTTCATGTAAAAAGAAATGAGTGTTCCCGATCCAGAAAAGCTAGCGGTTGATGGAATGGCTTTACCATATGTGGTAGTTGGTGACGAGGCATTCCAATTAACAGACTATTTACACTCTCGATACTTCCCAGCGACAAAGCTCAACATTTTCAGCTTTGTTGCTACATGACACGTGACCAGATTTGTCGCTGCACACGAGCGACTCCGGCGAAAAGGTCAGCTTTGTCGCTACATTTCCTGCGAAAATTTGTCGCTGGAAATGAGCGTCGAGCGCCTGCATGTGGTTGCACCTTATTCTCGTTTGCGTTTAGCGAAATATCGTTAAATATACATATTAAAAAGAATAAGCTGTTAGCTGTCAAAAGAATTAGATAAATAATAGGCCGGGCCCAGCTGGCATCTTATACTAGACTAGCTGTGCCCCGCGGTTTCACCCACGTAGACTTAATTTCAAGAATGGCCCGCGGAACCCTAAAGTTGTTTTTTTTAAATAAAAGTAGCTTAAGTTACTCCTTTTAACATTAGCTACCTGTCTGTGTTCGGATTTTAGCCGGAACAAACAGACAGACAGAAAAAAATTATGTTGGTTTTCTTAATTAGATATAGTAAAATAAAATAATCCATGTTATGTTAACATATAGTAGAGGAAAATCTATGTATTTTTTGTAGTTCTTAAAAGTTGTACCTCAACGCGAGGGCGGGTCGCTAGTATAAAACATAATTACAGATTATTAAGTCGATTATTAAGCATTTAAGGCACACTTCTTATTATTCACACACCCTTAAACTCAAAGCTGATTTTCTTTTAATTTTTTTTATCCTTGTTACCGTACGTTTATAGCAATGAGTATATTTTCCGGATATGTGACTGGAATGCTATCATTAGAAGAGACCAGTCATATGGATTATATGCAGGTGGGAGTGAGATGGATATAATAATGTTGCCCGATGTGAAATACGATGTAATCTTGCACGCTCCATATTAATATTCAAAAATAAAAAAACTTTACCTTACGGCCTCAGGGGCGGGGATATATTTTTATGGTAGTGATGGGCTAATGTCGATAAAATATCATTAATGTGACTTCTTACGACTTAAATTGATAAGGAGGAATAATTTGACCAATAAAAATTATGTATAAATGGTGGATTGTCACACGGTAGGCACTCAAGAAACGATGGATGAATTGTGTGAAAAATTATATTACTAGAATGTTTGAATTGAGTGAATACAGATATGACGGCTGATAGAGAGAAATGGTAGAGAAGAACACATTGCGCCGACCATAAATAACATGGGATAAGGCCAGGAGGATGATGTTGAATACAGTAAAAAAGGTACCGTCACGAGCTATGAGCGGAGACATTGAATGCCCTGCCCTTTAGTTATTTTATGAGCCTGTCTGTATGGAGCGACGCGAATAAAACACAAGACTATCCTGGTATTTAAATCCTACTAATTAAAATGTGAATATACACAAAATGTGTCACAAACTACACTTTCACGCGAAAACTACTTAACCGATCAAAATGAAATTTTACACATATTCTTGGAGATATTAGAAGTAAGTAATATAGGATACTTTTAATGGAAAAAAATCCATTGCCAGCGAAGCCGAGTAAAAGATAGTACTTAATAAATATCTTAATGATAGATTTTAACAACTGAAGTATAGATTGTACCTACGATATAATGTGGTATAATAAAAAGGAGAAAGAAAGAAATAAATAGAAAGAAGCCGTAGTGGCCTCGGGGTTAGAGCAGTCGCCTGCTACGCAAGCGACGCAAGTTCGAATCCTAGCGGGGCCTGTACCAATGAGTTTTTCTAAAAAACTTATGTGCAGTTATTTCACACCACGTGCTTTATGGTGAAGGAAAACTTCGTGAGGAAACCTGCATATGTCTGAGAAGTAATTCAAAGACGTATGTATAGCGCCTGGGACGGCGTTGGACTCTGTCACGTTGGCACTTGATCATATTCGGTGAAATGTGGGCGTTGGTACAACACCTCTGCTTACCCCTTCGGGGACCGTTTGGGTTGGCGTGAGCATATATTTTTAAATAAAAAGGATGTTCTTTAAATATGATTTATTAAATTATTTGACGACTTTGTGTATTCGTATGCATTTGCGATCCCAGCCACCAGCTGTTACTGTCTGGAATAAAAAAAAATGCATTAAACCCAGTCGGAACGAATTGGAAATGTTGTAGAGAAAATCATAGTTACCTCAGTGAGTAAGTTCGGTGTGAATTCCCTAATAAGTGTTGTTGTTTTACCGCCTTCTATCAGTTGGGTGTCCACTTGCTTTAGTATATTACCATCTATTGTCATTACTGATTTCGCCTGCGGATAAGGTTAATAACATTGTTTCTCAATAATTTAGGATCGTGCGCACAAGGCTGGCAGCAATGCTATGCTGGAAAGCAAAACTTTCTAAAAGAGCTGCAAGCAACGCAAGTTCGCATGATTTCACAGCTGCATACGTCTGAGAAGTAATTCAAAGACTTATGTATAGTACCTGAGACGGCGATACACTCACCATCTGTCACGTTGGTACTTAATCACCTTCGGTGAAAAATGGGTGTTCTTATTACAAAACCTCTATCTACCCTATCAGGGAATACAGTCGTGAGCGTATGTATATAAACTTATAGATAATAGAAAATAAAACAAGTAAGAGAGCAAGTAGCTTATTAACTTAAAATCTTCGGTGAACCTCACCTCTGCCTACCCCTTCGGGGAAGTGAGCACATTTATGTATGTAAACTTCTAAAATGTTTGCTTCACCATATCTAGCCATGCTCCCTATCCCTTCAGTTATTCATCATGTTTACCTTAACACCATCAGGCTTGACCTCTTCAAAGGGCTCACCCAGTTTGAATGTAAGCGAGGCAGTCTTGAGTCCTGTGATCATAGTGTATTTATACACCTGATCTTCATCCCTGGTCAGTACGCAGACAGGACTCAGAGCGCATGTTATTTTTCGCAATAAGAAGCCAACACCTAGAACAAAATTAAGCTTGAAGTTGAAATATCTATTCGTAGCTGAGCCCCTTGTTCACCTGCGTATAATTTACTATCACAAAAAAGTATTGTATTGTCTATGTGTTATTCTGATGCATAAGGTATAATATTACAAACATCGATACTTAGAATCTTTCACGTTTCCAAAATTTGGTTTCCTCTTTATAAGATACAATTTGTGAGGTCTTTGGATCCAAGTACTAAAGCTATGTTAAAATAATTTTACCTACAGAAAACTACGTTATATGTGCCATACGCTATTTATTGACCCGAAAACTTGAATTTTTTTTTCTTTGTAGCCATATGATGTGTAGATGAAACCGCGGGGCTCAGCTATGTTTTATAATTAGGGCTTTGTGATTTTTACGTAACTTTGTTGTATTTAAATTTTGCTTGTATTTTATTAAAAGTAATGTTATCGGAACTATCATCTTAACTGAGTAATATTTTCTTATAGGTGTACCGAAATTAAATAAATTGGTGGGATTCTTGTGGGTAATAAATAATTTAATCATATTCTGGGGCTTTTCTCGCTCAGAGAATCAGCATTGCTATTAACGTGGCACTCTTGGCACGATCCCGAGAGACACCGATTTGGGCCAAGTTTTCTACTTGTTATTAGTTTTTAATAGCACTTTTAATATAAGTTAATCTTAAATACAATGTATTCAGAACTGGTAAAAAAAACATATTCTTAAATCCAATACGAACAACATAAGCGTATAACTGAATGCGTCTCTAATAATTCTGTGAACGCGCCCAAAAGCGCTGACTAATTTAACATAACCTCAAAATGTTTCACTTCCAATATTCTTCGAAAATCTTATTTTTATACATTTTATATCCTAACTATTATACTCACCAATATATTGAAGATATTCATCAAAGTTTTCATCTGATAGTAACTTATATTTAACTCCTAAATATTGATCCATTTTTACCACTCACACAGTCAAATAGATCTCAGTCTAAAAATACTTTACGCGGTTGTTTTCGTTATTTACGTATTCGCTTGAAGGTTACAGTTTTTTCGTGGTGTCTCGTTATTACGAGAATAATTATACCGTCATTCGCGTTTTCTGTAAAACATTATCTTATCTATGAGTCAGATCAGTTATCAGTAAACAACTAATAATCACAACAGTTCGGCTTTTATCATAATGAAAGCAATGAGAGTATACTATTAAAGCATTTACGATTTTGAAATTAAACTACATCGACGTAGTCACATCACTATGTAAGAACACTGGCTCGATGGTGAGCGATAGTAGTGATCGCGCCGCGGGCTGCGTATGCGCCACCCTTTCATTTTCTAATTATATAACTGGCAACACCGGCTCGTGCCGGACTGTGCATCGTACGTTACTTCTTCAATTTTATTTTGAATTTAGAATTATTATTAGGCATTATGCGTTCGATCTCTATAGAGGACGGACGTGCGTGTCTTTATCTCGTTATTGTGATTTGTGGGACGTCGTTTTCTTTAATTTTGCGCCAGGAGCGATATGGAACGTATGATACCAATCGCTTTCATAAATTGCTGTAAGATAAGCACCTACAGGAATAGTTATTAACTTATGATTGTGACGATACACCAGTCTATTAAAAAAATACTACCTATTCTTATAAAATAGAAAGAAGTTACTCAACGAACTTTTTAGTAATAATTTTGCTCGAATCGCATTGCTTTCGCGCTGCTAGTAAAAATACCATGTACAAATAAGGGTCGTAATCATAGATTAACAATTTTGGCTCGAAAATACGCGCTTGCCAATAAATACTTACGACGTCCTTGATATTTACTCAACCTGAAAATAGTTAAATAAAACGATTTAACTAAAGCCTACTTGGTGTCGTAATAAAATCTGTTAGAGAATACATAAAATCCACAAACCTTAAAATTGTCCGAGTTATTTATGAAAAATCTGTAATCGGCCTCATTATGTGAAACACACTCTTAAGTAGGCTGTTAATTTTTTAATAAATCTATACAGATAAATAAAATTTAAGTGTCTGTTTGTAATTCCAAAATTACACCTTTTGACTATATGCATATGAAAGTATACATGATACGTTAATAGAAGAACCAATTTTTTTATATTTTCTCCTTCCGTCTGTCTGTCTGTTTGTTCCGGCTAATCTCCGAAACGGCTGGACCGATTTTCACTGACTGATAGCTAATGTTACATGGAGCATTTTGGCTACTATTCATTTAAAAAAAAATAGGGATCCGCGAGTCATTCATAAAATTAAGTTTTTAATAAAAATTAAATACCTTTGTATGGAATAAAAGATAATTAATATGGTCAGCGACAGTATAGATATACACCATGATACCTTTGCCAAAAAAATTGAAATCCATTTGCGAATACTTGTCTAATCAACCAAATTCCAGTTAATGTATGATTATTATTATTATTATTTATGTTACCTTGTTTAACTTTTTTTTTAATGTTTGTTCGCCTATAAGTGATTGTTACACTAACATAAAAAAAAAACCTATGTTACTAGATCTAACCTCTGTAGTGTAAACAATTGGTGAACTTAATAAAGAAAATTAAAAGATAAAATACAATATCATCGTAAACATGAAATTTGTGTTTTAAATTATTTCTTCACTCACAGTAAAACTTAAGTCAGTGTATGAAGTATTATAATATGTAATGGCGGTTGCATTATGCGTATAATCCCGCTAGCGTGGAAATCGTTAATCGAATGGTAATATTCAAATTGATGGCCCGAGGCCGGCGGGTGCCGCATGCCGTTCGCGTCGCCATAGCGAACCGTCAAATGCGCGCGCATTTCACTAGAGAAGGACAGGGTTGCCATTAAGAAAAAATATACGTTCGGAAATTATGTTTTTTTAATAAGTAACACTGGAAATACTTTATTGAGTATACACTGGCACGCGAGAGGAAACGAGAGATGTAAATTTATATTCCAGTAAAAAAATGCTCTTATTTGCAACAACAGAAATAATGGAAAAAATATATCGCGCCCTCAGAACCATGGGGCCTCAATTCAAAAATAATTTTGTTTGAAATCGCACAATTAACGGTCGGCGAGTTCGAATTATAGCTTAGGCACTAATTATTTTAGTTTGAAAACGCTGTATTTTATATTTTTAAAGTAAAAATATGCTTCTTTATTTTTTTTTAAATGTGTCTGTTTAATGATCATAACATAATATTTTTTTTAATTAACTCACATGTTCTAAATACAACTAGTGAGGTTGCAAGTAATACTTTTATTACTAAGTTTTAATCATTGTCTAGAAGTAATTCAAAGACGTATGTATAGTGCCTGAGACGACGATAGAAAAGTGAAAAGTGGGTGTTGTTATTACAACACCTCTGCCTACCTTCAATAATTTAGGATCGTGCGCACAAGGCTGGCAGCAATGCTATGCTGGAAAGCAAAACTTTCTAAAAGAGCTGCAAGCAACGCAAGTTCGCATGATTTCACAGCTGCATACGTCTGAGAAGTAATTCAAAGACTTATGTATAGTACCTGAGACGGCGATACACTCACCATCTGTCACGTTGGTACTTAATCACCTTCGGTGAAAAATGGGTGTTCTTATTACAAAACCTCTATCTACCCTATCAGGGAATACAGTCGTGAGCGTATGTATATAAACTTATAGATAATAGAAAATAAAACAAGTAAGAGAGCAAGTAGCTTATTAACTTAAAATCTTCGGTGAACCTCACCTCTGCCTACCCCTTCGGGGAAGTGAGCACATTTATGTATGTAAACTTCTAAAATGTTTGCTTCACCATATCTAGCCATGCTCCCTATCCCTTCAGTTATTCATCATGTTTACCTTAACACCATCAGGCTTGACCTCTTCAAAGGGCTCACCCAGTTTGAATGTAAGCGAGGCAGTCTTGAGTCCTGTGATCATAGTGTATTTATACACCTGATCTTCATCCCTGGTCAGTACGCAGACAGGACTCAGAGCGCATGTTATTTTTCGCAATAAGAAGCCAACACCTAGAACAAAATTAAGCTTGAAGTTGAAATATCTATTCGTAGCTGAGCCCCTTGTTCACCTGCGTATAATTTACTATCACAAAAAAGTATTGTATTGTCTATGTGTTATTCTGATGCATAAGGTATAATATTACAAACATCGATACTTAGAATCTTTCACGTTTCCAAAATTTGGTTTCCTCTTTATAAGATACAATTTGTGAGGTCTTTGGATCCAAGTACTAAAGCTATGTTAAAATAATTTTACCTACAGAAAACTACGTTATATGTGCCATACGCTATTTATTGACCCGAAAACTTGAATTTTTTTTTCTTTGTAGCCATATGATGTGTAGATGAAACCGCGGGGCTCAGCTATGTTTTATAATTAGGGCTTTGTGATTTTTACGTAACTTTGTTGTATTTAAATTTTGCTTGTATTTTATTAAAAGTAATGTTATCGGAACTATCATCTTAACTGAGTAATATTTTCTTATAGGTGTACCGAAATTAAATAAATTGGTGGGATTCTTGTGGGTAATAAATAATTTAATCATATTCTGGGGCTTTTCTCGCTCAGAGAATCAGCATTGCTATTAACGTGGCACTCTTGGCACGATCCCGAGAGACACCGATTTGGGCCAAGTTTTCTACTTGTTATTAGTTTTTAATAGCACTTTTAATATAAGTTAATCTTAAATACAATGTATTCAGAACTGGTAAAAAAAACATATTCTTAAATCCAATACGAACAACATAAGCGTATAACTGAATGCGTCTCTAATAATTCTGTGAACGCGCCCAAAAGCGCTGACTAATTTAACATAACCTCAAAATGTTTCACTTCCAATATTCTTCGAAAATCTTATTTTTATACATTTTATATCCTAACTATTATACTCACCAATATATTGAAGATATTCATCAAAGTTTTCATCTGATAGTAACTTATATTTAACTCCTAAATATTGATCCATTTTTACCACTCACACAGTCAAATAGATCTCAGTCTAAAAATACTTTACGCGGTTGTTTTCGTTATTTACGTATTCGCTTGAAGGTTACAGTTTTTTCGTGGTGTCTCGTTATTACGAGAATAATTATACCGTCATTCGCGTTTTCTGTAAAACATTATCTTATCTATGAGTCAGATCAGTTATCAGTAAACAACTAATAATCACAACAGTTCGGCTTTTATCATAATGAAAGCAATGAGAGTATACTATTAAAGCATTTACGATTTTGAAATTAAACTACATCGACGTAGTCACATCACTATGTAAGAACACTGGCTCGATGGTGAGCGATAGTAGTGATCGCGCCGCGGGCTGCGTATGCGCCACCCTTTCATTTTCTAATTATATAACTGGCAACACCGGCTCGTGCCGGACTGTGCATCGTACGTTACTTCTTCAATTTTATTTTGAATTTAGAATTATTATTAGGCATTATGCGTTCGATCTCTATAGAGGACGGACGTGCGTGTCTTTATCTCGTTATTGTGATTTGTGGGACGTCGTTTTCTTTAATTTTGCGCCAGGAGCGATATGGAACGTATGATACCAATCGCTTTCATAAATTGCTGTAAGATAAGCACCTACAGGAATAGTTATTAACTTATGATTGTGACGATACACCAGTCTATTAAAAAAATACTACCTATTCTTATAAAATAGAAAGAAGTTACTCAACGAACTTTTTAGTAATAATTTTGCTCGAATCGCATTGCTTTCGCGCTGCTAGTAAAAATACCATGTACAAATAAGGGTCGTAATCATAGATTAACAATTTTGGCTCGAAAATACGCGCTTGCCAATAAATACTTACGACGTCCTTGATATTTACTCAACCTGAAAATAGTTAAATAAAACGATTTAACTAAAGCCTACTTGGTGTCGTAATAAAATCTGTTAGAGAATACATAAAATCCACAAACCTTAAAATTGTCCGAGTTATTTATGAAAAATCTGTAATCGGCCTCATTATGTGAAACACACTCTTAAGTAGGCTGTTAATTTTTTAATAAATCTATACAGATAAATAAAATTTAAGTGTCTGTTTGTAATTCCAAAATTACACCTTTTGACTATATGCATATGAAAGTATACATGATACGTTAATAGAAGAACCAATTTTTTTATATTTTCTCCTTCCGTCTGTCTGTCTGTTTGTTCCGGCTAATCTCCGAAACGGCTGGACCGATTTTCACTGACTGATAGCTAATGTTACATGGAGCATTTTGGCTACTATTCATTTAAAAAAAAATAGGGATCCGCGAGTCATTCATAAAATTAAGTTTTTAATAAAAATTAAATACCTTTGTATGGAATAAAAGATAATTAATATGGTCAGCGACAGTATAGATATACACCATGATACCTTTGCCAAAAAAATTGAAATCCATTTGCGAATACTTGTCTAATCAACCAAATTCCAGTTAATGTATGATTATTATTATTATTATTTATGTTACCTTGTTTAACTTTTTTTTTAATGTTTGTTCGCCTATAAGTGATTGTTACACTAACATAAAAAAAAAACCTATGTTACTAGATCTAACCTCTGTAGTGTAAACAATTGGTGAACTTAATAAAGAAAATTAAAAGATAAAATACAATATCATCGTAAACATGAAATTTGTGTTTTAAATTATTTCTTCACTCACAGTAAAACTTAAGTCAGTGTATGAAGTATTATAATATGTAATGGCGGTTGCATTATGCGTATAATCCCGCTAGCGTGGAAATCGTTAATCGAATGGTAATATTCAAATTGATGGCCCGAGGCCGGCGGGTGCCGCATGCCGTTCGCGTCGCCATAGCGAACCGTCAAATGCGCGCGCATTTCACTAGAGAAGGACAGGGTTGCCATTAAGAAAAAATATACGTTCGGAAATTATGTTTTTTTAATAAGTAACACTGGAAATACTTTATTGAGTATACACTGGCACGCGAGAGGAAACGAGAGATGTAAATTTATATTCCAGTAAAAAAATGCTCTTATTTGCAACAACAGAAATAATGGAAAAAATATATCGCGCCCTCAGAACCATGGGGCCTCAATTCAAAAATAATTTTGTTTGAAATCGCACAATTAACGGTCGGCGAGTTCGAATTATAGCTTAGGCACTAATTATTTTAGTTTGAAAACGCTGTATTTTATATTTTTAAAGTAAAAATATGCTTCTTTATTTTTTTTTAAATGTGTCTGTTTAATGATCATAACATAATATTTTTTTTAATTAACTCACATGTTCTAAATACAACTAGTGAGGTTGCAAGTAATACTTTTATTACTAAGTTTTAATCATTGTCTAGAAGTAATTCAAAGACGTATGTATAGTGCCTGAGACGACGATAGAAAAGTGAAAAGTGGGTGTTGTTATTACAACACCTCTGCCTACCTTCGGGGAATACAG
This sequence comes from Watsonalla binaria, assembly GCA_929442735.1. NCBI lineage: Eukaryota > Metazoa > Arthropoda > Insecta > Lepidoptera > Drepanidae > Watsonalla > Watsonalla binaria. The sequence goes on from OV838941.1 coordinate 3,149,827, forward strand.
GCGTGAGTATGACCTTGTCCATTTAGGGGTACTATTTCAATTCTTAAATAAAAGTGTGTTAAAATAATGCTTCCTGTGTCAGCCCTAAATAGGGCTCGAAGCGCAGGATGTGTCAGGCTCACGGTATGGTGGATGAAAAATTAAAACAATGCAGTTATTAGGTATTCACATTAAGGAAATGGCGTTAACTATATCAAAGGTTATTTTTACTTGTTCCTTGAAGCTGAAGTGATAAAGGTTATTATTGAACATGGTAACAGTCATTTTCCAACACTGTAAATACCTCGGTCAGAGGATTAGTTTAGCGATCCAGCGAGGTAACGCAGCCAGCTTACTGGGCACCATTCCCGCAGACACTAATTTAAATTCCGTGTTTTATTTATAATTTTTATTTTTATTATATTTTTCTGTTTCATTGTATCAGCAATTGTAATTATCTAACGCTGTAAATCAACAATTCGACTTTGAAATTGATTTATTCAGTTTAGGCTCTGTTAAGGCACTTATGAATGTCGAGGAATTTGCCACCTTGAGCCGTGGTGGCCTTAAGGTTTGAGCAGTCGACGCAAGTTCGAATCCCAGCGGGGCCTGTACCAATGAGTTTATCTAAAAAACTTACGTACAGTGATTTCACACCACGTGCTTTACGGTGAAGGAAAACATCGTGAGGAAACCTGCATATTTCTGAGAAGTAATTCAATGACGTATGTATAGTGTCTGACACGGCGATGGACTCACAATCTCTCACGTTTAGACTTAATCATCTTCGGTGAAAAGTGGGTGTTATGATTACAACACCTCTGCCTACCCCTTCGGGGGATACAAGCATATGTATGTATGTAGATTGCTTTGCTATAAAAAAAGCCGTGATAGCCGTGGAGTTTGAGCAGTCGCCTGCCACGAAAGCGATTCACGTGCGATTTCCAGCGGCCTGTGACCTTATCGTGACCTCTTATTGCCATGATAGTTTAACTCTTACTATGAGACGGATGTCTATGACGTGCATAAGTCTGTCACTGTCACACAGAGGAACTGTGGTGGCAAAGCTTATGGTAAGGGCGCAGTTAGTATCATATTTAGCCTAGTAAGTAGAATAGGAACGTAGGTAGTATGTATATTATGATTTTCAGTATAGGTAGGTATGGTTTCGTTGTATACAATAGATCATAATGTCTGTGATTGAAACGTATAATTCATTTTGCTCCTTGCTACTCGCCGATAGATGGCGTTAAAAGTAATGAAACAGCCAAACTAACTGAAAATTGAATGTTTATCTATTATTTCAATCTATACATATATATCTATACAGATAAATAAAATTGAAGTGTCCGTTTGTAATTCCAAAATAACAGCTTTTCACTAAATGTATATGAAAGTATACACATTACTGACATAGAAAATACATTTTTAATTATTTTCTCTGTCTGTCTGTTTGTTCCGGCTAATCTCCGAAACGGCTGGACCGATTTTAACAGGACTTTCACTGGTAGATAGTTAAAGTTACAAAGAGTAATATAGGCTACTTATATAAAAAAAAATACATGGGAGCTCCGCTCGCCACCTATGAAATTAAGTCTACGTGGATGAAACAGCAGTAAGTAATAAAGTTTGAACAGGAACCCAACCATGAGCTCTTATTGCAATGTTTTAACAGTTGTGTGAAAGTGACAGATGTATGCACGTCAAATACATCTGTCTCATAATAAGAGTAAAACTATCATGGCAATAAGAGCTTATAGTAAGGCCCCTGAACAGAGACGGAGTGAGATTTTTATAGTTTTTCAATCGAATCTAACGAATGTTGCAATATCCCATGGAACAATAATTGCACTTAATCATACAGGTACACATAATGAAATGATATCTCAATCTATGACGTGATTAATCGGCGCCAACAACCGTAATTAAACATTTAACTAAACTATTAATGGTTAGTGTCTTGACAAGATGGCGCCTACAGCGAAACACCATCACTATAGAACATGGAGCCGAGGCAATAGCTGTTACGACACATTACAATTATTAACAAGAGGACGTCACACGGTTTCACCCGCGTACTTCCCGTTCCCGTGGGAGTACGGGGATAAAATAAAGCATATGTTACTCGCTGATGATGTAGCTTTCCAATGGTGAAAGAATTTTTTAAATCAGCACAGTAGTTTTTGAGTTTATTCATTACAAACATACACATAAATACAAATCTTTATAATAGTAGTGTGAAGTGTAGACTTAATTTAACGGGTGACCCGCAGAACCCTAATATTTTTTTAACGAATAGTAGCCTATTATATTCCATGTAATATTAGTTATCCGCCAGTGAAAGTCTCGTTAAAATCGATCCAGCCGTTACAAACAGACAGACAGACAGACAGACGAACGGACAGAGAGATATTTTTTTTTAAATTGGTTTTTCTATGTCAGTACCGACCGTTTATACTTTCATATATGCAATTATCTTATCTTATCATGCAATTAGTTAAAAGCTGTTATTTTGGAATTACAAACAGACACTTCAATTTTATTTAGAGTATATTTTATTATTATTATTATACCTTATTATTAAACGAGCAATTCTTATATATATAATGTGAATCTCTGAATCGGCTCAAACGATTTCCATGAAATTTTGTGTGTAGGGGTTTCAGGAGCAAACATTGATATAGCTAGGTTTAATTTAAAAAAAAAGTTTAGACCATAATTTCAGGCACTGACAAACAATATCATTACAATAAGGCAGTAAATGTCGCCGACATCTGTCAAGTTATGCTCGTTATGCAATGCAATGCAGTTATGTAATGCAAGTTATATAGCTCAGACGTGAGGCTCCAGCTTACGGGGCGATAATGAAACCACTGTTCGAGACTGACGTTCTTAATTTTGCCTTTTTTTCAGTATATATATATATATATATATGAGAAAATGTCATTGAAAGAAACCGAGCACAACTCGGTCAACCAGGTTCTAGATGTATAGATCCGGTGTTCCACAATCACTATGTTTTTCATCATCATCTTTATTTCATACCATCACTGTAAACGACTAATCTTGAGAAAACCAAGGGGATATCACTTAGCCCCTATCACGGGTTTGCCACCGTTTTCGTAATTTACACTCGCTAGCGTCACTCGCAATATTTGTATGAGATATTTTAGTTGTTCACGTCACCGCTGGGAGTCGCTGCACAATTTCTCATACTAATATTCAGCGGAGACGATAGCGAGTATAGATTACGAAGACGGTGACAAACCCGTGATAGGGGTGATATCACTGTCGTATCCAGAAGGTAAAGCTACGGAATTAAATTTGTTCATCCACCTGCCAACCACCACACGATGACATCAAAAAGCGCGCGAGGGCAACCGTAGACAATTTCGCGCGCGAGAGATGCTATCTGTGGCGGGGTCACGTGACCGCCGGCGGGCCAGTCACGTGACTGTGTTTACACACTACGCCCTTTATTAACTTGGACATGTAGGTAGTTTGTTGTGAACAGTCAAGAGGGGGTGGTAAGCTAATAATGCATCTGCGGGTAATAGACGCGTGGAATGCTTATTGCCTATGGTGAATTGGCCTTCTGCCCGCGACTTCATACATACATACATACATATGCTCACGCCTGTATCCCATGGGGGTAGGCAGAGACCACCGTTTGCCACATGCTACGATCCTTACATACTTCTTTCGCTCCATCCACATTCATGCATCTCTTCATACACTTTCTTCGGTTACGAGTGCTCCGAATTTGACCTTTCTGAAAAATACTATTAATTTGGTCATAGTAGTTTCGCGACTTCATCTGCGCAGGATTACCACATATCGTTACATTTTGGACACTTCACATAATGTCTTTTCTAAATGATAGCCTACTAGTTGGTGGAGGATTTGTACTTATCGTTATATTTTGCATAATCAACTCTGACCAAATATCCAGAGACAAGAACTCTATAATATTATTTTTTATTATAACTATTCAATAGTCGCCTACCACGCAAGCGACGCAAGTTCGCATCCCAGCGGGGCCTGTACCAATGAGTTTTACTAAAAAAAAAAACTTATTTACTGTGATTTCACATCATGTGCTTTACGATGAAGAAATACATCGTAAGGAAATCTGCATATGTCTGAGAAGTAATTCAAAGACGTATGTATAGTGTCTGAGACGGCGATGGACTCACAATCTGTCACGTTGGCACTTAATCATCTTCGGTGAAAAGTGGGTGTTGTTATTACAACACCTCTGCCTACACCTTCGGGGAATACAGGCGTGAGCATATGTATGTATGTATTCAATAGGATTTTCAAAATATTCACATGACAGGGGACAGTAGTACGATATCAATAAATAAAGTAAACAATATTCGGAACACGCCAAGTGGCTGATCTGCAGCGACAACACTTTGAGTGACACTTGACGTTCGCGCGGCTAATCCTGCCTCGGCCTTCCTTGGCTGTGTGATTATGGATGCGGCAGAGTGCTTTTGTGATCTGACTGGAATATAAGTATAAAAATTATGTATTATATTTTTACTTGAGAATATTTTTTTAGTTTTGAATTTAGTAGTTTAGTGTAATGTGAGCATTTGCAGTCGAATAGTGAACTGACAGAAATTTTTAATATGGGATAATATGGAACATCGTACGTAAATTTAGAAAATAGTTCATTACTTACTTCTAACCACAAGTACATCCATTTTGTGCTTCAGTTTCTGAAACAACCACATAGTTTTTCATCATCTATCATATCATAACGTCTGTCTTTCTTCGTCTTCTTAAACAATTGCGTGGTTGCTTTACGTTCTCTTTGCTCTAAAACTCCTTCTTTTATACTATCATAAGAAAAAGATAATTTTGTGAGAATTACTATGAAGCGTAGTTGAGCATGTCCATTAATCGTTCCTACTTCTATGTCCGAATGAAATGAGCAATGTCATCGGGTGTTGATTTTTGTTCTTAGTCCGAACCCCAATTGTCGATATTTATTCCACGCGCTTTCCCACCACTCCCAAGAGATGGCGGTAAAGCCTGTTAGCTCCCCACCGTGTTACCGCAAATTAGGTTCCAACGTTAGGATAATAAGGATTAATTTACGACATTGTTCTTAATAAGGTTGGGAAATACTTTCTGTAGACAATATCATCTCCCTGGCCTTATCCCATACATTTTTGGGCACTTGATTCAACCCGATGTCGCCGATCACCTGATTTATATACGAAGCGACTGCCATCTGACCTTCGCAACCCCTTTTACGAGGAAAAATCTGTGATCTGGGTTAAACCAGTTGTCAGACTATTTTAGGCCTCCGACTGACCTGTAACGGTTGCCAAAGATGATAAATTGGCAAACCGGACCGACGGCTTAATGTGCTCTCCGAGGCACGGAGGGCACTCGGGCGGTCACCCATCCAATTACTGGCTAGGGCTAGGGTTGCTTAACTTCGCTGATCATACGATATGTGCAATAGCAAATGTGCCACGAGCTCCTCTACGTATTGATAAATACTGATATTTTAGTTATAGTAGTTGTAGTAGTGCCTCTCACGTCGCTGTGCCCCAACAGGGTTTATGTTATCTGTACTTGGGATACTATTGTAATTAACATTATTTTGTATCGTACATGTAAGTAACAGTGGCCTTGAGGTTTGAGCAGTAGCCTGCTACGCCAGCGACGCAAGTTCGAATCCCAGCGGGGCCTGTACCAATGAGTTATTCTAAAAAAACTTATGTACAGTTTCACACCACGTGCTTTACGGTGAAGGAAAACATCGTGAGGAAACCTGCATATTTCTGAGAAGTAATTCAATGACGTATGTAAAGTGTCTGAGACGGCGATGGACTCACCATCTGTCACGTTGGCACTCAATCATGTTCGGTGAAAAGTGGGTGTTGTGATTATAACACCTCTGCCTACCCCTTCGGGGAATACAGGCGTGAGTATATGTATGTATATAAGTAACATAAATGCAATAAATATGTGAATATGAATCCACCTTAGTAGAATAATCTATCAGTTTTCTTTACGAACCAGTAAAGATATTCAGCAACCATCGATTACAAAACAAAACAAGATGCTTGAAACGCATTGTTACTGGATGCATAAATTCGCCTGCGGTGTAATCGCTACGGTCCCTTGGGACTTTCTACATTCCCTACATCACTTCCACAAACGAATCTAAACTTTAGCAGTCAGTTATAAGATTGATTTTTCTTTCCAAATGTAGTGCGTATATGGTGTTCTAGTTTGGAGGGACTAATATGTCACCCCCACAATTATTATATGCAAATAATAGGCATAATTTGGGGTTGGTCTTTTATCTACTTATCTGTGAAATGGTTCAATTAGAGAAGGGCGCGTATTCAAATTTGTGCTATCTAAACGACTATGAAATATGCTAAATGATTTATTGCGATTATAATTTGGGGGGTAGTTTTATAGTTAAGTACTTCCTTATCTATACATCTATATCTATACAGATAAACACAAATTAAAGTGTCTGTTTGTCCAAATAAAGAGCTTTTCACTAAATGCATATGAAAATAAATAAGGTAATATGAAAATATATAAATATACATCAAAAAACTATTTTCAATATTTTTCTCTGTCTGTCTGCTTGTTCCGGGTAATATCTGAGATGACTCGACGGATTTTAACGAGACTTACACTGGCAGATAGCTAGTTTTTGATGATAGATGCTAGATGTTACAAGGAGTAAATTAGGCCATTTTTTTAAATTAGGGTTTCGTGGAAAGAGCCACCCTCAAAATTAAGGCTACGTGCATACGTTCAAATACATTTTGTTCGTTAACCGAGTTTCTTTGACAGTATTGATCGAGTTATAATCTATGCGATTGACTTCAGCTGAGAACTAACATTATTTTACTTGTACCAAGTAAAATAATAATTGGTATATATAATATATTTTAGTTATTAGATTATACCTTTTAAGGTTTCTTGTAATAGTCACCAATGTATCTTTAGTAATAGCACTTTAGCGGTAGCATGTATAATCCTGTATAATTATGTCATTCTGACGACTTGAAAGTACTTTGTAAAAAGTCTAATCGAATAAAGACACTTTTGACTTTGACTTTAATATCAATAAATTATTCAGTGTTAATACATGTTTCAAAAGCAGAAGGTTCTATGTTCAATAGCATATTAAGGGGTCAGGACCCACTCGTACCCTGAAATTCGCACCCTGTGCCCACTCGTCCCCTGATCTATCAAAAGTACTAGGGCGTCAGAAGTTTAAAGAGGTAGCTTCGATGTGTTCCGACTATATTACGGACAACGTAACATTTATACCAGGAGACGAGTTGATACCTTAAAATATATAAATACTAGTCATCACGCGGTTTTCTCTGCGTAGTTCCCGGGAGTACGGGGAAAAAATAAAGCTTATGTTAATCGCCGATAATGTAGTTTTCCAATAGTGAAAGTTTCACACAAAAATACAAATGCCTATTTTCCCCCAGGGGACCAATGGACACCTATATAGGGCCGGATATATAACTTTTATTCTAAATGACGAATATTGGGGGTCCAGTGGATCCTAATGAAAGGAGATGGAGTGCTCTCATCCCATATATTTTTCCATAAAACGTGTACTGTCCTGCAAGTATAAACAAACAAACAAAACAAATCCAAAAATAATATGTTTAAAAAACGTGTTAAACATATTTGGGGATCGTGACCGCGCCGGGTCGTCTAATGACAGACCTGGTTCTCAAGATCCAGGATAATTAATGTGGACGACAGGGATGGGAACTTGGGTCCAACCCTGTTTGGGTTAAACTTTAAGGCGTTGTGATATAAATAAAATAATGCTTGATGTGAGTGATATACTCATCCATATATGATCACGCCTGTAATCTTGCTTTTATTATTTTGTAATGAAATATACATGATGCCAGCTGAGTTTCTAGCCAGTTCCCCTCAAAAGCTTAATTTCCGAAGCGGTGGTAAATTCCTCGACCTTCATAAATGCCTTATCAGGGACTATTCTGAATATGTCATTTTGATTCATTAAGTAGCTAAAAACTAATCGGTGTCTCTGGGGATCGTGCCAAGAAAGCTGGCAGCATTGACACGTTGAATAGGTTTATTCAAATAACATTTAGGATTCCGCGGGAATGAAATTCACTCACACAATATGGACGCAAAATACTAAATTCGCGTAATTCCAAGAAGCCGTAAGCAAATCAACACCTATTCATAAGAAAGGCGTACATATTTGGCGCCACTTCGGTCAAAGCTCGCCGCGCCGTCGAACGCACTCAATAAATTACACTCGCTAATCACCCTTAATTGGAACGTGTCGTGACCCGACTTAACCTCTACTCGTCCAGAAACGCGGCCATAATGATACCTGTGTACATCGATGCACTAAAACACAAGATACCCAGAATTTTGTTGCTTAAAAACACATTTTTGGTTATTAAACACATACATATGCTCACGCCTGTATTCCTCGATGGGGTGGGCAGAGGTGTTGTAATCACAACACGCACTTTTCACCGAATATTTAGTGCCAACGTGACAGATGGTGAGTCCATCGCCGTCTCAGACACTTTACATACGTCATTGAATTACTTCTCAGACATATCTGTATATTATTTAAATAATATATATCTGTATATTATTTAAATAATATACAGATATTAATTTTACACATGGTCACGCAATCAGAATAATTAACATATTTCCATACAATTCAAATGCTTTTACATACAGAGACATCTTTACTACCTACCCCTTCTAGTTTATTCTACACTAGCAGACATCACGCGTTTTCACACGCGTAGTTTCCGTTCCTGTGGGATTACTGGGATAATATATAGTCTATATTAATCGGTGATAATGTAGCAATCAAATGGTAACAGAATTTTTAAAATCGGTCCAGTATTTTTTGAGTCAATTCGTTACAAACATACATGTACAAACCTTTGTTCTTTATAATATTATTATAGTAAAGTAGTCCCTCAAAGTTAGAAAATCATCATCTAGGACCCAAAGGGCCGTGAAGCGAGTATCTTGTTTTAATCAAGATCGATGCATATGCAACAAAACTTTTAATTTCGGGACGTTAGTCCGCCAGAGCTGTAATTATCGTCGCATTTCCGAACTAAGTATAAGGATAGAGATATTAATGTTTACTCTTTCATTTTTATTTAGTTTTATAGTGAAATTATACGTTGTCGTGGTTTTTGTCCGCCGCGCTAATGGTTAAAAATGTGTGACCTCACTAATTGATAGTTTGAACAAGGCTTTAGTTCAGATATTGTTGTTGTTTTAGGAAACCACTTTCGTAAATACAGCATACGTTGAATTGTATCTATATAAAAAAAATATATGCAGTGATTTCACACCATGTGCTTTACAGTGAAGGAAAACATCGTGAGCAAATGTCTGAGAAGTAATTCAAAGACGTATGTATAGTGCCTGAGACGGCGATGGACTCACCCTCTGTCACGTTGCCACTTGATCATATTCGGTGAAATGTGGGTGTTGTTACAACCATTCAGTAGTTTTTGCGTCAAAGTATAACAAACATACGTCCATACATACATACAAACTTTCGCGTTTATAATATTAGTAGGATTTTTTTATATCCCCGTAGCCCACGCGCAATTCTTTCGTCCATAATTAGATGTGTCGATTAGATAAATGCTATGATTTATAGTGATATTATTATAGTCGCTTTCTCTACCGGCTCGTTTGTTATTTATGGCTATATAATTATCAACAATATAGATACACTTGGTAAATAGCATGCGTGGGTTCACTTCTAACGGAATGCATATTAAGAAGGTTACTTTATGTAAGTCGAACTTTTTCATAACCTCTTAAAAAAAATTGTCTTTACCATAGACATCTCCGCGCCAAGGTGTAGGCAGAGATTCAAAGATTTTATGATTACTTTAGTTGATGGTAAGGGCATAGTTATAGACACGGCTATCAACTATTCAATACTTTGAAACGTAAAATATTTATTTCAAAATAGTGATAAATCTATATATTTATATATGACATAGTGATCTATCAACGCACAGCCCAAACCACTGGACGGATCGGGCTGAAATTTGGTATGCAAGTAGATGTTATGACGTAGGCATCCGCTAAGAAAGGATTTTGATTAATTCTACCCCCAAGGGGATAAAATAGGGGATGAAAGTGTGTATGAAACTTTGTCAATTTTAAACCGATCGGGCTTAGACAAGTGTACGCGGGGCACAGTTATCTATAATTTCTATGCATATGTCTATTCTGTAACCCCGATGAATATTTTAAAAGGGCACGGTCACATAATAACTGCTACGGACCCATTAATTTACCGTCAAAACGGTCGCGTCTAATTTGCACAAATAACTTACAATTACCTGTCGGGTCAAACGCTCGATGACAATCCGTCATTGTCCATAATTTTCGTAATGATTTAATAGTCTGTGGAAGGATACTAGAATATTATTAAGTCCTTAGTAATATTCAAGGAAATTTGTAAGTACGACAACGGCACGTTACGGTCTCTAATTTTCTCCATTGTTAAAATCATATACTTATTCAAGTAAAAAAATAAAAATATTACAATATAAAAAAAAACGATGCAGCTAAAAATTAAACTGTATTAACTGTCTATGAATGCAATTAAAAAAAAAGATCTCAAGGACATTCCACATTCAAACTTCATGCACCTCACGCTAGTGCATGCTACGTTCCAGAGTTACAATATCGATAATATCTCACCCTTACTGATATTATCGCACAAATCCAATAGAAAAATAATTTGTCGGCTTTTTAGTAACTGCCTATACGCATGGGGCTAGAATAACTCTATTACGGCGACCACACTGCGGGAAGTCGATTGGCAAAATTATCGCTCGTTCTGTTCGGGGGAGCTCTAATGACACGTCTTTACACTCGTTGCAAAGGTTTAAATGAAAAACCCATTGTTTATTGCAACCCCCTTTGTGTGGTGATTTGTACGTGACTCGAGAGTTTGAACAATTTATTTAAATACGAACAAGTACTAGGTGTGTATTGTCTTGTCATGATTTTTAAAAAATATTTTAAACTATGAAAAGAAAATGTCTGTATTGCTTTTCCGTAGAGAGTATATATTATAGGTTTTTATACGAAGCGACTGCCATCTGACCCCCTTTTACGAGGATACTCTGCGATCTGGGTTACACCAGTTGTCAGACTATTTTAGGCCTCCGGCTGACCTGTAACAATTGCCAAAGATGATAAATTGGCGACCGGGACCGACGGCTTAACGTGCTCTCCGAGGCACGGAGGGAACTCGTCCGGTCACCCATCCTAGCTAGGGTTAGGGATGCTTAGCTTCGCTCATCGAATGATATGCGCATTAGCAACACAAGAAAAAAAGTAATAAGTAATTTTATCGACCCCCGAATTAACATGGTAAAATATTGATCCTTTGTGAGCCCTCGTTATATAACCACTTGATTAGCTAGGGTGGCTGCCCTCGTGTTTGAGATTTACTTTTTATGTGGATCCATAGTGATTTCAGTATCGATATCGATATTTGGGCTAAAAATCTATCCATACTCAACTTATAAAAACTATTCTTGTTAAATGTGTTTGTTCTTGACGCAGAAAAATGCTCAGTTTTAAGTCTAAAAATATCTAGGTCCCGTGGTGATTATAAATTACTCAATGGATTTTCAACTGGCCTTGAATTGAAGGCTCACCTTATATTACTAAATTGTTATCTAGTTTTATCCTTGTTGAAAGATAGACGCATTTGTGAACTAATCCATAATAGATCCAACAAATAAAGACTTCATATCATATCATGAGTATTAAATACGATATTCACTAGCTGTGCCCCGCGGTTTTACCCGCGTAAAGTAAATTTCAAAGTAGTAGGTACTCCTTTTAACATTAGCTATCTGCCAGTGAAAGTCCCGTTAAAATCGGTCCAGCCGTTTCGGCGATTAGCCGGAACAAACAAACAGGCAGCCAACAAAATTAAAAAATTGTGACTATATACTTTAATATGCATTTAGTGAAAAGCTGTTATTTAAGAATTACAAACAGACACTTTAATTTTATTTATCTTTGTAGAGTATGTATAGATGTATAAGATTGAGTTATCGATAAAAAAATATAATTGTGCACCGATCGCCATATCGAACAACACTAGTCATACAGAATCATACTGTAATATTGTTTGGCCATTATTTAATGCTTTCTTTGATCTTCAAAGACTATTTTATATAATATTTTAATTACAAAAAAATATTTCTACAGAGACGGAGAAAACACCGAAGCTATTTGTTATTTGAAATGTAACTATACATATTTATACACTAACTGTACCCTGCGGTTTCACCCGCGTAGATTTAATTTCATTCCCGCGGAGCCCTTAATGTTTTGTTTAAATAAAAGCCTAAGTTACTCCTTGCAACATTAGCTATCTGCCAGTGAAAATATCGCTAATTTGTATTAAGTATTCAATATTGTTAAAATATTTTTGAAAAGAGAAATTACTGAGTTTCTTGCCAGGTTCTTCTCAGTAAAAGCAACCTTCCGAACCTGGCGGTAGCATGTATAATCCTGTATATCATGTCGTTCTGGATAACGATTAGAAAATACTTCGTTAATAGAATTTTTTTTATTTTTATTTAAGGTGCCAATTTATCATCATTGGTAATCGTTACGGGTCGGTCGGAGGCCTAAAATAGTCTGACAACTGGTTTAACCCAGATCACAGATTTTCGTCGTTAAAGGGGTTACGAAGGTCAGATGGCAGTCGCTTCCTATAAAAATCAGGTGATCAGCCACATCGGGTTGAATCAAGTGCTGACCCCAACATTTTAATTTTTATTTAACTCTATGTTGGAAAGATTTGCAGAATAGCAACCCCACAGACTGTAGAGTTGCCTTCTGAAAAAATACATGGCAACCAAATTTCAAGTAATTAATATCCCGTAGACGTAGGTATTATTTTAGTACCAGAAGTTAGATTCTAACTCGCTCGAGTTTATAGCTCAGTTTACAATAACTTGCGTGTTGCGTCCAATCTCAAATTGATGTTTGCAATCATAATAAAACTTTGATCGTTATTATTCAAGGGGCTTGGATTTAGTTTGAGTATCTAAAATATATACATAATATATATTATACGTAAGAGAAGCTCGTGACACAGTTGCTATTGCGAAGTTAAGCAATCCTAACCCTAGCCAGTAATGTAAATGGGTGACCGCCCGAGTTCTTACATTTTATATATATTGGTAATTAGTTTTTTTTTTTTTTTTAATTTTTTTTATTTCGGCTAGGTCACAGTCAAGTGTAATAAATATACTTATAAGTAATTTGACTTTCAATTGTTAATAAATAAAATGAGTGGTAAACCTTCTCCTGTTGTACTTAAAAAGAAAAATTAAAAATAAAATACATTATTTTAAATATTATAAAAAACTGATGCACTAAAATGAATCTTCGTAAAGTTTATTCTAAAAAATATCACGATAAAAAAAGAATAATCGCATTCTAAATGTCAAAAAAATTAAAAAACAAATTCTGGAGTCGAGTACATCACAATGAAAACTAAGCCATCATTACCGTCTGCGAAATGCCAGGAATATCTGAACGCGTCCAAATTGGCTGGCCGCATGCGTGGAATGTAAAAAAATAAGTATTTTGGAGCGGAAAAGTCGTGATAGCTATTCAAAAAAGGAACGCGCGGCAATTACGGGCACGCGAGCGGACGGTCGCGCGCCCTCGCCGGCGTTCACACTGGCAGACAATACTCAATAATGTACACGTAAAACAATAAATGATTTTGTGTTCGGTGATTTACTGCACCATTAATGGTTTTTAAGTAAGTAAAGTTATGTTCGTTAAAATCTTTGGAGTTACTTACCTACGCCTGGCTGAAAATTACGGTCAATGAGTTCCAGACATTACGAAATTATACACGACATACATACATACATATGCTCACGCCTGTATTCCCCGAAGGGGTAGGCAGAGGTGTTGTAATCACAACACCCACTTTTCACCGTAGATGATTAAGTGCCAACGTGACAGATGGTGAGTCCATCGCCGTCTCAGACACTTTACATACGTCATTGAATTACTTCTCAGAAATATTCAGGTTTCCTCACGATGTTTTCCTTCACCGTAAAGCACGTGGTGTGAAATCACTGTGCATAAGTTTTTTTAGAAAAACTCATTGGTACAGGCCCCGCTGGTATTTGAACTTGCGTCGCTTACGTAGCAGGCGACTGCTCTAACCCCGAGGCCACCACGGCTCTTTAAACTTACATAAACTTACATATTTAAAATATTAATATGTAATATAGCAATTCCTTTTAGGTTAGTATAGTTTCAGTTTATCGAATTTTGAGATGGTGAGAAATCTTTAAATGTGTGATCTATGGTATATTATATTATGATCAAATGAATCATGTTTCAGGCACTATATCAGGAATTCATAATGAATGCAATCAATTTTAAGACGCAAAAGCCGTTGTTCCTTTTGTCAAATCGGTTCGCGTTTGTAGTATGATAGACGTGCCTTAAGGTCGTCGGTGGTCGTGACCGCCGCGAGCTGGATCTCCCCGCGCCGAGTCTCCTTGTAGATCTGACAACCTAGTACTCCTGACCGACGAATTACACACTTACTACCTAGAAAATGTACCTTTGGTCCTATATCAATCTTACGTACTATTATTCATCTCCTTTACTCTTCACAATTGCACAACAAACATTACTTAAGTAGACAGAGATAGTAAATAGATCGTAGAAATTGTTGTATGAAATTCGTGATCGCCGCGAGCTCGCGCAGCCTCCTCGTACTTCTGCCAGCCTGGTACTTGTTTGCAGGCGTTTGTAGATGCACTTAGTAAATTATTAAAATAAAGAAACATTCGCGTCTAACAAAGAGCCTCCTTTTTTGTTGAAGTTGGTTAATAAAACAGATAATTATTAACGGTAAGTAAATACCTATAATCAATACAGTGTCATTATAAAACAACATGATTTTAGATGTTAACATAAATGTATTTTTTATGTGAGTCAAATCTTTCATAGAAAAATATACCTACTACTTACTTACTATATATTTACATGTATAAATATAAATTAAATTGTCTCTGTCCGTCTATCTGTTTGTTTCGGGTAATCTCTGAACCGGCAGAACCGATTTGAACGAGACTTTCACTGGCTTTAGGCTAGCTACAAGGAGTAATTTAGTCTACATTTATTTATAAAAAACATCGAGAGATCCGCGGACCATCCATGAAATTAATTCTACGTGGCACAGTATTATATAAACTTCAATAAATTCGTACCTACATCGAATCTAAATAATGATAGTTGGAAACATTGGAGCTTATTATTAACAAATTCGAAAAGTACTATTGTTAAAGTTATTACTCGATTGAGAAACGGTTACAAATTTATTAACTTGTCTCAATGAGAGCCGTGGTGGCCTTGAGGTTTGAGCAGTCGTCTGCTACGCAAGCGACGCAAGTTCGAATCCCAGCGGGGCCTGTACCAATGCGTTTTTCTATAAAACTTATGTACAGTGATTTCACACCACGTGCTTTACGGTGAAGGAAAACATCGTGAGGAAACCTGCATATGTCTGAGAAGTGATTCAATGACGTATGTATAGTGTCTGAGACGGCGATGGACTCACCATCTGTCACGTTGGCACTTAATCATCTTCGGTGAAAAGTGGGTGTTGTGATTACAACACCTGCCTACCCCTTCGGGGAATACAGGCGTGAGCATATGTATGTATGTATGTATGTATGTGTGTGTTCCCTTCTAGTTGCCATTCTGTTTGTATGTGGTCCTATATGATATCAAAGAGGGGTTAAGATCTCTTTGTAGTTGATATACAATAATTTGGCAGAGTATTGTTATTATAACGATCGCGTTCATAAAGTTGGCTAGTAGGTATTGTTACCAAGTTATTGTTGGGGCGCGGATTGTCTTGTGCCAATATGCGTGCACTCCCAAAGTAAATACCTCCAGGCGATTGCTCCCCAGTAAGAACCCCAAGCTTAAACTACTCATAAAAAAAAGCTGGCACCACCGAAATACTATGCTCCAAGTCCAATTAAAAGTAAAACCCATTATTTTTTCGAATTTGATAATTTACGAACGCTTGCATATCGGCGGGAGGTTGACAAAAACAATAATAGGAAATAAAAAAAATATGAACGTGATTTTATTTGCGTTGAACTTCGCAATTCAAACCTCTTTTCTGTTTTCAAAGTGTCAATCAACGTTCTTCAAAAGAAATGAAAAACATCATAGACAATAAAAAAAAGCTTTGTATTCAAATTGAAGGTTCCGAATTTGAAATCCCCGTTGCAAATTCGATATGTTCTCGTAAGTACCATAGTGCAGTGCCTCGGGATATTTACACACGAGACGATGCAAAGCCGGGATTACTACGATCCTTCATTATCTAATAGCAAGGGGCTGATTTCGTTCAACAGCTTTACTTTAATGTACTCTATGGTATATAGAGTTTATTTTATGTAATGCTCTTTGGTACGGTAGAATGTATGGATGAAGTGGGGAGATACCAATGATTTGAATTAATTTCGAATTGTGATAGAGTGAATGAGGATAGAAGAGTTTTTCTTAATCATTTCCACATCTTTCCACAGTAGTATAGCTGTGAAGTAGGTAGGTAGGTACTATGTGCATACGGTACTCATGCTGCCAGTATCTTCGGTACCTTGCTTACAGGGACTTCTTTTAATAATATATTTTAGTTATAAGATTATATTTATAAGGTTTTTAGCTATGTAGTTCTACATAAGTGTATGTATTCAAATTATAAATAAATAAAATACATACATTAAAAATTGAGTAATCTTCTCATAAAAGGGTAATTGAATACATCCGTACTCATTTGGCATTTAGTCTCTGGTTTTTGGAAGTCAACGTTTTCTGTTTAATATAAGCACATACTTCTATTGTACTGAAATACCTACATACTTACATTCTTTTAAACAATTTCTTTAGCCAACTAAAAAAAACAGAAAAAAAAATTAAGTGTCTTTGTAATCCCAAATTATCAGCTTTTCAATAAATACATATGAATGTATGTATATATATATACGGTATGGAAAAAGAAAAAATATTTAAAAAAAATTCTGTCTATCCGTCCGTCCGTCTGTTTGTTCCGGCTAATGTCTAAAACAGCAGGACTAATTTCAACGCGTATGTTTTGTAAAATAGGCAACTTTTTTGAAAACCCGTGAAATTAAGTCTACGTAAAACCGTGGGGCACACCTCGTCGTCCATAAAATTAACAGTTATTTCCAGCCAGCACTATCAATATGTAAAATTTGAAATAAGGATCGGTAGTGGCCCCCCGCAGAGCGCCCCCCGCCGCGGGTCGCTCTTTAACAACCGTGTTGTATGTAATGTCTTATTTTAAATTAATCTACATTAGCTCATGTTATTGAGCAACTGATGAATTAATTACTGACACCTCCGAGACGGATGATAACAATATAATAAGCAAAGATAATTTTCAACCAATGATATCTTAAATATATGTAACTCAACGGTGACTAGCCGTGGTGGTCTCGGGGTTAGAGCAGTCGCCTGTTACGCAAGCGACGCAAGTTCGAATCCCAGCGGGGCCTGTACCAATGAGTTTTTCTAAAAAACTTATGTACAGTGATTTCACAACACGTGCTTTACGGTGAAGGAAAACATCGTGAGGAAACCTGCATATTTCTGAGAAGTAATTCAAAGACGTATGTATAGTGCCGGAGACGGCGATAGACTCACCATCTGTCACGTTAGCAATTAATCAAATTCGGTGAAAAGTGGGTGTTGTGATAACAACACCTCTACCTACCTACCTACCCCTTCGGGGAAATACAGGCGTGAGCATATGTATGTATGTATGTCAAAGGTGACTGACTGACTGACATAGTGATCTATCAACACACAACCCAAACCACTGGACGGATCGGACTGAAATTTGGCATGCAGGTAGATGTTATGACGTAGGCATCCGCTAAGAAAGGATTCTGATTAGGTCTACCCCCAAGGGGATAAAATAGGGAATGAAAGTATGTATGAAACTTTGTCAATTTTAAACCGATCGGGCTGAGACGGGGCACAGCCAGTTAAAAGTATAGATGCGCTCACAAAACAAACAGACAACGACAGTCTCATAAAATGACTACTGCATATTCAAGGTCAGCGCTCATAAATCGTGACGGGACCTGTTTCTAACTCTATCTTTAATGAAAACTTCGAGTTGGAAAAGAAATTTGTAAAGTAACAGGATTGGAGTCAATGAAGAGGTTACAATTGAGAAAAAAATTGACAAAAATTCGTCAATAAGTAGCTGTAGTGATGTACCAACATTTCGATAGTGAAGTGCAGTACAAACATCGACACATGTTCAACAGTGGCGACCAACAAAGCCGAGTGCTGTTGTAAAACAATAACTGAGCAAAACGAACCGCGCTCGATTAAAAATGTCTTGAATAACTTATTGCGGGATGGCGCTATGTAGTACCGAAACAAGCAGATTTATTTTTATTGTTTGCAATTATTAATTATTTTCCTGTATAAGCACGGATATTAGTACAAGTGGCACATATAATGAAGCTGGGAAATTCTATAATCAGTTTATACATACATATGCTTACGTATTCCCAGAAGGTGAAAGCAGATATATTGTAGTAACAACACCCACTTTTCAACGAAGATGATGAGTCTATCACCGTCTCAGGCAG
Source organism: Watsonalla binaria (assembly GCA_929442735.1). Classification (NCBI taxonomy): domain Eukaryota; kingdom Metazoa; phylum Arthropoda; class Insecta; order Lepidoptera; family Drepanidae; genus Watsonalla; species Watsonalla binaria. Next base: position 3,168,579 of record OV838941.1, read on the forward strand.
AATGTATACGTCTTTGAATTACTTCTCAGACATATGTTCTACTTCACCGCAACGTACGAAGTGTGAAATCACTGCAGATTTTTTTAGAAAAACTCTTTTTTGCAGACCCCGTTGGGATTAGAACTTGCGTCGCTTGCGTAGCAGGCGACTACTCAAACCCCGTCCACCACGGCTCCTAATGCTCACACGAACATTGTGTTTAACAGACTACAAAAAAGGAATAAGGTTTTGTAGTGTAGCATGTTTGCCAAATAAAGCAAAACGAAAGTGATCCATGAAAATCGTAAATTACAGTCTCATACAGAACTGGGAAACTAGCAGGTGCCACGAGTACAACCCAGAAAATGACTACTGAGTATTTATGTTCAGCGCTCAACACTCGTGACGGCGCGAATGAAGTGAAATAACAAAAAGGTTAGTCGACATCACAGGAGACCGATGAGCTGGCAGCTACCTCGGACAAAGAATTAGTCTTGCCATCCAAAGGGGGACGCTGCCAGTATCTTCGGAACCTTGCCTACAGGGACTCCTTTTAATAATATAATTTAGTTATTAGATTGTATTTTTTAAGGTTTTTTGTAATAGTCATCAATGTATCTTTAGTAATAGCAATGAATGTAAATGTAATTGCTCATATTTGCATGATATCATCCGTCGAACGTGTATAATCACAATGATCACCCTTCCGCGAGGGAGCGGCCCTATACAACAGGTGACAACTTTACTTACACCCACAATTTATTCCACGTTATTATACTTCAATCCTCAATCAACTCCTCCACTTTAATATTCATGCTTATAAAACCCGCGGTGGTCGAGTGGTTTGAGTAGGCAACTGCAATGCAAGCGATGTGAGTTCCAATCCTTATGTGCCCCAAATATCTGTATCTATACTAATATTATAAAGAGGGAAAATTTGTATGTAAGTATGTTTGTATTGAATGGGCCCCGACCACTGTTCCGATTTAATAAATTATTTCAGCAATGGATACCTACATTATCAGCGAGTAACCCAGGTTATATTTGATCCTCGTACTCCCACGGGAACGAGAACTACGCGGGTAAAACCGCGTGACATTCGATACTTAATGTACGTCACGTGACTGATTTATGTAATTGTTGTTGTTTAAAGTAAAGGTTGCCAATTTATCATCTTTGGCAATCGTTACAGGTCAGTTGGAGGCCTAAAACAGTCTGACAACTGGTTTAACCCAGATTTTCCTCGTTAAAGGGATTGCGAAGGTCAGATGGCAGTCGCTTCGTATAAAAATCAGGTGATCAGCCACATCGGGTTGAATCAAGTGCCGACCCCAACAATGTATGGGATAAGGCCAGGGAGATGATGATGACGTGACTGATTTATGTAATTTCCCATACATTTTGAATCGATTCTATTAGCGCAAGCGTCAGATAATGTTATTTTGCCTGAGCCTACTGATATTATCTATGACGTAGCATGGCGTAGCATTAAAAGACTTTGTTCAAAGTCTTATTGAGGATCTTCCGGTACTCGTTCATATTTACATGTTTGACGTAAAATATATCTCTAACATTCCAATAACACCATTATTATTAATCGATCTCTTATCAGCCGTAGTGTTCACAATAAATCGAATATTAATATGAATTAAATACTTACCAATATTTTATAATAATATTTATTAAGACAGGCAATTTCCCAGTTTAAAAACGTTTTTAATGAATGTATACCAATACCGATGTTTTGAAATCTCGAGATGTTAATTACACGAGACTTTTGGTAATAAACACACAGGTCGTAAGTTTATGAATACATGTCGCCGCCGGCTTGCCATCTGTCAATGTTTTCAAGAACTACTACAGTGATCGTTAGTGTTGTGTGTTTGTCGATGAAATACTATCGATAGTCGTTACTACACATTAGGATTGCCAAAGTTATCCAACACATAGTTGGGGCCATGGGGGCCAAATGCGAAAGTCCTTTTTAAGGATCTCTCAAAGCGCCTGGTTGAGGTCTCTGGTGACCGTCGAGTTGGTTCTTACCAGAGGATCAGTCCAGCGAGGTAACGCAGCCAGCTTACTGGGCACCATTCCCGCAGACATAAATTTATATTCTCTGATCTATTAAAAATTATATTTTTTGTTTTTTTCTTTTTCTCTTAGTTCTAGATTTAAGTTAATAATTGAAAATATATTGTTAGTCTTATGTAATTTTGACACAAATATACCTTTACGTTGTTCCAGAAGTTAAGGGGTTGGCAGCGATAATAACCAATTAATTATCCTACCTTTCACCAAAGTGAACCGTGGTGGCCTTGAGGTTTGAGCAGTCGCCTGCTAGGCAAGCGACGCAAGTTCGAATCCTAGCGGGGCCTGTACCAATGAGTTTTTCTAAAAAACTTATGTACAGTGATTTCACACCACGTGCTTTACGGTGAAGGAAAACATCGTGAGGAAACCTGCATATGTCTGATAAGTAATTCAATGACGTATGTAAAGTGTCTGAGACGGCGATGGTGTCCATCGCTGTCTGAGGTTCTGTGTGTGTCACAGAAATAATATGTCTTACGACTTATCAAACACAAGGTAACACACACACACACACAGGAGATATTTTTTATTAAATATAGTTAATAAAAAATATCTCCTACCGAATTTGTGCCGGAGCCGTGATGGCCTTACGCCTACTACGCAAGCGAAGAAATAAGATTACCTTATTTAAAAAAACAAATAGTGAATAAACATACAACATTATTATAGTCACATACAAATCATTTACAAACACTATATTCATGTAGACACTGAGGAAGTGTAACTACCAAAAAACATCGATATCGACATGATAACATCACTAGTGATAGTACCTTCACAGCTTCTCATTTCCGATAAATTATTCACAATGTAGTTTTTTACTCATTATACACGGATCACAGCGTTCACGACAGATGTCGCTGTTTACAGAATTGTCAAATGGTGCGTAGGAGTGGGCACTTGGCAAATGTGGGGTGGTATAGGGTTTTAATGATCCTGCTTGAATTGACTTCCGAAAGAGGATAATATTTATACATATAAATAAAATTGAAGTGTTTGTTTGTAATTGCAAAACAACAGATTTTCACTCAATGTACATGATAGATTTTTTTTTACTTTTCTCAGTCTGTTTGTTCAGAGTAATAACTGAAACGGCTGGATCGATTTTAAGGGGACTTTCACTGGCAGATAGTTTAGTTACGAGGCTATTTTTAGGTAAAAAAACATTTAAGGTTCCGCGGGAATGAAATTAAATCTACGTGGGTGGAATCGCAGGGCACAGCTAGTATTTTATGTAGCGTTAATAATTCTTTGTAATGAAGATGTTAGCGTGCGTCTTACCTACGCTGTTGCCGCGTAATTAATTAAATAAACTGATTATGCAGGCTGTATACAAGTGAATTAATACATGTACTAAAACGGTGGTACGAAGAATTCAATTATTGCAGAGCTGCGATGAGTGTAGCGAGGCCGCACAGCGTGTGACGGTACCATGCCGTGACGGGTACACTCAGGTGGATAAGACTTGAGACAAATACTAAATCATGTAATCTATCAGGATATAATAATTAAAGCACGAAATAAAGGAATCTTAGTGTTTTAATATTACCTATATTTTTTTTATTAGAACCGTACTAAAAACTAATTACAAGTAGAAAACTTGTCCCAAATCGGTGTCTCTCGGGATCGTGCCAAGAAGGCTGGCAGCATTGCCACGATGAATAGCAATGCTGATTCTCTGAGCGAGAAAAGCCCCAGCCCGCTTGTCACGAGAAGCTTCTACCAGACGACGTGCAACCTCTTTGAAAAGTTAATGAGCATCTGGACCCCAAGGCCCCAGAGTTTCAACTGCAAACGCAGAAAATATGTATCTTTGACCAATGCAAGCATATTTCCGGCGCTTGATGCATATTATATCATAATCGTGGTGCAAGTGCCGTGGGTGCAAAAAAGCAGTGATTTCACACCACGTGCTTTACGGTGAAGGAAACCATCGTGAGTAATTCTGAAACGTATGTCCACGTTCATCCACAACATCTGTCACGTTGGCACTTGATCATCTTCGGTGAAAAGTGGGTGTTGTTATTACGTGTTGTACCTACCCCTTCGGAAAACACAGACGTGAGCATTTATATATACAGATTTTCATTAAAATATTGATACATTGTGCCGAAAATGTTCACATTTTTTTTCGTATTTTTCGTTAACCCTTTTGTGTGGGTATAATGAAATAAAATATATATGTTAAAGCCGTTGTGCGCGAGTGTAGCCTACACCCCGACAGGAACAAGTGTAGACACAATGCTTACAATCTGTTGAGGCACAAATAGAGGATTCGCGAGTTATTACCGCAACTGGGATCGCGTGCTAATTGCACAATATTTTTCACAAGTGTCCAGTTTCTTTTATAACCTCACTGAATGGGTATCATCTATACATATAAATAAATCGAAGTGTCTGTTTGTAGATCCAAATTCAGTCCAACTGGTCAAGAGATTCACCAAAACAAAGAGACAACCAGAGAAAAAAATTAAAACTTTTTTGATATGCATGTATTGGATGCATGGAGTTATCTGTATAGATATAGATGTAAAGCCCCTCGACTAAAAAATACCTAGTCTAGGGGCCCTACTATCATCGATATAGCAGTGACATCTAACTTCTTAACTTAATCATCATCATAAATTCAAGAGTGAACTATATATGTCTGTAACCGATGCAACTCATTCCATTTGTCTCTGTCCAGTGCCATCTCTTTGACCTCCTTATACGTCATGACACCGTCCTTAATACTAGACCTATGTCCATCGTTCGTTCCCAGCGATTCGATCGTTCAAGTATTGATTGGCGAAAAGACCCGTATCTTTTCGGTCGTTCAATCATTCAATCATTTGACCATTGATAAGAGATCCGTATGATCTTAGTACAATTTTGGTCGATGGTCGATCGTTTCATTCAATCAAAATAGAAAATTCTCAAATGCGTTTAAATGAATTATCTCAGTATATTGAGATATTAATTAGATAATATATAATTCTTTTAAAATATGAATTCTATTTTCTTATTGTGGTTATGAACATAAATATTGTCCGTATGTTTGTATTAAAAGATCCATGACAAGCAATCGTACGACCGGATCTTTCAAAACCATTGATTGCAATATGCACTAATATTATAAAGAGGAAAGATTTGTTTATTTGTTTGCATTGAATAGACTCTGAAACTAGTTGACCGATTTGAAAAATTCTTTCAGCTATGGATAGCTACATGATCAGCGAGTAATATAGGCCTTATTTTATACACGTACTCATACGGGAACGGGAACTACGCGGGTGAAACCGTGTGACGTCCGCTAGTCAATACTTTTGCGCGACCTAGGTCTTTCGATCGAATCATTTATGATTGACAGAGGGACACAACCATGAGCTCTTATTGCAATATTAGTGCTGTGCGACAGTAACAGACTTATACACATTACATATGCTCACGCCTGTATTCTCCGAAGGGGTAGGCAGAGGTGTTGTTATCACAACACCCACTTTTCACTGAATTTGATTAAGTGCCAACGTGACAGATGGTGAGTCTATCGCCGTCTCAGGCACTATACATACGTCATTGAATTACTTCTCAGAAATATGCAGGTTTCCTCACGATGTTTTCCTTCACCGTGAAGCACGTGGTGTGAAATCACCGGACTTATACACGTCATATAAATCTGTGTCATAGTAACAGATAAACTATCATGGCAATAAGAGGTCATGGTAGGACCCCTGGTCTCTGCTTAAACAATCATAGTTGGTCCCCTGATCCCTCAGCCACATACAAATCAGCGAACAAAAGCCAACTTTACGAGTTCTGAGTAATTGAATTACAAGATGTTGGGTTACCGTGTCGTGTTCAACAGTGATATATCAGAGCGGCGCGCAGCGTGGGCCCTGGATAAAGCTAGGATTGTCAGGCGATCGCACATCTTCAACCTATCCCGAGGAGAATGAGGATGTAAGCAAAGGGAACTATTCTTCAATCAAAACGGTTTTTTTTACTTCTAAGGTAGAAGTTTCAAATCGTCAAATTAGCTATCTATCTATACAGATAAATAAAATGTGTGTTTGTGTAAAATTTACAGGTTTTCACTTAACGCATATGAAAGTAAGTATATACGGTGCTCAAATTAAAAAAACAATTTTATTTTTTTTCTCTGTCTGTCTGTTTGTTCTCATGTAATGCATATAAACGTCGAACATAGAAAAAACCATTTTACAATTGTTTCTCATAATTTCTATATGCAAGCTGAGTTTCTTGCCGGTTTTTCTAAGGCTAGTTTCCGAACCACTGGTCAGTTCTTCGAAGTCAAAATCAAAAGTGGGTGTTGTTATTGCAACACTTATGCCTATCCCTTAGATGAATACAGGCGTGAGCATATGTATGTATGTAGGAAGAGACATAAGTACATTTGTAGGTAAGGTAGAGGCACCTATGTTGGACGCGGATCAATCATGGACATTTTTTTTTTCTTCCAAACTTAAGGATACGCGCAGTATTTTTTTTTTCAAATGTCAATACCGATTAGTTGTGACAGTATTATAGCTGTCATAACAACTGTCACCCATTTTGATTGCGGCCATAGCGGTTGTAAGTTTCGCGGTGTCATTTGGTGTCGGGAATCGTAATTTCTTACTAGAATCGCGATGTAGGTACACTTATCATCTTATTTTGTGTATGGTGTATCTTCGTTGGTTAAATTATTCTTATTTAATGATTTATCAATAGACATGCATCAATTTTATAATATAACCCATACTATAAATTATCATTTGAGCCTGGAATTTTACTGTCCATTAATGGTGTCTAAGTAGGAGTGTTGTTTATTTATATTATTTCATTGTACTAAGTACTAAACTGAAATAAAACATTAAATACTAATTGAGAAAAGAGCTCTTAATTTGCCTCCAAATCCTTAAGAATGTATGTTGAACAATAAATAAATTACAGAGCAAATATGAAAAAAATTCGCTTATACTGTCCATGACTGGTGACTTTACCTTACCTCTTTATAATAATTATAAATACCGCGTCACAGTCCAAATGGTAGGTAATCCCACAAAGTGACGTCACAAACAGACCTAGAGGGCAGCCCTTTTGATCCCTAATCCTAGCGAGGGTACCCGGCTACTTTGTTGTGCTTAAATTAACAATATTATACCTATCACTTCACTTTGCGAATTACAATAGTGAGCTAATGAATTAGGTAAAGTAAATTAAGATAACTCGACCAAATTAAAATGTGATATTGTCGAAATATTTGCAAAGCAATTAACGTCGCAGTCAATTTTACCGGGTATTAAATTTAGCTGATAAATTATGGACGAAGTTTCCAGACTAATGGATTGCTTCTAATTGTACCCGACTACTTTTAAATACTCTATCGTTATGGAACTGAGTTCAAATAGTTATTTCAAATAAGTTTTATCTATTTTACTAGCTATGCCCCGGGGTTTCACCCGCGTTAGCATACCATAAGTTTTTTATTAAAAGTTGCCTAAACTTTCAACCCCTTTTTTATCCCCTTGGGGGTAGGATTAATAAAATCCTGCATGCCAAATTTCAGCCCGATCCGTCCAGTGGTTTGGGCTGTGCGTTGATAGATCACTATGTCAGTCAGCCAGTCACCTTTGAGTTATACATATTTAAATTAGCCTGAACTTATGCCCCTTATTGCAAAATATGGTTTAAACGAAGACTGGACTGTGCATCTTTTTTTAAAACGGTATCATAGAAAGAGATAGAGTTACTTTCAATGGTTTGAAGGACTATCTTAACTGTAAATCGTTTTGATTTAAAATTTCAAGTGAGTACGTTTTCGACCAGTATTTTATGTTATTTTATTTTAATTACATTTTCTGTCATGTTCAGAAGCTACGCCAATAAAAAAGTAAAATAATTTGTTTAGCAAGGTTGAGCGGAGCGTGCGCGCGCGCACAGCGTGCGGTGCGAAAATTATAGCGACGTCCGCGCGTCGCGCGCACAAATCAATTTGTGCCGTTATTTAGCGCACTACGTGTTAACTACTGCGTTTATACATAACTATATATTATTGCTGTTTTAATTTATAATTCATAGTCGTTAACGGGAAATGTCTAACTCGGAAATTGTGGGCCTATGTCATTATGTAAATTACTTATAACGTTGTCGACGACATAGATCAGGGTCCCAACCATGAGGTCTTATTGCAATATTAGTTCAGCTGTGTGACATAATAAGAGTAAAACTAAGCAATAAGAGGTAATGGTAAGGCCCCAGGATTATAGATATCCCGTCTCAATTATGTTAATATTTCCATCTTACACTGAAGTTCGCAAACGAGTGTTCAGTTTCTTAGCTGCACTGTAGGTGGATATATTATTTACCTTGCTATGCTGTTAAAGTGTCGCTTAAGCAGTGCTTATTATGAACTTCGGAGATTTGACGTATAAGTTTACGGTACCAAAATGAAACGTCAAAGCTCAGAAGTTATTAATTCGCTCTGATTAAACAGAGGATGGCCCTAGAGTATTTCGCCCTTCAGCATTAGTTGGCTGCGATCTTCCGTAGAGGTGCATCCCCTATTCCGGCAGCTCCAAATATCGACCGAAAGATACCGTCATGACCCTTAATGCCCATGGTCTCTTAACACATTAACATTTGACAGTATCTAGCCGGTTCTTCTCAGTAGGCTAGTTTCCGAGCCGGTGGTAGATTCGACGTTCATAAGTGCCTCGCCAGGGCTTAAATTTAATAAATCATTTTCATTTATTAGATGCATTTTGGTTCGCAGTGTAAATCTAGCATCCAGTACACAAAATAGTAAAAAAGATCCTTTACTTTTTTTTAGATCAAAAGCCCTGTGTCCACCTCACAAGCAGGCATAGAACAATACAGCGCGCAAAACGTAAAGGGCTCGCTAATGACTGCTGAATATTTTAGCGCTCACACGACTTGCACAGCTACTCCACAAAGACTCGCTTTTCTTAGCGATTCGCAACGCACCTCACCTTAATATCAACAATGTTCCACACAAAGGAAAACAGAATAAAAAGAAAAAAATATTTCTCATAAAACCCGAATAAAAAAATAAAAAAGCATTCGCAAACTTTGCGAATAATACAATGTAGAGAATAGACACCCACGCATTCCCAATTCGAAATTTGAAAAAGTTTATTGTCAGTCAGTATTGATTGGTTGAATGGAATAAATCGCGCGTGGAATCGATCGATTGTGTTTCATTACAGTCAAGGGTTAGCCAACTATTTTGCAGTTTTTGTGGTTGAATTGGATTATTTTTTTTATTTTGTTTTGATTTTTTCCATATGAAAAAAGGCTTGTTACTTAGCATCGTTTAGATGCTGCCAGTATCTTGTGCATAAACTTTTTTTTAATTCGTATTATTAAGTGATGGCATATGTAATGGTCTGATATCAGTACCCCTATCACGGTTTTGCCATCGATTTCGTAATCTATACTCGCTAGCGTCTCCGCCGAATATTAGTATGAGAAATTGTGCAGCGACTTCCAGCGGTGACGTGAAGAACTAAAATATCTCATACAAATATTGCGAGTGACGCTAGCGAGTGTATTACTGTACTTATGAACTTGACGACAGTAGGTAAGTGTATAGAGATTAAGGCAGTATTGACTATTGTACTTAAAACAATATTATTTTCTACGATTGTACTTAAAATAAATATTTGCGAGCACAGAACAATAAGCATTATGACAATATTTTTCTTTTATTCAAATAATACATTTCTTACTTCCAAATTAGGTAGGTAATTAGAATCTGGGATATGGCTAGAATGGGAGTGAATACAGATATGACGGCTGATAGAGAGAAATGGAAGAGAAGAACATATTGCGACGACCACGAATAACATGGGATAAGGGCAGGAGGATGATGATCATGATATGGCTAGAATGGGAGTGAATACAGATATGACGGCTGATAAAGAGAAATGGAAGAGAAGAACATATTGCGACGACCACGAATAACATGGGATAAGGGCAGGAGGATGATGATCATGATATGGCTAGAATGGGAGTGAATACAGATATGACGGCTGATAGAGAGAAATGGAAGAGAAGAACATATTGCGACGACCACGAATAACATGGGATAAGGGCAGGAGGATGATGATCATGATATTGCTAGAATGGGAGTGAATACAGATATGACGGCTGATAGAGAGAAATGTAAGAGAAGAACATATTGCGACGACCACAAATAACATGGGATAAGGGCAGGAAGAGGATGAATTATTTATAAATTACAAACAGACCTTAAAGCGTAGAATCTCCAAGTGCGTATAAAAGCGTGAATATTTGCAAAAAACTGCCATGAAATCAAATCCCCGTGGCACTCGATAGCAGGTTGCTTCACAGAATATAGTCCAAGCAGGTATACAAGTTTATATCTTGCAGTCATACAAGAATAGAGTAACATTTCACGGTATCATCACACTTGACATAACTTTACGGTACTTAATCTGTCACTTGACAATTGAGCCCAGAAGCAGTATCCACTTTGGGAGAATCGTAATGTGTTCCGAATATGATTCATCATCGAAATGACTCTTATGGCTGGCATTCACGTCATACTTGTGAACAGGTGCTGCTTGTGGGGGCTGGTCATCTCAAGCTACGCATTTAGTTATAAGTAGATGTACTAGATTTTTAGTTATTTTAATTTTTATCGACATTTGTTGTGTATTCTTTAAATTGTATAATATTTTTTAAAAGAGTAATTACTGAGTTTCTTGCCAGGCTCTTCTCAGTAAAAGCAACCTTCCGAACCTGGCGGTAGCATGTATAATCCTGTATAATTATGTCATTCTGACGATTTGAAAGTGCTTTGTAAAAAGTCTTATCGAATAAAGAATACTTTTGACTTTGACTTTGACTTAATGGTTACTTAGGTGCAATTCATATTATGATTCACGAATTATTAATATTTCGCAATTCACCTGTTTCACACTTTCCTTTGAAGATTCCTAAAATGGTCCACAAAATATGAATTACTTTTGTGACAAATATCACCATAAAAGTTAGTTAAGTACTAACATCTACAATTATTGTAATCATTCGTGAATCATAATATGAATTGCACCTAAGTGACCATTTTGTAATTATGATTCTCCCAAAGTGGCCTTTTTAGACCTACAGTACAAGGGCCCTACCATGACCTCTGCCTGATGATGGTTTTACTCTTATTATGAGACAGATGTATATATATAAGTCTGTCACTGTCACACAGTGGAACTATGGTGGCAATAAGAGCTTATGGTAAGGCCCCTGGGGCCCAAGCATGAGCTTTTATTACAATGTTAGTTCAGTTGTGTGACAGTGACAGATATATAAACGTCGAATACATGTGTCGCATAATATGAGTTAAACTATCACGGCAATGGAAGGTGATGGTAAGGCCCATGGACCTGTAGACAAAGTAACATTATCCTCACGCTTCGCTAGCAGAAACGATACAAAACGTATGAGAATGACATATGTCACGTGACTGAACTGACACGTGAAATATACAGACATACAGAGAGAGAAAAAAGATTTTTTTTACGAGTACCGTCTATACTTTATTATTGCATTGAAGTAAAAATATGTGAATTGAAATTACAATCAGACACTTAAATTGTATTTATCTGTATATGTTATATATGTTCACTAGCGCCACCTGTCGGCTTTACTATGAGATGCCTGTCTCCTGTAAAGAGTATTTAGTGAATACATGATCACGATGGTCATGACTTGACATATAACTATGCATGCTCAATATAATGGCGCCATCCCCCCCGTCCTCTGTTAGGGCCGGCGAGCGCCGAGCCACTAGCCTTAAACATGTCCCTAAATAATACCACTCAGATCCAGCTCCCTAGTTCATCCCCCAGCAACGCCCTAAGCCGAGGTCCGAGCCCCGCACCGGGGTGACCATTAGCTGTGTTGCTTAGTTTTTAAGTATTAGCTCGGCTGGAGGCCCTTGGGTCTCGCCCTTTTGTCCGGTTAAGCAGTGGAGGTAACTCCCCCCTACCAACTGCAAGAGACCATATCCAAAAAAAAAATATATATATAATGGCGCCAGTGCGTTTACAACTACGGGTCGTTTCACTCATGTTCCCAACTTAACAGTATAGATTTAGATCGGGAAGGGAAGTCGTAGACTAAAGCTAGTTTTATTTAAATAAAGGTACACAACTGTAAGTATAGATAAAATAAATCCAAGCGCAGATTATAAAAACAGAGGGGAGGATCGTGGGTCGAAATCAAACAACTTGTTATTTCAAATTATGTATTTTTCCATCTCTGCCTGCGAAGCATAACAAAAAATAATTTACCAACCAAACAAGGCATTTTGAACCTTTTCCTAATAGTCATAACGTGTATGGTAAAGGAAATGTACGTTAGTGTATTAATTTGATTTCTCTCCGCATGTTCCTTGTAACGAGTTCTTTTCTTTTACGGATTTGTATTTTCTTTCATTATGAGTACATGAATAGGTTAGCTTGTAACTAAAGGGGAGGGCTGGGGCTGTTTGGGGAAGATATTTCAGGTACTGTTAGCTCGTGGCACAGTTGCTACATACATATGCTCACGCCTGTATTCCCCGAAGGGGTAGGCAGAGGTGTCGTAATCACAACACCCACTTTTCACCGAACATGATTAAGTGCCAACGTGACAGATGGTGAGTCCATCGCCGTCTCAGACACTTTACATACTTCATTGAATTACTTCTCAGAAATATGCAGGTTTCCTCACGATGTTTTCCTTCACCGCAAAGCTCGTGGTGTGAAATCACTTTACTTACATAAGTTTTTTAGAAATACTCATTGGTACAGGCCTCGCTGGGATTCGCACTTGCGTCGCTTGCGTAGCAGGCGACTGCTTAAATCTCAAGGCCACCACGGCTCTTGCTCGTGGCACAGTTGCTATTGCGCATATCATTCGATCAGCGAAGTGAAGCGACCCTAACCCTAGCCAGTAATTGGATGGGTGACAGTCCGAGTTCCCTCCGTGCCTCGGAGAGCATGTTAAGCCTTCGGTCCCGGTTGACAATTTATCATCTTTGGCAATCGTTACAGGTCGATCGGAGGCCTAAAATAGTCTGACTGGTTTAACCCAGATCATAGATTTTCCTCGTTAAAGGTGTTGCGAAGGTCAGATGGCAGTCGCTTCGTATAAAGATCAAGTGATCAGCCACATCGGGTTGAATCAAGTGCCGACCCCGACAATGTATGGCATAAGGCCAGGGAGATGATGATATGGTACACGAAGTACCAGGCGCACATAACGGACAAGGAGTTAATAAGTTGATTGTGACTAACATGGAGCCACATCGGGTTGAAGCAAGTGCCGGCCGACCCCAACAGTGTATGGGAGAAGATTTCAGGTACTGTTACTTGCAATCTATTTGTGAAAAGTTATAGGTAACTAGCTGTGCCCGGAAAACGTTGTATTGCCATATATTTTTTTGTGGTGGTCACCCTTATCATGAAAAATAGATGTTGGCCGATTCTCAGACCTACCCGATCTGCACACAAAATTTCATACAAATCGATCCAGCCGTTTCGGAGGAGTACGGTAATTAACATCGTGACATGGAAATTTTATATATTAGATTATTATTTTTTTTAGTTTATTAGTAAATTATTTACGCCCGTGGTGGCCGTGGGGATTAAGTTCGAATCCCAGCGGCCTATACCAATGAACTTTTCATAAAACTATACATACATACATAGTGTATATCTATATCCCTACATCTATACAGATAAATAAAATTGGAGTGTCTGGTTGTAATTCTAAAACTTGTTTGACTAAAAACATATAAAAGTATACACGGTACTGACAAAGACAAATAAAAAAAAATCTCTGTCTGTCTGTCTGTTTATTCCGGGTAATCTCTGAAATGGCTGGGCCGATTTTAACGGGAATTTAACTGGCAGATAGCTAACATTACAAGGAGTAACTTAAGTTACCTTTAACACATGTAGTTTGAGATATAAATAGAAAATAAACTTGTCTTCCAGTTCAAGGTAATTATCTAGTTTCGCACAGATAATACAATGTTGTACAAAATAACAAGACTAGTTAAGTTCATTTCAGCAAAATGCCGAACACCAATTCCATTTTAGAGCCGCATAATCCCGACGCCGAATAAAAGCCATATTTCCTTCGGCGTCGCTCGCGAAATTGTCATCGCAAATAGCTTTCGCCTTAGGGCACATATCACACATCCCTTAACGACAAAACCACCAAACATAACCAAACAAAAATAAACTTTCACTACCTTCAAATAAAGCTCCATTTCGATATCGCCGAAATGCCTTCAGTAATGTAACAATGAGAATTCCAGTATTGCACACGTAAATACATTTCCACGGAACGTTTCACTAGAAATGTATTCAGTTTCACCAAGAATAAGGTCCATAATGGCTTGAAAGGGGACCCTGAACTTGAAAATCGTCGCCTGCCTGACGCTCAATATCAAATAAAAATTAACTCAAGTGGAAAACGCCTGAAGCTCCTTTCTACTTGACAGAGGAAATTCAACTCAGAATCGTGTTATGTAAGGTTTAAATTCTAATTACGTGTGGTGATAGCTAGGATTTTAGCCGGGGGAAGCGACAAGGATGACCGGATGGGGTGATGTGTGTGTCAGAGCGGGACAGTGATATAGCTGGGAGCGTTGTGATTGGTCAGGAAGGCCGCAGGCTGTGAACAGTAGCCCGCCCTATGTCTACTGTAAACTGTCGCGCTCCACGGGGAAAACTGCGGAACGGGATTTCGATGCTACTTTATTTTCTCGAATTATTTTTATTCACTCTTAGAACTATGAATATGAGACCCCTTCTCTCGGGTTCTCAAAGGGGTTTACGTCACCTATTTTGCACTCAAGTAATCAAATGTCAATCTGATAGATAACAAGCGATTTATATTGTTTTTCTCTGACAGCCTCGTTGGTCGCAAAATGCTACTGCCGTACGCTAGGACCTAGGTTCAAACCCAAGCAAGTAATTTCCCAGCCTGGAATCTGGTTGCCCTGTTAATGATAATATATAATATACAACACAGACTGCTTTAAGGCTAGTCAACTAGCATCACAGCATTGCCCATTATAAAGCAGGCAACTGCTCAAACCCCAAGGCCAACACGTTATTTCATTATTCAATAATATTTACGTGCTTTACGGTGAAGGAAAACATCGTGAGGAAACCTGCATATTTCTGAGAAGTAATTCAAAGACGTATGTATAGTGCCTGAGACGGCGATGGACTCACCCTCTGTCACGTTGGCACTTGATCATATTCGGTGAAAAGTGGGTGCTGTTATTACAACACCTCTGCCTACCCCTTCGGGGAATACAGGCGTGAACATATGTATGAATGTATGTATGTATTTAATAAATAATAGTTAAATCAATCTTCCGCAGTAAGATCCAGTTACCCCCGTATCTTCAGTGTCCGTAGCCGGGGGCGCCTCCGAGGGCGAAGTCCTACATTGCTCGGGGCGGGGCACACACATACACGACACAAGTTTACAAATATACACTTACACACACATATACAATACAGAAATAAGAGACATCTATACCTACTAATATTATAAATGGGAAATGTATCTGTTGCCTTTTTACAATCATATTGTAGATTAGCGGACGTCACGCGGTTTCACCCACGTAGTTCCCGTTCCCGTGGGAGTACAGTGATTAAATAAAACCTATGTTACCCGCTGATTATGTAGCTTTCCAATGTTGAAAGAATTTTTGAAATCGGCACAGTAGTTTTTGAGTTTATTCATTACAAACATACACACAAAAATACAAATTTTTCCTCTTTATAATAGTAGTGTAGATACTATTATAAAGAGGTAACTACCTGTGCCTTGCGGTTTCACAATCTTAGATTGAATTTCATACTATATTCCGCGGAACCCTAATATAATATGCACATGAAAGTATATACATAAAAAACCAATGTTAAAAATTTTCTCTCTCTGTCCGTCTGTTTATTCCGGCAATCAATTTTGACGAGACTTTCACGGATATAGCTAATATTACAAGGAGTAACTAAGGCTACTTTTTTCAATGGTTAATAATGTAAATGGTAACCGCTTAATGGTTTTAGCTAATACGGACAGACGATACATACATATACTCACACCTGTATTCCCCGAAGGGGTAGGCAGAGGTGTTGTAATCATAAGACCCACTTTTCATCGAAGACGATTAAGTGCCAACGTGACAGATGGTGAGTCCATCGCCCTCTCAGACACTTTACATACGTCATTGAATTACTTCTCAGAAATATGCAGGTGTCTTCACGATGTTTTCCTTCACCGTAAAGCACGTGGTGTGAAATCACTGTACATAAGTTTTTTAGAAAAACTCATTGGTACAGGCCCCGCTGGGATTCGAACTTGCGTCGCTGGCGTAACAGGCGACTGCTCAAACCTCAAGGCCACCACGGCTCTTATTTTATAAAATCACGGGCATGAAGAAGTCCTTTACTTATAGTTCGAAGTACCAAATAGCATTTTTATTCCGCACACACACGTAGAGGCGCGACCTCTACGTGTGTGTGCGGAATAAAAATGCACACATATACGTGTATAACGAATGTTCTTTAAAAACTCTTCCATGTGTGAGTGTTTCAGGAACGCACACTCGCGCACCAGAGGGAAACTTTTCGACGTAAATTCAGCTCATACATTTTGGAGTTATATAAAGTGTTTTTATGGAAGATTTTCCTCCGTATACTTTCTGGCTTATGTACAAACAGACTCGGGACTTTTATGTATACTTGAATCTATATTTTACTAGATGTAAGAGCCGTGGTGGCCTCGTGGTTTGAGCAGTCGCCTGCTACGCAAGCGACGCAAGTTCGAATCCCAGCGAGGCCTGTACCAATGAGTATTTCTAAAAAACTTATGTACAGTGATTTCACACCACGTACTTTACGGTGAAGGAAAACATCGTGAGGAAACCTGCATATATCTGAGAAGTAATTCAATGACGTATGTAAAGTGTCTGAGACGGCGATGGACTCACCATCTGTCACGTTGGAACATAATTATCTTCGGTGAAAAGTAGGTGTTGTGATTACAACACCTCTGCCTACCCCTTCGGGTAATACAGGCGTGAGCATATGTATGTATGTATATAGAAGATTATCTTGAAGATAAACTACGTGAAGTTATAGAAAAACCTATTTATTATTTGACTAGTTGTGTCCTGTTTCACGCGTTGACTTAACTTCATGGGTGACGAGGAATCCTTATATTTATTTTAAATAAAAGTAGCCGAAATTACTCCTTGTAACATTAGCTACCTGCCAGTGAAGATCCCGACAAAATCGGCCCAGCCGTTTCAGAGATTAGTCTGAACAAACCAACACAGAGAAAATTATTGAAAAAAATTTTTTTCTTCAATACCGTATTTCATATGCTTTTAGTGAAAAGGTGTTGTTTTGGAATTACAAACAGACACTACAATTTTATTTATCTCTATAGAATATAGAATAGATTTATAGATGGACAATACCTTAGAATGTTAGAACGCGTCATAAAAATCACGTAAGTTCCTATCTAGTTATCGTTGATATCTCTAGAAATAAACGAATTAAAATGAGCTGTTCTGAGACCTGCAAGGCTTCCGTGTAAAACTGAAAACCCTGATAAATTGCATTACAGCTTCAAGGCTTCAGGCTGCGTTAGAAGAGCGCGTGGCCTCCTGAAACAAACTGAAATAACGCCTCCGTGCTAACTCGGCGACATCGGTTACATCTATTATTAAAGTTATAATCGTATACGCATTTAGTTATAAGAAGGTATACTAGATTTTTAGTTATGTTAATTTTTATCGACATTTGTGCATTGGAACATTGTCCATGAGCTTACGTTTCTTAAATTATTTATTTTGTATTCTATAAATTGTATTATATTTTTTAAAAGAGTAATTACTGAGTTTCTTGCCAGGTTCTTCTCAGTAAAAGCAACCTTCCGAACCTGGCGGGATCATGTATAATCCTGTATAATTATGTCATTCTGACGATTTGAAAGTACTTTGTAAAAAGTCTAATCGAATAAAGATACTTTTGACTTTGACTTTGACTGTAATATGGTCTATTATCGAATGCATAATTGCATCACATCATCATCAAGTGCTGTATCTGTTTAGTAAATTTTTTTTAAAGATAATGTATGTATATGATAATTTTAATATTGGTACGGGTAAGTGAATATTTATAATATTTGTATAAACAATCTGTATGAGAAAGTAAGTATGTCATGCGATCATGAAATTGAGTGTAATTGAGTGTACGCGGGTGAAATCACGAGACAGATTAAGTAATCCCAGAAGGGTCTCCGAAGGGGTAGGCACATTTTGATGATTAAGTGGCAACGTGACAGAGGGTGAGTCCATCGCCGTCTCAGGCACTAAACATACTTCCTTGAATTACTTCTCAGACATATGCAGGTTTCCTCACGATGTTTTCCTTCACCGTACAGCACGAGGTGTGATATCATAGCACATAAGTTTTTAGAAAAACTCATTGGTACAGGCCCCGCTGGGATTCGAACTTGCGTCGCTTGCGTAACAGGCGACTGCTCAAACTCCGAGGCTGCCACGGCTCTTATTACTTTAATATTTTTTTTCAAATAATAATGTTTGTATTAACAATTTTTATTATTTCGGATTCTTAGTTAATTTTGTAGATTTTATTGAGTGAAACTACACACGATAATAAACACAAAAGAACCTATTTTCATAAGTTTGACTTACTATCTAATACAAATTATTTAGCGAGATAATTCACTTATCTGTACCAATATTCAAATTATCGTAAAAATTATCACAAATAACCTTTGAAAAATAATATTTTCTTTCGAACTAAAACCTCCTTTCAAAGACATGTTACGTCAAAATTTTAAAACAAATTCCGAGCCAATTAATGTTTCTATTAAAAATAACGAGAAAAGCCGACATAATCTACTGAAAAAGAAAAAGTAGCCGAAAGCTAATCATCCCCCAGAATAATCTGGTTACACAAATGTTTGGTGAAAATAAAAGAAGCGAGCGTAATTATTTAAGAAAGTTTCTCGGGGGTGCCACCCCTGCTGAAAACAACCCCCATTGTAATTATTTTTCTTGAAAACTCGCCAGTTACCAATTTGTTTGGCAAACGGCAAAAAGATACGAAAGAATTCCGAGGTATTTAAGGGATCGGTTTACGTAAATATTTTTAATTATACATACTATGGACACAGTATACATATTATGATCGTGCTACAAGCAGTACTGAAGAAGGAGAGCCGTAGTGACCTCGGAGAGACGCAAGTTCGAATCCCAGCGGGGCCTGTACCAATGCGTTTTTCTTAAAACTAATGTGCAGTGATTTCACACCACGTGTTTTACGGTGAAGGAAAACATCGTGAGGAAACCCGAAGACGCCTAAGAAATAATTCAAAGACGTATAGTGCCTGAGACGGCGATGGACTCGCCCTCTGTCACGTTGGCACTTGATCATATTCGGTGAAATGTGGGTGTTGTTACAACACCTCTGCCTACCCCTTCGGGGAATACAGGCGTGAGCATATGTATGTATGTATTATTAGTATAAGTCTGTCTCTGTCATATAGTGGAACTATGATGGTAATAATAGCATATGGTTAAAAATACTGGGGATACATATACGTAAGTATGTTTTTATTCGATGCTGGCAGTAAGATTTCCAGCCAAGCTTTCAAACCTCTTGCATCAATTACAGCAACTCGGACCAATAGCTTGTATCAAAATAATCGAATAACCTCTCGATTATTTCTTTGCTACGGCGAGTCGATGATTGACTCGATTATAGATTTGACCTGCTCCAAATGTTTCGATTGTCAAAACATCTCGCAATCGAAAAACACTTCTATATTCCCTTACCCTCACCAAAGCACAGGTCGAGCGTGTAATGTAATTTCCCCCTGAAAGGTGACTTCTTCGCAGTAAACTAATAGTGGCCGGTGGTCTATTGGCGGAAGTGACGCGCCAGACCGGATATAGCAATTTACACGCCGCCCGCCCAACGCTTTGTGCCCGTATCTCATTTATATCCGGTTTATTTGAACTTTGTCTAGTTCGTTTAGTGGGAAATGAAGTTATTCTGGGATTTTTTTTTATATCTTTTATTACATACATATATAAATATGTTCACGCCTGTATTCCGCGACGGGGTAGACTGAAGTGCTGTAATAACAACACCCACTTTTCACCGAATATGATTAAGTGCCAACGTGACAGATGGTGAGTCCATCGCCGATTCAGGTACATCTCACACATATACTTCTGGAATTGAATTGAATTCATTACACTAAGGTTAGAAAAAATCATTGGTACAGGACGCTGGGATTCGAACGAAAAGAGTACCTAATTGTTGAGTTTCTTGCCGGGTTCTTCTCAACAAAAGCTACCTTCCGAACCCGGTGGTAACATTTATAATCATGTATAATGTATTTTGTGTCCTTCTGACGATTTGAAAGTACTTAGTAAGTAGTATATCAACTAAAGATATTTTGAATTTTGAACTTGCGTCCCAGGTGACTGCTCACACCACACGAACACGGCTATATCCACTCAGTAATCAAACTCCTCCTCCTCACAGTTATCCTCACTGTTGAGGGTCGTGATACCCCCTGAATATCACCTTTATAACAATCTGTCGCCACCTGCTTCTGTCTTTGGCGATGCGGAGACCTTTATGGACTCTATTGTCGATGGTAGTGCGAATGATCATACTAATAACTCAACACAAACCATATGTATGTGGAATTTATGAAATGAGTTTGTATGCGATGATGAAAGGCCATGTTTAAAAAGTAAAAAATGGAAGAGGAAAATTAAAAAGAAATGAGAATGACAGATAAGAAATAGGAGGGAAGACGTGAACGATGGAAAATAGGAGTAGTATTTTATTTTTAATCTATTGTGTTGTAAAGAAGACGAAAAGATGAAGTAAAGATATTGAAACGTTTATTATAACTTTTATTATTTAAAAAAAATACGCCAAACTATAATTTACATGATACTGCCTGCGCTGTTTATAACCTCATATAAAATTATAGCTTTGCTTAGCTCTTATAACTCACCCTTCACTATAAGCCGACTCTATAAAACGTAGGTCGATTTTTCCATAATCAGTACCCCTATCACGGGTTTGTCACCGTTTCCGTAATCTATACTCGCTAGCATCACTCGCAATATTTGTATGAGATATTTTAGTTGTTCACGTCACCGCTGGGATTCGCTGCAAGATTTCTCATACTAATATTCGGCGGAGACGCTAGCGAGTATAGATTACGAGATCGGTGACAAACCCGTGATAGGGGTACTGGTTGGGTTTTCATCTGTGTGCGTAACAACCGCGCGGAATTGTATGACGGTGCAACCTGATGTAAGCCGCTCGACGCTCGTTTCCAGCGACAAAATGTGGTCACGTGACATGTAGCGATACGTGATTGAAGCTGCATGACGTAGTTCCTTTTTGAGTCGCGGGAAATTTAAAATTGGGTCACGTGACCACATTTGTCGCTGGAAACGAGCGTCGGGCGGCTGCATGTGGTTACACCTTTAACCGACCAAATTACGAAAGCACCCTAACCACAATGACAGTTTAAATATAAGCTCTATAAAGAAATAGGAATCTAGGCGTAGGAGCATGTAAAACTTACTAGGGGCGCTTTAACGTTCCCATACAAAATATACCTGATACTGAATTTGATTTTTGTATGATGATTCAGTGTTTCGATGAAATGTACATGATGCCCGGCTGAGTTTCTTGCCGGTTCTTCTCAGAAGGCTAGTTTCCGAACCGGTGGTAAATTTTCGATATTCATAAGTGCCTTACCAGGGCCCAAAGTAAATAAATATTTTTCATTTTCATTTTCAAAATTGAGGCGGTTGCGTAAACGTTCAAATCTATACATGGGATACAGAATGTTAGTATTCACATTGCGAGGTACGAAAGCATTAATTTTATCAAGTTTAAACACCAAAACAGACAGACAGACAGTGTGAATGATATTAATTCACCGGTCGTTGAGTGAGTGAACGATTGTTATTTAATCCCCAGTCTCTATTGATCGGTCACAATGCCCTCGGTCGGGGGATAGATGTACTATGTAGAGCTACGAGCATCTAGATATTCTGTTGAACTGTTAATATTTCTGTTGCTGTTGGACACTATATAACAAAAAATATGCTGCTACTATCCAAGAAGGGTCATCAAAGGGTTAAGCAGAGGTGTTATAATATCAACACCCACATTTCACCGAATACGATTAAGTGCCAACGTGACACATGCCGAGTCCATTCGACATTATATAATATTTTTTAGAATAGTAATTACTGAGTTTCTTTCCAGGTTCTTCTCAGTAAAAGCAACCTTCCGAACCTGGCGGTAGCATGTATAATCCTGTATAATTATGTCAGTTTGACAATTTGAAAGTATTACTCAAGTAAATATTATTTAGTGCCCCGCATTATAACCCGCGTAGACTTAATTTTATTTTTGGCCCGCGGAAACTTTAATAAGTTAGTAACATTAGCTATCAGCCAGTGAGAGTCCCGTTAAAATCGTTTCAGCCGGAACAGACAGAGAGACAGAGAAAAATTTCAAAATTTGGTTTTTCCAAGTCAGTACCGTGTATACTTTAACTTTGAATTACTAACAGACACTTCAATTTAATTTATCTGTATATATTTTGCCAGTTCTGTTATAATTTGTTGGTCTGCATGTTGCGGGGTTAACCAACCCTTTCCCTTTCGCAGTCGGCTCTGAGCCCCGTGATGCCGCACTCTGCATTCCTAATACTTTGCTATGAATTGAGTCTCGCGATCAATATTCCTATATAAGAGTCGTGGTGACCTCGGGGTTTGAGCAGTCGTCTGCCACGCAAGAGACGCAAGTTCCAATACACTGATTTCACACTAAGTATGTGCTTCATGGTAAAGGATGTATAGTGCAGGCGATGGACTCCGCTCTGTCACGTTGGCACTTAATCATATTCGGTGGATAGTGGGTGTTGTGATTACAGCACCTCTGCCGACCCCTTCGTGGAATACATAACGTTTATGAATGACTTCTCAGACATAAGTTTCCTCGCTATGTTTCCCTTCACCGTTAAGCTCGTGGTGTTACTTTTACTTTTATTATATTATATATGTATATTTGCTTGTATGTTATATAAATTAATATAAGTGCATTTTTATTTATATATTTTATAGGAGAATAAAAGTGTATATTTACTTGTATATTGTATAAGTAAATGTACACTTAAATAAAATATACTACACATCTAGTTTGTACCTTGTTATCACAGAAATTATTTAGGAAAACTAATGTGAGAAGACACTGATTTCTGTAACACAGGCATTCAGGCCTAGCTCAGAAGTCAGGGAATTCATAAAATATTGTGTATATATTTTTGTGAAAATAAACATTATTATTATTATTATTAGTATTGGTGTGAAATCACAGCACATAAGTGTTTTTAGAAAAACTCTTCGGTAAAGGTCCAGCTGGTATTCGAACTTGCGTCGCTTACATAGCAGGTGACTGCTCATGGCCACATTGGGTCTCAATAATGCATATATAATATACTATCTGTACCCTGCCATGCTTCGCTGGAGCACATTATGTTTATAATATAGATAAAAAATTATTGATAAAAATAATCCTTGATGTGGGTTATAAATCATGCGAAAATTTCAGAGCTGTGGCCTCGGGGTTTGAGCAATCACCTGCTACGCAAGCAGCGCAAGTTCGAGTCCCAGCGGGGCCTGTACCAATGAGTTTTCTAAAAAACTTATGTACAGGGATTTCACACCACGTGCTTTACGGTGAAGGAAAACATCGTGAGGAAACCTGCATATTTCTGATAAGTAATTCAATGACGTATGTATAGTGTCTGAGACGGCGATGGACTCATCATCTGTTACGTTGGCACTTAATCAAATTCGGTGAAAAGTGGGTGTTGTGATAACAACACCTATGCCTACCTCTTTGAGGAATACAGGCGTGAGATCGATCGGTGCAGAACTTTTTGAGTTTATGAAGCGTATACAAACCAACATAACATTTTTATATATATAGATAATGATAAAGGAAGATTTCTTTAGGCTCGAGGTACTAGGCACGCATAACTTACTAAGCGAAGACGGAATACAATATCTACCTGTACTTACATAGAGTGTTCCATTTATCTGAGCAATAGTTTTTGTTTTGTGATATTTTGTGGCCGTCGTGTGCCCCGGGCGCGGATATTCTCAAAATAATAATTAAACGGATACATTTATTATGGGCCGCGCATATGTAATGCGCTCCGAGATCACTGCACACAGGGTGTTACTACTTCACTCATTGAAAAGATCTTCGTAGTTATAGTTGGCTGGAATTCACGTCATACTTGTTAACAGGTGCTGCTTGTGGAGGCTGGTCATCTCAAGCTACGCATTTAGTTATAAGTAGATGTACTAGATTTTTTGTTATGGTAATTTTTATCGACATTTGTGCATTGGAACATTGTCCATGAGCTTATGTTTCTTAAATTATTTATTTTGTACTCTTAGAATTGTATAATATTTTTGAAAAGAGTAATTACTGAGTTTCTTGCCAGGTTCTTCTCAGTAAAAGCAACCTTCAGAACCTGGCGGTAGCATGTATAATCCTGTATAATTTTGTCATTCTGACGATTTGAAAGTACTTCGTAAAAAGTCTAATCGAATAAAGATATTGTAGACTTTGACTTTGGCTTACGTCTTAAAATACAAAGGGAAGATAATATTTCTTAAACTTTCGCGATTAAAATTCATATTTAAAGGTACTCGGGACTTATAACGATAGTATTTTGAAAATAACGAACCTTGACGTTTCGATTGGGTTACACCAATCATGGTCGCGAGCAGACTCTAGTTAAGTCCGGAGTTCCCTTAAATACGAAGGGAAGATGTAATGATGGATACACTCAGATCCAGCTCCCTAGCTCATCCCCCAGCAACGCCCTAAGCCGAGGTCCGAACCCCGCACCGGGGTTAAGCAGTGGAGGTAACTCCCCCCTACCAACTGCGAGAGACCATGTCGGAAAAAAAAAAAAAGTAATGATGGATAGTGTTGATTCAGGTAGAGGTATAATATAATATTAATAAGGCGAAGAATAAGCGCAGTTGTTGAAACACTTTAATGGAGGATTTAAAACATTCAATTGGATAGATAGTTCTATGGTATAGATAGTATGAAAAAAATATTTATCTTAACTTCGTGTTCATTTCCAATTCCAATATAAGCATTGATATTCAGTACATGCTTTTTATATCTGGTATATTATATATTCTAGTTCATTATTCCCAAAAAATATGAATCAGTAATCGAACTATATATATGCTCACACCATCTCAGAAGGGTTCCCGAAGTGGTAAGCAGAGGTGTTGTAACAACACCCACGTTTCACCGAATATGATCAAGTGCCAACGTGACAGAGGGTGAGTCCACAGAGGTTCGATTGGTCGAACATAAATAAATATATAAACATTAACATTTATCAGAGCATTCATATTGTTGTTACCCGAGAGATGCCGATTCGGGGCAGGTTTTCAACAAATAATTAAGATTTTATTCAATAATTACGATCATATATTTTTTAAGCAGCCTGTGCATCGCAGTGCAGCCCGTCAGCCGTATACAGGGTGCGTGGATTGCCGCGGCAGCTGCGCGCCTCGCCCGGGGCTCGATGCCGTGATATACCGCCCTGCGCTAACCATTGCCTATACCTGCGCCCGCGCATACAATACTGTACATGCTCACATTCAAAGATAATCAGGTTTTCAGTACCTTCATATACAAATTCAAAATATCGTTATTTGATTAGACTTCTTACAAAGTACTTTCAAATCGTCAGAACGACACAAAATACATTATACATGATTATAAATGCTACCACCGGGTTCGGAAGGTAGCTTTTGTTGAGAAGAACCCGGCAAGAAACTCAACAATTACTCTTTACATAAATATTTTTCAATGCTTAAAAGTTATCTTATAAGCCCACACAGTTCTAATGCTCCCTAATTGCTCCTAAGCCATCAGCTATCTGCCAGTGAAAATCCCATTAAAATAGCCACTTCATTGATTAGACGGAACATGCGGCTCCACCCGCATAGACTTAATTTCATGGGTGACCCTAATGTTTTTTTTTAAATAAAAGTCTACGTTCCTTCTTGTAACATTAGCTATCTGCCAGTGAAAGTCTCGCTAAAATCGATCCAGTCGTTTCGGAGATTAGCCAGAACAAACAGACAGACAGACAGATTTTTTTTAACATTGTACTATGTGAAAAGCTATTGTTCTACGTCTGTACCGTTTATACTTTCATAATTATGCATTTAGTGACCTGACCTGTTGTTTTGGAATAACGAACACACACTTCAATTTTATTTATCTGTATAGATAGCCTTCTTCAATTCATAATATCTTTATTTGATTAGACTTCTTACAAAGTACTTTCAAATCGTCAGAACAACACAAAATACATTATACATGATTATAAATGTTACCACCGGGTTCGGAAGGTAGCTTTTGTTGAGAAGAACCCGGCAAGAAACTCAACAATAACTCTTTTAAAAAAATATATATTATATAATGTTTTTGGTTACAGTATTTATATCTCATGAATATAAGCCCATGGAAACAGTTCAAATGCTCAATTGACAAATATAATAACTAATGCCATACATATATACATGCCATACTCACAAATATTACAAATATTTGTGAGTATGGCATGTTGGAACAAATCACGACCTCAGAAAATTAAAATGCCACGCACATTTGGCATAACCAAAACGACTTGCGTACCTACTCGCCGGGGGCTGGTCGTGGACTGCAGCCCGTAGTCCACAGGCTAGGTCGCCTGGAGAAACAATTACACGAACGCACCTAATTCCCACAATAGCTCGGTAATCATACGGGAGCGGTATGAGCGTGGGACCGAACAACGCCCAATAAGCTCCGCGTATTTTTGACATTTACCTGTCAGCGTGAGAAGTGTCACTTTTAAGTTTAGAGCTTTTTTAAATATATTGTCTAGAATATTGTTTAGAAATTCACACCAACATCATAAACAAAATACTACATTTACACAATATGTATACATAAATAGATTGAATGCGCTAAATGCATATGAAAAACTTTTTTTTAATTAATTTTTTGTCTTACGGATTGGGCTAATCTCTGAAATGGCTGGATCAACTTGAACGGGATTTTCACTCACAGAAGCTAGATTTCCGCGAAATAATGTTACCCATGAACGCAAATATGACGGCTGATAGAGAGAAATGGAGGAGAAGAACACCGCGCCGACCACAAATAACATGGGCAAAAAATTATAAGAGCAGGAGGATGATGCTGATCCACGCGTGTGAAACAGCTCACAGCTAATCTCTATCATCATCTCCCTGGCCTTATTTTTGGGGTATTGTTGGGGTCGGCACTTGATTCAACCCGATGTGGCTGATCACTTGATTTTTATATGAAGCGACTGCCATCTGACCTTTGCAATCCCTATAACGAGGAAACTCTGTGATCTAGGTTAAGCCCGTTGTCAGACTATTTTAGGCCTCCGACCGACCTGTAACGATTGCCAAAGATGATAAATTGTCAACCGGGACCTACGGCTTAACGTTCTCTCCGAGGCACGGAGGGAACTCGGGCGGTCACCCATCCAATTACTGGCTAGCAACTGGGCCACGAGCTCCCTATTCTCTATGCACCGAGGAATAAGGTGACACAGTAATTTAGGCTGAAATAGTCGCTTACCATCAGGACTTGTATGCCACCTCTGTAGTGTAAAAAAGAATGGACTGGCCTTGTTTCCCATAATTTCCAAATACCTCACATGCCACGCAAAATGGCACGAATTTTCGTGACGAGTGCATTGTGTGTGATTTTCGGTGTTTTGTGAGTTGAGCCTTAGGCTTTAGTGTAATTAGATCACCGCTGAGTTATTGGAGGTGAGCCCACTCAGGGCTGGCAAAACGTGAAGTTTATTTATTTATCATCCGAAGAGCTGGCAGCTACCTCTGTCAAAGAATTAGTCTTGCCATCCAAAGGGGGAATGCTGCCAGTATCTTCGGAACCTTGCCTACAGGAACTTCTTTTGATAATATATTTTAGTTATTAGATTATAATTATATATGATTTATCAATAGAAATGCATCAATTTTATAATATAACCCAAACTATAAATTATCATTTTAGCCCTAAAACACAACACTGGATTTTTAATGTTCATGACTGGTGACTTTAGCTTACTTAAAATATCTTATTTTGTTTCTCATTGACTGTTTTGAATAATAAAATAAAAAATCATAAAGCGAACGAAGTAGTGTGTATAAGCCAGTGTCTCTGTCCACCAATAGGCAGCCCTACCAGCCTTGGGAGAGCTCGCAGATAATGTCGTGTCACGAACTCTCATCGTCGCTTATACGTTGAATCACTCACAATTTGATTATATTACCTTTATGATTGTTTTTAAGTGATAAATAATGCTCGAGTTTTTTGCCAAATTGGTTGGGAACATTACAGAAGAAAGTTCATAATCATAATACCTGAGCAATTCTATCTATACAGATAAATAAAATTGAAGTGTCTGTTTGTAATTCCAAAATAACAGCTTTTCAATAAATACATATGAAAGTATATACGGTATTGACATAATTACTGTTCCGGCTAATCTCCGAAACGGCTGGACCGATTCGAACGGGACTTTCTCTGGCGGATAGAATGTTACAAGAACTAACATAGGCTATATATATTAAAAAAAACATTTAGGGTTCCGTGGGAATGAAGTAAAACCTACGCGGGTAAAACCGCAGGGCGCAGCTAGTTCTCTAAATGTCAAAAATGGCTTTAATAAATTTCATGATTTTTTTGATTATCGGTACTTTCACTGACAAATAGATTTCAGAGATAGTTTTTATTATTGTATATTATATTATTGTTTACATGTATATATCAGATACTAAGTATATGTAATGTATTTATGTTTTATTGCGTAGTATATAGTAAGGTTCAAAGTTTCATATTAGATGATCTTGTTTTAATATTCAACTATTATTTTTACACATGCATGCTGAAACAATGAAAAAGAAAAATATAATAAAAATAAAAATTATAAATAAAACACGGAATTTAAATTAGTGTCTGCGGGAATGGTGCCCAGTAAGCTGGCTGCGTTACCTCGCTGGATCGCTAAACTAATCCTCTAAGTATATTGTCCAAAATATAACTGAAAGTCAAATCCTGACCAGCTAGTACCAGTATTAATTAAAAATGATTAATTTATCTTAGGCTCTGGTAAGTCATCGAAGAACTTACAACCAGTTCTGAATCTAGCCTTTTCAGAACAATTGTATCATGTTTTCCTGTGTCGGTACATAAATAAAGTTGGATTACATATACATAAATACAGGTAGGTAGGTTGCATACGTCCAGTAATGCACCTTGCGCAGGCGGGGCCAGTTCCCGCCCTATACTTTTGTTCTCATTGCTCCGTACATACTGTGCTTTATCGAATCACATTTCAAATGTACCTTTTTGCATAAGGTTGTAAATGAAAAAGTTACGAACGGAAATAATTAATGGTCATTAAAAAAAAATTAAGAACGTTATTAAACTCAAACTCAAACTCAAACTCAAAATATCTTTATTTGATTAGACTTCTTACAAAGTACTTTCAAATCGTCAGAAGGACACAAAATACATTATGAGACAGATTTATATGACGTGTATACATCTGTCACTGCCACACAGTGGAACTATGATACCAATAAGAGCTTATAGTAAGGCCCCAGATTGTTATATACGCCTGTATTCCCGAAGGGGAATCACGAAACCCACTTTTCACCGAAGATGATTAAGTGCCAACGTGACAGATGGTGAGTTTATCGCCGTCTCAAGCACTATACATTCGTTTTTGAATTACTTATCAGCTATATAGGTTTCCTCACGATGTTTTCCTTCACCGTAAAGCACGTGGGGTGAAATGACTGTGGACACTACGTGGTAATACGTATATTTCAACAACTTCTTTGTAAATATTCCTTTAGTAACTACTAGTTCCCTAAATTCATCTCCCACAGACGCCGAATTATTATTGAAATCAAATGTTTCTGAGTGTGGCACTAGCTTTAGTTTTTGTACTATCACGCCTTTTGAAATAATAAAGACATTTAAAAGTTTGAATTCCAAAAAGACTGGTGATTTGTGGGATATATCAGTGAAAGTACTTCACGATATTATTGACATAATTGCCCCCTGTTTAGCTGAAATTTTTAACAGTTGTATTATGAGCGGTGTATTCCCGGACCTCATGAAATATAGTAAAGTTATTCCATTATTTAAAGGTGGTGATAATAGTGATCCTACCAACTTCAGACCGATCTCTATCCTGCCAGCCCTCAGCAAAATTTTTGAAAAAATTATTTTGAATCAAATAGTCGCCTTCTTTAATCTTAATAATATTCTACATGGCGAGCAATATGGCTTCACAAGAGGTCGTTCAACTACTGATGCTGGTGTTGCACTTCTTAGACATATTTATAGAGCGTGGGAGAACGCTCATGACATCATAGGTGTATTCTGCGACCTATCCAAGGCTTTCGATTGTGTCCAACACGAAACCTTATTAGTTAAATTAAATTATTACGGTGTCAAAGGTAGGGCACTCGACCTAATCAAATCGTATCTTTGTCAGCGGATTCAAACGGTCGAAGTAAATGGCGTCAAATCTTCCGGTTCTCCAGTACTAATGGGCGTCCCACAGGGTTCAATCCTAGGACCATTTCTGTTCTTAGTGTATATTAATGATTTACCAAATTTAATCAAGAATACGTGTGACATTGTACTGTTCGCTGATGACACATCTCTTTTGTTTGAAGTCGACAGAGCCAAAACGAATTATGCAGATGTAAACAGTGCACTCGATCAGGTATTGAAATGGTTTAATGTAAATAACTTAGTCTTAAATGCACAAAAAACTAAATGTATTAAATTCACTTTACCAAACGTCAAACCTGTTGATACAAAGGTCATGGTAAATGGTGAAACTTTGGATATCGTAGAGTCAGTAGTATTTCTAGGTATAACCCTTGATAACAAACTTCAGTGGAGCCCACATATATCCAAGTTATCAGGAAAACTCAGCTCCGCGGCTTATGCAATTCGTAAAGTTAGACAGTATACAGACATAGAAACAGCTCGACTCGTATATTTTTGTTATTTTCATAGTGTTATGTCCTATGCTATTTTAATTTGGGGCAAAGCTGCTGATATAGAGAATATATTCACATTACAGAAAAGGGCTATACGATCAATTTATAATTTGGGACCCCGAGATTCGTTAAGGGAAAAATTTAAATCAATTGGAATTTTGACAGTGGCCTCACAGTATATTTTAGCTAACTTATTATTTGTGCATCAAAACATTGGATCGTTTCAAAAAAAATGTGATGTGCATAACATAAACACAAGGCACAAAAACAAAATTGTAGTGCCTGCGCATCGCTTACAGAAAGTACATGGCTCATTTTTAGGACAGTGCACACGCTTCTATAATAAATTACCAACAGAAATTGTAAACTTGCCCTTCAATAAATTTAAAGAGACCATCAAAGCAGTTTTGCTCAAAAAAGGATATTATACTGTAAGTGATTATATTTGTGATAAGGAACCCTGGGATGTATCTTTGTCGAAAAATTATTGTAAATAATCCCATTGGCACTGTACTTTTGCTACAATTAATTAATCTTAGTTTGATCTTTGCTTTGACTGGCTGGAATTTGCCATGCTCACAAATATTTGTAATATTTTAGTTATTATATTTGACAATTGAGCATTTGTGCTGTGTCCCATGGGCTTATATTCATGAGATATAAATACTGTAACCAAAAACATTGTATAATATATATTTTTTTAAAAGAGTAATTGTTGAATTTCTTGCCGGGTTCTTCTCAACAAAAGCTACCTTCCGAACCCGGTGGTAACATTTATAATCATGTATAATAAGAGTTAAACTGTCATGGCAATAAGAGCTGGACCACCTGGACCACACGACTGTTTTCGCTAACCATTTTCCAGTTCAAAAATTAAAGAAAGTTGAAACAGTTTTAGTTTATAAAATAATAAACATATTTATTTATTTCAAATTAATTGTAATTTGAGGAAATGGAAGATAGAGGAGTTCGGGAAGACCTGCTGGTTGCGTTACAATATTTTTATAATTTAGGGTTCAAATAATAGCAAATATAGCAATAGATTTTTGTATTTAAACTGAGTTATTAATGCTGTAAGTACGTTATTCCGCTATTCTAGTTCGGAGGCAGACTTTCTGAAAGTAATCAGTTGGCAGGGGTGTTGTTGAGCGGGTGTCACCCCTGCGAGATCAAAGAGGCATACCATTCAATATGCCGACGCAGCGATGCGGTTATAGTGATGGGCTGCAGTCGATAGTAGTCACATAAAAAAATTATTAAACTGATGTATTTTTTTATATTATTTATTAGACATCTGCGGTGAAAAGTGGGTGTTGTGATTACAACACCTCTGCCTACCCCTTCGGGGAATACAGGCGTGAGCATATGTATGTATGTATTTTTTTATAGGTATTACGCGTCTTCTAGTCCTTTTCTAAAAGGCTCATACGTAATCTTATTATACGTAATAATATATACTTAATATACATTTGTGAATAACAAATGAATCGAGAGAATTGGGAATGATGTAAAAAACAATCTCTATGAATAAAGTTTGGGACTAGATGACGCTATATGCTAATGCAAATATTAACTATGTAGAGTTAATTTTATGGGTGACCCGCAAAACCCGAATGTTCTTTTTTAAATAAAAGTAGCTTAAGTCGTTTTTTTAAAGTCAGTATGTCATATATACTTTCATATGCATTTAGTGAAAAGCTGTCAATTTGGAATTACAAACAGACACTACAGTTTTAATTATCTGTATATATAGGAGGAGCTCGTGGCACAGTTGCTATTGCGCATATCATTCAATCAGCGAAGTTAAGAAACCCTACCCTTAAGCAACCCTACCCTTAAGCAACCCGAAGCCTAGCCAGTAATTGGTTGATCCTTTGGCTAAGTTACTTTTTTTTTATCTTATCGATGATAAACAGCAACACTAGTTAAAAAGCGAATGCATTCTAATAGAAATGAGTTTTTAATCGAGCTGTAATTGGGCGCGAAATGAGTCTGTACCCTCACGACTGCATCCCAGTTCATCCAGCCTACCACTCAATTGACATTTAATTCATAGACTTAGACAAACAGCAGATTTAACAAACATGGTTGAGTATTTTAGTCACTCATAGAAAACTTGGCCCAAATCGGTATCTCTCGGGATCGTGCCAAGAAGGCTGGCAGCATTGCCACGTTGAATAGCAATGCTGATTCTCTGAGCGTGAAAAGCCCCAGCCCGCTTGTCACGAGATAATTCTACCAGACCCTAGATTTAAAAAATCTAAAAAGTAAGAATATATTATTTAACTTAATATTAATTTAAGTATACATCTATACATATATATAAAATTGAAGTGTCTTTTTGTAATTCCAAAATTACACAGAACTGACATAGATAAAGCAATTTGTAATTTTTTTCTCTGTCTGTCTGTTTGTTCCAGCTAATCTCCGAAACGGCTGGACCCATTCGAACAAGACTTTTACTGGCGGATAGATAATGTTGCCAGGAGTGACATAGGCTACTTCATATATTTATATATTAAAAAAATATTAGGGTTCTGCGAGCCATCCATTAAATTAACTCAACTCACTATAAATAAATATGTATCATAATAATGAGCCGTGGTGGTCTTAAAGTTCGAATCCCAGCGGGGTCTGTACCAATGAGATTTTTTTTAAAACTTGTGTACAGTGATTTCACACCACGTGCTTTACGGTGAAGGAAAACATCGTGACGAAACCTACATATTTCTGAGAAGTAATTCAATGACGTATGTAAAGTGTCTGAGACGGCGATGGACTCACCATCTGTCACGTTGGCACTTAATCATCTTCGGTGAAAAGTGGGTGTTGTGATTACAACACCTCTGCCTACCCCTTCGGGGAATACAGGCGTGAGCATATGTATGTATCATAATAAGTTTCTCAAAATATCAATATCAATCTTTCCTATCAACCTTTCCATGATTGAAACAGAACAATCATTTAAACAAATCGAAAAAACTACGATATTTAGACTCCATTGTTTCGCTCCAAAATCTGACAGCTC
The DNA here is from genome assembly GCA_929442735.1 of Watsonalla binaria. NCBI lineage: Eukaryota > Metazoa > Arthropoda > Insecta > Lepidoptera > Drepanidae > Watsonalla > Watsonalla binaria. The sequence continues at coordinate 3,202,955 of OV838941.1, forward strand.
AATTACATTTTCCTGTGACAAGTGACATTTGTTCAAATTGCTTGTATTTTATGGACATGGCAATAAAATGGAAGCTTTCGCTTAATAATAACACGAACCTTATTAGTTTGGGAGAGGGTTGATAATTGATTGACATTTTGTTGTGGAGTTGAAAGCTGTCAAATAGTGGTATTTTTACGTTCCATTTCGCGGTTAATACGGCGTGTAAATGAGTTCTTTATCATGTGCTTTATTCTGTTTGTATAGTTTCAAGTGGGATAGGGTGAATAAATTATACGGGAATTAGCTCAGACTTTTAATGGAACTGTAATTAGTCAAATGTTTTACATTTTATTCCAAATCCAGCCGTGGTGGCCTTGGGGGACAAGTTCTAATCCCAGCGGGGCCTGTACCAATGAGTTTTTCTTAAGCACTTATGTGCAGTGATTTCACACCACGTACTTTACGGTGAAGGAAAACATCGTGAGGAAACCTGAATATGTTTGAGAAGTAATTCAAAGACGTAGTGCCTGATGCGGCGGTGGACTTACCCTCTGTCACGTTGGCACTTAATCATATTCGGTGAAATGCGGGTGTTCTTACAACACCTCTGCTTTCCCCTTCAGGGACCCTTCTGGGATGGCGTGAGCATATTTATTTTTATTTTTTCAAAAGTTTCATGGGTGATCCGCAGAACCCTAATGTTTTTTTATACAAAATGCCTATGTTACTCCTTGCAAAATTAGCTATCTGCTGTGAAAGTCCCGTTAAAATCGGTCCAGCCACTTCGGAGGGACTGACAGACAACATTTTAAAAAATTGGTTTTTCTATATCAGTAACTACCATGTGTACTTTCATATATGTAATTTAGTCAAAAAGTGTAAATTTTGAACAGAATTATAAACAGACACTTCAATTTTATTTATCTGTATAGATATTGCGTTTACATAGCGTACGTAAAAAAACATACCTGCTTAAACTTATAATTTTTTTGCCGTTCTCCACCACAGCGTCATCTTGTAATGAATGCCGGGAAATGTTCATTTGTAATGTTGCTTTGATAACATTACAAATGAAAATTTCCCGGCATTTTAAGTCACAAAAGGAACTTATAAAATAAAAATAAAACGAAAGGTACGCCGAGAATGAATATTAAAAAATACTTAACTTCTTCTCTATGAAGTAAATGCCACGGTCTTCATATGAGTATACAATTTAGCGAACTAGTACATAAAGACGTTTTACACTGAATACATGTACTCCCATCACACACCTGCCATTCAAATCACGCCTACAGACTGCAACACAAACGTAAATAGTAATTGAGAAATAAAAAACTATTCAATAGTCGGTTTTATGGCTTTCGTAATAAGTTTCGCTTAATTTTTATGCAGTAGTAGTGCTCTTGCAAAAATAAGCTGTATTGCTGTCAAAGAATAAACAAGGATCTAGGGACACGGTTGAAACACAATGTACCTATTTTTATGACGTGCAGATTAAATTAATAATTCAGTTTTAAGAGCTCTCAGCAAAACTTTAAAGCATTTCGGGGATAATAGACAACAGTTATCAGCCGCGTTCTAATGCCTTCCCAGAATGTTCCTCGTAAGGTTAGATAGTGTTGTCACACCCAAATATCAGCGAAGATTACATGTTATGATATATCACTGGCAGGTAGCAGATGTTTCAAGGAGTAAATGAAAAATATTTGCGTTCCGCGAAATGAAGCATGTAACTAAATCTACGCGGGTACAACCGCACAGGCAGTTATGAATAAACGAAGACACGAAAAGAAACTGACCTTAAAACCGCATCCTTTCTAAAAAAGGGCAGATCATAGATGCCATCCTTTCTGCAAAATAAATCACTAGTAATCTTTGGCAAATACCGTGTCGTTCAGTTACCGAAGTGGCAGAACGTAAGCCGAGCGCCGCCCGAGGCCGTCACGACGCGCTCTCTACGCACGCCCTCCATTACACCCATACATAGATCTACTGCACTTATTGTGTTCAAGACCTTTATTATGTAGCCTGAATTGCAGGAGGATATGTGGAACACTTTACAGACACCAGTTGTTGTGATCTAACATTTGTCTTTGATCAGCATCTCCTCGTTGGGACCAACAAATGATTGGATATTGTTATACCTGATCACCTGATTTTTATACGAAACTACTAACATCTGACCTTTTTAACCCCTTTTGCGTGGAAAATCGGTAATCTGGGTTAAACCAGTTGTCAGACTCTCTTAGCCTTCCAACTGACCTGTAAAGACTACCATAGATATTAAATATTTTTTTGTCTTAAAAGTGTAGTTATTAATAAGTCGTCCAGGTATGTTTAGATTTTCCCTTAGATTCGGATTATTTGGCAAATTAAATGGAGATAAACTTATTTTTTTTTAATATTTAATGCAACATACAACCTTTAAATCTAAATGATATTAAGCAGTTATTTACAGCAGCCTAAGAAAGCTTGTAACACCAAGTGTCACTTGCGCGATGTCTACTTCATTCGTCCATATACAGATAAATACAATTTAAGTGTCTGATTGTAATTGAAATTAATAGATTTTCACTAGATGCATTATGATATTTACATGTGTACCTATTTAAAAAAAATCTCTGTCTCTTTATCTGTCTGTCTGTTCGTTCTCGAAACGATTGGATCGATACGTTATTATAGAAATAAAAATATTTGTATGTAACATAGATTTTATTATTGAATACCTACGGGGATAAAACAGCGGGGCATAGTTAGTAAGGAATGGAATCACTGTACCGACATAGTGATATAATTTCTAAGGTTATTTAGCTGCGATCATCTGAATCTCTAAGCTTAAGCACGGTCGCTACTGTCCCCAGTCAATCTTCGTCGAAAGGCTTCCTGCAAGAGATGGGGGATTTATTGCAGCCTGAAGATGGAAATACACAATAACATGCTAGCCAGTATGGTATTACAACAATATAAGTATAGTAGTATCTATAGCGAATACCAAGGATTGCGAGTGGCAGTAGGTACGCGAGCACGCGCCGCGGGCCGTCACGATAAACGACCCAGCACAATTTCACCAGCGCGCTCATGAAAAGACCTTTTTATTTTCTTTTTTATCTTTAAAAAGAACATGGGTAAGTAGTTGTTTTCTGTTTTTTTTTAATGTTGTCTGTGGCGTATGATGATTTTCTTAAAGGCCATAATCTTTTGAGCGGCACTTTTTATTCTTATCACAGAATGAAACATTACAAACGAACAATAAATAGCAAAATACGAAATGGTCTTGCCACTTATCAGCTTCGGGCTTCGGCTTCGGGCTTGTTTGCCACCTCAATAGTACAAAAAAGATCACTTAGCATATAACACAGTCGCTAAAATCATCTTCACGAAACCTGCAATCATAATATTATCGCCAAAAAGTACAGAACACATTGCCCTTATGGGCCCTAGCCAAAAAACACACGAGGGTTCCACCGAGCCCTAAATTACGCGCGTCGCCCTATAATCATGGCCTATCGGGTTTTCGGGTTTTTTATCATCTCGGCCACAAATCTAATATGACTAATGACGGGATTCGTCGTGCTATTAAAAAGCGCCTATTAGTTTATGGTATGGTCCCTTGTCGTTGGGCGATTTATTCATTTTGTTGTTGTAATTTGTTTTTTCTTTGTGTTTGTGAGTAGAGTAAAATCTTTTCTTTGATTCGTGCGAAATGATTCATATTCATTATTAATATTATACTTTTTATACCAATATGCTTTGCTTTTAATCTGTAACTTTACAGAAATAGCTTACAATATTATTAAATTTTTTTAGATTTGTCTACTTTCAAAACGTTGTCGCTTGCGTTTCAGCGTGGCTCAAAATGTGTTGATCCTGGTCGTCTTCGAAAAGCATTAACAATTTAAGGTCAAACAAGCGATGACATTTGAACGTGACCAAACTTTACCTTGGGGTACTGGGCAGAGGAAAAGTTTTTTTTAAATCATAGATAAAAAAATTATAATTGACAGACATCCATAAAATCTAAACACAAATAAAAATAAAACAAAAGGATCACTCGAGCACGAACCCTTAATACCGTGCGTATGGTCGTACATATGCGTAAGGAAGTGGCATTGTAGGATATGAAGGTGAGCAGAGACAATGGCACCACGCTGGGTGACGCTGCGGGTCGGCTGACGTGTGATGGTGACGGCAATCAGAACAGACAAGGACAGCTCACGTATCTTAAAGAGTGCATACGCAGGTAATATTACCAGCGGTGGCGCGGTTCTAAATAATATAAAAAATGATAGCAATGCTCGTGATGTTATCTTTAGTTTACTGAAACTGGAGTATTTATTAAATAAGGAAAAATATCTTAATTAACATAACAATCATTTGCAACCAGGGGCCCGACCATGAGGTCTTATTGCAATATTAGTTCAGCTGTGCGACAGTGACAGATGTATACACGTCGTATATATCTGTCTCATTTAGAGTAAAACTATTATGTCAATATGAGGTTACGGTAAGGCCCATAGAATCGGGCTAAATATGTCTATGCCTGTCACCGCCAAGGTCGACCTTGTATAGTGCTCCTGCGGTGAGTAAGGTCGCCAATGATCCATGGGGAGCAGGGAGTGGAAACGGTAGGTATACTTACTATACTGGGCCTTCTAATCTCTTACCATGTTGGTACAATCCATCTATACTAATATTTTAAAGAGGAAAGATTGGTATGTAATTATGTTTGTAACGAATTGACTCAAAATGTACTGAACCGATTTGAAAAATTCTTTCAGCAATGGATAGCTACATTATCAGCGAAAACTATTGGCTATATTTTAGTCTCGTACTCCCACGGAACGGGAACTACGCGGGTGAAACCGTGTGACGTTCGTAGTCTGCAGCGCGCTTGTTTGCCATCTTTGTTCTGAAAACGTATGAGAGCTGGTTTTCTGTATGTTTTATTTTGTGGTATGACGATGACGGTGGCAAAGCACTGATGACGCCCCGTCGCGTCGCTGACGTAGCTTCAAAGACAGTACGTGTTAATGATTTTGATTGATGGCTCAATAAGGGTCTGGTGACGGATCAAGGCTAAGTAGGAATTTTAAGTCATTGCTATTCAACATTATTCTTATTTAACACTAGCAACACTATTAATTTGACCGATGCAAAATTCCGAACACATTCCAAAAAAAAATATAATTTTTTTGTAGTTTTAAATTTTGGTCGATACAAAGAAACCAAGTCCTTTGGTCGTTTTCGACATGTACGTAACTCTAAATATTTTTTTACCACAATTACCAAAAGCCCTCACGGTAACGAGGTAATGTGGAAGGCCTGTCAGAATTAATAAAGTAGTGGTATCGAGTGTCGACACGTGTCGTGGGAGTGTTTTTTATCCATTGATACTGGCAACCCTAACGGGCGGCGCGTGGCGATTCAACAACCTATTGTAGAACTAAAAGCATCTTGCCGTAACGTGAATGGATAGAATAATTACTAATTAGGCAAGTTATTTTATGGTAGATGGATGTTATTTTTTTACAATTGAATCGAATCCCGTTTTGAGAGATTAAACTCAAGCAGATAAAATTATTGTCAGTTCATATCTCCGTTGCTCGTTCTTCTAAAAAGGCTAGTTTTTAGAAGAACGAGCAACGGAGCCAAGCATTTTAGACATTAGATTAAATAAAAACAAATTATCAATGCTGGTTGTGATCTGAATTTGGACCAAAAAATCTACGTTATTTAAAACAATAAATATAAAGTCAATTTTAAAATCTTTAAGATTAACATACATCACGCTTAATGGAAAAAAATTCTTATTTAAAAAAACATACCTATATTTCTGCTTGCTTGAAAATGAGTCAGTAAAAATACTTACTGGCATTTTTTTATTCGTCAATGGTAATTCAATTTTTTTTTTAATTAAAAGTCGTTCTATATTCAAAATACACCATAGTTAAATTCCAAAGGGACTTCTTTTAATAATATATTTTAGTTATAAGATTATATATTTTTAAGGTTTTTAGTTATTAGATTATATTTATAAGGTTTTTAGCTATGTAGTTCTTGAATTTAATAATATTATGTTAGCCTATATTATGTGTATTAACAAGAAATAATTTTATTTATTTAATTTGAATTATACTACAATATTAGAAATAATCATATAAATATAAATATAAATACCATAGTTAAGTAAGTAGGACATTGTACCAACAATGAGTGCTCAACACAATATTCCATTTCGCAACACGTGTCTGCTTAGGGTACTTATAATTGGATATAATTTTCATTTATAAAATAATATTGCCCGTTGTTCTGCTTTTTACTGACTGGATCAGGAATTATTTAAGTAATTAATAGCATATTTTATCATTAAAACTAATAATGTATTAAAAGGGCATAGAAAGCGTACATAATAATTTCAACTTCATTTCAAATATATACATCTATACAGATAAATAAAATTGAAGTGACTGTTTTTTATTACAGTAACAAAATAACAGATTTTCACTAAATCAAATCACAGTGAAGGTATACGCGGTATCCATATGGAAAAACCAAGTTTCAAAAATTTTCTCGTCTTTCTGTCTGTCCGTCTGTCTATACGTCTCTTTGGTCCGGGTAATCTCTGAAACGGCTGGACCGATTTTATATAGATAATGTTACTTAGTAGGCATTCTCGTCATACTTGTGAACAGGTGCTGCTAGTGGGGGCTGGTCATCTCAAGCTACACAATTATTCGTAGTACTTATTTTTAGTTTTAATTTTTTTTTATATCGACTTTTGTGCACTGGAACTGTGTCCATGGGCTTATATATATTTTTTATGATTCATATTGTATTACTCAAAGCTGTATTTTTTTTTTAAAAGAGTAATTACTGAGTTTCTTGCCAGGTTCTTCTCAGTAAAAGCAACCTTCCGAACCTGGCGGTAGCATGTATAATCCTATGTAATCGTGTCTTTCTGACGATTTGAAAGTACTTTCTAAAAAGTCTAATCGAATAAAGATATTTTGAATTTTTGAATTTAGTCTAGTCTACTTTTATTTAAAAAATAAACATTTAGACAAAACCGCAGGGCACAGCTAGAACAAATATAAATTAGGCATGCAATTTTAAAAAAACAAAACATTTTTTGTATCAAAAGAAAAAGAAAAATATTTATTTCCCGCCAATATGCAAAATGCATAGAGCTCACCTGTCAGCTCCATTTTGAATTTGGAACGACGTATTCGAATGTTATCCGGGTGATGGGATTTGCATTGCACGCATTCGATGCGAGGGCGCGAAATGGAGGGAATCGATGCTTGAAATCACATTCGATTCTCGATTTATAACGATTTCGTCTCGCGCTTTGATGTATAATTCAATCTTTACTTGGCTGGAAAATCAATGTTTCTTTTTAAAGATAACGGAAAAGGCTTTTCTATTTATATTTATTTAAGCGGAAACTTATTTAGTTTCATATAATTATAAAATATTTAATTTAAATGATGATTTTAATTTAGATGCAGGTAATTACAGGTTTTTAAACAAAGCTACAAAGGCAACAAAGGCTTTTTAGCCGCGTTTTACAAATATACAGAGCGGATATTACTAATATACAGACTGATTGACGACAGAGGTACCTATGTAGGTATATAAGGTAAGTATGTAGGTGTAATTTATGAATATTTTCGTAAATTGACTGAATTTATTTGTAGGACAACTCGGAAAAAGTTCTAACCTCTTCAGAATGCGTGTGTATTAGGCCTGCGGTAGACATACTTAGTAACACTATGGTAGGCAAACTAACAATATAATATACTTATAATTCTCCTTTACGTGTGTATGTCACTGAACTTCTCCTAAACGTCTGGACCACTTTATATGATTTTTTTTTCTTAATATTCACAAATTAGTTAGCCTAGATGGCGCTGTAGTCGATATGCAGGTCCTCAATTCCTATGATCGATTTATCCTATCAATCCTCATTCGATATTCCGATCACGCGATCTGCGTGCGATATGTCTTCGAACACCTGCCTACATCCTTTACTTTTTTATAAAGGGCCACAGATTATAACGAAAGATATTCCAGTCCATAATATTTAGCTTTCGGTTAACTTTATTTTTTTATTTTTGAATGCAGGTGTGTTATATTGACTGCCTTATGGATAAATATATATAACCTGACGTATGAACTCTCCTAGCGAATTTCGGCTACGGCGGCTAATCTCAACGAGGATCAGCCATGTACGCAGGAGATATTATAGTGCACAAGTGTGTGCGCAAACACAGGTGCACTCTTTATTCCCTCACTCTCATAGTGGGATGGGAGGCAATCCGACACGACCGGAGAGAGATCAGGCGTAGGACCAACGGCCTAACGTGCTTTCCGAGGCACGGGGGTGGAAACACCGCCAATTTCCAAACTCCGTGCATTTTAATTGTGAATTTCTTGACAGAAAAACCTAATATAAATGTTTGACCCGACCCGGGAATCGAACCCGGGACCTCGTGATCGGCAGGCGAACGTACTAACCATTAGACCAACGAGGCAGTTAACCTGACGTATTAAGTATGTACTAATACTAAGGAATTCGTGATGTATCGATGCATCTTCCAAAGGCAGTCTTGGCTTGACCACTTGACAATAAAGAGGTATTCAAGTACCTCTTCAGTTTCCTAACGCAAATTGAATAAGTTATTTTTATTTTCATTTTATTTACTGGCAACTTTAAAAATAAAACAAATCTTTTATTATTCCACAAATTGCGATAACATTAAGTAAAATTGGTAAAATTGTTGTTATTTCTCGCGGATATTGCGATCGTAAATCACCATAATGTTGATTGTCCAAATTGAACTATTAAATCGGTTGCTTGCTCAAAATAATCGAATTGAGGCTTTAAGCTGGGAGTTTTAAAGTTGCAAATGGTTTATTGGTAGGTTGAAAACAATTAATTATTCACTTTGGAAATAGCGCAGTAAGTTCTTCCTGTGACGGAACAAAAATGGATTATTCCCAGACATCCATGATTTCATTACCACCACCTCCAAACTGTTCTGGTATACAAATGAATTCTCGCGACATCCAAGAAATAGTATTGTCGTGAAGGTCACGGGAATTAAGGTATGAAAGTTTATTTTACAAAATCTATGGTCTGTGGATGTCTGGAAATAAGCCAAAAAATGGCTTAAGCGTCTCCTCTTACTGCATCTGACACATAATTTGCACCTCAAAAGTCAGTTATCCTTCTTTTACCGCTTAAATACTGAACCAATTCTGCTTAAATCAGCTTTGAGAGAGAGACGAGCTTAATGAGTCTGTCTCTAAAAATATAATAGCAGAGAAATAAAATTAATATATTCACGCCATATACTCACCACAGGGTCCTCGAAGGGGTAAGCAGAGGTGTTGTAACAACACCCACATTTCACCGAATATGATCAAGTGCCAACGTGACAGAGGGTGAGTCTATCGCCGTCTCAGGCACTATACATACGTCTTTGAATTACTTCTCAGGCCCCGCTGGGATTCGAATTTGCTCAAGCCGAGGCGCGAGGCGAATAAAAACATGTGCAGTATTTTTCACTGCGCGTTCTTTACTCATGACGGGACCTGTAGGTACTTTATTGACAGATGTCATTACGTAAGTACTGCCTTGTTTTTTTTTGTTTTATCGATACAATTTTATTAAGCAAAGCGCGTAATTGCTCGAGATTAACATTTTCATAAATCGATTCGAATCGATTACCAAAATTCCAACCCTTCCAGCTTTGCTCGCGTGCTCGACCGAACGCTCGGCAATCAATCAGTCAAATTATATTGTCTTAGACCGGCCCAAATTGTCCCGCGCCGTCCGATTGCGCGACGCAAAGTGGAGATAAATTATTCTAAACGCTTTATTGTTAATAGATATACTTTGTTCAACTATATAGGAGTATAGCCTTTCTCTTTGGGCCAAGGGAATGGACGACGAATGTTTCTCTATGGTCGTAGAAAATTATAATAGCTCTCTTTCGCGATACTGTAAGGCTATCGTATGACTATGTCGTGAAGAGAAGATTGAAAACTTCCACATTAAAAAAATTATTTGAATACGTTAATGTCACTCCGACAGCTGTCACACGGACGAAGATACATTTTAATATATATACATATAAAATTCGAAATTCTCTAGTCCAAGCCGTTGATCCTATAGACGTGAAATTCTGAGAGCGTGAATCGTGGGTTTGAGTATTCTGTGAAAGTTTTTGGGTTCTATAGCCAAATAGCAAAAATACGGAACCCTTATGGATTCGTCATGTCTGTCCGTCCGTCCGTCGGTACGTATGTCACAGCCACTTTTTTCTGATACTATAAGAACTATACTGTTGAAACTTGGTAACACGGTGCATGATAGTAGATATATTTGAATAAATAAATGTGTTCCGTAATAAATGTAAAAAAAAGAGCCGTGGTGGCTTCGAGGTAGAGCCGTGGTCGCCTCGAGGTATCAGCAGTCGCCTGCTACGCAAGCGACGCAAGTTCGAATCCCAGCGGGGCCTGTACCAATGAGCTTTTCTAAAAACTTATATGCAGTGATTTCACACCACGTGCTTTACGGTGAAGGAAAACATCGTGAGGAAACCTGCATATTTCTGATAAGTCATTCAAAGACGTATGTATAGTGCCTGAGACGGCGATAGACTCACCATCTGTCACGTTGGCATTTAATCATGTTCGGTGAAAAGTCCTTCGGGGAATACAGGCGTGAGCATAATCTAATATATAAAATTCTCGTGTCACAGTTTTCGTTGCCATACTCCTCCGAAACGGCTTGACCGATTTTGATGAATTTTTTTGTGCTTATCCGGTATCTATGAGAATCGGCCAACATCTATTTTTCATCCCCCTAAATGTTAGGGTTAGTCCACCCCAAAAAAAAGTCAATACAACGTATGCCGGCACAGCTAGTATGTAATAAAAGGTATCGATCGTTTGAACACAGGCATGATGGTATATCGTGACTAACAATATTTTGTAAGAAATAAAACGAGTCGTTTCGTCAAAAAATGAGAGGTCAGTCGATTATCAGATTAGTCGAGTAGATCCTTTAGTCGAATTACAATAATTTGTTCTCGTGTTTTTGGTGTCTTTATTTTTTAATCCAAGCTGTAGGTATATAGTTTTAAAAAAGTAAATTGTGATTGATAGTGATGCCCGACATGTTTCGGATGGTTTTTTGATGATTTTGTGAGACGCTGTGTTTACGTGTTTCTAAAGTTGTATAATTTTTCTCAAGCAGTGGTCTGTAAGATTCATTGTTTTTGTATTATAATTTAAATTCAAAATTCAACATATCTTTATGGGTAATGTGATGTCATGCATTTAAATTCGACCATGCAATATAGCGTCTAGACAGAATATCAATGACTTGTGACCTAGAACTAGACCTTTTCGAGTATAAGTACATATCTTTATTCAATTAGACTTTTAACAAAGTACTTTCAAATGTTCAGAATGACATAATTATACAGGATTATAAATGCTACCGCCGGGTTCCGAAGGTTGCTTTTACTGAGCAGAATTTTTAGTATGAAAACAGGTGCTATCACGAGATATGAGCGCTGACCTTCATGGCGCAGTAGTCATTTTATGGGTCTGTCATTGTCTGTGTGTATGGTGCGACGCTAATAAAATACTTTTTACACGGGAAAACTTATTTTGCTTATTTTTTTACCCGATTACGGCTAAACAAAGAGGAGAGTACTTATTTTGACTTAGAATATTTCCTGATCTTGAATTCATTTCTCGTAATGCAACAAACTCAAAATCGAACAATGTGTTCGAAATTCAAAAAATGAATTTATGATTTTTTAACAAATTACTCTTAAAAATTTATTACGTTTAATAAATAGATTTTATTTAAAAACTTTTTTTTTCAAATCATGATATTTTGGCACCGCACCCTTTCGCCGTAGAGAGTAGTATTTTTTAATATTTATTATATATATATATTCACTAATATTAGTACAATCATAATTAATTAAGATTTACCTAATATACAAATAACTCCTCAGTAAAAGCTCGCCACGAAGCTGTTGAAAGTACCATATAACCCCACCTAAATACCAAACTGGATTCAACAAAAAATCCGAGTTATTTTTTAATGCACGGTATCAACTAAGTATAGGTTATGTACGACTAATGTCGCCCCGACTCGTCGTTAGAGATCGTATGCATAATGTCGACCGAGATAGAGATCAGGGGTCGATTCTAAAGTATCTAAGTAGTTAATTAGGCACTAAAATGTTATGGTTATCGACGATGGTACATACTTGCATATTTTATAAACTAACGCCTGCCCGCGAATTCGGCCGCGTCATAGTTACTTTGGGATAAAACTAACTTTATCCCACGAACATATTTGTGATAAGGAAGCCTGGGATGTATCTTTGTCGGAAAATTATTGTAAATAATCCCATTGGTACTTTTGCTACAATTAATTAATCTTAGTTTGATCTTTGCTTTGACTGGCTGGAATTTGCCATGCTCACAAATATTTGTAATATTTTAGTTATTATATTTGACAATTGAGCATTTGAACTGTGTCCATGGGCTTATATTCATGAGATATAAATACTGTAACCAAAAACATTGTATAATATATATTTTTTTAAAAGAGTAATTGTTGAGTTTCTTGCCGGGTTCTTCTCAACAAAAGCTACCTTCCGAACCCGGTGGTAACATTTATAATCATGTATAATGTATTTTGTGTCCTTCTGACGATTTGAAAGTACTTTGTAAGAAGTCTAATCAAATAAAGATATTTTGAAATTTTTAATTTTGATATTTTATTTGGTATTAGTAGTCTTCGATAAATGGGCTATCTAAGACTGAAATAATTATTCAAATCGGTCCAGTAGTTCCTGAGATTAGCGCATTCAAACAAACAACACTACAGTTTTATATATTAAGTATCGATGGCAAGTATGTTCTTGGGTGATTCATACGTATTACTTGGTTAAGCTAAAAATAAGTAGACATTGTTTTTTTTAACAGCTTTAATGAAGAGAAGTTTTTCTAACATAGCCTATTTTACTCGCTGATGATGAAGCTTTCCAATGATGAAATAATTTTTAAAATCGGCACAGTAGTTTTTGAGTTTATTCATTATTTCTGGTTGATTTTTTCAAAATAATATTTGGCCTATGTTATTCGTGGATAATGTAGCTTTCAAATGGTGAAATAATTTTTAAAAACAGTCCAGTAGTTTTTGAGCCTATTCATTACAACCAAACAAACAAAGTTTTCCTCTTTATAAATTAGTGTAGATTCCAATAATTTGCAACCAAACTCGTATATTCCAATTAATCTATTACGCCATCTTGTCTTGCGTTCCCCTCCCTCCTTATATCAACCTTTTTTTAAAAACCCCAAATCGGATGTGACATCTTGACCAATCATAATATGAATATAATATAATATGTCGTCTTTGGCTACTTTTGAGTTCACATCCATAGATATATTTATGGTATTGTAGAATAACAATATATATGCTCACGCCATCCCAGAAGGGCTTGGTAGGGTGTTGTAACATCAACACCCACTTTTCACCGAATATGATTAAGTGCCAACGTGACAGAGGGCGAGTCCATCGCCGTCTCAGGCACTATACATACCTCTTTGAATTACTTCTCAGAAATATGCAGGTTTCCTCACGATGTTTTCCTTCACCGTAAAGCACATGGTGTGAAATCACTGTACATAAGTTTTTGGAAAAACTCATTGGTACAGGCCCCGCTGGGATTCTAACTTGCGTCGCTTGCGTAACAGGCGACTGCTCTAACCACGAGGCCACCACGGCTCACGGAATAAAAATAATATAATAAAAATACTCTGTGTGTGATTTGTTTGCGGATGAATGGCAGACGATCATGTCGGCATGTCTGGAGTATTGCGAGGCGAATGTTTGATTGTGTTTGTATTTTTATAATATACTGTGTATATAATTCAATGTATTGTGTACTGTATATGTATTGTGTAATATTGCTACGTTTTGTGTAATTGGTTACTGGCCGTTCAAAATGTATATTTCAAAAAAATAAATAATTTGTGAATAAAGCTGATGATAAATTTGTTCACCTATAAGCGTTCGTCAATAGTTAACGTAGCTTCGATTTTTTTTCGAGAATGCAACCAAGTCTTACTATTATATAACTCAAAGGTGACTGACTGACTGACATAGTGATCTATCAACAGCCCAAACCACTGGACGGATCGGGCTGAAATTTGGCATTCAAGTAGATGTTATGACGTAGGCATCCGCCAAGAAAGGACTTTGATTAATTCTACCCCCAAGGGGATAAAATAGGGGACGAAAGTTTGCATGAAACTTTGTAATTTTTTTATTTTTAATATATCGGATATTATATAAAACTTAATCTATGCAGGTGAAACCGCGGGGGAAAAATTATAATTATTCACATGAAATATACAATGCTAATGAGCGTTTTTAAATTAATTACTTTTTAAATCAAATCCCACATAATACACAAACTAATATCTTTCCATTTTCCCTTTAACATCAAAAGCGTTAATAACAAATAAATCAAACCATAGACACAAAAAGCCATAAAGTTTAAAAAAAAAACTAAAACCACAAATTTTGACCTGACCTAAGATAAGCACGATTCTGTATATCACAAAACGTTTTATAATTGCAACGTTGGGCCCAAAGCCTCACCAAAGCTGTAATTGTGGCCCAAACATAGTGATTTTCTGTATTTTATGGACGTTCAAACATAAACATTGTTTTATATTTTTAACTTTACTTGGAACATGATAATTAGTGTAGTTAAAACACTGGGATAAGGGTGACGTGTTCTAATTGTTACTTTTGACATATCATGACACGGGCTATGTGACAGTGACATATGTATACACGTCATACATATGCTCACGCCTGTATTCCCCGAAGGGGTTGGTAGAGATGTATTAACAACACCCACTTTTCACCGAATTTGATTAAGTGCCAACGTGACAGTGAGTCCATCGCCGTCACAGACACAAACGTCTTTGAATTACTTCTCAGACATATGCAGGTTTCCACACGATGTTTTCCTTCACCGCAAAGCACGTGGAAATCACTGCACACAAGTTTTTAAATTGGGATTCGAACTTCACAATTCCTTCATATGAGTAACTATAATAAAATAAATAAAAGAGAGCCGTGGTGGCCTTGAGGTTTGAGCAGTCTACTGCTACGCAAGCGACGCAAGTTCGAATCCCAGCGGGGCCTGTACCAATGAGTTTTTCTAAAAAAATTATGTGCAGTGATTTCACATCACGTGCTTTACGGTGAAGGAAAACATCGTGAGGAAACCTGCATATTTCTGAGAAGTAATTCAATGACGTATGTATAGTGTCTGAGACGGCGATGGACTCACCATCTGTCACGTTGGCACTTAATCATCTTCGGTGAAATGTGAGTGTTGTTATTACAACACCTCTGCCTACCCCTTCGGGGAATACAGGCGTATGAGTAACTATAATATCAATAAATGAGACTTTTGGGCTGAATTTCACACAAAAGCCTCATAAATCCGTGAACTGAGCATCAAGACGCGTCTATCAGCCTTGGTAAAGTCTCGCATTCTCAAGTTCTTTGGACATGTGTCTCGTTGGAACAACATCTCCATAATAAGGCCCCAGAGTGCCTAGTGAGAGTTTTCTTAAAACCCCCGTCACAAATCACCGCGTCGACGTAACCGCAGATTTGTATGGGCTCACAATAGTGTCATGTTTAGACCAACAGATGGCGCTGTTTCGATCCTATACAAATCTGCGTTTACATCGATGCGATGTCTTGTGACGGCGGCAGTGAATACTCGCACTCGGTCCGTATATAACCGTTTTGACCTTTCTTCGTATGGTCTTATTTGCTGTAAAAAATAGACGTTGGAAAGAAAGAGAGGGTGCATCTGTCTCTTTCATGTATTCCTCTTAATCTGTTACAAATTGTATCCAATCTATACACGCGTGCTATCAATCAATAACACCAAAAATGGTTTTAAAAATTAGAGTAATTTCATTCTCCATACCATTGTATAGCTATCGTAGTATACGTAATATCTTATTATGATGGATAAAGACGGCTCAAATTGGATAGTGTAGCAAATAATAGGTGTAATGTTGGATCGCGTGCCCGTCGTCTTGTCTCTGGATTCCATAGTAATTGTCATAGACTTATAGGATGTTTGGAATTTTTCATAAATTGCCGTCTGATTCGAATTTCAAACACTTTTTTACTTCTTTTCTAGACTGTGTTAGGGCTCTTTGGTAGTTCTTCGAAATTTAAATAATGGAGTTAGTATTTTGCGTGGATAATAAAAGGACTAGCTACGCCCGCGGGTTCACCCGCCAGACACCAACTAGACAAAATTTTATTGGTTTTAACGTAACGATATATAGCCTTACTCCATAAATGGGCTTTCTAATAATGCATAAAAATTCACATAGAAGTTCCTGAGATTAATATATTCAAACAAATAAACTCTTCAGCTATATACATTAGTATAGATTTAAAATAATATACTCACGCCATCCCTGAAGGGTCCCCTAAGGGGTAAGCAGAGGTGTTGTAACAACACACACATTTCACCGAATATGATCAAGTGCCAACGTGACAGAGAGTGAGTCCATCGCCGTCTCAGGCACTATACATACGTCTTTGAATTACTTCTCAGACATATGCAGGTTTCCTCACTGTGTTTTCCTTCACCGTAGAGCACGTGGTGTGAAATAACTGCACATAAGTTTTTTTTTTAGAAAAACTCATTGGTCGGACCCGCTGGGATTCGAACTTGCATCGCTTGCGTAGCAGGCGACTGCTCTAACCCCAAGGCCACCACGGCTTTAAAACATTCATTTGGTATCCTATTGGAAGATTGATGTGCATTTTATCGCGTATCTCATAGAGCAACAGGGATGGGATAATATTAATATAAATAAACGTATATAAATAACTAATTCTGATTTGCATGTCAGTTTTTTTATCATCCCATATTCAATAATATTGTTCTAAAGAAAATTTTAAACAACATTCCATATTCAATTCACAAAAAATACCGTTATACGAAAAAGGTTCCGAATTCGTAAATTTACTTTTAACCGAATGGAATACCGAATCAAATCAGTCGGCCAAAAACAAAACGTGAAACGGGTGAATTTATCATATAAGTCGGACATGTTAGTAATTTTTAATTAATGACGCTAAGGTCGGGTCACCGTGGTGAATTAGACATAAATTAGCTGTTAATGTTATGCCATTTTGTTTTTTTTTTTCAGTAGTGCGCGAGGGTATTTTTTTTGCTCTTTGTTCTGATTTCAAAAAAGTCTTGATGCGTTTTTAATTTTATTTTTATTTTCTATAGCGAATTTTTGATTGTATCTGTTTAATAATGTTCTCATATTATTCACATAGACTTCATTTCATAGGCGCGGAACCCTAATGTTTTTTTTTTAAATAAAGGCTGGGCGTCGACTTTAGCCGGATCACACAGTCAGACAGACAGACGGACGGACGGACAGACAAAAAATTGCATTTATTATGTTAGAATCATATGTACCTATATACTTTTACATGTATTTCGTGAATAGCTGTCAATTTGTAATTACAAAAAACCACTTCAATTTTATTTATCTGTATAAAATATTGATGGGTTTTTAAGGCTCCTGATCAGACTAATGCCTAATTACAAACTCTTTTACAAATTGTTTTCATCTATTAAAATTAAATATCAAATAAAATAAATGATTCAAAGCTAATTTGGAACCGATTCAAAAATGCTATCAGGCGACTGGGACCGCGGTTCTAGTTCTTAGTGGTCCCAGTTGCCTGTATCCTCTTAAAATTAACAAAATAAACATGTTAAGGAATGTCATCATTGTTCCAAATTCGAATTGTTTAAAAAGTATAACTTTCCAACGCGCAATAATGCAAAGTTCCCCGCCAACCAAATGTCCGACACCTCGGGCTGGTTATTAAACACATCCAGTCTAAACACGACCGTTTCCACATTATATTAATTTTATTCAATATATTTACGTGAGTGAAACCCGAAAATTGGCCGCGTTCTTCACCGCAGCCAAATTTCGCGGACCACACAATGGTGTTTTGACAGCTGTCAAGTAATTTTTTTATTGTTCTAAATTCGAAAGCCTGCGGCTGTGTTGCCTACCAATCATCAGTACAATATTTGCGGCCAGTACCATTTTATTACTCTCTGTACGTTTGCGTAAGAGAATGATAGTAATAAATATATTTAGGTATATACTAGGAGCCGTAATGCTGGTAGCATTGGAAGGGTTTAGTCAACTTGTTAAAATAAAAACGAAATAACTAAGTATTAATGATTATGTGTACTTAGATTTTTAATTTTATATAATTACTTTATATTATATTATACTTTAATATTACCACATACATACATTTATCATAGTATTTTTTTGTTTATAATGACATCAAAGAAATATGCGTCATTATCGAATTTTTTTTAATTGGCTGGCGAGATTAAATTATTTTTAAGAAGCGAGAACTTGGGGTCTTCTATTCTATTTATCTGTATTTATTTTATTTAGATGTAAAATATATATTGAACAAGATGCGTACAGTAAAATCCCAATGGAGTCAGCTTCAAGATTCTGATAACAAGATGAAATATATCCCTGCGTGTATTGTTCCTTCCTCCACCTTCCGGTCCCCTAGAGACCCTTCAGAAATCCCAACCCCAGTTTTATAACACAAACAGACGATATACACATACATACATACATACATAGCGAGTATAAGATATATGTAAGAATTTACAGATAGGAATGGACAATACACAATCAAGCTACGAATTTAGTTATAAGCATTTAGATATAAGATAGAATAATTGGATGGGTGACCGCCCGAGTCCTCTCCGTGCCTCGGAGAGCACGTTAAGCCGTCAGTCCCGGTTGACAATTTATCATCTTTGGCAATCGTTACAGGTCAGTCGGAGGCCGAAAATAGTCTGACAACTGGTTTAACCCAGATCACAGATTTTCCTCGTTAAAGGGGTTGCGAAGGTCAGATAGCAGTCGCTTCGTATAAAATTCAGGTGATCAGCCACATCGAGATGATGCTATGGTACACGAAGTACCAGGCGCACATAACGGACAAGGAGTTAATAAGTTGATTGTGACTAACATGGGGCCACATCGGGTTGAATCAAGTGCCGACCCCAACAATGTATGGGATAAGGCCAGGGAGATGATGATATGGTACACGAAGTACCAGGCGCACATAACGGACAAGGAGTTAATAAGTTGATTGTGACTAACATGGAGCCACATCGGGTTGAATCGAGTGCCGACCCCAACAATGTATGGGATTAAGGCCAGGGAGATGATGATGCATTTATTTATAAGTAGAACTACTAGACTTTTATTTATGGTAATTTTTATCGACATTTGTGCATTGGAACTGTGTCCATGGGCTTGTTTCTTAAGTGATTTATTTTGTATTCTTAAAATTGTATAATAATTTCGAAAAGAGTAATTACTGAGTTTCTTGCCAGGTTCTTCTCAGTAAAAGCAACCTTCTGAACCTGGCGGTAGCATGTATAATCCTGTATAATTATGTCGTTATGACTTGACTTTGTCATATAAGATTTTTTAAGCACATATCCTGTACCCTGTGTGTTTCACATCCCTTTTTGTTAAAAAAACATCCCTATTTTAAAAAACGTCTTTATTGTGATTACGAGTAGCTCAGTTGGCGAGCGACTGTCCTAAGTTCTTACATACATAGGTTCGAGTCCCCTCGTGTTCATATTTTTCTTAACCATTTTTAAGAATCGTTCGCTACATCTATACATACAGATAAAAAAAGATTGTCTTGTCTTTTTGTAATTCCAAAATAACAGGTTTTCACTTTATTCATATGAAAGTACATACGGCACTCACATCTATACTAAACTTATAAAGCTGGTGAGTTTGTTTGAACGCGCTAATCTCCAAAAGTACTGGTCCAATTTCAAAAATTATTTCGGTGTTGGATAGTCGATTTATCGAGGAAGGTTACATACATATGCTCACGCCTGTATTCTCCGAAGTGGTAGGCAGAGGTGTTGTTATCACAACACACACTTTTCACCGAATTTTGATTAAGTGCCAATGTGACAGATGGTGAGTCTATCGCCGTCTCAGGCACTATACATATGTCTTTGAATTACTTCTCAGACATATGCAGGTTTCCTCACGATGTTTTCCTTCACCGTAAAGCACGTGATGTGAAATCACTGTACATAAGATTTTTAGAAAAACTCATTGGTACAGGCCCCGCTTGGGTTTGAACTTGCGTCGCTTGCGTAGCAGGCTACATGTGGTTGCACCTTAACATATTATGTACCCTAACGCAGTGCATGGCCTGGGATGTTCAAATGTCGATGTCAAATGTCAACAGATCAATTGTAGTGTATGATCCTGAATGTCGATTGAAAACAGAGCTCTGTAACAGACACAATCCTGAGACCTCCGTGTTATTATAATTTGGAAACGGAAAAAGATTCTCTTAGTCTTAGATAGTAAATATAAAATTTGACAAAAAGAAGGTAGCTCTAAATATTTGTACACACACACATCAAAAACCTGAAATAAAAAACATGAACGCTAGACGCGACACGATACACATACTCTATCAACACACTCAAACGAAACGAATTCGCAAACCAAATATTAGCTTAGCGTTTCGTTACAATACTCTTTTTATTTAATTTTACAAGATTTATTTTAAAATATCTTCCATTCAAATAAAAATGTAAACAGGTGTAACACTGGCTGAATAGAAAAAAAAAGCGTAACGGCTCGAACCTATTCAAATATGGAACAATGCGCCCGCGCAAATCCAAACATCGAGGAATCACTGGCAACAGTAACCGCTCACTTAACCCTACAATGCGCATGGAGAATTACAATTAATCGCTGCGTCGAGAAATGCCACCGCGGCTGTAAAAAAACGTCAAAATATTGTCCGCACGTCGCGTTTGACGCGTTCCCCCACCGGATGGGAGGCCAATGGGGAGGCGCGGTGGGCTCGCTACCGCATTGTAGCCAATGGCGTTCCCTGGGGCGGAGCCTCGAGCGTCGCGCGGCGTTTCGCCCCCAGCGAAAACCTTTTCGCCTGCAGTCGTTTACAGATAAGCCCGCGGGATGGTCGATTATTATTACATCTGGAGCGAGTGATTGTGTGATGTTGCCGTCGCCGCGGGCGCGTGACTGCCGCATGCCCTGTGATCCGACTGTGTTCTGTGATATGGTTGCCTTACTATAGATACACGGTATGAACCTTTACATGCAGTGCCATCGTGAGGTATGATGTTTACTATGCAATATACTTATGCTTACTCTATTAAACCTATTTTGATTTAGGAGGTTCAACAGAATCGAGAAATAAATTTAATGCGGCGTTTATTTTTTAAAATATGTGCATGTATCGAGAAACGGGTTGAACCTGCATTAGAATCAGGCCTTCCTGTAATATCTACATACTTTATGCATGATTAAAATCGAACAGGAGTGAAACAGGTTATAACAGATATTACATTTTATCTGGATCTATCGGAATACTTAGTTGGTAATTTAATGTATTATATGTAATCTCTATAATTATTATGCATTTAAAGGTGAAAGGTAGTAATTGATTATGAATAATACATACACTCGTAAAAGAATTTGTTTTTAAAAATCACCAAACAACATGGATTGCAAGTTAATATTTATTTAAAAAAAAAACGAAACGTCAAATGGAACATGGCCGCATTTAAAACATTCCGAAGGACCATATAATTATTAACCCTCGCCTGCTCTTCTAAGTTATACGTTTAAAAGTTGTATAATTGGCGGTCGCGGCCACAAAATTACACTCATGTTCACTCCACACATCCTTTTAACTAGTGGTGTAACAGTTATAGCTTTTTTGGTCAATGACGTCTGTCAATTTTAAATCCATTATTTAGAATTTTGACGTTAGCAACTTTCTAAATTTAAAATGTTCCATACATACAGGGTTATGTGGTACCTATATTGGGTCAGGACCCACTAATCCGATATGTGAGAGGAGTAAACCTAATAATAATAATATATAGGAAGTTATGACATATAAAAAAATTATATTTTTACTAGCAGAGTGAATGGGAAATACAAAATGGCAAAAAAATTAATTGATAGATCAGGGGAAAACTCAAAATTGTAAGGGGGATGAGTGGGCACCAAGTGCGAATTTCAGGGGACGAGTGGGTCCTGACCCCTCTGGGGTGTGATGAAATGAGTTAAAATGCTTACCTGAATTTTTCTCAACTTAATTTGTTCAGACTATTCGATCGTTCAAATTCAAATTCAAAATATCTTTATTTGATTAGACTTCTTGATGTGAAGCCGTGTGTACCATACCGACACTGCAGGATAGAGCTTCATAGAAAATCTATCTAATGAGGAACTTATCGCAGTAGCTTTTGCATAAGTAGTTAAGAAACCCTTAACCAAGCTAGTAGTCTGATGGGTGACAATTCGAGTTCCGTCCGTGCCTTGGAGAGCACGTTTAGCCGTCGATGCGTCAAGTCAGGGCGGAGGCCTGAGAGAGTCTGACAAGTGGTTTAACCGATTACCGATTTTCCTCGCGCGTTGCGAAGGTCAGATGGCAGTCGCTTCGTGTGAAAATCTTTTGATCAGCTACATCGGGTTGGATTGAGCGCCGACCCCAAAATATGGGATAAGGCCAGGGAGAAGATGATATGGTACACGAAGTACCAGGCGCATATGACGGACAAGGAGTTAATACGTTGATTGTGACTAACATGGAGCAACATCGGGTTGAATCAAGTGCCGACCCCAACAATGTATGGGATAAGGCCAGGGACGATGATGATGGTAAAAGTATCTATGTAAAGCTCATAATAAGTAAAGGACCAGTGGTGGCAGAGTGGTTTGAATAGTCTCCTATTACGCATGATTTTATCCTACCGCCATGGAACAATGAGGAAATAAAAACTCACGTGCAAACTCATATTACGCTCCGAACTTCACGGTGAAGGAAAATATCGTCGTAAGTAAGCCTGCATACATCCCGTTCGACACCTAGTAAGAACCACCACCTAAAAGTGTTGTAACACGACTGCTTACCCTTTTGGAGACCCTTCTGATATACACGAAAGTTCATGTGTACAAAAGCTGTAAAGTCTCGCATAGCTATATCTATATTTTAGAAGCATTAGACATATTTCTGCTGCGCTGGCGCCGCCCGCCTTCGCAATATATTTATATATATTATATTTATAATTCTAATATAGAATTAATTCAAAAATCCTTGGTACTCATAAGTTCCCTTGTCTGAAAATGAAAAAAGTTAAATAAAATGTAATACACATTTTTGACAGATATTTCAAAAGTTAAAATTCTCCGAACTCATTCGAAGGGTTAAGTCATATTTTCTAAAGTTGTAACATTTGTTGCAAAAACATTTCGTTTTTGCTTTAACAAAAACGAAATACCTACCAAAGAATTAATTTTAAAGTGTTGGTAGATTTTTCTTTTTAAACAATTACAATATATTAAGTACATTAATATTACCACATACATATGTCATGTATACATTTGTCATAGAATTTGTTTGTTCATAATGACATCAAAGAAATATGTGTCATTATTCCAATTTTTTTTTGTCATGGCTTTGACAGGTAATAATGGTGTAAGTTTAAAAAAACTAAGTGTGACAACCCTCACGACCTGAGGGCAAATGTTCTAAATTCAAAAATTTGTCTATTCCCTCAGTAAACTTATATACAGCGCAGACTATCGGGGATTCTATATCAATTTTGAATCGTTTAACGCGTTCACTGCTAACGACGCATCGCGCGTCCAACTATAAGCGAATTTACGAAGAAGATGCAAAGTTAGCAGTGAATGTGACGCATCAGAAATCATGTTGAGCAGTAAAAGTGTTATTTGGCCCCAAAAATAATTAAAACTCTTTTACAATCAACTTGATAACAAAAGTAAATTACAAAAGAACAATAATCATCTAAAACAAAATGGAATGGATTATATTTTTTAAAACGACCGCTATCCCATTAAGGCGCTGTCATCGCTCCGTTGATAAGATTTAAATTAGCCGCACAATAAAGCTCCTGTCAAATTCGCCATTAATTTTGAATTTTGAATTTGGAACGGGAGCGGTGTTCCCAATGCTTATTCTAACCGGCCAGTGTATTGTGTCCCAATATTGGCTGTAATTTCGCCAAATTAATTTTGCTTCGGTTGTCCGCTTTTGTGAAGGCCGTGCTTTGACTTTTGATGTCAAAAATACAAAAGTATTGTGAATCACCTTTGGCACACACGGGTTTTATTTAATTCATGTTTTGTCACAGACAATGCAAGGATAACATTAATATGCTGTCATGTTTTACTGATTTATAGTCTTAATTCTAACGTTTTCTTTTTTGTTTATAAATTCGTTAAGGTCGACCAAATGGTGACATTAAAATACTTAACGTAGAAATTTAGTAACAGTACCCCTACCACGGGTTTGCCACCGTTTTCATAATCTATACTCGCTAGCGTCACTCGCAATATTTGTATGAGGTATTTTAGTTGTTCACGTCACCGCTGGGAGTCGCTGCACAATTTCTCATACTAATATTTGGGGGAGACGCTAGCGAGTATAGATTACGAAAACGGTGACAAACCCGTGATAGGAGTACAGACTGCAACTGCATCCTCGTCCTAGTAGCATTTTCCCCTTAGAATTAGACACAAAAAGCTATTTATAATAATATTATGCTCCTTGGTTGACATATACAGGTTTCCTCACGATGTTTTCCTTCACCGTAAAACACATTGTGTAGAATCACTGCGCATAAATTTTTAGAATAACTCATCTTTAGGCCCCGCTGGAATTTGATCTTGCGCCTAGGTGAATGCTCAAACCCCACGGCCACATAAAGAAATATATTTACTGTGATATTATTGTGGAAACAATTAACTTAATAATAATTCGGATTCGTATACAGTCGCTGTTATAAATTAAGTGATGTGTCGCCGAGTGCCGCCCCGAAATCGATTTACAATAATCAAGAATCGAACTCGTTAAACAACTCGCCTAATTGGCAACTCAAAATACGATTTCAATAAGTATTGTCGATATTATATTTTAATAGGCAAAAAGACCACAGACACAAGCAGCCCTGTATGTTTTTTTTCAACAGTGTGTTGGCACGGGGCAGCCAAATGAACAGCTTGTTTTTTTTTTATTTAACTGATTTATAACCAATGAGTCGTGAACTACAGATAATGAAGTATTGAGTAATGTCGCGAGGTGAACTACGACGCCATTTTATTCTACTTAGGTACTTTAGTTTTTAACTAGTTGTGCCCCGCGGTTTCACCCGCGTAACCCTAATCTATGTCAGTGTTGTATAATACTTTCATATGCAAGTGAAAAGCTGTAATTTTGGAATTACAAACAGACACTTCAATTTTATTTATCTGTATAGAAGGCTAATTATAACCGTAACTTATTATTCGTTTTATAATTCAAACGACCCATCGTTAAACTTATAATCCGTTTATTATAATTGCAGTTTATATTTCTGGAATTGCCGATTGTAAAGATTGATTCACGATTTTTCACTTCCAATTCCAGGTTTATTTACATTGCCGCCATTTGCCGTTACTTTTTTTTTTTATTGTTTGTTTGTTGCCAGTGTAATAAATGGTGTGCGTCAAATAGGAAGGTCCAGATTCAACAGCTGTCTAAATCAACATGCTCGTAGCATCACGCCGTTAATATTTCATCGTGTTTTTTCTCAATAAGGCATTTGTTAGGGTCTATTGTGTGCGGAGGTCGAGTCCTCCGCGGCAATAGCTTTCTTGAGCCGTAACCGGAATTTATACCTGACATTATTCATACGAACCCCGTCCGCTTGTTTTCCTCTAATTAGAATCCATTCAAGCGAACCCCATTAAAACTCGTCTAAATTAAAATTGGAATAACTTACTAACTAGACGTATAAATCACAAACCTTACTGAAAGACAATAAAATATATTGTCCATTCCGCGTCGAGACGATGCGAGCATTCAATATAATTAATACTACAATACGTGCATCGGGTAATTAAAATAAACTAATTCTAAACTTCACTTTTATGAATGAATATTCCTTGGTCTTTTTTTAGTCTGGCAACATTTTTCATTATGGGACTGGTGTACTGACAGTTGGGTTGACGGCGTTCTTTTTTCGAAGTGCGACCTCGCAGCGGGGCGCGGGCTGTGCACCCGCAGCCACAGATTATCTCATTTTAATTTAAGAATCGGCACCACACTAGTCCTTAATAACATCTGACCAATAAATTCAAGTGTGTCTTAAATTAATTACAAATCATTTAACTTACTGGAGCAATTTCACGCCAGACATTGTGGTAATGAGTTCATAACTCCGCTGTCATTTGGGATCTACTTTGTTTCACGCAATTTGATCCAATTTGAAAGGTAATCGATCATTTTAATCGAATTCACTTTCTGAGACCTTTTCTTATTATACTCAATTCTTCCGTTATTTCCACCATAACGTCTCCAATTTCCATCCTATACACTAAAATTATTTAAATATCTATTAAGAGAAAATAGATAACGATTTTATTTATTCAAATTACATTTATTCAAAATTTTATTCCGCGTCTTACTCATGTGTATCTGTTTCATGACAGACGCAACAGACTGATATTAAAATGCATATATAAGTAGGTACCCACACGATACTAACCCACATACCTGAATAAAAGAAAATTGTTTCAAATCCTTTCTCACGCTAAGCAAACGTATTACAGCTCACAGCTCCCACGAATTAGTCGAGTATAGATTTTTATTTGTGGCAACATTGGATTGGGATTTGCAAATTACAACGTTCAGTTGGTATTTTGAAGGAATCGCCTTCACCGCGTGCACAGTAGCAATAACGTGCAATTTAAATGTTTCAAATTTCGAATGTAGTTCTTTTTTTTTCATCACGGATTTGCGTGCACGCATGCAGGGGAACAAGGTATTTTGGTTGTACGGATTAAAAAATGACCTTGCCGGAATTAAGCAATTGCTTTTACATTATGTTAATCGAAAACGCGGGCTTGTATGAAGATATTGGTCTTGTATGTAGAGAAGAGTGAATGAAAGGGAAGAAGTATGAAACTCTCTCTTAACGGGCGTTCTCTTTTGTAATTGATTTCTTAACATTGTATTATTATCAGAATTACTAATAAGATGTTGATGAAAATAAGAAAAAAGTATCTATATCTCAAAACGATTTATTGCATCTATACATCTATCTATACAGATAAATAAAAATTAAGAGTCTGTTTGTAATTCCAAAATCACGCCTTTGACTAAATACATATGAAATTATACACGATATTGTATTGAATAAACATTTTTTTTATTTTTCTCTGCCAGGTAGTTGATGTCACAAGGAGTAACTTATGCTACATTTATTAAAAAAAAACTAATTAGGGTGCCGCGAGTTAAAACATGAAAATAGCTAGTATTTAAATAAAAATGTTGCCAGCACTAAGTATTTTAATGTTATAAAAACCAGACTCCCACTGCTGCAGTAGTGTACATGACTAATCCCAGCCTATTTAAATTCCGAACATCTTACTTCCGAGAATTGTTTAAAAAAGGAAACAAAGCCTACAATCACGTATCGTCCACCGAATTTGAAGTCACGTCTCTACAATAACTGCCGAATCTAATTCGGCACTCCAATTTCGAATTTGAAAATTTCGGTTCCATTTTCGTAAAACCAACTTTTTTGACATAATGAGTAAAATGAGGCCACGATTAGGGTTACCTCTTTAGTTTTGCGTAACATATTGTGATGTTTATTACTTTTGTTTGAAAACATAATTATGTATATAAATATACATATACTCACGCCTGTATACCCCGAAGGGGTAGGCAGAGGTGTTGTAATCACAACACCCACTTTTCACACAAGATGATTATGTGCCAAACTCCAACTCAAACTCAAAATATCTTTATTTGATTAGACATCTTACAAAGTACTTTCAAATCGTCAGAAGGACACAAAATACATTATACATGATTATAAATGTTACCACCGGGTTCGGAAGGTTGCTTTTGTTGAGAAGAACCCGGCAAGAAACTCAACAATTACTCTTTTAAAAATATATATATTATACAATGTTTTTGGTTACAGTATTTATATCTCATGAACAAGCCCATGGGACACAGCACAAAGTGACAGATGGTGAGTCTATCGCCGTCTCAGACACTATACATACGTCTTTGAATTACTTCTCAGACATATGCAGGTTCCCTCACGATGTTTTCCTTCACCGTAAAGCACGTGGTGTGAAAATCACTGCACATAAACATGATGGTTGAATTATTATTGGAATATTTTGTGTCAAAAAAACTGCAATTGTTCACAAGTACGTAGCCATTGTCCTTCTCAACCATTATAGAGGTAAGTGGGCTAACATTTGTTAATGTTATTCGAAAAAGATAATGATTTCCTAGTTTCCTAGATTGTGCAGTTGATTGTCTGTGACCCAATCAAATATATTTAACAAAAGTAATCTATCATATTAGCCAAAAAAAAAATTGCCTGTCATCGTGTAAATTGGAAATAATTACAAAAAATAATGACCGCGGCGAGCTAAAGCCTCGGCCTGATTAAAAAAGAATAACTAATATTCCTATGTTCCTCTATTATCTATGGCCAGTTAAACATCAAGCCATCGATAGTAGACTTTTTTCCCCATACCGGAAGACATGACACCTCTAGATTTACAACCATCAATTATGTTAATAGATTATATTTGTCTCATTCTTTTGTTTGACGTCTCGCTCTATTAATTTATTTCGTAGATGGATGGAACAAAGCTAAGAAACAATTAAAACTATAATCTGAACACAATATTTTAGTTTAAATCGATATTTACATATATTACTGTACTAGCTGTGCCCTGCGGTTTCACCCGCGTAGATTTATTTCCCTTCAAATTTCAAAAGTAGCCTTGTTGTAACAAGGTTATTCACTATCTGCCGGTGAAAGTCCTGTTAAAAACGGTCCAGTCGTGTCTGAGATTACCGTGAACAAACAGACAGATAGCCATAGAAACATTTTGGAACATTGTTTTTGAAATTTTCCGTATATATATAATATAGTACAAGTTAAAACATGCATGCAGTCGACTGTTAGACGTGATCGCTTATGACGCTAATTAATTGTTCGAAAGGCAATTTTTTATATGGTCTTCTACCAAGTGGTAGGGGGGAGTTACCTCCATTGCTTAACAGGACTAAAGGGTGAGACCCAAGGGCCTCCACCCGAGCTTACACTTAAATACAAGGCAACACAGCTAAGGGGCCCGCTGCGGGGCTCGGACCTCGGCTTAGGGCGTTGCTGGGGGATGAGCTAGGGAGCTGGATCTGAGTGGTCCGACGTCACGTACGATCGAGTTGAAATAAAAAAGAAATCTTTTTTTTTTGGAATTTTTGTCTAGCATAGACAATATCACCTTTGAAACTTGTCAAATGTAACGCACTTTTGTGTTGTTTGTTTTAATTTCACGTGTTAATAACGAAACGATACGCTCTGTGAAGAGAGAAATTATAATAAACAATATCTCTACCCACAACGCCCCCAGACCAAGCAATTTAGAAGTACCCATTATGATAACAACGTTAGGTACCGTGTTACGGAATATCCGGCCAGGGCTTCCAAGAATTTTGATGTTTGTATTAAGAGAGGCACACGTGCTGTCACTAGTTATGAGCGCTGACCTTGAATGCGGAATGCCCAAGTATAGATGCTGAAGGGCGTCGGTCGAGCGGAGGAGGGCCCGGTGTATTACCCGGACCTCGTCAGCTTGGTGGATCACTTTGGGCGGCTAAAGAAATTCGCCAAGAACTGGCACAGGAAGAGAGCGGAGCTGGAGCGAAGCGGAGACGGCGCAAGGTGTGAGGAGCAGCGGGAGCGAGCGAGCCGGGGAAGGTACCAGTAGATTGGAAGGGACGAGGTAAAAATAATTTGTAAGGAGTCAACAAGCGCTGGACGGGAAAGAGCGTCATGGCAAGTATCGCAAGCGCCTCCCGTGATTCGGCCTAAATGACCTTGATGTCGAAAAGGCCATGGGAGGTGGAGGGCCCGGTGCCCAAGTATAGGTTTTGTTACGTTCAAGGCGTAATTGCTTCACCATGAGTTCAAGCGTAGTTCAAAATGACATGTGTTGATAATTTTTCGGAGGCGGATTTTGGTGGAATGCCAGAGTGGAACTATGGTAGGATCATCATCTCCATGGCCTTATCCCATACATTATTGGGACCAGCACTTGATTCAACCCGATGTGCCATCTGACCTTCGGAATACCCCTTTGTCAGACTCTAAAGCCTCCGACTGACCTATAACGATTGCCAAAGATGTTAAATTGGCAACCGGGACCGACGGCTTAACGTGCTCTCCGAGGCACGGTGGGAACTCGGGCGATCACCTATCCAACTACTGACTTGGGTTAGGGTTGCATAACGTCGCTGATTGAATGATATGCGCACTAGCAACTGTACCACGTAGTCCTCTGCTACTATGATAAGATATTTATGATTGAAATGATTGTTTGGTAGAGACAACATTTATAAACGTAAAGGTAATTGCAGAGCTCCTATATCAAAATAAGGAAGGCAAAGAATTTGGTGTCCGTAGGCTGCAGTAGTCGCTTACCTTCGGTTGGACTGGACGCATGTTTTTCGCCTTTGTTGTTAAGCGCTAGAAAGATAATTATTATTCCCTACCTCAAAATATTCCGAAACCTCGCAATTTGTTTTCATTAGTTTAATTTTTTTTCTATGTGACATTAACATTATTCACCATGGCAACCCTGCCACGCGCGAGGGCGTGTAACTCGGCAGCACAGCACGAGTCACGACTCGACTCGGCCCGCAATTTACTCTTACAACCTCCACGATGCACCATCAACGCCATAAAAATTAATTGAAATCCTAACCAGTTGATGGAGCGCGTCCGATAGGCGAGTTGTATAATCGACTACGGTAGCTCACTCACTTTTTGAAATGGAATCGAGTTGGAAAAATAATTATGAAAATATGCGAAAGAGAGTAAGTAATTTGGTAGAGATGTGTATATAGGGAGTAAATATTGATAAAATTGCTTATCCTGAGGAGAAGAGAAACATTAGCCAACACAAACAACATGTGAGAAAGGCATGAGGATGATGATAATTACTCGGCATATCGCTAGATAGCGCTTTGTCTTTCTAAATCGCGCTAGCAATGTGTTTTGCACGTTCGTATATAAGTCAGTAAGACTAGTAAACATGTCCAACCCTCCCGACGCCGTCCGAGGCACGTTCTCCTTGACCCTGACGACGACATCACATTGCTTCAGCAAGCAATGTCTCAAACGCACACACCAAACCGACCATTGTTCCGTCCTCGCCGGCGAGGCTCGTCGCGAACTATACGTCATCGTCCCCCCCGTCCTCTGCTAGGGCCGGCGCGCCGAGCCTTAAACATGTCCCTAAATAATACCACTCAGATCCAGCTCCCTAGCTCATCCCCCAGCAACGCCGAGGTCCGAACCCCGCACCGGGGTGCCCTTAGCTGTGTTGCTTAGTATTTATGTTAAAGCTCGGCTGGAGGCTCTTGTTGACAATCCGTTATCTGTTAAAACTATAATCACAGCAAAGTGATTAGACGGATGTTTTATTTCAGGAGGTTTTTGATCATGATTTATGAAAATGCGATTTGTAGAAATTGCGCGACTAACCATTAGCTACGCTAATTCTCTTGTACATACTAAATTCAGCTCGCTTATACCCGCGACTTCCTCCACGTAATTACTTTCAAGGTACCCTATGATCGTCCTTCGTTGTCAAGTTATCTATATTCCAAATAGCAGCAAAATCAGTGGTCGTCATGAGTTATGAGAGCAAAAATAATGAGGTGACTGCGCATGTATTATATTTGATCGCTTTTAAAATAACAAGGTCAGCGCTCACAGCTCGTGAGACCTATTACAAACAGATTTTTTAAAATTAATATCGTATACACTTTCCTAATATGCAAAAGCTTTTAATTTGAAATTATAAGGAGACCTATTCTATTTGTGCACTAGCCGTGACCCACAGTTTCACCCGCGTGGGTGGCCTCTACCTACCCTACCTACTTATTTTTTAATAGCCTAAGTTACTATTTGTAACATTAGCTATCCGCCTGTGAAAGTCCTGTTACAATCTGTCCAGCCGTTTCGGAGATTAGCCGAAGCAAACAGTAAGGCAATGTGAATTTAGTGAAAAGCTGTTATTTTGGAATTACAAACAGACTCTTCAATTTTATTTATCTGTATAGATATGAGAGCCGTGGTGGCCTTGAGGGCCTTAAGAGCAGTCGCCTGCTACACAAGCGACGCAAGTTCGAAAACCAGCGGGGCCTGTGCCAATGAGTGTTTCTAAAAAAACTTATGTGCAGTGATTTCACACCACGTGCTTTACGGTGAAGGAAAACATCGTGAGGAAACCTGCATATGTCCGAGAAGTAATTCAATGATGTATGTAAAGTGTTTGAGACGGCGATGGACTCACCATCTGTCACGTTGGCACTTAATCATCTTCAGTGAAAAGTGGGTGTTGTGATTACAACACCGCTGCCCCCTTCAGGGAATACAGTATGTATGTATGTATGTATAGATATAGTTCGTATTCGTTCGATTCGTAAGTCCCATGTAACAAATTAAATGCTAACTCAATAGTCAGCTGTTTAATTCCGCTTAGGTTTATGATTAATTATATCTTTACTCTCCAAAGCATAGATCACTCACAGCGAACCCTCATTAACAGCAACATACATCCAATTTACAAACGAAACCCTTACGCAAATGAACTGCGTTTGCTTGAAACAAAGCTTCGGTGCTTACAAGCTTGTGAATTTACTCTCAAACGCCTTTATGTCAAAGGAATAGAGTTTATAATAGTAGGACAGGGGTGAGTATTCATAATGGCGGGGTTATAATAAGGAGTCCGGTGGACGACATTCAATCTTGCGCGCGCGCCGACATCCATCATAGCGCCACGCCCCGCAACGCTTAACCTCACCGACGGATTCGGAGATGATTAAAAATAACTCGTAAATGTATTTATTTAAATGTTTTTTTCTCTATCTACACTGATAAATAAAATTTAAGTGTCTGTTTGTAATTCGAAAATAATAGATTTTCACTAGATTTGTTTATAAAAAAAATATGCTCACGCCATCCCAGAAGGATTCCCGAAGAGGTAAGCAGAGGTGTTGTAACCACAACATCCACATTTCACCGAATATGATTAAGTGCCAACGTGACAGGGTGAGTCCATCGCCGTCTCAGGCACTATACATACGTCTTTGAATTACACCGTCACGACTTATGAATTGTGTTCATCATAACCCATTTGCAATCCCTTTAAGTTATGAACGATAGTTCAGACATAATCATCTTTTACAAGATGAGCAAATTTGGTAAAATATACCTATTTTTTTAATGTCAGTGTCTGTCAGATGTTGAAATCTCGTGAATAGTTTTCTCCTACATAATCAAACCTACTTATAATATTTGTATAAATATTCATAAAAGGAAAAATCTAATATTGAATTGATATTCATAGAAAGGAAATCAAAATAAAGTTTTTAAATATAATCTGTAAGTCGTGGTGGCCTTGAGGTTAGAGCAGTCGCCTGCTACGCAAGCGACGCAAGTTCGAAAACCAGCGGGGCCTGTACCAATGAGTTTTTCTAAAAAAACTTATGTACAGTGATTTCACACCACGTGCTTTACGGTGAAGGAAAACATCGTGAGGAAACCTGCATATGTTCGAGAAGTAATTCAATGATGTATGTAAAGTGTTTGAGACGGCGATAGACTCACCATCTGTCACGTTAGCACTTAATCATCTTCAGTGAAAAGTGGGTGTTGTGATTACAACACCGCTGCCTACCCCTTCGGGGAATACAGGCGTGAGCATATGTATGTATAGATATAGTTCGTATTCGTTCAATTCGTAAGTCCCATGTAACAAATTAAATGCTAACTCAATAGTCAGCTGTTTAATTCCGCTTAGATTTATGATTAATTATATCTTTACTCTCCAAAGCATAGATCACTCACAGCGAACCCTCATTAACAGCAACATACATCCAATTTACAAACGAAACCCTTACGCAAATGAACTGCGTTTGCTTGAAACAAAGCTTCGGTGCTTACAAGCTTGTGAATTTACTCTCAAACGCCTTTATGTCAAACGAATAGAGTTTATAATAGTAGGACAGGGGTGAGTATTCATAATGGCGGGGTTATAATAAGGAGTCCGGTGGACGACATTCAATCTTGCGCGCGCGCCGACATCCATCATAGCGCCACGCCCCGCAACGCTTAACCTCACCGACGGATTCGGAGATGATTAAAAATAACTCGTAAATGTATTTATTTAAATGTTTTTTTCTCTATCTACACTGATAAATAAAATTTAAGTGTCTGTTTGTAATTCGAAAATAATAGATTTTCACTAAATTTGTTTATAAAAAAAATATGCTCACGCCATCCCAGAAGGATTCCCGAAGAGGTAAGCAGAGGTGTTGTTACCACAACATCCACATTTCACCGAATATGATTAAGTGCCAACGTGACAGGGTGAGTCCATCGCCGTCTCAGGCACTATACATACGTCTTTGAATTACACCGTCACGACTTATGAATTGTGTTCATCATAACCCATTTGCAATCCCTTTAAGTTATGAACGATAGTTCAGACATAATCATCTTTTACAAGATGAGCAAATTTGGTAAAATATACCTATTTTTTTAATGTCAGTGTCTGTCAGATGTTGAAATCTCGTGAATAGTTTTCTCCTACATAATCAAACCTACTTATAATATTTGTATAAATATTCATAAAAGGAAAAATCTAATATTGAATTGATATTCATAGAAAGGAAATCAAAATAAAGTTTTTAAATATAATCTGTAAGTCGTGGTGGCCTTGAGGTTAGAGCAGTCGCCTGCTACGCAAGCGACGGAAGTTCGAATCCCAGCGGGGCCTGTACCAATGAGTTTTTCTAATAAAATTATGTACAGTGATTGAAATCACCACGTGCTTTACGGTGAAGGAAAACAGCGTGCGGAAACCTGCATATGTCTGAGAAGTAATTCAATGACGTATGTAAAGTGTCTGAGACGACGATGGACTCACCATCTGTCACGTTGGCACTTAATCAAATTCGGTGAAAAGTGGGTGTTGTGATAACAACACCTCTGCCTACCCCTTCGGGGAATACAGGCGTGAGCATATGTATGTATGTATGTATCTGTAAGCTCCCGTATTTATATTATTTTCCCGTATTTTATTACCTTGATATAAAAAAAAACTACTGGCACGTTGTACTTAAAAAACAAATTACTGGCAGTTAAAAACCACCTGAATTTAAATATTTAAAAAGAAAAAGGCGCGCATGGAATGTTGAAACCAACGGCGCTACTACTTTTGAATACGCATTTTGTACTTTTCCAAATTTGAACATTATTCCTTTAGTAATATAGTGCACTTTTTTCTGAAACCAATTAGTGAGTTAAGTCTTTTTTTGAAAAGTAACCTAACTCTCTGACTTCCGTTTTACTTACAAGATGAAAATAAAGTAATCGTCCTTATTTCAAGGGCAGTTAGGTTTATATTGGATCGTAGGAATGTGTCGGGCGGACGAGTTAATTTTTGACGAATTATTTATTGTCTATCGAGTAATTTGAGGTCGGGTACAATTTACGAAATATGCAAGATATTTAAATTATAAAACAGTTTGGGTGATGTGTCTCGAATATCTTTTTTTAATTCTTTTAAAGCTATTTATAATAAAAAAATGTCGAAATGATTAAAAGTAATCAACAAGAAAAGATTAACAAAATCTTTAAGTATGTACGTATTTCCTCGTAGATAGAAATCTGTCCATAAATCGTATATCTAACTAATGATTGTAACTAAATAGTCTATACATACAGATAAATACAATTGAGCTATCATTTTGTTATTCCAAAATACAAGCTTTTCACTAAATGCATATAAAAGAAAACATATACGATACTGACTTAAAAAAAAAACAATTATTCTCTGTCTGTCTGTTTGTTCCGGCTAATCTCCGAAACGGCTGGACCGATTTCAACGGGACTTTCAATGGACATAGCTAATGTTACAAGGAGTAACTTAGAATACTTACTTATGATTAAAAATTTATGGTTCCACGGCAATGAAATTAAATCTACGCGGGAGAAGTCGCTGGTCAAAGCTATTAAGTAAATAAGGACACAATATTTCATACAACTTACAATATTGATGAACATTATGTAAGATTCAAAAACTTTTTCAACCATCGCGGCACAATAAGCCATAACATTCCCGCTCACATAAAAACACAATCAGAACTAATCAAAATCAAACCCAACTCCTCACTGTTAAAGTCCATTATTGATTGAAAAGTTTTTTAAAAACAAAAAAGCATTGGATACAAGCCTTTTGAGTCTCGCCCCGGGCTTGGCACGAGCCCAAACACTAGGAATCTTCACTTGGAATCTGTACACGTATAATGATTGCACACAACTCCAAATTACCTGTCAATATTAACCACTCGGCTATTATTTTACAAGCAAATAGCTGTTCCGATATGAAATTTTTATTTTTAAATTGTTTTACGCTTATTGTTTGACGTTCGGAACGCCCACCGACTCGTGTTTAGACCAAAAAATAATTTCATAATAATTACTTGTCTGTTACCTATGACCGTTAATGTAAAAGCGTTACGTACGTTTAAATATTACATGTGTCCGCAGATCAAGAAATAAATATATCTCTCTGTGTTGCCAGATTCCGTGATACGTGAATTTTATATTTGACATTACCAGCAGTTGTCAATAGTTATAAAATTATATCATGACAGCTTTCATATAATAAAATGCGTGTATACCATTATATTTATTTATCTGTATAGATTATAAAAACACTTCATTTTAATTTATCTGTATGTATACATTAAAAAATAAAAAGCTGTCCGTTTAAAAGCTTGAAACTGAACAATTATTTTGTAGTGCATGTGCATGGTAAGTTTTGTAATTATTTTGTTAAAAAATCTTCCGTTCGTGAGTGTTGTAACATTCTACGAACCTATTGATTTATAGACAAGAGGATGGCAGGCTAATTGGCGCCAATTATCATCTACACGTCAGAACAAAGCGATCGTGGACAGATTACCTCTCGATGGTACACCAATTTGCTTATCCATCCAATATGCTCATTTTAAGCATAATGGATTGGATAGCACGCATCAATAATTTGATTTTTTACATACATACATATGCTCACGCCTGTATCCCCCGAAGGGGTAGGCAGAGGTGTTGTAATAACAACACCCACTTTTCACCGAAGATGATTATGTGCCAACGTGACAGATGGTGAGTCTAACGCCGTCTCAGGCACTATACATACGTGTTTGAATTACTTCTCAGAAATATGCAGGTTTCCTCACGATGTTTTCCTTCACCGTAAAACACGTGGTGTGAAATCACTGTACATAAGTTTTTAGAAAAACTCATTGGTACAGGCCCCGCTGGGATTCGAACTTGCGTCGCTTGCGTAGCAGGCGACTGCTCAAACCCCGAGGCTACCACGGCGCAGATTTTTTTTTTATTTGATTAAACTACAGAGAAAAAAAGCGTTGATCTTTAAATATCTCTCTATGATTTAGTTTAAAGGCATTTTGTATATGGCAACAATCACTAAGTAAGTGTTTTGTTTTGTTCTAGGTAAGCTGTAACAAGAAGTGCATTTTAGTGTTTTTATTGACAAAATATTTTCATAGTTCAAAAAGTAATCATGACTTTTCGCTGTGTTCCTACCTTTCAAGCTGTATCCAACGACAACAACGCTACCTGGGTAAGTGACCACTCACTACTACTACTCGACAAAAGATGGCGCTGTGTTGTCTTTTTTTATTTTAAAAAAAATTTTGTTTTTATTTAATCCATCTAGTGCACCCGCAAAACAAAAATAAATTGCAAAGTGTATTTATGATATCTTAGAAGATATGACATATCAGCCATACATTTTAAATTGCCTGTTAATATTTTTCTTGGGTAGACAAGCAGCGCCATCTATTGTTGAACTTCGCAACTACTTAACGTTATACTTTTATCGAGATCTTAGAAGATGATACTAGATGGCGCTAGAGGTATTAAATATAGCGTTTTGAATTATTTTTTTCAGTAATATTAAACAATTTAACTCTATATTTTATTTGGAATTAATTTTAAAAAACTATTATAATTCAGTCATATTATTATAGTAAATAGTTTTTACAATATCCTGTCGTGGAATTATTGTGCGTTAGAATATTATTATTTCTACCATGACACAGTTTTCGCACGCAATAAATAAATATTATGATATCAAACTAACTGTATAGTGAAGTGATAGGTTAGTTAAACAGCGAGCAAAGGCGCGAATTACCACCAATTAACGGGGATAAGTCAATAGCCATTGACATTGCTTTATTGGCGAGTATTATTGAAAGGTGACACAAGGGCAGCTTTCCATAATACAAAACTTAATAGTAAAATGAAAATTATTTATTCAGAAGTCGAAGAATTTAGCACGTTTTCGAATCGACGTGGTCGAGTCATGCGTATTCGGATCTCTGTCGGGTCAAGTCGGACGAATTCCCAGAAGTATTCGAGCTCAGTAGATTTAGAAGGATGCAAAAAGATTCTTACAGGGTCAGCAAGTGTGCGTGATGCCCCTGGGCCTGTACACAAAGTAATATAGACATATTTTCGCTTATATATACGGGACATAATTCGACATTTTGTAATGCAAGCGCGGAATAAAGCGGCCCATGTGATGGTAAGTGGTTACCACAACCTACGGTCGCTTGCAATACAAGTGTCTTTGTCTAGAATATATAAAATCGACAATTTTTCTCTAATTACATGATTATACCTACAGGTTCATTAATGTTATCGTCGGGTTCGGATGCCTAGTTTTACAGGGAATAACACGGCTGGAAATTAAGCAATATACCTTAATTTTTAGAATGTTCAACGATTAGGGTTTATGCTCAAATGTCAAAACAATGGCCCAAAAGATTTTTGTTCTGTCGATTGTGCTTCTGTCAATTTGTCAAAGTATGGGAGCCATCTTTAAGTGTATATTTTGAAGTTTTCGCGACGATTTGACCCTCGCCCACTGTGGCTTAGAGAGAAGTGAATGAAATTCTCACACATACATCTTTCCTAGATTGCCTGTGTGTTGTTTGTTTAGTTTAAATGGAAGAAATAAAAACAAAAAAAACTATTGGCGAAGATTTTTTCTTTACTGAATGAAAATCAAACGCATATGAACTTTATAAGTACATTTCTAAGCATCCTTTTAGTTTTAGTGTAAATAAATGTATATAAGAGCCGTAGTGGCCGTGGAGTTTGAGCAGTCGCCTGCTACGCCAGCGAGGCAAGTTCGAATCCCAGCGGGGCCTGTACCACTGAGTTTTCTATAAACTTAAGTACATTGATTTCACACCACGTGCTTTACGGTGATGTAAAACATCGTATAACATCGAGAAATTATTCAAAGACGTATGTATAGTGCCTGAGACGTCGATAGACTCACCATCTGTCACGTTGGCACTTAATCATATTCGGTGAAAAGTGGGTGTTGTTATACAAAACCTCTGTCTACCCCTTAGGGGAATATTTTGGAATTATAAACATACATCATCTCCCTTCAATTTTATTTATATATATGCTCACGCCATCCCAGAAACAGAAACAACACCCACATTTCACCGAATATGACCAAGTGCCAACGTGACAGAGGGTGAGTCCATCGCAGTCTCAGGCACTATACATACGACTTTGAATTACTTCTCAGAAATATGCAGGTTTCCTCACGATGTTTTCCTTCACCGTAAAGCACGTGGTGTGAAATCACTGTATATAAGTTTTTTAGAAAAACACATTGGTACAGACCCCGCAGGATTCGAACTTGCGAAGCAGGCGACTACTCTAACCCCAAGGCCACCACGGCTTATTTATCTGTATAGATTGAACATATTTAAGAAAAAACAATATATAGAATCCTAATTTCACCGGCGGTGAGTCATGAGCGTTGCGCACACGCACCCGGAGACATTCAGACTGGATGTGAGCGAACGTGAGAGGGACATTGTCTCAGGTTGGTGCCGACCAGCATAGTATACGACACAACTACAGATCAAACGAAACATCTGCGAGAAGCTTTTAAGTTACTACAAAGCTTAAATATTTTACACTACATCATCTCCCTATCCTTATCCCATACATTGTTGGGGTCGGACTTGATTCAACCCGATGTGGCTGATCACCTGATTTTTATACGAAGCGACTGCCATCTGACCTTCGCAACCCCTTTAAATCTAAGTAATAACTACATTTCTGCAAATGGCCTTAAATTACTTATAAATATAAAAAAACTCGCCGTGGTGGCTATGGGGTTTGAGCAGACGCCTGCTACGCAAGCGACGCAAGTTCGAATCCCAGCGGGGCCTGTAACAATGAGTTTTTCTAAAAGCTTGTGTGCAGTGATTTCACACCACGTGCTTTACGGTGAAGGAAGACATCGTGAGGAAACCTGTATATTTCTGAGAAGTAATTAAATGACGTATGTAAAGTGTCTGAGACGGCGATGGACTCACCATCTGTCACGTTGGCACTTAATAATCTCCGTGTTATTATTACAACACCTACCTAGCCTAGCCTACCGCTTCTAGCCTCGCGCTTCTGAGGGCGAAACTGCGAGACATGATTAATATGTAATATAGAACAAGAAATAAGAAGTTCCTAGTGATTTCACTAGTAAAAGTACTTACAAGGCCGTATATTGATAAAAGACTTTTTCTGTGTTTATATATATTTTTCAGAATCCTTAAAATAAAATTTAATTAAACTTTTATTAAATAGTCAACGTACGCAATATAAAAAACCTAGTTTTCCCAAAGCATTTTCTACTCTAGTGCATGTCTAAATGATTGATCTGTAAATTTATCGCGTACAACGCCTTCGTCTCCCCATCTTTATCATGTCTCGAGGCAGTGCGCGCCTCCACTCCATGTGATAGCCGCGAGCGCCGCGCGCCGCTCACGTGTCGAGACGACCGCGCGCGCCAAAATACTACTCATTAAAAAAATACACCTCATTAATATACCTTTGCAACATTTCAAAATTAGAATTCGCAAATTTTTCTTTAACAGTGAAGTGACATTCTTTTTTTTTTAGTTTTGTTTTCGGCCTACGCTTTTTAAGTGTTCGAATAATAGTGAGGTTATTCATTTTTCAAAATTCAAATATTCGATTAAGTTATTACGCCGTATCGATACAAGATAATCACATATTGGAGGCAGTGTATCCTATCACAACGGTAATAACGGGGCGAGTAAACAATAACATTATTTGATGTTGGAAAAGGACGGACGTGTGCAACAGAGCAGGACAGGAGACAATCATCGATCTAAAGAAAATAGAATTCTCTCATACGAATTGTAATGGCGGTACAATAATCGTGTAAAAGTTCACGATAGTTGCCCAACGCGGTGCGGTAACAATACATCAGGACCAGCGTAAGGTGACCTCATTGAAATCGATCGATATAAGTCCCGTTGGTGAAATTAGAGATCAGGTTAGATTGGTGGGTTATAGCGGTCATCATGGTCTGATAGATAATGATCTGTCGATGATTTACGCCGCGTTAAACCGACAATGGCACTAGATAACCCCCGGCCGCGCACAATGTGACCAATTAGTTGAGCGAAAGGCCCACATGACCAATATGACCAAAATGAACGGGACCGGCCTAGACATCACAGAACAACACTTGAATGTCGATGACATTTTCCAAGGAAACTTCAACATAAAGAAGAAGAAAATAGATTACGTCCCTTTGGAATCGAAAAAATCCCTGACCGAGTTATCGGACATCGGTAACAACAACAATATACATTTCATCGACAAAATCGAATCACCGCGAAACATGAAACGAAAAGTGAAGGAGTTTGAGGAAAACGAAGAGTATGATATCGATAAAATTGTTAAATCGAATATTATAATCGATAAGGAATCGAGTAAGACTATAAGGCTTGAACTGAGGCACCCCGAGAACGCGACATCTGAGTTTAAAAACGGGGAAGAAAAATTAAGTGACGCTACATCAGTGGTGACAGATAGTGAATATAATGGGAATGGAGCAGATGTCGGAATGGAGAATGCTGAGGAACTATCACCCAGTGAAGAATATAGCCTGAATGATAGTGAGAATAATGTAAGTAGCCCCAAATAACATTCATTGATCTAAACATATACATATAACTATAAAACTTTTTTCAAAAAAAAGTAGACAAAAGTGTCTTAATAACAAAACTCACTGAAGCTGATTAAGTGCCAACGTGACAGATGATGAGTCCATCGCCGTCTCAGACACTATACATATGTCTTTGAAATACTTCTCAAACATGTGCAAGTTTCCTCACGATGTTTTCACCGTGAAAATCTCATTGGCATAGGCCCCACTGGGATTCAAACTTGCGTCGCTTGCGTAGCAGGCGACTGCTCAAACGGCACCCACGGCTCAAATAATAATATTTTCAAAAAGGTTAAATTCGGAGCACTCGGAATTGTACTAAGAGATGCATGAAAAGTAGATTAAGCGAAAGAAGTATGTAAAGACCGTATGTGGTAAACGATGGTCTCTACCCCCATGGGATATATGTATGTTAGTCTATCTATATTAAAAGGAGGTTCTTGTTGCCAATTTAACATCATTGGTAATCATTACAGGTCAGTCGGAGGCCTAAAATAGTCTGACAACTGACTTACACAGACACAGATTTTCCTCGTTAAAGGGGTTCCGAAGGTCAGATGGCAGTCGCTTCGTATAAAAATCAAGTGATCAGCCACATCGGGTTGAATCAAGTGCCGACCCCAACAATGTATGGGATAAGGCCAGGGAGATGATGAAATAATAGTGCGATCTTGTGTGAGACCATTTGCGGGTAAATAAGTTATATGTACGAGTACTGCCACGGCTGCAACGCTTGACCAATGAAGCAACCCCAATACAAAGTCACAGGTAAAAGCTAGTTAACATATATCTACGTAGGTATTTCAAAACAGTTCCGGACTGGGTTCGGGGGTCTTCTCTCTTTCGCAGAAAA
The DNA here is from genome assembly GCA_929442735.1 of Watsonalla binaria. Lineage (NCBI taxonomy): Eukaryota > Metazoa > Arthropoda > Insecta > Lepidoptera > Drepanidae > Watsonalla > Watsonalla binaria. Next base: position 3,246,258 of record OV838941.1, read on the forward strand.
CAAAACTTCGCAAACGAACGAAAATTCAACGCAGTATCAATGCGCTTTGTTTTTATCAAATTCAAGATTTCATTCGTTTAATAATTAACTAAAATAGGTTTAGAATATAAGAACATCAAAGACTTTACTAACAGACCACGTTCTAATTTTGGAACGAATAAGAATCGTGGTAGGATCTTTCGGTCGAAACTTTTCGAAGAAAGCGAATAGGCCCCCAGACCCCGCATCTAATATTATCTGTATATTGCATCTCGTATTGTCCGTAACCAATTCCTTAGTTCTGCCTAATTCTCAGACTTTTCCTCAAGACATTCGATCGACAGAATCGATATTGTTCTCGTATCGGTCGTTTATCGATTAGCAATATCGATAAGATGCCGTAAAAGCAAACAATCGTTTGACCCGACCGCGGCGTGCGCGCCCGCAACGCGGAAATAATTGCGATGACAGCCCGATTGTTTATCGTAACATTTAAAAAGTAAATTAAAAAAAACTAATCTTTATTGTCTATGATGCCTACAACACTTTTAATAAAAAAAATACAAATAATTAAGTTACGCCAAGAGCTCAAAATCATTCCTAAGTTTATGACGATGGCGTGTGAAGTCTTACGATACGGGACTCAAAAATTGTGATTTACGCCAAACATAATATGAAACTGACTTGAAAAAAAATCGAACCACTTGAGCAAAGTTTTTAATTAAAATACAAGGCAGAAGTATTAATAATAGTGACGGTTTAAATCGTTTCGCAAAAATCACATCAAACTAGAATCTAAAGATTTTGAGACATGTGGGATTAATGCGTGACATTTATTTTAAACAAACACATTTTACTGAATTACTAATAAGCTGTGCCGCGCGGTTTTACCCGTGTAGGGTAAATTTAATGGTCTTAGCGTGAGCCTATAACCTTCCTCTATAAACGGGCTATTTAAGACTGAAATAATTTTTCAAATTGGTCCATTAATTCCTGAAATTTGCATGAGCAAACATACATATACATAACTGCTTTTCCTGACTGACTGATTTATCAAAGTTGACTGATTGAGATTGAGAGAAATTTGAAATCTGGAGGATGAGTTTTTCGAGATGGATATAGGCCCACTAAGAAAGGAATATAAAAGAGCCGTGGTGGCCTTGAGGTTTGAGCAGTCGCCTGCTACGCTAGCCAATGAGTTTCTCTAAAAACTCATGTGCACTGATTTCACACCACGTGCTTTACGGTGAAGGAAAACATCGTTTGAAAACCTGCATATGTCTGAGAAGTAATTCAAAGACGTATTCATAGTGCCTGAGACGGCGATGGGCTCACCCTCTGTCACGTTGGTACTTAGTAATATGTGGGTGGTGTTGTCACAAAACCTGTGCCAAATCGATTGGACCGTTTCGGAATAGTTTGGTAATAAACACCATGACACGGGATTTTTATATATAAGACGACTAGCTGTGCCCCGCGGTGTTACCCGCTTAGAGTTAATTTCATGGGTGACCCATGTGAGAAACAATAATGTTTTTTTTTTAAAGCTAAGTTACTCCTTGTAAAATTAGCTACCTGCCTGTGAAAGTCCCGTAAATCTGTCCAGCCGTTTCGGAGATTAGCCGGGACAAACAGACAGACAGACCGAGAAAATTTTAAAAATAGTCTGTCATGTTTCTACCGTACCTATATACTTCCATATACATTCAGTGAAAAGCTGTTATTTTGGAATTACAAACAGACACTACAATTTTATTTATCTGTATAGATGTATAGATTTAGATTCGTCATGTAAGTTTGTCGACCCCAGCGATATGTGCCAAGATTGAAGAGGTTTTTTGCTCCGCAACTTGAATATACTTTAGCGAGCCTGGGTGATTAATGAACGACATAATACTCTCGTAATTAAAAACTATATTCGGTCACATAGGTTGGGTGACTAACTATATACATATGCTCACGCCGGTAGCCTTGGAGTTTGAGCAGTCGCCTACTACGCAAGCAACGCAAGTTCGAATCCCAAAGGCCTGCCAACGAGTTTGGCTAAAAACTCAATTACAGTAATTTCACCCCACGTGCTTTATGGTGAAGGAAAACGTCGTGAGGAAATCTGCATATATCTGAGAAGTCATTCAAAGACGTTTGAGACGGCGATGGACTCACCCTCTGTCATGGTGGAACTTAATAATATTCGGTGAAATTATTTATTTATATTTTGGGTTTAATTGAGAATAATGCGCATATTTTTATTCGCCTCGCTCCATACATATAGACAGAGACAGACTCGTAAAATGACTATTGAGCATTGTACACGCTCATAAGTCGTGACGCGACCTGTATTTAGCACAAACTCATTTCGCCAGCTATCTTTAAGTCCCATGGGGCGAATCTATTGCCATTAAATCTAATCTAGACCCGAGTTACTGGAAAATAACAGCTGAAAAACCAAATAACACTTTGCCCGACCTGGCATCGAACTAAGGACCGTGTGTTCAGCTTTGAAAGACTTTTTCAAAAGTAACTTTAAATAGTGATTTCATCGCGTCTTTCGAAATCTTTCTTTGAAATTAATGTTGGTATGTGCGGGATTCGAAGTCAAGAAGTGAATAGCTCAGCCACTAGACCACCGGGTCAACAATAGTTAGTCAGTGAGCTATAAGATGTAACTGTACCCCAGACCGCGCCTATAATGCCTTCGCATACATCGCGACATGCGCCTACGCACGCCTCTACTATGTTTCATAACACCGTTTGCAACTACAAGTTCTCGAACTATTATCGAAGTGTTCTGATTCCAATTCAAAAGACTTATCATGAACGATAAATATTCAAAAAATACGTTATACAGGATTATGAATGTTATGTCTCTTCACAGTAAAAGCAACCTTCCGAACCTGGCGGTAGCATGTATAATCCTGTATAATTATGTCTTTCTGACCATTTGAAAGTACTTAATTAAAAGTCTAATTGAATAAAGATATTTTTTTGTTTGAGATTACATGTAAAATAATTTTCATGTTTTTCATCACACAGACACACATTTTTCAAGTTAGGTACCGTATATAAATAGCCTAGTACAAAAGACATCAACGAACTAACTTTTTATGTATGTAGAGAACATTAGATTGTGCGTTGATGTCTTTTGAGTTCAAAATTCATTTTGTCATCTTCATATATTTTTTTCTGTTCTATGTAATGTAGACATCGTAATGCTACTATAAGAAGCCTACCTATTATTATCCACCCTTATCCAAATATTGTCGAAAGTATTCTTGCAATTAGATGGGTAGTTATAGGTGCTGGAATGCATAGTAGTATGTTTATATCTTGTATTGACCAAAAAAAACTAATATATGCACAGGTATCCCCACAAATTTTCACTGATCGCTCATAACGCGTGACGGCATGACTCCTACATACACCTCTTCATGGCTTAACCATTGAACCGATTTTGCAAAAACGAACGATGTTGCGGATAATTTTCACTCTATCCCATTTTTTGAACTTGTGGGGAGCAACCCCAGCAAAGGGAAGATCTTCCAGCCAGGCGGGTTGCATGCCTGGGGAACACCGGCTCCACCTGTTTTACTTGTAAACTTGTATATATTCTGCAATGCGCTCGAAAACTCTTATTGCGCGATTTAGATTCTCGTGTATTTGTACTCAAGCTTCGCATTTGTTAGCGAGTAGCGCCATCTATGTAGCAAGTGGAGACACGGTGCTACAAACTCACTGTAAAGTCACGGTAGTCAGTGGCTACCAGTGGTAGCAGTTACAATAATGTGCGGCCAGTCGGTTCGGTATAAGCTATTGTATTTTTTACATTTGATAGATAGTGTCCGCGTCGCGAACATTTGGTAGCTTTCCAATACAAAGGGGCTTGATAGCAACCAAATAATTTATGTTGATGTATTATGTACATAAACTATGTGCCCGACTACCTATAGGTGTAGGGTTTTCACTTATCTAAAATAAACATATATACATATGCTCACGCCTGTATTCCCCGAAGGGGTAGGCAGAGGTGTTGTAATCACAACACCCACTTTTCACCGAAGATGATTAAGTGCCAACGTGACAGATGGTGAGTCCATCGCCGTCTCAGACACTTTACATACGTCATTGAATTACTTCTCAGAAATATGCAGGTTTCCTCACGATGTTTTCCTTCACCGTAAAGCACGTGGTGTGAAATCACTGTACATAAGTTTTTTAGAAAAACTTATTGGTACAGACCCCGCTGGGATTCGAAATTGCGTCGCTTGCGTAGCAGGCGACTGCTCAAACCTCAAGACCACCACGGCTTTTTTAAAATAAATCATATAAAAACAATTAAGATTCTTTTTCCATTTTAAGTTTTTCTATAATGTAAAGGTAAACATCGTGAGGAAACCTGCATATATCTAAGAATTAATTCAAAGACGTATGTATAGTGACTGAGACGGCGATGGACTCACACTCTGTCACGGCACTTAACCATCCGGTGAAATATGTGTGTTGTTAATACAACACCTCTGCCTACCCCTTCGGTGACCCTCCTGGGATGGCGTGAGCATATTTTTTTGTACTAATATGATACAAATTTTCTTTGCATAGACAGCCCTACCAAAACCATACAGTTTGAATATTAAAGTAATGTTGTGGTCAGGGCGTTCGTTGATGACCCTATTACTCACGTCGGTAAACAATCAGAGGTTCTATTGTCATACAAACATCTACTTATATATTACTAGCTGTGTCACGCGGTTTCTCCCGCGTTCACTTAATTTCATGGAATCCGTTTTTTTTTACATAAAATAGCCTAAGTTACTCCTTCAATCATCAGCATTAGAAGTCCCGTAAAATCAACCCGTTTCAGAAACAAACAGACAGAGGGAGAAAATTAAATAGCTTCTTTATGTGAGTACTGTAAATACTTTCATATATATTTAGTTAAAAGCTGTTTATTTGAAATTACACACAGACACTTCAATTTTATTTACCTGTATAGATTTTATAACCAGCTCGGCATTCCAACGACTACAACTAGATTCTTAAAAATTGCAAAATAACATAATAATATAATATAGCTTTACAATCCATTGGGTTATTGGATGATTCGCACTAATTCCACTGGCACGAAACGTACATACATCATCATACATATGCTCACGCCTGTATTCCCCGAGTGGGTAATACCCACCTTTCGCCGTGGATGATTAAGTGCCAACGTGACAGAAGTGAGTCTACCGCCGTATTTACTTTTCATTCACTTGCAGTTCTTCTCACCTTTTTTCCTTCACCGTAAAGCACGTGGTGTGAAATCACTGGACGTTCGTTTTTAGAAAAACTCATTGGTACAGGCCCCCCTGGGAATCGAACTTGCGTCGCTTGAGGCAAGAAACTATGCTTTCGTTAAATTTCCCTAATAAGCAAACAATATGAAAATTAATCAAGGATGTTAACAGTTTAACCTTAGAAGTAACAGGCAGATACACGTTTACATTCGAAATATTAGGCTTTCTAATAAATGACACGACATTGCTATAGCAATCAAGCTAATTCCAGACTGATAAACTTGTGTTATCTATACTAATATTATAAAGAGGAAACATTTCTGTATGTTTGTTTGAAACGAATGGGCCTAAAAAGTACTGGACTGATTTTAAAAATTCTTTCACCATTTGAATGCTACATCGTCACTGATTAATATAGGCTGTATTTTTCCCCGTACTCCCACGGGAACAGGAACTACACGGGTGAAACCGCGTGACGTCCGCTAGTTGAAAATATGTTATTAATCCTTTAACTTGTAACCTTTACTTAACATCATCCGACCCGAAGTTCTTCCACCTGCAAGCCAAAAGTAACGTTATTCGTTACGGCATAACCTCCATATTAGGAAAAACAACTTTGGACAGCCTAGTTGTTGAAAAGTAATGAACAATTTTATCCTTATTACCGCCTTTAAACATCTTTTAAAGCGTCTTATAACGTTGCGATATAAGCAACATTGTATGCGTATCCATTAGCTTAAAGAACCTGGTTGACCGAGCTGTACTTGATTTCTTTGCAATGACGAAAGAAAGAACCAGAAGAAAAAAATTACCGGTGAACGTCAGTCCCGAACCGGGATACTCTAGTTTCGTTACCGCCCCGTAGGCTGGAAGCCTCACGTTTGTGCTATCATAATTTGACAGATGTCAGCGAAATTTGCTGTCGTATTGTAATGATATTGTATGAGTTTTTGAAAGGATTATCAAGAAGCGAGGAATCCAACAATCACTTGACATTGGCGGAATAGTTTTACTTAAGCTCATCGCCATTAAATAAATAAAGGAAAGGAAAGGAGTTTTTGAAAACATAGTCGCCTGTTACTGCTAATATATAGCAACACTTTACCTTGACTTGAGGAGCTCGTGGCACAGTTGCTATTGCGCATATCATTCGATCTAACCCTAGCCAGAAATTCGATGGGTGACCGCCCGAGTTTCCTCCGTGCCTCGGAGAGCACGTTAAACCTCCGGCCCGGTTTCCAATTTATCATCTTTGGCAATCGTTACAGGTCAGTCAGAGGCCTAAAATAATCTGACAACTGGTTTAACCCAGATCACAGATTTTCCTCGTTAAAGGGGTTATGAAGGTCAGATGGCAGTCGCTTCATATAAAAATCAGGTGATCAGCCACATCGGGTTGAAGCAAGTGCCGACCCCAACAATGTAATGGGATAAGGCCAGGGAGATGATGATATGGTACACGAAGTACCAGGCGCACATAACGGACAAGGAGTTAATAAGTTGATTGTGACTAACATGGAGCCACATCGGGTTGAATCAAGTGCCGACCCCAACAGTGTATAGGAAAAGGCCAGGATGATAGTGATGACTTTACCTTGTCTATTTTAAAATGATACCCTATGTCGTACCAATTCGATTACATTAAGTATCGATTCGAGTCTAGTACAAATTAGTATTCGATTTCGTATCTTATATTATAAAATTTTTTAGGTTCTTCACTTGTATTCAACTGTCATCAATAACAAAACCAAAGGGCGACTTACTCGTTGGACAAGTTATAATAAAAAAGGTATATTTAAATATTACATTGCGTCTGGACAACACCGCCGACAGACAGACATACGACACATAAAAATACATGTTTAAAGTGTCATTTCCTGAGGTCCGAACACAAACCAGCCGCCCCACATATAAATTTCGACAGTGGTTACGTACGTACATACATATAAGTCGTACATGTTTATACTTATAGAAAGTTGCTCCCAAATCAACCGCCTTGTCAACATTACTCAATACAACTAACCGACTTTTATTTACCGTCCGTTCGGAACTTGCATTTGAATTTAAACCTTAATTTTAACCGAATAAGGATGGCATAGTTTCGTCCGGTGTAAATGTAAGTTGGTAATAAGTGCTAGATTGGGCCACTTGCGGTTTTCGGATTTGATTTGAATATAATATAAAGATAATATCAGTTCGGATTAGAATAGTTACTCTGTCTGGTGTCCTGTTGGTGTGAAGTAACCAACCGATAACAGAAGCAATCGATGCGGTTGTCAGCTACCTTTATCTATACTAATATTAAAAAGAGTCGTGGTGGCCTCGGGGTTAGAGCAGTCGCCAGCTACGCAAGCGACGCAAGTTCGAATCCCAGCGGGGCCTGTACCAATGAGTTTTTCTAAAAAACTTATGTACAGTGATTTCACACCACTTGGTTTACGGTGAAGGAAAACATCGTGAGGAAACCTGCATATTTCTGAGAAGTAATTCAAAGACGTATGTATAGTGCCCGAGACGGCGATAGACTCACCATCTGTCACGTTGGCACTTAATCAAATTTGGTGAAAAGTGGGTGTGGTGATAACAACACCTCTGCCTACCCCTTCGGGGAATACAGGCATGAGCATATGTATGTATGTATGTATAAGTTTATAAGGAATTGGCTCAAAAACTACTAGACCGATTTAAAAAATTCTTTCACCATTTGTATGCTTCATTATCACTGATTAATATCTAGGCTATATTTTATCCTGGTAATCCCGTGGGAACGAGAACTACGCGATGAAACCACGTGACGATTAATGTACCATTCAAATGATGAAAGAATTTTCAAAATCTGTCCAGGACTTTTTGAGCCAATTCCTTATAAAAATACATAAAAAAAATCCTCTTTATAATATTAGTATAGGTTGATATGTATTTTAATACATAATACATAGAGGATAAGGTTCAATTTCGTTTCTTTAAAACCTACGAGTACGACGCTGAGAAACCTTAGTGAATAATCTATCTGCCTCTCCGTCTGTTATGCCTAAAGAGGTACGCAAAGCTGCACCCAAGTATAGTACACCTACATTGCACCAGTCATATCAAGTCTCATGTAATAGGGCGCGACCCTATAGAATCTGTGCTGCTAATGGGGAATTACAGAAAAAACCCGACTCGCGGGTCGAGTTTGATAAATGTCGATATTATTATACTCAGATGAAAAGGAAGAACTAAGAAAATATGGATGGTTTGTGTGAAAGATGTTAGGTCTTGAAAGGAAATTAATCTTATACCTTTAAACGAGCAATTCTTGTATAGATATACCTATATACATATATATAATTGAATCTCGGAAACGACTCCAACGATTTTTAAGAAATTTTGCTTGTAGAGGGTTTCAGGGGCAAAAAGTAGATCTAGCTATGTTTCATTTATGGAAAACATCGTTTTGATCATGCTTTCAGGCACTGAAAAACTCATAAAATATCATTACAATACAACAACAAATTTCGCCGACATCTTTCAAGTTATGGAAGCTCAAAGGTGAGGCTTCCAGCTTACGGGGCGATAACGAAACTAGAGTACTCCGGTGCGAGACTGACGTTCATCGGATTTTTTTCTTTTTTTGTGTGTAGAAGAAACCGAGCACAGCTCGGTCAACCAGGTACTATGAATAATAAGACGGCTGATAGATAGAAATGGATGCGAAAATATTACGTTGACCACAAATAACAGGAGATAAGGGTAGGAGGTTAATGATACTCATACGCATAGGAAGTCTATAAACTTCATAATTCTTTTTAATATCTTCTTTGTATAGATACGCACATACAAAAGGCATTGCAAACCAATTCGCTCTAGTTTTCTCATCCTAATTATAAGTTGAGGCAAGCTAGTTACGTGCTGATACAATCCTCATTAAGAAAAAAATATCGATATTGTTGCCACTTTTTAATCGATATTGTTTGAATAGTGTTGCTAGATAGTTAATTAAAAATACCATCTCGTATGTCCGGTTGAGTCGACCTCGAGCACAATCAGCTGACCATACAATAGCTCAAGCTGGCCCACAATGGCTCCCAATAGCTGGTACTGGCACAAACTGGCTGCCTTTGAATCAATCACGACCTTCCAAGAACATAACGGCGCGGCGGCTTTTTACTTTCTTTACTGCGCATTCCTTTTTCGAAATTTCGTAATTAAGACTTTTTTCTCGGTTGCCAGTGCAAAAATAATTTTACAGGTTTCCTCGTGGTTTTTTCCTTTGCCCTTTTGAGATACTTATTGCAGTTAATCGGGTATGTTACATACTACATACAGATAAATACAATTTAAGTGTCTGTTTGTAATTCCAAAATTACAGTTTTTCACAAAATACATATATAAGTATATACGATACTGACATTAAAAAACCAATTTAAAAAAGTTTTCTCTGTCTGTCTGTCAGTCTGTCCGTGTGTTCGTCCCGGGTAAAACCGCGGGGCACAGCAGCAGTCAGATAAAAAACACATTACTTAAATGCGTGTTTACGATAATATTCCGAGTGTTATTTAAAGCACATAATTACATTATCAAAATGTGATCTTTACGTCATTATTTTGGTGTTAAAATTGCTCTGTTATATCAATATTAGTAGTTGACCGACTACCGCGTTGGTCTAGTAGTCGCATATACTACTGTGAATCACGAGGTCCAGGATTCGTCAAAGAGTTATTAACATTTAAAAATCTGTAAGTAAATGTGTTACACTAACTCCTTGTTGCTCTACCGACTAAATTAATATAATTTTTCACGCATGGCAGCCCCAGTCACCCCACGCAACATGGCGGATGGTTCGCAAATTCGTTCAGTTTTGTTAATATCCGTCGTTAGGCGACCCTTCGGAGCCTCGAGCCCTCAGGGCGTACTTGTAGGACAAGGGGATTTAGTTGGGATATGAAATAATTTACATTTTCATAAGAGACCTTATCTTGGTATTCAAAGTTTTAAGATTTATCAAGTTAACCTTTATGGGATACTGAGTAGAGCAGGTATGGTGGTATACTTATAAGCCGTGGTGGCCTCGGGGTTTGAGCAGCTACCTGCTACGCAAGCGACGCAATTTAGAATCCCAGCGGGACCAAATAGTTTTTCTAAAAAACTTATGTGCAGTGATTTCACACCACGTACTTTACGGTGAAGGAAATCATGAGGAAACCTGCATATGTCTGAGAAGTACTTTAAAGACGTATGTATAGTGCCTGAGACGGCGATGGACTCGCCCTCTGTCACGTTGGCACTTAATCATATTCGGTGAAATGGGGGTGTTGTTGCAAAACCTCTGCTTACCCCTTCGGGGACCCTTCTGGGATGACGTGAGCATATTAATATTATAAGCCAAGAAAAATGTATATCTCTTACTCGAAATAAAAAACAAAAATTACTTAACTAGAACATTTTAAATTAAATATTTTCTCTTTATAATATGTATTAGTATTCTTCATCATCTCTATGGTCTTATCCCATACATTGTTGAGGTTGACACTTGATTCAACCCAATGTGGCTGATCGCCTGATTTTTATACGAAGCGACTGCCATCTGACCTTCGCAACCACTTTTACTAGGAAAATCTGTGATCTAGGTTAAACCAGGTGTCAGTATATTTTAGAACTCCGACCGACCTGTAACGATTGCCAAAGATGATAAATTGGCAACCGGGACCGACGGCTTAACGTGCTCTCCGAGGTACGGAGGGAACTCGGGCGGTCACCCATCCAACTACTGGCTAGGGCTAGGGTTGTTTAATTTCGCTGATCGAATGATATGAACAATAGCAACTGTGCCACGAGCTAATATTAGTATTCTTATATACATATATAGATATAATTGATTATTATAATTAGTTTTACCATCTATAAAGATCATTTATATATCTTGCCGTAATCTTAATACATATACAAGGGGAACAAAAAGTGCTTAGCATCACTCATATCATAACATAAGTGGAATGGTAACTATCCCAAATCCACTAAGCCGATCTCAATAGCAATAAAATACCTCTTTGTACATAATAACTATACTTAAGTATTGAAACTTTAAACAGCGCAAAGAATATGTATTTTTTATTAATAATAAAATGAGAATCCTCTTAGCAATGGCCATTATTGAATGGGCACAGTCCAATTACCGAATATAACGAAACGTTTCAATGAATAGAAAAATAAAAAGTAGTTTTTGAATAAAGAACTCGCGCTGATTGGCCGCGTTGTCGCCTCGGGCAAGATGGCGGGGTGCCGAATGTTGCCAGCCTCTCGTCCGGAAATGTGAATTCTATGTGTCTAATGATGTTTGTAATTCGAATTCGAATATTAATGCCATTTTAAAAGTATTTCGAATACTTTGTCAATCATGTAAGTACTGTGGGATATTTATTTTGTTTTTTTTTTAATTTCTTACTGTGTATAGTGTCTGAGATGGCGATGGACCCACCATCTATCACGTTGGCACTAAATCATCTTCGGTGAAAAGTGGGTTGTTGAAATACCTCTGCTTACCCCTTCGGGGAATACAGGCGTGAGCATAATGCGTACTTATAATAAACTAAAAAACTGTATACCTTAATTAACCCAAGTTTAGGTTTATTTATATGTAAACGTTGTCGACATTCGATCGCGTATTTTGGTGTGTTATTCGCCGTATTTGGAACTAGCGGATGTCACGCGGTTTCACCCGCGTAGTTCCCGTTCCCGTGGGAGTACGGAGATAAAATATAGCCTATGTTACTTACCGATGATGTAGCTATCCATTACTGAAAGAATTTTTCAAATCGGTCAAGTATTTTCGGAGCCTATTCAATGCAAACAAAAAAACAATCAAATCTATCCTCTTTATAATATTTAGTGTACATTAAATACCCGCCTACGTAAAATAATATATTTTAAATTATAAGCACATAAAGAGCGTAATGTGGTTAATTTATGTAAGTATATTAATTACTGCTATTTTGAATGATATGTACATTAAATTGTGACACAATATTTCATGAAGCTTACGAAATATGTCTAAGCTTCTATATCGCTTGCCTTTCATTTAGATCAGTACCCTATATATATCCCACCCTCAGAACGATAAAGGCTCAACTCGAAAATCTTTTTTTTTAGGAAATCACAACCGTCGAGTTTGAATTAAAAGTTACGCAGTAATTGAACCAGTTATGAATACAATGTATTTTACATTTTTAAAGTTCCATTTTTTTTAATCTACCTGTAGAAATACATTCAGGTCTGTCTATCTTAATATAATTATTTTCGCTAATTTTTGAGTTGAGCCCCTAATGTTCTGAGGTTGCGATATATATATTTAGCTAGACTCAACATGTGTTGATACGCCATTTAATAAGTATCAACACATTTTGAGCCATGCTATAAAGCAAATTCATACGTCGAACGTGTCAAAACCTATAACTTGGGTAGTATTCAACCATCTTTTAACCATAATTTTTCTACGTACAGCATACCATACAAGTGTTCAGGAGTTGTAAATATGAATGTGATAGGTGGCAACTTGCGCGGGCGACTGTACGGATGTGAGACATTGTAAAGTCGCCTGCACACCCGACTGATCACCAATCGCAATACGTACCTACTAATTAATGGAGTCAGAGGGTGGGGCGAGTACTTACTATACATTCTCGATCATAAGTCGAGGGAAAAGACTATGGGAAACCTGAAAATGATTATTTGTAAGTTACAATACTTTTCGGGGGCTTAATAATTGTAATTTTTTTTTAAATAGTTTATAGACTATCTCCCATTTACCTTAACAATTAATAGCTGATAACAGTCTAGTTAAGTATTATACGTAATGTTATTTTATTTTTTCATCATTCACCTATTAATTTATTTATTTATTTTATTAACGAAACCAACGGCGTTATGACTACTTATGAACTTATCGTAATACAGATTATTAGTAAGGCTAATAATAGGATTGCTTGGAGTTAACAATATCTAGTAATATGAACTGAATATATACTAACTAGCCGATTTTAACGGGACTTTCTCTACCAGATAGGTAATTTTACAAGGAGTAACTTAGGCTACTTTTATTTAAAGAAAACCATTAGGGTTCCGCGGGCCAGCCATGAAATCAAACTGCAGGGCACAGCATAAGTAGAAACCATAAAATGATAAAAAAAGTGGGGCTTTGATATCTTTCGATTATAACCCGCGCATTTTCCATTGAACAATGGTAGTGGCAGATATGAAAAAGGGTCACGCTTTGACGCGTACGACACGTAAGGTCGAGAGCACATGGTTACCCCGAGGGCGGCCCGCCCTGCGGCAGTTCGCTTCGAGCACGCGTCGCGCGCGATCGTAAAAATTATCGTAAAAACTATTCTATCGATACTTGTTATTGCGACTCTTTGACATACATTCAATCATTTTCTGGCCAGTGTTTGCAGTTCGAAATTTAAAAAAATAATTTTTTTTCTTGTCCCTATTTAATCAATTTAAAAAATCGCATACAATTTTTTTTAACTACAAAGTTTTTACTCTGCGTATTTTTCCAGTAATAAATGTTGCTTCATTAAAAAAATACCTAAGTCCCGTTAGCGAGTTATTGTTATTAGTCAAAGTACCTACTAGATTGGTTTAATTATTAATATCTCAATTAACAGTTTTAATTCGCCGTGTATAATCGTCGTTAGTGATTTCATTTGCAAACTTTATTAATTGATAGGGACGTAGATATTTAAAGATAAGGTATCGATAAAAAAAATATAGAATTGTCTTACATTAAAATTGATTTTCTTAAAATGCCCCTAGATATACGAAATGTAAATAAAATAAGACGTTTATGTAAAAAAATAATGATCAATATAGTGTTATCATCAACAAAACTATCGAACATATAAAACCGATAATCGGCCAACACTGGTCAGATAAATTACAAATGAAATGTAGTAGCCTCAACCGTTTAAAATACGTTGAGCCGAGGCTCGGGCAAATTAAAAAACGAATCACTTCCGAACTGTAGACCGAGCCGATGGCAACCTTTTAAGGGTCCAGCAATTATCGACAATTTACATAAAAATACACAGCTTTCACCGCACTAGTTAAATAACGAAAACCTAATAAAATTAACTTTAAAATTTAATTAAAACTACAAAGAAATGTGACACAAATTCTGATTTAATGATTAAATTGTGAATCAAATTATTTACTAATTTATCCGGTCTTATAAAGAGATTGACGTTAACTTTATAAGCTTTCAAATAAGTGTTTTTGTGATGAATGTGTTGAGGAAATTGTGACCTAACGTAGATGATAACTAAGTTTATTTTTGTGAAGTGTTGTCAAGCTGGCGTACGTGGATTTATCCAGTGTGATCGAGGTCCAGGTATTTAAAAAAAATCTTTTTCTTTTAAAATGTCATTATTGGATCCATTTACTTGAAACAGACAAAGTCTCTGGTGACCGTCGAGATGGTTTCATAATAAGCTTATTGCCATGATAGTTTGACTCGTATGAGACAGATGTATATGACGTGTATACATCTGTCACTGTCGCAATTGAACTATCATTGCATTAAGAGCTTATGGTTGGGTCCCTGTTTATCAATCCAGTGAGGTTAACGCAGCTTACTAGGTACCATTCCCGCAGGCATAAATTTGAATTCAGTTCTTTATTTATATTTTTTTCTTTTATTGTACTAGATTAAGGGTCCCCCGAAGGGGTAAGCAATGTTGTAATAATAACATTTATAAGCTTGGTGCTGACATACGCAAAATTGTACATACATACATACATACATACATATGCTCACGCCTGTATTCCCCGAAGGGGTAGGCAGAGGTGTTGTAATCATAACACCCACATTTCACCGAATATGATTAAGTGCCAACGTAACAGAGGGCGAGTCCATCACCGTCTCAGGCACTATACATACGTCTTTGAATTACTTCTCATACATATGCAAGGTTCCTCACAACGTTTTCCTTCACCGTAAAGCACGTGGTGTGAAATCAATGCACATACGTTTTTAGAAAAACTCATTAGTACAGGCCCCGCTGGGATTCGAACTTGCGTCGCTTGCGTTGCCTGCGACTGCTCAAAGGCCAGAGCACCACGGCTCTTATTACCTAGTTAAAATAATAATAAAATATAATTTAAATCTAGTAACATAAAAAAATAAAACACGATAAAATTTGTGTATACTCTGTGGGTATGGTGTCCAGCAAGCTGGCTCCAGTATCTTGTTGGATTAGCTTATTCCCAGACATCCATGATGTCATTGCTACCACCTCCATGGCTTCTGTTCTGTGTTTGGGAGGTGAGAATCAATAGTGTTAATTAGTGGGGGCTGGTCATCTCAAGCTACACAATTATTTGTAGTTCTTATTTTTAGTTTTAATTTTTTTTTATATCGACTTTTGTGCACTGGAACTGTGTCCATGGGCTTATATGTTTTATGATTTATATTGTATTACTCAAAGCTGTAAATTTTTTTTTAAAAAGAGTAATTACTGAGTTTCTTGCCAGGTTCTTCTCAGTAAAAGCAACCTTCCGAACCTGGCGGTAGCATGTATAATCCTGTATAATTATGTCATTCTGACGATTTGAAAGTACTTTGTAAAAAGTCTAATCGAAAAAAGATATTTTGAATTAGAATTTTGAATTGGAATATTGTAATCCTTAAAAAAATTACTGTCAAAGTGTCATTGAACTTCACCCCTTATTACAATTATCCTTCACTTAATATTCCCATCTTTTTTTGTGATACGAATTACAGAAGGGATGGACATAGTTTTAGTTCGAGTTTGGTCTTGATTTAAGCCATGTTTCGTAATACATACAAATAATATTCTAATACGGAAAGAGCAATTATGGTGGATTAAGTTAATTATGTCGTTCAAATGTCATACGAGTTGAGTTATCTATTAGGATTTGTATGTCAGTATATTTGTAACAAATTGGCTCAAAAAGTACTGGACAGATTTTAAGAATTCTTTCCCCATTTTAATGCTACATTATCACCAAATAAAATTGGCTGTATTTTATCCCCGTACTCCCATGGGAACGGTAACTACGTGGGTGAAACCGCGTGAGCGTGACGTCCGCTAAATCAGAGATAAATAATATTTATAAAAAATAGGGCTGGCAAAATTATTTTTATATCTTAAACTTACTAATTACACTGGTTAGCTAATTAGGCTAGTCAATGAAACGCGAAAAAATATAAAAAAATATCTCTCCGGCGGGGAATCGAACCCCGGTCTCCCGCGTGACAGGCGGGGATACTTACCACTATACTACCGAAGACTTGCTAAACAGTGACGAAATTTATCTTCTATATCTACTTATCAACCATTCCGATCATTTTATCATGAATTTTAGTAATAATCACAACTATTTTATTTTTTTATTACGTAGTGGTGATAATAATTCATTCATTTGCGTTGCGTATATGCCGACAGTTAAACCAAATATAGAACGGCTAATGGAAAAGAGATATTCCACATTTCAACCATAGATGGCGTTAGTTGTATGTTAATGAACTGCGAGAGACACCGTGTTGAGTTTGCTAATCACACAAAATGACGTCATTTAGTCCACAAAAACTATGCGAAAACATTCTCTGTGTCACAATATCAACTTTTTCTATGGATTACATCATACAGGGTGTTACTCTACGCAGTTTTTATGCAAAGGGAATGAATGAACCTGAGAAGGTACCGACGTATGCTATTAATGTTTTTTTTTTCATTTCATCAATATAATTGTTCCAGTAGGTACCAGGCCATATAAAAGACCTATGACTTTATTTTTCAAGTGACAAATTTAGCTGCCAGTGATATCTATTCTAATATTATAAAGAGGAAAGGTTTGTACGTATGTTTGCAACGAATTGACTCAAAAAGTACTGGACCGATTTTAATAATTCTTTCACCATTTAAATGCTACATTATCACTGATTAATATAGGCTATATTTTGTCACCGTACTCCCACGGGAACGGGAAATACGCGGGTGAAACCGCGTGACGCCCGCTAGTGTTTAATATATGTAAAGTTTTACATTGAACTATAGTCAGTTATATCAGTTTCTTATGCTTATGACGTCGTGTGACAATTTTTAAATGGTGCATCAATTGTTTTGCCTCCACAATAAATACTTAATTTTTTTTTTAAATTAGTATGTGAATCAGATGTCAGGGACATTGGGATACAGGCGTGAGTAAAGATCAAAGTACTAGGCGCACATGACATAAGAAGAGTAATTTTTAATTTGATGGCATCTCTGGACCAACATCGGTCCAGGGGGCCTACTCCCTTTCTCCGAACAACGAAACATCGGCCGAAAATTCGCGATTTTCCTACCACGGTTCTTATTCGTTCTTAAATGTCGAACGTGGTCTGCTAGAAAATTCTTTGACGTTTATATAAAGTAAATCTACTTTAGTTAAATTATTAACACAACGAAAACAAAGCGATACCTTTGATTTTATTCGTTTGCGAAGTTTCGTTGGGAGAAAGAGTAGACCCCCAGATATAGTATCGATTCCGGCCACCTATGGGATAAGGTCACGGTATCGATAAACATAACTTTTTCTTCATTAATAACCAAATGGAATGTAATGTCGAAGTGACATAGTTATCATATCATGTGACTGTTGATTGATGGCTTGTATGTAGCTGCCCTACATAGTATCGATGTCGATCATTTGGGCTCGTGCACGCCCTAGTCGTTGTCACAGAGTAATTAACCCATGTACTTACAAAAACGGTTGGACCACTTTGCTTGGCTGACTGATATCATAATGGGAATGACTTGCAAACCGTGCCAGAACCTTTGTATTTCAACACCACGAGATTTATGGTGAAAGAACACATTGTGGGGCAAACTCTCAGTTTAAATATAATAGAGCAAGAGCTCACGACGGCCAGACCTTCATTATTTTATAAATACTGAAAGATTCTCTGTCCAACAGTGGGCTCTTAATGTGCCCGGCAAAATGTAATAACCATTGAAACTGGCTATTGAGGTAACATAATTTTATAGGTCCCACTTGTTATACTATTACGAAAGTATAATTAACATTTATGAGCCGTGGTAGCCTTGTGGTCTGCCTACTACGCAAGCGACGCAAGTTAGAATCCCAGCGGGGCCTGTACCGATGAGTTTATCTAAATAAACTTATGTACAGTGATTTCACACCACGTGCTTTACGGTAAAGGAAAATATCGTGAGGAAACCTGCATATTTCTGAGAAGTAATTCAATGACGTATGTAAAGTGTCTGAGACGGCAATGGACTCACCATCTGTCACGTTGGCACTTAATCATCTTCGGTGAAAAGTGGGTGTTGTGATTTCAACACCTCTGCCTACCCCTTTGGGGAATACAGGCGTGAGCATATGTGGTGTGAAATCACTGTACATGAGTTTTTAGAAAAATTCATTGGTACAGGCCCCGCTGGGATTCGAGCTTCCGTCGCTTGCGTAGCAGGCGACTGCTGAAACGTCAAGGCCACCACGGCTCTCAAATGAATATAACTCTAGATAATATTGATAATCGAACACGGATGGTGGTGATGATGATGGAGGTTGTACAGACGTACAATACATTGACCACATTCGTATTAATAGTTAGCCTGAAAGTAGCATCATTATTCCGAAAGAGAAACTTCGATAAAAAGTTATGTACTTAAATATATTTAACCCATCAATCTTCATTCAACTTCACCAAACAAAACATTGTCACAAGAATCACGGACAGTAGGCAGATGTACAGTTACGCACATAAATCAATTAATATCACCGACTTCAAAATAAATGGTAGCCACTTTTGTCTCGTTACCCAATACCCGTAGGTACCTAAGACCAGTACCCATTGACCTCAACGACCCGTGGGTAAACAATACATTGGCTTTCACCTCTTGAAACACTGCTTATAAGCCAAATAGTTGTAACATTTTTATCTATGATTGTACTATAGGGTTGGCACATACTTATTGGCACATTTTAAAAAGTTTAAGTACAATGAAGTGCAAAAATGATTACGTAATGTTTAGATTTTAAAATATAAATCTTAAATAGCTTTCTTTTGAAGAGCCGTGGTGGCGGTGGGGTTTGGGTAGACGCAAGTTCGATTCTGTTATATGAGTTTTTCTAAAAACTTTAACGCAGTGATTTCACACCACGTGCTTTACGGTGAAGGAAAACATCGTGAGGAAACCTGCATATGTCTGAGAAGTAATTCAAAGACGTATGTAAAGCGCCTGATACGGCGATAGATTCACCATCGGTCACGTTGGCACTCCCAATACCTCTACTTACCCCTTCGGGGAATACCGGCGTGTTCATATGTATGTTTGTTTGTCTTTTAAACCTCACCTTATATAATCTTATCTTTATATATATACCTAATGGATTTAAGACGATTTTCCATTCCATAATTTTTCCATATACAAAGGAATACGATTTCAGATGCTGATAAGTACTTTTATTATTTATAACTAGCTGTGCCCTGCGGTTTCATCCGATTCCTGCGAAAACCTAAATCTTTTTTTAATTAACAGTAGCTTAAGTAACTCCTTGTAACATAAGCTATCTGCCAGCGATAGTCCCGCTTAAATCGGTTCAGCCGTTTCAGAGAATTCCCGGAACAAACACACAGACAGACAGAGAAAATTTTTGAAAATTTGTTATTTTTAAAGTCAGTACCGTACCTATAAACTTTCTTATGAATTTAGTGAAAAGTTATTGTTTTGGATAAACAAACAGACACTTCAATTTTATTTATCTGTAGGTAGTATGTATGTGTTAAAAAATTATCTAATATATAAAATTCTCGTGTCACAGTTTTCGTTGCCATACTCCTCCGAAACGGCTTGACAGATTTTGATGATTTTTTTTCTGCTTATCCGGTATCTATGAGAATCGGCCAACATCTATTTTTCATCCCCCTAAATGTTAGGGGTAGTCCACCCCAAAAAAAATGGCAATACAACGTTTGCCGGGCACAGCTAGTAATTTATATAAATTTTCTTGATTCAATTTAAAAACCAAATTTACAGTTGGATATTATAAATTAATTCTATATTTTAAGCCTCTCAAATAGAATGTGGCAACAGGAAATCATAAATTGTATATTTATTTCTAATCTTCAACGAAAATGTTGAGAAACCAAGCTGTGCTGTCATTTCATTGAAAGACATCAATCCCTGCCTTTAATAATGCCGTTTCTATAAATAACAAGAATAACAAGCTAATAAAACCGTTTAATCTAGTTCTTTATGTAATTACGTGAAAATTTCAAACAAAACTAATATTAGTTTTATTGGCACTTTATTGCGCCAAATTGTTGTGTTGCCAAATTATTTATCTATATTAGGGCAACATTGTGTATCAATTAAAATGACTGATCCTTGAATTTGGGCAAATACAAACATGTTTGATTTGATCCGCGTAGACTTAATTTCATGGGTGACCCGTGGAACACTAATGTACATACATACATATGCTCACGCCTATATTCCCCGAAGGGGTAGGCAGAGGTGTTGTTATCACAACACCCACTTTTCACCGAAGATGATTAAGTGCCAACGTGACAGATGGTGAGTCCATCGCCGTCTCAGACACTATACATACGTCATTGAATTGCTTCTCAGACATATGCAGGTTTCCTCACGATGTTTTCCTTCACCGTAAAGCACATGGTGTGAAATCACTGTACATAAGTTTTTTAGAAATACTCATTCGTACGTAGCAGGCGACTGCTCAAACCTCAAGGCCACCATGGCTCTTTTTATTTCACATGTAACATATTAAGAAGCCTTCCTCGTAGGAGCCAGCCAACACACCATATAATGACAAAACTATCAACTAATACCTTTTATTAAAAGCTTTGAGTACATAGATTATTGAAAAGTGTATTATACGTAAGTAAATGCAACAAAATCATCAAGCTGTACCTACACGGCTATCTCTATCGCAAACAGATGTAATTTGGAGCAATTGCGACATGCCATCACATTTGGGTAGCGATAGCAAGAGCTGGCAGCTACCTCGGTCAAAGAATTAGTCTTGCCATCCAAAGGGGGAATGCTGCCAGTATCTTCGGAACCTTGCCTACAGGGACTTTTAATAATATAGTTTAGTTATTAGATTATATTTTTAAGGTTTTTAGTTATGTTAGTTACTCTATGAGTATCCCAATTCCTTAGAGTCTTTTGATAGCAAAATATATTAGAAATATCTGAGCTGCCGTGATTTCACACCACGTGCTTTACGGTGAAGGAAAACATCGTGAGGAAACCTGCATATTTCTGCAATCCCGCGGATTTAAATATATGCGGGTAAAACTATTACAGCTGCACAGCTATTAGTTAGTAAATAAAATTTCCAACTCCATTATTTAAATATTTTCTTGTAATTAGCTTTATATGCCAACACTCCTCGTTTATCTTAAGCAACCCACCCACTAGCTACGTCACGACCGGTTTTCACCACATCCGGGCCTAGGGGACAGGTGCATAATAAATTAATCACAAGAAAAAAACATTAAAACTAGATCGAAAGTAATCGATTAGGTGTCCGTTGACGCAACTCGATACGTTTACCGTACGCTCGGTAATCGATCCACATTAGAGAATTTTATATCGATATCAACCTACATTCGTAATCGATATTCGGGCTACTTGTATCTGATTAACCTATGTTTCGTTTTTTACCGCACTTGAGGACCGATTCTATGAGAGCCGTGGTGCCGTAACGTAACGACGCAGGTTCGAATCCCAGTACCTATGAGGGGCTTGTACCAATGAGTTTTTCTAAAAAAACTCATGTACGATTCCACACCACGAGCTTTACGTGAAGGAAAATATCGCAAGGAAACCTGCATATATCTGAGAAGTAATTCTAAGACGTATGTATAGTGCCTAAGTCGGCGATAGACTCACCATCTGTCATGTTGGCACTTAATCATCTTCGGTGAAAAGTGGGTTTTGTTATTACAACACCTCTGCCTACCCCTTAAGGGAATATAGGTGTGTTCATATGCATGTATGTAAACATATAAAATTCTATGTCATGGTTGACTGAAACCACTGGCTCTACAGACATATACATAACTAGCGGACGTCACGCGGTTTCACCCGCGTAGTTCCCGTTCCCGTGGAAGTACGGGGATAAAATGAAGCCTATGTTACTCGCTGATGATGTAGCTTTCCAATGGTGAAAGAATTTTTAAAATCGGCACAGTAGTTTTTGAGTTTTTTCATTACAAACATATACATAAAAATATTAATCTTTCCTAATTATAATAGTAGTGTAGACGTCGATTGAATTTTACAACCAGCTGAAGCTCTGTAGCAAAAATGTGCGTCTAAAATCTAAACACTGTAAAGCTAATGCTATTTTATTTCAACAGTTAAACCTAGCTCCATGAGATCATTAATTCCGGTTCAATATCGTAGCCTTAGCTCTTAAAACTAATTTAAAGTTCGCGTGTGAAGTGTTACCATGCAAATGGCCAATTATCATTGCAATACATTAGTTTGCTGTTTAATATTACCTATATGTTTCTTATGTCTAGGTGTATTATAGTCAACTAGCTGGTACCCGCGACTTCGTCTGCGCAAGATAAGTTAGTTAAGCAACCCTAACCCTAGTTATTAATTGGATGGGTGATGATCTTTGGCATTCGTTACGTCAGACGGGAGGCCAAAGAATAGTCTGACAAGTGGTGAAACCCAGATCACAGATTTTCCTCGGTAAGGGGGTTGCGAAGGTCGCTCCGTATAAAAATCAAGTGATCAGCCAGCAATGTATGGGATAAGGCCAAGAGGATGATGATGATATTAAAGATAAACATTTCCATCATACATTACATATGACTAACTCTAACGGTTTTAGAAGCGCACGCCAGAATAGCTCGCAGATGGTAGTTTTTCAAAAAAAAACTGTGTTCTGGGTTAAGCCAGTTGTCGGACTATTTTAGGCCTCCGACTGACCTGTAATTGTTGCCAAAGATGATAAATTGGCAACCGGGACCGACTGCTTAACGTGCAGTTACCCATCCAACTACTGGCTAGGGCTCAACTTCGCTGATCGAATGATATGCGCAATAGCCACTGTGCCACGAGCTCCTCCAGACTCCTGTTATTTTAGAGTGTAGAAAGTGGTTCTACATTCCAATATAGGGATTAAAAAGCATATCAACGAATCTGCTTTCTTTTTTAAGAACTTTATCCGTTCCACCACAATCCAGCCAGTATCTCCTATCATTCAGAAGTATTCATTCCAACCTGACACCTAATTTGTTGCCCACAATGGTATAATGTTATAATTGCATTCTTGTTACTTACAACACTCACCTATGATTTTATAATAACCTCCTTGATTACTGATCACTTGATTTTAAGCCAATGTATCTATCGTCGCCATTAATCATGTTAATTGGCGCCTATTCTAGAGCGAGTGATTACGATTTTATTTTAATTATTCATTTGTTGCAATGAAAGTTATGTCGTTACCTACTTAGGTAGCTAATGTGGACTAACCACCGTATTATGTAGTATTTTGTATTGCAAAGTATCGATAACTTTAAATCCTATTCCTGTACACAGGAATGATGGGAAGACATTATTATTTACAAATCAAGCATCTTTTTACGGCTTTCGGTGCCAATGTCGCTTGATTTTGGCTGACAATTATCGCTTACCAAAGTGGTGGGGAACGATCTTTACTTCATTATACTTACTCATGATGTCCTACCAGGTAAGCATAGCGTGGATTCCAGATATCGGTGGAAGAATAATAGGTAAACATTATTCTTCTTCTGGAACTGGAAAAAATTTAAGCCCATAACGCTTAAACTTTTTCGTCATAATCCCCCTTATAACAAAACGTAGACGAAGATAATCCTTGGTTTAAAATTAGTTCCATCTCTTTCTGTGATACGCTTTTAAAAGAGATGAACATAGTTTTAGTCCGAATTCAATCTTCGTTTAAATCATGTCTTATTATCTGAATCTCGGAAACATCTATAACGATTTTTATGAAATTATGTATCTAGGGGTTTTTGGGGTTTTTAGGGTTTTTGGGGGCGATAAATCTATCTAAGTTCATTTTTATAAAACGAGCAATGCTGGGTCATCCAAGTACTTTTAATAACGTGTATGTTTATTTGTATGCGCAGGAGCGTCTGGGCGGCGGCGGGTTGGGGCTGGGCGGCGGAGGGTTCCGCGGCGGCGCGCAGCCCTCGCTCGCCGACTTCCAGCCGCCCTACTTCCCCCCGCCATTCGCCCCTGCACCGCACCCCGCCAGCCCCCATCACCAACAACAGGTAACATAATACAATGCTGCTCAATAGGCACTGGTTACCGCCAGAGTCCCTGATGTACTGGAATTTGGTTCAGTAACGATGCACAGTAGTCTGTCTGAATGGCACTATACGAATAAAAATACATGCAAATTTCCCCTACTATTGAAAATGAAAATGAAGATGAGAAATATTTATTCAGTTTAGGCCCTGGTAAGGCACTTATGAATGTAGAGAATTTACCACCGGTTCGGAAACTAGCCTTCTGAGAAAAACCGACAAGAAACTCAGCCAGGACTATGTACTATCATTAAAACAATATAAACAAGTATAAAGACAAATTGTATTGGCATTAGAAAAAAAAGAACAATACCAGATAGATTTACAAGTGTTTGCATACAGTGATTTACTTAGTAATTATCGCTGAGCGTTCAAACTCGTGACGGCCTATAGAATGTTGTTGGTGGCAGGGTCATGGCATGGAGTACGGTGGCGGTGGGGGCGGCGGCGCGGAGTACGGGCAGCACTACGCCCCACAGCAGCTGCTCCCGCGCCACCACACGCACCATGAGCCGCACGCGCATCTTCGACACCATCGCGACCACCATGATGCTATACACGCACACCACGTGAGTACCCTCCTCAAATAGTCCTTTTTTGTTATTCATCGTTTCGACCAAAGGAATGTTGGCTTGATGGTTGAATCATCCCCTTTCAATTTAAATTATTTCGTTAGTGGTCGACTCGACCGCACGTACGAGAGTATAGCCACACTTAAAAAAATAATCTCGAATGCAATTTTCACTAAACAAATGAGTTTGAGCTGCGTTTCTTCATCAACTGAAGTACTAGGGCGCCAGAAGATATAGGAGGTACTTAGGTCGCTACTCCCCCAATGCTCAACTCAAATTGCAGCACGTTGAGCAATGGCTAATGAGTTTGATTTTATCACAAGATATCCTACTGCTCAATTAACTTAGCAAAAAAGATTTGAGCTTTGGTTATTAAAATTTTAAGTAATACAAACAAGTCCTACTGCTCTATAGGTTAGGTAACTCTCAAAATTATGCGTGGCCTTAAAACCCAAAAGTACCAAGCAACTAGAATTTAGAGGAGGTGATTTTCAAAGTTACGTTTGAGTTTGATTATTGATATTTACCAAAAGTACTAGGGCGTTAGTAGTTAGTAGAAAATGTAGTTATTGGTTAACGAACTCAAATTTTCATCCGTGAAATAATTTTATTGATGTGAAAGAATTTTCTTGTTCGAAAGGATTTTAAGATGGATTAACAAGCCTTAGTTATTTATTGTAACATTAGCCGTAACAGACTAAGAAAAAAAAATAAAAAATATTTTTTTTACATGGTAATACCGTGTATAACATCATGCATTAAGTGAAAACCTGTCAATTTGGAATTAAAAACAGAAACTTCAATTTTATTAATCTACAAAATACTATAATATATTATGGTTATAGATTTAATACCACCCTTTGCAGTTTACACCCTTTGAAAAGTTCCACAATCCGGGCACTATTCCCGCCGGGACTCCACTCCATTCTCATAATACTTGGCATAGTTGTGTGCCCCGAATTATAATGTTATTAATTTAGACGATATTTGAATTCTTCTCTATGGTAAAAGGAAACGGTGTTACTTCTTTACTTAAAAAAATAAATCAAATTTGGAAATAAAAATTATCTATACGATATTTTTTTAAACGGGTTTGTCTCTGTCTTAAAATTAATAACTTTTTACAAATTCTGAGGCGATTTAACAGATAATTAATAACTAATATTGTAAAGAGGAAAATTTTCTTGTTTGTTTGCTTGCATTGAATAGGCTCCGAAACTACTTGACCGATTTGAAAAATTCTTTCAAGAATGGATAGCTACATCATAAACGATTAACATAGGCTATATTTCATCCCCATACTCCCACGGGTACGGGAACTACGCAGATACTTTAAACCCAAGCGTACATAAATTCTTACATAAAGCGGACAACGAAAAGCTTTTTTTTATTTTTCTTTTAGTTGCGTTATTTTTCGCAAACTATGAAATTTTCGCAAAATATTATTTTTTATTTATTTGTCGGATGAGTAATTTTTTTACTGTCAAATATTATCAATAGATTTAGGTAACTTCCCTTTTGTTACTTATATGACACGCTAAGTAGGTTAAATATTAAATAGTAATACGATAAATATCATCTATTAATATAAAATCTACTATATAAAAATAAGTCAGGTTTTTCTTCCTGACGCTATAACTCCAGAACGCATAAACCGATTTGGATAATTTTGGTCTTGAATTATTCGTGGAAGTCCAGGGAAGGTTTGTACGTAGAGAAAAATTAAAAAAGTCTTGAAAAAGTGTAAAATCAACATCTTTCTATACTCCCATACACAAACAATTTGTACTAATACTTAAAAGCCAATTTGAACCTTAATACCATACTGTAAAGTTCAAGTAGGTATTAGTGAAGAGATTTCGGGAAGGCAAAACAATCGAAGACAAAAGAAGTGACGATAGTTCTGTCAAACACATTCAATGTCATCATATGTCATTTAATTTAAAATATTTTTTTATAAGTGAACCTCATAATATTTTTTTATAACTATGCATTATACGTAGCGAAGCACGTACCGGGCCGCTAGTTTATTATAATAATGATATCATTTATTGTATGAAATGCTTTACAACTCGCGTTAGCAATAACTCTTCTCATAATTTTCTTCTTTTTTGTTTTCTTTGCGGTATATAATAAAGAGTTTTATATATATGCTCACTCCATCCCAGAAGGGTCCCCAAAGCAGAGGTGTTGTAACAACAACACCCACATTTCACCGAATATAATCAAGTGCCAACGTAACAGAGGTTGAGTCCATCGCCGTCTCAGGCACTATACATACGTCATTGAATTACTTCTCAGACATATGCAGGTTTCCTCACGATGTTTTCCTTCACCGTAAAGCACGTGGTGTTTTATTTAACTGTATTATTATTTAATATCATTATTATTTAAAGCAAAAAGAAACATAGTTTTTTTTTTATAATTGATTGAAAACCAATACCATTTTACGAACAACATCGTTAGAAGAGCCACAAAATACGTAGTCAATAAATCGGCTACATTTTCAGTGAAAGGAAACTCGATAGATTCAGTCAACAATGGCGTGCCTCATACAGGATGCTCTCATGTACCACTTTAGTAGATTAACCCTTAGTAATGTCCCGGTCCGTATCGCGGACATTCAATGTCCCGGGAAGGACGGAATACCGTGACATTCGATGATTGAATGCCTATTTAAAAGAAGTTTATCGCTTTTTGCTGTTCTATTTTTGGATTTTTCTCTTTACTTCTAGACAAAGTAACTTTCTCTCGCGCTTGTGCTAATAGACACAATATGTAGGGTTTACATGAATCAGTCACGTGACATATGTCATTCCCATACATTTTGTATCGCTTATATTAGCTAAGCATGATGTAAATTTTACTTTGTCTACAGGCCCTAGCCTTTTCCCATATCCTGTTGTTCCCGTGTATTAAAATCTAGGATAAACCAGTTGTCAGACTACTTTAGGCCTCTGACTGATCTGTGAAGATTGCCAATTTACTGAACTCGGCCGATAGTGTTAGTAGGTATTGCTTTATTGAAGTACTTGTCATGAACCATTAATAACACTTGTATCATACTTTTGAGAGAGTAATTTTCAGTTTTAATCTTCTTTTATGTTATACTAGCTGTGCCCCGCGGTTTCACCCGCGTAGACTTAATTTTATGGTTGGATTTTTTCACGGAACCCTAACTTAAATGAGGATCCTCAGTTACTAGTGGTAACATTTATAATCATGTATAATGTATTTTGTGTCCTTCTGACGATTTGAAAGTACTTTGTAAGAAGTCTAATGAAATAAAGATAGTTTGATTTTGATTTTTACTCCTTGTAACATCAACTACCTGTCATTGAAAGTCCCGTAGAAATCGTTCCAGACGTTTCAGAATTTACCAGGAACAAACAGACAGACAAACAGATGGACAGAGAAAATGTTAAAAATTTGTTTATTTATGTACTTACATTATATACTTTCATATGCATTAAGTGAAAAGCTGTTAATTTTAAATTACAAACAGACAGTTTATTTTTATTTATCTGTATGTATAGTTCGAGATATAGTATCCTTTCCTATCCTATAGTCCTTCTCCTGGTTCTAAGCTACCTCCCCACCAATTTCAGCCAAATAGGTTCAGCCGTTGTTGAGTTATAAATAGTGTAACTAACACGACTTTCTTTTATATATATAGATAAATAATATGGTAGATTTATATTTTATAAAAGATTTAATTGATTTATTAAGTAACTAATAAGTAGCTAAAAACTAATTACAAGTAGAAAACTTGGCCCAAATCGGTGTCTCTCGGGATCGTGCCAAGTAGGCTGGCAGCATTGCCACGTTGAATAGCAATGCTACTGCTAGCAATGCTACGGCTGGGGCTTTTCTCTGAGCGAGAAAAGCCCCAGCCCGCTTGTCACGAGAAGCTTCTACCAGACGACATGCAATCTCTTTGAAAAGTTGATGAGCATCTGGACCCCAAGGCCCCAGAGTATATGGTTATATTTTTTCACAGTTATCTCACGGTGGGTTCAGTTACGGCGGTGGTGAGAGGCGGGCGGACTACGGAGCTAGGGAGCAGCATGAGCTGGCACTCCACCATGCCCTGCACTCCGCTGAGGAGACGCCGGTAACATACCATACATATCCTCACGCCTGTTTTCCCCGAAGGAGGCACCCACCCACTTATCGCCAAAGATGATTAAGTGCTGACATGACAGATGAGTCTATCGCTGTTTCAGACACTACATACGTCTTTGAATTTCTTCTTAGATATATGCAGGTTTCAGTTCCGTACAGAAGAACCACTGAATTAAATATACGTATATACAGATTTATAATAGTAAAATACTTAACCTTTTAAAATCCGCCCTTTTTCAAGCACTCGTATTCTATTGTCTTTGTAAAAAGTATTTACTACTTACATTATTTTTAATAATATCCCAGGAAATATTGTAAGAATAAGAATGCCAATTACTTGATCAGTTTCACCCTCCATCATAGCTTTTATATGTCGATGAATAGCCAATATTGAAGCGAAATATGTCGGCCCGAGTCAATAGGAATTTAATAATAAGCTAAGTAAATTAAAATACTCCGGGGATACCATGGTGGAATTTACTTAAAACATTTTTTGTAACGGCAATATTTAATTTTTGTGGGATGGTATTAATTTGTTTTTTTTTGCAGAATGCTGGCATGGACGATACGACGGGGTTCATGACTGATCTTCCTTTGTTAAAGAGTAAGTAATCTTAATGCTAGCATTAAGTTATTTGTGTGTTCAGCGGCAGCCTTACCTATTGAGAGGCTCCGGGTGGCAGGTCTTCGGGAGGCCCTTTGTCCTACGGAAAAGGACTTATGTGATGCGAAAGTAGGTAGCTAGTTGTTTGGTAGGTATTCGTTATGTATATTAAAAAAAGAGCCGTGGTGGCCCCGGGGTTTGAGCAGTTGCCTGCTACGCAAGCGATGCAAGGTCGAATCCCAGCCGGAGTAACAATGAGATTTTCTAAAAAATTATGTACAGTGATTTCACACCAACTGTCACGTTGGCACTTAATCATATTCGGTGAAATGTAGGTGTTGACATTTATTTTTTTAAATTTGCTTGACACGAGGCCCCTGCAAGAGCGAGGCTCCGGGCGTTTGCCCTGTTCGACACCCCCTAAAGCCGCCCCCGGATGTGTTAAGTAATTATTTAAATGGCTCGTGTCCAAGCAAAGCATGACGTATTACATTACGTATATACAAGTATACATTGTTGAATACCCGTGGCAAGAACGGTAAACGTTGTCCGGGGCGAATGCCG
The DNA here is from genome assembly GCA_929442735.1 of Watsonalla binaria. Classification (NCBI taxonomy): domain Eukaryota; kingdom Metazoa; phylum Arthropoda; class Insecta; order Lepidoptera; family Drepanidae; genus Watsonalla; species Watsonalla binaria. Next base: position 3,276,732 of record OV838941.1, read on the forward strand.
GCAATGTACTCGGTCATTAGATGTTTGATGAAAATTAGCCACAAGCCGACAGCTCGCTGCGCCTTTTTGCCGACTCATGCGGTGTACGGATAGCCGTTTAGATAAATTAGTTTTAAATTGGTACATTCTTGGTCATTTTTCAATTATTTGATTAGAGTTAATATCTACAAGTATTTAAGTATTTCTTCAATATCATCGACATCTCCCTGGCCTTCTACCATATATTATTGGGGTCGGCACTTGATTCCACCCGATGTGGCTGATCACCAGATTTTTATACGAAGAGACTGCCATCCGATCTTCAACACTCCTTTGACGAGGAAAATCTGTGATCTGGGTTAAACCAGATGTCGTACTATTTTAGGCCTCCGACTGACCTGTAAAGATTGCCAAAGATATTAAATTGGCAACCGGGATCGACGGCTTAACGTGCTCTCCGAGGCACGGAGGGCACTCGGGCGGTCACCCATCTAAGTATTTATGTAGTTATATAATAAGTATTATTTCAATTGTTAAATTAATTAATTTAAATCAATTAAAATTATGAAATAATTGTTCAATTATTTCTAAATAAAATTTTGGTACAAATTTGCGTATGTCAGTACTAAGCTTATAAATGGTATTAAGTCCGGCTATGCATATTTAAGTCTACGTAATATAAATAAACAAATAAGGTCGTTTTAGGGAGAAATAAAAAAACTCATTCTAAATGTAAATTTTGTTTGGAGTTGCCAGAAATAGGCACTTTATGTAAGAATATACAAGAGAAGGTCAGATAGACTTACGCTATTGAACAAAAGGGAGTAAAAATTACAAATAAATTATAATAGTTTCATATAAACAAAGGTCTGATAATAAAGTGATTGAGACAGTAGCTCTATTAAAATGTTAGTTGACACTGACATTTTTTCAATCTAATTACGGACTTACGGTGGTAAATCTGACAGCTGTCAAATACAACTTTTTCACGCACGAAGATAAAGGCAATAAACATACAGCCACTTAATTTTTCTGACGGTATCCGCAACGCGTTCTTATGTGTAATTTATATTGCACGGGGCATCTGATCAATAAATATCTTACATATATTATTAACTTATCAAACATTTTTATTCTTACTCTTATACCGATGACCCGCAATAGATAAAACTGTAATTAGGCCTTATCGGATAGGTGTATCGATTTTTCTAAGTAGATTGTAAAAAAAATGTTCATCTTATTCATCGGACGACTGGGTTGATATCGTAGAAATAAAAGTATCGATCAATCAATCTATATTTGAATAGTTACTTTTTGATTTTCGAAATGAGCGCTTCATTCGATACGGTGAATAGAGTTTTGTCATTCATCACATTCGTTCATTTCTTTCATTGTAAAGAGGCCGTAGTGATATGAAAGTAGTTAATTACCAGCCAGGTCTTATCTTGTGTTGAGAAGATAGCTTAGTTATTGGCCGATAGTACCTAGGTGCTGAAAAAGTTGTTTTTACTGCTGGCAATCCAATCAGTTTTCCTTGTACATACAGATAATACATTCTTACAACCGCCAAGCGTATTCTGTGCTATAAAAAAAATTTTTTTTTTCTACATGGTGCATATTTCGTAATAAAAGGTTTTCTATAATACGTGCCATAAATACCAATTGTAACTATCTAAAAAACCAAACTCGACGTGAGTTCTTATTTCAAATTGTAATTAGGTGCTAATAAAAAAAATCGCCTCTCGAAATCGGCAGGGTGTTAAACAGCCAGTATGGTGCGAAGCTAATGACATACTAATGTTTATTGTATTAGGGTTGCCATAAAGAAATATTACAATGTGAATGGCGATCACGCTGAGCGCATGTTTGGGGCGTGGCACTGATTGTTAGAGGACCATTGTTGGTATTCGAAGCTGGGAATTTTGTAATCACCGGTATTTTGTGACTGTACATTTTATTTGTAGTCAATGGTCGTAACATTTTTTTTATTTAAGTTTTATATCGATGGCAACTCAACCCTCTGCTGCTGGACGTCTTGAAATGCCTTGTTTGAGTTTATCATCTGACTCGATTCGGCCGATGTATGAAAAATAATGCCAAATTATAGGACTGCCTCGTTGGTCTAGTGGTTGCAAACGCTACTGCAGTTCACGAGGTCCTGGGTGCGATCCCCATTGTTATAGTGTTATAGGGTTTTTCTATCTGTAATTCCCAGTAGCATCCCGGAGTCTGGATTAGTGCCATTATGGCAATAACACGGGATATATAACTGGCAGAATGTGACTATAACTATGAATACACCTCTGCCTACTCCTGAAAGGATTACAGGCATGGTAAGCAAATCGTATGTAGGTATATAATTTTCTTGGTGGTATTTTACGATACCCTTAAATTATCCAAATTCCCAAATACATAAGCACCCAAAAATATACATAATAAAATAAAAACAGTAGGACAGTTTCCTACATTACTACTATAGACAGAATGAGAAGCAGCTCCAATCTGTTTATTTGTGTACGCATTACCGATGATGGTTGGAAGCTGGCCTTCAGTATAGTTTTATTTTGAGGTTAAGATACGTCTGACCAATTAGGAATCAAAATGTCTTAAGCAGTTTTTCAAAATTGGTCAGTCATTAAAAAGTCATTGCTTACTTTTTTGACGCTGTAAAAAGTAGTCTGGCAACTCGTAATCATATTAATCACAATGGAAATGAATACTCGGATCGTTATGGTTTTTAATTTTTTTGTACATATCATTTGGAATAAAAAAAAATTCTTTCATTTAAATACTAGTCTTAATTATTTATGCACACATAATCACAAACGGTTTTCTCAGAAACTTGGATTATTATGGTTATTTGGCCATATACATGTGTACAGGGGCCTGACCACGAACTCTTATAGCAATGATAATTCAGCTGTGTGACAGTAACGGATGTATGCATGTCAATTACATCTGTCCCATATTAAGAGTAAAACTATCATGGCAACAAGAGCTTATAGTAAGGCAAAAAGTTCAAAGAAATTCGTAAAAATCAAGCTCATAAGAGCTAGTTTTTTTTCTAGATCGTATTATGTAAGTAAAACAAGAATGAAGTGGTCTTAAGGACGTATCTAAAAATCATAAAACAAAGAGTGATACAAGGTCGGCTTCCACAATACTTATTAACATCCGTAGCAAACATATTGCGCGAGAAAACCGATCGAGCACAAAGTCGCATACGAGAATCATAGCTCAAGTTATTGTTGTCACGTGTCTCGACTATTCGAATCGAGTTGCTTTCATTTCTCGTTTAATATCTCCATTTCGTTTGCGAATAGCTTTGGCTCGAAATGCATTGATACTTTTTCGGAGCCACGTTTTGGTTGAATTCCAAATAATGGCGATCAACCCATTAAGAGGCACATTTAATATGTAAACGAATTTTGACAGTGCTGAAACCTTATACTACGAGCATTGCATAGGGGCCTCACTATAACCTGTTATTGCCATGATAGTTTTACTCTTATTATGAGACAGATGTATTTGACGTTTATACATCTGTCACTGTCACACAACTGAACTAACATTGCAATAAGAGCGCATGGTCGAGCCCCTGCTCTGCGCTGCGTGGAACTGCGTCGAAAAACGCTTAGCCTCAATATAGGAAGTCGGCCATCTTTATTCAGTGATAAAACCCTCCTGCAGCAATGAAAGGCCGCGACGGCCTCGGCGGCAACGGCTCTTGCGCACCCAATGACGTGTTCTGCTCAGTGCCAGGGCGACTCTCACTCCTGTCCTCGACCAGCAAGTACAAAGTGACAGTCGCGGAGGTTCAGAGGCGGCTGTCACCGCCGGAGTGCCTCAACGCGTCGCTGCTCGGCGGAGTTTTGAGGAGGTAAGTTTATTTTTTATTTTTTTACAATTCAAACTTATAAACCATCGGAGGATTAGTGTCCCATATTTATAGATATTTAAGTTTATCTAATATTTTCACTTTAGATAATGAAAATGTTAGTGAATATTTTTTTATATTCTCATTAATTCATGTGATATCGTTGGAATATTTGATTTATTCAAATCTTCCTATCCGTACCGGAATGCTATGTATATATGCTCGAGTAACAGACGTACAACAAATAATTTTTAGTAAGTAAACAATTTCAATCCTACTTGGTTTGACATAAACTTTTGCCTTACCCTATTTTGCGCTATCTGTATTAGTTTAATATTTATTACAATCGAGAACGTGGCCTTTTTTGCCAAGTTACACTTAATCTACTTAACCGCATCGTAACATCAATCAATAAACTTATCACATATTCACTGCTGCTGCTCAGCAGGAGTGCCTCAAGCGCCGGAAATATGCTTGCATTGGTCAAGGATACATATTTTCTGCGTTTGCGGTTGAAACTCTGGGACCTTGGGGTCCAGATGCTCATCAACTTTTCAAAGAGGTTGCACGTCGTCTGGTAGAAGCTTCTCGTGACAAGCGGGCTGGGGCTTTTCTCGCTCAGAGAATCAGCATTGCTATTCAACGTGGCAATGCTGCCAGCCTTCTTGGCACGATCCCGAGAGACACCGATTTGGGCCAAGTTTTCTACTTGTAATTAGTTTTTAGTTACCTATTTATTATTAATATAATTAATAAAGATATCACATATTCACAAAGTACCTAAATATAGTACTTATACAAATTATTAATAAATTGTATACTAGCTGTGCCCGCGGTGTTACTCGCATAGTCTTAATAAATGTGACTTTTTCTCAACACCCAATTTTTTTAAAGTAGCCCTTGTTATGTACTCCTTGTGACACCAGCTATCTGCCAAGTCCCAATCCCAATCGCTAAGTGCAAGTCCCGTTAAAAGCAGTCCAGCCGTTTCGGAGATTAGCCGGAACAGAGAGACAGACACACAGTAGGATAGAGATTTTTTTTTAAAATGTTTTATTTTCTCTATGCCGTTGTTCTTTCATATTTCGGATTTACAAACAGACACTTAAATTTTATTTATTTGTATTCGTATAGATGTAAGTATCGAATTTACTGAATGAATATAATTACTTATAACATTTCCTTCCCGCCATTAACGGCCATTTTGAATTTGCTCCCGTTGTAAGTACGCTTGGTTATTTATTACCTTTTTTTGTTGCGGTAACACTGTGTACAGTTTGCGGCCAGCGATAAAGATACCTGTGACTATACGATCGGATCGTTTTGGATGATAAGTAGTTATTAGAGTTGTTTTTTGTCGACCATCGGATGTGGACTAACCAACCTTTCCATTAAATGTTTATTGAATATAATTATCGACCCGTTCAATTCACTGTGTCGTGTCACGTCACTATGACAATCTGAATTCTAAACCGTTAAGATAATTTTATTTCTTTTTGTTATTTTTTTTAATCTGTCACCGAAAAACCTGTTTACGATGGTGTCTCAATATTAAAAAATAATGACTATTATTGACATATTGACACTGTCGCCGATGAATATCGATCTTAATATTTGTCGTTTGTCTGTTTAGAATACTGGGATAATATTTTTAATACACGATTCTTGTAGTTATGGTGTAATTCAAAGGCCTGAATTATAATTGTAGAATAAGCTCACCGCAACACCGTACAAACGTTGTTCTTCGGTCACCCGCCCAGAAACTGACCGCAGCGTATGTAACACAGAGCGATCTAACTCGACGTCTTTCAGCAAAAAACGTAACGATTCCACAGGAAAAAAAAATCCAATTATTCCACAAAAGGTATGCGTAATGACTAGCTGTCGGACGTATGAAGTCATTGATGAAAATTCTAGTAGTTAAACTCGTCATTACGGGGGGTAAATAAGCTCTGCATCATCTATGCACCCAAGTCATCTAGACATGCTGGTTTTAATTTCAATCTCTATATTAGTTCTAAAGTTATCATTTTGACCTGTTCCATTTTCAAAGAATTAAAACGAAAAATTTTAAATTTTTTATTGGAACGTAAAAAAAATTTTATCTAGAATAGAATTCAGTGCTTCAATAAAAATAATTAAAAGCCGTAATCAACCGTATATTTTATTTTACAATTTAACCTTACAAAATGTATGTTGTAAGGTTTACTCTATTATTAATAATTAAGACGCCTTGTAAATATTACCAGTTTTTAAAATGCGTATTTTCGCACTATAAAGTTTGTCACCGGCAGTTTACATTTAAAACAGAGTAAGTAGTGATGAGGTCTAATTGCCGTCATTAGCTCGTTCGCTGTGTGTTGACAAAACGGGCCGTAGGACTGGCTTTTTGATATTCATTTATTCTCATTGGCAACACCGTTACAAGGAATAATCGCGAAATCGAGCAGCTGCTAATATTGGTATTATTTCTATACATTTTTGCGCGTTAATAAAAATGTATTGATTATGGGAAACATACTTGGTTATTTAAAGATAAAAAAAATACTTTACCTTAAATTTCATAGCCAAATACGTACTCACTTATATTATTAGCACACACCTATTTTAATTGTTTAATAAAAGTGACTACTTTGCGTATGTAGGCATAGGAAAAGCAGATAATATCTTTATTGATTTTTTATCCTTGCAACTCGACTAAGTTTTAGTCGAGTTTTAAGTTAATTGTGAAATACCAATATACCTTATTAGGTATTATATTTAATATACTAAACGTACACGCTCGCTGGGAATTCCTCATATATTTAGAAACCGTAAACTTATTTGATAATAATACTTACAATAAATTACGGGAACTTTCCTCGGACATCAATAAATCCGCTTGATTATTTTTATAATGCTTGAATGAAAGTGTCATTTAAGGAAAATAAAACAATTTTGACATCACAAATATTCAAAGTCAAAGTCAAAAATATTATTCGATTAGACTTTTTACAGAGTACCTACTTTGAAATCGTCAGAATGACATAATTATACAGGATTATACATGCTACCGCCAGGTTCGGAAGGTTGGTCTTCTGAGAAGAACTTGGCAAGTAACTCAGTAATTACTCTTTTTAAAATGATTATACAGATATAAAAATACAAAAAAATCACTTAAGAAATATAAGGACTATGGACACAGTTCCAAAGCAAAAGGTACTCGTACATTCCCATCGTGATTCGTAATATTTTTCCACCCTTTACAGTAAAATTGTTACATAATAGTCGAATAACATATAAGTAGGTTCTCGTTCATGCCCGTTAGACTGAACCGTTCTGTGTAGTGAGGTAATACAAAAGTGCCTTATCTAGAAATTTCGGCAGTAAATCTTATCCAAATTAATCATTTGTATAAATATCTCTTTCGGCCGTCATTCCATAAGTGATAAGCTGTCAAAACACACAAGCCGCAGTCGCATCGCCATTATTTCGAGATTCAACGTTATTGTGTAGTAAAATAGGTACGGCATTTCGATTTAATCAATCGACCATTATTAATGAATAACATTGCCATGTATAGTTATTTTATTATTTCTCGATTTATAACGAATAACTAATTAGAAGTGAAACGATCGCGTATAATCGCGGCTAAACATCTTTCAATAGAGATTGAAAATGAATATAAAAAAATATCGATTACTCAAAACCTTATGTCAATTTGACATGACGCTTAGCATTCGTATGTGGGAAATCGGGCAACGGTACCTTTCCGTCATAATTATCTTATGGAATCAAAGAGGTGTACTTGATTGATAATCTCTTTAATCGGATATTCATGTATTCGATAGCATGCACTCGATATTCGATGCCCATTAGCACTATTTCCAATCTGTCGATTCATTCGATTTAGTTTTCCATTGATTCTAAATTCGAATATTGTTTGGCTCGTTAGCTCGGTGGATGATTCTCGATTCTTTTGTGGTTATCTAAACGGACGTGAAGAAATACTAAAGCGAGTAAATCCCATCTAGCGGGCTGCTGTCTTATTAATAATATAATAATTATCATTGTGTACAATTTACTTGTGAAATTTCCTCTCGACACGTCACTTTTCCACTGGGTATGATATTAGAACCGCACTTTTTTACTACCATGCCATTCCGTTTCGTTTCATCACAAAAGAATTCCAAATTTTAAAAAAATACTTGCCATGTTATAAATGTATTTTAACATGGCAAGCACACAACTGTATAGTTTACATTCGCGATACTAAAATCATATCCGCAATTTCCTCAGTTCCGCAATAAATAAATAAAGCTAACTAATATGATAATAATCTGTTGTGGAATTTGTTCGCGTGCCTCAATGGAGGGCGAAAGACGTTGTTATGTGAAATTAAACCTCATGCCGGCAACCGCGATCCTGAATATCCATAATTTTCACTTCAATTTCTTTTACATCTCAAGTATTTAAAGTGATCTTTGATTATATCCCAATTTGGAAAATTGTTTATAAAGTTTACAAAACATAGACTAAAATAGGCTTCAAAGTAGTTCCATCTCTTTTGGTGATACGGATTTAAAAAGGGATGGACGACGTAGTTTTATAGTAAGTGGCATTGAGTCTATTATAATATATCATTATTTATATACAAAGAAGGAGGTTCTATGTTCGACGCGTATTTTTTAATAAACTTTATGAAGTACATTTTTTTAATTTGTTCCATAGACAAATGGAACTCGACTGGCCACTGTTAAACAAATTAGACGTGTCGACAACCTCGACAACCTGCCGAAAATTATTAATCAAATAAAAAAATAACGTGATTGCGTTTACATTTTTTTTTCTCAATCAATCAAAACATAACAAGCGAGCTCACATTCTCCAAATCATTTTATTCGAAAACACCATCAAAGAAATTTATCGAAAACAATTTCATTAACGAGCTTTTATTTTTCGACGGTTAATACTGGTAGCCAGTTTCATCTTAACTGAGTCCGACATACATATAGACCAATTTCGTTTTGCCGGCACAAAATTGGAAACCAAACGATTCCCGACCATACACCATTACAATAAGTTAGATAAACAATTTATTACATCGATTACATTCGTTTCCGGCAACTTTCTATGCGTCAATCACGAATTACGAATTTGACGGTAATCGATAGGTTATCGGTAGCTCCATCTAGCGGTCAGTAGCTGCACTATTGATTGACACGCGACCTGTCAAGTCAAGCGATTTGTTTTTTTTTTTTACTAGATAGCCAGGTGGCCTAGCCCACACGGGTCATTGACTAGTAATATAGGTGTTGGTAAAGAAAAGATTACATTGCGAAGCTGTATGTTTTTATTAGTGGAACGCGGAACTATGCTTTCATTGTTTTGATAAGATCCCGATATAAGATTGTTAAATGAAATTGTTTGTACTATCGTAATGAGGCTGTGAGTACCGCTTCAGATATAGTCTAGATTGGTTATGACATCGTATTTTCTCCTTTTAGATTGAAAACAAGACAATTATTTTATATTTGTACGTAACCTGGTTATATCCACATTCATAAAAGTATAATACTATAATAAACTTAATATATAAAGCTGAAAAGTTTGTTTGTTATGCTATGCTAAGACCAATCGCGGGTGAAAGTTAGCGTTAGCCCAAAGTAAAACCTAGTAGTATTATGAACGGAAGAGTATCTAAATAATCACGCAACCCCACCATGCATAGATAAAGATTTCACGGTTAAAATTACCATAGACATAAAAAAAACTATAATTTTTTTTTTATCCACAGAGCAAAAAGCAAAAACGGTGGTCGTCTTCTCCGCGAAAAACTGGAGAAGATAGGCCTCAACTTGCCCGCGGGGAGGCGGAAAGCAGCCAACGTCACACTATTAACGTCCTTAGTAGAAGGTTTGTGTAATTACACCATCTATATAAAAAATAAGTCACATTTGGTAACTTACGTCACATTTTTCGTCACAATAAAAACAACCAATAAGCAACGCTTAAGAATTATTTATTATTAACTAATATAACTTAAGAAAACAATGGCTGTTCTATGCTCTATAATACCACAGGGCCACAGGCTATGTGATTGCTTACCGTCATGTATCCATATAAAGTGATAGTGCGAGTTTTCCTAAAATCGCCGTCACAAGTCATCGCGTCGACGTAACGCAGATTTGGGACGACGACGACGACGGTGACTTGTGACGGCGGCAGTGAAAAACTCGCACTTGCCCCTCTGACCATTACATACACCCTGCACATACACCCTGCCTGATTAAAGCTAATGTATATTTGTTGTGTCCGTATAGCCGAAGCGGTCCACTTAGCCCGTGACTTCGGGTACGTGTGTGAGACTGAGTTCCCGGCGCGTGCGCTGGCCGAGTACCTCGCGCGCCAGTATGCGGAGCACGACGCTCGACGGCGCAGGGATTTGTTACAGGCTACCAAACAGGTTCGGTACTATGCACTTATGAGAAGATTACCTTAGGTTTTATTGTTCATTGTATCATAACCAGCACGCGCGCTTAACACGGTCGCTACTCATATAGACATATTTTCTTGCTCTCTTAACGACTTCATGAAGGCTACATATAACTCAGTGAGTGAATAAATATACTTATGTTGTTTAGTGTTTAATGTATATTATGTACCTAATTCGATATCATGTAACTGTAATATAGTAGCTACAGAATCAACTCAGGTTAACCTGTAATTATAGTGCATGTATGTAAATAAATAATTATATATACATACAACAAATAAAGTATTACGACAAAAAATCCCCTGTCCGGTAGTCACAAAAATTTCCGGAAATTTTTTTTTTCTTATGCATACATACATATGCTCACGCCTGTATTCCCCGAAGGGGTAGGCAGAGGTGTTGTAATCACAACACCCACTTTTCACCGAAGATGATTAAGTGCCACCGAGACAGATGGTGAGTCCATCGCCGTCTCAGACGCTTTACATACGTCATTGAATTACTTCTCAGAAAAATGCAGGTTTCCTCACGATGTTTTCCTTCACCGTAAAGCACGTGGTGTGAAATCACTGTACATAAGTTTTTTAGAAAAACTCATTGGTCCCGCTGGGATTGGAACTTGCGTCGCTTGCGTAGCAGGCGACTGCTCAGACCTCAAGGCCACCACGGCTCTATCTGTATAGATATAGATGTACATACATAAGGGTAAATCATGGCAGCAGTTGAATTTAATGAGCTATGATTGTGTTCCCGAAATAAGTTGTTGCAAAAATGAAGTGCGCCATTAAATGTAACATGTATTCTTTGGACCCCAGGTGACGAAGGAGCTGATGGACCTCCTGAACCAGGACCGGTCCCCGCTGTGCAACACGCGGCCCCCTCACCTCCTGGAGCCGGCCATACAGCGGCACCTCACACACTTCTCCCTCATCTCGCACGGGTTCGGGGGACCGGCAATTGTTGCTGCACTCACTGCCATACAGGTCCGTTTACTTTATCTTTTTTATACTACACTAACTGTGACCCGCGGAGACTTAATATTATAGGTGACGTAATTTAGCGGTACCCTAATTTTAATTAAAAGTACCCTACGTTACTCCTTGGGACCGACGGCTTAACGTGCTCTCCGAGGCACGGAGAGAACTCAGGCGGTCACCCATCCAATTACTGGCTAGGGTTAGGGTTGTTTCACTTCGCTGATCGAATGATAGGAGTAATAGCAACTGTGCCACGAGCTACGTTACTCCTTGTAACGTCAGCTATCTGCCAGGTGTCGCTTTCCGTGTATAAAGAGATGCATGAATGTGAACGAAGCGAAAGAAATTTATAAGGATCGTAGCATGCGGCAAGCGGTGGTCTCTGACGACCCTCCTACCCATACAGGCGAATGTGTGTATGAATATAAACCAATTAAAAAAAGGGTAACGTCTTACAGAGGTCGGATTTAAGTAATTGGCATTCTTCAGCTTTCTAGTGATCAGTTAATCTGTGAGCTTACTTAAAGGTGACATTTTTGTTTCAGAATTTCTTGAACGAGTCGTTAAAGCATTTGGAAAAATTATACCCTCAAAGTGGTATGGTCTCGTCATCGATGGACAAAACAAAAATGGACCCGGATATTAAAAAGTAACAAAAGTCTCGCGGCCGTGACATTGAGGCATGCAGCAAAGGTTTGCACACGTTGAGAGTAACGCAATTATACATAGGTCGGTGATATGTCAGTGGCAAAATGGACGAGAATGTCACGTTAGCCGTACAGCTTATGGACTTACAAGAGTCGATCTCATAACCTTTAAATTCAAAGAGGGAGTTAGTTACGACACGCAAATTTTACCGAAGTGATATTACGGCATACATTTCTTAGGAATTTTAATTTGGGACTTAGAAGTGTTTGGGAAAAATCCTGAAAAAAAAAAGTGTCGAGCGATGACGTCAATGTGCGCTTGTCAAAAAGACCTGTCAGTTTGCCCACTTTTAGGGTGCAACCTGATGTAAGCCGCTCGACGCTTGTTTCTAGCGACAAACGTGGTGACCCCATTTTTAATTTCCCGCGACTCAAAAAGGAACTACGTCATGCAACCGCTCCTATCACGTGACGACATTTGTAGCTGAAAACGAGCGTCGAGCTGCTTACATCAGGTTACACCTTTATAGGAATCAAAAACGGCGTAAATCATCGAACTAGGTTTAATCTGCCATGTAAATAGTTCGTTGAAGATTGGATATTTATTTTTATGATGATCTTCGTTTGTGGCGGCCCGCATACAAATAAAGTGCAATTATAATACTCATGATTGTGAGAAATGTGTAAATATAGTAATAGATAAAATGCGTAGTATTAATTTAAGCATTTATAGGTGTAATAATTTTAATTCAGCTCAGCAATAATTTTCTATCTTCGAGACGGATATTTTTAATAAACGATTCAATTTTGATAGCATCCACCGCAATACGGACACAACTTTGTATATACATAGATAAGTAAAAATGTTGTATGTCCTTACGTTTTTCCCCATATTTTTTAAGTCGACTTTAGATAGTTATTATAAATCGTTTTAAGTTTATAAAATTGTACATTAGGCTATAGTTTTGCTAGTGATACAATGTGAACGTGTGCCAATTAGGTGATAATGGAAATATGCCGTAAAGGTTATCCAATAACGTATTTAATATTTATTGCTTGTAAATACATCGGGAAAATTTAGTTTTCAGTTTCAGTTAAAATTCGTGAGGAGCTCGTGGCACAGTTGCTATTGCGCATATCATTCGATCAGCGAAGTTAAGCAACCCTAACCCTAGCCAGTAATTGGATGGGTGACCGCCCGAGTTCCCTCCATGCCTCGGAGAGCACGTTAAGCCGTCGGTCCGGGTTGCCAATATAGTATCTTTAGCAATCGTTACACAGATCACAGATTTTCCTCGTAAAGGGGTTGCGAAGGTCAGATGGCAGTCGCTTCGTATAAAAATCAGGTGATCAGCCACATCGGGTTGAATCAAGTGCCGACCCCAACAATGTATGGGATAAGGCCCGGGAAATGAATTCAGTTAAACTTCGCACTTTTTACTTTACTGTGCAAGACGATTTACTTAAAATAAAAAGCAATAAAATGTGCAAACTATAATTTCACTGATATTCATTAAAATATATGTGCTAAATAGTATCAACTTTCCGTTGGTTTATGCACATATTTTCTTAATTCCTTGAATGCAATTAAGTAATTCAATTTCTGCCAACCACTTGCCACAAACGTGCCAAATAATTATGTACATTTAAGTATTTTAGTTATTATTCTCAACACACTGTTTTATCAAAAAATGTACTTACAACTAATGTGAAAACTTATATAATGATTATTTTATTTTATTTACTATAACTGTCTATGTAGAGGTTGTTGAATTCCTTTACCTTTATTATAATTTATATACATAATCACTAACACTGGCTCGACAATGCCCACATATTCTGTGATAGCTTCACTTCACTTTCCCGCCCGCGGCTTCAGTGACAGTGACGTTTAGCTAACCCACAGGTGCACACGAGACAGAGTATGTATGCCATAGATAGTAGACTACAGTCTAGTTTCTCTTTGAGCTAAAATACCTCATTGTATTAAGGTTTTTAACGTTCAAAGTTAAGATATACAGTTCATTTGATTGGTATATTGGTTGATGAATCGAATTGAATGTTATTAAGACAAATACTTAGTTATTTGAACATTAAAAGAGACGAATAATCAGTTACATTCCACAAGAAGTAAAATTTTCTGTCAGTTGTGATTTTCATTATAAATGATTATGAGTTAAAAATAATCTTAAAATGAGAAATTATGTAGTCATTATTTGATATTAAAAGCGTTATTTTTAATGTTCAATAATTCCTGCAATTTTGTGACTGTCTCCATATTGATTCAACGAATGTTTTGTCTATTTATAAATATTAAATAAATTTAAATTTAATTACCAGCGTGAACTTGAATTGTTTTGTGAAGTAAAGACATGATGTTTTATATTGTGACATTTATTTGCCCTTCTTCCCTTTAAATCTAATTTTTATACAGTACTGCACTCACTACTGTTATAAAGGGGAAAGATTTGTATTTTTATGTGTATGTTTGTAATGAATAAACTCAAAAACTACTATGCCCATTACAAAAATTCTTGCACTATTGAAAAGCTACATCATCAGCGAATAACAAAGGCTTTATTTTATCCCCGTACTTCCACGGGAATGGGAACTACGCGGCTGAAACCGCGTGACGTCCGTTAGTATTTTTATAAATGTCATAATTCTTTGACATTTATAAAAATACATTTTATTCAGGTTTGATATGTAGTTATGATTACGATGAATATAAAAGTAAAAATTACAAATGAATATGCATATCAAATGACCATCTAATAATAAAGTAAGATAACAAAAGAAAAAGAGCTTCAACTAGTGCTATCTATCGTCTACTAGCGCCATCTATGGCCAAGTATACGTACCATAACCACCTATTTAAAAGCTAATCCTGGCCTCTAGGTCTATTTTGGTACATAATTAAAAAAAAAACTAAATCTAAAAGACTTAATTACAGTGATTTCACACCACGTGCTTTACGGTGAAGGAAAACATCGTGAGGAAACCTGCATATTTCTGAGAAGTAATTCAAAGACATATGTATAGTGCCTGGGACGGCGATAGACTCACCATCTGTCACGTTGGCACTTAATCAAAAATTCGGTGAAAAGTGGGTGTTGTGATTACAACACCTCTGCCTACCCCTTCGGGGAATACAGGCGTGAGCATATCTATTGTATGTAATTTTAAAAAATCCCCTATTGTTTGATTATATGACGATGCAGTTCAGCGTCCCGTGAGTGTTCCCGGTTCCCAAACGAAAACGGTTGAGCTTCATAATGTTAAAACTGACAGTTATTGTAAAATACATGTCAAAAAAGTTAGCTAAACTTCTATTAGAGTCAGTCAATATTGTTTGTTTTGTAGTTTTCAAAAGTTCGTGAATTTTATTAAATTTTAAATTTATTAATTTAATTGGCACATTAACAGACAGAACTTGACTGAGTATTAAATAAATACAGGAGTAATGGATGTAGAAGATACTGACGTAACAGTCAAAAGGTGTTACAAATGTGATCGAGACTTACTAGACAATTTAAACGTAGTGTACAATGAGTCAAACTTTATGGCGGTATTTTGGAATAAATACCAGATATTTGTGTACGAAAACTACGATTTGCAAAAAGCTGTGAACGTATTCATGCCCGATTTTCAAATAAAACATTTAATGGTGACTGACAACTATATTACTTGCTTAGACTACAGTGGAAACTTAAGAGTTAGTTCTTTGAAGCTTAAAACAACCGCTAAGCGCTTAAAAAGCAATTTTCACCCACGAGAGCAAGGCGTAGTAGCATGTACTCTTCAAGATGGCCAGTACACAATAAGTTTGAAATTCGAATATGGTTCATATTTTTTAAACGTGCATAAAGTAGATTCCGACTTTTTATTACAAAAAAAAGTGATGCTTTGCAGCGATGGTTCATTACCAGCGCCTGAAGATGCTAAATACATACTCTGTTCCCACCAACTAACTAAAGAAGAGTTTGACCATTTAAAAATTGTTTTTAATGCTCATGATTATAAGACTCAAAACAGCTTGCTCGTTGTTTCTTTTGATAAGCTAAAAGTTTATGGATGTCTATATGGGCCAAGGATGACCGAAGATGATGTGAAATTGAGTCTTTTGTATTCCTGCCCGGCAGAAATTTGTGACATTATAATTAATATGCAAAGCAACCTAAATATAGTTATTGGACTCAACATTGGTACTATCATACAACTGCCTCTGAGTGATATTATAAAAGAACCTAATATAGTCCACATGAATACTGCAATATCAAAATTACTAGTCAATAAAGATAGTGTAATATACACAGATGGTATTTCTCTGTGGAAAGCAGAAAAAACATTTTCAGAATGCGATATAATATTCAATCAATACTTTGTGAGACATGTTAAAGATTTCACAAAAATTGGTGATAGATTATTATGTACAACATTTACCAAAATGCTTTACATCTTCCCAATTAATGATGAGAATTGTTTTTTAATACCTGAGTCAAACAATGATTACTGTTCAGCCGAGAAACTGTTTGATAACTCACAATATTTATACAAAATTATCGAAGAAGTTGATAAAAATAATGAAATCATCAAGAAAATTAATGAAGAAGGGAATTTTATAACTGCTTTATCATTGTCCAAGAGGCAAGACATTATGAATGACATCATCCAATGCGCTGTAATGGTTTATGATAACTACGAAGACATCAATGATACCAACCTAATATTAACAGATGAAATTGCCAACTATTTTGAAGCGGAATCATTTTTGTTTCTGATAACAATCACAATGGCACAAATACAGCATGTATTCAAGCAAACTCTATCGAATATATTTAAAAATATTAAAATCCACATAACATTATCATCTGAATACAAGCAATTGAAGACTTTTAGCATAAATATTAAAGAAGAGAAGAAGAAAATTGGTATTTTACTACCGTTAAAAGGAAGTTTATTTACCGACTGTGTAATAATTGATATAGAAATAGTTACGAACATTCCAGGATCCCTGGATGTGAAAGAAATTATCTGGGTCATGCTGTACAGCAAAACAATCACAATGAATTCAGAACATTTCATAAGAGATCTTACATCAAACAGAAAGTACTTAAAATCAGAAGAGTCGTTAAATGACTTGATTTTGAACACTGCTTTGAACCAATATGGTCACTTGTTTAATATTTATGAGAATACTGAGACCTCATTAAACGCAGAATGGTCCATGTATGTAAAACTACCTGAAAATTATAAGGATATTTTGAAATCAGAATTATATTGTAACAAACACTTAAACCCTAAAAAAGCCAGCTTTATAATACAGCAATACAAATCTGATGAGTTTCTACAGGCTAAGTGCAATATATCCTTCACTGTTGGGAAGGAGAGAGTGACATTGGAAATCATTGATGATTCCTTTTCAACACCTCTTTTGAAAGTTACCGGAGCAAATGGGAAAATTGTATTCAATATCAGGAACTTTTTCTCCAACATTATTTATGATGATTTTGCGGGTAGAAGCAATGAATTCGTGAACTACACTTTTTATACTACTGTTGCGGTACCTATTATTCTTTTTTGATAATAAATGCAAATATTATAAAAGGGAAACGTGTCTGTCACCTTTCCGCAAAATGCTTTGACGCCCAAGACATACATCGTATACAGACAAAAAAAAACGTATCACGTCGCGAATCATAAATATGTTTGGAATTACTATTTTAGGTTTAAACCCAAAATACAATCAGTCAGTACCTTAATTATAACTCATAATTCAATCAAGGTATTTGTGATAATCTATTGTCAAACTAAACTAAGCATTTATAGAAATAATTATTTTTCAGGATTTTCAAAATGCAGTCAAAGAATGCATCATCACCTCGGCTCCAGCAGAGCATTTCGAAATACTATTCGAACAATTTGAACGAAAAATTATTGGCGGTCTACCTTTATAGTGATTTAAGCTCTAACATAAAATGTACAAAGTCTATATTTGAGTGCAACCTCTATCTGTGATTTAATAAAGTATGTGAGGCAAACAATTTTGGGTTTGGTATAATTTACTTATTTATAATTCCCTCTCGAAACTGCTACATTACAACAAGTTACTAAAGTCTTGAAGAATGAAGAATTTTGGGGGTCAATGTAATGAATGAGAGGTCAATTTTGGATGGACCCTGTGGTGTGCGGAAAGTCTGGCTAGCGTTCTCAAAGCGGATCACTAATTTGAGCTTTTCGAACTGAACCTAAACTGGATATTCGCGGTCAAAGTCATGTTGTATTTAAAGTAGACCCAGAGGTACACTAGTAATTTTTTTCCTATAATATATTGTACCCACGGTTAAGGCTGTCCATTGATTTCAGTCACTCAGCACTGAATTTATATGTATAGAAATTGTTTCAAATAATACCTGGGGCGCAGACAGACAGATAGCTCCAAATGTTTTTCAGGATTGGGTAAGTAGTAAATAAAAGGGCACATAAAATTATAATCTATATTTATTAGACCATCCTCCTGAGGAGTTCATTGACCTTGTCCTCGCGGTTACCGAAGTCTCCGCCGTCGACGTAATGAATGGTCTTCTTGCGCCAACCGCCAGTCGGGTTGTTCAGCTTGAATGGCCAGAGGAAGTTGCTCGCGTACTGGAAATATATGAGACTATTAGGAAATACAACATATTTTTGTACAAAACACAGCTATACACCGTAATATCCTTTTCTGCGGCCTGTGAGAGCTTCTATAACTGCACTCTTGTTAATTTTTAGATATTATAGGTGGAAATTAAGCACAAGGACTTTGGTATTATACACAATGCGGCCCCACCTCCAATAAAGTTTGTTTCAGTGAAAGGTGATACAGTATATCATGATAAATAGTGCCAATGAGACAAATTTTGCCCAGTAATTGAGGTTACAAAGGCTTACCTTGAACTTTTCACCAACGGTTTAATTGAGGTTACAAAAGCTTACCTTGAACTTTTCACCAACGGTGAAGATCTCGTGGATGAGGTCCTCAACGCAGATGATGTTGTGTTTGCCGAGCTTCTCCTCAATGGTGGTGTTGGAGGTGATGGGCACACGCTGGCCCTTCACCTTGGCGAAACCGCGTTTGTACACCAACTAAAAAAGGTCAATAAATGTTACTCTCAGTAAATTCACCATCCGCATCCCTTTCTAGACATATTGTCTTTCACAGAACCAACAACAACACTGTCCACATTCCTCAGGGATTAATTCTAGGGAGGGCCTTATTATGCACGGGTCTCAATCCACTTCTAGAGGAAAGGAAGAACAAAAAATTATGTTTTACAACCAATATCAGTAGATAAACATATTTTCCGCCATACACGCCACAGGAAGACATTTAAACCCGATTGAATAATGGCAATAAGTTCCCCTGTATTATATGAAACTTAAGCATAACGAAAAATGTAAGGTGTACCCCGTCGGGGAATACTAACGCGAGCATATGCATGTAACTACATAATATACATGTAATTGCAGTTGTAATAATACCAATTACTACCAAATGCACAAACTGGTCAAGCAGTCAAGTTCCACTGCTGGAAGATACCATCATCATCGTCCCTGGCCTTATCCCATACATTGTTGGGGTCGGCACTTGATTCAACCCGATGTGGCTGATCACCTGATTTTTATATGAAGCGACTGCCATCTGACCTTCGTAACCCCTTTAACGAGGAAAATCTGTGATCTGGGTTAAACCAGTTGTCAGACTATTTAAGGCCTCCGACTGACCTGTAATGATTGCAAAAGATGATAAATTGGCAACTGCTGGAAGATACCATTAGCATATAAAGTGCTTTCGCCCGCAAGAAGCAGGAGATTACTTATCAAAACCAAATTTTAGTTTGTTTAATAATTTCATTAAAGTAGGTTTACAAAGAAATGTTAAGAAATTTTCTAGCAGACAGCATTAGAATATAATTTAAGAATGAAAAAGAACCGTGGTAGGAACTTTGCGAACTGTCGGCCAAAGCTTCGGTGTTCAGAGTAAGCGAGTAGGCCCCGTGGTCGGGACTGGTCGAGCAGTGCAATTGCAGTATTTGGGCGACTCGAAAGACTCGAAAGATTTGAAAGATTCGATAACGTAGTACATATACTATTTTCAAAGTATGCATACCTCTCGCACACTCTTGAGGTTGGGGTAACCCCAGGCGATGTAGGGCTCCGCAATACGCAGCATGTTGACGGTGGCCTTGTTGAGGCGTACGAACACGCCGTTGTTGATCTGACGCAGTCTGAACAGCTGCAGTACTTTACGGACCTAGACAAATAAAAAATGGTATCTTAGTAATACTCGTTTTGTTCATAAATGTATGTGCTTTTGTACTGAGATTTAGATCATGATGACCTGATGACATTTTCAAAAAAATATTTTCACAAATTTTAAAAACATACAATAATTACTCAAAATCATAATCATTGGATATTTTTGATAGAAAAATGCTGTTGATTGCAAATAAAATAACTGATATGTCAATAATTACAATTATCAATGAGGTAGTTAAGTGACTGGCTTACCTTTGGTGAGACCTGGTTGATACCACGGATACGGATGACAAATGCGAGTTTCGCTTCTCCGGGGACGTAGTAGTTACCGCGGTTGCGTGCCTGAAATTAAAACAATACCAATCATTAGCTATTAAGCTAAGCATATTTATTCCTGTACTGATTTTATTGCTAAATAGGAAAAGTACAGAAATAAAATATGTTGCCATATAAGATGTGTACTTTATAATGTTACCCATAACATAACTGCTAAAAACTGGCTATTTTGCTTGAGTTGAAACAGTAATATAGTGACCATCTTGATACCAAATCCTTGGTGCAGCATGGATATTTTTGATAAATATTAATATAAATATTTTATTTATTTAAATTTTAAGGGCCGTGGTGGCCTTGAGGCTTGAGCACTCGCCTGCTACGCAAGCGACGCAAGTTCGAATCCCAGCGGGGCCTGTACCAATGAGTTTTTCTAAAAAACTTATGTGCAGTGATTTCACACCACGTGCTTTACGGTGAAGGAAAACATCGTGAGGAAACCTGCACATTTCAGAGAAGTAATTCAATGACGTATGTAAAGTGTCTGAGACGGCGATGGACTCACCATCTGTCACATTGACACCTAATCATCTTCGGTAAAAAGTGGGTGTTGTGATTACAACACCTCTGCCTACCCCTTCGGGGAATACAGGCGTGAGCATATGTGTGTATGTATGTTGAACAGTCTGCTTACTATCAATCAGAATTAAAAAAATATATCAAATATGCTGTTACTACAGTAGGTAAAAAAGATAATTGTGATATTACACACCTGTCTGGCTAGCCTAATTTCATCGCGCTCCCTGATACGGTATTCCTTAACATACTGTTCAGCCCTCTTGAAGATATCCTTCTTCTTCTTGATGGCCGCTGAACGCCTCTTGAGGGTGACCTGTTAAGAAAAAATAATTATATCTCAACTTTTTCATTTTATATAAAATTTGGAGCTAAGGCTTTTGGCATCAGATAACAATGTTAACAGCATCTTAATCAGATGAACTATGCCTTTGTTAATTGGAATCATCATTCTGGAATGTTAAAATTGAACAAATAAAATTATCTTACACCTAGACAGAACAACATATATAATTATACATATATCCTATATGTGCCAGAACTAAACATGACACTTAAAGAGGCAGTATTTGAGCCAAATAATTGTATATTTGTATACATTTTTATTTGAAGATAATAATTTTAAATGTAAATTATAAGTAATTTTATGTTATGTGATGATGATGTCTCTAATAAACTTATTTTAAAAAATGTTATCTTTTTAATTTCATATATAATTATATCAATTCCAGATTATTCATGAAAATAGGATCAGCCCCCTTTCACTTTATATAAACAATATGTCAAAAGCACCCTCCTGGCTTATAACACTGTAAGTATAAAGAGTCTTATTGTTCTATATAGCAATAACAAATTTTGAACACTCAAGAAAGTGTGTAAATGATTGATGACCATGTAATTGTTAATAATCACCTGAATACGCCTGGTCCGTAGAGCCTCTC
This sequence comes from Watsonalla binaria, assembly GCA_929442735.1. Lineage (NCBI taxonomy): Eukaryota > Metazoa > Arthropoda > Insecta > Lepidoptera > Drepanidae > Watsonalla > Watsonalla binaria. Next base: position 3,298,772 of record OV838941.1, read on the forward strand.
TCCTCTTGCGGTGCTTGAGCACAGACTCGGGGACCGCGGGCAGTTTCTTGCTGTCCTCCTTACCCTTCGCTGGTTTCTTCTCGGCCGCAGCCTTCTTTTCTGTTACCGCTACCATCGTGCTGCAAATGGTGTTATAGGTTACATGTTGATATTACATTTGTATTATCTGTATACTTAACATATTGGGTGAGACTGACACAATATCTATATATATAAAATAAAGTTGTGTTAGTTACACTGTTTATAATTGAAAAACGGCTGAACTGATTTGGCTGAAAATTTGTGGGGAGGTAGCTTAGAACCAGGAGATGGGCATAGAGGATACTATATCCTGAAAATCTATATATACAGATACACAATAATTAAGTGTCCGTTTGTAATTTCAAATTAATAGCTTTTCACTTAATGCATAATGTATATAAGGTGCATACATCAAAAACAAATTTGTAACATTTTCTCTGTCAGTTTGTTTGCTCCGGGTTAACTCTGAAAAGTCTGGACCGATTTCCACCGGACACAAGTAGTAACTTTAACATTTTTTTTTTTGTTAAAAAAATTCACCCATTCAATTAAGTCTGCACGGATGAAACCGTGGGGCATAGCTAGTCTGTTATATATGCCAGTTGAAGCACATGCATGTTACAGAATTGGTGGTCCTATATCAGTGCCACTCATTGGTGACTATGATGTCATAGCCGGCCTGAGCTTAGTCGACCTGAACATATTATAGTTAAAATCTGGGGAGTATTGACTTATATGATGAAATGAGTCCAATGGAGACGTACACTAACCCAATATAGAAAATATTGGTCACATAACAAATATGTGATCTTAAAACTCAAATACAGTCAATATTCTTAAACTATAAGGCGTCCAACGTGATATTTTTATGAACTTCAATTTATTTTGATTTAAGTAAAGGTGACAATTAAAGATAAGGTAAACAAAAGCCCAACAATATGATTGCAGCATAATGTTATAAAATGTAAGGATACAAGAGGCATTATAATGGTTGTCATCACCAAATACTGAGCATACATTCATAATGCTTTTGTTGCAGGCATGTCTCTAGTATAGGTTATGTTGTGAATATATAATAAAAGCAACAGATTTTCTAGAAAAAGTACAGTAAATAGGTCTCAGTGTTCAAATTGCCATGAGTTTTGTACTATTAGTAGTGAATATAAACGTATAAAGGCACAAAAAACAAGAAACCAAAGCAAGGCGGTGTGACACCATGGACGTCATGTTTATCACCACATTTCACATAAAATCACAAATCTTTATTAATACTGACACTGTATATCAACTCCTCGATAAATTACGAACTAAATAACACTATTTCAATCAATAAAAGAACTAAAATATAGCAACCTGCGAGGTTTACCTCCACGCGGCACGTGTGTCAAATTATGAAAAAGACAGAGAAAATAGGCTTCCGCCAGTCGCCATATTGTATATTTTTTTAAGCTAGCAATATTCAAAATTTGTTCGGATAATTACTCCACATCTACCAAGTTAACAAAATCATACCAATACTAAAGAAATTTGTCTTCTTGAATTTTTTTTACGTAATTCTATCATATAAGCATTGAAAAAAATAAGCTACTGCTTCTATATCACGAAATAAAGCGCAGAGTTAAAAAATACCCATTGAATAAATACCTTGGGATGAAATTGGAATAGTAGAGAGCTTATACACGAACAGCGCTAAAGCACTAAAAAAAAAGTACTAGTAGTTCCGCTTTTGGTTTTAGCAAAGCCGCGTATTGCAAAATCCATATCATATTGAATAATCGTTTCCATAGCTACGAATGTTATATTAGATAGTTTTAATCCGTTTTTACTGTGAAAGAATTAAACAGTATTTATAACAATGGTAGAAAAAGATCCTCAGCTGAGTGCCTTGGAGGCAGGTGAATTAGATATGTTTGTAGATAGCATGGAGCCGTCACGTATTGACTACATTGGAAGTCAATCGTAAGAATTTTTTCAACCATATGGTTATTTCTTAGGTTTCCTTTAAAATCATTGATATTTGGTTCTAATAACACCATTATTATGTTTAGATGGATTGACTGGCATATAAGATTACAGAAATTGAATCAACAGGCAGTTTTGGAAGCAACTTCTATGCAAGAGGAGCTTACTAAGGAAACCCTTATATCTGCTGGGAAGGTAAGGGTGAAAAATTATACAAATATACTTACTTAGGATGATTTTGCATTCCACATTATGTTTGATTAATTATTACTGAGTTCAATACTTTATTTAATATTGCAGTTACCGGTACTTGTATACGAAGCTATATGTATTCAAGTATGGCGAATTAAAATCTACCCACAAATTTTAAAATTGGAACCGGCGCCTGTCAATACGTTCGGTATTTATATGGTCGTAAGTATCAATTTTTACTAACAGTAAACAGCATTTTTATCAATCCTAATTCTTTAATATAAAGTATTTAATTAGCTTTATGTAGAGGAAATCAATAAGAAAAGCTTCATGGAAGGAAGAATGGATTGTGTGAAAGATGATATGGGTAGAATAGAAGTGAATATGACGGTTGATAGAGTGAAATGGAAGAGAAGAACACATAGCACCGACCACAAATTACATGGGATAAGGGCAGGAAGACGATGATGATGATGATTGTCAGTTGTACCACGAGGCAGCAGCAGTGGGCCTGTTGGAGACAGTGCTGTTCCATGAAGACGGCGCGCAGTGCATCAGTGATGTGGTCATAGATTTGCTGCAGTACTCTGTTGAACAGCTCACCACTCTGGTGGCGCTGATCAAGTAAGTCTTACCTCTAGAATTCAAACTAATCCATTATATATAATTCTTCTCCGAAACAGTCATGGTGACCGTGAGGTATGAGCAGTCACCTGCTACGCAAGCGACGCAGGTTCGAATGTCAGCGGCCTGCACCAATGACTTTTTCTAAGTGCACTCATTTCACCACACGTGCTCAACAGTGAAGGAATACATCGCGAGGAAACCTGCACGTCTAAGAAGTATTTCATAGACGTATGTTTAGTGCCTGACACGGCGATGGACTCACCCTCTGTCACGTTGGCACTGAATCATATTCGGTGAAATGTGAGTGTTGTTATTACAACACCTCTGCTTACCCCTTCGGGGATGGCGACAGCATATATTTTTTGTTTAAGAACAAGTGGTCTTTGTTATCAAACATCATTGTGTGATCTATCTGACGTAATTCGTACTTGACGTACCATCTTGTGTTTACGTTGATATTTTACCTTTTCACGGCTGAAAAGCTGAACGCATTTTGCTAAATTTTAGTAGGTTCCAAGGAATGACATACAAACATTGTGTTTGCGAAGATACTGTCAGAAGATAATAAAAAGCACCAAGTTCCCACAGACAAGTCCTAAAGCTTATACTTTTCCACCAGTAACGGCTACTTGGAACCCGTAACGACAAAAGATGTGGAATGCGAGACGGCCGCAGAAGAGTTGGAGAGGCAGAAGAGGGACCTGCAGTTTGACATCAGCATGCGATGCATCTCTATTGTGCGGTGAGATTGAATTTGAAGGACCCTGAAATTTACATTTCTAAGGAATATGACCACAAGCTCTCATAGCTGCACTCTCAAGAATCACAGGGACTGTTTAAACACAGGATAAAAAGACTTCGTCTGCGTCAGTATCAAATAGGGTTTCAATTCACCTTACAACTAATATGCCAGCGTGAATTGAGATTTAAGACCCATATTTGACTTTTATTTAAAGACTTTTGACAACAATGACAGGAAATGACATGGCATGAAGTCCTATGCTAGTTTCTACCCCCATAATACAAAACATGATTTAAACGAAGACTAGACCAAACTCGGGCTAAAAATATGTCCATCCCTTTTTTAAATTCGTATCTCAGAAAGAGATGGAGCTATTTTTAAACCATACTATCTTAGTATATTTTTTAATAAGGGGCTAATACTTCAAGTCTTATTCCCCTCGACAACATTACATAAGAGCCTTAATAGAGACCTTTGAGTAACCTTTCACAATTGTTTTCAAATGATAAATTAGTTACCTAACGGAGCATATGGAAGTGGGTGGCGCGGGCGCATCAATCGCTACTCACCTGTATCGCTCGCACGACCTGCCGTCGCTGCTCAGCCACCTGCTGCAGCTGGAGCCCTGGCGACGGACTGGAGAAAAGGGCAACTTGGAGACTTTTAACTGTACGTCACTACTATTAGCACAGCAATGGAATTAGGGCTATAGTTGCCGCCAAGATTTTTGAGCGCTCTGCGAAAATAGTGGGGGATAATTGCGCATTGTGTTTGCGGTCGCTACATACTCGTACAAGACTTGACCTGTAGGTAATAGAAACGTATAAAATGTATGAGAATGACATATTACCCACGTGACTGACCTATGTCATTTCCATATTCGATGCTTAAAGCACCAAAAAAGCCTTAACCTCTTTTATCCCGATGCCTTACATTACAGTTGGTCGTTGGAGCAAGCCCACAGCAGAAGAAATGTCGCAATTGCACCGCAGCGAGGCGCAGTTGTGGTTGTGTCTGCGGCAACTGTTATTAGAGCCGCGGCTGGCGAACTATTACCTCATCGATGACACTCGGAGAGCCACCTTTTGTCGAGTCAGTCTATAATTTAAACTGCGTGTTCTTTGTATCAAGTTTGTTCATAGAACTCTGTGGAGAGCTCCTGTTTAAATTAGATCTCGTTAATTCATTATATAGGGCATTACTACTACTTTTTGAGAAATATTAGATGCAGCATAGTTATGACTGATATAAGATGATGTACGTCATTTGCTATACATGATTTCCACCTTCGCAGCTCCAAGGGAAGATCTCCGAGCAAATGTTAGACCAAATCCCACCGCTGGGCGACCTGAAGATGTTCCTGTGTCGCCTCTCCGTCGGGGACTACTCTGGCCTTAATAACCGGACCAATGGCGTCAAGAACCCAGGCTGTACACTCATTGAACTTGTTCCACAGGTAGGCGAGGCTAATTTATAAACGTATTTAACCTTCTTATGTGGGAAGATCTTCCAGCCAGACGGGTGTCATGGGAAACCACGGCTCTAACTGTTCTAATTGGAAACTTTCAAATGTACTCAAATAAGCAGAAAACCCTCTTAGCGCGTTTAAATGTTCTCTATCTAACATTGACTACCCATTAAAGTGTGCATCAGATCAAAGAATAAAACATTATTCCCAAAATTAAACATCGTCATTACAGATAAAAGATTCATATACGAAGCAGGTGCACAAACGCACCAAGGCACTAGCAAAGTCTCAGCTGGAATACTTCCAAATGGATGGTTCTGAGGAGTCCCGCGACATGGCCAGGAGGCTGCTGGACTCTTACACCAGCGACGCGGCCCTCGCCATGGACAGTGGAGGCGCCAAGTGTGCCAAGTGCGGTGAGAAAGCGGCAAAGAAATGCTCGCGGTGCAAGACAGAGTGGTATTGTGGGAGGTAAGAATCAAATTCGTTTAATTAAAACTAGCGTGGAATGACTTTCGATATAAAAGTTGCTGTTTCTTGTCTATGGTCGCATTTGAAAGTAAGCAGAACCGCTGACATCGTGGGAAAAACGCTGCATTTTCTTGTCAACTTGACATTTGGCTGATTGGGACTACCATACTGTATCTATTTATTAAGATAATAAAAAATAATAGATGTAAGACTGTTCTGCACGTTTTCCTTTTTATTCCAGGGAATGCCAAGTACAGCAATGGCCGAAACACAAGGAGATTTGTGATCAGTTTGCCAAATTGTGTTTGTAGACTAAATTAAGTCGGCCTTATTAATTTAATTACTTATTACGTACGAAGCTTTGATCTCCTCAATAAAATTTCAATTTCAGATACTCTTTGTGTTGTGCATTTAAGGTATATTTTTAATAAAACTATGTAATGTCGATTTTTTTGTGTTTTTTATTTTAACTTATGATTTACACCTAGGAATTAACTCGAAGACTTCAGGTAATCTTTGAGCACGTCCAGCGCTGGCGTCTCTTCACCAAAGTCCTGGAATGAAGGAAAAGCACATAGAAACATTATTCAGGAAATAATACTTAACGCATGTAACAATACCTGCAGATAAAATTTTTAATCACGGGCAATTTTTTATTCTACACGTGCAAAGTCAATGGAACAACTTTTTAATAATGTCGGCTATTTCATTTAAAAACCGGTTAAACATTTTTTTATTTTTAGTTTTGACACAATGAAAACATACCTACAGTATTTTTACTGAATAAGATATGTCCGAGTGATAGGAAAGTTGCTAGTGCATCATGCACGGCACCATAGGGTCACTCGTTTCAATATAGCGCTGATTATATTGTCACTGGCAATCCACATAGAACTGCAGTGTTCGTGCTAAGCGCAATTAATAGCTTGGATAAGTTGGAAAAAAGGTTGATGCAACAAATTGGTTAATGGCAATAGGCTCTCCCTATGACATGAGTCATAAAAACTGGCGAAATGTAAATGTTCTTTATGTAAACTTTTGCCTACCGCTTCGGGGAATATAGACGTGAGTAGGTATACAAGTAAGGGATACCTTGATGACGACGCACGAGCAGCCGACGATCTTCCTGGCCTTGCCGTCCTTGTCGATCTTGCACAGACCGGCCCACTCGCCCAGCTTCTTGTTGTTGTCCACCTGAACATTCACAATATGTTGAACAACTTAATATATCTAATTACGAAGTTGTTAGCATAATCCTTATTAAAAAAAATCGCCTAAAGTAATGATGCGATGCGATTCAAGCAATGTTATAGTTTTGTAATTAAAGGTGTAATTATTTATATTTATGGTGTTTAGTAAAATGAACTGCTATTTCATTGAATACAATAAATTTATCTTATTTGACAGGTATAGTGACACTTCAACTTGCCCTATTTTAAGAGTGTACCAGGAAATTTTGGGCATTTGTTATCATAAAATAATTGTACGAGTGCTAGGAAAGTTGACTCCGCATGGTGCGGGTCACCATAGGGGCACGCGAGTTTGTATGCGCTCCTTGGGCCGACGACGACATCGGGTCGGCGTGGCTCGTGCGGAGCGACTAGTTATTTACATTATTATGAATGTCGGGGAAATAGGACAGCTGTTAAAATATGTGATAGGGTATAATTTTAGGTAGCAAATAAAATTATTATATCTTCCTTTTTTGATGTTCAAAGTTTACCATTACTTTCGCATAAAAATCTGCGGTAACGTAGAGTTATTCACGTGAAATCTATATTTTCGCATAAAAATCTGCGGTAACGTAGAGTTATTCATGTGAAATCTAACTACGTTTTTATTTTGTTTTTTCACTAATAGTTCCTGAAATAATCCCATAAAACCATTTTACCTTAATTTAACAAACCTTCTCCTTAATTTAACAAGTTGGATTACCGCGTATGTAATGTAGGCAAACGTGGCTGCTGCGAGCTCTTCGGCCCTTAGCAACCATAACCTATAACTACGTTATCGTTGGAGCTAGATATTTTACGACTTCAACATAGTGATATATTCATAAAACCCTACAACTTCTAGAAGACAACTGTTCCTTTTTCTCCGACTTCCTGTATAATTAATACCTTACTTATATAAACATTCATGATTTGAAATACATATGTTTTCTCAACATACCACATTAGTACAAATTTCACAAGATTATGGCATTAAAAACTCTAGTGACTTTTAATTTAAAATAAAAAGCTGTAAACTGGATAATTATAAAAAAAAGAATTCAGCATGTGACTTTGTCTACATGGAATGATTACTATGGGCTGACGCTTACTTTAACCAGTAGTTGGTCTGAGCATGATGTTGTATAGCCTGCCTCTATAAATGGGCCACAGAGAATTATTTAAATTGTACCAGGAATAGTCCTGAGATTGAGCATGCTCAAGAAATCTTCAGCTTTATATATTAGTATAGATATGTATGGACTAGGTTACAATATAACTGGGAGAGGTATTATAATCCATAAAAATCCGTAATGATAAAATGTATAATTGATTGTACCTTCACAAGTGGGATCTGGTGTTCATTGCAGAGCGCCTGCACCAGCTTCTTGTAAGCGGCCTCATCACAGTTCTCAGCCAGCACGCACAGCACTGCTTGCCTCCTGTTCAATTATATCATATCTTTAGAACATTATACCTGTTATACTTGTGAGTTTTAATATAATAAATAAAATAAGTTTATTTGGCTTACTGGAATATTCATTTAATCATATTATTAACATAACATGCATAGGGTAGACAGAGCCCACCATTTATCACATGCTATGATCTCCATATCATTCCTCAGATTCAAATTTCAATTTTCAACATCAAACATTATTCAACGATACAAACTTGAATATGAAATTAGATCAGACTTCTTACAAATAATTCCAAATTGTCAGAAGGACACAGGAAAAATACATTATTAGAAACATTACCACGGGGTTCGGAAAGTTGCTTATGCAGAGAAGAACCCTGATAAGAAACTCAGTAATTACTCTTTTCAATATATATTTTACAATTTGTAATGGTTACAATATATCTTATGATTTGACAGTTTAAAACTTCTAACACCAGTTCTTGTGCCTACAGCATAAACAGATCTCTAATGCTAAGATTCCATCTGGTACTCAAACTTCTAAGTGGACAAGAAATAATTCATCTCCAATTGTAGCACACATGGGAGGCCACAATCTTGAGTAGCCAAGGAGTGTGGTACTATGCGTGTGCACTTATATAGGCAACAGTGTTACATCGCACACAACCAATGTTGTATATGATATTTCCACCCAACACACAACTAGAACAGTTGGATATTGAGTGAATATTAGTTTAGAAAACTATTGCCATGTGATAGCACACACATACAAAATGGGTGGTTGTGCAATCCTCATGATATTGATGTGTGTGGGCACACATACATGCAACGAAGGGTGAGTCTAGCTTTTTTATTTCCTGTGAAGTAACTGGGAAGTAAGTATACATGCTTATTAGTCTGAGCTCTCATAAGTAATGTTCCCTTTTTAGCTTAAGTGGCTTCAAGCCGTTTTATGAGGTTAAAAATACAAAAAGTTTCCAACTTACTTGTCCAAAGCTTTAGCAGCTTCGTGGAGTCCGTGTACGAGTCCTCCGTGGATGAGAGCAGTCTTCAGCACCTCCTGTAGGGCTGTGTTCACATCCATCGCCCCTCCGCTCAAGACGGGGTTCACGGGTACCTCACTAAAATAACACAAATTATAAGATAACTGGTAAAGTCGTTTGTCTCTTAATAAATATTAAGGAAATATGTGTGCTAGGGTTAAATGTTGACCTCATTCCTGTATTACTACCGGGAAATGCGAAAACAGTACGCATGACAATGATATCTTTGATTAGAGAAAGATCGAGGTTATGCTGATAGCATGTTTACATTGTAAATTTTCTAAATACTAATGAAATTACGAATCCTAAAGCCCAATTACAAGATCTTTTCAACGATACAATGAGATGATTATAGAAATAAACGAAGCTAGACGATAAAAACACAAATACTCACACTTCAACATCAGCCATGGTTTTCTATATACGGTCGACCTGAAATTAAAATTACAAACAACTGAATGAAGATTTGATATCCTTCGGCACTAATTATAACCATTTTAACTATAAAGATCGTTTAAATAATTCAAGATTTCACCAAATACACCACAAAACGTTTGACAATTTACCTTACGTACCGGAAAAAGACTAGAGCTGGTTATATTATTTACGATGGCAATATCGTGAGGGAAAATAAGAAATGATTTAGTTTACTACTCGACTAATAACAAGCCTTTAGTTATTTAATCAAAATAATTCAAAAATATATATTGTGTGGGTGAAGCTAAACATAAATAAGTCTTTTTTTTAAAAGAAGGGTGAAGCACGGATGAGAAAAAAATTATTCAATAATAAGTTCGATAACTCGTAGAGTCAAGTAATGGGCGCGGCGGAAATAGAGGGAATACTTATTGCGCATGTTTTTTGCCTTGCATATTCAAGATGATTCAAGGTAGGCTCATAACTCTCGCGATTGGACCTATGTATATTAATTAGTATCCATATGAAATATTAATTTTATTTTATTCTGGCAATTGCTTTATGTCAATCAAAAGCGGCAAGTTTTAAACAAAAGAACACCAAGAACAACGTCATTTAATTTTATATAACATTTTATTTATACTGAAATTGTTTTGAAATATGTTTGTGTAATGAAATCGCTATGTTTAGTGCCTTTACTTTACAAATGTGTATACTGTAGTTGTAAACAATTTACAGATATAATGTTTTATCAAATAAGTGATCACATTTCATTGTTATTGCAATGACGACTCGCAGCCCTGACATTTTGTTCATTGCTGAGTATATAAAAAATGTTTTATATTTTGCCTTGGTGAGACAAGGAAAAACGCTTAAAAATACATCAGATACGCATTATTTTTCTATTGATAACGAATTAGTATATGAAAATTATTACGCAGACTTTGGACCTCTAAATCTTGGTTGCGTTTATAGATATTGTAAAATATTAAATGATAAATTGAAGCAATATTTAAATAGGCAAGTAATTGTTCACTACACGTCAATCGATCCTAAGAAAAAGGCAAACTCGGCGTTTTTGTTAGGGTGTTACGGTGTTCTTTACTTAAGCTTGACTCCAAAGGATGCGTTAAAGCCTCTCTCGGTTCATGGACAAACTTATCGGTAACTATTAGCTATTTTGTTTAAAATATATCTTCATCTATCAAGTATGTTTAATAGTGTAGTTATTGAACTTTTCTATAGACCATTCCAAGATGCCACACAAGGGGATTCTATGTTTACCATTTCGATAATGGATTGTCTGCAAGCAATAAAGAAGGCTCGAGAATTGGGCTTCTTTAATTTCCAAGACTTTAATTTTGAAGAATATGATAGACTTGATAAAATACAAGGCGGTGATCTTAATTGGATTGTTCCAGGTAATTTATAACTAGTATACTATAATTATGCAGAATCATCACCTGCCGTGCCATCACGAGTTAGAGCGCTCAGTGAAAATAGGAGGGATAACAGCGCATGCATTTGTTCACGCTCGAGTCACACAAGGCCCTAAAAATTATTGCAAATGCATTAATGGCCGTAAAACTCATGATGGCAGCAATACACAATTCTAATAATTGCATATTTTTACTTTTTAGGGAAATTTCTAGCTTTCATTGGTCCTGTCGATTATTCATACAGTTTATATCACCCACCAGAAATGTACATCGGTTACTTCTTGGAAAATCATGTTAAAATCGTCATACGTTTGAATAAACGATTGTATGATGGAAATGTGTAAGTTAAAATATTCAAAATCGGTTTTCATAAATGTCTTAAGGAATTTGAACATCTTATCTCCATTCCTCTCTTTTTACCAGATTCAACAATGTGGGAATTGTCCATTATGATCTATTCTTCCCAGATGGATCATGTCCACCTCGACATATTTTATCAAAATTCCTACAAATCAGTGAAGATGCAGAAGGAGCCATTGCCGTTCACTGCAAGGTTATGAGTTTTATGATTTCTATAATAACTTAAAAAAATATTTTTTTCTTATGCGTTTATTGCGTAATAATCTCGAAGAATGAAGAGAAATTATGACGAAGGAGTGAGAAATGGGTGAAATAAGAATGATCATGATCATCTCGCTCTCTACTCGTTCTACTCTGTAATTGTACAGATTGCCTTTTACATGCTGATGTAGCAATTGTTCAGGCAGGTCTAGGGCGCACGGGTTCGCTGATCGGTAGTTATCTGATCAAACACTACCGTATGACGTCACATGAGGCCATTGGATGGATGAGAATCTGCAGGCCAGGCTCTGTGATTGGACATCAACAGGTAATTATCGTATAGGATAACAAATTCTGGAGTAAAATATGACGTTACAGCTATAGTGGACAGATATTGGATTGTTTTACTATATTTCACCTATTTATTTTTAGGCATGGCTGGAACAACTCGAACCGTGGCTTTTGAAGCAAGGAAATCTATTTAGGTAAGTAAATAAAGGAATTTTATATATGGATTATTTTTATAGCATTTACCCAATGTTTCAGTTCCGTAAACTACGCAACTATTTTTGAGATACTTCGGAAATTTAGTTTTCTGCACTTTCCATACACTTTAAGCTGACAATACTGACATTATTAAAGTTTGTGATAGGAGACGCAACTACCACGACTCGGACAGATTGCCGGTACACAAATACGGTGTATATTCGGTCGCAGAGAGATCTATCAAGCAACGACCAGTAGTTTTCCAAAAGTCTTCATCGCCATCACCGCCACCACCGATACACAAGCAAACCGCATCTGAACCACCTGTTAGACCGCAAGCTTCAAAAATCAGAGATGGTTACTATATAATTTGTGAAAATATTACTTATCTATGTTGTGCTTTATACATGTCGTTAATAAGCTAGCAAACAGTGTTATTTTATTTTATGTTTTATTATTGTTTTTAAAATAACACTGGTTTTGTTTAAATTCTTTTACAGCAACATATTGCGCAACGCACCGTCATTTCAAATCTGTATATCAGTTAAAGGAGAAAACAGTGTTATTTTAAATGTATTTATTGTCATTTAAAGATTATACTGAAATCAAATATTTTACGTAGATCGTTTGGAAAATGAAGACGAAGAACTTTTCCTTACATCCTGTGATCTAACAGCCATGCCTACAACATCAATGACCCAAATGAAAGGTTGTATTATCAGGAATACGACAATTGTAGAAGACTATGATCAAAATGAGCTTCACGAAATGGAAAACGATAACAAACCATTATGGAAAAAGTGCTTGTGCTGTCAACCGTGTATAAATTTTTATAACGATAGTGTATGGATGATGGCGGTGCGTTGCGCAAGGTGTAATTTTTCAAATAATTGCTGCATTTTCTTAGATATGGTGGGTGACATAGAATAACTTTAGAACGATTTTTTTAAACAACTGCACGAATTTAAAGTTATCTATAGATTTTGATCTTATTTATGGGCAGCTTCTAACAAAGCAGCCGAGAAGGACTCCTACGACTGGCGCCTGAAGACGTCCAAACTGAATACTCTTCAGAAAGCTCCGAGTAAAGGGTAATGTGTGATTTATTTTACTTATAATTTTATAAAGTTTCTAGTAATTTTGTGCACCTTTGAAGAATGTTTCATAAAAAATACAAAGTTCTGTAGGGAACAATTTGAAACATGTAAGTCTGCGACGCGAAGAATATGCGGCGCTGGTGAGCCTCGAACTTCGCGCACACCATCACGCCTCTCCGTGCCACGTTCACAGACACAAAAGAGTAGCGCTAAATCATCTGTAAGTGACTTATTTATGATATACATACACATATCAAGATAGTTGTTATACTTTCTAATATATGTATTCTCCTAGCTTAGTTAGAATTAAAAAAAAAATTATTCAGGATTCTACTGCGTCGAATCCGAGAAATCTTGGCGCATATCACCCCATTACTACATTCCGTACCACACAAGGACCTGTACTTAAGACTGTCAATGATGCTAAGGTACCATTCTTGACTATTATTGAAGCAGTAAAAATATCCACGGAAACTTAATGATTGGTCGTTTTTAGAGCTTCCTGATGCGAAGTAGCATGTACAATGAAGAACGGGAGAGACAATTGAATTCATCTCTAACTGTAACACCGCAGTATAAATGTATACCAAATAATCATTTTAACACAACAGCTACCAATATAACTCGCATGACCCCATCTTCATTTAGTACAGGTATTTAAAAAAATATGAACAGCTATATTTCTTTGTTCATTTGTTACGACACGTGGCCGCATATACTTAATCGCTTTATCTTATTGATTGTATTTTAGTTAAAATGGCTATTTTATAAACAATGCTTATTATTAGGTGCTAGTGTAGTAACTAAGCTAGTACGTTTTATTTCATAAAATGTTAACTTTTAAAGCAGCAGCGCGAGGTCCAATGCAGCCACCACAGCGTCGTCGACTAGGTCGCAGCCCCAGTCCACCGCAACTCAGGTTGTCGGTGGAACAATCGCGAGCTACAAATACTACTCCCAATGATAAATTCTTGAAGAGAGATGCATCCAAATCTGCTTTGAGAGACGCGTTATCCAGGCTCAAGCGTGAGTGTGTTTGTCTTCATATTTATAAGATAATTTCTACTATTTCATATTTTCTTAAAACTACAAGCTTTAAATATCAAAAACCTGCAATTATACCGTTTTTTTGTATTCTAAGCGATTACATTACCTTACCTACTAAAGGAAACTCAAACCAGGAGAAAAACTACCAATGAGGCTTTTCTGCATAAAGTTGTCCATTACGGAATGGCAAAAATTATTTCTCTCAATTTAAAATAAGAACGGTCTCTGTCAAAATTATGGTTATGTCAAAGTCTGACAGTTCAATTTGACATTTTAGCTTTCCAAATAAAATATAACCTCAAACGTGACTTCGTGAGTGATTTGAAAATTCTATAATGTTGTGATGCAATATTACGGAAAATAATGATTTGACGGAGAATATAAGTTAAATTATTAAAAACTATTGCGCTAACGCCACCTAAGATGGGTGCTTTAGTGTCACGGGCATTGAGACCGATTAAATCGTATAACATTGAAAATCGAGCTCATCGTGAGATCTCGAAAGAAAAGCCGACTCCGGCGCCCACTTTTAAGAAGAACATTGATGATTTAAAGCGAACGTTGGAAGCGAACCCTGATTTATCAGATAAATTGAACAGGAAGGATCAGGAGCTAGATAATAGATTGAAGAATGTTTATGTAACCTCGCTCGGGCGCGCCGAGGACGACATTACGCGGGAGAAAATGCAGAGTTCGAAGCCTCTGCCCCAGGACCGGGGTCTGGTGCCAGATTACGACTATGGTTTTAAAGAACCAGATAAAATTAATTATGGTAAAACGACACTGAGGTGTGTTAGTGAATTCATATCTGCTCACCAGACGAATCCGAACGAAGTCACGGCGGCTAAGATAGCGTTTGAATACAAACTCAAGGAGGAAGATGTACAAAGTATACTTAAGTATTTCAAAACATATGAAGTCTATATTCCCGAGACAAAGACGGCTCCGGCAACATTTGCAGGGCCCGCTCACATGAGGAAACTAATGGAGAAAGTGAGGTTCAAAGAAATTGAGGGTAAAAAAACTGATTCAAGTGAAGACCAAAAGGATAGTTCTGTGAAAAGTGCAACATGATTCATATTTTGTTATTTAGTTAATAATTTGTTCAAGTAAAGCTAAGTGATGCAGCTCATTATTTTAATGGTTAATGAAAGCTTTGTTTCATTATAAACAGATTATTATTTATTTAATCTACTAGTTGACCCGGTGAACATCATATCACTCTTTCTTTACTTATTTGGGTTTCTCACCATTTAAACTTTCCCTGAACTATCAAAAATACCCAAATTGGTGTATTCTCAAGTTTTAATGAGACTAACAAACAGAAATAATTTTTTATATATATTAGATTACAGTGTTTACACTATTGTCTTGAGCTTGAGATGAAGTAGATATTTTCGCAGGATTATAAATGTTACCATTGGTTTCCCAAGGATGCTTTTCAGAAGAATCTAGCAAGAAACTCAGCAATATATTACTGAATATTGAGCAAATGAACACAGTTTCAATGCTAAAAATATATACAAAGAAATAATATATAATAAAAACCAGAAGTGTACAAAATGGCACCAAATATGAACCCTTTGTTTTATTTTAATATCAAGAAGATAAATTGTGCAATATAGTGGTGGTACCAATCTACTGTACTTCGGTAATTTATTTAATATAATGCTTGTCGAATCATTTTTTTCAGATTAAGTAAAAATATCTGTTTGGTATGGATTATATTATGCATCAATTGACTATGTGAAAACAAATATGAAATAAATTATTAATTGTATATGTATATTACTTTGTATACTTGTGTGCTATATACCTGTATTGCTGCCAGATCTCAGCACAGAGTATAACAGAGAATGCAGGTCCCGTTGCAAGTAATGAGCTCATTCCCTGAATGCAGTCATATTACGATTTTGCATTTTCAACTCGGTCTGCATTTTCATCTTGTTGCTTTTGACAGAGCAATCATAGTCATCATGTGGTACTATTCGATGAATCCCTGTTCGATGTCTTTCTGGTGCACTCAAGTAAGGGTCCGCACACGGCTGTTTTTAGCTGATCATTCCATCGCACCGGTGATCTTCCCGGGGCCTGGTACCTTCAACCCTACCTTAGACGACAAGATGTTCAATAGACACACCATCCCGACTCGAAACGTGTCCAAATAACTTAAGGATACGGGATTGTACCAGTGTCGACAGATGCTGTTACAATGCGATGATGCGTTTACGAGACGATATACCGAGCATCTTTCTCGAGCACTAAATCTCTAGAGATTCTATCTTTTTCTGTATCTTTGTATGGTGCGAGGAAAATAAAAGCATGTGGAATATCCCCACAATTTTAGCTCCGCGCTCATAGCTCGTGACGGCACCTGTAAACACAGTATTTGTAACCTGACACAAATGTAACGGTTAAAATCTTTGCCTTACTGAGTCTTATTTAAAGAAGGTAGCATTATTTATATTATATCAGCTCCATATTTATTGTATAACAAAGCTTTCGACGCAAGGAATGTGGAGATTTTAGTGATAATCTTGAACAAAGAGCCTATGTGATGTAGATTTAGATGATTAATAAACAATTGTTATTCAAAAGGCGTTATTTTATTTTTTATAATTTATTGGTTCTATTTATCTATGCTTTTGAAAACAGGTGGTTGAGCATACAAAACTATTATAGTGCAGGCAGTATCCCATGACAGTATTATGCCTGTATCCCATGGGGGTAGGCAGAGAAAACTGTTGGCCGTTATGTTTATCTACTACGGGTACACTCATTTTTCTCTACTTGAACTTTTGGCCCATCTTTGAATCACGAAAAATGCCACCATCACTAAACGAGCGGCAGCATGACGTGGTTCCTATTTGAGTTGCGGGAAATTTAAAATGGGATAGCGTCACGATATTTATCGCTGGAAACGAGCGTCGAGCGGCTGAATGTGGCACCTTTAATCTACTTCGACAGTTGACCTTTCGATTTTCGGCAATGAAGTATTTTATTTACATTTGGTGTAGTGTCGACTGGGCACGAAGGTTCCATAGGCGTGGCGTCCGTCGGCGCGGCGTCGCTGGGCGCCCGGCGGGACGCGCCCTGTCCCCGGCGCGCGCCCAGCGTCCGCTCCGACGAACGCCCGATCGCCACACAGGGAGACATGCTCAACAGTATTAAGGTAACATTTCCTTCCCATAATACAAAACATCGCATAACATAATCTTTTGTTTAACAGTAGTTCGATCTCTTTTTGTAATACGAATAAAAAACTGGATGCATATTGTATTAGTCAAAGTTTTTTTTAATAAAGGGGACTGTGTTCTACTACGTGGGTTAAATGCAAGCTAAGAGAAAGAGAGCTTGGTTTTTTCAACAGTATTACTGCCTGAAAAGAGTAATTACTGAGTTTCTTGTCAGGTTCTTCTCAGTAAAAGCAACCTTCCGAACCTGGCGGTAGCATGTATAATCCTGTAAATTATGTAATCTGACGATTTGGAAGTGCTTTGTAGTCTAATCGAATAAAGATTTTTTGACTTTGACTTAATACCTACCTGGCTGGAAGAGTGGCACGCGATGTCCTGTATGCAATTGCCACCTTAGTAAGCAATAACTAAGTTGTAGTTATATATATTTTTCAGTATCAAAGAAGAATGCTTGATACTCTACATTCAGATAAAATGGGTGGAATGTTTCGGGATAAAATATGGTGGGTAGTTTTTTTAATATTTTCATCTCTAACAACGAATACTTAGAATAATATGCGAAATACAAATATCTGTGTCTGTATGTCGGTTCACTTTTCATGAAATATCGCTGGATTTTTGTGTAACTTTATTTTCAAGGAATTGGGTTCTTAATAATATGGAGCTGAGTTGGGGTTTGAGCATCTACCAATGAGTTTCTCTAAAAACGTATGTGCAGTGATTTCACACCACGTGTTTTACGGTGAAGGAAAACATCGTGAGGAAACCTGCATATGTCTGAGAATTCAAAGACGTATGTATAGTTTCTGAGACGGCGATAGACTCACTATCTGTCACTATTAAATCATATTTGGTGAAAAGAGGGTTTTGTTATTTGAAATTGAAAAGTTTATTTAAGTGGTAAGTAGTTGGTAGAAAAATCGATTATTACCAAAATATACTAGTAACAATCCATTTTTCTACCAACTATAGGTATAATCAAATTATTGTAGAACGTGTGTCATTTATGTAACAGATTATAGGTATATTTACCCATTGTTTCAGTTTGCTCCCGAAGGAGAAGTCGAACATTAAGAACGTGGACTCCAGACCCAATGCAGCCCCAAAGAGTGCTCTCAACCATGATCACAGGTATCAATTTTCATTCAATACTTTTTACAAATTTCGTCATTTGTGGTCAAGAAAACACTCATTAGAACTCTTCCTATTAAAGGGCATGTAGACAAAGAAACATTACTATTACGGAGGAGCTCGTGGCGTGGTAATTGGATGGGTGACCGGCCGAGTTCCCTCCGCGCCTCGGAGAGCACGTTAAGCCGTCGGTCCCGGTTGCCAATTTATCATCTTTGGCAGTCGTTACAGGTCAGTCGGAGGCCTAAAATAGTCTGACAACTGGTGTATCCCAGATCACAGATTTTCCTCGTTAAAGGGGTTGCGAAGGTCAGATGGCAGTCGCTTCGTATAAAAATCAGGTGATCAGCCACATTGGGTTGAATCATGTGCCGACCCCAACAATGTATGGGATAGGGCCAGGAAGAAGTATGTAGACAAATAAACATGATCCTCACGCTTCGCTAGTAGAATTGATACAAAATATACGGGAATGACATATCGCACCCTCTGAACGATAGGGGCCCAACTACAAATATTACGAAAACTAATTAAGATCACCATACACCCTAAAAATTTATATTCTACTTCAAGTTTTTTAAAATCTGTTTTTTTTTTTCATTTATCGACAAATTCAATTCAAAATATCTTTATTCGATTAGACTTTTTACAAAGTACTGTCAAATCGTCAGAAAGACACGATTACATAGGATTATACATGCTACCGCCAGGTTCGGAAGGTTGCTTTTACTGAGAAGAACCTGGCAAGAAACTCAGTAATTACTCTTAAAAAAAAAAAATTTTTACAGCTTTCAGTAATACAATATACATAATAAAAAAAATATATAAGCCCACAGTTCCAGGGCACAAAAGTCGATATAAAAAAAAATTAAACTAAAAATAAGAACTATGAATAATTGTGTAGCTTGAGATGACCAGCCCCCACTAGCTGGCAAATCACATACTTCACTATAAATATATAAAAAAAAGTAATTGTAGTCAAAACTAGTAAAATAATTACTTTACTTGGCCGGCCGATCTATGATTGCGAATTCCAAAAACATTTGATTCCTGAATTGAGCCCCTATCGATATGCGATATGTCACGTAACTGATTTGTCATTCCCATTATGTAATGTTACATTGTCTAAGACTGCAGCTGCCGTCACGAGTTTAGAGCGCGTGGCGAATAGTGGGCAGAGAGCTGCTTGTGAGTGTTCCTAAAATCGTCGTTGCAAGTCATCACGTTGTCGTAATCGCAGATTTCAGGATCACAATAGTGTCATCTTTAGGCCGACAGATGTCGCTGTTTCGATCCTATACAAATCTGCTTTTACGTCGACGTGGTGACTTGTGACGGCGGCAGAGAAAAAGGCGCTAGGCACACAGCGCATGTTTTTATTCGCCTCGCGTCATACACATAGACAGAGACACTGATAGACTGCGCTTTCAAAGTACGGGACCTGTCTAATCTAAGCTATGCTTATTATGTGATACCAGTGTTCGCAGCAGCTCAATATCAAAGGGATTCTTCGGTGCGCCGCGGCCTTCCTCGCCGAAGGGCCGGCGGAGCTCTCAGACGACCAATTTATACTGATTTATATATTATAAAAATTGCAACATGCCCGTGTGTTCGTGAAATTACAAGTGTTGTTCGGGTGCTGTGGGGTTGGGCAAATAAACTTATTGGTATTATGAAATGAGCTTGTTTTATTGGAAAGATAACTCACTCTAGGTCGTGTTAGGTCCGAGCCAAGCGTCGGCCGTAACACGGCGAGTTAAATATTTATATGGACACGTACCTCACGACAACGGCCTAAGCTACAACCGGAGCTCGGCTGCCTCCCGGCACGGTCTAGCATGAGTCATCTCCTATTCCCAGTAGACCTTATTATAGGCAACTTTATTGTACATAACTCCACTCGCCGTAAAGCGACTTGCCTTGGAGGGAATCGACGACACGGGAATGATTCCTTTAATAGTAGGCAACTTTATTGTTTTTGACTCATCGTAACGTAAGCGTAAAGCAACTCGGCATAATTCATAAAAATCTATATATATATAAAAGAAAGTCGTGTTATTTACACTATTTATAACTCAAGAACGGATAAACCGATTTGGCTGAAAATTGGTGGGGAGGTAGCTTAGTACCAGGAGAAGGACATAGGATACTATATCCCGAAAAATATGTGTAAACAAAGTGTCTGCTTGTAATTTCAAATTAACAGCTTTTCATTTAATGTATATAAAAGTACATTAAAAAAAAAACAATTTTTTATAATTTTCTCTGTCCGTCTGTTTATTCCGGGTAAATTCTGGACCGATTTCTACGGAACTTTAACTGACAGGTAGTTGATGTTACAAGTTGAGTAACTTAAGATACTTTTTTATGTTAGGGTTCCGTGAAAAAATCTACCCATCAAATTAAGTCTACGCGGGTGAAACCGCGGGGCACAGTTAGTATTGAAATAAAATAAAAATGGTGTAAAAATACTTGTATCTTACAAACTTATCTACCTAAAATAGTACAATATAATAACAATATCAGTACCCCTATCACGGGTTTGCCACCGTTTTCGTAATCTATACTCGCTATCGTCTCGTCTCGTCAAATTGTGCAGCGACTCCCAGCGGTGACGTGAACAACTAAAATATCACATACAAATACTGCGAGTGACGCTAGCGAGTGTAGATTACGGAAACGGTGGCAAACCCGTGATAGGGGTACGGTACCTATCTATCCCTTATCACGAGTTACGGTGGTAAACGCTTATTAAGCTATAACTCAAGTAACTCGAATAGTAATTTTCTTAACTCTATTAGGAGTTGCTAATCTATGCCACACAAAAACATTCGAACGTCATTAATTAACCTTACGTTTTGTGCATTCTTGTATAGCGTCGGTCACCCATCCAAGTACTGGCTTGGGCTATGATATGCCACCAGCTCCTCTGGGGTGGTTAAGTGTCTAGGTTAGGTTAGGGTCCGTTGGGGGCGCCATACAGTTGCCGTCAGGATATCTCTTCTTGAAGGCTTGGATCAACTCGGGGTCCACTAACCTCACTCCATCTACCTGGTTGCCTAGGGTTATCCTGGAATCATAAAGTATTTAATATTACGATTGGTAGAAGTTTAGAGATGGATTGCTATTTATATACAGGATGTCGGGGAAAATAGGACAGCTGTTAAAATATGTGATAGGGTATAATTTTAGGATGCAAATAAAATTATTATGACAAAAATATCTTCTTCCGTTTTCGAGTAATTGACGTTCAAAGTTGACCATATCAAGACCTTATTTTCTCATTAAACTCAGCGGTAATGAGTTATTCACGTGAAATCTAACTACGTTTTTATGTTTTTCTCCCACTAATAGTTCTTAAAATAATTCCATAAAACCATTTTTCGAAACCATTATCCCTTTAATTTAAAAAGTTGCATTACCGCGTACGTAATGTAAGCAAACGCGGCCGCGCGTTCATTCAATCTCTTAAGGCCGCGAGCTCTTCGGCCCTTGGCAACCATAGCCTATAACTACGTTATCGTTGGATCTAGATATTTTACGACTTCAACATAGTGATATATTCATAAAAACCTACAACTTCTAAAAGACAACTGTTCCTTTTTCTCCGACACCCTGTCTGTATAAACAATAGATTTATTTTACCAATTAGGTTGAACGTTGTGCGGACGACCGAATAATTCTATCTTCCTAGTGCCGGGACTCAGCCTCTCTGGAACATTTAATTAAATATTACATAATCTGGTTGAGGAGGGCAAGGGCTGGCATTCGCGTCATACTTGTGAGCAAACTACACATTTAGATATCAAGTAGAACTACCAGAATATTGCATTATGTAAATATTTATCCACATATTTTGTGCATTGGACCTTTGACCATGGGCTTACATTTCTTAAGTGATTTATTTTGTACTAGCCGTGCCCTGCGGTTTCGCCCTTGTAGATTTAATTTGATTCTTGCGGAACCCTAGATGATTTTTTTCAAATAAAAGTAGCCAAAGTTACTCATTGTATCATTAGCTATCTGGCAGTGAAAGTCCCGTTAAAATTAAACAGACAGACAGACAGAAAAAAATAATTAAAAATATTTTTTTTTAGTTCAGCACCGTATATACTTTTATTTTATATGCATTTAGTGACAAGCTGTTAACAAATAATTTTACAGTATTTTGTTCTATCAATGCGACTTTACAGTAACGAGTAAGTAAATACATACGAAGGGGTAGGCAGAGGTGTTGTAATCACAACACACACTTTTCACCGAAGATGATTAAATGCCAACGTGACAGATGGTGAGTCCATCGCCGTCTCAGACACTTTACATACGTCTGTGAATTACTTCTCCGACATATGCAGGTTTCCTCACGATGTTTTCCTTCACCGTAAAGCACGTGGTGTGAAATCACTGTAGAGTAAGTAAATATCATGGACTTACCAATAATGCCGTATATTTCGTCCGGCTTGTGTGATGTGGCGCGAACCTCTGCAACGATGACGTCACAGTCCAGGCCACGGTTCAGGTTTTCAGGACTGCCTTTCATGCCGACCTACACAAGTTAGGATTACCTTAATTATTTATCGAGCTACGCCCGCGGTTTTACTCGCGTAGAGTTAATTTCACGACTGGCCCGCCGAAAGATGTTTTTTTTTTTAAATAAAAGTCTAAGTAACTCCTTGTAACGTTAGCTATCTGCCAGTAAAAGTCCTGTTAAAATCGGCCCAGCCGTTTCGGAGATTACTCGGAACAAACAAACAGAGATATATTATTTAAATTGTTTTTTTATAACAGTACCGTATATACATACTTTTATATACATTTATTGAAAAATAAAAGCTGTCAATTTGGAATTACAAACAGACACTTAAATTTTAAATTTTACGTGTGTCGATTCTAAAAAAAAAAGCTCTCGCCATCCCAGAAGGGTCCCCGAAGGGGTAAGCAGAGGTGTTGTAACAACACCCAAATTTCACCGAATATGATCAAGTGCCAACGTGACAGAGAGTGAGTCCATCGCCGTCTCAGGCACTATACATACGTCTTTGAATTACTACAAAAAAATCAATAATAATACGAAAATCCAATTTGATGTAAGGAAGAAATATAATGATGAAGAAATATATGACACACACACATATATATATATGTATATATATGACATATAGATATGTTAATAGCGTATAATGTGTTACCAAACAGTGTTCCTTGCCGTGGTTGAGCCAGTGGCCAGTGCGGCCGGTGCGTATGATGCGCTGCAGCTGGTTGGTCTTCACCCAGATCAGCTCGTCCACGCGCTCGTAGCCCCACAGCTTCAGACACTCCCTTCCCAGCTCCATCGCCCTGTAATCATTTTCATCAATTGTGTGGTGGTAACAGAGTGATTACAAAGTTTCCTTAAAATCTCGTCACAAGTCATCGCGTTGACGTAAACGCAGATTTGTCATTCTCCTGCCCTTTTCCCATGTTATTTGGGGTCGGCGCAATGTGTTCTTCTCTTCAATTTCTCTCTATCAGCCGTCATATCTGTATTCACTCCTATTTTTGCCATATCATTTTTCACACAATCCATCCATCGTTTCTTAGGTCTTCCCCTTGTAACCATTCACATTCATAAACAAAACTTTTTTGTCAACATTATCCTCATCCCACCATAACATGTCCATACCACGACAAATGTTTATTCTTCAACTTCAGTTAGCCAGTGGTGCTACTTTCAGACTTCCCCTTATATACTCATGCCTCACCTTGTCCAATCTCGTTACGCCACACATCCATCTCCACATTCGCATCTCAGTTGCATGCAGCTTTCTTTCATCCGTCACCTTTGTGGCCCAACATTCTGATCCATACAAGACGGCAGGCGTGGGACCAAAATAGTGCCATCTGTGGGCCGAGAGATGGCGCTGTTTTGGACATGGGCACCAATAATGTTTTAAGTAAAACTGGTACACTATTACCTGCCAGTGACCCAGAGGAAGATCAGGCCGCTGTCCTGCAGCTGCGGCACTCCCAGACACCTCATCTCGTCGTCCGACATGGTCCCGTAGGGCAACTCCATGTGGATATCCCACGGCGGGTCCGCCATTATTACTGCGAATTTACCTATAACACACATGTTCATACTATCAACCTACAAATAGGAAAGAAGCCGCGGTGGCCTTGGGGTTTGAGCAGTCTCCTGCTACGCAAGCGAAGCAAGTTCGAAACCAACGGGGCTTATTACTGTACCAATGAGTTTTGCTAAAACAAAATGTGCAGTGATTTCAGACCACATACAGTGAATAAAACATTGCGAGGAAACCTGCATATGCCTGACACAGCCTACCCCTTCGGGGAATGCGGGCGTGACCATATCGCACCCTCAGCTCGATAGTGGCTCAAATCAACACACAGACCTCAAAATCTATTTATACGTGAAGTTTAAAAAAAAATTAACTCTAATCAACAATGCCCAACCTATACTTTAGAAAAAATACATTGTATTCAAAACTGGAATAATAACCTACATACATATGCTCACGCCTGTATTCCCCGAAGGGGTAGGCAGAGGTGTTGTAATTACAACACCCACTTTTCACCGAAGATGATTAAGTGCCAACGTGACAGATGGTGAGTCCATCGCCGTGTCAGACACTTTACATAGGTCATTGAATTACTTTTTAGAAATATGCATACTGGTATAATAACTACTGCCTAAGTTATACATTCAAACTTGCTTAACATTGAGTGTGAATGCAAAAAAAATATTTTTGTATTCAGCCCACATCGTACTGAGGGTGCGATATGGTCACGCCTGTATTCTCCGAAGGGGTAAGCTGTGGTGTAATAACAACACCCACTTTTGAACTTTTCTGTCGGCTATTCGTGCCCAACAATTATCTGCGACATCGACCCAGCAGCCGACCTGCCGTACTGACTGTAGCCAGGGCCTCAATGCCCTCCTAGATGCCAACCCTGAATGTTTGCATACATACATATGCTCACGCCCGTATTCCCCGAAGGTGTAGGCAGAGGTGTTGTAATTACAACACCCACTTTTCACAGAAGATGATTAAGTGCCAAAGTGACAGATGGTGAGTCCGTCGCCGTCTCAGACACTTTACATACGTCATTGAATTACTTCTCAGAAATATGCAGGTTCCCTCACGATGTTTTCCTTCACCGTAAAGCACGTGGTGTGAAATCACTGGCGACTGCTCAAACCTCAAGGTCACCACGGCTGTGAACTATAAATAAATAAATAATCACCTAAGAATGTCATGTCCAAGTATCTGAGGTCGCACTGTATCCATTGCGGCGGTGTCAGAGTCAACACTCCGTCAGGCTTCCCTGCTATGCTCGCACCTACATAACAATATATTTGAAGCTATTTAATGCACTACAATTAAAAAACATATTGAAAGTATGTAAATATCTATACATCTATACTCTATACAGTTAAATAAAATATATAGATGTATACATTCTTTACTTATGTTATACGACATAGGAACACATGATAATACATGATGTAGAACTAATGGTATACAATGTAGAAATAATGTTATATAAATAGAAAAAAAAACATATGTCATCCCAGAAGGGCCCCCGAAGGGGTAAGCAGAGGTAGTGTAACAACAACACCCACATTTCACCGAATATGATTAAGTGCCAACGTGACAGATTGTGAGTCTATCTATATAGTCTTTGAATGACTTCTCAGACATATGCAGGTTTCCTCACGATGTTTTCCTTCACCGTAAAGCACGTGGTGTCAAGTCACTGTATATAAGTTTTTTTATAAAAACTCATTGGTACAGGCCCCGCTGGGATTGGAACTTGCGTCGCTTGCGTGGCAGGCGACTGCTAAATCCCCACGGCCACCACATACTCTTATATGTATATAATAGAAGAACTTTGTATTAGTTACCGTTTTGTGGACCTTTTTGTGCCGTGTCTGTCGGTTTGTTGGCGTTCGCGTTCGGGTCCGTGTTGTCCACTTCGTAGTGCACGTATCTACACAAATAATATACAAGTTACACTTGAGGACAATTCAATTGGGTCACCAACTAATGTCAGCTAAAAGTACTTGGATATTATGTGTGTTGGCGACACATTATGATGTTATCGTTTTAATGTATACATTCTTGTTGCACCTACCTACCCAGTGTAATAATTTGTATGTGGTTTTTATTAACATTAAAGAGGGTATGTAGTAGTTGAGGCTCATGTGTCGGACAGAGGAACGCGGGGAAGGCGCGGGGTCCGAAGGGGAGGGGCAAAAAGGCCCACACGTCATTGTCACCCGTCTGTCGTACTGTGTCAATCGCTGCGCCCACACATACGTCTCCTCTGCTGCATATTCCCACGACTGTTATAAAACCTTTTTATTTCGCTCCCCTACAATCTGGTCATTCGGCCGGATCATAGCATTCGTATTACCGAATGTTTCGAACACCAAGAAGCATGGTGAACACTCGGAGCACAGCGCGGAAGAATAAAGAAACGTCTACAACCAGTTGTGACCCTCAGAGCTCCAGACAACAACCTGACCCGGACGTCAAACTAGAGACGGGACCCCATAAACAGGATAACAACAAAGTTGAAAAACCAATCGAGGATTTATCAAAGTCCAACATCAAGGTACCCTCACAATGCCGAACAAAATCAACGTCATCGTCTGTGTTAGCCAGAAGAAAAAAACTGGAGCTGGATGCAGCAGAAGCTAAGGCGCGCATACAAATGGAACTAATTGACAAACGATTAGCTGCAGACCTAGCAGATTTGGAAAATGAATACAGTTCACTATCGGAAGGACATGAAGACATTGAACACCACACAAAAGTCGACGTGGAGAAGTGGCTTGACCGTAGCCAACATGAACTGGAAGCCCAGAACGTCCCACCACCTGGAACAAAAACGGGAGTTCTGGATCCACCGCCGCTGCCGGCGCCGGACGCCACAAGGCACGACGGTACAGTTCACATGTTAGCAGCTGCACTTAAGGACCTGGCCGCTGTCACCACCGCTAATGGATCTAACGCCCAGATGTTAAGCCGTATGTGTATTCCACGAGAGCTACCTGCATTCTCTGGTGATCCAATGGAATGGCTGCAATTTAAACAGGCGTACAACGATTCGACAAGGATGTGCAATTTCAGTGACCAAGAAAACATGTGGAGATTGAGGAAGTGCCTCCACGGCTCGGCAAAAGATGCAGTAACAGCTTTATTGATAAGTGCTGCGTCTCCGGCTACGGTGATGTCTAGCCTAGAGCTACAATTTGGTAATCCAGACATCATAATATCAAGAATTATGTATGACATAAAACGGCTTCCACCTATGGCCCCCGAATACCACAAAGAAATAGTAACATTTGCTATAAAAGTTCAAAACTACGTGGCTGCAGTAGTTGCTATTGGTCAAGATGAGTACCTGAAAGGAACAAGTTTAATGTCTGTTATTTTATCTAAATTACCTACAGTGTTAATTTCAAAATGGGCAGACTATAGTTATCCACTCATCAGCAAAGAAAGCAAGCCAAAACTCGCGTTATTATCAGAGTTTTTGAACGACGAAGCGGTGAAGATATCGAAAACGTCCGTAAATATTGCCTACTACAACCCCGGCGACTACAGACGTAAACATAGTGACAATTATATGAACCGAACCCACACTGTGTTAGTGCAGAAGGAAGTGCATCGCGGGTTCAAGTGCCGTTATTGCCGCATTGACAATCATATATTAACTGAGTGTAAAAAATTCAGACGCGCACTACGTAAAGACCGATGGCAATTCGTGAAACGATTCGGGTTGTGCTACAAATGTTTGGTGTCGCATCATAGCCGCGAAACATGCACAGCGCCTGTATGTGATAAAGATAACTGTGGACAGTCGCATCACAGGTTGCTGCATAACGTAAATACGCACGAACGTAGCCAACAGTTACAACAATGCGGGGATAGGCGCGTGGATGTTAGCTACGAACAATCTGACTCAGTGCAAAACAAAGTGCCACCGCAAAATGAAACTATAGCTCATGTATTAACAAACAGTAGCAAAGTGCTTCTAAAGACAGTACCTATTTATGTGCATGGACCTAAAGGTGTTTTAAGTACTGTTGCGTTATTAGACGATGGATCTACGGTGTCGATAATAGACGAGACTCTTGTGAAAAGGTTAGGTTTGAGCGGAAGTAAACAAATATTACGCGTACAAGGTGCATGGGACAACAGTGAACTGGTGTGTAATAGTGAGATATTGAACTTTAGTGTATCTAGCAAGGAAGGACCGATGTTTTCATTGCAAGCGCGCAGTACTAAAGGACTTAATTTACCTGCTCAATATATTGCATTAGATAAATTGTTGCCCAGTGACAATGTGGAAAATATAAGACATTTGCTCAGTGATGGACAGTGTAAACCTGAAATATTAATAGGTCAGGACAATTATAATCTGTTATTTCCTCTGGAAGTAACCCAGAGCAAACCATCCGGCCCGTATATTACTCGTACTCCACTCGGGTGGTGTGTACATGGACGTGTCTCCATGTCGATGGAAAAGTCACCTGACCACTCGACTACGTTCATGTTGGTTGAGCATGACGTGGCCCAGCAAGAGCAGCAGAGTACGCTTCAAGAACTACACGAAGAAATACGCCGTTCGTTTAGTATTGATGCTTTGGGCATTACGAACACCCCTCGTCAAAACTGTGAAAGTGTACGAGCGACGGAATACCTCGAGAAAACATCTTTTCTGAAAGATGGCAGATGGCACGTTGGTCTGCCATGGAAGGACATCGACTGTACATTACCAGAGTCATATAACCACGCATATAGAAGACTGCAAGGTGTCCATCGAAAGTGCAAAGCGAATCCAAGCTTCGCAGAGCGGTATACCGAGAGAATAGACCACCTTTTGTCAAATGATTACGCTCACGAACTTCAAGATGTCAAGGTCACGGCTCACACGTGGTATCTTCCCCACTTCGGCGTCGATAACCCGAACAAAAATAAACTCCGTTTAGTCTTTGACGCCGCTGCGAAAAATAATGGGTTCTCATTGAACGATTACCTGTTAACAGGACCTGATTTACTTGTATCTTTATATGGAATCATGCTAAGATTTAGAGAGAACATAGTAGCAGTGACAGCGGATATATCCGACATGTTTTTGAGGATAAAAATTATACCCGAAGACCAGGACGCACTGCGCTTCATATGGGGATCACCTGAAAATAAGGATGTAAAAACTTACGCGATGTCATCTTTAATATTTGGAGCTAATTGCTCACCTTTCATCGCGCAGTTTATAAAAAATAAGAATGCAAAACAATATGAGTCATTGAAGCCCGACGCTGTGAATGCAATTTGCAAGCAGCACTACATGGACGACTATATAGATAGTATGGATGACGCTGCGACGGCTATGCAGTTGATACACGACATTACAGATATACATAAACAAGGTGGATTTTTAATAAGGAACTGGACGAGCAACTGCGAGGAAGTAATAAACAGCTTGCCAAAAGAAACCTTATGTTCAACTGCCGTAAAGTTTAAAATCGGACATCAAGATACGGGAGCTCGCACACTGGGTTTAATATGGTACCCAAAGGAAGATGTTTTGGCGTTCGATGTGACATTCAAACGTATACCTAAAAGCATAATTGAAGGTACAAAACGCCCTACAAAGCGTGAGATGCTATGCTTGGTGATGTCGATTTTTGACGTGTACGGGTTCCTATCTCCGTTCACAATCAGGGCGAAAATACTACTACAACAAATGTGGAAGACGAAATTGTCTTGGGACGATGAAGTACCGGACACTGTTTATGAGAAATGGATGTGTTGGTTAAAATTACTAAAATGCATCAACAACATTAGAATACCCCGCTGTTATCATGCGAGTGTGAGAGGGAGCGAGACAGCAACAAACGCACCGAATGCACTAAACAACTCACAGCCCGCTAGCCCTCAAGGCGGCGACGGTCGCACTGATAATAATAGCGATAATACAACGCGCTGCGCGGAGGCATTGGAAACAACCCGGCTCAGCTATACCAACCTACAGCTACATATATTCTGCGACGCGTCGACTCAAGCGATGTGCGCCGTTGCTTACTGGCGCTGGATAAATAGTGAAGCAAATATACAAATAGCTTTCGTTTCGAGTAAATGCAGAGTTGCACCTGTGAAACATATATCTGTGCCTCGATTAGAACTGCAAGCTGCCCTCCTAGCTTCGAGACTGGCAGATACTATAATAAAGGAACATAAAATGGCACCACAAGAAAAATACTTTTGGTGCGATTCTTCGACCGTGTTACACTGGATAAAAAATAATGCGCGGGACTACAAACCCTTTATTGCGCACCGACTTGGGGAGATTGACGAATTGTCATCAGTAAAGGAATGGCGCTACGTACCTACAAAGGTGAATGTAGCGGACATTGCGACCAGAGATAAATGCGAATTAGATGTCTTAAAAAATGAATGGTTATTTGGCCCTGAGTTTCTATACCTAGATAAACATTATTGGCCCGAGGACATACCTCTGGAAGTGAGGAGCGAAGCTCTAGAACGTGTTGCGGTTGTATGTGAAGGCTACTTACCCGACGTACCGGACCCCGAAAGGTTTTCTTCGTGGCTGCGACTTCTGAAAACAACCTGTGTGGTTTTATCGTTCATAGATAAATGCAGAAAACTTACCGGTGAGATTGACGGCGACACGATGAGAAGAGCAGAGAATCTGTTAATTATATACTCACAGAGACAGACATTCGCTGAAGATCTGAAGAACCTGAAAAACAAAAATGTATTAGAACGAAAAAGCAAGTTACTGAAGTTATCTCCATTCATCGATGAAAACGGAGTTGTTTGCGTCGGCGGTCGCATTGGGTCTGCATCTGGAATAGCCCCTGAAACAAAGCATCCCGTCATATTAGATGGTAGAAACTATATTACGCAACTGATAGTGAAATATTACCACGTGAAGGCCGCTCACGGTAACCGGGAGACTGTCGTCAACGACCTGAAACAAAAGTATTGGATTATACGTATGAGACCTACAGTAAAACATGTTTCATCAAAATGTATGGTGTGTAGAATCAAAAAGACTCGGCCACATCCACCCCGGATGGGTGACTTACCGGAGGCTAGGATGGCTCATCATCAGAGACCTTTCACCTTCTGTGGAGTGGACCTCTTCGGACCTATGGAAGTAACTGTGTGCAGGCGCCGTGAAAAAAGATACGGAGTATTATTCACCTGTATGACCGTAAGGGCTATACACATTGAAGTAGTGACTAAGCTTACCTCTGATGCTTTCATTATGGCTTTGCGCCGCATGGCTGCCCGGCGCGGTTGGCCCCAACATTTATACTCGGATAATGGCACCAATTTGAGAGGCGCTAACAGCGAGCTGAAAAAGGCCATCGAAGAGCTTGATGAAGACGCGCTCAAGCGAGAAGTCTCCAACCATGGCACCACTTGGACTTTTTCTCCCCCTGCCAGCCCACACTGGGGTGGGGTATGGGAACGGTTAATTCGAAGCGTGAAAGAATCGCTGAAGGTCACGCTCAAGGAGCGTGCACCACGAGACGATGTTCTGAGTACTTTGTTAACAGAAGTGGAACAAATAGTTAACAGTAGACCCTTGACACATGTGAGTGTTGAGCCCTACACAGATGAGTCACTTACTCCAAATCATTTCCTCCTGCATTCTTCAACAAACTTACCCACTTTGGGTGTCTTCGATGAGTCTGACGTGTACTTACGCAAACAGTGGCGGATATCCCAACGACTGGCTGACCTGTTTTGGAAACGTTGGGTACGAGAAGTACTGCCAGATATGCGACCTAGAACAAAATGGCATTTGGAACAGAGGCCCTTGCAAGAGGGAGACCTCGTGCTAGTGGTAGACCCGGAATCCCCTCGCGGTGTGTGGCCGCGTGGACGCGTACTGAAGGTGATGCCTGGCAAAGACGGACGAGTCAGGGTCGTTGATATCAAAACGAAAACGGGCATTCTGCGGCGTTCAGCAGCGCGCGTTGCCGTGATTCCAACGGGTGATGAGTGCTGAAGCACTGGGGTGGGGAATGTTGGCGACACATTATGATGTTATCGTTTTAATGTATACATTCTTGTTGCACCTACCTACCCAGTGTAATAATTTGTATGTGGTTTTTATTAACATTAAAGAGGGTATGTAGTAGTTGAGGCTCATGTGTCGGACAGAGGAACGCGGGGAAGGCGCGGGGTCCGAAGGGGAGGGGCAAAAAGGCCCACACGTCATTGTCACCCGTCTGTCGTACTGTGTCAATCGCTGCGCCCACACATACGTCTCCTCTGCTGCATATTCCCACGACTGTTATAAAACCTTTTTATTTCGCTCCCCTACAATGTGCCTGCGTTAAGCTCGTGGCACAGTTGTTATTACGCATATCATTCAATCAGCGAAAAACCCTAACACTAGCCAGTAATTGGATGGGTGACCGCCCGAGTTCCCTCCGTGCCTCGGAGAGCACGTTAAGCCGTCGGTCCCGGTTGACAATTTACCATCTTTAGCAATCGATACAGGTCAGTCGGAGGCCTAAAATTGTCTGACAACTGGTTTAACCCAGATGATCATAGATTTTCCTCTTTCAGTCGCTTCGTATAAAAATCAGGTGTTTAGCCACATCGGGTTGAATTAAGTGCCGACCCCGACCATGTATGGGATAAGGCCCGGGAGATGATGATGATATGTGCCTGTGTCGCAATGCATAACCAATATAATGTATGTATGTGTATCATACTTGCAGGTGTCCATGTGGAAGCAGGTGTTAAGGAAGGAGCAGTCGCCCAGCGTGTCGTCGGTGTGCGGCTGGATGATCTTGTTGAAGTGCAGCTTGCGACACGCGCCCGACCCGCTGCGGACACACTCGGCCCGCGTGCCGTGTGTACAGAACTGCATCACTGACGCACCTACGCACACAGACCAACGACACTACTGTATACTAATGGGAGGTCCACTGGTAGTTCCACAGGCAATAAAGGGTAGACTGATGTCCTGAGTTCGATCGCCGGTTCGGGCAAAGTGTAATTAAGTTTTTCCACCACACCTGGTAAATAGCAATAGGCTTGCCACCTATAACGTGTAAGTATGGCGAAATCTGAGTGTATTATAAGTCACCTCTTGCAGCAGCAACGTTTCTCCACTCGCTACATAGATGGCGCTACAAAAGAACTTAAACCGCGCTACGAGAGTTTTCGATTCAGTACCCCTATCACGGGTTTGCCACCGTTTTCGTAATCTAGACTCGCTAGCGTCTCCGCCGAATATTAGTATGAGAAATTGTGCAGCGACTCCCAGCGGTGACGTGAAGAACTAAAATATCTCATACAAATATTACGAGTGACGCTAGCGAGTATAGATTACGAAAACAGTAGCAAACTCGTGATAGGGGTACAGATGGACAACTCATTTACAAACAATAAAATGTCACAAGGTGAGTGTAAATTACCTCCTTGACTCTTGAATTTGTCAGCCAATGACTTTTCTTTAGCGGTGGGTTTGCTCAACAGATCCATAATCTCCTCACCCACCCTCTTCACCGCTTTCTCCCTGCTTGACGGCATTGCGAGAAGAGACTGAAAATAACAGATGCTGATTATGAAATTGCTGCTGATGATGCTGGTAATGAAATCAAATATTTAAATAATATAGTTATTAAGACCATTTAACCACATGAACACAGGTCATGGGGTTTACAATGATGATGAAAATAGACATTACATAAGGCACTTACTAAAATATGCTCACGCCATCCCAGAAGAGTCCCCGAAGGGGTAAGCAGAGGTATTGTAACAACAACACCCACATTTCACCAAATATGATTAAGTGCCAACGTGACAGAGGGTGAGTCCATCGCCGTCTTAGGCGCTATACATACGTCTTTGTATTGCTTCTCAGAAAATATGCAGGTTTCCTCACGATGTTTTCCTTCACCGTAAAGCACGTAGTGTGAAATCACTGCACTTAAGTTTTTTAGAAAAACTCATTGAAACAGGCCCCTTTGGGATTCGAACTTGCGTCGCTTGCATAGCAGGCGACTGCTCTAGCCCCGAGGCCACCACGGCTTTATATTACTTATATACACTTATTTTATTATACTTTTAAGATGATCAAGCAATCAACTCAATCACTCACCTGATTCCAAAATTAATTAAAATCGACCATAAAGGTGAATATAGGGTCGAGACTTTTTTGGCACAGAGCTGGTGGTATATAAAAATTTGAAAGCAAAATATTTATTTTAGTGATAAAGTAGTTGTTAGAGATAACTATAGATTCAATGCCTATTGGATGATATGTGATATGTGGTAAAAGACACACTGTGGTACAGAGACAAGAGATACAAGACAATGCTTATTTTTGTTATGAAATGACATACATACATATGCTCACGCCTGTATTCCCCGAAGTGGTAGGCAGAGTTGTTGTAATTACACCACTTTTCGCCGAAGATGATTAAGTGCCAACGTGACAGATGGGGAGTCCATCGCCGTCTCAGACACTTTACATACGTCATTTAATTACTTCTCAGAAATATGCAGAAGTTATGAAATGAAATTCAAAAAAGTAGAATGATTCAAATTTGTATAAAATAAAAAATGAAAACTAAGAAAAACATTAAAGGATTTGTTTATTTTCTTTTTAAATTGATGTGTTGATTACCAGCCAATGCTCTGAACCAAATACGCTAGGCCATTGTAATATGGTTATTATTAATATTATCAATGAAAAGCTTACATTACGGCATTTAAAATGCTTAATGTATTACATAATTACCATAATATCTGTGACCCTTCCTGTTTTCTTCTCATCCGTAGAAGCCTTTGATATCTTGGCACTTGAACTCTCTTCTTTAGTACTGTCACCTTAAAGTTGAATGTTGTTTGATTAGAATTTGATAGTTGTCTCCGACTCTAAGGTGATGATGACAAACTTGACAAACCTTTCCTCTTAGTAGTAGCTGGTGTTTGTTCCTCCATCAGCGCAGCTAACACAGCTGCCAGTCTCACAGACTCCGCACTCACTACTTCAATCATAGCATCGGTTGTAGTTTCTGTCCGTTCGCGAATTCTGTAAGGTAGAGCTTTTTTATTAAGAGTACTGGATCAAAATTTTAAGATAAACAATAAATATCTAATATATAAGTCAAAGTCAAAAGTATCTTTATTCAATTAGACTTTTTACAAAGTACTTTCAAATCGTCAGAATGACATAATTATACAGGATTATACATGCTACCGCCAGGTTCGGAAGGTTGCTTTTACGGAGAAGAACCTGGCAAGAAACTTAGTAATTACTCTTTTCAAAAATATTATACAATTTAAAGAATACAAAATAAATATTTTAAGAAACGTAAGCTCATGGACAATGTTCCAATGCACAAATGTCGATAAAAATTAACATAACTAAAAATGTAGTAAATCTACTTATAACTAAAAGCATAGCTTGAAAAATGTTAATACGTATAATTTCCATGTCACAATGTTAGTTACCGTACTCCTCCGAAATGGCTGGACCAATTTATATGAAATTTTGTGTGCTGATCGGGTAGGTCTGAGAATCGGCCAACATCTATTTTTCTTACTCCTAAATGATAAGGAAAGAAAAAAAAAGACATATGGCAATACAACGTTTGCCGGGCACAGCTAGTATATATATATATTTTTGTTACACAAATCAACAATACAATCACACTCATATATTGATAGATTACAGTGTCCTCTTGGTTTCATTTGTTCATTGATGCATTGCCCTTCTCTTTTTCCCAAACCTAGGGTTCTACTAAAACTATCATTTATTTACTATTAATGCCAGTCGACTAACGAAATAACTTAAAACAACATCTTGTATAAAGTTGAATCTTGTGATGATGAATTAACCAAAATAATAATTAAGGAATGTAGTTTTAGGAGGCCTTTAGCACACAGATATTACAACTAAAGAACCTAACCAATTGTTAAAATATCTGCAAAAGGGCTTATAATAATTATACATGTGGGATTGTCAGAAAGTTCATGGATACAACAAAAATAGAAGACCCAATGAATATCAGACACAATCCATCTCACTGATACTCACTTGGTCTAGACCCTGAGTATCATTCATTGCCGGCCTAAACATAAACTCACGTAATAAGCTTCTGGGTAGCAAACTTCTGCAACAAACTAGCTACAATTCCTGCGTCAACGTCTCCAAGACCTGGCAGCAGTGCGCTGGCTGTGGCTGGCAGCTGCAGCTGCATGTCTGACAGCACTTGAAGCAGCTGGACTTCAAGTGACGCTGAAGGCACCAACACTTTAGGCTTCTCTTGTACTGAGGGAAATAATTATTCTTATAGAATAGGTTTTTTTTAACACAATACCAATGGAGACAAAAAAACCTACATTATTACTGAGTAACTATGCCATATTGTTACTTATTACAGTTAAATGAGTGAGCTAAATAAAGGCTACATGCAGGTAAAGTTGCTAGGGACCTAATCATTATGCTGATAATGAATAAGGCTAATAATTAATAAATTAAATTAAAAGTTTGATTGAATTATTTAAGGTGACAAACATGCACATATGGCTCGCCTATTGGTAAGTCGTTACTCCAGCCTATTGACACTTTCAATGTAAGGGGCAACCCTGAAGAGTTGAAATCGTTATTAGTTTTAAATTAGTAAATTGTTATTAGTTTATTAGTCACCTTCACTTTTCTGTGCAGAAGGACTGGCCACTGCGCGCTCCTTCCCGCCATCGGGAGATCCTTCCGATTTCTCACTATTAACTAAACTGGCACTTAAAATATTCTGCCGTTCCTTTTTCCGCTGTTCCAATTTTTCTCGACGACTGTTCCTCTTACTCTTCACAGCTTGAATCTCCTCCCAAGCGTCAGACATAATTTATTCTGTTTATTTTTATCTGATCTTAACGTAAATTGAAAGGTATGCAAAAGTATCGTTTACATAATTACAAAAAGATCCATTCGATAAAAATAAGGGGATGTTAACTTAATACAATTTTTATCATTAATTATACACCTATTAAGTTACGGCAAAATATAAATTAAAATAATAAATAACCCGGCTCCCGGGTTCAACATTGTTCAACCAAAGCCAAATGTCTTGTTCTGTCTGTCAATTGTCACCCTAATGTCATACCCTACTTCTGTTTAATTATACAGAAGCACAGCGAGGAATCCAATGGGTTCCTCCACATATTTTTAACAATTTACAAGATATTTTTCTCAACAATCACTTGACATTGGCGGAATAGTTTTACTTAAGCTCATCGCCATTAAATAAAGAAAGGAAAGTATACAGAAGCATTGATTGAGCACTTTTCAGACTAGAATTTTAAGAAATTATAGGATGTTATTGCAGTAATATTTTATCAATAGGGTTGTTGGCATAAAGAAGCCAGTTTTATTAAGAATACACAAATGGTCAGGGCCATGGGTCAGAGTACATATTATTTCTGTAATCTACTTGGTAGACGATAAAAAATTAAAATAAGAAAAAATCTGACAAATTCGATGTCACTGATTCCGTGATAGCTTTGAGCGAATTTTATTTACACATTTCTTGTAGTCTGCAAGAATTTACATAAGATTTGATTATTTAAATATTTTAGTGGTGATCTTAGCGGTGTTCAGTGTCAGTTTTTAGAGATGCCTTTCGCACCTGAATTAAGAACTCATTCCCAAAGAGTTTGCACCCTTTATAAAAAAGCAATGAGAACCATTGAATCCTATTATGTGGCTAGGTATTACAAATTATTCATATTCATAATGTAGTTTGGAGATACTTTATTTAGAGATTTTTATTTGTATACATACTTCATTAAACAATTTCAGATACTGCATACGTTATCATCAGGTGATTCTCCGAAATGAATTCGATGTGAACAGGTGTGTTTGCGATCCGAAGGAACAACGCAGACTGCTATGGGTTGGTGAACATGAATTGTTTATGCAGCAAAACCCGCTGCCACCTGCCAAATGTATCTACTTTATCTACTATTAAATTTACTAACAGTCCGTGATTTTAACTTATGTTATTTACACGCTTTTTTGTTATAGTTCCAAGATCCATTGGAATCGCCGGTGGCGTGGCGTATGATCGGGTCCAAACCGTACCGGATTGGATTCTTGACTACTGGCATCCACTTGAAAAAGCTCACTTTCCTGAGTATTTCCGTAAGCGCGAATGTAGGAAAGTTGAATATATACAAAAATGGCACAGCGGAGAAGTGTATTAATAATATTTCCTTAATAAACGAATTTTGGCAGTTTGTTTTTTTACTTCACTCGCACGCACAAACAGCGCTAATGATTCGAATATCATCATCATCATCATAATATGCTCACGCCTGTATTCCCCAAAGGGGTAGGCAGAGGTGTTGTAATTACCCACTTTTCACCGAAGATAATCAAGTCCCAACGTGAAGTCTATCGGCGTCTCGGGCACTATACATACGTCTTATTACTTCTCAGATATATGCAGGTTTCGTCACGATTTTTCCTTCACAGTAAAGCACGGGTGTGAAATCACTGTACTAAAGTTAAAAAACTCATCGGTACAGGCTTCGCTGGGATTCGAACTTGCGTCGCTAGCGTAGCAGGCGACTGCTCAAACCTTAAGGCCACCACGGCTCTCGAATATTTCATTCAAATATATATTACATGTACTCGGTGTCGAGCCACTCGATGTTGTCTCCACGTCCGGCGGATATATCCAACATACTGAACATCAGAAAATAAAGGCAACATTTTGTTTGCAAACAAAACTAGGGAGTTGAGGCGTAAATCTACAGCAGAAATGGTATTTAACAGAAAGGGATTCCTTCCAGTCCATTTTATATCTATGCAGCGAAATTAACTACAGACCATAGATGGAATACGAAAATGACATATCAATACGTCATGTGTCACTCAGTTGTCATTATCACATTTCAATCTTTCATCTCATGTACGTTCTTCAGCTCAGCTGCTCAGCTGCTGTTGATCAGCTTCGGCCGTGTTCCTATTGAGTATCGATTAATTTTCTTGGATGGTTTTCTGCTAAATTTCTGCTAAATTTCTGCTAAAAAAAAAAGTGTTACATTTACTCATTGATGCTATTATTATCTTCAAAGGTTCCAATTTAATGTGTTAGTGCTAAATCAAAAACTTTAAGATATCCGTGTAGGTATAATAAATATTATTTTACAAATGTATTATTATATTTTAAGTGTTTGTAGTTGCTATATTATAACCTAAATAATAAAAGCCTTGTTGGTTGTATGCCCATGGAGCACATAGTCGCTGCCTCTCATTTAAAAGTATTTCTGGTTTTTATTTCAGGTATAGGTTACTTAAGTACATGCTGAAATAAAAATCAATAGTACAACATGTCTGAGGAAACGAAGGCTGAGATAAAAAAGCCTATGACGGACGAAGAGAGGCTAGAGCTTTGTCAGAAGTTGGATCAGGAGCTGGATGACTTCATTGATGGCTTGGAGAAGAAAAGATATACAGAGGGGTGGCCGGAAGATCGGTGGGAGGTAACAAGTACATTATTGCTATCCTGTGTCTCATCAGTGAAGACTTAAATTCTTGGGTGTCCCATGGAACCCTAGTAGCCTAAGTTACTCTATGTGACATTAGCTATCTGCTAATGAAAGTCACACTGAAATTGGTACAGCCGTTTTGGCCACAGAGAGACAAGGACCTTCCTCCCTCTATGCCTTGGTAACATGGTAAACTGTTGGTCCCCATTGCCTATTTTACATTTGTAATGAAGGTCAGATGGCAGTCGCTTCATCTAAAAGTCAGGTTATCAGCCACATCAAGTTAAATCAAGTGCCTACTCCAACAATGTATTAGATAAGGCCATTGTGATGATGATTCGCAAGACTTCAAAGAGCTAGTGAATAACACATTCACTGCTAACATTTCATCTTCTTCCTAAATTTTCTAACAATTGGACGCACAGATGCTTCATTAGCACTGAACGCGTTAAAAGATTGATCCCAAATCTAAGTGAATTATCTAAATGTGATTAATTTTGTTGATTCCAGGAAGAGATGGACAAGCATCCATTCTTTATGAAGTCAGCACCGGATGGTGGTGAGATGTCAGCCCTCGCGGAAGGACTTGCCAAGCTGAAATATGACCCTGAAGAGAACACGCCTGTAGAGCTTGCTGTAAACTATAAAGAAGATGGCAATTTCAATTTTAAGCATAAAAACTATCGACTCGCTATTATGGGGTGAGTTTTTGACTATTCAAGAATGCTTGAGAAAAAATAAGAATAATTAATTCTCACATGAACACTCATTTCAATACCACATATACAGAGTGTCGGAGAAAAAGGAACAGTTGTTTTCTAGAAGTTGTACGGGTTTTATAAATTTATCATCATGTTGAAGTCAGTCGTACAATATCTAGCTCCAACGATAATGTAGTTATAGGCTATGGTTGCTAAGGGCCGAAGGGCTCGCGGCCTTAAGTGATTGAATGAACGCAGGACCGCGTTTACCTACATTACGTAAATGGTATTAAACTTTTTAAATTAAGGAGAAGGATTATTCATCCTTCCATTCCTATTTCAGGAAACATTAGTGGGAGAACAATTATAAAAACATAGATTTCAAGTGAATAACTATATGTTACCACTGATTTTTATGCGAAAATAAGGTCTTGGTATAGTCAACTTTGAACGTCAATTATTCGAAAGCGGAAGAAGATATTTTTGTCATAATAATGTTATTTGCTTCCTAAAATTATACCCTATCACATATTTTAACAGATGTCCTATTATCCCTGTCATCCTGTATATTAAAGAAATTTTTGAAAGTGGGTAATGTAATGTAAGGACTCTGTTAACCCCATTGAGATCCTTCTGGGATGGTGGAGGCATGCTTTTATTTATTTCACTGATGCCACAAAGTTTGTGTATCTGTTTATATCTTAGTATTGATCCCAATACAGAAAGGGAAAAGAAAGAAATACTATAACCTATATCACTGCTTTCTCATTCCAGATATACAGAAGGTATAAAACAAAGATGTGATGATGACGAGATCAATGCTAGTCTTTACAACAACCGTGCAGCAGCACATTGGCACTTGAAGAATCATCGATCTGCATTGTTTGACAGCGAGAAAGCGCTGTCATTCAACCCTGATCACGTAAAAGCCAGACTACGTGCTGCCAAATCAGCTTTAGAAATAGCTCAATACGACCTCTGCATACAACACTGTTCTAAGTTACCAGGCATTACGAAAGACAAGGAACTTATAGATCTGCTGAATATAGCCAAAAAGAAAAAGATGCTTCAAGCAAGAGATGTTCGCAAGAAAGAGAGATCGGATAAACAGGAATCTGAACAGATGAATGCGTTGGTAAAAGCTATCATTACACGCGGAATTAAAATAAGTGATTGTGAGGACGAAGATGACATTGACTTATCAAAGCTTGAGCCTTGTTTACCTGGGGCGAATGATTCAAAAGTATTTTTCGAAAATGGTATATTGAATTGGCCAGTTCTGTTACTGTATCCAGAATATCAAATGACAGATTTTGTAAAGGCATGTCCTGAAAATGTGCCTCTTATTTGCCAATTGGATCAGGTGTTCCCAGCACCGTGGGATGTGGATTCAAAGTACAGTCGTGACACGATAAATGTATATTATGAAGGTTATGATAAAATGCCTCATATAGTAGATCCCTCGAAAAATCTTTCTGACCTCATTATATCTCAGTACTTCGAGCTAAAGGCTGGTACTCCTGCATTTTTCATATTACCCAAAGGGAGTGTAGTGGAGAAACATTTCTTACAGAGTTATATTTAAATATTATATTTATTATTAAGTTTCAAGTGCAGTGCAAATTTATTTTATATGGTTTATTATTTGAATATAAATATTATCATACTTTATTTGTAGTATTTTTTATGTTGCCTTCAATATGTTGGTTAACTTGTATAAGGCTTAATATTTTGGTAGTGGGCGGTAACTTTTACACTATGTAAGTAAAATGTTATTCTATAATTAATACTTTTTTGTAATG
The DNA here is from genome assembly GCA_929442735.1 of Watsonalla binaria. Lineage (NCBI taxonomy): Eukaryota > Metazoa > Arthropoda > Insecta > Lepidoptera > Drepanidae > Watsonalla > Watsonalla binaria. The sequence continues at coordinate 3,341,373 of OV838941.1, forward strand.
TATAACCATCAAAAAATTTTACATCCAATGCTTCTAATCTATAAACTTGGCTGCTCCAAAGTCCATACCTTTTCGAGACGACCTAATACCGTTCTAGTCTTGACTAATTAATATAGCAATATAATTCATAAGTCCATATAATTAGAGATCATTAAATAATACGCCCTTAAATAGTCTTGGGTATATTCGAAGTCAAGCTATCGATCCCGACAGTTTATTTATTTATAATTTGAATATATAAAGTTACAGCTATTGCCAAAGCGCTTATATTAAACCAAAAGATAATTATAATAGACACAATTTACAAATATAGATTCTCAAACTCTTTATGAGTGACGGCAGCGAATCTGTGAATACGTCAGCATCTTGGATCATGGCGACGAAGTCGTTGAGAAAACTTAGCGCCCGAGCAGTGGGACTGTTTTTGGCGTGACAAGAACGTAACGCTGGAATGGCAAACAGTGGATGTTTACGGCGGCTACCACGCCTTATATAATTTTGAAGAACAAATAAGCTAATGCGCTCGGTGATTGATGGGTTAACAATTTTGTTACGCAGAAGCATGCTATAGTTAACGTGCTGTAATAAAAGCAGCGTGTCTAGATGAAAATATTACTAAGATATTCTGTCTTGATCCATTATTGTATACCTAAACTGCTACTGGCCATCTAATAAAGACCGGCAAGAAATAATGTAGGCCCGAGAATGCATCCTTGCGGTACTTCTCATACATATACCATACCTCGGGTTGCTTATGACGGATTAACTATTCTTATGACATAATCTGGAGTTATTTGAATTTTTGAGTTAGCCCAACCAAAGCCAGACTACGAATTTCTAGAAATTTTTTTTTTATTCAGAGCGACATCCTATCAAAGCCTTCCATGAGATCCAGTATGAGTATAACCGACGCTATGATATTTTATCTTTAAGGAATAATGTTATCTTGATAATATTTTATGTGTGAATATCGTTGTTAGCTTATACGTTGGTAGCTTTATTTCTAGAATCTAGATAGTTCTTGTTAAAAAGATTGTAATAGCTACTCGTAATTAGCAAAACAGTTGAATTAAATGTTCGAGTTCAATCTTGTTTTGTTTATTACTGTTGGTTATCCAGCATGACTAGGAACTCAGAGAATTTCAACAGTTTGGACTCGTCCCAAAGTTCATCCCTATCACTCACAGGGTAACGGATAGAAACGCGACTGCTCTTTAAGTGAAAATTGTAATCATCTGGACTGACCCTTTACATATTTATGTAGGTATTTTTTTTCAATTCCACCCCCTTTCTGGAGCTGGCCAGCTCCCCGGTTAATATATACAAGTACCTATATCCAAGGGGTTCGGGCGTCTGCGTAGCCAGAGTAGCAACCTACTACCCAACCCTCTGGAGCACTGGATCTACCGTATTCGGTTTAAGCAGAGCGTATTAAGATCCCAAGTTTGAAGTTTTAAAGGATGGAGATAAAGTATACACGTGCTCACATCGTGGTGTACTCCCGTACAATTTGAAGAATGTAAACATAGGATAGTATTGCTTATCATTCCGTACTTTGTGGATATTTGCGCCGTCTTATTGACAATCACGTATTAGTCTGCGGGATCTGTTTACTAACACTCCAGACGCTACTCTGCGCCGCGCACTGCACAATTGACCACCATCACAACATTAACATGTACGTATTTTATATCCACTGACTTTTTAATCAGCCAAAACCGAAGCTGTTGACATACCTAGATGATTTTCTTATTTTGAGGGACCTATTCATACGATATCTTTGTCAAACCCCAATAATGGTTCACCGGGTTCGGTAATGTCAAGTGCCTTTAGTGTCTTGCCTTACCTTGACGTCTCATGGCTAAGATTACGATGTAGATGTAATGTAGATATATGTATTTCACTGTCACACAGCCTATCATGGCGATAAGAGCATAAGGTGAGGTTCTGGGCTCGGGGTGGAGTTTCGCTCACTTAGCGATTAATTGATGATACCCTAGCTACATATTTCTCGACGTGCAATAGGGTTTGAATTGCAAGATATTTAATGGCACATATAGGTATCAGTATTCTATAGATTAATTACTATGGAAATTTCTATTACAGGAACGTGTTGCTTCTAGTGTTCCTGACGTCATGGCTGGTGTTGAGAAGTAATGCGATGTTTCATTGGCTAGATGGCAACAGGCACCTGGGCTTTTCAGCTGGTCAGGATATATTTTATGACAGAGTAGTTATTTTATCTAAGCAACACGAATTATTCCAAGGGCAGACCGCGAATACAGTGATCGGAGTTTTCTTTAATTCAAACCACGTCCTCACTTCTTTTAACCCATTCAGAAGACTCATTACATCAGGAGTAGGAAAGGAGTACATGACAGTAACGTTCTTGGCTAGACGCGATTATTATCAGGATGGGCGCATTGCATTCGGAATTACTGGATCCGATTTACTTTGTGCACGTCAGGTGATTCCTATGGACGAGGAGAAGATGGGCCCAAACCTGTGGCACGGCACTGACAAGATGCACAGCCCTCTCCACGACCTGATGGTGGCGGAGGTACAGAAAGGACATGATTTCCTGGTACCTGATCCGAATATTCACAAGTTTGAATATAAAACTAAGATCACTGTGCCAGTGCTTTCTGTAGATGCAGGGCCTATCATAACACCCATAGCGAGACGTGGAGATGTATTGGCGAACAATATGGAATTCGTATCTATCGGACACCATAACAAAAGACACATTAAAAGTTGGAACATGTTGGCAATTAAAAAGTACAAAGTGCAAGACCATGTAGTCGTGGATTGCGATGAATGGATACCACGCTTTTGGGGCTATTTTATTTGTCTCAGGAACATTGACGAGTTCATCGGCATCGGCTCTGGAGCCTTATTGTTCGTGAACCGCGTTTTATTCGGAGTCGGCAGCTTCACGGTCAATAAAGATTCTAAAAGCATATTGGTGTTTACTGACATCAGGCCATACTACGAAGCTATCAATATGACCTGCACAATTAGTGGGGTATTATGACGCTTGAGTATAATTTCGTGGACTCTTGATGGTATTGTATTAATTTGTTTTATTTTGCAGATTTTCTCCCCTTCCTCATACTTTATTAGATAAACAAAATCCTTATTACATCCACATTGAATATATCAGTTCAACAATACCACGGATTTTTAATTCCTCGAATAGTGCAGATATTTGTGCGACGATGGCATTAGCAAGCAAAGGTAGTTGGATGGTAGATCGAGTTCCTTCTGCGCCTCGAAGAGCGTGTCCTGATTTCAGACTCGATTTTTCCGTAATTTGGCGAAGCAATGATCCATAATGATGGTTATTGATAATCTGTAGCATAACAGGGACAATCAAACACGATATTGTAATAAAACAATAGTAGGTATATTTAAGAGGTTATTCTACTCTACATCCTGGTCGTCCATCTCGTAAGCCTTTTGATGAGGGTAGAATGGGCCCGGGGGTTCGAAGCCTGGTTCCTTTTCATCCATTATCGTGGGGTACGGGTGGTGGGGAAGGGCACCCATCCATTGCGGGTACCAATATAGGCCCTGATAGAATAGAAAATATTTCAAATCACAATGTTTACTTATCTGTGTAGGTATAAGAATATTTTACAGCACTTACCTTATTTATCAACTAGCTGTGCCCCGTTTAACTTCGTGGGTGGCCCGCGGAATCCTCGAGTTTTTTTTTATAAAAAAAAGTAGCCTAAGTTACTCCTTGTAACATTAGCTATGCGCCAGTGAAAGTCTCGTTAAAATCGATTCACCCGTTTGGAAAATATTCGGAATAACAGACGGATAGAAAAAAAAATGTTTGTTTTTACACATTTAGTGAAAACCTGTTTATTTGGAATTACACACAGACCCTTCAATTTCATTTATCTGTATAGATATTACGAATTCAATTTCAGTAATTTTTGTTTTAAAAATCAACTTCAGTGTCATATACGGTTTTATCATAGTTTGTCACTGCCACCATCACAAGTTATCGCGTTGACGTAAACGCAGATTTCTATGGGATCAAAATAGGGCCATTAATGAGCGACAGGTATTTAAAGAAAAAAAATACAGTGGAATTGATATCCTCCTCCTTTTTTGAAGTCGTTTAAATAATAGCATTAGGCACTCCTTACCCGAACGCGCAGGTCTGAATATACATATATAACGGGAGATACCCTATCTCTCTATTCTACCCTATATATCTATTCGTTTTCTAAGTTCGCTAAGTTAGTCGTCATGCACGAACTTACCTACATGTTTAAAAACCTGAGTTAAGAGGAGATGAAAACTGCGAACTTAGAACTGAAACTTATATTCAACCTTACCTTAGTGCCCCCAGCAGCGTTACACGTGAACCTATCATCATGAAGGTCCACGGTGTCCAGATAGCTCTTCCCGGCGATGGAGCCGTAGTTAGGCGGGTACATGAACAGGCATCCGTCCAGGATATCTTGAAAACGCATAACCATTACATAAAAGTAGGATTACGTGTTCTTGAGTGGAGACCGCGATTCGGCAACTGGTATCACGGGTTTCACAGATGCTGGATGCGGCAAGCTGAAGACAGGGAGCTAGGGCGCTTATTAGGGGAGGCCTATGTCCAGCCGTGGACTAACATAGGTTGATGATGATGAAAATTAGGATTATACTATGAAAATGAAAATGACAAATATTTATTCAGATTGGGCCACTTATGAATGTCTACAATTTACCACCGATTCGGAAACTAGCCTTCTGAGAAAACCAGTTAGGCATCATGACGGTACATTTCATCAATCAGATTATAACTATACCTTTGCGGGGGCTGAGAATGACAACATTGCTCTCCCCGCAGTATCCACCTAAGCACTATTGTTAAACATTTAATAAAGATTGCTAGCTAGATTCCTAGACGGATTCGCGGTTCAGGATTTTTTTTTATATTTATATTATGGAGATTTAACAAAATATCTTTATAAATTATAGCCTATGTGTTATTCTCATTTATAAGCTAACTTATTGTTAACTTTCATTAAAATCCATTCAGTACTTTTTGCGTGAAAGAGTAACAAATATGCATCCATACAAACAAACTTTCGAGTTTATAATATTATATAGAAGTATCCTAGGATTTGACTTACAAGGCACAGTAATATTTTCGTCCTCATTCAGCTCGGGCTTCGGTGTGGGTTCGATATAGGGTGGCACGGCATCGATGCCGGAGCCAGGGTCGCCTGGCACTAGGAAGGGGCCTTAAAAAACAAAGGACATTATGTGACAACAATGCAATGTTTCTCCACTCGCTACACAGATGGCGCTACTCGCTAACAATTGCAAAGTTTGAGTACAAAAACACGAGAATCTAAAACGCGCAATAAGTTGAGTTTAGTTGGAGCCGCGATTCCCCAGACATGACACCCATCTGGTTGGGAGATCTTCCCTTTACTGCGGATGGACATGATCACACGCTCTCATCACATGTTTATGAGAAAAGAAAAGTTGTTTCCTAGAAGTTGTAGGGTATAGTGAATATACACCATGGGGATGATCCCTATCACGTTACTGTTTTGAAAGGAGGGTCACAGAAGGGTCCCCAAAGGAGTAAGCCAAGGTGTTGTAACAGCAACACCCAGCTGACTTCTATGTAGTGTAGGTAGATGACTTAACATCTTAACGAATGCTCGTCCAGGAGACCAAACCCAGGTCCTTGGGTTCCGCAGTAGCGCTAGACCAACGAGGCAGTTAAGAGAGCAGTTGTATACTTACCGCCATAATGGTTGGTGTAGTTCCACTCGCAGACGTGATGGTCGCATACCAGGGGTGTGCGCTCTTCTTTAGTATAGTACGTATTACCGTTTGGTGTGGTCTGGAAATATTACATGAACAAGGACCAAAAATATACAGACGATTTGATAACCTCCTCCTGTTGTTGAAGTCGGTTAAAAATAGAACGCTTTACTACTGTAGACTCTATAGGCGTGTTCGGAGTATAAAAAAAACTCACCAACAAGAAGTCATGATGCCTGTACCGTAGCCCTTGGATGTTGAAGTCGAGGATGAATGAACCTGACGTGATGATGCACGAGGCCGCTGAGAGCGGTGGCAGTTTGTACATCACCAGGCCACATTTCACAATTGCCTTGGGCAATAGAGATACGTCGCGTTCCCTTTGCATTAGCTTCTTAAATGGGAACCTGAGGATACAAGGGTTATTTAACGGTCTTGTTTTTTTGAAAACAAACAGCGTCTGATTGTAAGCGGCTTCCAGCATATGGACGCTGGCAATTCCGAAAGTGTCACCCACTCGTTACCTCCTAAACCGTGAAATCGCTGTGTCGAGAATTTATCTAGTATTTTTATCTAGAATTTATCTAGAATTTATTAGTATTATTAATAGGAAAATGTCTCTGCTACCTTTTCACAGAAATCGCTGAACTGATATGACTTAAATTTGGTATAAGTACACTAAAATACAATATCATTTATTGCACCCCACAATACTTACAGTACAGATGTTATTGGTAAGCTTTAACCCCAAGGACAGACATAAGACACTGACAAAGTCCTTGAAAAAGCTCGTGTTATAATAGACGCTTTTGAAAGAAAGCGTTTCTAATAATCGGTTAAATAGGCGGGACGCGATCCCACGACCTCTCCAAACCGTGCAGTTACTCTGCCAACTGAGCTACTCGTATTTTTCCTTCCCTTGTTTTTTTGCGGATTTAAAGGCCTCCTTGCGCCACCTGTTGGCTGGTGTATCCAGACTGTGATGAATTGGCATGAAATGACCGTAGAAGATGGTCGTAACTTGCAAAATACCCTCACCTAAAAATACAAATGCCCATATGGCATTCCAATCCATGGAGGAAGTTGTCCGTGGGAAAGGAGATGCTAGGGTCCTCCAGCAAGTAGTACTTGGACTCGTCGTGGTAGTGAAGGAAGCCGAGGAACACGAAGGACCTGTCCTTGCAGTACGGCGCGTTGCCCTTACCCATGTTGTATATATCACTGTATAGCTCTGACACGAACATGTACACGTTCTTCCCGCAGTAAAACTCTGAAAAAAACATATATATTCTCATGTTATCCCAAGGTACACGAAGACAGAGGCAGTAGTGTACTTATACAGCTAGTTTAACATAAGTCTCATGTAATAGGGAGCCATGGCACAAATCCAGGCTGCTACTGGGATATTATTGATCGAAAAATAAAATTTTGCGAGATCCGGGGATCAGACCAGGGACCTGTAGACAAAGTAATATTATCATCACGCTTCGCTTCTAATTGTAATTTCTATACATTTTGTATCGCATCTATTAACGTAAGCGCGAGAGATTGTGTCTTTGTCTAGGCCTACAGTACCTCGTGTTTCATTAGCTAGCCAACAACGCAGTCATAAAGTGATTGTTGCTCAAACAATGAATCCCAAACTATACCTTGACTGATATAGAACTCCATGGGAACAGGACCTCCAGTGTAGCTAGCCTTTCTCTCGGCCGCTATGGAGTTGTGGTTCTCGTACATCGTGAGCATATTGTCTATCACGTCATCCAGGGTGATCAGCATTACCTGACAACATTCACTAACACCTCAGTTTGAATTGTCTCTAAGACCTAAGTTGATCACGAACGTTTCCCGTCACGACTTTTGACTGCTTTTTTTAGGTATTGAGAACCACAGTCGTTATCAAAAACACCATTGTGAATGCAGCGTGGTTGTTAGAGAGAATTGAAAGAGAAAACGAGGATGGAGCTCGTGACACAGTTGCTACTGCACATATCATTGGTTAAGCAAACCTTAGCCTAGCCAGTAATTAGATGGGTGATCGCCCGAGTTCCTTCCGTGCCTTGGAGAGCACGTTAAGCTGTCGGTCTCGATTGCTAAACTATATTCTTTGGTAATAGTTATAAAATAGTCTGATAACTGGTTTAACCCAGATCACAGATATTACTAGGGGTTGCTAAGGTCAGATGGCAGTCGCTTCGTATAAAAATCAGGTGATCAGCCGCATCGGGTTGAACCAAGTGCCGACCACAACAATGTATGGAATACGCCAGGGAGATAATGAAGACCTAGATGATGATGCTGATATTATATGGAGTGTACCTTAAGTTCTTGGATGTGCAGTTTGACGAACCGTCCCAAGTGGTCGGAGGCGATGTGCACTCGCTCGTTGATCAGGTACTGACAACATACGTACTGTACTGTAAGTACATTCTGTATTATATTCTACCTACCTCGAAACTGACATGGTGATGTAAGTGTCAGTTCATTTCAAAAGAGAATGTGGTTGAAATGTTCATCATTCATCAATTTTTTTTAGCCTCAATTGATCTTAGACATACATAGGAGCTCGTGGCACAGTTGCTATTGCGCATACCATTCGATCAGCGAAGTTCAGCAACAATAATCCTAGCCAGTAATTGGATGGGTGACCGGCCAAGTTCCCTCCGTGCCTCAGAGAGCACGTTAAGCCGTCGGTCCCGGTTGCCAATTTATCATCTTTGGCAATCGTTACAGGTCGGTCAGAGGCCTAAAATAATCTGACCACTGATTTAACCCAGATCACAGATTTTCATCGTTAAAGGGGTTCCGAAGGCAGTCGCTTCGTATAAAAATCAGGTGATCAGCCACATCGGGTTGTATCAAGTGTCGACCCTAACAATGTATGGGATAAGGCCAGGGACGATGATGATGATCTTAGAGATACATACTCTCAAACCTGCAAACCGCGGGGGTTAGGCAGAGGTCTTTATAGTACACCCACAATCATTTCGCCAATTATAAATCCCTTGTAATAAGAGACGAGCTTATTTCCAATAACTGGGCACTATTCCAACAAAAAAGAAAATAATCTATATATATAAAAATGTATTACTGATCGTTAGTCTCGCTAAAACTTGAGAATGGCTGGACCGATTTGGGTAATTTTGATTTTGACATATTTGTGGAAATTCAGTGAAGGTTTAAACGGTGAGAAACATAAGTAAAGAAAGGGTGATACGATGTTCACCGGGTCCAAATCTACGCCGGTGAAACCGCGGGGCACAGCTAGTACACTATAAAAGTAAATTTTTAAAATCTTGTTACTGGTAACTAGGTGGTTTGCACGAGTGCATCAGGCGTTACCGTACATTATTGTCAAAGAGCCACATCTCAACTAAAAACCGCAGACTAAACTGGGATCCAGTTCAGTCTAGTGGAGCTGGTTTACAATACAATTATCGTTTCCACACCTGATCTTCAGCAGTCTTGATCCGCATCATCTCATTCTGGTATAGCCAGAGGTTATCCAGCTTGTCGGTGGGGTCGTGGCCGTAGATCTCGAAAGCGTCTATTATCATAGCCAGGGTCAGGTTCTCGTTGGGCTCCGTACAACATGGGTGATTGCGGATCACGTACGGGTTCTGTATGCATGCTTATAGACTTAACTAAATTATATCGGAATTAATTCTGAGAGCTGTTTTTAATTATTGATAAAATTTTGGTCCCAGGAAATTTGATGTTGTTTGAGATAAGGCTAATTTCAATAGAAAAACTCATTAGTGCAGGCCGCTGGATTTCGAACTTGCGTTGCTTGCGTAGCAGGCGACTGCTCAAACCCCGAGGCCACTTCGGCTCTTACATACATAAATAAATATATAAATTAATCTATTTCCCCTTAAAAATACCAATAAGTATTAAAATGTGTAGTATATGTGAAGAGAGAAGGATTCTTAATTTAATTAGAATTGGAGGCATATCTTGAAGAACGACAGGACACGAACACCAGTAAACAATTACTTCTGAATTAAATTCCTTCCTTTGAGTGACTGATTAAGTATAGTAATTTAAAAACAATGTAATAAATTAAATTCTTACCGTTATCTGTAGTAAAACTAACCACACGGCCAGCTGTACGCATGCGCGAATGCGGGCGGCCATTTTGCAAGCATGGCGGCTGGAAAAAGCGCGCGACGCAACAAAATTACTTATACTAATTGCCAATTTGGGCGGTTAACAGCTTGGCGTTATCAAAACTTGAGATTACGTAGAATTTCATATTATTTAGAATACTAGATGGAGTTGATTTATATTCAACTTCTGATTATACGAGACTTCTTTCAAGTTTAATCCGAACACCCTGAGATCTAAATTTATTTACAATAATAAAAAAAAAACAATATAATACGATAAATACCAATACGATACCGAGAAATACTGATTTGCGTCAAGTTTACTATATCTATACTTTATACACATACATAAAATTGAAGTGTCTGTTTGTAATTCCGAAATAACAGCTTTTCACTACATATATATGAAATAAATATACGGTAGAGCCATAAAAAAACAAATTTAAAAATTTGTCTGTCTGTTTGTTCCGGCTAATCTCCGAAACGGCTGGACCCATTTTAACGGGACTTTAATTGGCGGATCGCTAATTTAACAAGGAGATATCTAAGTTACTTTTAATTAAAAAAATTATTAGGGTTACCGCGGGCCACCCATAAAATCAGGGCGCAGCTAGTAATTAGTATAGTTTATAAGTATATAACGTAATGTTTAACGTAGTTTATTCATAGTAATTAGTCATCTTATCACAAGATGGCGTTGTATCGCTTTACATCTCGATGGTAGGATTCTCTTTTAGTTGTCTATATAGTTCGGTGTCAAACATTAAGTGTGTGTTACCACCCAGATCCAGTTCCCTAGCGCATCCCCCAGCAACGCCCAAAGCCGAGGTCCGAGCCCCGCACCGGGGTGCCCTTAGCTGTGTTGCTTAGTTTTTAAGTTTAAGCTCGGCTGGAGGCCCTTGTGTCTCGCCCTTTAGTCCGGTTAAGCAGTGGAGGTAACTCCCCCCTACCAACTGCGAGAGAACATATCGTAAAAAAAAAACGTCAGTAGTGTGTTCGTCAAGGGAACCAATCAATACAGTTGTGGAATCAATAAATACCAGGACTGCCCAAGTTACGGTGTTTCATTCAACCAACCAAGGTCTGCTCCGACTGATCCTGGCTCCCAGGCCTAATTTGTCATACAAGTACTGTTTCTTGTACATACATATTCATGTATTTGAGTGTTTAGTCAGTTTTTTTATTAATAAAACAATAATTTCGAATAACATTTTATATTATTTAAAATACACACCTAGAATTCACTTCGTCATAATACATAATATAATTTACACAACATTATTGCATTGACATACATTATCTAAGTAAGTATTTATTTTGTTGGATATTAAGCCTTAACCGTCTAAATTTAATAGGCGATAATTTTAGTCAAGCGTTTCTTTAAAACGCTAAAATGGAAGCCCAGTGGATATAGTTACATTATAATGAAATATACAAATGATTTTTAATATCCACTTAATAAACATAAAGTATAATCATTCAGTAAATATACTATAATATAATATACTTATGTAGTATAATGTATAATTAAAATATCTTAATTTTTTTATGCGAAAACAAATTTGTATTACATAATTATATGTATTAATTATGTTGTAAGTATATATTCAAATATATTTTTAGAAACAATATAACAAATTTTACCTATATATATATATTTCAAAATCATCTGTATATATTATTATTTATTTCCATGAGAATTATTTGTGATGCACACCCCTAAACTTGTATATAACACGACTATACTAACAATACGTAGGTAGGTATAGTTTACTTCATATAATATGTTATCTAAAGTTATATTATAATCAACAATAATTTTTTTTAAATGGAAGACTGTTGTTTCATTACATTTTATATTAACACGAAAAAAGTATATCCAATAACTAAATATATATTTTTTAAATGGTACCTAAAACATTGAAATAATTAAACCTGATAATAATACCAGCAAAGACCCATAAAATAATTATACTAAACAATGCGGTTGAAACTCTGGGGCCTTGGGGTCCAGGTGCTCATCAACTTTTCAAAGAGGTTGCACGTCGTCTGGTAGAAGCTTCTCGTGACAAGCGGGCTGGGGCTTTTCTCGCTCACAGAATCAGCATTGCTATTCAACGTGGCAATGCTGCCAGCCTTCTTGGCACGATCCCGAGAGACACCGATTTGGGCCAAGTTTTCTACTTGTAATTAGTTTTTAGCTACTTATTTTATAACATAAAAAAAAAACTATCATGATACAGCAATGTACTTTTATTTGTTGACCCAGTCAATAGCAATCGGCTTCATTAGACAATTTTAATATTATGTCTAGCTAGATCTTCCAATATAACATTGCTAGTATTGCTAATAGCCTCTTATTTCCTGTAAAACTTATGGAAACCGCCAACTCTCCTTATCTTTATCGGAAATAATATCCAGATGCGAATGTATTTTTAAACGGTTTTATTTAGCTCGACCTGTACGGAATTTATTTGTTTATTTTGTATTAACGCGACCGTTCTACAGACTGTTAAACTGTCGTGTGAGTTACCACACGATACATATTATGCTCATGCCTGTATTCATGGTCAGTCTATAAACTTCTCAGGCGATTTTAAAACAATGATTACATTACTGAAGTATTTCGTTAGGGTACGACATAAATATTATTGGAACAATCGGCGCGCGGTGGTATAACGCTAAATATGAAGCCCGCTCTAATAAATATTACCAAAATTTATATATTTTTGTTTTTACGAGCAAACCTGCTATGAATAATTAGGTATACATATTATAAGTAATACTTTATCATTAGTTTTAATGGAAGACTTCGTTGTAAAATAACATTATTACAAACGTAATGTTATTTAGAAGACATTGGAATTGTTACATTTACTTTGTATAATATCATAAATATGTATCTATAAAACTAACTTCAATTGTATATTATATACATAATTCTAAGAAGACAAATGGAAGACTTCTGTTACTATTTCCACAACAGATTAAATACCAAATATATACTTATATTAACATCTGCATAGATATACACGCAATGGAAAGGTGCAAGATTCAACTGACGACTGTAAACGAACAATGTGACTACAAATTCCGCATAAATCTAAAAACATATCAACAATTATTTGCATTTAGAACGGCAAACCAATTTTGAATGCCCTAATGAGAGCAGAACCGGAATCGTACATACCAATAACGCCGAATAACACCCCAAGAGCGATGATGAAATAGTCGTACGCAATAGTAGAACGCTCCAGCTGATTGCCTTTCAGCTTGAGGTGGAAGTAAGCGGGCCAGATGAAGCTCAGCATAGTTCCAGTAAAGCTGCCAATAAAGCCCATTAGAATGGCGAAGTGCGGAATGAATATGGCCATCATCACCGTGAATACTATCACACCCAACCGCCAGGCAAGACCCCAGACTTTAAGCTCTCCATCTAAAGCATATATTACTGGGAAAAAAGTCTTTGGTTTGCCTCTGAAGAGGGCACGCTCCAGCAAATCACAGGCGGCGTAGTATGGCAAGGGGTAACTGAGAACAGCCTTTATGACAAGGAAGAAGTTTACGAGTCCTTTGAAACCAGCAGATGGAAGGTTGTTTGTGATCACTTGCTGGGTATCGTTTTGAAATGTTAAAAAACAAACGTATCCGAAGATGGACTTGAACGCCGCAGCGGCAATATGAGACCAGTTCAGCATCCATTCGAACCTCGAGCGATCTTCCATGTTACCCTCCAAAGTCGGTAGGAAAATCTGCGAAGTGTAGGAAAATACGATAACTCCCAAACTTATGGGGAAGTTTTCAAAATCCAAACTCCACTTCACTTTGGACCAGCCCCATTCTCCAATGTAGAGGATGCAGTATCCAAGAACAATGGCGTTGATTATGAGATGACTCATGGTGCACCAGAACGATAACATGCTGACGCTTTTGAGAGACTTTAGGAAAGCAAGGGGTAAGAGAAAGATGCCAGTGAACATCATCCAAGAACGAGCGTCGATGGAGCCGTCAGGAAAGGTCCCAATCATAAGGTCACCGCAAACGACAACGTAGAGGATACAAGTCATAAGGAGTTCGATAATTTGAGCTAAGTTCACGATTCTAGCACCATACTTTCTTCCGAAACATTCTTTGGCGATGCTGACGTAAGAGTCGCGGACCCTTACTCGTTGGCCGGAGACAGGATCGTCTTCGTACAGGCATTCCACAAGAATCTTACCAGTGTAGCAGCAGATGTGGGCAATGCCGATCATAGCGAAGATAGCCCAGTATCCTCCTTGGAGGACAGCGAAGGGAAGGGACACCACGAACATGCCCTGTGGATAAAACATAAAATACATTAAAATATGCACGAATAATATAATACTTGTAGGTTAAAGCGGTATAAAAATACCTGAATAGCATTAGTGACGTTCCATGCTGCTTGGAACTCGTCAATCTTGATGCCTGGTTTTCCACCGCCTTCTTCGAAACCACCTTCTTCAGACGAAGCATAGAAGTCGACACTCTGCATGCTCTGGGTCCTGAAAATGAAATATCCTATTTAATTAGTCGCAAATGCATTGAGAGATCAAGCAAAGTCTTATGGGAATATCAAAATCTCGAGCCTCTTTAAAATCATTCACCAAAAAGCTTAAATATAAATTAGACCGGTATGGTCTGTTTCAATTGGACATTTTATTAATCCACTAACCGTAAGGCCCCATCTTGCTGGGGGTAAGTGTTTTGATAGCTGGTGAACGTATCTTCCGCTTGCAGCTCACCACTGATGAATGGATTCGTCGGATTTGTCGACTGATATGTTGGTGAAGTTGTTTCGTTCATGGTTGAAAGCTCACAGCTCTCGCCCATATCTAGAAATAATGCAATTAACGTAATAATCAACGGTATTTGAAGATTATGAACTATCCAATTATTGGTAGATATGCAGAGCAACATATGATTCTTCAAGCCTTCTTCTCTTCAGCACTCTCGCAAACTTGATTTGTTTCAATGGCAGTGAGTTAAAAGAAGGGAAAAAAGGGGAACTTTCTGGATTTCGTGAGACAAATTTATTTCTGTCTGCATTTCATCGATCATTATTTCAAAGTCAAAGTCAAAGTCAAAAGTATCTTTATTCGATTAGACTTTTTACAAAGTACTTTCAGATCGTCAGAATGACATAATTATACAGGATTATACATGCTAGCGCCAGGTTCGGAAGGTTGCTTTTACTGAGAAGAATCTGGCAAGAAACTCAGTAATTACTCTTTTCAAAAATATTATACAATTTAAAGAATACAAAATAAATAATTTGAAAAAACCGTGAGCTCATGGACAATGTTCAGATGCACAATGAAATATTACTAGCTTCAAATGGTTTGATGGTAAGTTTATGAAGAGATTTAAAGAGGGGTTAAGGTGTACTATAAGGGTCCTCTTTTGCAACGTAAATGGAAATAAGAACTTACCCATATTAGCGAACCTGACGTTTTGTGGAGGTCGCGTCGAGGCACCTCCTTTGTCAGGCATCTGTTGCCTGACCGTCTGCATAGCCACATCCAAGGCATTCCGGAGCGGAGGCAGCTTACTAGTCAAACGCCCGAGGTTCATCATCTTTTATCTTTCACTTCGAGAACTTCGAGAAAAAGACCTTCGAGAGATCCTTAAATCTTTTTAACAGTTATTGTCGAATATTTTCATAAACGCATACAAAATTAGGTCATATTACAATCCCTTTCGAATTGACGTAAACGATTATCGATTTTTATATAACACCTAATGAGATAATTTTACTATGTTAAACACTGGGTAATTTTAACATTCTTAAGACCTAATTTCTGGAAGACTTCTTTACACTACACTAATTTATTCTCACTTTACATTATTGGAAGACATGTTTCATCTTACGACCTATTTTTCCGAATTCCTATTTCACACCACACATATTTTTTTAACTACTGTGTTTTTTGAATGCTTTTGTAGCTCACAGTAGGTTTTGAGCTGGTTTTTAAAGGTTTATAATCATTTTTATTGTAGTTTCGTATGGTGGTGTGGGCTGGTCGCGGTGTTCTGCGCGAAGGGGTGAGCCTGGAGCGATGCGCGGTGGGTCGATCGATACTCGAACACGAACACTCACACAACGCGGAATACCTGTAACTTTTGCCAAAATTATACATTAATATCGCAGATGTGTTTGTCTCGTTTATGATAGCCCTTTATTATCGTAGTATTTATAATATATGTACTCACCTATATAAGTATGTTAAGTATAGGTATAAAATCATTTAAAAAATGATTACCTAGGTACTTTTGTAAATTGCAATGATTAGGGACTTATGTATGCATATTTTTCCATATAATACATAATACCTACATACATAAATATACTCACGCCTGTATTCCCCGAAGGAGTAGGCAGAGGTGTCGTAATCACAACACCCACTTTTCACCGAAGATGAGTAAGTAACGTGACAGATGGTGAGTCCATCGCCGTCTCAGACACTTTGCATACTTCATTAAATTACTTTTCAGAAATATGCAGGTTTCCTCACGATGTTTTCCTTCGTCGTAAAGCACATGGTGTGAAATCACTGTACATGAGTTTTTTAGAAATACTCATTGGTACAGGCCCCGCTGGGATTCGAACTTGCGTAGCAGGCGACTGCTCAAACCTCAAGGCCACCACGGCTCTTAGATAATACCTATATGTATTATGTCAATGTTAGTATTCGGCATGCAGCCGTAGGTTACTAAAACGAAATTATCATAAATGTATTAATAGTAAAGTTCGAAAATCTGAGTATGAATGTGTTAAAACATATTGCGCCCTCTATTTGGTTTCGGTATTCAATATTACGTTACTTATACAAATATATTAATATTTCTTTCGAGGAACCATGACCGATTGATTAAACTCTGATTGGTGTTAAAAATAATTGACTAGTTAGCTAACAAGTCAAATTTTTATGATTGCTAGGTACATACAGTGCAGTCGTAAAAATGGCGCCTAGCAAAGTATCGTTTCTTGTGTTATTATTTTTGTCGTATTGCACTTTTACGGTAAATATTTTTTTTGAGTTTACTCGTATATATAGTATGGGGTTCTTTAAATGTTGGAAACGCAGCTTATTGCTGCGATACCTAGCATATTCTTGAGGCTTAATCGACTAAAAAAACTCAAATTTTCGAGTAAATATTATTTTTATAATTTTCACTTTGACGTCTTGATATGGGTATAAGTAGTGGACCACTCTATAGCCAGGGTTTAAGAATATGGCTATGGTATCCCTGCCTGTCGTAAGAGGCGACTAAAAGGGGCCGGAGGGCCTGCTGGCGGTTGTCAGGGTGGGAGCTTTGACCACCGAGCCGCGGGCCCGGGAAGGTGGCAGCGCGATGTGGCTCGCGCTGCCTTGCACAGCGAGGTCTCTAGGGGCGGCGACACAGCTGCCCCGGGGATGTGCCCCGGCAAAGTGTGGGGTGACACCGGTGCGTTCTATCAGAGTACCCGGAGTCGCCCCTGAGCACTGAGGATGGCCACACCGGGGGGGTTTTAGTGCGGTAAAAAGCCCACATACCCCGATCTGCCTCTCCCAGGGCGGTCGGGGACCTTTTGAAGGTTTCCCCCTCGTCAACAAAAAAAGGTATAAGTAGTGGAAATCTTTCATTGTTCACTATGTTGGTCAGCACAGTGAATCCAGTTGTTATAAGATTTGGAGCTGCAAGCGTTTTTAGGCTGCAATGGCAGCTTACCATCCTGCCGCACCGCCGATAGATTCCCACCGTATGTAGTGTCAAGTCCTATAGTATAATTCCAGGTAATTAGCAACTAAGATAAACCATTCGTCCAGTGACATTAGACTTAAAACGAGATCGACACGTTAATAGCGTGCCGATATTGAGGTGTTACATTGCAACGCTCTTTCCGAAATTGCTCAATTTTTTTTATTTGAGGAGTGACAAGCTCAAAATCGTTTTTTAAGTTCGTTTTGTGTGCGCATAAAGCAATTATACTTTTAATATGGTTATGATCTAGCAAACTTACTTGGTACGCAACCACCCATGCTGCCAAGATCCAACGGACAATCTGACCCTGGCGATGGTGATAGACGCCTACGAGATCTACGGCCACGACCCTACCGACAAGCTGGACCACCTCGCGCACTACCAGATCGAAATGATGAAGATCAAACGAGCACCTGATCAGGTATCTCTTAATTTTTCACCAGAATATTTCTTTCTTTGGAGAATGGCTGTTCTTCCTCATCGTACCAACTCGTGGCATTAAGTGGTTTGAGATTGAATTTTCTTTCTTCGTAGGTGCCACTGATTGACTGCGGCTTGTTCAGGGATCAGATAATATAACGTACTTTGTCGTTTACGTGTAGAGCATGAGATAGAGACGTCAACAGGACTAGAAAACGAACTACTTACTGATACTAGGCTTACAAAAGATCCCGACAGTTGACTCAGGCACTATACATACGTCTTTGAATACCATTACAGACTTAAGTATGCAGGGGCCTTACCATGACCTCTTATTGCCATGATAGTTTTAATCTTATTATGAGACAGATGTATTTGACGTGAATACATCTGTCACTGTCACACAGCTGATATATCATTGCAATAAGAGCTCATGGTTGGGCCCCAGGTTTCATCACAATGTTTTGTAGTGACATCACTATAAGCCTCATTTTCAAAAACTAGCGATGTCCATAGCCTTTTTAATATGCGAGTAGTCATTTCGCGCTTTTCTATAATCCTTCCAAGACGAGTTCTACGGCCGAACCTTCTATTCTAATGACATGATTTATGTCCACAGTACATTATAAACGAGCATACCCACATAGCCGCTGACCATCTCGGAAGATTCATAACTTTGCATATAAAGGAGTTAAAGGTCAGTCCAGTACCAAATCAATTACCTTAGTTAAGAAAATAATTATTTTCTATCATTCGAAATTGTATGTCTGTCACAGTATAAATATTACTTGATAACTACAAGCAGTATGGAATCTAAGGTCAAATCGTACGTTATAATAAGTGTAGGCATAAGGTCAGTTTGGGATGTCACGTCGTGGTCGACCGACCGCGTATGTGACATTTACCGACATTTTTCAAATCTTTTACAAAACCGATAAATCTTCATTATTTCGATCGCAAGAAAATGAGTAAATCTTTCATGCTCTTATTTAAAAAACGGAGCAAAAGTTCTTATTTCAAAATGTTGGCGTAGATTCCATACTGCTTGGTAAGTTTATATATTCATGTGTCTCCGTTCTCACTCATTAGGGGTTCCATTTTCAAATTGTTCCCGAATTCTCAGGTGTTGCTGATCGCCCTCGACGACACCATAGACAACATGTTGACGATGTACGACAACCATAATGCCATCAAAACTGAGAGGATCGCCACTTACAACTCTGCAGCCGGCGGAGCTGTTCCTTCTGAGTTCTATTTGAGTCAAGGTTTTTCCGTCTTTTGTCATTTGATTTATAAAGATTGTGGTATGTACCTACCTTGATAGATACGTAGCTGGACTGATGAATACGATCTCGTTGATTTCTCCGAATGCTGTGATGGCTGGAGTATATAAGGATTGAAAGTAACTATAGAGAGCGAATATGAGTGGAACTGTCGGTAGAAAGTCTGTAAAAGTCAAATTAGAAGCACTTTAAGCAGAAGGATGTGTGTGAAGAGATACTTACGTGAATGTAGACGTAGTGAAAGAAATATGTAAGGATGATAGCATGTGACAATCAGTAGGCTCCACATCCCCCCATGGGATACAGGCATGTAAATGTATATAATTTCTTCTTTGATATTACTTCTTAAAAGAGCCGTGGTGCTCTTGGGGTTTGATCAATGAGTTTCTCTAAAAACTTATGTACAGTGATTTCACACCACGTGCTTTACTGTAAAGGAAAACATCGTGAGGAAACCTGCATATGTCTGAGAAGTAATTCTAAAGACGTATGTATAGTGCCTGCGACGGCGATAGACTCACCATCTGTCGCGTTGGCACTTAATACAGGCGTGAGCCATGTATGTTTGTATGTATATTGCCGTGGTGGCCTTGAGGTTTGTGCAGTCGCCTGTTACGCAAGCGACACAAGTTCGAATCCCAGCCTGTACCAATAAGTTATTCTAAAAAACGTATGAGCAGTGATTTCACACCACGTGAAGGAAAACATCGTGAGGAAATCTGCATATTTCTGAGAAGTAATTCAATGACCTAAGTAAAGTGGCTGAGACGGCGATGGACTCACCATCTGTCACGTTGGCACTTAATCATCTTCGGTAAAAAGTGGGTGTTGTGATTACAGCCTACCCCTTCGGGGAATACAGGCGTGAGCATATGTATGTATGTATGTACCTATGTATATTTGTACCCAGAATACTATTGCGGCAAGAACGTGTATATCTTCGTGTCAGAGTTGTACAGCGACATCTACAGCATGGGTCGTGGTCCGGCACCGTACTGCAAGGGTCGTGGCTTCCATTTCCTCGGCTTCGTCCATTTCATGGAAGACAATAAGTACTACCTGGAAGAAGATCCCAACGTCGCCTTCCAGATGGACAACTACCTCCACGGTCTTGAGTGTCATCTTGGCATTTGTATATTCAGGTATTTTCATAAATTGACTTGATTTTCTTGGTGCATATGGAAATTGAATATTCTTGTGGGGGCTGGTCATCTCAAGCTACGCATTTAGTTATAAGTAGATGAACTAGATTTTAGTTATGTAAATTTTTATCGACATTTGTGCATTGGAACATTGTCCATGAGCTTACGTTTCTTAAATTATTTATTTTGTATTCTTTAAATTGTGTAATATTTTTGAAAAGAGTAATTACTGAGTTTCTTCTCAGTAAAAGCAACCTTCCGAACCTGGCGGTAGCATGTATAATCCTGTATAATTATGTCATTCTGACGATTTGAAAGTACTTTGTAAAAAGTCTAATCTAATAAAGAGACTTTTGACTTTGACTTTTACTCAAAATGGTTCGGAAAAATACGCGACAAAATAGCATTCGAACCCACGATCTCTTATAAACCATGTAAATCTTCTGCCAATCTTCCATTAGTTCCAAATTGTCCAAAGTCGTGGTCAGTGGGCATTTTTTTGAGAGAACTTGAAGAATCAACAAAAGAACAATGGGCTCAGCCGTCTGGAAGAACACGAAATAAAATATTTCCTTGTTATTTATTACCAAATAAGATATAGGAATAGCTTTATTATTATTTATACTTCCTGCAATACAATATGCATAGGCGGACTTACCTAATGCCATAGGTATTCTCTACCAGTCAACTTTTGTGACGGAGATACAGGCATAGCAGGTGTAAATAGGATGTTTTGAAATGTATCGCTATGTCATAGTTATATAGGTAGATTAAATACATACATTTTACATGCATACATAAGTACAGGCGCAGGTACGAGGTTTGAACGGTCAGAGAAACTAGTGGGGATAACTGCACATGTATTAGATCGCGCTCACGTCGTAAAGCGTCATTATAAAAAATACTTCTGCGCATTCAAGGCAGCGCTCATAGCTCATGACGGCATCTATACCTGTCTTACCTCATCCAGATTTCCATTCAAGAGGAACTTGCAACACAGCCGTGACGTGTCCACGTTGCCCAAAGCGATCGTCAAGTGCGGCACAGTCATGTACAAGCTGCCCCCGCTCACCGCTGCCTCTTGTATCATCACCTCAGGGTCATTCATCCTGGACTTCAACATCCAAGGCCTTCGGTATAGACATTATGACTTCTTATTGGTAAGTTAGCTGTCCCTACTCTCAAGTTCAATGTTTCTCATAAAACTGCCATCGCACTTCTCGCTATCGACGAGGGGTTTCATAGCCACACTTTGGAACCCAAATGGTCTCGCGGTGCTCGTTTCCTAAGGAGCATCCTTCTCATCATCATCGCTGGACGCTCACGTTGTATGTATGTATCCAAGGTGGTTTTTCGAAACGAATACAGCATGGGGTTCTCCAAAAAGGGTGTGAAGATATATGTACTGAGTCGGCAGCACGCGCGTGATGCCTCTGGTATTGCAAGGGACCATGGCTACGGTAACCATGCGGCCATTACGGCCAACTTAGAGGTATATAAAAGACCTAGTTAGTATGTTGATTGTTCCAGCAAATCCCGAACGGGCAGACGTACTACACCAAAGAGCCCCACGCACCTATGACGTGCGATCATCACGTCTGCGAGTGGTCCTACACAAACCTTTACGGAGGTGAATGTTTTGTACATAAACATTTAGAATGCGTTAAACATTTGGACGACCTCAGCAAACCGTGCAGTTACTCTGCCGAATCGAGTTTCTTGTGATTTTACCGCCTTATGTCGTCGTATTTTTGAGGGTGCAAGGCATGTCCTTAAAAAAGTATGTGTGTCACCGATAATAAATAAAACACGTAATTAAAACTAGGGTAATCCCAAGTAGCTTTTCCCTTTATGTAAGTCTAAACAATATATATATATGCTCACGCCATCGCAGAAGGGTCCCCGAAGGGGTAAGCAAACGTGTTGTAACAATACCCAGATTTCACCGAATATGATCAAGTGCCAACGTGACAGAGGGTGAGTCCATCGCCGTCTCAGGCTCTATACATACGTCGTTGAATTACTTCACCGTAAACGGTAATAAAAAAAATCATACTATCTGTCTGTTTATTCCATTTCTATTTCCACCAGGATTCCAACTGGTATTCCAATGGCAAATAGCAGATTGAGAGACAGTTTTATTGTTAATTCAATGCAGGCAAATTTCGAGGGATAGTCATAAATAAAATAATCCAAAACCTGCAGGCCCTTTCATAATCCCCGGCGACCCCGGCCGCGGGCTGGAGCCAGTGCCGCCCTTCATCGACCGCACCACCGAGCCCTACACTGCATCGACACCAGACCCCGTGACTGACTTCAATCCTAATATTACATGTGAGTGGACACTATTGCCAACAATCTGAAGAATACAGAACTAGGACCTTACCGTAAGCTCTTATTGCCTCCGATTGTTTGACCCATATTATGAGACAGGTGTATATGATGTGTATAAATGTGTCACTATCGTAAAGCTGAACTATCATTCAATAAGAGCTCATTGTTGAGCCCCTGGGCCTGTACACAAAGTAATATTATCCTTAAACTTCGCTAACGATACAAATTGTAAGTTAATGACATACACGTGACTGATTTATATAATCTAATATATAAAATTCTCGTGTCACAGTTTTCGTTGCCATACTCCTCCGAAACGGCTGGACCGATTTGTATGAAATTTTGTGTGCAGATTGGGTAGGTCTGAGAATCGGCCAACATCTATTTTTCATCCCCCTAAATGCTAGGGGTATTCCACCCCAAAAAATAGCAATACAACGTTTGCCGGGCACAGCTAGTTTCTCTATACATTTTGTATCGTTTGATTTGTCTTGGCCTATTACGACCGCACCATAAGCTCTAAATATTGCCATGATTACTTGTGAAGGCATCCGTACTTACCAATGATAAGTGGATGAGATAATAAATACATTTGGATTTGTCATCACTGTCTGCAGATACCCTGGACGGATGCTGGTTCATGTTCCCCCCCAACTACGGGTCAATCGCCGGGGTCAGCTACCTCGACCCGCTCACCGTCAACGAGTACCGCTTCAGTTGCCAGGGCTCCGGGAATAAGGTTACCTTCACCTATAAATGTCTTTATTTAGCAGTTAGGATAAAGGAAAATGTTGTAGGTACCACCGTCACAGATTTTGACGGCTGCCTTTACAGTTTTCGGGTTCGTATGGCACGATCAGTTCTCTAGTATTGTTGAGCGCTCAAAACTCGTGACGGAACCTGTACGACCCGAATAATATCCTTCCCAAATCCCATAAGATTTTTTAAAATTTGTCAATGTGCCAATTATTTTTTCACAATATTTTCCTTCACCGTAAAGCTAGTAATCAAATATATAAAACTAGCTGGCGACCGCAACTTTGACTGCGTGTCATTAAGATATAACCAAAACCCCATTTAGCGACGCAAGTTCGAAAAACCCTTAGTGTATAGAGTGTATACTTGGAAAAGTTCACCAGGTACAAACACTCGAAATGTCATGTCTCTCAAGATATGCGCCTTTAACTATGCGTTGATATAAGTCAGTCAGTCGGGACCTTGAATTTGAATCTACAGTTGAGTTTTTTGTCTCCTCAGGGTCTGTACTGGTACCCGCAATGGATGGGCGCTCCGCCTCACCATCCGTACGCGCAAGCGGCAGACAACCCCGCCGACTTGACGAACTCACCCAACGGGCCCTACTACCCACACCAACAGCTCACCAATGCACACATGCAGATTCCAAATACCAAGTCTTAGTCAATACAATTACTATTATTATTGTAATGACTTTTATTCCAACCTAATTAAGATTCAAAATACCCATAAAGTCAGTTTAGACCCAAACGGAAAATATTTTTTTTCTATTTTCTAGTTTTTGTTTGTGATCAGCTGAAACATCGTTGAAAAATTCAACTGTATTACTATCACGGTTCATGAGATGCAGCTTGGTAACTGACGCATAGTGAAGTCTTGTCTAAACTCTAAAGGGCTCGCCATCTTGGATGATCCGCCATTTTGGAATAAGAATAACGTCACATAGCTAAGTATGCATCATTCGAAATAAGCTTGCATACCAAATTTCTGCTCAATCGGTTGAAGATTTTACATTCACAACTGATTTAAAATTCAGTTGCAAGATTCCACTCGGACAAACATACAAACACTGCAAATTAAACAAAAGCTTGTAATATTTAATCAAGTGTCTTGCATGTATGTCTTACACTGTAATTTGTATTGCGGTAATAACATACATACATATGCTCACGCCTGTATTCCCCGAAGGGGTAGGCAGAGGTGTTGTAATAACAGCACCCACTTTTCACCGAAGATGATTAAGTGCCAACGTGACAGATAGTGAGTCTATCGCCGTCTCAGACACTATACATACGTCATTGAATTACTTCTCAGACATATGCAGGTTCCCTCACAATGTTTTCCTTCACCGTAAAGCACGTGGTGTGAAAACACTGTACATAAGTTTTTTTAGAAATACTCATTGGTACAGGCCCCGCCGGGATTCTAACTTGCGTCGATTGCGTAGCAGGCGACTGCTCAAACCTCAAGGCCACCACGGCTCTAAATTGCGGTAATAAGTCGTTGAAAAAAACTAAAGAAATACAATTTTTAATAACTTTTATTCATATTCGTAATAATCATAATTTACACAAACATAACGAAACCTTGTGTCAACTCACAGTGAGTTTAGCGACAATTCATTATTTCAACCTAAATCATAAAATATGAGAGCCTAAACAATATATTAAATTGCACTAAAATTACGTGTTGCCAGAACATTTAATTAATATTGTCTGTATATTCAGTATTTTATAAATCATAATGTTACTTTTAATTTCTATATATAGGTACTTATGGTATAGTATTGAAAAATCCTTATGTATATACCATTATCACACATCGTTATGTATTGTACATTGGATTTATATAATTGTCAACGCATTAATCAGGAACGCACAAGCGGAGGTATTGGAAGATTTCATAAACAACGCTTTCAACTACAAATATTTGAATAAACATTCTCTTTCAAATGAAAACCTTTGACATTATTGTAGGAATTATTAAAAAAGTATCACACAAATCAGAGGGCCAGAGAGTCATCGCGTCGACGTAAACGCAGATTTGTATAGGATCGAAACAGCGCCGTCTGTCGCCCTAAAGATGACACTATTGTGAGCCCATACAATTCTGCGTGTACGTCGACGCGATGACTTGTGACGGGGATTTTAAGAAAACTTGCACGTACGTGACAAATAAGGACAACATTCGACTTACCGAGATAGCAATTATGCGATTGGTTGTATGTTGCATGGTCGAAAGTTTACCGTTTAATAAGTTTAGTTTTAAATTCGATGCGTGTATAAGTCGATGCACTATATATATATAGTGTCACTGTTCCTCAGTCGAAAAAGAAAGATAAGAATTGATGGTAAGACTGTTAAGGTGCAACCTGATGTAAGCCGTTCGACGCTCGTTTCCAGCGACAAGTGTGGTCAAGTGATATGTGATAGGGCTGCATGATGTAGTTCCTTTTTGAGTCACGGGATATTTAAAATGGGGTCACGTGACCACATTTGTCGCTGGAAACGAGCGTCAGGCGGCTGCATGTGGTCGCACCTTTAATAGATAAATTCTAAGCCTGTATGGTGCCGGCTTAAAGTAAATCATAAATGCAATAGGAAAGTATAGGGGGAATATACATGTTTATAAAACTAAAACAAATGTGTGCTCTTAGCCTAATGGGACTATGCAGAGTGTCTGTGTCCATACACGTAAATAAACCGTCTAAAGTAATACTGAGAAGCCGTGGTGGCTTTGGGGTTAGAGCAGTCGCCTGCTACTCAAGCGACGTAAGTTAGAATCCCAGCGGGGCCTGTACCAATGAATTTTTCTAAAAACTTATGTGCAGTTATTTCACACCAAGTGCTTTACGGTGAAGGAAAACATCGTGAGGAAACCTGCATATGTTTGAGAAGTAATTCAATGACGTATGTATAGTGCCTGAGACGGCGATGGACTCGCCCTCTGTCACGTTGGCACATAATCATATTCGGTGAAATGTGGGTGTTGTTACAACACCTCTGATTACCCTTTCGGGAACCCTTCAGGGATGGCGTGAGCATATTTTTTTTAAGTGTTACATTTAGATTACTAATTACAGACGACTATTATTTACGACGCGTCTGTGTATCCAACAGCTAGCGAATTTTTGAAGAAGATGCGAAGTTAGCACTAAACGTGTTTACGATTTTACGTACGTGAAGATTAATTGAGTTTATACTCGGATGTGTGGCTTTAACATTTTTATATATATGCTCAGGCCACCACGGAAGGGTCCCCGAAGGGGTAAGCAGAGCTTTTCACCGAAGATGATAAAGTGCCAACGTGACAGACGGTGAGCCTATCGCCGTCTGTTTACGATGTTTTTCTTCACCGCAGAGCTAATAGTGTGAAGTCACTGCACTTAAGTTTGTTTTTAAAAACACATCGGTACAGGCCGCTGGGATTAGAACTTGCGTCGTTTGTGAAGTGACTGCTCACACCCCACGGCCACGACAGCTCCTTAATAATAATTATATTACTGGCATAATAAGGCTCTATTAGAATGTAGTTTTTTCGTCTATTGGATACATACACTCTGTATATTAGCTTCTTAAAAAATACTCAAATATTTTACATACACGGTCGGTTCACGCTATACATTTTAAAGCAGAATCCTTGTATATACGACAGTGTCATTATAGACTTTAAAGTCTTCGAAATAAAGACTATAATAGCACACTGGACAAGATTAACAATCATGGTAATATATTTGTGGAAGGCTTTACATTTTTGAGAATATTCAATAACTGAAAGTTTATTATAAATCATTGTATCATTTCATCTACACTACTATAAAGAGGAAATATTTGTATTTCTGTGTGTACGTTTCTAATGAATAAACTCAAAAACTACTGTGCCGATTTCAAAAATTCTTTCACAATTGGAAAGCTACATCATCAGCGAGTAACATAGGCTTTAATTTCATCCCCGTACTCCCACGGGAACGGGAACTACGCGGGTGAAACCGCGTGATGTCCGCTAGTTTAATATATTTTTGACCTCTTTGTTAAGAAAGTATGACATAAGGAGAAAAACGATAAAATATAGAGAGAAAAAAATGGTTAAAATATTTGCTGTCTTGTTTCAACTTATAGGAAAGTCACGTGTAGGAAAGAGACAAACCAAATCGCAACTGATTTAGAATACGTAAGAGGGTAGATTCATAAAATACTCTCAAAAACGCCAAAGCCAAAATTGGCGCATGTTACTATGAGCTCTTATTGCCTTGATAGTAAGGACGTATACATATCGCACCCTCAAAACGATAGGGGCTCTACTCCAAATTTTAAGTCACACAAATATTTGTAATATTTTAGTTATTATATTTGACACTTGAGTATTTGAACTGTGTCCATGGGCTTATATTCATGAGATATAAATACTGTAACCAAAAACATTTTATAATTTTTTTTTTAAAAGAGTAATTGTTGAGTTTCTTGCCGGGTTCTTCTCAACAAAAGCTACCTTCCGAACCCGGTGGCAACATTTATAATCATGTATAATGTATTTTGTGTCCTTCTGACGATTTGAAAGTACTTTGTAAGGAGTCTAATCAAATAAAGATATTTTGAATTTGAATTTAAGAAATTTATAAATTATTAAGACCATAGACAGATCTAAAAATGTATGTCATAAAAACATTATTCTTTGTATTTATTGAAAAAACACAACTTAAGACTTTACTATAAAAATATTTAAAAAAACCCTCATAATTTGTGAAATAATTACTGTCAAAGTTATAAATCCATATGCCGAAATATAATTGCGATTTCAAAAAACATTTGATTTTTGATTTGACCTCCTATCGTTCTGATGGTGCGATATAGGGTCTTACTTTTAAGGCGAACATTTTTGCCACAGAGCATCGGTCGATGGTACCTGCATATACATTTACAATATAAATAAAAAGTGACTTAACATTTTTTTTTCGGTTATTTTAGGGTCATGTTAGTGTTTAGAATATCATATTACAATAAAAATAGATTTTGGTAACAGTTAACAACTATACTTCATCAGTAAAAATTATAGTAAGTATAACGACGAAAAAGTAAAGGGTTTTTTTAATAAATTTATGGTTCGCGGAAACTTAATGTTTTTTTTATTAATAGCCTCTAACTTACTTCATAAGCTATCAGCCAGTGAAAGTCTCGTTCAAATCTGTTCAGCCGTTTCGAAGATTATTCGGATCAAACAGATAGACGGACGGACAGACAGAGAAAATTTTAAAAAATTGGTTTTTCTTTGACTGTCTCGTGTAATACTTTTACATTTAGTGAAACGGTGTAATTTTGGAATACAAACAGACACTTGAATTTTATTTATCTGTATAGATATATAGATTAATATGCACCGCCAGCATCAGCTCTGTGTCAAATATGCGCCTGAACCTCGACCCTGTATTACATGCATACATCTGTCACTAGTGTCACTGTCATACAGCTGAACTATCATTGCAATAAGTGCCATGGTGTAGGGTTCAACATTCAACAGATAATATCTAATCTACAAATATATGGCCGGATTATTTCTGCACAACATCGTCTATTTCAAACTCTTTCTCCCAACTCTCGTCTGAGTTCGCGCTCGCGTCATCCTTCACTTCCTTATCGCCAAAGTAATCTTCAACCAAATTATTGCCACAAACGTCAGATTTCCCCGCCTTTTTGGGCGATCGGCCATTTTTTTTCTTGTCTACGGTCTTGTTGTTCAATTTATCTCTGGTTTGTGCGTTCCTTGTCTTTTTCTTGTCTGTGTTTGTTGTTTTATTATCTGTATTATTGTTGGCTATGTCACGCGATGACGTTTGCTTGCTTAGTTTTTTAGATGCTATCTCCTTTTCGTATTCTTCTAGAAGTAGTATTTGCTGTTCTTCCGTTAGTTCTACGTCGTTTGCGAAGTCTTCTGTGGAACGCACGAAAGATCTTTTTCGGATATTGTAAAGAGGGTAGTGTAAAGTGATATGTATTGTAATATGCTAAGGTTTACTTTTGATTGTACTTACCTTCGTCCCAGGTTACATTTTCAACCACGTCAGCGACTTCATAATGTTTTATCTCTTCTTCAACGGGGGCTACCGTTTCCTTCTTGGGGCTTCTGTAAGAACATAATAAAACGGTTAGAATCTTTAAATAGTATACATAGAAGTTGACATTTGAGACAGAGCCGTGCTGGCCTCGGGGTTTGAGCAGTCGCCTGCTACGCAAGCGACGCAAATTCGAATCCCAGTGGGGCCTGTACCAATGAGTTTTTCTAAAAAACTTAAGTACAGTGATTTCACACCACGTGGTGAAGGAAAACATCGTGAGGAAACCTGCATATTTCTGAGAAGTAATTCAAAGACGTATGCATAGTGCCTGAGACGGCCACATAGGGTTGAATCAAGTGCCGGCCTCCCAATAATGTATGGGGCAGGGGGGATTTTCCTAGTAAAAGGGGTTACGAAGGTCAGATGGCAGTCTGTTCGTATAAAAATGAGGTGATCAGCTACATCGGGTTGAATCAAGTGCGGGCCCCCTAGTAATGTATGGGGCAGGGGGATGATGGTTAAATAATCTAATATATAAAATTCTCGTGTCACAGTTTAGCCATACTCCTCCGAAACGGCTAGACCGATTTGTATGAAATTTTGTGTGCAGATCGGGTAGGTCTGAGAATCGACCAACATCTATTTTTCATCCCCCTAAATGTTAGGGGTAGTCCACCCCAAAAAGTAATGTCAATACAACGTTTGCCGGGCACAGCTAGTATAGTGTACTAACGTTGTAGTGTCAGTTTGTTCTGCAGTGTTAGTGTGTGCGAGGTGAGCCATCACAGGGTCGGCCGACGGAGCGTCCAGCGGCTGGCGACGACTGGCCGCCGCCAGCTGGTCTTGGAGCAGCGCCACGCGGAACATATACCTGGAATTATTATACATTCTTGCAAGTGACACAGGTTCGGATCCCAACGGGGCTTGTACATAAGAGTTAAAAAATTATGTGCAGTGATTTCACACCACGTGTTTTACGGTGATAGAAAACATCGTGAGTAAAACTGCTAATGTCTGTGAAGTAATTCAAAGACGTATGTATAGCGCCTGAGATGGACAGACACACCATCTATCACGTTGGCGCTTAATCATCTTCGGTGAAAAATGGGTGTTGTTATTACATCACCCCTGCCTACCCCATATATATTTGATATGGATATATTATGCAGGTTTCCGTTCATCGTTAAGCACGTGGTGTGAAATCACTGCACATAAGTGTTTAGAAAAACTCATTGGCACAAGCCCCGCTGGTATTCGAACTTGCATCACTTGCGTAGCAGACCCCGCAGGCACTACGGCTCTAGTTCTCGACGGCTTAAATAAACTATATAAATTATTTTAATTTTCAATAACAGTTAAGATAAGATGCCGTGGTGGCCTTGGGTCAGAGCAGTCGCCTGCTACGCAAGCGACGCAAGTTCGAATTCCAGCGGGGCCCGTACCAATGAGTTTTTCTAAAAAAAACTTATGTGCAGTTATTTCACACCATGTGCTTTACGGTGAAGGAAAACATCGTGAGGAAGCCTGCTTATGTCTGAGAAGTAATTCAAAGACGTATGTATAGTGCCTGAGACGGCGATAGACTCACCCTCTGTCACGTTGGCACTTGATCATATTCGGTGAAATGTGGGTGTTGTTACAACACCTCTGCTTACCCCTTCGGGGACCCTTCTGGGATGGCGTGAGTATATTTATTTTAATTTTATTTAAGAATTAAGACTGACCTCTCCCAAAACTCATCATGAGTGACTGCATCAGGCACTAGTCTGTTATACTGTGCTCGCAGCAAAGGGCTGGCTGCGAGCCTCTTGGCCACACTTCCCTCGCGGACCACACTGCCTCCATCCTCGCCTTCGACAACACTAGCTCGCCACGCCGAGAACTCTGCGCTATCAGCCGGTACCAGGAACGTTGCGTCCACACGCTGCAGACCTTCCAGCTCTTTCTGTTAGGGAAATATTATTATTTAGTCATATATAGTCGGCACTTAATTTAATACAATTCAATTGGCTTGACCCAATGTGGCTGATCTCGTGATTTTTTCACAAGGGAACTGCCACATGAACCTATTACGAGGAAAATCCGTGATCTGTTTTGTCCGTTCCGTGATATTCGTTCGTTTGCGAAGTTTAGCTTTCGTAGAAAGAGAATAGACCCTCTGTAACGGACGGATTATGGATTTTCCTCGTAATTTCCTTGAAGATATAAGGTATATGAGCGCTCATAACTCGTGACGGCACCTATACCCGTTAATACGTCTGCATAATGTTTGACACCTGAGTAGTTAGTATAATAAAGCATCTTCCGACAATGTTCTTTAAAAAGTTCAGCCCTTTTACCAAATACCTTGTATGTAGACAACATGGTAGTGTCTCCAGAGGACAGGATCACTTCGGTGTCGTCTTCATCGTCCGGTTCGGGGTTCAACACTGTGCTCACTTGACCTGCGAATATAGCACTTATTTATAATAGAATAGAGTTGAAATTCACAATACCAGCGATGTCTACCAATAGTGATGTAACATCCCTTTGGGGGCCTATTATAGCGGAACACGAGGTCCTAGGTTTGATCCCCGGGTGAGTGATATTGGGCTTCTCCTTAATTTCCCAGAAGTAGCCCGGAGTCTCTGTTAGTGCCCGGTTAATAGGGACTATTACCTGGGACTTATCATGTATCAGAGTGTCTGGTGTTTTGCGAGGATCAGTATGCGAGGATGTCCTCTATTTCATAACGTTTTAAAGTCTGCATTCTATAATTTTTGTTTAGTATTTTAGTTGTTTTGTATATTTATATGTTTCATACATACATACATATGCTCACGCCTGTATTCGCCGAAGGGGTAGGCAGAGGTGTTGTAATAACAGCACCCACTTTTCACCGAATTTGAGTAAGGGCCAACGTGACAGATGGTGAGTCTATCGCCGTCTCAGGCACTATACATACGTCTTTGAATTACTTCTCAGAAATATGCAGGTTTCCTCACGATGTTTTCCTTCACCGTAAAGCACGTGGTGTGAAATCACTGTACATGAGTTTTTTAGAAAAACTCATTGGTACAGGCTCCGCTTTGCTCTGATAAATCGCACCGGCGTCTCCCCACACTTTGCCCGCCCTCACGATGTTTTCCGTCACCATAAAGCACGTGGTGTGAAATCACTGTACATAAGTTTTTTGGAATAACGCGAAATTTTAGTGTAATATAAGTACAATTCTGCCTACCCCTTTGAAGAACATAGGCATGAGCATGTGCATATATGTGTAGTAATTAAATACGCAACAATAATTGAGTCTGCTTTATTCGGGGTATTCACTTAGCTATTTTATTTACAACCAGAAACGTAAAAATATTTTCTCTCAAGTCATTCTGGCATCTTGTGTCAAATCACTTATTAACAATATTTGAACTAAATATAAATAAAAAGCATTATAGCAAGAGGTTCACTACCGCTACATATGTAATACTAGCTTTTGCCCTCGACTCCACCCGCGTGTAGTAGTTACTTTGTGCCAAAGCTAAATATAACCCGCGATTGGTTAGCGTGATGAAATATATTATAGCATATAGTCTTCCTCAATAAATGGGCTATCCAGCACTGAAATTTTTATTAAATAGGACCAATTGTTCCTGAGATTAGCGTGCAAACAAGCAAACAAACTCTCCAATCCTTACCAATGAAAGTACTGAAACTTTTCTTCATAACGTTAGCTGGTGACTCTGGTACATCCAACTGAAAACAGAAAGAGTGTTCCCTTTAAACCTTTCCACACGTGTATGTTAATCTTGACTTATATCAAAGCATATGGTTTGCTATGGATAGCGAGTGATCAAGCTCATCCACAGCGAGGGGAATCTCCACCAAGTGTCTTGCCTGGGGAACACCAGCTCCAATTTCTAAATACACATGCTCACGCCTGTATTCCCCGAAGGGGTAGGCAGAGGTGTTGTAATCACAACACCCACTTTTTAGTTGTGTTATTAAGTGCCAACGTGACAGATTGTGAGTCCATCGCCGTCTCAGACACTTTACATACTTCATTGAATTACCTCTCAGAAATATGCAGGTTTCCTCACGATGTTTTCCTTCACCGTAAAGCACGTGGTGTGAAATCACTGTACATGAGTTTTTTAGAAAAACTCATTGGTACAGGCTCCGCTTTGCTCTGATAAATCGCACCGGCGTCTCCCCACACTTTGCCCGCCCTCAAGACCTCGCTGTGTAAGGCAGGGCGAGTCACATCGCGCTGCCACCTTCTCGGGCCAAGGCTCGGTGTTCAAGGGTCCCATCCCGACCACCGCCAGCAGGCCCTCCGGCCCCCTAGTCGCCTCTTACGACTGGCAGGGGATACCATAGCCATATTCTTTGACCCTGGCTATTAGGTGGAAATGTATATAACCTGAAGGTACACCATGTAGGCAACTCACGGGATCACAAACAGGTCAGTATGGGACAAAAGAACATCTTCATAAGATGAACTTATCTAATGATGTGGTGTGTAGGTACTGTCAATCAGAAGCCGAAACCATGAGTCACCTATGCAATTGCGACGCACTGGTCAGATGGCTAATGGAACTACTGGGTGAGGCGTAGCTGAAATCAGAGGACAACAAGCTCTTCCCCATGGGCAAGATCTGCCAGCTTGTTTAGTGAGTATTTGAGGAGACAGGTACGTAGAGCAAAAGGGCGACACAATAGATCCCAACGGTCGAGGTGCTTCCGGACAACCGGACGCAATAATGCCACAAACAACATAAGATACAACCTATGCGAGTTTTCTTACTACCGCCGGACGTACTCTGAGTACGTGGGAAGATTCGCAAGTATAGAGAGATTAATGAGTTAGTGCTTACCTTCAATGTTTTTCCAATTACATTGGACGTGGTGTTGAGCACGTGGCTGGCCTCGCTCTTCACCGCGCTGCCGATCTCGTCCAGGTCTTTCTTCACCATCGTGTACACCTCCGCCGACTGCAAATACCATAACCAAAATATTATACAATCCATAATCCATTTTTATATTTTTAAATGAGAAAGATAACCTGTCAATTAACAGATGAGTAGAGCACAGATACTGAATATTTATCTGTACTGACAAATAATTTCAAATTAATATCTTTTCATTAAATGCACATGAATATATACTATTTGTATGTATGTAAGTAAGTACCATATTATGGTAAATTTATTTAAAATAAAATTCTGTCTGTGTCAATTTTAGCGGTAACGTTACAAGGAGTCAAATATTAGGTAACTTATATAAACAAAATATTGTAACCATCTTAAAAAAATATTCTACAGGGTAGAAACCGCGGGAAGAGTTAATAATAAATAAAACTGATGGAAAAAACGTTAAGCAAATCATCAATATGTCCAAAATTGTGAAATTAAATAAATTAAATAGAAGCCAATTCGATGCGGTTCCTTATCATTGCAATATAACACTATCTCCCGATTGCGGTAGCATATTTATCTCACTCGTTCGTTACAATATAGCTAATAAATATGTCCTAAAATAAAGTGGATCAGTCTGTGTTAAAAAAGGTTGATTGTCAGATACAGGTGGCGTCACGAGTTACGAGCGATGATCTTAAATGCGCAGTAGTAATTTTATGAGTATGAGATATCTATATATGTGAGAATGTACTGTTAACCCCACAATTTCGTGCAGCGCTCATAGCTCGTGACGGAATACGTACACAGCAATAGTTTCTAAATTATTAAAATGTTTAAACATTTCGAACGTGAGGTGGCATTCGAACCCACGACCGTGCAGTTGCTCTGCCGACTGAGGTACTCGTGATCTCACCTAATGTATGGAATTTCTCCTTCCCTTGTTTGTTTTATGGAGCCGCCATACACCACTTAGGATTATATCCTCCTTATTATAAAACTAGCATCTGCCGTGAAATCCTTTAACATAGTGTGATGATATTTAGCCTAGAGCCTTCCTCGATGAATGGGCTATCTAAACACTGAATTCTAAACAAATTGGACCAGTAGTTTCTGAGCTAAAGCGAACAAACTATTCACCTTTATGTATTAATATAGATATGGTTTACGAAGACTAGACTAACCTCGGATTACAGCTATGTCCATCCCTATTAAAATTCGTGTGACTGAAAGAGATGGGTCTACTTTTAAACCACCATCTTAGTATGCTTTGTAATAAGGGGATACATGTTTAAAGACCAATAATATATATATATATATATATATATATATACTAGCTGAGCCCCGCGGTTTTACCCGAGTACAGCTCATTTCATAGGCTATGAAATGAACTCTACGCTGCGCTAAGTTACTCTTTGTAATACTAACTATCTACTAGTGAAAATCTCGTTAAAATTGGTCCAGCCGCTTCGGAGATTAGCCAGAAAAAACAGTCAGATAGACAAACGGATAGTCAGACAGACAGAGAAAAAAAATTCATAATACTTTTTTATTTATCAGTATCATATACATATACTTACCAACTATACGTACCAAAATGTTTGGAATTACTGTAGTTTTTGAATTAAAAACAGACACTTTAATTTTATTTATCTGTATAGATGTATAGATACATAAAGGAAGTCTATAGATAAAAATCGTGTTGTTGACAAAGTGTGAAATGTGATATTTTGTTATTATCTATTATATCAATTGAAAGTTGAACGAGATAAATTACATCAAGTAATTATAAATAACATTTATCTTGTACATTACATTTATTTATATAAACTACATAATTTACATATTTGTAATTATTATGGTTCTGTGCTCCTAGTATATAGGTTTTTAATGTTTTCACGTTGACGATATCGCCTACGTAATTTCCTGATTTTGTATGTGAACGTTAAACAGCGCCCCAAGCGGCGAGTGTAGGTAGTTTTACGTCTCCATACAAAAAAAGCGCATATCGCAACGTCAAGCGACGTGTAAAGACCTATACTTGGACACCATACTCTAAGAGTAAAACTTATCTGTCCGTCCTACTGTCGCCAAGCTTTATTCTAAGCACTCATGTTTAGCAGATTAGTGGTACATAGAATTGTTTCTCATGCCATGGTGGCCTTGAGGTTTGAGCAGTCGCCTGCTACGCAAGCGACGCAAGTTCGAATCCTAGCGGGGCGTGTACCAATGAGTTTTTTTAATAAACTCATGTACAGTGATTTCACACCACATGCTTCACGGTGAAGGAAAATATCGTGAGGAAACCTGCATATTCCTGAGAAGTAATGTCACGTTGGCACTTAATCATCTTCGGTGAAAAATGTGTGTTGTGATAACAACACCTCTGCCTACCCCTTCGGGGAATAGAGGCGTGAGCATGTGTATGTATCTATGTTGTTTCTCATAATTATAGATAACTAACTTGTTCCCGCAGCTTACCCTGCGTGGTAGTAAGTTTACATATTAAAACTATTATCAACCCCCATTTAACTTTTAGGAAGGTGTGGAATTCCAAGAACACAACCTCCAAATTTCATGTCTCAACGAACAATGGCTTAAGCTGAGCACTTATACATAAATCAGTCAGTGGAAATGAAAAAAATGGATGGTACTTGCTAAGAAATAACAATATCTTTTTCTGCTTTCCTGTCCGTCTATTTGTTCCGGATTTTAAAGGGAATTTCACTGACAGATAGCAAATGTTACAAGGAGATGTAACTCCTTTTTACTAAAGCCAAACTTTTATTTGAAAAAGAAATCATTATGGTTCAGTGGGCCACTCATGAAATTAAGTCTATGCGGGTAAAACCACGGAGCACAGCTAGTATGATGAAAAAGTATAGATAATGGTGATTTTGACATGACAGATGTTGAGTCCATTGCTATCTCAGGCACTTTAGGCATATCTACGAATTTTTACTCACCAACCACATGCAAGTTTCATGACAATGTTTTCCTTCACAGTTCACCTAGTGGTCAATCACTGCACATAAGTTTTTAGACAATCTCATTAGTACAGACCACAGGAATCTTATCTTGGGTATATATTATGATGTATGGTTGTAATGTTCACCTTGGACTTAGCTGATGTGATCCATGAATCCCACCAGTTGCCAGACTGCTCGCTCCTGGGTGTGCCACCTTCACTGAGGCTTGGTTCTGCAGGTCTGAAAGGTTACATTGAATATTGTTTACATTAAAATTTATATTATATGTATATCTAGGTTTAATTTACCAAGACGCAGTTTGTAAGAAAAACCTGCCCGGTGTCCGGATTCCATACCATCTAAAATAATGGCAAAATAGTCACATTTGTTGTATGGGAGTTTTATCTTGTTTCTTAGTATTTGTTGTTATAGTGGGAAAATAAATAAATCATCTGCAAATATTTCAACTGTCTAACTATCAACATAAAGATGCAAGGCCAGACAGTAGCTACCTTTTTCAATGTTAAGACCATTTTTTACCCTTTGGGAATGGAACCCAAAAAATAAAGGAAATAAATATGATCACACCCTCCAAATTGATTAAGCAGAGGTATTATAACACCCGCATTTCACAGATCCAGTGTATGTAGTAAAGTGGTGTAAAATCACTGTTGTTAAGTTTTTGGAAAGTCATTGGTACAGCCCATTGGGATTTGAACTTACATTCCTTGCATAGTGCAGAACTACTAAAGCCATGCAGCAAATAAGGCTCTTATTAGAAACGTTATGTTTCCTTAAAACCTTTTATAATCAATACAATACTGCTTGCTAAGAATTATGTAAATTATTTTATTCAGTTAAGAATGCGAGTAGATGTGATTTTTTCCATCTTTGAACAAGAATATAAGTATTTGCTCACACCATCCTAGAAGGATCCCCGAAGGGTTATGTTTCAACAACAACACCCAGATTTCACTGATATGATTAAGTGCCAACATGACGACAGTCTTTGAATTATTTCTCAAACATATGCAGGTTACCTCACAATGTTTTCGTTCATCGTAAAGCATGTGTTGTGAAATCACTGCATATAAGTATTTGTAAAACACATTGGTACAGGTCTTACTGGGATTCGAACTTGCATTGTTTGCCTACCATGTGACTGCTCAAACCCTAGGCCACCATGGCTCTTAACAAGAATAGTATTTTAACTCGAACAAGAATAAAATGAGTCTGAATATTGTAATAGGTGTTTAGATTTCAAGGATCCATTATCAATGACCTTAGCATTTGGAATATTGCATGTGAAACACTATTTGAAACTTTAAACAGGTTAATATTCTTGCTCTTCAATTATTTCCTGTGTTATTGTGACGTTGTTGACTACATTATGGCGAAATTATAAGCGGTCTAATCTGGGACAATCTAGGACAAAGGTACTTAGATATTCTAGGCTGAATTGGCCATGTTAAGCTCCAGAAATTGTCAGAGCACAATACACTATGTACTTGACATTCACCGTTACGGTAAATTTATACTCACAAACAAAATATTCACAAATGCGGAACTAATTTGTAAGCCTAAACGAAACGACCCAGTATTCGATAATATTTCGACAAAAAACGCAGTGAATTATTTTAATTCTAACTTTAGAATAAGCGTACATAAATAATTCCTGTTTATAAAT
Source organism: Watsonalla binaria (assembly GCA_929442735.1). NCBI lineage: Eukaryota > Metazoa > Arthropoda > Insecta > Lepidoptera > Drepanidae > Watsonalla > Watsonalla binaria. Next base: position 3,380,568 of record OV838941.1, read on the forward strand.
TAGGCTGAGAAAACTATCATTGCAACCTGTAATTCCACTTTTGTGATAAGCATAAGGAATGTTGACTTACAGTCCCATGAAAATAAAACAATAAGAAATTAGTCCAACAGTACTTACTTTTCAGCCATCGCGGTGTTTCACTAATAAATACCGAAATAAAGGGAGCACATGGATTTATGTACATAAATTTGTTACGTGAATTTGTTGTTGTTTTTACACAAAATTTAGAATTATTTTTGACATAGTTTCGTTTGCGTTGACATAAGGTGAGGTTAACGTTCCGTTACAACGCCCGTCAGCCCTTTGTTTCCACGGTAAATTCCTTGCAACATAAGAAACAAAAACGATTTTTTTAATCTTAAGAAAATATATTCTCTTGAAATGTTAATAACTATCGTTTATAGTATGTTAATGTTTAAGAACAAACATTAAAGTTACTTCTTGAAAACGGAACGCGTCATTGAAATCCGTTTTCTCTGTCACACGGCGGTATTTTTAAATAGTTTTAAACATATTTTTTTTATTATAAAAAAAAGTGTACATAGTTATGTAAAAAGCAGCACATAATTCTGTGGCTACAATAATGTTTAATAATGCTTTAGTTATCTTTACTGTCATCACTAAATACTAATAATTAAATTATGTATGCACTGACCATTTTATTCTTGTACCTACGTAAGAAAATCTTTGAAAATAAAATAAAAACATGCACTACACAAAAGGAAAGCAAGGCATGTAATTATAACTAATTATAATAAGTCTCCGATGCAAAATATTAATTTGCGTCGGGCGATGTGGTATCGGTTCATCTCTCAACTGGGATTATTCAATAAGGCTTTGAAGGGAAATTTTATAAATAAATTCGAGCCGATGCACGATGTCATGATGTTACTGCTACGTAGACTACATAAATGAGTGGGTATACCTTCCCAAATATTATAAGGTTGAACTAAAATGTTGCGCGACTTACCTTATGACTTTAGGACTGTTCTGTTTACAAGTTAAGCATAGAAAAGGCATTGTATGAATCTAAATATTTTCCGGGTTAAAGATAGACTATATTATTCTCTCCCAATCTATACAGATAAATACAATTTAAGTGTCTGTTTGTAATTCCAAAATAAATGGCTGGACCGATTTTAACGGGACTTTCACAGGCAGATACTAATTTTACAAGGAGTAACTTAGGCTTCTTTAAAAAAACCATTGGGGTTGCGCGGGCCAACCATTAAATTAAGTCTACGCGGGTGAAGCCGCGGGGCATAGCTAATCTATTATATATAGACGCGTCGTTCAGAAATTTAAATCAATATAAAGAATAGTTTTTGTTTTTTTTTCTTTTGTTTTTGACATTTGACATTGAGCCCAACAATTTGCTTTTTATTGATTCTGTGGCGGTACGAAGTTTGCCGGGTAAGCTAGGTTTTGATAATTATGTAAAATCTATAAATTGATTGACGAAAAGTCTAGCGTTAAATGTCTGTTATCTCCTATTTTTTAAACGTTTTCGAGAGCAATTTGAATAAGTATGTACCTATTGATGAAATAAATATGGTAGGTATGCATTTACGAACTATGAGTGCGTACCTTGAATGCGCAGTCATTTTATGAGCCTGTCTCTGTCTATATGTATGGTGCGAGACGAATAAAAACATGCACAATATCTCCACTGCTTTTACTGCGTGCTCATATTTCGCGACGGCATCTATCCAAGCACTTTTCTGCCTATAACCCAATAGGTCGGCCACGAAATTATTATAAAACAGTATAGTTACGTGCAAGTTGCAATGTATCCCTAGCAAAATATAAAATAAGACGATATTTACGCTGGCAAACTGGGATCCGGCCACTCCCATTGTTGGTTTTCGATCAAAGATTCGGCTCGGCTTTCTTCATATTAATAAGTGCTTGCGAACGCTCGGTGCAATACAGGCTGTCTAATTAAATAATATTCTTAATCAAGAGTAGAATCAATTAGAGGGTTTCTATGCATTTTTTTCTACCGTTGTATATTAATAAAGTATATAATATATTGTATCAAATTTCAAAGTCAACGAGTTTTAGTAATTTTTTTCTACTGTAGATGAATAAAGAATATAAGTTTTTTGTCCAGAAAAGGTTACCCACCTTCTGGGGGAATTTATTTCTGCTATTTGATACGGACTACGTTGATTTTTATTGTAATTAAAATGAATGAGTATTTATATTAAGTATGGTACATTATTGGGTATGGTATTATTAAATTTTCATTATGTATTGTTGAATTGTTTAAGAGTGCTGATGATCTGTTGTATGTATTGGATGAAAGTATAACCTATAAAAAAATTACGAGTGAGCATTTTTTGTAAATCATACCTAATTGTTTATGTACGTGCTCAGTTTTACTGGTAGACTAATCTTCTTCTGTGAAAAAAACATTGGTGGAGGGGAACATTTTTTTTTCTTTGATGGGGGATACTTGATGATGATATGATGACTTCACACAAAAATGTATACTTATTAGAAAATAATTAATGTAAGTTCTCTATCGCCCTGTATAAAAAATCTCAATGGATAATCCTGCGCATAAGCTGCAGTAATAACACAGGAATGATCGACACGGGTTCATCGCTCAATCAGCGCGCGCGCCGCGGGCGGTGACGTCAGCGCTCGTGACGTGCCCCGCCTCGCCGAGAGATGGCGCTCTACGATCCTACCCTCACACCGTGTGTGGGTTTGTGAGGTTAATAAACTTGTCTCACTTACATTTTGGTGAATCATTAATATCATCTATCGAATCTATTCGTACAATAATTGTACTTGTTGTAGGCTAATATATTTTAATAGTCTTAACTTCTAGTGGGCGGTGAGTTCAGAAACAGATTCCGACGAGGGAAAATAATATAGCTAATTTTGAACACGAGTTCAAGGACCTAAGGACCTTTTCTTTTTTGTTGACGAGGGGTAAACCTTCAAAAGGTCCCCGACCGCCCTGGGAGAGGCAGATCGGGGTGTGTGGGATTTTTACCGCACTAAAACCCCCCCGGTGGCCATCCTCAGTGCTCAGGGGGGACTCCGGGTACTCTTATAGAACGCACCGGTGTCCCCCCACACTTTGCCGGGGCACATCCCCGGGGCAGCCGTAAGGCCGCCCCTAGAGACCTCGCTGTGCAAGCGACCACCTTCCCGGGCCCGCGTCGGTGGTCAAAGCTCCCAACCCGACCACCGCCAGCAGGCCCTCCGGCCCCCTTTTAGTCGCCTCTTACGACAGGCAGGGGATACCATAGCCATATTCTTAGACCCTGGCTATTGGGTGGAGGACCTAAGGACCTAGACCAGTGCGACAAAATATGATTTGGATCTGTCTGAACTGACACACGATACTGGATTTCTCCCATATTTTTCCAGCATTTGGGAAATGGTTTTTTAGCTTGTTAAAAACATTACCTATAATAAGTGGGATCTACTGGGACATTAGTACCTAGGTAGTACGTACTACGTTCCTACCTTAGGGGAGTTACAGTGAAGATATTATACCTATGTGCAGGGCTGGATTTAGGGGAGGGCAATAGCGCCTACACAAAGGAGGGGCCCAAACAGTAGAGAATTCGAAAAAAATCGTTCAGATTCCGACTAGTAAACAATTTCATTACATTTATATGTGTTTGTGGAATACTAAAGGACTCTACCTACATGGTTTCACAATAAATTATTTACAGAGAAACTCAACAGAAAAATCGTTCATTTTATTTGCAAAACAATTTGGGGCTAGATGGTCTCCACTTTATTGTTGACCAGAGGCCTCCAGACCTCCAAATTCGTCCCTGCCTATGTGTATCCCCTACACACTGATCAGAAGGAGTAGATCAAAGTAGCGTTAAGTCGATGTGAGTTCGACATAAGCCTTCTGCCTTCACAGGAAAAGAAGAACGTTAATAAATTAAGGTGTCAACACGCATGTTGCATCTGCTGTCATTGCTAATGTATTGCATCCGGGTAATCAGAACCTACATGCTCGATAATAGTTCTCGTGTGTATTACAATATATACAAATTTCCTACTAGAACAGTATTCGCCTGTGTTCTCCAAGCATAACACCCGGTCTGGAAGATCTTCTTCTTCTTGGAGCCTCAGGGACCACACTGAAAACCAGCTTCACCAACATGGACCAGGGGCCAACTACGATCTGAGTATTAAGAACGTCTTAGCTTTGACGTTTCATTTTACGGTACCAAAATGAAACGTCAAAGCTCAGAAGGTCTTAATACGCTCTGCTTAAACCGATGATGGTAAGCCCCAAGGGTTGGGGTCACAGTAGGGGCCTGCATTGGATCTTCAGAGGGGTAAGCATAAACAATAAGTAGGGTTGATAGGTAGGTTCATTATATACCAATGTGGCGCGTAGGTACATACGTTTTGGTATAGGCACAAACGACATGAGTGTATTAAGTCATCACAAATGGTAAGCACTGCTTATCTGCTTATATGGAATGCACGCCCCTGGGTCACCGTTGAGTTTTCGCCCATTGGTGAAGTATACTCTATCACTCGACGTAATAGGCATCTTTTAAGTCACTTATGAACGTCGATAAAAAATTACCACCGGTCAGACACTAACATTTTAAGAAGGCCTATAATATCACTACTGAATTGTTTGAACAGTAGGTCTAATAAGGCCAATTTAGGAGAATCATAATGTGATCCGAATATGATTCATCATTGAAATGTCAAAATGGTCACTTAGGTGCAATTCATATTATGATTTACAAATGATTACAATTTCGCAATTCACCTGTTTCACACTTTCCTGTGAAGGTTCCTTATATAGTCCACAAAATATGAATTGCTTTTTTTGACAAATAGCATCATAAAAAGTTAGTTAAAGACTAACATCTAAAATTATTGTAAATTCTGACGATTTGAAAGTACTTTGTAAAAAGTCTAATCGAATAAAGATACTTTTGACTTTGACTTTGACTTCGAATAATTCGTGAATCATAACATGAATTGCACCTACGTGACCATTTTGTCATTTCGATGATGAATCATATTCGGATCACATTATGATTCTCCCAAAGTGGCCTTTTTAGACCTACACATCAAAGACTTTTGCAGCTTTGCCTGCTTGGTAGTAAGATTTCACATACAAACTTTCAACCCCTATTAACCTCCTTAGGGGTGGAATTTCAGAAAACCTATTGTTAGTGTGTCCTTCCTCCAAATTTCATGTACATAAGCCTGTCAATCAGGACTTTTAATTATATGTATATTATGTAGATATTGCTAAATAGTAACAGTTATTTAAGCGAAATACAGTACTTAAGTATAATATTATTACAATACTAGTTGACCCGGTGAACTTCGTACCACCGTTTCCTTTACTTATTATTAATGTTTTTCACCGTTTAAACCTTCCCTGAACTTTCACAAATATATCAAAATCATAATTACCCAAATCGGTCCAGCCATTCTCAAGTTTTAGTGAGACTAACGAACAGCAATTCATTTTTATATATATAGAAGATTTAAGAGCAGCGATTGTTTTATTGCAATGCGCGATCGTTTTATTGATTGGTCGGAAAAATCGTGCTTACAACAGTATGGTGGATATGGAGTTACATTAATATAGGATAACATTTATTGTTCTGTGGCATATCTCTTTTGTAATTAAATTGTTTTGTAAATTAATTTCACATTTTTTTTAAACTGAACCGATTTTTAAGCGACTTTTGCAGATGACTCATATTGTGATAAATTTACACAAATTTCATATTTATTGCTAGAGCCGTTTAGTATGTATACTTATTCCAGAATTGCTTGTTTAATAAATATAATACGTACTTACTCTCAATAGCTGGGAGCATTAAAACTCAAACTACTTTCAAATCGTCACAGCGACATAATTATACAGGATTATACACGCTACCGCCAGGCTTGGAAGCTTTTACTGAGAAGAACCTGGCAAGAAACTCAGTACTTAATAATTAAATATTATAATTATTATTCAATATTATTAAATAATAATTGAAATTGTTTAATTATTTTTTAATGTTCTAAGTCCAAGAAGTAAAGTTAAAATAGTGGATTAATGATCTATTAACCTCAGACAGAGATACATTGTGTTATTGAAGCTAACAGTCAACAATAATGAGCCCGCTCAAGCTTTCCAATCTCAAGAAAAATAAGAGCTATCGTGTAAAAATTGTTGAGATATTTTTTCTGTGTTATTCAAATTCCTCTACGTTTGTCAGATAAGTTCACTAATAAATCAATAAGCCTCCCGAATTTTGTGGTCACTATAGTGACCGTGGGCGCAGCGTGGGTGCGCTCGCGCATCTCTATGTGATGCACATTAAATTTGATTGTTTCTGCAACCTGCGCACTAAAATAGATTTATTATTCATTGCAAACCACTCATTTGCCTCTAAAACCTATTTATTATCACACAACTTAATATTATTACATCGCGTTAAGTCGCTACTTAAAAGGTCGATATCGTTATGATATAATAGGTAATCCGATTGCAAGCAGTCAATATTTCACTTCGTGCAGATTTATTGTTATTTAATACTTTTGATACAAAGTAAATACATTCTTTATCATGAAGAGAACTGAATATTAATAATAACAAAAAAGAATATATGTAGAATAAAACAAGAAAAGTAACGAGATTAAATGCTGGTGCAGACTATTTTGTCCTCTGCAGCTTTCAAAACATACAATAGCCAATATTAGCAATATTAATCACTCACAAACAGACATGATTTGTGTATATTAGCAACATTGGAACTTTTTGGAGCGGATTTCAAAAATAATATCACAAAGAAAAGCCAATCTCGGCGCATGCTTGTACCAGGAGCACAGGACGCGGCGGCGGCGGTGGCCAAAGAATGTCGTCGTCGGATTTATGTGCGCGCTGGCATGCGATGACAGCGGCACCGGCCACTTCTCTACGCTTATGTTAGCCTGGTACCTTTCGGTGTCTGGATTCTTGGCGGGACCGCGTTTTGGGTGACGGACATTTTTATACATATACCTACTCAAAAATATTTGAGGAACCGCACACATTTATAAATAATACACAATAAAGAAACAAATATTTTGAAAGAAGTTTGTATGTAAAGGTAGGCTGTCGTCGCCTCTAACTAATCTTCTAGTTAAAAAAAATCTTTCACCAATATTTATAAAGGACTTTCAAGGTGGATGGGATATCCCTACTTATAATATTATAAATGCGAAAGTAACTCTGTCTGTCTGTTACGCTTTCCCGCTTAAAACTCAACCGATTTTGATGAAATTTGGCACAGAGATTTTATTGCGAAAAAAGTATTATATAAAACTAAATCTGCGCGGGTGAAACCGCGAGACACAGCTAGTATACTTATATACCTACTAAGCGGGCGAAGCTGCGGGCTAAAGCTATGACATATTATCTCAATTTGATTGATTTTGATTTGAAATTAACTGACAATAAAATATATTCGTGTTCTACCCTGAAAATTTAACAAATAAACGCAACAAAATCATAATTCATATAAGTATGAAAGTCCCTTTGATTTCGCATATTGTTGGTTGTCAGCGGCTGCCAGTGCTGGCAGGCTGCGGGTATTTATGCTAAAAGGGCGCGCGGTCCCTTAATAAACAAATGACGCGCGCACCGATTTAAAGCCGCGCGTCGCAATTATTTCGCTATTTCGACGCGCGCGGTAGCTTGAAAGCGGCTTTTTCGCTTTATTTGAATTTAAAGTACCTACCTAGCGATCCCCCGACTGTAATAGTCGTTGGTGTGCTCCGCTTTTGTCGAGATAATGGTTAAATATCGTTTGATAGGTCCCACATTACGACTTCATGTTAGAGCTTTAGCTAATTACATGAATTTGTTTTGCGATATACCTTTGCCGCGATTGCTTATTATTATTTAGGTGGGAAACAGATACACAATGATATTGTAACACTACATTATGTTCATTGTTAGTAATTGGCGTATTAAATCTGTTCCCGGAAATAAATAGTACACATGCTCACGCCTGTATTCCCCGAAGAGGCAGGCAGAGGTGTTGTAATCATAACACACACTTTTCACCGAAGTTGATTAAGTGCCAACGTGACAGATGGTGAGTCCATCGCCGTCTCAGACACTTTACATACGTCATTGAATTACTTCTCAGAAATATGCAGGTTTCCTCACGATGTCTTCCTTCACCGTAAAGCACGTGGTGTGAAACAGTGATACATAAGTTTTTAGATAATCTCATTGGTAGAGGCCCCGCTGGGATTCGAACTTACGTCGCTTGAGTAGCAGGCGACTTCTCAAACCTCAAGGCCACCACGGCTGTATAAATAAATAGTAGGTACAGAAGATAGTATAAACACGTGAATATGAGACATGCCTTCACCTTTAGCGCGCTGTGGTATATCTGCTTCTTTTGGTGTATAAAATATCATTGCAGTTCTCATGATTGTCACGCGTCAGCTGTTTTTTATATCACAACGTACTTACTTCATTAAGTATTTAATGTACAGGTACCATCATGAACTATGCGCGCTGACCTTGGTCATTTAATGAGACTGTAGGGCGCAACGCGAAATAGCACCCCCACTATTTTCGCAGAGAGATCATACTTCGTGACGGTGCTTGTAGTTTCTTAAATTTTTTTTAAAGTAAAGAACAGGCCACAACCACAGGCAGGAAGGTTCTCGTAGTATAATTGAGGTCTGAAGACAGATCTTATCTCGTTATCCAAATAAAACGACAAGTAGTGTTATGATGCTTACATTTTATCGGATTTCCATGTGGCAGCTACTGGATACGATCATTTAGAATGATAAATCACCCGTTCCATCACCGGTCGACTCGTCAAAATGAACTTATTTGTCAAACTAAGATCACAGCACTCTGATAAAGAAAACAGGAAATTGAAATTTGTATCACTGGCCGAAAATCGGGCGCGGACGCCATCTTGGATGCTAATCGTCGTTCGTGATTTGAATATGGAACTCTTTATTCGTAAATGACTTTTATTTTTTTTCTCTCCATTTGTTAGTGGCCTGTTGATGGATAGCCAGAGTGGCAGGAAATGAGTGTAGTTTTTAGTAATGTTGCTGTTACCATTATACGGTGTATTAGAAAATGGTAAATCCTTATAAAATTGAAATCATTTAAAGAGTTACTAATGTTAGACAAAAATGAAGGCTATTCGAAACGATACGTTTATATCAAAATTAAATTTATTGCTAAACCACAAAGGACCTGTGTGGTCGGTATAACAATTCATTCTAATTTCGAATAAAAAATCTGAGCCCAAACTAACCTATCATCACTTCAAAACGAGGCTATTCTCATGCATATTTTCCGCATATAATAAATAAGTTCTAGACACATTATGGTCTGTTTCTCTATGGACTGTGGAATTATCAGCGCGCGGGCAATGGAATTAGCGTGGCGACCAAAGCGCATGCGCGGTACATTACCGCCGCATTCAACCCACCATCCGGTCACACCACCACTGTTCGAAAAGTTAGTTAAAGTTTGGTTTGCTGATAATAATATTAGTAAACTAGCTGTGTCCCGCAGTTTCACCCACGTAGACTTTTTAAAATAAAAGTAGCCTAATTTACTCCTTGTAACATCGGAGATAAAGAAAATATTGGCTTTATTAAGTGAGTATAATATAAGTACTTTTCTATGCATTTAGTGAACATCTGCTATTTTGAAAATAAAAACAGACACTTCGATTTATGTTACCTGTAGGTATTATAGAGCTGCGGATGAGGAACATATTTTATTGAACTAGAAAAACCCCATCTCTACTTTGGGATCATTCAAAGATGACATTCTAAATCTAACCAGTCAACTTTACATTGTAAGCATCTAGTTAGGTTTCATGGTTCTCAAATCCTAACCAAAAATTCCGGAAATGTATCCTGACGCAAACACAACTCTGGTCCATCTTTAAGAAGGGTATGAAGAGATATTTACAGGGTCGGCAATGTGCTTGTGATGCTGCTGGTATTGCAAGCGCCCACAGATTACGGTACTCACTACCAGCATGTGGGCATATGCTTGTTTGCCATCTTAGTGGTATAAACATAGAAAGGGCCACTGCTGAGAAGCTGGTTCATTTGGGACTACTAACTAAAAACATATATTTTTTTTAACTATTAAATTATGTCTCTTATCTTAGCTTCTCCGCTTTGTGCTAAATCATTTATGATCCTAAACTGTTACACCTTGATAAACTTGATCTCGGCTTAAAGCCACGCGGTATAACCGACCCCTTTACACAGATAGCAAAGTTTAATTAGCCCTATCGCTAATTATTTACGTGATCAGCACGACGCGCGCCATACGACCTTTTAAAGACTATTTAAGTTAGTCTTTTGACCTATACCCACCTTATTTGGCACTCGTAGCATTGACTATGCGGATATGGTTTTTATTGGTCGCGGAATGTTGAAAATTACAGAATTTCTCGTATGTGACAGCACGTGAGATATTTTATACTGATAAAATGAAGATAAAAATACATATTAAAGACTTTAAAGAAACACCTAAGCTTGTAGCTTGAGTAGTCGCCTTCGCCTTGTAGTTATCGTAATTGTGTTGATGCAGATGTCAGCAAAATTTACCTTCGTATTGTAATGATATTGTAGCAATTTTTCACTGCCCGGAAACTTTGATAAAACGATTTTTTCTGAATATGAAAGCTAGCAAGATATTTTTTTGCCCCTGAACAAACAATTTCATGAATATCGTTTAAGCTGTTTCCAAGATTTAAAGCTCGTTTAAAGGTATAAGCTAAGTTAACATATCGCACGACAAAAAGGTTATACGTATTCATTATCTTCAAAAACCATGATTCGAACATTTTGAAACTTTGAAAATTTATTGCATGATGACCAATGGTTCAAATATATATATATTTATACCTAGATTTAATGATATATTCCTCTTGTATATGTAAAGTAAGTATAACTGGAGTAATTATAGTTTTATCAGGACTCTTATAGGACTGGCTCAAATAAAAACCGCAGTTAAAATACTGCTTAAAATCAAAATCAAATCAAATCAAAATGTTTAATTCAACATAAGGGATACTTGGAACACTCATTGAACGTCATTTATCTTACGGTAAATTAGGTTAATTTACCACGGTTTCATAATGTAAGCCTGTCAGGAGAAGAAACGGTGAAACAAACTCCCCGGCATTTTTTTTACATATGTCCCTTTATATATAGTGTTTGTTTTACTACAATTTAATGGAAGAGTGACAACTCATTGCCATGCTTGGTTATCATCAATATACACAGTTACCCTATAATATTATTATTCTTATTATTATTATTAGTCTGTCGTGTCCCACTGCTGGGCAAAGGCCTCCCTTCCACTTTTCCAACTTTCTCTGTCCTCAGCAGTCCTCTCCCAATCGCTTCTGAAAGCATCAAGCTCATCCCGCCATCTTCTACGAGGTCTGCCGCGTAGTCGTTTCCTGCCATTTGGTGTCCATTTTGTAATGGTTTTCGCCCATAGCTCATCCGATACTATAATATGCTTACCCTATAATATGCTTTTTCAAAAAGATTCTGTTTGATGACTGCCTTAAAACTCTAAAATGGTAGTTCACACATTACTGGGCACCATTCCCGCAGACACAAATTTAAATTCCGTGTTTTTTTTATAATTTAATTATTTATTATACTTTTATTTTTTACTATGTGATAGGGTTAAATAAGCGATGTATAAACAGATAAATAATTAACGTTTTGATGATTGTTCACACATTTTAAATTGTAGTTTATTGAATCAGTACAGAAAGGGTTTACTAATAACTAATAATGCTTATCTTATCATAAAAATCGTGAACCACTATGCAATTCTATGCAAGTATAAAATATCCTTATCCCAATACCTATTTCAATTTCCAAACAAATGTTGCTCTGGTCTTATTGAAACCAGAAGTCACATTACCATTGGAATACAAGCTTTGTTTAAAGGTAATTAGGTGTATTTTAGCTCAGTAAGCGTATATATAAGACTTTTATATCGCAATCGTGAACAAATTAAGGACCTCTAATGGGGTATTTAAAAATTGTTTAATTGTGGTAAGAGTGTGGATATGCCCTTTCAATTTGAATAGTACATTATATTTTGTTGTAAAGTGTCTGAGACGGCGATAGACTCACCATCTGCCACGTTGGCACTTAATCAAATTCGGTGAAAAGTGTTGTGATAACAACACCTCTGCGTACCCCTTCGGGGAATACAGGCGTGAGCATATGTATGTATGTTTCACTGGCAGATAGCTGATGTTATAATAAATACCTAATACTTATTTTATGTTTAAAATTAATCTGCGAATAAAACCATCCATGGCACAGCTAGTAATTATATTAACTACTAGCGGACGTGACGCGGTTTCACCCGCATAGTTCCCATTCCCGTGGGAGTACAGGGATAAAATATGGCCTATGTTACTCGCTGATGTTGTAGGTATCCATTGCTGAAAGAATTTTCAAGATCGGTCCAGTACTTTTTGAGCCAATCCGTTACAAACATACTTACGTACAAATATTTCCTCTTATTAGTATATTAGTCTAGGTTAACATTAAATATTATTTTTATTTTTTATTTTTTTTAAATACATATACTTTATTAAGTAACTAATAAGTAGCTAAAAACTAATTACAAGTAGAAAAATTGGCCCAAATCGGTATCTCTCGGGATCGTGCCAAGAAGGCTGGCAGCATTGCCACGTTGAATAGCAATGCTGATTCTCTGAGCGAGAAAAGCCCCAGCCCGCTTGTCACGAGAAGCTTCTACCAGACGACGTGCAACCTCTTTGAATAGTTGATGAGCATCTGGACCCCAAGGCCCCAGAGTTTCAACCGCAAACGCAGAAAATATGTATCCTTGACCAATGCAAGCATATTTCCGGCGCTTGAGGCAATCCTGCTGAACAGCAGCAGCACCGGCCGCCGCAGCAGTGCCGGGGAGATGGGACGGAGCCAACATTATTTAATAAATAAAAATTACTTATTAAGTAATAAATACGAATAATGAAGACAAAGGGATATCAACAGAGTTCTATCGTCCCCAGCTCGGTGCACTATCGATCGCGGATCTTTCAGGAAGAACGGACAAAAAGAACGATCCGATCTAGGCACTTAGTTATTTGTTAGCTTTGCGACCGCAGATGTATCTCATTTGTATTGTAATGTTCAGTAAATTTTTGCATGTTAAATACCAACCTTAAAGTGTATAACAAAACAGTTGATTTTTCTTTATTTGCTGTCAATGGTTTCTTTGGATCGAAACCGCTGTTGAATATCATTGATATGTTCTCGTATAGATTGACTTATGATAGGAAATTATATCTTCTATACAAATAAACAAAATCGAAGTGTCTGTTTGTAATTCCAAGTTGACAGCTTTTTACTAAATATTTATATTTTTATACGGTATTTAATTTTTTTTAATAAATATTAAATTATTTCAAATTAAAAACTGTCATGTCGTGTAAGGTGACCAATCCTTTTTCCTCCAAGTGCTTAGCTGCTTGTGAATAAATAAGATCAAAATGTAAGGTTTGATACCTTTAATTACTCATCTCCCTGGCCTGATCCCATGTATTTTTGCGGTCGGCACTTGATTCAACCCGATGTGGCTGATCACCTGATTTTATACGAACCGACTGCCATCTGACTCGACTGTATTCTGGATTAAGCCAGTTGTCAGACTCACTTAGGCCTCTGACAGGCCTGGCAAAATGTTACTGAGTTTTTCAATCTGTACTTTTACGGTAGCAGCCTCGAGTCTGGATGAGTGTCTGGTATAATAGGCTCGCCTCTAGTTTTCTAGATCCTAATTTGCATATTCATAATAGTATTTCACGGACATTTTCATAAGAAACCAGTCGGTTAAAAAGCAGTGTTTAGTTTGTGTATCGGGGTAGCGACAGGCGACAGCGCGTGCTACCGTCGGTACTAAATAACAGTGTCGCGCTAGCCTTTAAGGACACCGCCTGGACGGTGGTATCCTATATAAAGCCAAAATAAAATATATATATAAAATATATCTTCAAATTTGCCAAGCGCTTCGGCGTTTAACATTGAAATCATTAATATACCCACAGTAATAGGAATTAATAATTAAAAATAAGTAATGCGCGGACATTATCACAATTTATTCAAGATTTTCAAGAGCCTTTTATTTTAATGATGATGATGATTTATTTCTCTTAAAGTATATGTCTCAGTCAGGCAAGACTCTTTAATTAGTCACAACTACTCGTGACTTTAGTATTCCGAAGCGGTTTATGTTGTTTCTACGATTTTAATTAAAAAAACCACCCATGAAATTAGGTGATTTCACACACATAGATGTACTATATATAGTAATAAATAAATAAAGGTTATATATAATAATTCCCGCCTCTATATCGCATAACCCGATCCAGCGCTCGCGCACCTTTTTGTTCAATTCCACGCCGTATTTCGGCTGCGCGTCCACCATTTATCTCAGCTATCATCTGAGATAGTATCCAGCATCTTTATACTGCATCTGATACTGCTGATTACCTCTAGGTGTACGATTTTGCCATTCATACTTACGTCAATATGAAATAAGGCTCGAAGGGGGTGGTAGAGTTTCCCTTTTAATGGACTTTGTACGATAAATAATGATGCAGAATAATGTTCTCAATTCGATAGCTTTCTTACACCTTAGTTTCTTCGCATGGGCAAGCTATGGAATGGGTTTCCTGTCCTGGTAGTACACCAGAGGTTTTTATGAAGGGTGAGGAGAGATTGCCGGCTTAGGTGACCCCTTACCACCAGGTGGGCCATATGTAAAATGCCATCTCTTTCATCTGCATAGAATTCATTTCGAGGATTCCAATTTAAAAAAAAGTAGCTTATGAAAAAAGCTAAACTTCGCAATCGAACGAAAATCAAACGTAGTCAGTATCACTGTTTTTATCGCAATCAGACTGTCGTTCGTTTAATAATTTAACTAAAGAAGGTTTAGAATATAGTTAGACTTAATTTTAGAACGAATAAGAACCGCGGTAGGTTCTTTTACGAACTTTTGCCGGAAACTTCGTTTTTGGGGGAAAGCGAGTAAGTAGGCCTAGACAAAGTAACATTCTCTCGCGCTTGCGATAATAGAAACGATACAAAAAGTATGCGAGCCGTGGTGGCCTCGGGGTTTGAGCAGTCGCCTGCTACGCAAGCGACGCAAGTTCGAATCCCAGCGGGGCCTGTACCAATGAGTTTTTCTAAAAAACTTATGTGCCGTACTTTCACACCACGTGCTTTACGATGAAAGAAAACATTGTGAGGAAACCTGCATATTTCTGAGAAGTAATTCAATGACGTATATATTGTGCCTGAGACGGCGATGGACTCACCATCTGTCACGTTGGCACTTAATCATCTTCGGTGAAAAGTAGGTGTTGTGATTACAACACCTCTGCCTACCCCTTCGGGGAATACAGGCGTGAGCATATGTATGTACAAAAAGTATGGAAATAATATAATCAGTCACTTGACATCCAGTATATTTTGTAGCGTTTCGACTAGCAAAACTAGAGGATAATGTTATTTTGTCTACAAGCCCAGAGATGATAAAATAACAGCAAAAAAATATTGTATGTAATCGTATTTGTTAAATTTACCAAAGCATTGTCATCGACGTCCAATCGAAACTGTAGCTCGACTAGCAATCACTGGAATCGCTCCGATACCTCGTCAATCCAACAATCGGTCCATCTACTGAGATTGACAAGCGCAATCAAAGCACAATTAATTAGTGCAGGACAATGGGTCGATTGCTATCTTTGCTGAGATTTGATCGGCTGGCCTGTGGCTAAGGGAGTTGGATGAGCGTACTAACATAAGTATACATAAATAGGGTCTAGACATTTTAGCCCAATATATTGTCACAGAGCATCGATATACAAACATCATCATCACCCTGGCCTTATCCCATACATTGTTGGGGTCGGCACTTGGTTCAACCCGATGTGGCTGATCACCTGATTTTTATACGAGGAAAATCTGTGATCTGGATTAAACCAGTTGTCAGACTATTTTAGGCCTTCGACTGACCTGTAACGATTACCAAAGATGATAAATTGGCAACCTGGGCCAACGGCTTAACGTGCTCTCCGAGGCACGGATGGAACTCAGGCGGTCACCCATCCAATTACTGGCTAGGGTTACGGTTGCTTAATTTCGCTGAGCGAATGATATGCGTAATAGCAATTGTGCCACGAGCTCCTCATCGGAATACTTGCATATTAATTTTAAAATAATTTCTACATATAACAATGAATCCCTATATCCCTTGGTCACGCCATCACGCGTGAACTACTGGTCCGATTTAGATATTTTTTTCTCTGTATTTGTTACTGTCAGGAGAAGGTTCTTATGAAAGCAAAAAAATAAGAAAATTGCGCGGCATCTTATAAAATTAATGAATATTTAACACCATATAAAATTACATCTGAACTACCATAGTACTTTGGACAGTATGAACTTTTTTAATGCAACCTTATAATGTATGACATAGATTACATAAACGGAATGCATTTTTTTACAAGACGGGACATAGTACTGTATACAGATAAATAAAATTGAAGTGTCTGTTTGTAATTCCAAAATTAAAGCTTTTTGTACTAAATGCATATGGTACTAGTAGAAAGTGTATATGGTACTCACAAAAAAAAATCAAAATTAAAAAAAATTCTCAGTCTGTCTGTCTGTTTGTGTCAGGTAACCTCCGAAACGGCTGGACCGATTTTAACGAGACTTTCACAGGCAGATAGTTAATTAGGCTACGTTTATTTTAAAAAAACTGGGTTCTGCGTGTCACGCATAAAGAAAAGATGCATGAATGTGATGTGGATGAAGCGACAGAAGTATGGTAAGGATCGTAGCATGCGGCGAATGGAGGTCTCTGCCTACCCTCATGGGATACAGGCGTGAGCATATGTATTGGTATAGTCCATATGGATCTATATAGTCTCGTGATACATTTACACAACATTATACGTTGGTACGGCTATCTTGCCTTATAAACACACACAATACGTACAAGTCGGACTCACGTCGCCCGCAGTCTGGTCACTGTCGCCTTTGTGGACCACTCGCCGACCGCACACACTTGTATATATAACTGTATATATTTGAGAAGCCACACACAGCCACTGTGTCACCAGTATTTATCTATATGCACACATAGTTATGTGCTCACGCCTGTATTCCCCGAAGGTGTTATAACAACGACACCTACTTTTCACCGAAGATGATTAAGTGCTAACGTGACAGATGGTAAGTTTATCGCCATCTCAGGCACTATACATACGTCTTTGAATTACTTCTCAGAAATATGCAGGTATCCTCAGGATGTGTTCCTTATCGTAAAGCACGAAAAATTCATTGGTACAGGCCATGGCTGCAGATCGTAAATTCGAATTAAAATAAAATAAATAAAAAGACTATAGAAAAACGTAGAGCTGAAACCCAATTACCATAAACCCCATCAATCCCGTCCCATTCAAATAAAAGCCTTCGAACTACAATATTCGCGCTGGTTTAATGTAAATGCTTGCAATCTATGGTTGTGCTGCGCACTCGTGGATTTATTGCATAATTGACTTCCGCCCGCCATCTTGGATTGTCGAAGAACGTGTTTTATGAATGAACTTATGCGCGCCGTAACATTTTATACCGCATCTTCTTGCGACTTCGTCTGTATGGAATAGTTACTTTGGGCTAACACTAACTTTAACCCGCGATTGGTCTTTTTGTGATGATTATATATAGCCTTCTTCGATAAAATATAGGCTATGTAACGCTGACAGAATTTTTCAATTTGTATTAATCGTTCCTGAGATCCTCGTGTTCAAGCAAATACACAAACTCTTCGGCTGTTGATTTTATAATATTCAGTACGCGGGGGTAAATTATTTCACAATAAGCTTTTTATAAAAATTCCGCCTTAGCTCGAGTTTTTTTTATCTTTATCCACACACGTCACAGTAATCCCTATTCCAAATCTCAGGTAATCTGTATCCGTAGCGGGGCAGCGGTCTTACCACGAAAAGGTAACAAACACACAGACAACGATACTTTATGACGATATAGGTTATGAAATTCAAAGTCTAACTGTAACCCTACTGTTATTTTACTAAATACGAAGTTTCTGTTGAATGTTCGTAAGGTTCCTACCACGGTTCTTATTCGTTCTAAAATTACGTCCAAACGTGGTCCTCTAGAAAACACGCTGACGTTCATATATTTTACCCTAACTTAATAAAAGGATCCTATATTACGCCTTGTAGCATCAACTACCTATCAGTAAAAGTCCCGTAGAAAAAAATTGTTTAAATATATATAACTCAAAGGTGACTGACTGACTTACTGACATAGCACAACTGGACGGATCGGGCTGAAATTTGGCATGCAGGTAGATGTTATGACGTAGGCATCCTCTAAGATTTTGATTAATTCTAACCCCAAAGGGATAAAATAGGGGATGAAATTTAAGGCTACTTTTAATAAAAATCTTGGGTATGCTAACGCAGGTGAAACCGCGGGGCACAGCTAGTACTTTCATATGCATTAAGTGAAATTATAAAGCGAGTATTTTCTAATTCTTTTTTCGTCTGCTATATACAATCTAGATTGTAGAATGTAGCTATCAATAGGCGGTCTAATTACCGTAGCGTTCGATGTAGGCTTTTAGTTAAAAATGTGGAATAGCCGGGCATCCCTCCTGACTATGTTAATGGTCTCAGGCGGATTCCCGCGCGTACCACCAACACTAATTTAAACTGGCTGCGATGTACACCTCCACGGGAATGTGGTGCGTAAAGTTAGGGCCCTCTTATTGCCATGATAGACTGTAAAGTAACAGGACCAGTACCCCTATCAGGGGTTTGCCACCGTTTTCGTACTCTATACCCGCTAGCGTCTCCGTCGAATATTAGTATGAGAAATTGTGCAGCGACTCCCAGCGGTGACGTGAAGAACTAAAATATCTCATACAAATATTGCGAATATAGTTTACGAAAACGGTGACAAACTCGTGTTAGGGGTACTGTACACAATGTGACATTATCATCACGCTTCGCTAATAGAAAGTATAAAAAAATTACGGGAATGACATAAGTCACGTGACTGATTTATGTCATTTACATACATTTTTTTTCGTTTCTATGCTATGATTTAGCGCGATCGCGAGAGTTTGTTACTTTGTCAAGGCCTACTACCATTATCTCTTTGTACTATGATATTTTAACACTCATTATGATACTGTTAATGACGGGTATAAGTCTGTCACTGTCACACAGTGTCTCATAGTTCCTATGATGGCAATAAGAGTTATGAGCGCTGACCTTGAATTGAGCTATATTTTGAGTCTGTCTCTGTCTGTATGTGACACGAATAAAATACATGCATAGTCAAATATTGATATGTTTTTACAAGCCCACTACTGTTTTATAAATATGTAATTAATATTTTTTGAAATGAGTCGTTTTAATTGTGTCATTCTGACGATTTGAAAGTACTTTGTTTAAAGTCTAACCGAATAAAAATATTTTTGACTTTGACTTTGAAAACTGATGATAATGTATTTAGCTTATTAGAAAAAATCTCAGGTCACTCGAGAACTCACTTTAAACTGAACATCATAGACACCTTTACTGATATTTTTTTTTACAAAGATCTCCAAAATACGTTTAAAACATCCCTGAAGATAAAAATAACACTGAGGCATGATGCATCCGTTGCAATTTCTATTAGCAATTAGCAAGTTTCCACGCTGCGTAATCTAACACAGCATGCAGGTGTACGCGCGTCAATATTTTATTTATCGGTGGGCAGTATCGGAGATATCTGAGCGGCGATACGCGACGCCAGGTAAATGAGGCCTAAGGACACTTGCACTACGCCTCTTGTGATTTATTGCTCCCTGGTACTTCTGGCCAGTGACCTAAACTTACGGGTTTAAATATTACTGGAGGCCCTTGGGTCTCACCCTTTAGTCCTGTTAAGCAGTGGAGGTAACTCCCCCCTACCAACTGCGAGAGACCATATCGTTAAAAAAAAACATAGTGCACGCAACCTTTATTGGTTGCTGACAGCGTCTGATCAACCTTTGCACCATGCCATTCTAGCGTCCACCAAGCTGGGGTTCAATAACATTATATTAAAAACTAGCTGTGCCCCGCGTAGTTTTAGTTTTGTATAATGTATGTATGTATATATATGTGTATGTATCTATTTATAGATATGATCATTTTCAGATTTTGTATCCAGACACAAACCAACCTAATTAAGAGTTTTATTGGCATTTACAACTCTTTATTTTGTACGCTCATTTTAAATAATATTTTTTTCTTATTTACCCTATTATTAATTATTATATTATTATTTTTACACTGTTACTAATTTAAATTCATTTAAACAAATTTGTTTGGTTTAAACCGTGTTTTTTACTTAAACTTAAAGTCAGTTAGCTTCACAAATGTTCCATGTAAAATGTTTGACAGACAACAATCATTTTAAAAGTAAATGGCCAATAACATTTTAATTTAACGACCGTATAAATAAGGCGGTAATCTGTGGCTTCCGAATAATATCTCGATGCAAATCAGAAGGAACTGAGTCGAAGTATTTATGATGTCACAAGACGTGTCTATGCAGACCTTTATGGAGAAAATACATGTTATTTTTATAGAAAAACTTATTCCATTACTTACAAACATATGTTACACCTTCGATTTATGGTAAAACTTTTATTACAACATACAAAAGGTTGAAAATTGAATGAAAATAAATGGTCAAGTGTTTACAAATTGCATACAGTGTTCGTGATGAGTTTACGAATAATGTATGGTTAGGGGTGGTCCTGTGTGTTTTTTGTATGAATTTCTAATTTATTTATGAGTATGACGCGCCATGTCGATTTATGAATATTAATCGCACTCCATGACGGACGGACGCAACTGTCTAGAATTATTTTTATGTTAAAAATGTATGCTTAAAACAAAATGTAAGGCAACGTGCTCGTAGTCTTTCCAAAGCAAAACAAATCAGGTATATTTTTTACCGAACTCAAATTGAAAATATGTTTAACCTGACAAAGCTGTGAGTAAATTGATAAAATTTATGTAAATGAGATGTGTCTGACAGACGGATGACACGCGTACAATTTGTGTGGTGTGGTGTGGCAGGATGTAAGGATGACGAGGCATTACTGCCTGCGTCGCTAACTCAAGACCTATAAAATATCTTGTATTTTCTCCATAAAAGTCTGGGCGGACATGTTTTGTCCATATATACAAACATGCGTGCCTGTATTCCCCGAAGGGGTAGGCAGAGGTGTTGTAATAACAATATCCACTTTTCACCGACGATGTTTTCCTTCACCGTAAAGCAAGTGGTGTGAAATCACTGCATATAATATTTTATAAAAACTCGTTGCTACAGACCGCTGTGATTCGAACTTGCGTCGCTTGGTTAGCAGGCGATTACTCAAACCCCACGGCCACCACGGTTCTTCGTAAAGTTTTGTGACATCATATAATACAAGGAAGGTAGTGCATATCGGATCTACCGTTCGATATACGGAGTTACCCGATTGGGGACTGTACTTCCACAGAAGATCGCAGCCAAATAATGCTACCATTGAGTAGTCAAAGTCAAAGTCAAAAGTATCTTTATTCGATTAGACTTTTTACAAAGTACTTTCAAATCGTCAGAATGACATAATTATACAGGATTATACATGCTACCGCCAGGTTCGGAAGGTTGCTTTTACTGAGAAGAACCTGGCAAGAAACTCAATAATTACTCTTTTCAAAAATATTATACAATTTAAAGAATACAAAATAAATAATTTGAGAAACGTAAGCTCATGGACAAAGTTCCAGTGCACAAATGTCGATAAAAATTAACATAACTAAAAATCTAGTACATCTACTAATAACTAAATGCGTAGCTTGAGATGACCAGCCCCCACAAGCAGCATCTGTTCACGTGACGTGAATGCCAGCCATTCCTCCTCAACCTCCTCAACCATCATAGAGTTTCATCATAGTGTTTTGTTTCTGCAGTGAGTAAGAACGCTAATGCTCCATGTAGGTGAGGGTACGAAGGAGTTGTCGCTATGGTAACCAGTACTTGTCAGGATTTATTTTTATAAGGTAGAATATCTGGTTGACCGAGCTGTGTTCAGTTTCGTCTTCACACAAAAAAGAAAAAAAATATCCGGTGAACGACAGTTTCGAACCGGGGTACTCTAGTTTCGCTATCGCCCCGTGAGCTGGAAGCCTCACCTTTCAGCTACCATAACTTGACAGTTGTCGGCGAAATTTGATGCCGTATTGTTATAAAACATGGCCAAAACGATGTTTTCCATAAATTAAACCAGATAGGTTTAATTGAGATATTTTTTTTGCCTGTGAAACCTCCTACATGCAAAATTTCATGAAAATCGTTGGAGCCGTTTCCGAGATTTTGATTATATATATACAAGAATTGCTCGTTTAAAGATATAAGATAACGCGCGATTAACACTAACAAATGGTGTACAAGCATTCATAGGCTGTAGTGGTCGCTTACCATAAATATATTATGCGCAGTTATTAAATTATCCCACTATTTTCGCTCATCGCTTATTGCCGTGGCGGCATCTGTACTATATTAAAAATAGTTCCATTCATCTTACCTTCAAACGTGGTGATTTGAATGTTTAGAATAAGCAATACACGTAATTTCTTCCATTTTCTAAACGTGTTTCCGCACGATGTTTCCCTTCACTGCTGCACACGTGAATAGATGTTATTAACTCGTGAATTGAAGAGTAGTTACAGTTTTAATTCTTCCTTTTTTCACTTCAATATTTGATATAATATTACGTTAATGTTTCATGTCACTTTATTTGATCTATTTTGAGTAATTTGCGGCAAGCATATTGTAAATATCAAATTGAGGGTAGATATAATTTTCAATGACATTAAAAATACATATATACTCACGCTTGTATTGGGTAGGTAGAGATGTTGTAATAACAACACCCACTTCTCATTGAAGATGATTCAGTGCCAACGTGACAGATGGTGAGTGATTCTATCGCCGTCTCAGGCACTATAATTTTTTTTTTATTTATTTATTTCACAAATAACGAGACAAATGCTTATATCTAGCATATCAAAAACCACTGAGGTTTGTCCGGTATGCTTTAATGCTGACATACTATATTCACAATAGGTAAGTATTACAATTACTTATACACTAAAAAGAAAGTAATACATACGTCTTCAAAATACTTCTCAGACATATGCAGGTTTCCTCACGATGTTTTCTTTCACCGTATAGCACGTTTTCATAAAAAGTCATTGGTACAGGCCCCGCTGGTATTCGAATTTGAGGCGCTTGCGTAGCAGGTGACTGCTCAAACCCCACGACCACCACGAAAACATGAAAATATTTAAGATAAACAAATTAAATTGAGTGCTAAATAGGTAGAATGTATGTGAATATATACGTATGGAAATAATATACAAGTATTAACTTATATTATGACTTAAATTTAAACATACAAGAAAATATTACTTTTTGATTACATTTATTTTTTTAATTTTATTAATAATAATTAAAAAAAATTGAAAATCGTAGAGTTGTCTTTAAAATAAAAATTTCTTTATTATAATTGCAATGTTCGAAATGGGACCACGTATTTAAAGTGAGTTAAAATATTAACAAAATAACCTACTTTATCGATATGGTTGTCATCTTTTTATTGGTCGGTGTTTAGAAACATTCGCGTAACGCGCACACAATGGACCATTAAGGTTGTTTTGGTTGTGAACTGGGTAAAAAGGACATCTTGTGATAGCCGCACGTGGCCTGCACACTGCTCTCTTGGATACGGAAAAATACCTATTTACTGATCGTTTCATTCAAATATTTTTTTTGATCGAATTGTCGTCCCTGCTGCCCCCGACATTAATTTCAATGCTCACGCCATCCCAGACGGGTCCCCAAAGGGGTAAGCAGAGGTGTTGTGAAAATTCTGGCCCCGCTGGGATTCGAACTAGCATCGCTTGCGTAGCAGGCCATTACTCAAACCTCATGGCCACCACGGCTCTTATTCCGAGATTTTTATAAATGTATGCAAATATTGTGTGAGATTGTTTTTTTATATTAATTAGGTATATTGTAAAGATAAAAATAGCACTGGCCGCAGTTCAATAAATATATTATTTTCCTCTCATCGATATCAAGGTATAGTGTTTTAGCAAATAAAAAATTGAATAAAGACTCCAAAACTTCATAATTCTAATGCAGTGTTTTGTTTTTCCAAATATCTCTCTGCTCCTGTATTTTTTTCTTACTTTTAATCAGCTTTCAGCTTATCAGGAATACCTAAGAGGCAGGTTGCAAAAGTACCACAGTTAAATATTACCTACTCACCTCGAAATTCGAATCTTTAATCTATCTGCAAATCTCGATTTGATAATCGATTGAAATCGTATGTAAAATCGATAAATCTTTATCGATGCGGTCGTCAATTGTGAAGTAGAGAGGATTGGTCCAAATCGCGCGGTATGCAAACCATTGAGGTAATAAATGTATCGGCGCTATCATCAAAGGAGCATCTCGCCTTTAATGCGCCGCTGCGCTGCTGTAGCGCGTAAGGCTGGGTATGTTGGTCAGCTATAGATATGCTTTTAATTATTAAGTGCAGCTATTTCACACCACGACCTTAACTAGGTGAAGGAAGATATCGTGAGCAAATCTGCATACGTCTGAGAAGTACCTATTCAAAGTTTGTGAGCCTGAGACAGTGGTGGACTCACTCATCGTCGCGTTGGCTTAATCTTCAGTGAAATGTGACTGTCGTTGTAATAAGACCTGTTCACCCCTTCAGGGAGCCTTCTGGGATGGCGTGAGCATAGGTATTATTTTTTACCCGCTGGGCCCCGCGGTTTCACCCTATTTTTTTAAAAATTAACTAACATGTAACTCTCATTGTATCATAGGTTATCTACCAGTAAAAGTACAGTTTAAATCGGTCCAGCCAATTCATCGATTAGCCGGAACGAACAGACCGAAAGACAGAATGAGAATTTTTATAAAATAGTTTTTAAGTCAGTACCGTATATTTTCATATACCATCATCCTTCTGCCTTTATCCCATGTTATTTGTGGTTGGCGCAATGTGTTCTTCTCTTCCATTTCTCTCTATCAGCCGTCATCTGTATTGACTCCTCTAGCCATATCATCTTTCACACAATCCATCCATCGTTTCTCAGGTCTTCCTTTCGCCTTGTAACTATCCACATTCATAAACAAAACGTTTTTGGCAACATTATCCTCATCCCTCCGTATATTTTCACATATGCGTGTAGTTTAAAGCTGATAATTTGTTAATTTGGAATTACAAACAGACACTTCAATTATATTCTGTATAAATAATCTGTATGAATAGATACTTGCGGCGCCTTATGGCATCGCTTTATGTTTCTCTTCTTGATAAGCTTGCTTACCCAGCAATGGCAAGATATCTTTGGAACTAGCATAGCTTGCACTACCCCACTGACCCTACCGGTCCAGTGCATATATTTATTGGCTCTCCAGCAGCCATTACGGGGTTTGACGCCGTTTTTATGTTCATTCAATAATGCTTTAATCTAGTTGGCACGTGTCAGTTTGTCCGAGTTTATGTGCTTTGCGTTTTAGGGACATTAGCATTACTTATAGTTTCAACTTCGTTTAAGTTTATACCTGGAGCTTATCATTTACAGTATTATGTTAATTATATATACATTATGCTTTTGAATTAGTTACTTTTTTTTTTTGGTTTTCATAAGTTGGCTTATGATAAATAACATAATTTCACACATTCTGAGAAGCGTACCCGAAGGGGTAGGTAGTGGTGTTTATATATATTTATACATATATACGATATTATTATATACTTCTCATTTATATACTGGGTGCCCTGTATCTGCACAGTAAGTTTGTATGTTGAATGGCTTTCAAAAATAAATAAATATGCTCACTTTATGTCCCTGAAGCAGAGGTCTTGTAATAACAGCACTCACTTTTAACCGTATATGATTAAGTGCCAACGTGACAGATTGTGAGTCTATCTAGCAGTGACGTCTTACTAACTCCTTAACTTCACAAAAAGCTAAGAATTTTCCTAATACGCTCTGCTTAAATCTATGATGGTAGGCTCTCAGTGGTCAGCAATTAATTGAAATGCCTTAATTTAATTCCGTATCTAAAATGTATCGATTCTGTAAGTCTTAATTCATCATCATCATCCTGCAATGTGTTCTTCTCTTCCATTTCTCTCTGTCAGACATCATATCTGTATTCACTATCATTCTAGCCATGTCATCTTTCACACAATCCATCCATCGTTTCTTAGGTCTTCCTTTCCCTTGTAACATTGAAATGTGGATACATTCATAAACAAAACTCTTTTGGCTAAATATTCCAGAGCGTTTCTAATGTGACATAATTATATGTTATACCAGATTATCTCTCAGTATCAATTCCAAAAAGAATGCCATTGCTTATACGATGTCCCCTCAGATTAAAAGATACAACGTGAATAAAAACATAATTATCACATATTATAAACAGCCTGGTGGGCTCTCGTGCGTGAAATGTATTAAGTCAAAATTTATTGTTTTTTAAAATGTTTTATCTCCAGTAGATAATGACTCTCATACATTTTGTTGAGTTTACAGTATATATTGAATTCGCTTTGTAATTGATAAATGCTTCTATTTTTGTCTTACTAAAGAAATATTATTTTAGCTTCACATTGAAACTATTTCTTGTGAAGATGATTTTTTCAATCCTCTATGCTTTCGCGGACAAAATATATGAATTTAATTTATTCTATACATTGATATAATCTCCACTCAATTCGCAATAATCATATTGCATAAAAATATGCTTTTTGCATTTACAACATTTTCGCAAAACGTCAATACATCAATATCGATGCAGCGCGGCAGGGGCGGTACTCGCGGCCGAGCCATAATTACAGGCGCGAGGGCCCGCCGGCCGATATATGCGCACCCTGCCCCGTGCGCAAATTATTTAGTAATTTTAATTTTATTTGGACTTATACCCTTTCTTGTAGTGGGCGGTGGTGCTTTTTGTTTAGTATTTGAAGTGCGTGTGAGGTATGGTTTTTATGCAAATGTGAATGATTAATATGTTTTGATAAGGTTTCGTATCGTTTTTATTTCATAAATTTATTTTTCTTTTACTTAATGCTCTTTGCTCTCGGACTACCTTTTGATGCTTTTGGCGTGTTTTTTCATTGTGTATAAATTTTAATATTTTTGTTATTTCAACACCTCTGCTTTAACACCCCTTGGGGGACTCTTCTGGGCTGGTGTAAGAATATTTTTTAATTTTTAATAAAATTAATAATTAAAATAAAAGAATCCTCACATATAGAATGTGTGGTGATTTATAAGTACTTAAGTATATAGTAATTTTATATGTTTTTTACTGAAGGAAAAATAAATGAGTAAGTCAGAATTTTGAATATAAATTTTATTGTTTCATATAAATTTTCTTACATTTAGGAAGAACTTAGTTTCGCGGTGCGAGTGTATTTTACTAGACAACTACATAATTGCAATATAAACTACAAACATTTTAACTATAATTTTAGTACAAAGTAATAGATCTATGAGATATTTTTAATATTCTTACATTTTATACAGATAACGTTTATATTTCATTAAAAACTAACAATAAAAATATAAAAAATACGACTTATAATTTATATCTACAAGCTTACAGAAGGAAGAGCTACATTTTTAGAAATAATTCTTACTTTATTTTATCTACGAAATATACAAAAATTTGTTACAAATAAATAATTCTTTTACAATAGGAATCGTGTCATTCGCTACCTTGTCGGTACACGGATTTGGACGTATACTATAAAAATAATAATCATTTATAAAATATTAGGACCTCCTTTACATAGCACCAATGCTGATATAATGTCGGTAAAGCCTTTAACATAATTATAATATCGATTTAAAATTACAGTTATATCTAACATCAAGATTCAGGCATTCATAAGCTCGTGCTGGCATACTTTACAAGTCACGTTCCATTCGTCGTCAATTAAAAAATAAGTAGCAAAAATATATAAAATAAATATAATTTAAAATTTGTTTTAGTAACTTTCAATACAGGATTGTCTGGAATGTGTCACCTGTTGTTCTGTCTTTGATACTTTAATACATTGCATATTATTTTTTAAAAAGATGCTACATTTTGCGCATTGAGCACAAAAACCTTAAAGAGATTATTTTTGAAGTCTTTTTTAAAATATTTTGGAATACATTTGTAATTGTTACAGTACAGGCTTGACCATTTTGCATAAAAATACCAGTCTTACTTAATTTAAATACATTACAGTCCGTATAAAACTCGTTTATTTGGAAGATCATTTCGTCTTTGGGCTACAGTTGGTGAAGAGTCCTATTCAGTCGGTAGTCAATTGCTGTAGCAAGTCTGTCGTACTCCGGCTAGGATGACGCTAAACTCATCCTCGGGTCTGACGCCTTCCCCGACGGGGGTCGCAGGGGGGTACGCCGCTGGGGGGGCGCCAGATATGACCGAGGCGTAGGGCGAGCCATACATCCTATCAGGGCAGTACTCCGGCCCCGTCGGCTGCTCCGCGCAGTACTGCGCCGGCCTGTACCCCTGCTGCTGTTCATATCGGTACTGCTGGTGTTGTTCCATTGTCACTTCTGGACCATAGTCCAAATACTTGTCGAACTCCCGAGCGTCAACATCAGATTCAGGAGAGCCGGTCCTTATCTCTGGCCGTTGGTTCATGTAGCTCTGTTCCGATTCCTGCTGGTTGTTCGGTGGCTCCTCGGAGAAGTAGTTTCCACCGGAGTCATACTCAGTTTTAGGCTGCTCTGGGTAGTGCACGTAAGTGTCTTCAGTTTTGTACATCTGCTCGTATTGATCGTACGGATGGTACTGGATGCTGTAGTCCGTGGCTAGAGTACCGCTTGGGGCAGATGACACTCGCGGAGTGCTTGTCCCAAGCGTCTGTTGGTCCTGAGAGGTGGCAACTGGTGGGAAGAATGTTCCCGTCACTAGCGGGGGCTGTTCGGCCAGCGTCCTCTGCGTACACATCACGTACATCCCGTTGGCCATGCCCATGGCGACTGGAGCTGGCGAGAAGGAGCCCGGCGTCCTGTAGGTCTTATAGGGAGAATACGAGTCCGACATAGACGACGCATTGATCGCTCGTCGCCTCTCTTCATATTGGAAGTTCTCCTTTTCATTTTCAACCGGTGAAGCGTCAGGGGTGGGCAGGGGAGCGTCAGCGGGTGTGCTCCTGCGGCCTTGCGGTTCGGGGGATCTTGCGGGGGAGGATTCGGGAGTCTGCACGTGCCCGTTGAATTGATTCGATTGGTAGTCCGATGTGAGGGGAGAAGTGCGGTACGGGGAGAAGCCAGCACCGGGGTTGTGGGAGTAACGAGCGTCAGGGGAGTCGGTGGCAGTGGTGTAAGGGGAGCCTAGTGCAGTGGAGGTTGGTGGCGCGCTGGCGGGGGCTGCGGGCTGGTTGGGGCGCGCTTTGTTCTGCTTCCGTCGCCGCGGCCTGTACTTGTAGTTAGGGTGTTCCGTCATGTGGATCACCCTCAACCTCTCCGCCTCCTCCACGAACGGCCGCCGATCCTGAGGAGTCAGCGAACGCCACTTTTTACCTGGAAAACAAAAAAAGAAAAGTCAACTGATTGTTTAGAATGTTCGCACGCGTTTTACAACGAGAAATTCCGTTGACTCAGATGCATTACATTCTTAGTCGTTTGCTATCGATCAAGTGAGGTAGCTGCGTATGAAATGTAATACCTTGAACTAAGATTGTTTTTAAATCAAGATAAGATAGGCTAATATTAGAGGAATGTTGAATAAATAATAATAGACGCCGTCTGTCACACGCGCTGGCTAAATAATCACGATGGTGTTTTATCAAATAACCATAAAACACGAGCTACGGTTGACTCATAAATAACATTACAGGGAATCAAATAAGTGTTAACACTTGCTGATATATTTTAAGCTCTGTGTCGTTCATAATAATGTGTGAAATCCTTTGTGGTACGTGGTGTGTGGTTCAAAGAGAAATTATCGAGAAGACTGAACAATCTTTGAGGATATTTATCAAGGTGACACTACTTGCTACCGGCAAAACAAACAACTTCACTCTTAGTGCAGCGAAGTGTCGATAAAAATTACGTATCGATAATTTTCTTTTATGATATATTGATCTAGTACGAGATTTTACTGGGCTTAAAAATATATCTCAACAATGACACGCTACATAAATTAATAGCACTGTAGATAAATATTGCTAAATTGTGTTTTTACATAAATTAACACTTGATCAAACATACAGTTTGTTCATCTATTACTAATATTAAGAAGTTATGGATAAGTTAATGTAAATAAGGTGTGTGCCTTCAACGACCGAATACCACCTTATTACAAAACATGTCTAAGCGAAGGTTAGACCAAACTCGGACTGAAACTATGTCTATCTCTTTTTTAATCCATCTCACAGAAAAAGATAGTTACTTTTAAATCAAGGAGTATATAGATTACTCTTTGTAATAAGGAGATAATTTTTCTATGCTCTCTCCTCTTGGCAACCTCGTAAGGAATGTACGATGGCATGTATAATTATAAATTACAACTAGACTTCCACGAGGTTTGAGTACGAAATTACAATTCCCAAAACCGTCACTCAGGTATCAAGTACCTGCTTGACTGATGTCAATTGTCATTTTGACAAATGACGCAAACAGGCTTCCTGTAGCGCGGCGCGTCTTATTCCATTAGTGACGAGCCGGATTATCGATGTTTTTTTATCGATAATGGTTTATAAATAATGATTTATGACAAGAGATTAAAGGTATTTAAGAAGTATATTTTTTTATTCAAAACCAATATATTTGGATTTGCTAAATATAATGTTTCTACGCTTTGTGGTTACAGAGAATAAGCAATTTATTATAAAATTTATGTAAATTTCATTAGCTTCATATATTTTTTTTACTTTTTTATTAAGACAGTTTAAAAGTAGTCACAAAGTTACTCCTTGTAACAGCTATCTGACGGTGAGAGTCCCGAAAACCTATCGTATTTATTTTCGTATACATTTAATGAAAAGTTGTTAATTTGGAATAACATACAGGCATTTTTATTTATCTGTATACATATAGATTAATTGTTTATTGTACGATAAAATTTTGTAAGAGTACAAGCTAAAAATTAAATTCCAAGTACACATGATATATTTGTATTCCCACTATAAAGCACTTTTAGTCATGCTTCATGCTTTCTACCCACCTCATTGAGTTAGACCTCAAAAACACAAAAAACCAATCAGGATTAATTATCGCCGTGTACGCAGTGTTTTTTGTCGATATTAGTCAAATGTCGAGACGCACGATAAACATCGACTACCGGCCATTAGAGTACGTCACTAATAATTGTCGAGAGATATTTCATCGCGTCGCACCATCTAATAAAGCTTTTAGTGCGCTTCTGATATACTTTTTTTAAAATACTAAGGTGGCTGACAAGTTGCCATCCTGGTGGTACGCGGTCACCATAGCCCTATATATATAGAGGTTTTTGTATTCTCCACCTCATGTAGGCACCCGATCGAATGCCTTGCCACAGCTCCGTAAATTAATCTGAGGCCCTCACAGTTGCTTAGTTTCTCAGTAAAAGGATGTGTTTGTACCATTTGAATACACTTTGTAAAAGTGAAATAAAATAAAGATATGTATATTTTGAATTTCTTTTGCATAATGGATTATTGATGACTAGCTGTGTATTTAATTCCCGCAGAACCCTTAAATGTTTTTTTAATAAAAGTAGCTTAAGTAACTCCTTGCATAATTTGCTATCTGCCAGTGAAAGTCCTGTTCGAATATCGGTCCAGCCGTTTCAGAGATTACCCGAAACAAACAGACAGAAAGACTGAGTTTTTTTTTTAAGTCTGTACCGTATATACTTTTAAATGCTCTCAGAGCTCTACAAGTAGATTTCCCATCAGAAGAAGCATGTTACTGGCACTGAGCTATAGTGTAACTAACAGGACTTTCTTTTATATATATATAAATATATCTTATATCTTTAAACGAGCAATTCTCGTATATATATAATCGGAATCTCGGAAACGGCTCCAACGATTTTCATGAAATTTTGCATGTAGGGGGTTTCAAAAAATAGATCTAGGTTTCATTTATGAAAAAAATCGTTTTGACCATGTTTTCAGGGACCGAAAAACTCATAAAATATCATTACAATATGACAGCAAATTTCGCCGACATCTGTTAAGTTATGGTAGCTCAAAGGTGAGGCTTCCAGTTTACGGGGCGATAACGAAACTAGAGTACCACGGTTCGAGACTGACGTTCACCTGATTTTTTTTATTTTTCCTTTTTTTTGTCTGACGAAAAAACCGGGCACGGCTCGGTCAATCAGGTACTATATATATATATATAGATGAGTAAGAAGGTAACGCCTAGTTTCATCGCCTAAGTCAGTCTACTAAAAGTAATTTGAGTCCGTGCCTAGCGAGCAATTAGTCTACAATATAATACCGTTCAATCACACATTAGCGGGGACCACCGCCACCGATGGTAAGCGGACACCGGCGTTATCTGGCCGTGTAATTGAGTGGCAGTGATAATGCGCTAGGGTTACTACTTACGTACGTAGAAAACGCAAAGTTAAGTGTTTTTACAAAATAAATCTTCATTATTCGGACCAATCATTTGCACTCTCATTCGTATATATTTGGCTGCAATCCGGGCAGCTCCAAAAGGGAATCTCAATATGCCCTATATCTATTAAGATGTATTCCATTGAATATATCATATACTAATTGTGCCCTGCGGATTCCCCCGCGTCTACTTAATTTCATGGGTGGCTTTACCTTACGGTATGATTTAAAAATAAAATAGCCAAAATTACTCTTTGTAAAATCAGGAATCAACAGATAGACATACAGACCGAATAAGTAATTTTTAAATTGGGGTTTGTAATAAGGCACCTTACACTTTCATTTGAAAAGCTTTTTATTTTTAACTAGCGGACCTCACGCGGTTTCACCCGTTTCACCAGTTTTCCTCTATTAATATACAAATAAAAAATAAATCTGTTTGAAATTACAAATAGACACTTCAATTTTATTTATCTGTATAGATGTAGGAATTTGTATCGTATAGTGTATGTGCCAACCCTGTCCAATACGTAGTCTCAAGCGCACGCCTGGAAACGGAAGCCATACGTGTAAATTGAGCATTATAGATGGCTCGATATCCGATACTTATTAATGTTTTTATGATGTGAAAATATTTACCTCATTACTACCCACGGCATTCGCCATTTTGTCATTAATCAAGTATTGCCGGGTCATTGACTAGATGTAAATTATTGCTTGCAATTGTGACGGCTTGTGGCATGTCAAGATATGATCATAATTAATTCTCAAAATGCGGCAATAAATATACATAAAGACAAAAATATGTACTATGACTTTATACCATCATATATTTATCAGCCATACCTGTATTCCCCGAAGGGGTAGGCAAAGGTAACAAATAGTAACAACACCCACATTTCACACAAGGTGATTAAGTACCAACGTGACAAAAATTTATAATATTTTTCATAAAGGTCAAATTCGGTTCACTCGTAATCGCAGGAAGTGTATGAGGAGATGCATGAATGTGGATGAAGCGAAAGAATTATTTAAGGATCGTCACATGTGGCGAACGGCGGTCTCTGCCTACCCCAATGGGATACAGACGTGAGCATATGTATATATGTATGTGACAAAAATATATCATCATCTTCTTAATAAATTTCAAATTCAAATGAATGCCGCCGAACCGAAGGAAGGGTGCGAAGTATGTACTTTATTCTAAACTCACTTGAATATAAATATTACCTCATCATTTCGTCTTTCTACTAGCAGGTTTCTTCCAATATATTGTTAGTAGGTTTTTAAATGTCACCCATGAGAGATTTTTTTATTGAACCATAACTTTTTAACGCCTGAATTGATGTATAATCCTTACATCATCCTGAGTTACACTGGATTTTAATTTTAAACTGTCACTAAAATGCATATTTCTGAGAAGTAATTCAAAGACGTATGTATAGTGCCTGAGACGGCGATAGACTCACCATCTGTCACGTTAGCATTTAATCAAATAAGGTGAAAAAAAGAAAAGAAAAGTGGGTGTTGTTATTACAACACCTCTGCCTACACCTTCGGGGAATACAGGCGTGAGCATATGTATGTATGTATGTCACTAAAATATAGAATAAAAATAATGATTGCAAGTTTTTATTATCTTTAAGCCAAATGACTTATATACACTATCAATCAGAACGCACCATAATATTGAGATATGGAGGTTCAAGGAAACCCACCCAAAAGCGGTGAGACGTTTATCGTAACAAATGACAGGCGATTAACTGTCAGTCTCTGGGGATGAAATCCACGCAGGTTGAATGACACACATCCATCAGGGTAAACGAGGCTTTTTATGTATTTTGAGTTATATCACATTTGCATTCGGCTACCCACTGAGACTCAGATAGGTATCATTGGATACTATCTGTTAAATCTGTATTTCAACCTAATATTATTATTTATTTACTATAGTATTGCTACGATTTTACAGCAGAAACTACGAGCTATATTACGAGAGGATATTAAAAATTATCTGAATTACGTTATCACTGAGTAACAAAGCTACAATTACTATCTCAACTTAAGATAGTTACTATAATACTAGCTTGCGCTGGCAGCTTTGCCTGTGTGGCAGCATGATTTCACAAAATGTCTACTTTTCTTAGTGGCACCTACACATCACCCACACCACACCTTCCGTACTTCCTGTCTCTAGGACCGTTTAGGTACACGGGCGAAGCCACAGAAAACTAGTAGTACATACATATGGTACATACAACGGGTAGGTAGAGGTAACAACAACAGTTTTCATCGAAGTGTCAACGTGACAGAAGGTGAGTCTATCGCCCTTGCAAGCACTATTCATACGTCTTCGAATCACTTCTCAGACATGCAGGTCTCCTCAAGACGTTTTCATTCACCGCAAAGCACGTGGTGTGAAATCACTGCATATACGTTTTTAGAAAAACTCATTGGTACAGGCTGCTGGGATTCGATGCGTCGCTTGAGGTATATTAATGTAGTAGGTAGTAGGTACGTATATTTAATTATAAATACAATTATTTCGGTCGTTTAAATAAACTGATATCGATTGAAACTGGTTTTATAGTTTAATTGTAAGGCAATTAAACTATAAAACCAGGAGCCGATTATGTTTAAAATGAACAAAAATCGTTAAAACAAAACTAATGATAACGTTATAACTGGTCGATCCATCATGCTTGTTATGA
Source organism: Watsonalla binaria (assembly GCA_929442735.1). Taxonomy (NCBI): domain Eukaryota; kingdom Metazoa; phylum Arthropoda; class Insecta; order Lepidoptera; family Drepanidae; genus Watsonalla; species Watsonalla binaria. The sequence continues at coordinate 3,416,079 of OV838941.1, forward strand.
CACGCGGTGGTCCCGGCCCGTCATTAATTAGATCAACATCATTAAATGATACATTAATGATGTTCATGATACCGCGGGATTATACATCGTTTACTTTTTAAATTCTTTTCTGGAATTTGTGTTCTTAGCGGATTGGTTTGTGTATTTATTTTAATGATTGCAGAAGGACTTGTAGAAGTAGTATAATTATAATGGTATACTTATAAGTTACGACCCTGTTAGGGCACAGCAATGTGAGAGGCATTATTTTATTATTAATAGTAATTAGTTTTATGGATTCGTTTCTTAAGTTAATTATTTCTAAGTTTACAGTGTTTAATTTATTTTATTTACTTATTATATTTATATATACAGGTGATGTCACGGGTTATGAGCGCTCAGCGAAAATAGTGGGGATAACTTATGTATTGAGACAGAAACAGATTCATAAAAATACTTCTGCGCATTCAATGTCAGCGCTCATAGCTGGTGACGCCATCTATATACATATATACCGACGCTTACGCCTGTATTCCTCGGTAGGCAGAGGTGTACTTATAGTAATTAATTTCGCCAGTTATATTCTCGTCTCATATAATAGGAGCCTATCGTAATAAAAGTATTCTACATTTCGTAGTATCCAATAATGTCGCAAGCGCCCGACAGATGGCGGTACGGGTTTTTGCGCCGGCGGATGTCTGCGCGCACGCGCTGCATTTTAAATTTGAAATTTATTCTATCTCTCTCTATCTATAAGTTTATTTATAAATCTGTCCCGTTCGATCGAAATATTTTTTTTTTGCATTTCGATTCTGTGTGCGTGGCGATTTTGCCGTTTTTCTTCGTCCTATGTGCGGTGGCAATCGATGTTCTTTTCTTTATGTAGGTATGTACCGCTCACCGGCTGTCCGGTTGTTGATAAACGATTACAGATTTAAATTTATTTCCCTGTGTCCTTACTCCGTGAGCTTGGAAAGATGAGATTTTTAAGCTTTGTTTGTGAATTCTTATATCGTTACGGCGCTTAAAATTTAGCACAGGTCACTTCAAACTATGACAGTTAGTTCGAGAGCGAGGAGCTCGTGGCACAATTGCTATTGCTCATATCATTCGAACAGCGAAGTTAAGCAACTCTAGCCCTAGCCAGTAATTGGATGGGTGACCGCCCGAGTTCCCTCCGTGCCTGGGAGAGAACGTTAAGCCGTCGGTCCCGGTTGAAAATTTATCATCTTTGGCAATCGTTACAGGTCGGTCGGAGGCATAATATTGTCTGACAACTGGTTTACCCAGATCACAGATTTTACGAATGTTAGATGGCAGTCGCTTCGTATAAAAATCAGGTGATCAGCCACATCGTGTTGAATCAAGTGCTGACCCGAACAATGTATGGGATAAGGCCAGGGTGATGAGTTAGTTTGAGAGCGAAATATATCTCTATCATTTACCGATTTAAAAAAAAGTCTTTATAAAAAAAGTTTATTAATATTTTCTGAAGACACTAAAACACTTTTGTTCTCTCGGTTCCAGGCGTGATGGTCGAGGTTCGAATCCCAGCTTGCACCAATAAGTTATTCTAAAAAGTGCCGTAATTTCACCCAGCGTGATTTACAGTGAAGAAAAACATCGTGACCTGCATATGTCTGAGAAGTAATTCAATGTCGTACGTATAGTGCCTGAGACAGCGATGGACTCACCCTCTGTCACGTTGACTTACCCCTTCGGGGACCCTTCTGGGATTACGCGAGCATATTAATTATTTTAAAGTCTCGGTTCTGCGTCTGTCACATCAATACTCATTATTTCGAGCTCATTAGTTTTTAAATTTACCAAAGTGTTTTAAGGTCTTAATAAAATTTAATATCCATAGTTCCCCAAGCTATTTACTCAAACCCTAACTCCATTCCTACGAGTCATTGTTTGTACAGAACACGTCAGGTGAGCGCAATTTGCGTCAATTCACTGTACACTTCCAGACACGCTTTAAGGTACGCTATTTCACATTTCAAACGTTCTCAAAATCATAAAAACCGTCGTGGAATCCTTCAACTATCTTCGCTACTTATGCCGTTGAGTTCAAACGATAATGGCTACAAATAAAACGGCTACCAAAATACATAAAGGAAAGTACTTAGTCGACCGACGGCATTTGAAAACAGACGGAAAATATCGTTTTATACCTTTGACTTGTGGTATCTGGCAGGAGGAGTTTGAAGAATGTATGCAGCAAGTGTTTGCATTAATTTGTTGGCTTACCTGTTAGAGAACAGTATGCTCATGCCATCCCAGAAGGGTCCCCGAAGGGGTAAGCAGAGGTGTTGTAACAACACCCACATTTCACCGAATATGATCAAGTACCAACGTGACGGAGGGTGAGTCCATCGCCGTCTCAGGCACTATACATACGTCTTTGAATTACTTCTCAGATATATGCAGGTTTCCTCACGATGTTTTCCTTCACCGTAAAGCACGTGGTGTGAAATCACTGCAAATATGTTATAATAAAAATTCACTGGTACAGGCCCCGCTGGGATTCGAACTTTCGTCGCTTGCGTAGCAGGCGACTGCTCAAACCCCAAGGCCACCACGGTTCCTGGATTCCTATCTTGTAAAGCTTATATTTCATCTGTGTTTATGGTAATGGTTGTTGACTGAATATTGAAAAGTCATAACAACTTTCTATTTTTAAATTCCAACATACCTGATGACCATATTTGATGTGGTCACAAAATACTTTATTAGCCACAAGGCGAGGAATAAGTATCAGAGCTATAAAGTGAACATAGCCGGCAGCTGGCATTGTTGTAGGCACCGCCCTCCACATAACCTAACATAACTATCTATCTACCTTTGAGAGGCTGTGTTGAGGCTGTAAAATGTCAACAGGTATTTTAGAGAGAGACTGGGAGATAGGAATCGTATTTGTCGATCATTACAGTGGCTGAAGTATACAAATGTATAATGATAAAAAAATAACACACATGCGGGCTGACTTGAGTATCTCCTCCACTTTTCTCGTAGCTAAATATTTAAACTGTCTTTCAAGCAGTTCTTTCAGCAAGTAACAATAGGTAGTGAGATATTTTATCGTATTGAAAGATAGGAAGACGTTCTACATACCGCAGGAATACCACACTAAAGGAGCGTTATTTGGCTACGTTCTGATGTTATATCAGTGGATGTATAGTCTATATGAGAACGAGAGACCCTGTTATCTACCATGCCTTTAGTACTTAAGGGTGTGTTTCAACTAGATATGTGCGGGGTGTATTCGTTAAGAAACATTCGAATCGCTAAATTAGCCTAGCCTCGCTCGCCTAATATGCACTTGCGACGCACTGGAGAGATGGCTATGAGACCTATTGGGTAATTAATTTCCAGTGTTACAAGCTCTTTCTCATGGGCAAGGTCTGCCGGGTTGTTCAGGGGGTATAGGCTAGGGCGGCACAAAAGACCTCAAGGGTCGACGTGCATCCGGACAACCGGACCCAATATTGCCAAACTAAGATAGGAAAAGCTGGCATCGTTTAGCGCAGTGGTTTTATAAACACATTCCTCGATACACGCGTGGTGGCCTTGCGGTTTGAGTAGCTGCCTGCTACGCAAGCGACGCAAGTTCAAATCCTAGCGGGGCCTTTACCAATGAGTATTTTAAAAATCGTTTTTCACACCACGTGCTTTATGGTGAAGGAAAACATCGTGAGGAAACCTGCATATGTCTGAGAGATAATTCTGTCTGTATAGTGTCTGAGATGGCGATAAAGTCACCATCTGTCACGTTGACATTTAATCATTACCGGTGAAAAGTGGGTGTTGTTATTATAACACCTCTGCAGCATCTTCGCACATCTTTGGTGGAAAGGCAGGTAAAGGCGCTTGTCAGTCCTTCTTGTTTACCTGGCTTGACTTAAACCAAGGCGTAGCTTGCAAGCCATCGCCGCGTCTCCACCGCACGTGCTCATTAGCAGCGCGTTTATTCGCGACGCGTGACGCGAGCGGTCACGTCGCGAGCACGCGCCGCAGACTACTAAGTCCACTGTTGGACGATACGACGGGGAGAATGGAAAATAAAAGGGACTAAAAATATTTGTCGTGTCGGAGAACCGGCGTAGCGTGATTACGCTCCGCAACAACAGTCCTGTGAGCTGATACAACGATTCGCTCTTGACGCCGCAAGGCACAAAACAGCATGGCAGGAGTCGGGTTCTGTTGGACGATATGAGAATTGGTATTTTATCTTTTGATGATGGTGAGTCCTTCTCCTGCTCAGGTATTATAAATGTATTTTTGTCTCTTTCTCCGCCATGTATATACAAGTTTTCTCCACACGATGACTTGATGTTTTAGAAAGACTCAGTTTAGAGCATTTGGTATTTGAACCGCTCTGTCACTACTTGCTTATCTGTCACTATTTCAAGACGCACCAATCAATTGAACCGATTGAAGAAGGACAAGGCAACAAACAGTTTTATGTAGTAAATTTCCAGTATTATTTTTATGAACACTATAGAAATTGACAGAAAAACAGACGGAAGAAGAAAACTTGTAGGTACTAATATAACATCAATGAATTAATATAAAAATACCAAATCACTCAAACACGCAAAGAGGTGTGAGACGCGCAAAGAGGTTTCAATAATCAAACAATAAAAAAATGTAGAGGGAAACCTAAATTTAATAAAAAAATACATAGTACTTTTTTTTTAAAGTGGTGTGTTTGGCTAAAAAGATCGTTTGACGCCCATAAATGGAACGCGGCAATGGAGCTGCGCACGAGCATTGCGGCACGACGAGGCGGCGCGGGCGGCAAGTTTACGTTAGTACGTAACGTTATTAGTTATTATTATACGGAGGCTTCAGCGAAAGCCTGCAGGATGTCAGTGACGCGACGTACATGCGATATTTGGACATAAACACATACCTACTTCTATGTCACTCGGTTGGGCGAAAATAGTTTGGAACTGTTGGCAAACGATCCAGGTTTATAGCTAAGAGTGTGAACGTGCTGAGACTAGCAATAATTCACTTGCCTTTGATGAAGATGTGAACATTTCGAGCTTAATTAAACCTTAATAAAAAGTAAGAGGCGTGGTGGCCTCGGGGTTAGAGCAGTCGCCTGCTACGCAAGCGACGCTAGTTCGAATCCCAGTGGGCCTGTATCAATGAGTTTTCTAAAAAACCTTATGTCTATCTCTATCTATAAATCACTGTGATTTCACACCACGTTCTTTACGGTGAAGGAAAACATCGAGAGGAAACCTGCATATTTCTGAGAAGTAATTCAATGACGTATGTAAAGTGTCTGAGACGGCGATGGACTCATCATCTGTCACGTTGGCACTTAATTATCTTCGGTGAAAAGTGGGTGTTGTGATTACAACACCTCTGTCTACCCCTTCGGGGAATACAGGCATATGTATTAAACCTTAAATACGGAACGATACAACCAAAATCGATACTAATGTATAACTACACGCTAATCTAAGGAACTACTGGGGTAGTGCCTGTCATCTGTCTTTCTCCAGAAAATCAACCGTTTCAATATCGGTTTGTTTTTTTCGCAAAATTTTTGTCCGTTTTTATAATTTAACTAAATTAGGCTTAGAATATATAATCTTCTATTTTCTAGGAGACGTTCAGAAGTAATTTCGGAAATGAATAAGAACCGTATATAAGAACCGAAAAGCTTAATTTTTCGGAAAAAGCGAGTAGACAACTATGATCGTTTAAGCAGCACGTCTTAAGAACTTCTTAGCTTCGAAGTTATCTACGGTACAAAAATGAAACGTCAAAGCTTAGAAGTTCTTAATATGCCCTGCTTAAACCGATGATTGTAGGCCCCCAGTTCCAGTTTAAAATTATTTAAATTCATAGTCCATTTGTCGAGGAAGGCTATATATCATCACGCGAAGAACAATCCGGTTAAAGTAAGCGTCAGCCGAAGGTAACAAACGATTTTTACAGATTTTTTTATAGTTTGTTCGGCGTAGCGAGTATCGCGTTGATGTCTTTTGTACTGACACGATGTAGCTATAGAATTTGGATAGTTTTGTGTTATGCGGCCCTCCGCATGAGGATAATGTTGCCAAAAAAGTTTTGTTTATGAATGTGGATGGTTACAAGGGGAAAGGAAGACCTAAGAAACGATGGATGGATTGTGTGAAAGATGATATAGCTAAAATAGGAGTGAATACAGATATGACGGCTGATAGAGATAAATGGAAGAGGAGAACATATTGCGCCGACCATATATAACATGGGAAAAGGGCAGGAGGATGATGTAACAAACTTATTCGTAGTTACAGGGTTTTTAAAGTTAATGTGTGACTAAAAAGGCGTCATTGAGCTATAGCTTTCCTCTCTGGATCATGTTTTACTAATCATGTCTTCTAACTACCTTGCCCCGCGGGTTTTCTTGCGTAGACTTAATTTCATTTAATTTTTTTAGACCTGAGTAACATAGGTTTAAACGCTAGACTTACTTGTAACAATAGTTATATGTCCAGCTGTTTTCGGACAGACGGACGGAGTTTTTTTTTAAATTGGTTTTTTATTTGAAAATCGTATATTCTTTGAGACAAGTGGAAAAAAATGCATCGGTTACACCGACAAGAGTTATTACTCTTAAATTGATGATGATATTCTTTGAAAAGTAATTAATTACATAAATTCATCTTTATTTAAGTGCTGTATAAAATTGTATATGTATTTAGTTGAAAGCTGTTAATTTGGTATTACAAACAGACACTTAAATTGTATTTATCTGTAAATATAGAGTTTAGAGTTCTTCACGTTACCGCTAGAAGACGCTATATAATTTCTCATATAAATATTCGGCAGAGACGAAGACGAGAGAAGAGCTATGCAGTATAGCTCTTAGCAATCACCAATTCGTGATAGGGGTACAGTAATTGTAATACAATTTTTTTTAAATATTAATGAATTTCCTACTCAACGAGGATTAGCCATGTGCATACATACATACATATGCTCACGCCTGTATTCCCCGAAGGGGTAGGCAGAGGTATTGTAATCCACTTTTCACCGAAGATGATTAAGTGCCAACGTGACAGATGGTGAGTCCATCGCCGTCTCAGACACTTTACATACGTCAGTGAATTACTTCTCAGAAATATGCAGGTTTCCTCACGATGTTTTCCTTCACCGTAAAGCAAGTGGTGTGAAATCACTGTACATAAGTTTTTTAGAAAAACTCATTGGTACAGGCCCCGCTGAGATTCGAACTGGCGTCGCTTGCGTAGCAGGCGACTGCTCAAACCTCAATGCTCAAACCATAGCCATGTGCGCAGGAAATATTATAGTTCTCAAGTGTGTGCAAACACAGGTGCACTCTTTATTCCCTCACTCTCATAGTCCGATGGGACGCCGAATGTATCACGTATGTGTAACATTGTTTCGGCGACTTGTAAGACATCGTGTGGCGGCGCGGTCTTGCCTACTTCACTATTCACAAAGCGACCGCTCGTGCTAACGGTGGACATACAGACAAAGACATGTCACATTATACATTATGTATATACACGCCATCTGACAGTCTATCTATGTGTTTGTATTACCCTCAGAGGTAGGCAAAGGTGGCCATATAGCTCACCTACATTTCGCTAGTTAACAAGTCCCATTCACATGATATAGGGGTGAGGCTATTGTCATCAAACGGCCACTAAACAAGACTCTTGATACAGCATATAAACATACATATGCTCACACCTGTATTCCCCGAAGAGGTAGGTAGAGCTGTTGTAATAACTACAGTCATTTTCACCGAAGATGATTAAGTGCCAACGTGACAGATGGTGAGTCTATTGCCGTATCAGGCACTATCAAGAAATTATATTTACATTCGTATTTGAATTACTTCTGCGACATATGCAGGTTTCCTCACGATGTTTTCCGTCACCGTAAAGCACGTGGTGTGAAATCTGCAAATAAGTTATCGAAAAACTCGTTGCTACTGGCCGCGCAGGGATTCGAACTTGCGTCACCTGCGTACTCCAGGGCTCATCCAGATAAAGATAAAAGAAAGTCCCAACAACACAATTACCCAGGGATCGAATCCAGGGGCCTTACCATGACCTCTTATTACCATGATAGTTTTACTCTTATTATGAGACAGATGTATGTGACGTGTATACATCTGTCACTGTCACACAACTGAACTAACATTGCAATAAGAGCCCGTGGTTGGGCCCCAGGACGTCATGCAATAAATCAACGTGGTCCTTTAAAGATCCCATTCACAGAAGATCGCTGTTAAAGATGAAATGTCCACAATCAAGTAATAAAGTGTATAAGGTGCAATATCTATGCAATAAATAAAACATTGAGCATGTTATTTTGACTATCAGCGGATAGGGCGTGCAGTTCAGTACTCATATATAATTCATGGACGGCGCCGACTCAATCGTACACTATTATATTAACTTCAATCGTCTGTGAGTGGAGTCACGATATTAAAACTATACGGGGATTTTGTTTATGGGCTAGACCCTTGACAATTATATTTGTGTCATTATTATCTATTTGTGTTAATTGAGAAAGTTAGCATCTTTATGGACTCATCCTCTGTCACGTTGACACTTAATCATATTCGGTGAAATGTGGGTGTTGTTGTTACAACACCTCTGCTTACGCATCTTAGGCAATATTTTTAAATAAGATGTAATATGATTATTACAATATACATACCTCAAAGAAGAATGTACCAAAATGCATATACATTGTCGATACACTGGCAAATAAGATGTACAATAATTTTAAAAGGAAAATAGGGTCTCGTAAGTGTCATATCTAATGTCAAATTGATTTGATTGATCTAACATGTGGCTGTCAGGTTAAACGTCATCGAGGGTCGTCGACCCACCCTTCTCTAACCAAGGCTTATTTCTCAGCACAGATGTTCCCATAAACACAAAGTCAACGACCTTAAAAATTCCACCATTCCAAACAAAATTACAGGGCCGCAATCGTTCGTCGCCCAAATGACACACCCATGACGACCAAATGACATAATTGTCAAAATAGTCACTGCGTTGACAGTCGCACGTGACAGCGAGATGCGAAAGAGATAGTCCTATCCGGGAAATGTTGGTTAGAAAGAGATATCTAATGGCGCGTCGGTGTCAATTATAGGCGGGAAAACGGAATTAGAGAGGAGACCACGCCGGTTACAAATTTGGAACCGTTTTGTTTTAAATCGATAAATCGATCGATTCCGTGTGCTCGATTGCGTGTGGTCGATTCGAAGGAATAATTGAATATCAATATTAAGCTACGATTGTATAGTATTAAAATGATTGCAGTCTGTGAATGAAATCTGACTCATTCATGCGAAAATATTAACGCGACACGGCAATAATTTTGAATAAGGTTCTATTAAGTTTACGGTCGACAAAAATCGCCATATATTTATTGGCGTGGCCCTTTCGACGGCTGTCGCGCATAAAATCGGTGATCATTTCTCCTAATTATACGTTGTGGATGGGGCAGGCATTTTGGCGCGGTGTGGGTGTTCCAAATACCAAATTACAATACAGCGCGAATGTGCGACAATTTATTTTTTTAATAATGAATCGTGACTTTGATTGCAGGTTATTGTGCCCCGTGATCAGACCTTTTTGTATTTTTTTAACGTCACTTAAATCTCAAATGACGAAGTAAATAAATAGCATGCAATAGTTGTTGGTAATGTTATAAATTTTCATTTAACAATTGATTTAAATGGCAAAAACCACATCGCAAACGTTATTTTTTTATACATATAATCAGATGTTATTTTTACAACAGGATAATATTTATGGATTTTAGATAAGCGTGCATTCAGATCCGTGTCATGAAAGGAGGATAATTTTATTTATCACTTTTTAATGAGCTTGTTTACACGTCGTATCAAAAGGGCCTAATGTTTTTTTCAAAAATCAATCTTCTTACGTTACACAAATGAACGATTTTTTAACTCCATCAATAATTTTTACGAATAATATTAGTTTTGATCTAAATAATATTAACTTTATTGAACACGATAAAGTTTAAAACTTTTTTCTAGTCTGGGAAACATTAAAAAACACTCAGATTTTTTAAACTCTGTGATTGAGAAACTGTGTGAAAGAAAATATGAACTGCTTTATGAAATAATTATCTATGGGTAATTAAAACAAAGCTGACCTACCTGTGATTAATGCAACGAACTATCGTGATTACAAACGATTATTCGATAAAAACAAGATACACGGAAGCTAGTTATGTGGAGAAAAAATCGATTCTAAGCGATTATCATGGGCCGATTAATAGATGCCTGCCTGACACGGTATGTTATGGGAAAATGTTGAGGTCAACTTTCTTACATACATGAACTAACATATTGGTTTTCTTTACGTGTAAGTTTTTTGTAGAATGGATTGTGTGAAAGATGATATGGCTAAAATAGGAATGACTACAGATATGACGGCTGATAGAGAGGCATGGAAGAGAAGAACACATTGCGACTACCACAAATAACATGGGGATAAGGGCAGGAGGATCGTGATGATGATGTTATGTCTAATCACTTAGTATCGCCGAAGAGTTTGTGTAAGTTTTGATAGAAATTCTTATTAACGTAACTTTCGCTATCAATTTTCAAATAAAAAAAAATTATATATTCTTGCCACCTTGTACGACATGACAGGTTCTATAAAACCTAATTAGAAGGAAAAGTAGAAGGAAGGAGAGGAAGAGGAAGACCCAGGATAACATACATGAGACAAGTTAAGGAAAAGGTGTCTGTCATGACGTATAAGGAGGTCAAGGAGATGACACTGGATAGAGACGAATGGAAGAAATTGCATTACCGACAAGAGTTACAACTCTTAAAATTATGATGATGATCTTAAGGTTGCCACGATTAAAATATCTCATTGCTTAATATTAGATTTACATACATACATACATACATATGCTCACGCCTGTATTCACCGAAGTAAGCAGAGGTGTTGTAATCACAGCACCCACTTTTCACCGAAGATGATTAAGTACCAACGTGACAGATGGTGAGTCCATCGCCGTCTCAGACACTTTACATACGTCTTTGAATTACTTCTTTCCTCACGATGTTTTCCTTCACCGTATAGCACGTGGTGTGAAATCACTGTACATAAGTTTTTTTTTTTAGATAAACTCATTGATACAGGCCCCGCTGTGATTCGAACTTGCGTCGCTTGCGTAGCAGGCGACTGCTCTAACCCCGAGGCCACCACGGCTCCTAGATTTAGTAATAGTAGTATATATTCATGCCTTCCCACAACTGTCCCCGGTGTTACCGCACCCAGTTTTCAAGGAAGATGATTGTATCTTCTTAAGACATATTCAGATTTCCCGATGTAAAATAAGTGGTGTGACATGACTGCAAGTTTTAGGCAACTGGGATTTGAACTCCTTAAACAACTTGGCAACTAGGATACGGTTCGGTATGTAATTAAAATGTAAACTATAAAATTATTCAAAGTAAGCAAAAACGATTACCCAGAAATTCCAAAGCACCCATAGCTCATAAAATTAGAACGCCGCAGACCGTTAAATAAGCGTTGATTATCCTGCCTAAAATCCGTCCGATCAATTTCCTGTGTTCGACAAATTAAAAAAAAACCGTATAAAAAGGCAAAGTTCGCGGCGTATACACCATTTCTTCGGGGTCATAGCACCCGACAGGAAACGCCGCGACACGGGTCGTTGCTCACGCGCCGCTCTTACGAAAAATAATACTTTTCTAGGTATAACACTAAATAAGAGCATACATATGGACAGCTCCGAGAACTTGACACTTCGCATTTGTCTTACAAGGACATGTTATACGGAGGGATAATATGTTTAACCAAGATTAGCGATCATCATCGTAAAAGGGGTTGTAAAGGCCAGATGATAGTAGCTTTGTGTAAACACCAGGTGATCAGCCGCATCACGTTGAATATATTGCAATTTATTATAAGATAACAAAATATTACTCAATTCAAGAACTATATAGCTAAAAACCTTAAAAATATAATCTAATAACTGAAACCTTAAAAAATATTACATGGGATAAGAACAGGGAGAAGATGATCCTAAAAAGGGATGCAGACAATGTTACAAAAGAAAGTTTTGTTTATGTGGATCGCAGGAGTGAAGAGCAAGGTTTAAAAACTATGGATGGATTGTGTGAATGGGTAAAAAGGGAGTGAATATTGTTATTCTATAAAATTCAATACAATTCCATAAAATGTAGTGCCAATTCTGAAAATTTTGAAAAATGTTTTATTTGCAGCTTAAAAACAGCTACTATTTAATAAATACGCATTATTATTTTTTATTTTATTTGCGTATGCATTCTTTTTTTTTTTCTGCGAGCGTCTAACTTTAAGGTTACCATTGAATCTGGCTCGAGATCTTAGTACGCGCGGTTAAATGAGTAACGTCTTGATTGTGAGAAGTCTTTCCGTTACCTTTCTATTTAGTGTTATAACACATACCCAGTCAGTCGAATAAGTGTACGGTTAAGTTTTTATGCGTTGAAGGTTCGTATTTTTTATCGGACGTACGTGATTTGATGCCAGGACCGCGAATTTCTGTAGCGAATAATAAACTGGCAAATAATATTTTTATTTATTGATTGCGCATGCACGGATTTTTTTATTCAAGCAAAGCACAGTTTGAAACTAAACAATAGGTGTGGGGAACATGTCTTTTATATGAAGTGACATGAGAAGTTAATGCAAGCCTGCTTGTTGTCATACTACAAATCTACAAAATTAACCTTCTTGGCACGATCCCGAGAGACACCCATTTGGGCCCAATTTTCTACTTGTAATTAGTCTTAAGTACTGTTCCTTGTATATATAATTAAGTTTTTATTCAATAAATGTTTAAACAGTTAGTGTTGCATAGAAATTGTATGAAGCCTTGCTGGTAGATTACCATTTCTAATTACATACATAATTATGCTCTCGCCTGTTTCTGTATTTAAAGGGGGTAAGCACTAATACATATCGTCAGATATATTCCCAAGACCCAGAAAACAGGGACAAGCTTATTGGCATCAATCGGGCACTAATCCAGGTTGTTACTGGGAAATTACAGATGGAAATACCAATAACTTTGCCCGATCCCGAACTCAGGATCTCGTGTTCCGCCGTAGTTGTCGACCATCCAGGCAGTCACTTCTATTTTGTTCTTGTTTTAATCTATGATGTCATAATTAAATCTTATTTGGTGCTGATGACACCTTTGGCTACCCCTTTAGGGACCTTCTGAAAAGGCGTGAACTTACTCAAATGATTTGTGGATTATTGAAAGAAACAAATTTATCAGCTTTATATCTATACTAATATTATTAAAGAAAGAAAAAAAAAGAAAAAAGAAAGATTAGTATGAAAGTATGTTTGTAACGAATTGGCTCAAAAAGTACCGAACCGATTTTATATATTCTTTCACAATTAGAATGCTACATTATCCCTGCTTAATAAAGGTTATATTTTATCCCCGTACACCCTTGGGATCGGGAACTACGCGAGTGAAACCAGGTCCGCTAGTTATTGCGTCTGGATGTTTGGTTATGGTTAGTATTTACAATAAATAGGTCCTAACATAATTTATTGTGCAGCATTAGTGTCTATGGTTAATGTCAAATAAAACTGTCTATGGATTGTCGATGTCCACTGTGGTGGGTAACATTTCTTTGGCCTATGACGTCACATCCACATGCTCAAGGTCTCGTGTGAACCCGGGGGTCAGAAACGCGGAAATTCACGCTCGGCTGGCGATGTACACCCGTTCATTTATGCCTTTGTCTCTTACTGTTAATTGCTGGTACCTTTGACCATAATATAAAAAAAAATACAGAATATCGGCTTGCATATATTGGTTAAAGATGTTCTCGAGTCTTGGATAGGATCTGGGAGCCTACTATCATCGGCTTAAGCAGAGCTTATAAAGAACTACTAAGCTTTGAAGTTTAATTTTTGTACCGTAAAATTAAAGGAATCTATTTTTTTTAGAGCCGTGGTGGCCTCGTTGTTTGAGCAGTCGCCTGCTACGTAAGCGATGCAAGATCGAATCTCAGCGGGGTCTGTACCAATGAGTTTTTCTAAAAACTTATGTGCAGTGATTTCCCACCACGTGCTTTACGGCGAAGGAAACATCGTGACGAAACCTGCAAATGTCTGAGACGAAATTTCAAAAGGGTATGTATAGGCAGTGCCTGAGACGGCGATGGACTCATCCTCTGTCACGTTAACACTTAATCATAGTCGGTGAGATGTAGGTGTTGTTGTTACAACACCTCTGCTTACCCCTTCGGGGACCCTTCTGGGATGACGTGAGCGTATTTTTTTTTATTGAATTTTTTCTCTGTCTGTCTGTTTGTTCTGGTTAATCTCCGAGACGGCTGAACCGATTTTAACGGGACTTTCACTTGCTGATAGCTAAAGTTACAAGGGTTATTTAAAAAAATATTAGGGTTCCACGAGCCATCCATAAAATTAAGACTACGCGGATGAAAGTATATAAATAATATTATAAAGCGTCGATAGTTGCTACAACCAACGGGAGCTGACCTTCTGTAAATGTTTAATATGATTCCTTTTGACATAATACTAAACGACTGGGATTTAATTAGTTGCCCTGAGTTGTCCCAACAAAGCGTAATTGAAAGCTGGGAGAAATACTTACTAATTGTTGTAAATTAATGCTCAGGGCCCTTACCATAAGCTGTTATTGCCATCATAGCTCCACTGTGTGACAGTGACAGACTTATACACGTAATATACATCTGTCTCATATTAGAGTTAAACAATAAGATCATTGTAGGGCTAGAAAACTTACCAGTATTACTTCCGAGCGTATGTAACCGCACAGTGATAAAATATCTTGAGGAACTCCTTAAAATTGCAGAAAGTTAAACCTATTTGATCCAGAAGCTAGGGTTGCCAACTATACTGTTTTCAACACTATTATACTGGTTTTAACAAGATTATACTTTTTACTGTTGAACAAAAATAAAGTATGCATAATACTGTACACAAACACATATATGTGATACGATATGTGACGGGAGGATAGAAATAGAGCATCTATTAATGTAATAAAATATGAGCTCCGCATTTATTTTAATTTCAGTTATAATTATGGTGAGGTGAATGAAGTTTTTAATAAATATTGTGAATTAATTATTTGTGCGAGAAGTTCTAATGAATATGTATTTAAAAAAATAAATAAATAAATTACTGTTCATTTTTCTAAAATACTGTTTAATATTCTTCACAGACCTGAATATACTTTATTTCTTGTAAAAAAAGTTGGCAACCCTACCCCAAGCCTGAATTGTTAGCGATTTGTTAACCCTAGAGCAGCATTATCTCTGGTATCATTTATAATCCTGTATAATCATGTCATTCTAATGATTGAAAGATAAAAATGAGAAAATTCCACCCTTATTGTCTTATACATAGGCTATATAGTCGCCAAACAAACAGTAAAAATAGAAAATCTTTTCTTCACCTCCGCGCTAAAGTTCATGAACCTGGCAATTAACGCAAAAAGTGAATACTTACATATAAAGTCAATCAGAGTGGTACAGTTACCGTCATGGGAGAGAGCGTCTCATGCATATTGCACTAGTTCATAGCTTTATGTATATAATTGTGGTTATGTATGTCCATTACTATAATTGCTGGCTCGTCGATATTTTGTAAAGCTTTTGAAATGAGAAATTGCTGGTGTTTCTTGAGTAAAAGAGATCTCGATCGATCAAGCAAACCCGGTAACATTTATAATAATCTATATATACATATGCTCACGCCTGTATTCCCGAAGGGGTAGGCAGAGGTGTTGTTATCACAACACCCACATTTCACCGAAATTGATTAAGTGCCAACGTGACAGATGGTGAGGCCATCGCCGTCTCAGACACTTTACATACGTCATTAAATTACTTCTCAGAAAATATGCAGGTTTCCTCACGATGTTTTCCTTCACCGTAAAGCACGTGGTGTGAAATCACTATACATAAGTTTTTTAGAAAAACTCTTTGTACAGGGCCCGCTGGGGTTCGAACTTGCGTCGCGTGCGTAGCAGACGACTGCTCAAACCTCAAGGCCACCACGGCTCTATAAATATAAAATTAAATGTCCTGAATATACGTAGCGTACGTGACAACGTACAGACTAAACCGCTGGTCCCAAAGATATGCCAACCATAGGGTTTGTTCTGTGTGAAGTAGCTATACACAAATAAAAGGTTTTCCGAAATTACACCTTATAGGGGTTAAATTGGGGTTCAAAGTTTGTATGTAAGAGAAGCTCGTGGCGCGTGCCTCGTTGCTATTGCACATAATATTCGATCAGCGAAGTTATGTAACCCTAATCCAGGCTAGTTATTGGATGGATGTCAGCCCGAATTCCATCCGTGCCTCGGAGAGTTAAGCCGTTAGTCCTGGTTGCCAATTTAACATCTTTGGCAATCGTTACTGGTCAGTCGGAGGCCTAAGAGAGTCTGACAACTGGTTTAACCCAGATTACCGATTTTCCTCGTAAAAGACGTTACGAAAGTCAGATGGCAGTTGCTTCGTATAAAAATCAGGTGATCAGCCACATCGGATTGCAGCAAGTGCCGACAAACAATGTATGCGATAAGGCCAGATTAATCTGAAAAAAATGTATGTGTAATTTAACTAACTTGCAGGCGAAACGACAGGCACAAGCTAGTCCTGTATAATCATGTTATTCTGACTATTTCTAAGTAGGTATTTTTTTTTAAATCTAATTATAAGCAAAATACGACGTGCCTGAGAGTTTAAGGAGCAGTAAATGCTTACAATATACAAGAATGTACGAAGATAGTTCATCCATATTCATGCACTAATTAAATTATTGTGGTCATTAAGCAATTTCACGTCATGTTCACATATCAACCGTTTAACACCACCGCTGACTTGTGCAATGAAATATGGCTTTGAAAAAATCACGACCTCCCCTTCCATATTCTACTCTACCGTCATACAAATAAAATAACTATTCGTTTAAGCTCCACGGGGATATATGGTTGTGTACTATATACAAACTAAATTATGTCTTAAGTTGCAAGCAGTAGGGTTGTGTTTCGTGTAAAGTAATCTTTAAATGGGCAGTCCTAAGCTTTTAATTAATAGGTGTAATTATAAAAAAACTTGTGAGAAATGTAATACTTTCACGGTGCGTTCATATGTTTGTGTTCATAATTGTTTAGTAAACAACACAGCAATCACACTACATTGTTTTGATTAAATAGATAAACAATTGGATCTATATTATAGTCATAGATGACTAGGAAATATATTTTTGTCGTTACAGATGAGCCGTAAAAAAAAAAAATTTCGGTGAAAAGTGGATGTTGTGATAACAACACCTCTGCCTACCCCTTCGGGGAATACAGGCGTGAGCATATGTATGTATGTAGATGAGCCGTGAAGTTTGAGCAGTCGCCTGTACCAATGAGTTTTTCTGAAAACTTATGTACAGTGATTTCACACCACGTGCTTTACGGTGAAGGAAAACATCGTTAGGAAACCTGCATATTTCTGAGAAGTAATTCAATGACGTATGTAAAGTGTCTGAGACGGCGATGGACTCACCATCTGTCACGTTGGCACTTAATCATCTTCGGTGAAAAGTGGGTGTTGTGATAACAACACCTCTGCCTACCCCTTCGGGGAATACAGGCGTGAGCATATGTATGTATGTAATATATAGATACCAAGTGTGATTACTGGAAATGAAACCCAAAATGTCCAATTAAGTCTTGAAAATGAAGACATGGGTGCAATAAACATTCTTAACGGATGGTTATCTCGGCACATAATAATTTGAGTTGGTTGGCGACATACATAGTTAATATATGCGAGAAAGTCATCACCACAATAGTGGGAGAGTCACACGAGAGTCAAGCTCATCTTGTCTGTCACCCACTTAAATCTGGTTCACGGTCTTGGTTCTAGACGAATATTGAGTTATAAAAACTATTAAAATTAGTTACATATGCCTGTATTATTATGATTAAGTGCCAACGTGACAGAGGGTGAGTCCATCGCCGTCTCAGGCACAATACACACGTCTTTGAATTACTTCTCAGACATATGCAGGTTCCTCACGATGTTTTCCTTCACCGTAAAGCACGCGGCGTGAAATTCCTGTACTTAAGTGTTTAATAAACTCATTGGTACAAACCGCTGGGATTCTAACTAGCGTCGTTTGCGTAGCGGATGAAATCCATCCATCCACGCACACCAAATAGAAAGTAAAGTAAAATAATGACAGTCCATATGTAAAACGTCGGAATGGATTCAAGAGGAAGCTGTTATTTACGGGTATATATCTCTCGCCCCTCGCGATGGCGCATGAAGTCACGCTTGACCGGCATTTGGGGCATAGGTGAGAGCTCCTCGCGGGACTGGGCGCCTGGTACTTACATCCATATTATCATCGTCGATCATACATTTTATTTTGAATAATTTAACTAGAACAGTTATTGTGATATGTGTTATTATTGTATGGAAAGGTTTAGACCATCATTGTGGAACAAGAGGTTTTCAGCTTTCAGCCATTCACTAACAAATGAATATTAGGGTTTGAATCCAAGAAAAATAAACAATGATCAAAATTAAAATCAAAAGAGCCGTGGTGGCCTTGAGGTTCAGAGGAACACCCCTGCCTACCCCTTCGGGGAATACAGGCGTGAACATATGTATCTGTATGTATGTATGGAAAATCAAAAATTTCATTAAGGTGCTTAATGCAGCTATTAACCTTTACTTTTCAAATGTGAAAAGATAATTTATCTTACATACATACATACATACATACATACATACATATGCTCACGCCTGTATTCCCCGAAGGGGTAAGCAGAGGTGTTGTAATCACAACACCCACTTTTCACCGAGACGATTAAGTTCCAACGTGATAGTATACTTTTTACAAAGTACTTTCAAATAGTCAGAAGGAAAGAAAATAACATTATGTATGCAAGATTATTAATATTCTACAGAGACCTTGCATGAAACCTTGCATGAAACCCGGTAAGTAGGTAAGTGTATGTAAGTTTTAAATAACGAAAATATTTCAAAGTGGATAAGTTCAGTAATGTGTAATTTACAATTTAATGTCATTAACATTATATTGTAAACTATTTAAATTCTAATATGTGCAATGGAGTCGCGGATAGCAGGTCGGGTGGCGACCTCGCTTGCCCAACCCGGCCTGGTTCGAATACATTACTCTGATTGTAACTGCGTCATCGTATAATTAATTAGACACACTTCACATTTGGTCATGTTTAGTTATTCAACGGAATAAATAATAATACACACCTCCTATTTAAAGAAAACGCCTCAAAACACTTATATATCGACTGCCATGCGTAACATGTCATACAGTTTCCAAATTATGACAACAGATGGCGTTTTCAACTACTAATGTCATTCCTATATAATTATGAACAACTTACATCGCGCTTGCAGGGCGCTATATCCTTGGATATATACATAAACTGCAAGTACATACGCTCAATAAATATGCTCAAACATGTATTCCCAGAAGGGTAGGGAATTACAGATAAAAAAACTGAATAACACTGCCAGACCGGGGGATTAAACTCAGAACCTTGTGTTCCTCAGTACAAACCACTAAATCGTCCAGGCAGATTTTATAACACAAACGAACGCGATTACAACACGTTGCCTTTAATTTCATCATCATCATCCTCCTGCCCTTATCCCATGTTATTTGTGGTCTTCGTAATGTGTTCTTCTCTTCAATTTCTCTTTATCAGCCGTCATATCTGTATTTACTCCCATTTAAGCCATATCATCTTTCACACAATCCATCCATCGTTTCTTAGGTCTTCCTTTCCCCTTGTAACCATCCACATTTATAAACAATACGTTTTTTGTCAACATTATCCTCATCCCTCCGCATAACATGTCCATACCAGGACAAAGGTTTATTCTCTAACTTCGGCCTTTACTCTACTATTTAAAAATATAATTAACTTTTTTAGCTCTATACTCATCGGAGTTCAACTCCTGCATGTTAGCAAAAACCGTATCAGGATCCGTGACGCAGTTAAGGAAAACGATGGGCTTAAACAGACACAATAATTTTGTATAGATATGGCGACTTCAATTACTGTTCAAAGACTGGGATAGTAAAATACAATGAGTCTGCCGCCGTTCACTTCACCAAAGCGTTACATTGGAACATGATTAGTAATTATTCGGTCCAAGTTGAAGCAAAACACAGCCAATTTGTATAATAGGGTGTACAAAAGATTTCACATGGCATAAAACACCGAACAATAGTCCGCCCTTCAGTGTGGTGCAATATGTGTAATTGTACAATATGTGACTAACTGAATCAAGACGTATGTTTCTAGCCATCAGCTCGTGCTAAGTCCCCCATACCTCGCTCGTTGACTGCATTCAATGCTCTCTTGTAGTCAGAATTACTTACTAAAAACAGTATTTGACTTTGATAATTAACCTTTCGCAACTGTCGATATCTAATCTAATAATTCCCCTATTAATACTTGATAGTTTACATAGAGCCGTGGTGGCCTTGAGGTTTGAGCAGTCGCCTGCTACGCAAGCGACTCAAGTTCGAATCCCAGCGGGGCCTGGACCAATATGTTTTCCTAAAAAACTTATGTACAGTGATTTCACACCACGTGCTTTACTGTGAAGGAAAACATCGTGAGGAAACCTGCATATATCTGAGAAGTAATTCAATGACATCTGTCACGTTGGCACTTAATAATCTTTGGTGAAAAGTGGGTGTTGTGATTACAACACCTCTGCCAACCCCTTCGGGGAACACTGGCGTGAGCATATGTATGTGTAGTTTACATACGTGTGTTTAGGGTTAAAGCAAGTGAACCTTGAACCCATTCCTCCGTCGGCAAGCTGCGTTTGCGCAACACCACACGACTGCAACGGTCGTGTGAAAACAGTTCTTATTATCCCCGTTTCATTGTCATACACAGCCTTAATTCAGATTGGACTTATGCGATAATTGCGGTTGCAACATAACCTCTTTAGGTTCTAAATATGTCTAATTTATGTCTGTGACGAAACCATAGAGCTTATAAAGGATTGATGAGTGTACAAAATAATGAATTATTTATAAAATATATAAATATCTATCTAATATATAAAATTTCCATGTCACAATGTTAGTTACCGTACTCCTCGAAAACGGCTGGACCGATTTGTATGACATTTTGTGTGCAGATCGGGTAGGTCTGAGAATCGACCAACATCTATTTTCATACCCCTAAATGATAAGGGTGACCACCCGTATTGTATTGATATTTTATAAGAGTTTCATTACCTGAAACATAGTCAAAACGATATTTTTCAAAAATAAAACCTAGCTAGATCAGTTTATAGACCCCTGTAACCCCCTACATACTAAATTTCATGAAAATCATTGATACAGCTTCAATGATTTTCATGAAATCATCGTCTCAAATCGAGATTCGAATTCTAATACATATATCTACATAATACTTACATATATATACAAGAAGTAAGAGTTATATACAAGAATTGCCCGTTTAAAGATATGATTATCAGTGAGGTTCAAAGTATGAAACATCTAATTTGCATGCCAGTTACCGAAATCGTCTAGAACTCATCTTAATATGATTCCAGTGACCTTAAGTTTAGAAAGGCAGCTTGCGCCGGCGCAGTAATTAAGAAAACGCGGTACGTATGGACGGCCATTGTTTGGGAAAAAATACTCTTATACGTACATAAAACATTTTATCAGATATTCGCACGGTTCAGTACTAACTGTTATTGTACAGGCTGTGGTTTTACTGGGTCATTCATACTCGCCGTAAGGTTACAGTGCGAATAATATGACTTTTATATTTAACTAGCTTCTGCCCGCGAACTCATCCGCGTGGAATAGTTACTTTTGGGCTTGCGCTAACTTTAACCCGCGATTGGTGCTTCAAATCATCTTTAAAATCAGAGCAAGTAGTGAAATTGAACATAAAAATGATTTATTTAGTTTAGACCCTGGTAAAGCACTTATGAATGTAGACGAATTTACCACCGGTTCGGAAACTAGCCTTCTGAGAAGAACTGGCAAGAAAACAATGATGATTACAAAAAAATAAACATAAAAATATAAGAATATAATATAGTTCCTGAGATTAGCGCGTTCACGCACAAACAAACTCTTCAGCTTTTATATATTAATTATAGGAGATACTAACTTCTTGGTGAAGAGATATTAAACAGGTTCGTACGTGCTTATCTTAAAAGTGTTAAGTCAGATTTAAAAAGTATTACATACCATTTACAATTTAGAATTTAAACATTTATTTCATGAATAAACACTTTTATTTAAAAATAACTGTTGAAGTGTGGGTGTATTATATGTACACCTCTGCCTACCTTTTCTATGTATATGTATTCCAATATATATGTATTCAAATGCCCGTAGCGTTATTAGTTTTCATTTGCCATCAAATCAGGTTATTATGTAACCAAAATGTTGATTTTCATTAAATCTTAATTATATTTACAAGGAACAGTACTTACTAATTACAAGTAGAAAACTTGGCTCAAATGGGTGTCTCTCGCGATCGTGCCAAGAAGGCTGGCAGCATTGCCACGTTGAATAGCAATGCTGAAGCCCCAGCCCGCTTGTCGCGAGAAGCTTCTGCCAGACGACGTGCAACCTCTTTGAAACGTTGATGAGTATCCGGAGGTTTCAACCGAAAACCCCATCAGGTTATATGTACCTATTTGACTGTAATCAGCCTGTATGTGTGTGTGTAGTGAAGCAATTAATATGTTTGCGACACTAGTTGCGCACCAATCCTCGATTGACCTCGTGGTCCCAAATTGGTTCATTCAGGTCGTCAGTATAATTCACAAAATTTAAGAAATAAATAGGTATCCATCTGTGGTGTGGGTTAGTGTCTTGGTAGTGGAATCAGGATTGCTCCCAATTACATAGGACTTAAGCATACTGGCGAAATGTGGGCATAAAATTACGTACCCTAATTTGTTCTATGAAATTAGACCCGTTACAATCGGTCTAGCTGTTTCGGATATTAGCGAGTTTAATGTTTGTACCTACCGTAAGCATATACGTATCATATGCATTTAGTGAAAATCTGTTAATTTGAAATTGCAAACAGACACTTCAACTATAAATATATTAAAACAGATTTCTAACATCGAAACTAATCCTAAATTCATAGTACGTCTACGAGCTAAAGGAGGGTGTATACTGAACGTCTTGAATACCAACTAAGGCGGCGGGCACACCTGACGCAACTTCCGCCGCGACGCCTGGGAGCCGACATCAGCTGATCGTAACGTTTTAAAACAAAAAATTTTGAAAAAACGAAATGTCAAAAATTATATGACATAAGATTTGCGAGAAAAGCTAATGTGGTGACGTGAGTTAATCATATTCCGTGAAATGTGGGTGCTGTTGTTACAACCTCTGCTTACCCTTTCGGGGGCCGATCTGGGATGGCGTGAGCAAATAAATTAATATCTACAAACGGACTGACAAATTATCAAACTGCATTCTATCTGTACATAATGTATTCAATCGATAAAATAAAATAATATAAGCGAACAAAAATCTTGTTTCATTAAAACGAGTAAGAAATCTAGCTCTCAGCTTGACAAGGATTGATTATACAATATTTGTGAATCAACATCTTACTGCATAAATGGTATTGAACGCCTTATACATCGAACTTAGAACGATAAATATTAATTAGTTACTTAACTTCACTATTCACACTAAACTTAAACATATTTTAAGTCCATAATAGGATCTCGTTATGCAAATATAAAGATTGCTAAGTTAAAGTCTAGGGGGATCTCTGAAGTGGTGGGTAGAGGTATAACTAGTACAAAAAAATATATATACATAAACAAAAGAGGCTGGCTGGCCGAGCTGTGCTCTGTTTCTTTATCTAACAAAAAAACTAAACGTTTCCCACAAAAGAAAAAAACTTGACGTTTTCTAATAAAAAAGAAAAAAAATTCCGAACCGGTGTTTGTCTCGAACCGGTGTATAGCCTAACTTAGTTATCACCCGATAGGCTGGAAGCCTCCAGTCTGAGCTATCGTAAGTTGATAGACGAAGATATTGTAGCAATTTTTCATTGTATGAAAACATGGTTAAAAAGATTTTTTCTCAAGATGAAACCTAGCTAGATAATTTTTTGCCCCTAAAAACTGGCTACATACAAAATTTCATGAAAATCGTTGGAGCCGTTTCCGAGATTCAGATTCTAAATATATATATATGGGTATATACAAGAATTGCTCGTTTAAAGGTATGAGATTTAGACAGACACATTACTTATTTTTTAATATATAAGTAACTTAGGTGAAGTGAAATGATTTCTTGAAATTGAATGAAATATGAAATGATTTCAAGTACATTTTGTTTTCTAACAACGAGGAAATAATTGCCATATTTGGGATGCGAACTCAGGACTTCAGGGTTTCAAGACAAACAAATAACCACAGAGCCATGAAGTCGACTTTTACATAAACCCCTGTTACGGTATAATCTGTTGATATAACAAAGTATATTATTGCTAACAATCTTGAATCGTTTCATAGAAACTGCAGTATAAATGCTAATTATCTTATGAAAAACTACTATAAATTCCGACCACCATCAATTACTCAAAACACCGTTACTATAACACTACAAACGCGACGCTTGATCTTTGCAAATTGAACCTTACACCGTTTTAATAAAGGTTAATAAAGGCGCATATTCAAACTGGTTTTCTTCATACAGCGGGACCCATTGTGGTGTGGTTGCGGTGAAAACGTTGTTCCCACGAAAAAAGGAAACTAGCTGGCATGTCGAAACGTATTGCAACACGTGTATTATTCGTGTCGTATGGATAGTGAGTGGACGGACCCAAGGGCATGTCTTAGGGTATTGACACCTTCAGCTTTAACGCTGTAAAGTTTTCAGCACTTCAGATTTGCCCCGCGGAATCCTAATATCTATACTCTTACTCCATATCTAATATATAAAATGTCCATGTCTTTTTGTATGAAATATTGCGTGCAGATCGGGTAGGTCTGAGAATCGGCCAACATCTATTTTTCATACCCCTAAATGATAAGGGTGACCATCCCCAAAAGAATATATGGCAATTTTATAACGATGTAAAATTGAAGTATTGTAATACCAAATTAATAGCTTTTCACTCCATGCATATGAAAGTATATAGGGTACTGACATTAAAACATCATATTTTTCTCTCTGTCTTTCCGTCTGCCTGTTTGTTCCGGCTAATCTCTGAAATAGCTGAACCAATTTCAACGGGACTTTCACTGGCAAGTAGCTGATGTTTCAAGGAGTAACATATGCTAGACACAGCAAATAAAAATAATATTTCAATTAACTTATACATTAGCTAGCCAATGAAATCTGTCCAACCGTTTCAGAGATTAGCCGGAATATACCGACTGACAGATACATACACATACATATGCTCATGCCTGTATTCCCCGAAGGGGTAGGCAGAGGTATTGTTATCACAACACCCACTTTTCACCGAAGATGATTAAGTGCCAACGTGACAGATGGTGAGTCTATCGACGTCTTAGGCACTATACATACGTCATTGAATTACTTCTCAGAAATATGCAGGTTTCCTCACGATGTTTTCCTTCACCGTAGAGTGGTGTGAAATCACTGTACATAAGTTTTTTTGAAAAACTCATTGGTACAGGCCCCGCTGGGCCACCACGGCTCTTTACTGACAGATAGACAGAGAAACATTTAGAAAATAGTTTTTTCTATGTAAGTACCTACATACTTATTTACTTTTTTGTATCGTATTTATTTGCATTTATTGAAAGGCTTTAAATTTGGAATTATACACGGACACTTCAATTTTCTTTAGCCATCTATAAATAACGTCACACGTTAAGGGAGAGGGAGGGGGTCGACGCAGTGTGACGTCATGTGACAACGGGGTGGGAGGGGTTCTTAATTTCGTGACATCACATTTCAAAATCTATAATAATCTCGCATTAATTAATATAATTAATCGTTTTTAGTTTTGTTAATTGCTTGATTTGATGTTAATAAATAATTTAAATGGAAATAAAACTGATTTTGGAACCGTTGTTTAAATTCAAAATATGTGACTTCACACTAAGGCCAGAAATGTGACCAGCTGTTACAAGGACGGGCAAAAAAAATCATGAAATTCGTGTGACGTAATTTATTGATAACCCGTAATATCTGTACTGTATAGATATAGATGAGGTGTGATAAATATGAAATTGTCGAAGGTCTATGTGCGTGACAACACCACGTGCCAAGACAACGAGGTCATGACGTCATAACTCCTTGAACACTACATAAAGCCGCCTTCATATAAAAAACTCTGACAATTCCTAGATAATTTACACGATTCATTGGATTGCGCTAACGCTAGGTTCTGACGTACATAAAAATATATATGTGTTTTTTATGAATATATAACCTCTTTGCATGTGTCTTTATAATAATTAATAATGTAACGGTCAATGACAACGCTTGTCGGTGAATTAAATGGAGTTGTTGTAAACAGCGCATAATATGATGTTTAAGACCCTATCAATAAAATGCATAGACTATAGGATAGAAGAAGATAATCCTTGGTTCAAATTAGTTCCATCTCATTTTGTGATATGGATTATAAAAGTTAATACTGTAAAATATATAAGTGAAGCCAGCTGTTTCAGGATTTACCCGGAACAAACCGACATACAAAGGAAAATGTATTTCATTATAATATATTCTCTCGGAGGAGCTCGTGGCACAGTTGCTATTGCGCATATCATTCGATAAGCGAAGTTAAGCAACCCTAACCCTAGCCAGTAATTGGATGGTTGACCGCCCGAGTACCCTCCGTGCCTCGGAGAGTACGTGAAGCTGTCGGTCCCGGTTGCTAATTTATCATCTTTGGCAATTTTTACAGGTCAGTCGGAGGCCTAAAGTAGTCTGACAACTGATTTAAACCAGATCACAGATTTTCCTCGTTAAAGGGGTTGCGAAGGTCAGATGGCAGTCGCTTCGTATAAAAATCAGGTGATTAGCCACATCGGATTGAATCAAGTGCCAACCCCAAAATAATGTATGGGATAAGGCCATTGAGATGATATATAAAATCCTCTTATGCATTTTGGTAAAAAGTTGTTTATTTGGAATTCCAAACGACAAAATATTTTTTTTCCAATTTATTTTACGTCGAAAACCATTCCGACACATAGTTTTTGTCAATTATAATTACTAAGCAATAGTAGAGACTGAGTTATAACTTTTAAGAAACATCAGAACTGTTTTGAAAGTCTCGCTATGATTAATTAGTAGAACCGACCACTCATATTAAATCGCCGCCCACTTGCACTTATAGTTTCGCAACATGACGAATTATGTGTTACTCCTATACAATGCATTCAACATGCCAGTACTTTACTTACATACGTTACTTAAACGCTCTATTTATCTATCTTTAAGTCTTTAATAAAGGTCACTCGACGCCGACGGTAAACGCTTGATCCCTAGGAAATCATCATCATCCTCCTGCCCTTATCCCATCTTATTTGTGGTCAGTGCAATGTGTTCTTCGCTTCCATTTCTCTCTATCAGTCATCATGCCTATATTCACTCCCATTCTAGTCATATTATACATACATATGCTCACGCTTGTATTCCCCGAAGGGGTAGGCGGAGGTGTTGTTATCACAACACCCAGTTTTCACCGTATTTGATTAAGTGCCAACGTTACAAGGGAAGAGTCCATCGCCGTCTAAGACACTATACATACGTCTTTGATTCTTAGACATATGCAGTTTCCTCACGATGTATCCCTTCACCGTAAAGCATTGTGTGAAATCACAGCACATATTTAAAAAAAAACT
This sequence comes from Watsonalla binaria, assembly GCA_929442735.1. NCBI lineage: Eukaryota > Metazoa > Arthropoda > Insecta > Lepidoptera > Drepanidae > Watsonalla > Watsonalla binaria. Next base: position 3,444,037 of record OV838941.1, read on the forward strand.
CATTGATGGGATTCGAACTTGCGCTGCTTGCATAGCAGGCGATTGCTCAAACCCCGAGGCCACCACGGTTCTTATTATATTTAGTTATATTATCTTTCACACAATCTATCCACTGTTGATCCCCAAGAAGCGGCAAAGCTCAATTTGATGTACTGAAAATAATACTCGACATTCTTACATAAATCCTATGAAATATTACCAGAGCTACAACAGATTGAATCATCCAATCAGAAATATTTAAAACGCAATAAAGTATGAATAATAATCTTAGTAATACAAACTTAATTAAATTATGCGCTGTAATTGCGTTGAATGAGGAAAAACGGAAAACTACATCTAGTGTTTTTATTGGAGGCCCTTGAGGACTAGCGTAATAGGCTTGTAGTCATGCAAGGGTATTAAATACTTCTATACTAATATTATAAAGAGGAAGGCTTTGTATGTATGTTTGTAACGAATTGAATCAAAACATAATGGTCTGATTTAAAAAATTATTTCACTATTTGAATGCTACATTATCACTGATTAATATAAACTATATTTTACGCAGATCACTGACTTTCCTCGTCAAAGGGATTACTAAGGTCAGATGGCAGTCGCTCCGTATAAAAATCAGGCGATCAGGTGATGCTGAGTTGGTTCCCATAGCACATTATGAATCATACATTTATGCCACTTAATATTTTAAATATGCTCACTCCATCCCAGAAGAATGTCAGAAAATGAGAAGAGGTACATAGAGGCGTGACAGATAGTGAGTCCATGCAGATTTCCTCCAAGGTGAAAGAAATCACTGCACTTAAGTTTTTAGAAGTCTTTGATACAGACCGCTGGGATTCGAACTTAAACGTGACTACTTGTGAATATCAGTGTTTTGCTCGTAAGAGCAAAGCGATCCTCTGGGCCATGGCCTATTTGCACCACTGCAACGCATTGTCGTATTACTAGACCTATGTTCCATTGTTAATTGATAACTCACTTACCTACTATAAATGTTAATTTTTAGGTCTTCATCAAGTATTTTTGTGAAATTTGTTAATGTGTGGCAAAGGTTTTATCTATCTACTCAAACCAGTCGGTCAGTGCGACTCTGCTTTCAAAGTAGATATTATTCCCTGTTATTAACTTTAGAAGAATTTATTTAGAAGTTATTAAGCATGTTTGGTTAGCCGTTTTAAATGGTTACGTATGTTTTGATCTCAGCGCACCGCTGATCCGCAGCCGGCGGATCTTGCCACAGCCTCATTAAAGATTCTAGGCCGCTCTGCAATACTTAATTAAGTACTGTATTAATTGTGTACGCCATTGGAGCTGATATCTCGCCATCTTAGTGAACGGCTCGCGGTTTTCGTGGCAGCCATTTGCATTTTGCGTTTCGTTCGCGCTTCAGAAGGTCAGAGGTTTGTATGGACTTATTTAGTTTTAAAATGGGTAATGAGATTTAAATGTTTTTTATAGCTACCTTACTTTTGCAAACAGTAAGCCGTAGTAGAGATTTTGTCGATTGCTTACCTGTTAACAAAAAAGTGTATGTTAATTACTGTTCCAAAGCTGCACTAATATTTATAAAACATAAAAAAAAACATAAAATAATGAAATAAATTCTGGCTGCTTAAATTTTTTTGAAAAGAAACGTAATGATTAAAAAGTAAGGAGGTCACTTGGCCAATCAGAATATTTTATTTCAGACCGTGTATCCCGCGTTCGAAATTGAAATCCGTAACGTTCGGAAACGCACCAACGCCTCCTGATTCGGATGTAGTGTTGCGAAAATGGAACGGATATTGCTCGTTCCTCTCGGCGGCTATTCTGATAGAAATTTGAATTTTGCCGGTTAACTGGCGCGTCCGGCCTCGTTACAAAGCTTTGTTCTTTTGGACGACTATCCAAACGTGTCGGTATACGAGGTGCTAAATGCGTTTAGATATTGCTAATTTGGCAATTAGTTTTGTTTCCGTTCTGTTTCTTCGGGAAATCCAAATATCTTATCCTGTTACGTTAAGTTAGAAAGCTAAAGAGATTGGGAGTCGCACCTTTGAGAGCTAATGGAAATAAACTGTGAAACATTAGTCAGCAAATATTAAATAGCTCAGCAGTTTAAGGAATTGCCAGCAACGATGTTAAAAACTTTCATATCCTAAAACATAGCTCATTTAAGCGTACAATAGGCAAGTTGTACGCTTGTTTGTCCAATTAGAAGCTTGAAAAAAATCGCGGTAGGAAACCAGAAGCTCGCAAACAGACAGGTTATCAAATGACTGTCAAAGTCCACGTGATTCTTAACATTATACGCGTAAGATCTTCATTGATTGAGATAACTCTTATAACGTTAAGAATATGTCCAGTATAATCCAAATTTGACCGAAGGTTTTGCGGTCTCAGGTACCCAAATCAATGGAAGAGCATTTTATTCTATGCCAAAAGGGTTAACGTAATACAATTTGAACTTGGACCAAAGATGAGTCGGGCATACCTGTATTTCCCGAAGGATAAAAAGGAAGTTTTAGTTCATGTAATACGGAGCGAGAGTCATTAATCCAGACTACGAATGCTTCTGGGAAATTAGAAATGTCAAAACCCAATAACACTTTGCGACACCAGGGGACTGAACTCAGGACCACTTGACCAACGAGGCAGTGATGCGAGCTCTCTTCCAATAAGCTGGATAAGTCCGGTATAATCCAAGTCTCGTGGCTGGGCGCTCCCGTGTAACTGTGTTCACGGGTCGCCGCGCGCAATTACCGCGCGCGCCCACCCGGCACGGGGCTTCGCCCCCGTATCACTGCACTGCTCTGAGATTTCACTTACATTGACGAATTAGTCTGTACTCCTATTATTGTTCTTCATACTCTACACTAAGTCCTTATTGTACTTTGAAGGCTTTTGCTTCTGCAGGGGATACAATAACAGATGTTTCATTAGTGATTAAGTATTTATATCTTGGAATACATACAAGAAAAGGAAAAGGATTTATTCTCCAAGAATATAGGTTCTGACTTTGTGCTTTGTTTTCTATAAAGGCGTAAAACTTCCGACTCTCGCAGCTTGGGGCGCTTTTTGACGTTACAATACAAAATCAGGAAAAATCACAGGCGATATGTTCAATGTAAAATCATGTTTAAGATGTATGCTTGCCCTGGTGTAGCTCCTACCAACGTCAATAAGTAATATTTAAACACTTCGATACATCTACATGAGTTTTAATTGTGAATCCTTTAATTAACGGACTGGAGAGTTCGAAAAATACTTTTCAAATTTTATTCAGTTTTCACCGAAGAATAAATAAAGGTGATCTGAGTTAAATCAATTAGCAGACTAAGCGTAATGATTGCCAAATTATATATTACTTCACGTGCTCTCTGAGGCACGAAGTGAACTCAGGTGGTCATCCATTCAAATCCTGGCTTAGGTCAGGGTTAGTTCACGTCGCTGATCGAATGATATGCTCCGTAGAAACTGTACCACGAGCTCCTCTATATATTTTCGTCAATGTGACCTCTTATATCTATGAAGAGAGGTTCGTATCTTTGTCCGTTATGGTCGACGGAGCAACTAATGGACTTATAATTTGTTCCACGACAATTCCATACATGAAGTTTTATTATTACCGTAATCAGAAAGTAAACCATTTCACGATTTAGTAGGTTTCTTGCAATAGGAATAACAACAAGTATATTTTATTCCCAGACGTATGCTGCTAAATTAAAAATATCTTTATTTGTTTAGACTTTAACAAAGTACTTTCAAATCGTCAGAACATGATTAAACAGGATTATACATGCTACCGCCAGGTTCGGAAGGTTGCTTTTACTGAGAAGAACCTGGCAGTAATTACTATTTAAAAAAAAACATATGTTACAATTTTTTTGAATTACTTCTCAGACATACACAGGTTTCCTACGAAAGCACGCGGGCTGAAGTTTTTATGGGATTGGAACTTGCATCGTAGCGGAGACTGCTCAAACCCCACGGCCATCACGGGTCCTTTGATATTTCATATGTGCAATTCAGATTGCTCTGATTATAAGATGTGAAATGTAATTTGTCCGTTTGTTGTGATTGTCGTATGTTGGAAGGTCGCGTCCGACACGGGTCGTCACGGCCGCGCCTCGTGGTGACAACATTCGCATACAGGATGATCATTATTAATTAACATAGTAAGTCCTTGCTTCGATAGTAAAAATATATTTTTGGGCATACCTATATGACCATTTTTTTTGTATATTTTTTTGAACATTACCTTTGTAAAAAAGAAACCTGCGTTATATGTTTACCTTCTTAACTATTAATAAGTCCATAATGACATATATTTTTTATCCTTTTTGTTTCAATAAGTATTCTTTGTAGAATACTTAGAAGTACGTTAATAGCTCATAGATCAAAACAAATTAAAGATATTATTCGTGTTCTTCGTGGTCCCCGAAGAGGAAGCAGAGGTGTTATAAAACAATACCCACATTTCCAAAATAACCAAAAAGTGACAGAGGGTGAGTCCATCGCTATTTCGTCTCAGGCACAAGAAGTGTCTTAAGTATGTACACTTTGATAAAATAAATATATTATCATCATCTCCCTGGCCTTATCCCATACACTGTTGGGGTCGGCACTTGATTCAACCCGATGTGGCTGATCACCTGATTTGTATACGAAGCGACTGCCATCTGACCTTCGCAACCCCTTCAACGAGGAAAATCTGTGATCTGGGATAAGTTGTCAGACTATTTTAGGCCTCTGACTGACCTGTAACGACTGCCAAAGATGATAAATTGGCAACCGGGACCGACGGCTTAACGTGCTCTCCGAGGCACGGAGGGAACTCGGGCTGTGCCACGAGCTCCTCCTCCCGAGAAAATAAATATATAATATTTTGAAAAAATCTACTTCAGGTAACAACTCCCTTACAAAACGCCAATTTCATAAGTAAAGACCAATATTTAATTAAATCAGTAGTCATAGAAGTCCCCCTGTAGTGTGTCGGTCGCGCTTAATGTGTCAAATCAAGCCCGACCGACGAAGGACACTAATGCGGGATTTATACACAATTTTACATCTCTCATTATAATATGCTCTCGTGTTTATATTTATACATACATGCATATGCTCACGCCTATATTCCCCGAAGAGGTAGACAGAGTTGTAGTAACAACAACACCCACTTTTCACCGAAGACACTGTACATACGTCTTTTGAATTACTTCTCAGAAATATGCAGGTTTGCTCACCATGTTTTCCTTCACCGTAAAGCACGTGGTGTGAAAATACATGCATGTACAGTCGAGCAAACTGCGCATCCTGCACTATAAATACACCCATTAGTTTTGCTTTACAATACTAGCTCGGCCCCGCGGCTTCACCCGCTTAGATTAAATTGCAAAAAAGAACACTAAACGATTTTTTACATTAAAGTTACTCCTTCTAAGATTAGCCAGATTCAGCTGTTTCGGAGATTACCCCGGACAAACAGACAGAGAAACATTTTGAAAATTAGTTTTTTAAGTCAATACCGTATTAAGCATTTAGTGAAAAGCTGTTATTTTGGAATTTTGAAATGTTGTTTGGAATGTTGAAGCAGAATGACATAAAATAAAATGAAAATAATATATAATTTAGTTCAACAACCTCATAACAAATGTGTAATAGTGTAGGTACAATTGGCACGTGTGTGTGCCATGCCTACAGTTAATTCATATCACTGCCCTAATGGTGAATGAACTGGGGAACATTTGACTTTTACAAACTTGTTTTTGTATGCGTTCCTTTTGACACAGCATCATTTATCATACAATATCGATAGGTGATCGACTAGTACTACACAATTATACCTGCGCCAACCATTTAAGGCACGATATGTACTTTAAAATGACCTTTAAAGCTTCTGATATAAGGTTTATGTTGGTATTATTCGGATGCAAAGATATTTTGGTGTAAAGAAATACCGGTTCATTTCATTCACACCGATGGAACGTGCTTAAATTTGACGTCCGTTTGTCCAAATAATTTATCACATTATATTAGAGATTAGGATTACGTAACGAATTCGCCGTTTGATTGTTGTGAATGAATCATTCATTCAATTTGTCTGGGCTTTGAATCTTTGAATGTTTGTTGAAATATCATTATTGAAAACTTGTAACCAATTCAAATTGTAAAAATAAACAAATATGCTCACGCCATCCCAGAAGGGTACCCGAAGGGGTAAGCAGAGGTGTTGTAATAACAACACCCACGTTTCGCCGAAGATGATTGTGCACGTGACAGAGGGTGAGCCATCGCCATCTCAGGCACTATACGTTTTTGAATTACTTCTCAGACATATGCAGGTTTTCTCAGAATGTTTACCTTCAATGTGTGAAATCACAACATATCCGTTTTTAGAAAAACTCATTGGTACCAGCCCGCTGGGATTCGAACATGTGTAGCTTGCGTAGCAGGCGACTGATCAGAACCCACGGTCGCCACGGCTCTAATTTCTATTTTATTTGTAGAAATTTTTTTTGAGTAAGAGTAATTGCTGAGTTTATTGCCGGGTTCTTCTCAACAAAAGCAACCCTCGGAAGCCGATGGTAATATTTACAATCCTGTACAGACAGACAGCGTACTTTTTTGAACGTGAATACTATATTAACAGAGGATGTCGGTCGAATTACTTTAATCGTTCAACGATATTTCGGTGGTTTATTTTAAGTGAATCGTCGTCAAATAAATAAATCGATTAATAATAAAATCATTTGATCTTTTCACAAATATATATATACACAAAATTACTATGTTTTAAAATTTTTCTACGTCTGTTTTATTTCGGGTTTTATATCGCTGAAATGGCTGCACCGATTTTAACGGAACTTGAACTGACAGGTAGTAGATGTTACAAGGAGTAACTTTGGATACTTCTTTAAGGTAGGGTTCCGTGAAAAAATCCAGCGCTAAAGTTAAGTCTACGCGGGTGCAACAGCGGGGCTCATCTAGTTTGACATAAAATAAATTTTCATAAATCATTGCAATAATTTAATTGAAAGAAGCCGTGGTGGCCTCGGGTTTAGAGCAGTCGCCTGCTACGCAAGCGACGCAGGTTTGAATCCCAGCGGGGCCTGTACCAATGATTTTTTCTAAAAATCTTATGTACAGTGATTTCACACTACGTGCTTTACGGTGAAGGAAAACATAGTGAGGAAACCTGCATATTTCTGAGAAGTAATTCAATGACGTATGTAAAGTGTCTGAGACGGCGATGGACTCACCATTTGTCACGTTGGCACTTAATCATCTTCGGTGAAAAGTGGGTGTTGTGATTACAACACCTCTGCCTACTCCTTCGGAGAATATGTATGTATATAATTTCATCAAAACTATAAAAAGTCTAGATTAATCCAATGCCCACATTCAACTTGAGTACAGTAGTGTAAAAAATAAATGGTGTAGTTGTTGTACCAATTTCCTAAGCTTGTACGAAGAGAAACTACTCAACCGTGGGCGGCGGACAACATACGTACAACTTGTATACTGTATACACATGTAGCTATGTATTGTATCTAGTTTGGTTGTTGTACTGGCAAGCAGAAAAGAGATTGAATACCCCTTGTAATTATATTCATACAATAATTTGATTTTATTTAGGTTTTGAAACAAGGAATACGAAATCATAAATATAAACTCAGGAACTACTCCTCCGATTTGAAAAATACTTATTTTCAAATTCAGTGTTTGATAGCCCATTTATCACGGAAGGCTAATAAGATAATCACGCTGAGATCAATGGCAGGTTGAAGTTAGCGTTAGACCAAAGTTTATATTATATTTTAGAAAATATGTGAAACATTAATCTATAGTATACACGGTAATGTCATAGAAAAATCAATTATAATTGATTTTCTTTATGTGTCTGTTTGTTCCGGCTAATCTCTGTATCGGCTTTCTATTAATTAAAAAAAATATTTATATTCCGCGAGCCACCCATACAATTACGCAGCTAGTTACATATTGAGAAGTAAAATTTCATATTTGAAGGGTACTTATTTTACGTACAAATATAATATATTCTAAGCGCTCTTTCCGTGACTGTACAAAGATGTAACCCACAAAAAATAGTTTAACATATTCAATTTATTGAGAGTAGGAGGTGTCCGCCCCACGTGCGCATGCGGTTATAACTTTGCTGCGCTGCCACAGCCTTGAGCAGGGACATTTTAAAGCAGTAGACCTACAGACTGCGTATTGGAAACTTCTGAACATTTCATCTATCTACTTCCAATCTATATCTGAACAAAATATTCAAAAAAAGGATTATCATGTTTTTCAAAAATTCCGTAGCCGCCATCTGGTTTAAGTAGTCACCTACATTTGTTGTGTATAATGTCACATAAATTTAAGTACAGTTTCAAGTTATTAATCTATACATATAAATAAAATTGAAGTGTCTGTTTGTAATTCCAAAAAACAGCTTTTCACTAAATGTATATTGAAGTATACACGGTACTGAAATAGAAAAACCAGTTGAATTTTTTTTCCCCGCCTGTTTGTTCCGGGTAATCTCTGATGGCTGGACCGATTTTAGCGGGACATTCACTAGGAACTCACTTCGGCTACGGAATTTTTGAAAAACATGATACGCCTTAAAAATTATTTTTGAACGTTAAAAATATTATTGGATAAATTCTCCCTTCCACACACATACATACAGAGCCTTGCACATGCACAAGTGACCGTATTAAGTACATAGTAAATCACATAAACATTTTATGCGACTCCACTCAACTTTACAGCTGCAACACTGTACTGACAGCACAAAAATGCACGGAAAAAATAACTTACGCTCACAGCAATAAAGTTTCAAATAAGCGAGTATTTTATTGCACTGTCAATTTGAAATATTTTCTTCTTCGAGACGAATTTCAAGAAGTGAGGTAGCTTTATCTTAATGCTTGTAAAGTGGCTCGGGTGTTATATTACCGATGTGTCATGTTTTTTTAATACTTGCTGTCACATTTTTAGGAATACTTTTTGGACAGATAAAGCTGAAAAAAATATATAAATTAATTATTATTGTAGTCACCGAGGCCCATGAGGAATATTTTCATCCCCAAACGAAACAAAAGATAGAGTATCTAGATCTAGATAAAAATATAGTCTGATTCTGAAAATCTTAAGTAAAACCATTTTTTTACAATATATTTGCAGTGGACGCATTCTTGTTTGAACTTTTCTAAAAAATAGATTTTAAATATTTCAAATTCCATATAACGAACATCAACGCAAACTCCTTCAACCCCTTTATAATGAACAGAGATTTTTTTTTTTTTTAATTTTAGCCTACTGCAAAAATCTCAAAAACACACAATATAATTTTTTTCTGCTATCGCCCCACAATACGCCCGCGGCACTCGCGGTCATATTCGCAGTATAACGATTTCCAACACCGCAGCAGCCTTTGAACCCAACCTGAGAGTGCACAAAACGTTACTAAAACATACCAACGTATGTGGAAAATAATATTCTACCAATCGACGCAAGAAAATCGAACTCGATCTAATCGAATTGCAATTCGACATTGCAACAGTTTTTTGATGGAATCAAGCGTATGTATTATTTTTTTACGATATGGTCTCTCGCAGTTGGTAGGGGGAAGTTACCTCCACTGCTTAACCGGACTAAAAGGGCGAGACCCAAGGGCCTCCAGCCTCGGCTTAGGGCGTTGCTGGGGGATGAGTTAGGAAGCTGGATCTGAGTGGTATTCAAGCGTATGAAAGTTTCTGTCTGTCTGTTTGTTGTTAATCTCTGAAACGTTCGCTGGTTAGTTGATGTTACAAGGAGTAAAATCGACCGACTACTTTTTTGAATAAAATAATTTGAGTTTCGCGAAATAAAAGTACCTATGAATAAGTTTACGCGGGTGAAACCGGAGGCAGAGCCAGTTGTATATTAACACACTTCAACTTCATCTAAACACAACAACTATTTTGATATCCACACAATGAACACAATTCGTTTGTATCATTAACATATTCACCCAATATCGTGTAGGAAAAAACGTTAATTCACAAAAGCACCTTGTCATCATCACAAAAGATATTAATACTCTTTATAATAAGCGTCAAGGGGGTCGGTAGATAGCACAGTCATGCTACGAACGTTTTGGTTCAAAACCTCGTAGACGAGATCCGAGTAAAATGATGTAGTCATCCATACCTTACTAATATTATAAACGGGAGAGTTTGAATGTTTGTTAGTCTTTCACGTAAAAACGATTGAATTGATTCCCGCGTAGATACAATTTCATTACCGCGGAAATCCAAATGATTTATTAAAGTTAAAATAGCCTTAGTTACTCGTTGTAACATTGGTGAAAGTCCTGTTAAAATCGGTCCAGCCGTTTTAAACCGGAACAAACTCACAGACAGACAGACAGAGCATTTAAATTGTTTTTCTATGTCAGTTCTTGCATATGGATTTAGTGAAAAGCTGTAATTTTGGAATCTGTACATAGATAAGTATAGAATTAGGTATGGATTCAAAGACCAGAAGGCTGTAGGCCTAAACGTTCTTATGAATGTAGATGGTTACAAAGGAATGATGCCCTAAGAAACGATGGATTGTGTGAAAGATGATATGGCTAAGGGAGTGGATACAGATATGACGACTGATAGAAATAAATTGAAGAGAAGAACACATTGCGCCGACCACAAATAACATGGGATAAGGGCAGGAGGATGGTGATGATGATATGGGTAGAATGGGAGTGAATACAGATATGACGGCTGATAGAAAGAAATTGAAGAGAAGAACACATTGCACTGACCACAAATAACATGTGATAAGGGCAGGAATATGGTGATTATGATACGGCTAGAATGGGAGTCAATACAGATATGACGGCTGATAGAAAGAAATTGAAGAGAAGAACACATTGCACCGACCACAAATAACATGGGATAAGGGCAGGAGGAGAATGATGATATGGGTAGAATGGGAGTGAATACAGATATATTGCGAGAGAACATATTGCGCTGACCATTAATAACATGGGATAAACTGTCCTGTCACCATAGGTATTTAAACTACGTAAGTAATCCTGACTCATAGTTATTGTTTAACATCGTTCTTACCTCCTGGATTGAACGTCATAACAGCTACTACGTCAATGCTATAGCTCAATGAATCAGATGTTATAGTATACCTATTGAATAGAGTACAGCCGATGAAAAGTCCAGACGGTACTATTATATATATTAATATAACCGTATTCTGGTCCAAAATTAAGAACCCTACACCTCGGGGTTTCAGCAGGTACCTTCTACGCAAGCAACGTAAGTTCAAATCCCAGCGAGGCATGTACCAATGAGTTTTTCTAAAACCTTATGTGCAGTGATTTCACTCCACGTGCTTTACGGTGAAGGAAAACATTGACCTGCATATGTCTGAGAAGTAATTCAAAGACGTATGTTTAGTGCCTGAGATAAGTGCAAATTTACAATATTCATAATTATACAGCACAAAAGTATAGGCCCCTTATTACTAAACATGATTTAACCCATGACTAGACAAAACTAGAGCTAAATCTATGTCCATCTCTTTTTAAATCCGTATCAGAGAAAGTGATAGAGCTACTTTTTAACCAAGAATGATCATATTCTATGTTTTGTAATAAAGTAGTCGATTAAATCGTAATAATCGACTATCACACGCATTGTATTGAGGTTAACATATCACATTCTTTCACAGCAACCGATAGTAACAAATGATCGTACGAAGCAGTTAATAAGGTAGTCAGTTTATCTTATTAAACGTCTCTAGCTCACGACCGGCTACGAGCCGTGATGGATACGTGCACGGGAGGCCGGGACTATACCGTCGACAAATAACCACTAGTGCAGACAATCGAATATTGGTAGACGATTATTTAATCGACTAAATGTACAGCGAAGTGAAATAATCGAATTAAATTAAATTAAAACAAAAAAATATTCAAACTGTTTCTTATGTTGTTATAAAAAAAATCTTATTATATTCATTATAATATGCTTTTATTGAAGAACAGTCAGAGTATTTCTAGATGCCTCATTTAATTAATTTAGATTCGACCTATTTGCCGTGATATTTTTAACTGGCAATACGCATGCAGAAATATAATATTTATCTCTGAAAATGCAATTGAACAATGCTCAATGTTTATGAATTGTATTATATGATTGACATTTAGTCGATATTCAGCGCATCACTATCAAGTAAAATACACATACCGAGACAATTAGGCGATATCGGTACATCGGCGCAGCCGGGCGCGCTAACTTTACATTAACTACATTTGTCAAAGCCAACGCAACACTCCGACGAATGGTATAGAGACGACCAAATATAAAAGACTCTTCTATAAGCCTAGACATAAATAAAAAACAAGGTTTTCAATATTTTTTAAATTGGAATTGTACGAGTCTTTTTACTTACCATAAAAAAAAATTGAATTTTAACAAATATTTTTTTTATGTTGGCAATATCATTTGATAAATAAAACTAGCGAGGTATTTGACTTCCTAAGCTTTGGTTTGTTTAATGAATTGAGATTTTTAGTCTTAAGCCGTAATGTTTGCATATTCTTTTTGCTATCTAATGTAAATTAGGTGTTAATATTTATTTTAATGTGCATAATTAGTAACTAAGTTCATTGAAAGCTTTTAAATTTAATAAATAAATAGCTGTGCCTGATGTGTAATGTTGAAATAACTTTATGCATTATCATTCCATTTGCGTATTAATGCAGAAAAAAAAATTGATAAATAGGAAATTTAAAAATGATGTTGAAGATTTCTCTGTATCCCATTCTGTCTGTTTGTTGCGGCTGATCTTGGAAATGGCTAATCCTATTTTAATGTATACAGGCGATATAAGGTGTAAGCAGAGGTGTTGTAATAACAACACCCACTTTTCACCAAAGATGATTAAGTGCCATCGTGATAGATGGGGATTCTATCGCCCTCTACGGCACTATACATGCGTCTTTGAATTAATTCTCATATGCAGGTTTCCTCACGATGTTTTCCTTCAACGTGTGAAATCACTGTACATAAGTTTTGAAAATCGCATTGGTACAGGCCCCACTGGGATTCGAGCTTGCGCCACTTGCGTAGCAGGCGACTGGTCAAACATCAAAGCCACATTTTTTAGGTTTCCGTGAATTTAAGCCATCTATGAATTTATGTGAAGGTGAAACCGCGGGGTACGGCTAGTTATGGATAGAATTTCCATAACCTCCAAAGTTATTACGTGTTACCTCTCCATCGCGTAGAAAGCCATTACTGAGAAGTGTTATCGGCTCGGCTCGGACCATCTCTCATTTTCGGACCGCACGGGACGCGGCCAACAGGCGATAAGAGCGGATTAACTAGAACTATTTATCATTCACTCGTTTTTTTTCGTTCACTACCGTTCGGTCTAGGATCGATGAGCTTCGACCTCCTTGTATTGCAATACTCGGCGGTATGATTTGATATTTAAAAAGTTGACGCGTTCTATTTTCAAAATGGCATGACGATACTTTTAATGCATTACCTACTACGCAACAGTGACAAATAAAATTATTATTTTTTTATTGTTATCGCATAACAAAAGAATAACGGTTTCTTAATTTGAAATCATTGACAAGTAATCGCTTAATCACAATACCAATTGCGACGTCAATCCGGACTACGGCCAAAAACGTTCCTTAAATGGAGGCAGCCCACACGGGTCAATTACCCCGCGCGCAAATCTAGCAACACTAAATAGATAATCAAATAAACCATAGAGAATAAACAGCGAGAAAGTCACGAACCGTAAACAATACATTTATTAACATTATGGTATGTACGTGTGAGTTCATTGTTACTCTTTCACCAATCAATGGCACGAGATAGGATCACGTGGAACAGCTGATTGTCCAAAACAAACCTATTTAAAAGAGGCTAGATGTGAACGAACTGCCTTGGAGGACCGGTGATGTTCACGCAAATATAAAAGAACAATGCCCTATTGTTGTTTGCTACGTCACATTGAATATAGGTCGAATGGAGTCCGAATGTGGTCAGCTGATCGTGGGATTTCGTAAGAGTTCCCGGGTAAGAAGTAAAAACGAACTTAACACCACCCTTACAGATAACAATCTTAATTACATAATTATTTTATCACTCTGTATTTTTATGGTTGTTTTACGACTACTTAACAAGTTAAGTGGATATATTAAACGACTTTAAGGCTTATTTTTATGGTGCTTCGACTTAATGTTACTTAACAAGTTGTATTTTAGAACTTTGGGTAATCTGACAGCTATGCACGTCCACTCTACATTTCGCACTTATTATTTCACGCAACTAATAAAGGCCAGTATCAAATACTCTCCGATACATTATTCATCATGTATTATCTTAATCTTTCAAAGACTTATATTAGATTGCAATTAATTTTGAACAGTTGCAACACTGATAAAAAAAATGCATCAAACGTCACCCATTCTTCCCGCCAACACTTTCGTGCGAACTTTTGACCACAGAGTAAACGATCTCAGTTTGACCATGAAACGAGCGAAAGTAATTGGAATCTGTCTCGGAGTCACCAAGGACATAGATGTCAGATAAGAACAATTGGTAAACAGAGGAGCACGTGGTAGATAATTGCGGCTCAACAATGGTACATTGTCTCAACTCCGCGCGTAGAGAAATGGTTTCGGTTAAGATAGGTTCCGCTTTGTTTGAAAATTGGATGTCCCCTGAGATATTTAATGTTGTAATAGAGCTATTTAGTGGGCGGGAGTTACCCTTACTAATTTCTACGCAATTTTACGATTCGCCCGTTTGCTTGCCAACTAGATATGCCAAGCCATGAGAGCGGGTATTTTTAATAGCCTAGCTTTTACTTGCGATTTCGTCCGATTCGTAAAGTGTATTTCCAAATTTGAGACAGACAGAGACATTTTCAAATTTACATCATTGTGTGTAGATAGTCAATACGCTTCATATTGGCTGTAGTGGTATCTTATATCTTTAAACGAGCAATTCTTAATATAAACGTAATCTCGAAAACAGCTCCAACGATTTTCATGAAATTTTGCATGTAGCGGGTTTCAGGGGCAAAAAATAGATCTAGCTAGGTTTCATTTATGTATTTAGGCTCTGAAAAACTCATAAAATGTCATTACAATACGACAGCAAATTTCGGCGACATCTGTCAAGTTATGGTAGCTCAAAGGTGAGGCTTCCAGCTTACGGGGCGATAACGAAACTAGAGGCTAGAAAACCTAGAAAGCCTTGAAGCCGCTAAACGTAGAAACGTTCACCGGATTTTTTTTCCTATTTTGTGTGAAGAAAAAACCAGGTCAACCAGGTACTATTTATGTAAGTAGCAAATGTAAATATTTCTGTGGTACAAATCAGTGTCTGCAAACAACACCTTCGTATTTCTGATGTTGCCAGCATAGAATATTGAAAATCCAAAACTTAGCTAATTCGTCTTAAAACGTGGCTGTAAAATATGTAAAAGATTGGCCATGTCTGACATTAGTGCAAACAGAATTACAGTACGGTATCTGTCGGTCACAGGTTACTTAGTTCCCAACTTAGGTACACATGTTATGAACCGTTAGCGACCTCGTCATCAACTTGGCAACTTGATGCGGTGACCTGACAGACGTGCATTATTAATAGGTAATATGCGCGTGAGCTATGATTGAGGTACTGTATTAGTTACTCTGTGGTGATAAATTACTGTTTTTATTTGCAGAAGCGATAAGTTTTTAACTAGCTGTGCCCTGCTGTTTCACCCGTGTAGATTTAATTTCATGGATACCTAAGTTACTCCTTCTAAAACAAGCGGATCCAACCGTTTCGGAGATTAGCCGGAATAAACAGACAGAAAGAGAGAATAAATAAAAAAAAAATATTCATCTCAATAACGTATATTCATTCATATGCATTTAGTGAAAAGCTGTTATTTTGGAATTATAAACGGACACTTTTTTTTATTTATCTGTGTCGGTGAAGGGAAACATCGTGAGGAAACCTGCATATATCTGTAGAAAAAAGACGTATGTATATTGCCTTAGACGGTGATGGACTCACCCTCTGTAACGTTGGCACATAAGAATCTTCGATTGAAAGTGAACGTGGATACCCAATTTTCACCTATAACAACACTTCTACCTACCCCTTCGGGGGGTACAGGAGTGAGCATATATATGTAACTTAGTTCTAAAACTAATGTTTAATCATTTAGTTTTTTCCGTATCTGCTAAGTTATTTATAGGTAAGTGACTACTACTTATGTTATTGTAATTTATTGTTTCCAACATAATTATAAGTTTATGTATATTCTTATTTACATGAATTATTATATATTTTGTTCACTTTCTGGTAATTGTTTAAACGTACTTACTTACGGATCTTAGTCCTTATCGCGTCATTGGTAAAACCCAATCTAAACAACCTACAACTGATTGTTTGAGCAGAAAAATCCGATAATTATATAATCATATGATGGCGCCGCGCGTCAGTTAAATAAATATTTAAAATCTCATATAGCCCTGTCAGAAAATATACTTTTGAATAGGCAAAATCTTAATGACATATTAAAAAACTGGGCCGATGTCGCTCTGGATAGTGCCAAGAAGGCTAGCAGTATAGCCACGTTGAATAACAATGCTGATTCTCTGAGCGAGAAAAATTCCCTGCTCTCTTGTCACAGGTGCCGTCAAGAGTTATGAGCGCGCGTCGAAAATAGTGGGGATACTGTCTGTAATCCCAAATTAATAATTTTTCACTAAATACATATTATGAAATTATATAATAATAGTATATAGTATAAGACGCAACACAACAAGACACCCGGGTAGAGTTAAGGCCCGCGGAACCCTACTTACTATTTTAGTTAAAAGTATCAGTGAAAGTCTCATTGAAATCTGTCCAGTCGTTTCGGAGATTAGCCGAAACATCCAGACAGACGGACAGAGAAAAATAAAAAAAATATATGTCAGTATCGTATATACGTTCATATGCTTTAGTGAAAAGCCGTTTTGGAATGACAAACAGACACTTCAGTTTTATTTATCTGTACATAGATGTATAGATAATATTAACAAAGGAATAAATTTAAACCATCGCATCTACTTAGTTTATAACAAACGTGAGTTTTGGTATCCGAGACTAATCTTCTTGAATCCATTTAAAAAATCGCCGTTTTACAGCCGAAATAATTTATAATTTGAACTGACTTATGAAAACGAATTGCGTAGAATATTTAAAAGTTGGAAATACGTTCGGAGAAGCGATCGAATTATCTCCAGGGTGATTTTACGATCGGTTTACGATCGCTACAGTGTTGCTGCATTTGATTTATTCCAACACTTGTAGGGCTGTGGCCATCTTACCAACTCACTAACCCAGCTGTAGCGGACATATTTATTTATCACTATATCTTTATTATTGCAAAGAAACCTTCAGAACTTGGAAACTCGAAATTACGATGACATTATACTGTACTAGCTTCTGCTCGCGACTTCGCCTGGAATAGTTACTAGCTAACGCTAATTTTAACCCGCAAGTCTGAGCGTGATGATATGTAGCCGATATAGTTGTTCCTGAGCTCTTCAGCTTTATATGTTAGTATTGATAAGCTAAAATTATGAAGGAAAACATCGTGAGGAAATTCAAAGACGTATATTACACCATCTGTCACGTTGGCACTCAATCAAGGTGAAAAGTGGGCGTTGTTATTACAACATCTCTGCCTACATCTTCGGGGAATACAGGGAATGTATGTATGAATAAAGCCTGTGACAACTGAAAAGTGGATATTCTCTGTGACTCTCTCTCTGCTTACCCTTTCGTGATAACAACTACCACCACTGCTGTCTGTCTGTTAACGCAATTATACAACTAAATTATGACCTTAGGCATATTATCCAAGAATGTAGTTTTTATTACTTGGTGCGTGCTTTTGCAATGCGAATCGCTTGGGGTCTAGTTTAATAAACTACGATAAATCAGTATTGCACCAGAACGACGTCCACGCACACATATATAAAACGTATTTACGTACATACGTACATAGGTCGACGCGTGCATGTGTAAAACGTCGTACATAGTAGGAACGCGAGCGCACACACGTGTGGTTTGAAAGCAATTTCTTCGGTAAAGCTCGCGTACCTAATCGGAGAGCGGGCGAAAGGTGAGCGCACACCGTATTACTGTGTACACACGGGTTCTTTTCCTTGTCCAACGAATTGATCCAAAAAGTGATTCAATATGCCGTATTGATTCGATTCGAATCTATATATACAGATAAATAACATTGAAGTCTCTGTTTGTAATTCCGAAATAACAGCTTTTCATTTAAAGCATATGAAATGATACGGTACTGAGCTAAGAACAAGAATTTCCAATTTTTTCACTGCCAGGTGATGTTTCAAGGAGTTATGAGCACTGTCCTTGTATGCGCGGACATTTTATGAGTCTGGTTCTTTATATATGTATAGTGCTGCGTGATATATTATACTACAATACATATGAGCTAAGCGTATGAACCTCGTGATGGCACATTTAAAAAATATAAATATGGTCACACCATCCCAGAAAAGCTCCCCAAAGGGGTAAGCAGAGCCGACTTAAACATATTCGGTGAATTCGGTGAAGTGCCAACGTGTCATAGGGTGAGTTCATCGCCGTCTCAGGCACTATACATACGTGTTTTGCTGAGAAAGACGGCACATGAACGTAACGAAATTCGTGGACGGAGGATTTTACCCCCATTGGGATATATGTATGTCTGTGATATTCGTTACCGTTTTATCATGCTTAAACCTATACTTGGGGTACCGCTGGGGTCGATCTCGCTCTCCCAACTACTCGCCCGTGTGTGATCGTAATAAACAGCGTGAAACATGACGCCTGCCGCCGTTTTTGAGCAAAATATTGCACGTTAATTTAACACAGAGCCGTCATTTGCGGCGGACTGGCCGCCTTTTAGACTCTTTTTACCACTTATTGGCCCAGGAGGCACGTCCAGGCGATTCGTCTCGTTTTGGCAATGAAATTCTTTCCCCAGAGGTATTCGTTCGCTGCCGTACCGAGCGACAAAACCTATGCATTTTTGACAGTTAAACGTGTAACGTACACTCGTGAAGAAATGGAATTTAAGGCAATAAAATTGTGACGTAGATATTCCCCTTTAGTATTTAAAGCTCAGGTTTTGGAGAATGATTCGAATAAGGTGTGCCCGATCCGCGACAGAAGTCACGTGATTAATTATGGTGACGTCATCGTCTGTGATGCAACTAGATTGTACTGAGAATCTCTATTGTTGAGATATTTATTTATACGCTATCCCAGCTTTCGCAGAATATGATTAAATGCCGCCGTTGTTAGCTCGTTGTGGTCTCAGAAATACGCAGGTTTCCTCACGATGTTTTCCTTCACCGTAAAGCACGTGGTGTGAAATTAATGCACTTAAGTTTTTATAAGAACTCATTGGTATAGGCTGCTCGCTGGGACCCGAACTTGCGTCTCTGGCGTGGCAGGCGACTACTCAAACCCCATGGCCAGTACGCGGGCTATCCGACAAAAAAAGAAGATTCAGAACTTTTGACACTAAACAAGTGGATGCTGCCAATTAAACAGTTTAAATAATGGTGTTAATAAAAACATGTTATTCAAGGGTTTTCCAAGTATTGTTATAGCGACACAATGGATTAGTATTCGATTTAGGTAGCCCACTACCCTAACCATAAAATTACCTTATTTACATTATCAACGTTGATACGACGTGACGTCACCGTGTTCTGTTATAACATGGAGTTACGGGGCACAGTTGCGATATTATCATATTTCAAATAAATAAATAAATATTTCAAATAAATAAATAAATATTTCAAATAAATAAATCATGTGATCAGCGCAGTTATGCTCAAGATAGTAGTTGGATGGATGACCGCCCGAGTCCACCGTGCCCGAAGAGCACTTTAACCCATCGTTCCCAGTTGTCAATTTGACTTGGCAATCGTTACAGCAGTGCTATTCTGTAACTCAAGAGTGATAGTCACTTGTACAACGATCAACTGTCACGCAGGCTATTCCCTACTAAAGTCAGTGTCCAACTAAAATGACGTTACTAGTTTCGATACCACCGTAAACATTTTTGACAGAAGATTTTGGTAAACCGTTCAAATATAGTTTCTTCAAAATGTACTAAATTACTGCATTAATTGCGATATTATTATTGGTCGCGTTATATAGCAAAGATGCTTTGTTAGACACTGTAAGTTGATAGGTGCTGAAGTGATTCACGATCGTTATAATGCAGACTTTGCGGTGTACAACGATTATGAGTATACAACGAAGATAGCGAATAGGGGCGCTGTATGCCTAGACGAAGTAACATTCTCTCGCGCTCTCTCGCTAATAGAAACGATGCAATATGTATGGAAATTTCATAAATCAGTCACGTGACATTTGTCATTCCCATACATTTGGTACCGTTTCTAGTAGCGAAGCGTAAAGATAATGTTACTTTATATACGAGCCCTGGTCAGTCCAGTATACGTAAGGCCAGGGAGATGATTGCCATATACGAATTTGAGCATTATTTAAAATAAATTTGTGTATAAAGAAACAGTTGCAATATTAAAATTTAGGTACATTTAAATTTAATCATCCTTGGTTTTAATTATCCTTGGTATTGTGAGATCGCCATATATGGATAACATAATAAAGATAGGTATTTCATAAAATAACATTTAAATGAAAATACGTCTATGAAGGAAGCATTTGCTTGCGAGAAATTTTAAAATATATTTTCCTGGGTATTTTTTATACTTTAAATTTTCAATATTTTATTTAAACTAAATGTAATAATCGTTTTCCTTCTCTTGACAGGCTTAAATTTGAAAATGGTAGTATATTTACCTATCTTAGCTTGAAAAATATGACGATGCCTTCATTCTGTCACGTTGGCACTTAGTCATCTTCGGTGAAAAGTGGATATTGTTATTACAACACCTCTGTCTACCCCTTCGGGGAATACAGGCGTGAGCTTACGTTTGTATGTTCGAAACAACAAGCCGTAATGTTCGAAACGTAAAAACGTTATAACCTATATGCTTGGATGGATGGCTGGCATTCGCGTCATTCTTGTGAACTGGTGCTGCTTATGGGAGCTGGTCATCTCAAGCTACACAATTATACATAGTTTACTTTTAGTTTTCATATTTTTTTATTCACTTTGGGCACTGGAACTGTGTCCATGGGCTTATATATTTTTTTATGATTTATATTGTTACTAAAAATAGTAAATTTTTTTTGTTGAAGAGTAAAAATACTGAGTTTCTTACCAGGTTCTTCTCAGTAAAAGCAACCTTCCGAACCTGGCGGTAGTATGTATAATCCTGTGTAATCTTGTCGTTCTGACGATTTGAAAATACTTTGTTTAAAGTCTTGTGCTAATGACACAGTAGGTACGTACTTACAATCGCACTAGCGAAATCATGCTTACTTTATATAATAAACTCATGCGTCCTTCTCACGTCGTATTTAAATATCAAACGGAGTGTTTATAAAAGCATGTTATAACACGGTCGGTGTAACCGGAGCCGTGTTTAGACTGATCTTGGTGAATGACGGTCACCCGAGTCGGGTGTCGATTTAATTCATCCAGCTCTTTCAATCACCCAAATCGATCAATGAACTTGGGAATTACTTACCAGAAGCTATATTGTGAATTCCTTAAAATATAATTTTGTAAGATATAAAGAGCCGTGGTGTCTTTGGGGTTTGAGCAGTCGCTACGAAATAGACGCAAGTCCGAATCCCAGTTGCCAATGCCAATGAGTTTATCAAAAACTTCAGTGTAGTGATTTCACTCCACGAGCTTTACGGTGAAGGAAAACGTTGTGAGGAAACCTATGTAGGTCGCAGACATATGCATATCTGAGAAGTAATTTAAAAACGTTACGTGTATAGTGCCTGAGACTCGCTATCTGTCACATTTCGGTGAAAAGTGCGTGTAGTTATTACCACACCTACCTCTTCGGAGACCCTTCTGAGATGGCGTGAACATATTGTTTTTACTAATAGATGTTGAGTTTTTCTGTCAAAAATTCACAATAAATGCCAGAAGTTTCGAAGTTGGCGGTGTTTCCACCCCCGTGCCTCGGAAAGCCGTTGGTCCTCCGCCTGATCTCTCTCCGGTCGTGTCTGATTGCCTCCCATCGGACTATGAGAGTGAGGGAATAAAGAGTGCACCTGTGTATCCGCACACACTTGTGCAATATAATATCTCCTGCGCACATGGCTAATCCTCGTTGAGATTTGCCGCCTTACCAAAATTCGGTGGGAGATCATTATTATTAGATTAGAGGGAGATAATTATTATTAAATATAAAGTTTGTTTGTATGTGAACGTAGACGAAGCTGCGGGCACGAGCTAGTTGGGTTCATAAAGTTCGAATGTTGTTTAATTTGAAAGTAGTCAGACTAAATTAAGAGATCATAAAAAAATATACGTGCATATATTGCCTTTTGCGTGGTTTATGCGTCGAAAGGCATAACTTTTAACTTTAAAATTGAAACATCTGATAAAATAAGTACCTAAGTATTTACCTGGAAATGGTTAGTAAACGTATTAATTACACAGTAGATTAAGATAATAAAGTCATAGCGGTATAAATCGATCGTTCACGCCGTCGGGCCGATACGACGCCGGATCGTTGTAGTAAGTCGGTAAATAAATATGTACTCAGTTTCATATCGACAGCAATATACAATAACTGTGGAAATAATTCTGCATATATTATCTATTTTCTATTCTCTTGTACTTTTCGAAACTTAAAATTGTGAGTGTCTCTGAAAATGTTTCTGAAAAGTCACTCAACATTTAATATCGTTATAGGTTGTTTTAAAATCTGTCGAATAAATTTACGACTGGACAGATTTTAGGGACTTTTAATGGCAATAGCTAATGTTACAAGGAGTTACGGTATTATTTTTATTATAATAATTAATTTTCTATTATTTAAAAAAAATATGCTCACGCCATCCTAGAAGGGTCCCCGAAGGGGTAAGCAGAGGTGTTGTACCAACAAAACTCACGTTTCACCGAATTTGATTAAGTGTGATAGATGATGAGTGTATCGCAGTCTCAGGCACTATACATACGTCTTTGAATTCTCAGGTATATGCAGGTTTCCTCACGATATTTTTTTTCACCGTAAAGCACGTGTTGTGAAATCACTGCACATACGTTTTTAGAAAAACTCATTGGTACAGGCCCGCCAGGATTCGAGCTTGCGTCGCTTGCGTAGCAGGCGACTGCTCAAACCCCAACCACCACGACTCTTAATTAATTTTATTTTCAATAAATCGACAAATTAAGCAACGCCTAATTACATTATGTTATTGCTTTCCGAAGAGGAAGCATAGGTTTTGTAACAACACCCACATTTCACCGAATATGATTAAGTGCCAACGTGACAGATGGTGAGTCTATCGCCGTCTCTAGCTCTATGCCGTGCATAATACTAGAATTACTTCTGAGAAATATGCAGGTTTCCACATAATGCACATGAGTTTTAAAAAACACATTGGTACAGGCCCCGCTGGGATTCGAGCTTGCGTCGCTTGCGGAGCAGGCAACAGCTCAAACCCCAACCACCACGGCTAAGTTAAGATAGAACTTGAGTCAATAACTTGTGAGGTACAATAATAGCTGTCACCCATTAAGGCGTGACAAAGGCGCCATTCACGCCGCGACGTCCGACACGCGTCACGTCACGTCACGTCACGTGACGGGCTAATGAATGAGTTGGACGAGGTTGGAGGTGAGGATTTTGTATTAATGAGGTTGAACACGATTGATTATGATAATATGCGTACATGTGTGTGTACACTGCGTTAGTGTTAGTTATCATGATCATTCAACTTTGATGGTACCTATATCATGGGGCAATATGTTTGTGTATATCTGTTGTAAGTACCAATTAATTGTAATTACAAATTTGCAAGTTGTCGAGCTAAGATCTTCAGACATCCCAGATCACTAGAAGTCACAATATCACTGACTTTGGCTGAGTTTCAGTAAATCAGGCAACACAAGTTATTATTATATTATGCTGAAACAATTTTGTATATGATTTATATGAAAAATCATTTATTATGTAATGAAAAGAGCCGCAGTGGCCTTTGAGTAGTAGTCGCTTGTGTAGCCTGCTATACGAAAGTTCGAATCACAGCAGGCCTGTACCAATGAGTTTTTCTAAAAAATAAACCTTATGAGCAGTGACTTCATACCCCGTGCTTTATGGTGAAGGAAAACATCGTGAGAAAACCTGCATATGTCTAAGAAGTAATTCAAAGACGTATGTATAGTGCCTGAGACGGCGATGGATTCACGTGGGCACTTATTCATATTCCGTGAAATGTGGGTGTTGTTGTTACAAAAGCCATGCTTACCATTTCGGGGACCCTTCTGGAATGGCGTGAGCATGTTTACTATTTATTTTATTTTTATTTATTTAAAAGTACATGATGCCAGCTGAGTTTCTAACCGGTTTTTCTCAGATGCCTAGTTTCTGAACCGGTGGTCAGTTCTTTGAGGTTCATAAGTGCCTTGCGGCGGCTGCCTTTGTTGTATAAAACAGTAATATAAGTCAAACCATATACAAAATTATGTGTAACCTGAATAATTAAAAATCGCGAGCCATCCCTTTTAATACGACATCATAAGGTTATTAAATGCAACCTTGAAGCAAGCTAATTTAAAACCAATAACACGTTCATAGAATCACAAATTGTCTGCCACTAGTTAGTACTTAGTACCTTTTGTTTAAGTGCAAGGTGCAATGCTAAGCGCATACGAATGCGCGTAATTAGTATTGCCAGTGGTTAAATCAAACCATTATGCCCGCTATGTAGGGTTGCCAACTTTTTTTTACAAGAAATAAAGTATATTCAGGTCTGTGAAAACATTAAACAGTATTTTCGAAATATTTACAACATTTTATTTATTTATTGTTTTATATACATATTTTTTTAGAAATTGTCGCACAATTCACTATTTTACAATATTTTTTCAAAAACTTCATACGCCTCACCACAAATATAACTGAAATTAAAATAAATGAGGTGATGAGATGCTCTATTTCTGTCCTCCCACCACATATCGTATATACCTAACGCATAATAATGTGTTTGCATGCTGAAAACAGTATTTTGTATACTTTATTCAACAGTAAGTAGAATTTAATGAAAAACAGTATAATTCTGTTGAGAACAGTATAGTTGGCAACCCTACCGCTATGTGCCATTATAATGCACTTTTGGCGCAGAATAATACAGTTTTTTTTTTGAAAATGCAAATTTTAAAATGAATGTGATCTTTTTTATTTTTTACTGGGCAGTATTGTAATAATATTCCAGTATTTGTTTATGATTACTCTTTTAATTGGCTCCAATTCTCTATGGTACGTGTGAACTTTAAATTCGCTCTCAAAAATGTTACCATCTACAGATTGGAAATCCGGTACACAGTACTCGTATACAAAATTATTTAGATTGTTTAAACGTTACGGAGTTAACATTCGCTGCTAACTTTGCATATTCTTCGTAAATTCGCTAACAGTTGGACGCGCAGATGCGTCGTTAGCAGTGAACGCGTACTCATATGATGTTAATAGCGTAAGTACAATATATTTGTTGCTATAAAGTAGAGAAGTGTCAACGTTTGGTAAAAGTCTTCAAAATCGTAACCTGAAGCAAAGCGAGGGCGGGTTGCTAGTAATATGCATATATATAACATTAAGATAAGAATATAAAAATAAATATGCTCACGCCATCCCAGAAGAGTCCCCGAAGGGGTAAGCAGAGGTATTGTAACAACAACACCCACAGTTCACCGAATATGATTAAGTGCCAACGTGACAGAGGGTGAGTCCATCGCCGTCTCAAGCACTATACATACGTCTTTGAATAATTTTTCAGAAATATGCAGGTTTCCTGACGATGTCTTCCTTCACCGTAAAGCACGTGGTGTGAAATAGCTGCACTAAGTTAAGTAAGTTGTTCAGAAAAACTAATTGGTACAGGCCCCGTTGGGATTCGAACTTGCGCCGCTTGCGTAGCAGGCGACCGCTCTAACTCCGAGGCCACCACGGCTCCATTAAAATAAGATAATTTGATTAATAAAGATAAGTCAAATCCTTCGCAGGCAGAGTCACGAGGACCTGCTAGTTTTTTTATAAATCCAATTAAACCCCTACATTTTGCATTGCGTGCTGATTACAGAGCTATTGCAAGGTTGAAGCGTTTTGCTAATCATTAATGAACTGGCCGTAACAACTCCTATTACAATAATTGTTGGAACCAGTGTAAGGGACGGATGTTAATGACGTGTATAATAAATCTGAATTGAAGATGAATCTCAATAGACCGTGCCGGGTCCGAGCCGAGCTTCGTCTTAGTCGGCCGTGAGGTATAGCGTGACCATACAAAATTTTACTAACATTATAGACGCGAATGTTTGTATGTATAAATGTATTGATGTTTGTTATTCTTTCACGCAAAAACTACTGAATGAATTTTAATGAAACTTTACAATAATATATAATGTGTGTGATTTTTTCAAAATATACTCTAGACAATCCTTCGCAGAAGAATTCGCTCACGAGCTACATAGTACAATAAATATACAATATATGTGATTAAATAATGAAGGTTTATGTATATTATGTAATATTCATTTCACGGTGCTACGGCCGACACGGTCCAACGGAGTTATCCTTTAGTAAAGCATGTTAAATAAAGCTGTACGTTCAATTTTAACTCACAAATTAGCATGAAAACTTACAGAATAATGTTGAAAAAATAATTCAGCGACTTACCTGAAAACAAAAATTATAAATTAATGATTGCTTAAAGTGGCAAGAGCCAATGATATTCAATACCGATGAATGACATGCTGTGAAGCAAAGAGGCTCCCGAGGGATGTAAAACGGTCACCCATCCGAGTATCAAAGTCACTAAATTGAAGTTTTTAGTTCTTTGAACCGTGTAAGGTAGTGAACCGGAAAATTATCGCTCATTTATTCGTTACGGTCAATACTTTCTCATTTAATGTATAAACGGCAGTGAAAAGTTGGTGTTTTAACTCTCCCTGTACCTTCGGGGATCTTCTCGACCTCTTAAAGTCATAGTTTAACTCTTATTATGAGACAGATGTACATGACGTGTACAAGTCTGTCACTGTAGCACAGTGAAACTACGATGGCTATCAGAGCTTCTGGTTAGGAACCTCATGTTTTTATGCTTCAAAGTAGATAATAGGTGGCCAGCGCTCCATGGAGGGGAGCTACTAGCAATAGTTGTAATTATGTTAGCATAGAGATTTCTTCTATACTAATATTATAATAAATTTCACCAATGGATAGCTACATCATCAGCGAATAACATAGACTATATTTTATCCCCGTACTCGCACGGAAACGGAAATACATCTGTCACATTAATTTCAATCTATTGTTACAATAATAGGTCATAGCACGGCATCAGATGAAGCTTCAATTGTATCCCCCTTATTACAAAATAAGGCTTAAACTAATCCCTTTTTATATCCATATCACAAAAAGAGATGGAAATAATTTCAAATAAACATAGGATAGTCTAAGGGGTATGAGTAATCAAACGCATTCTTAATATCTTTTAAAAATTCAATCGATACTCCAATTTATAGACGTGTCAATAAATTGCCAACGGTACATAGTGTGGTATATAATGTAGTACCTATTGATGTGACCACCGTTAGTACCACCCACTCGTGATAACGGCGTTCTTTAGAGTTCTGCTCCTACGGGTATCGGGCCGAAAAACCATTCAGTAAAAAAAATATATAATATTACTATAATATAACTCATGGGAGACCGAAGAGCTGGCAGCTCGGACAAAGAATTAGTCTTGCCATCCAAAGGGGGAATGCTGCCAGTATCTTCGGAACCTACAGGGACTCCTTTTAATAATATATTTTAGTTTATATGTTAGTTATATTTTTAAGGTTTTTAGTTATGTTACTTATTCTATGATTCGATGTTATCTAATAAATACAATTTGATTGTAAAAAAATATGGTCTTATCAAAAGTTAACCATAATTATGAGCTGAACAAACAGTACGGAATCTAGGTACAAATCGATAAAAATGACACTCACACAGACGTACGCAGCATCGGCGTTATGTCAGTAAGGGGAGTCACGTCATGTCTGATAGCGTAAAACTCATTTAAGTGGTTTCTTAATTTTAAATCGGCGTATCGACATTACTTTGACAGTTACTTAATGAGTAAATTTTAAAAACTTTATTCCCTCACATTACAAACGATATTATATAACAAAACTGGTCTATATTTAAAATTACTTGGAACTTATCACGATAATATTTTGAAAGTAACGTATCTCAACTTGGGCTAAACCAATCGTGGTCGCAAGCTCCTTTAAAATATGGATTTAAATCGCGAAAGTGTGAGAAAAAAATGGTCTTGATACTACTTGATAGTACTGTAGTAAGTTCTTATAACTATATACTGTGCCAGAACACAAAGCTTTCAGTACCCCTATCAAGGGTTTGCCACCGTTTTCGTAATCTATACTCGCTATCGTCTCCGCCGAATATTAGTATGAGAAATTGTGCAGCGACTCCCAGCGGTGACGTGAAGAACTAAAATATCTCATACAAATATTGCGAGTGACGCTAGCGAGTGTAGATTACGAAAACGGTGGCAAACTCGTGATAGGGGTGACTGGTGAGATGTTTTAACGTTGACGAATTTCGTATTAGCGTATCTTTAAAATATATGTAGATATAATATTATAAATATAAATGTCAGCTACTTTCTTTAGTCATCAAAGAACGGAACCCACTGGAAAGTAACTGTTCACACGTCATTATATTTTCTCTCAACATCACACCAACATGCTAAATGAACTTAATACAATCATTACCATAAATTATCTTTAAACATACGTGTTATGTTCTCCCGTTGGCTTATCTGCATTACAATATATCTAAATTCTGTAATAAAACATCATTTTGACATCATTCCGAGAGAAAATAATGAAAAATCGTGTATGAAATATTTTGAGGGTTAACTACTGAATTAAATAATGATTTTTAATAGCTTATTCGCAAATTTGCTTTGTTGACAAAAGAGGCAGTATAATATTATGATCTGAGCGTGAAAGAATAGTAGGAAATGAAATAAAAAAAATGTATACTCACGTAAATATGTATTGATTTTGCGTGTTTTTGAAAGTTGCTAATAAGTAGAAGAACATTTTAATTAATTTATTACAATTTGTTATGAGTCCTTCTGTGTTTGCCATAAATGGCAACAAAAATACGATATTATTTATGGTAGCTAGTCATTGTGTCTATGATATTTATAGGATGTTTTGATTAGTAATTCATGTTCAAATATGGAACGTACTTGGTTTTAAATGCTTTTATTATGTTACTGCCACAGGTACTTACGGAGTTTCCTAAAGGGAAATTTCATGAGTAATTTGGTTAAAATACAAATAACATACACCTCCATTGGATACAGGGATAAGCATATTAATGTATCATTACATGCGGGGAAACCTATGTTTCCCAACAAAATTATGAATTTAACTTGTCTTTTTTATAATTAATTTTAATCACCTCACAGTTGGTGGCCTGTGCGTCGACCTGAAGTAAAAAAAAAACAGTCACTCACACATCCACACACGCCCACATAAGAGGCGTTGGAGATTTGAAATCCGAACACATTTGCAATTCAAATAGCTGAGTGACGTAGCAGGAAAAGGTTGGTAGGTAACAAATTACCATACTTGGTAAAAAGTTCAAGAATTATTCCTTATTGATGATATTTGCCTCCGCCCGTGCACTTTATTTAATTTAAAATAAAATTTTCATAAGCTCCTTAAATCTTTTATCGTGAGGAAAACCACTGAATATAATTACACCACTATTTCCAAATAAGTTGAAATTTAATCGCTTCGACTTAACCACACTTTATTAATTACTCTAAAGTCAATTCCTCATAGCTCGTGACGGCCCCTGTACCCTTATTTAACTTATTAGAAGGTCATTTATAATGTGGAGAGAGGACAGGTCCCCGAAGGGGTAAGCAGAGGTGTTGTAACAACAACAGCCACTTTCCACAGAATATGATTAAACGCCAACGTGACAGAGGGTGAGTCCATCGCCGTCTCAGAAACTATACCGACGTCTTTGAATTACTTCTCAGGCATATGCAGGTTTCCTCACGATGTTTTCCGTGACCGTAAAGCACGTGAGGTGAAATTACTGCACTTAAGTTAGAAGAACTCATCGGTGTAGGCCGCTGGGATTCGAACATGCGTCGCTTGCGTAGAAGGCGACTGCTGAAAACCCCACGGCTACGGCTTTTACAAGCTATTAGATACTAAAACTTATCTACTGAAGTAACAAGGGAAGATAAAGGTAATTTGCATTTTCGACTCGCATTTTTTCACCGCGCGCCATCGACATCGATAGCGGACACAATTAGTGTCGGGAGAGTCAAAGTGGCCGCGTTTATCGATAAATTTAATGTCGACATTTGGAGACAAAACGCGATGCTATCGCGCCCATCCGAATGTATAGGGCTGGGTTTTGTTTTAAAAAAGAATTTCTTCGCTCTTTGGTCCAGATCCGATCGGTTTCAACGTCAAACATTGGCGGTTTTCTGCGGAGTATATGACATATGAATCGCTATTATAATGGGAAGATACCAAAAAAGAAATTGCTAGAAGATAAAAATGAATCAGTCTAGTTGGAAAGCGACAGTAAATTTTAAAATTTGCGCCGTAGGCATTGGGGTTTGTATTCGTTAAGATTAACAGTGTTTATTTAACCTACAGACTATATCACTGATTGCCTACTGGGTAGGCAGAGCATTCACTTTTAGACTTACTTTTCTGACTGCGATTTCATCTGCGTGGTAATTTTGGACTGTAACTTTATTTATATACTCTAGCCGGCCTCGATAAATACTCTGTCTAATACTGAAGGAATTTTTCACCAGTAGTGCCAAACAATTTTTTTTTTGGGACATGGTCTCGCAGTTAGTTAGGGGGGAGTTACCTCCACTCCTTAACCGGACTATAGGGCGAGACCCAAGGGCCTCCAACACAAGCATACAAACAAACTCTTCAGCTTTATATATTACTTCTAGCTGTGCTAGACTTAATTTCACGGGGCTTATTTCGTGGAACCGACATTTTTTTAAGTAAAATAGCCAATTTTATATAATAAAAATAAATATGCTCACGCCATCCCAGAAGGGTCCCCGAAGGGGTAAGCAGAGGTGTTGTAACAACACCCACATTTTACCGAATATGATCAAGTGCCAACGTGACAGAGGGTGAGTCTATCGCCGTCTCAGGCACTATACATACGTCATTGAATTATTTCTCAGACATTCCAGGTTTCCTCACGATGTTTTCCTTCACCGTAAAGCACGTGGTGTGAAATAACTGCACATAAGTTTTTAGAAAAACTCATTGGTACAGGCCCTACTGGGATTCGAACTTGCATCGCTTGCGTAGCAGGCGACTGCTCTAACCCCAAAAATTAATAATAGCCTTTCCGTAACATCAGCAATCCGTCAGTGAAGTCCCGCTAAGATCAGACCAGCCTTTGTAGAGATTACCCTGAACGAAAAGACAGACAGACAAGACACTAAATATTAATACGGAATATAATCTATGTGTTATTTTGATGTATAAGCTATATCATTGTTGAGTTTCATCAAAATCCATTCAGTAGTTTTTACGTGACAGCAAAAAACATTCACACATACATTCTTAAAAATGTTCGCGTTTGTAATATAAGTAGGACTAGTAGAATAGATCACTGTCGCTTCATAATCAATGCCCTTATACATTCTGCTTTCATTTGGCAATTACCGGCCTCCGTCGATGCAACATGAAATCTGTACGCCGTCAATATGATCACCAACAAAATATCTATAATTTCGCCGTTGCATAAAACGCCTTTAAACGTCATTTAGCGGCGATCTCAACCCTATCAATGCAGTTACGGTTTAATTCGTGCGCACGCGCTCGGCCATTGGTCGACAAGAGTGACCGCTATTGGTCAGCGGGCGTACAAAGCGAGAGGCGGCAGCGCAGCGGTACAGTGGCTGTGACCAGACACTATGAATATGGATGTTACGATATACGTACTGCCGTGATATATCTATAATGCCGTTATCAACCACACCTTTTGTATTGATTAACATGCAAAAACAGCGGTAAAAATGTAAACAGATGAGACTTTTCAATGACAACACCTATGTTGTAACTATGTTGGACGCGGACCAATCATGGACCTTTTTTGTTTCAAAATTAAGGAAGCGCGCAGTATTTTTTTTCAAATGTCAATACCGACCATTTGTGCCAGTGTTAAAGCTGTCATAACAACTGTTTTTGACACTTGACACCCATTTTGATTGCGGCCATAACGGTTGTTAGTTTCGCGGTGTCATTTGGTGTCACTTATCATCTTATTTTGTGACTGGAGTATCATCATTGTTGAAATTAATATTATATAATGATTTATGAATCAATTTAATAATATAACCCATTATATAATAAATAAAATTGAAGTGTCTGTATGTTATTCTACAATAAAAGCTTTTAACTAAATGCATAATATTGAAGTAAGTTTATTAGGTAGTGAAATAAAAAAAACTATTTTTTCAAAAAATATCTTTCTCTCGGTCTGTCTGCCTGTCTGTCTGTTTGTTCCGGGTAATCTCAGAAACAGCTGGACCGATTTTAATGGGACTTTCACTGGCAGGTAGTTGATGTTTCAAGGAGTAACTTAGGCTGCTTTTATTTATGGAAAATATTAGGGTTTCGCAAAATTAAGCATGAAACTAAATCTACGCGAGTGAAACCGCAGGGCTAGTATATTATATTTACGACTATTTTCCTTCATAACCTTCCTTACTTAGTTGAGTTAAATAGAAGAATATTCTATAAACACAATCGCAACACATTTCTTCCCAGACTTATATCAAGTTACAAAACTAGTATATTTAATCGCACACATAACTCTAAGCAAGGAAGTAATTAACTTAACATATAACTTATTCGCCAAGTTACAGATAAAGTGGATCACAAGTTACTCTAAGTGCAGTTCTGTGTTACATGAACAATTAATTGCCAGTTAAGTGATCTTTAAGTTATGTTCATACTTTACTTAAGTTATGGGTGAATAAAACTATTAGTATTCATAGTATTTAGAAGACTAACATCGTATAAGTTATTTACGATTATAATTATGAACATATTTTAGGAATTAATTAAAGGGTAAAGGGGCCCTGAGAACCAAATATGTTTAATTCTGTGTTAAATGTACGTTGCTTTTACATTTATTTGAGATGAAAAGGCCTGGTGGTGGTGGGGTTTGAGCAGTCGCCTGCTAAGCAAGCGACGCATGTTCGAATCCCAGCGGGGTATGTAGTGTAACAATCAGTTTTTCTAAAAATGTATGTGCATTCGCACCACCTGCTTTAAGGTGAAGGAAAACATCGTGAGGAAACCTGCATATGTCTGAGACGGCGATAGATTCACCATCTTTCACGTTGGCACTTAATCGTCATCGGTGAAATGTGGGTGTTTACAACACCTCTGCCTACCCCTTCGGGGAATACAGGAGTGAGCATATATAGATACAGATATGTATGTATGAGTAGATAAGTTGTGTCAGAATAATACTTTATAGGGAATATAAAATTCCATCATTATAGCTGCAACGTTTGTAGGTTTAATGTAAAAAACCTTTTAAAAAACGAAATATCAACCTGACCCTCATAAGAAAATCGGGACAGAAACGAAAAACGCACTCATCTATACAGATAAATAAAATTTGAGTGTCTGTTTGTAATTCCAAAATAACAGCTTTTCACTAAATGCATATGAAAGACATATATTGGACTGACATAAAAAAACAATTTTTAAATGGTCGATAGCTAATTTCACAAGAGTAAATTAGGCTACTTTTATTTAAAAAAAAATGGGTTCACCGATGGAATTAAGGCATACGTAGTATTCACATAAAATATTGGGATACAGCTTATATAATAATAAAAAAGAGTTTTTAAAAAGGAAGTTTAAAACCACACAAGCAAAGATACCAGGAAACCATAAAAATGAGAAGGAAAATCCTACAGGATCTGTGGAGCATACACAAGTACACGTCGCGGATGTGACTCAGGCGCACGTCAATGCTGTAGGTAAGGACAGACGGCTACACGACTGCTAATGCTATCGACATCAATTAATCGAGTTATTCGTAATGGGATCGAATAATAATTACAATCGACCATTGTTGGAGGTACCCTACTCCAAGTAAAGATTTGTAAATGTTCAATAGTTGTCGCTTGAACTTGCCTTTTATGCCCGAAAAAGTATCACGCATTTTGACAATCAACACAAAGAGCCCTTGGCCTTGGGGTTTGAGCATCTACTACGCAAGCGACGCAAGTTCGAATCCCAGCGGCCTGCACCAAATACTTAAGTGCAGTAATTTCACTCCACGTGCTTTTCGGAATAGGAATACATCGTGAGGAAAACTGTAGGTATATGTCTGAGAAGTAATTCATAGCCGTATGTATAGTGACTGAGAATTCCAGCTTTATGTAGGAACTGCTTCGACTATTTTACTTTTTAGTATCCAAGTTGGAAACAATAAATTATTAAGTAACGTGCATTAGAGAATTCAAGCCATGTTCAAGAATAGACCAAACTCGGACTAAGACTATATGCATCCCTTTTGTAATCCATATCACAAAAAGAGATGGAACTACCTTAAAGTCAAGGAATATCGTAGGTAACATTTCGTAATAAGGGAGAGAGTTCAACTCTCAAGCTATTGGTAAGTATTTTACAGAAATTGTTACCCAAACGCATTACGCAAAGTTTACGTACTTGTTAAATACAAACTTGCTTACTATCCGAACAGTCAATTTTCCAAGAATTTTGGACATAAACTACGTAATTATCGTCTGACAAGCAATGATAATAAAAGCATAGATACGTTACAAGCGTATAAAACGAAGGAATGTTTGTCTCCGACGCAATATTTGTCACTTTTCGTATACTTAGTATAACATAAATACTAACGATGCTATTGAACTACACAGAAGAATAGAATTATGATAAATTGCACAACACCTCATGAACTGGTGGTCAGTTCTTCAACGTTAACTGAACAAATCATTTAATTTTTCATACTATTTTAAAATAGTCAAAAATAATTTTAGACGAGACGTACCTATCGTACTATATTTTGCATTAGTATACAAATACTCATGTGTATATAAAGTCAACCCAAACATTAAAACTGCAAGCGAAGTAATAAAGATATACCGACCGCAGCACAAGGCATGCAAACGAAATCAAAATTAAATTAAGGCGATCGATAACAAAGACATTGAGGAACCTTGACAACCTTCTAGAGTCAAAGACCTATAAAGTTGCATGCCTGAATACAAAATATAACAAGTAATGCAAAAACTCATAGAAACATTGTTAAAAACTGCCATAAAAGATACCATGACAGGCGAAACGCTTTGTGTAACATTACAATTTTCCTATGCATACAATTATCAAATTATCTTCTTGGAAATCTATGACACCGCCATTACATACGTCAACTGTCACCAAAACAGCGACCGACAGAAGCCGAACACGTCCGAATATAGCCGAGTGGAATCAAATATGGCCGCACACATTCCGATTGCATCTAATAACCTCAAAATCGAATGCAAAATGGCGTATTGAATAAATGACGCCGCTTCGTTTAGCATTCCAACATGCCATAAGCGTGTACGCATTTTCATTTGGGGCCATTGTCTTGGCAGATATTAGTATTGATTTCAATAAATAAATTAATTGTATGCCTTCGCCAATAGCATTGGTTTGGCACGCGACGGAGGACAATCGGTGAATCGGTAAGTTCACGATTGCTATGGTCTGTCTGGCTATTACACATATTATACAGAGTGATATTGATAGGGCATTTTATTATTTAGAGCTCTATATATACTTCTAACTTCAGAATATTGGAATCTATCATTTTGATTCAGGAACTGAAACTGCATCGTCTGCGTTGAATCCGTTATGTAATTTAAAAGTAACAAAAAAAAATTAAATTCTCTGTTGATTTCTAAACGAATTCCCATCCTTCCATTATCCTTAGTGTCGGAGGAGACGTAATATTTTAAAATTCACTCTTTCCTTTCCACCCCCTCAGGGGTTAAAATTCAATAGGTATTCTTAGTACCTACTTCTTTTACACGAACCAAATTTCCACCAAACACGTTTATTCCTTATGAATTGATTTAAGTTAAAGAATATCAAGAACTAATGCTTCGCATATAACTCACCACTTAGGTGTTAAGCTATGCTTAAATGATAATTTAAATCCTGTAGGTATAGGACACAACATCCTGTTAAAATAGTATTTACATTAAACTTCATACAATTACATGAATTACACATACCACGAATATGTATGGAAATTAAATGGGCATCGCTTACAAATACTTAGTTTAAAGCATTGGATGCAAAAATGTATTGCTTTACATAAATACATGCATATAATTTGTAATATGATGCGTACCTATACATCTCAAGATACATATATCTATGCTGTGAGTAGGTCATGAACATATTTGTGATACTACATACACACTTGCCGGTTCTTCTCAGAAGGTTAGTTTCCGAACCGGTGGTAAATTCCTCGACATTCATAAGTGCCTGGGCTTAAACTGAACAAATCATTTTAATTTTAACTTCTTGGCGTGATTTCGTCTTGAATATCAAAATTCGCTTATAGGAACGATTCAAAAGTACGTGACGTATTATGTCACGTGACTGTATCGTTTCTATTGCCGCAAGCGCGAGAGAATGTTACTTTGTCTACTGGAGGCCTAGTCGCTTTCCCCGAAAAACGAATGTTCACGAAATTCCTACCACGGTTCTTATTCGTTCTTAAATCACGGAAACATTGGTAACGCTTATATATTCTAAGCCTATCTTATATCTTTAAACGAGCAATTCTTGTATATCTAGAATCTGAATCTCTGAAACGGCTTCAACGATTTTCATGAAAATTTGTGTGTACGGGGTTCCAGGGGCAAAAAATTGATCTAGCTAGGTTTCATTTATGGAAAACATCGCTTTGACCATGTTTTCAGGCACTGAAAAACTCATAAAATATACGATAGCAAACTTCGGCGACATCTGTCAAGTTATGGTAGTTCAAACGTGAGGCTTCCAGCTTACGGGGCGATAGCGAAACTAGAGTACCTCGGTTCGAGACTGACGTTCACCGGATTTTTTTTCCTCTTTTGTGTGAAGAAGAAACCGGGCACAGCTCGGTCAACTAGATATCTTTAGTTAAATTATGAACTGAACGAAATTTACGTTTAAAACAAAGCGATACCGAAACTACGTTTGAATTTCGTTCATTTACGATGTTTTGTTTTTGGAAAAAACAGTCGACTATCGTATGAAAGTTTTGATGAATGTGGTAATATTACCACCAATAGAGATGCCGTCACGAGCTATGAGAGCTCAGCGTAAATTTTTACGATAACTACTGTGGCGAGCGACCCCCAACTCGGGTCCCTCGCTCACCGGGATCACTTATGTTTTCTATGTAAAATAAAATTAATGTATTGTTTTTCACTTTGATTCCTTCCATTTCGTTCTGCCGTCTGACAAGCTCTCTATTCTTATTCCTTTTTTCTTTTCGAATTCTTTTTAGGATAATTTAAATATACTTCATAAAGTCTAGCTCAACCGAAAAAGGTTTTAACCAGCTTGTAAGGCTGAGGCCTTACACTACCTACAGACAGACATAGAAATATAGATTGACCTCGTCAGAACAGACACCTTTTTTTTTATTTGGATCATGTCTAGAGTGGTACTCCTTGAGATTCCACGTAATGTAAGAATTACCTAATGATAGCGCTAAAAACCAAATCATTGAAACAAAATGTGTCCATTCATTGCTTAAGTAATTAAGTACCAGTAGGGAAAAACTTTGAGTGTAGATTAATCAAGTTCTTAATTAACTATGTAAATAGTAAGGTCGTTTATAAATAACAATTAAACTATCAGAAGACTCTGTAAATATAAAAAATATTTCTCGTTACAATCGACTGCATAATCGATTGAAATAATATCTCAACTCGAATAGTGAAGCATCGATTAATTCGCAATAACAATTTGTCGTCTAATCATATTTGCTCGCCTACTAACAATAAAATAATGTATTCGTCCCTCGAATCATAAGACAGATATGTAACATAATGACGGCTTCCTACAATGTTCTACAGATAGCTACGTTATTAGCTAGTTACATTTTCCTCGTATTTCAACGGGAACGGGTACTACGTGGGCGAAACCGCGTGACGTTAGCTAGTATTTCATAAAATACGTAAGTTACGAAAACTGGGCCCTTACCATGATCTCTTACTGCCATGATAGTTTAACTCATATTATGAGACAGATGTAAGTACCTAAAACATTTACTTGAGAGTGGGACGTTGGTAAGTATGCATCCAATATAAAGGAGCTGACCTCCCGTATGTATTTATTTAGAGATCGAACTTACGAAGTGGCGTAGGCGCATACTGCGCTTGCAACGTCTTGATACTTAAACTGTCAAAGTGATCATTTGTCAATGTGATGTAAGTCGCGTCATTTGTAAAATTTTATGTGTTTGGAAAACGTTTATTGGGAATGTGATTAAGATCTTTACGGTTCATGATGGATTACGTTTATGACTAAGAGAAAAAAAAAATGTTTTTTTTTATGTTTTTAGCGTAAGTATATACTTTCATATGCATTTAGTGAAAAGCTGTTAATTTGGTATTACAAACAGACACTTAAATTTTTATAAAATAAAAATAAAATGCAATGTGACAGTGTTCAAAGCAACAAGAGACATGGAAATGCAATCAAAACTTGATAAGCGGCATTTGTGAATACCTAGTCATGTATAAAGCACTAGCGGACGTCACGCGGTGTCACCCGCGTAGTTCACGTTCCCGTGGGAATACGGTGATAAAATATAACCTATATTAATTAGTGATAATGTAGCATTGAAATGGTGAAAGAATTTTCTAAATCGGTCCAGTACTTTCTGAGAAATATCGTTGCAAACATACATACAAATATTTCCTATAATATGAGTATAGATACCTAGTATTGTATAGGTGGTGGTGGGCCCGTGTCGTGACCCTATTGCGTGTGAGTCATGTTCGCGGCGCGTGCGCAACACTGAGGTTTTAAGTTTCGAATTTAATATGAACTAGTTGTGCTTCGCAGTTTTACCTGCGTGGATTTAATTTTACGGTAGGCCCGCGGCACCCTAAATATAATAATAAAAGTAGACTAACTTATTACTTGTAACTTCAGATATCTGCCATTGAAAGTCCCGTTAAAATCCAACTCAACAGACAGACAGACACTTGAAATTTTTTTTTTGTACCGTATACACTTTCATATTATGTATTTAGTGAAAATCTGTTAATTTAGAATTACAAACAGACACGTCAATTTTATTTACCTGCATAGATA
This sequence comes from Watsonalla binaria, assembly GCA_929442735.1. NCBI lineage: Eukaryota > Metazoa > Arthropoda > Insecta > Lepidoptera > Drepanidae > Watsonalla > Watsonalla binaria. The sequence goes on from OV838941.1 coordinate 3,483,691, forward strand.
CAAATTTGCATTTTAGAATGTTTTACGACATTCGCATCGAAGTCACCTTAGCAACGATTGAACGCTAAAAATTGAACACACGACGTGTTCAATTAACAAGTTAAATATTTATAAAATGGTACCAGTTTCTTTTTCACACAAAAGAAAGAAAATGAAATTGAACATGTGGTAGACGATGATCTCTGCGTACCCCATGGCATCCAGGCGTGAGCTTATGGTGGTGTAGCGGTAGTGAACCTCTTTCGTTTATAATGATTTTTATTTATATTGCATTTAAAATATTGTTTAAAAAGTGATTTGACACAAGATGTCAGAATGGCTTGTGAGAAAAGATTTTTATTTTTCTGTTTGTAAATAAAAATTGCTAAGTGAATACCCCGAATAAAGCAGACTCTATTATCGTAGCGTATTTAATTACTACAAAAAAAATCAAATCACACAGTAACAATTTTTCTCGAACCGGGGTACTCTAGTTTTGTTAGGCAAGAAGCCTCACGTCTGAGCTATCATAACTTGACAGGTGTCGGCGAAATTTACATTCGTGTTGTAATGATATTTTAACATACCAGTTTTTTATTTCCTGAAATGGTTGTAAAGATGTTTTCTGAAGATGAAACCTAGCTAGATATTTTTTTTGCCCCCGAAATCCCCTACACACAAAATTTCATGAAAATCGTCGGAGCCGTTTCCGATATCCAGATTCTATATTTATAATATATAAAATTTCCATGTCACAATGTTAGTTACCGTGCTCCTACGATACGGCTGGACCGATTTGTATGAAATTTTGTGTGCAGATCGGGTAGGTCTGAGAATCGGCCAACATCTATTTTTCATACCCCTAAATGATAAGGGTGACCACCCTAAAAAAATATATGGCAATACAACGTTTGCCGGGCACAGTTAGATACACTATGTAGCTCAATGTTTATATAGGTAGGTATATACAATAATTGCTCGTTTGAATGTATAAGATATAAAAAAAGATTTGGGATAGTGAACTCTATTTACACCGACAGTCACCACTGTGTTCTGGTTACAACATTTTCGTTGACTCATTATCGAGCAAAGTTCATATTGTTTTGCATAAACATGTATTTGATTATAGATTGTCAGTTAGTCCTACTTAATTAAATGTTGTATCGAAATACTTGTCTTATTTGATACTAGCTGTGCCCCTTGGTTTCACACGCGTAGACTTTTCATGGATGACGTCACTAAGCGAAATCCTTATTTAAAAAAAATGCCTTATTTACTCATTATAACATCAGCCGTCAGCAAATGAAAGTCCCATTAAAATCGATCCAGTTCTTTGAGAGCTTAGCCGGATCAATCGGACAGACGGACAGACTTTTTATGTCTGAATCAGAAAAAGGATGATATTAGCATTAAGCTCCTTAAGCATTAAGTGAAAAGCTGTAAATATAAAACTACAGATACTACAATTTTATTTATATCTGATAAATACAGTATTATGGAAAATAATTTACATATTATGGGTAATGAATTTCTTAACAGTGTTAATTAAATAAATTATTATTCATAAATAAGTGCTCAAATTCGATAAGTACTTACGCATTGTAATTTACTTACTATAAACAAACAGTATAATTCCACAATCCCTTACTCATCTTAGAGCACCGGAATGACTATACTTATAAAAATAGTAAAGTAATTATCCAATTTAATTATTCCATTATTGTTAAAATGCCTAATTCTAACTTATCATAAAATAAATAAATGTTTAAAAATCACAGATAATTATTGAGCATGGCAACATTTGAATTGTCATAAATAATTGATAGTTGTTCAATTAACGAGCTTATTATTCAGCACGTGGGTGCCGCAGGTATTGCACCTAGTTATTTTAGTAATTACATACACCTAGTTGAGACCTAGGCTGGCATGTATGATTAATTGGAAGGGACTTCACTTATATTATACTCATATTATAATCATATGTATAATCATAAAATAATTAAAATTCTAGTACTTAAAAAGTATATTTTGAAGTGTGCCATATAGAAAGATTTCATATATAATTATTAGAAAAAAAAATGCTGGTATGTTTAATATGTGGTTAAAATATAACTGCAGTACTTAAGTAGATAATTAAGTTAATATTTACATGCCCTAAAATTGGGTGAAATGTGTGATTCTTGTGACCTTAATGTGAATTAATAACACCTATTTTGTACCATATTTCATGTGAATAAATATTTCTATTTCTATTATAATCCTACTAATATTATAAACGTGAAATTTTGTGATATGGATGTTTATTACTCATTCACGCACAAACTACTGAATAAATTTTATTGAATTAAGCCGTGGTGGCCTTGGTTTGAGCAGTCACCTGCTACGAAAGTTCGAATCCCAGCGGGGCCTGTACCAATGAGTTTTTCTACAAAAACTTATGTACAGTGATTTCACACCACGTGTTTTACGGTGAATGAAAACATTGTGAGGAAACCTGCACATGTCTGAGAAGTGATTCAGACGTATGTATAGTGCATGAGACAGCGATAGACTCACCATCTGTCACGTTAGAACACCTCTGCCTACCCCTTCGGGGAATACAGGCGTGAGCGTATGTATATAATTTTATTGTAACCTTACAATAATGTAATTTATAGTCAAAGTCAAAGTCAAAAGTATTTTTATTCGATTAGACTTTTTACAAAGTACTTTCAAATCGTCAGAATGACATAATTATGCAGGATTATACATGCTACCACCAGGTTCGGAAGGTTGCTTTTACTGAGAAGAACCTGGCAAGAAACTCAGTAATTACTCTTTGCAAAAATATTATACAATTTAAAGAATACAAAATAAATAATTTAAGAAACGTAAGCTCATGGACAATGTTCCAATGCACAAATGTCTATAAAAATTAACATAACTAAAAATCTAGTACATCTAATTATAACTAAATAGATCAGAATAACACGTAAGCTCCATCCTCTACCTATTGGGTAGGTTCAAAAATATATGAAACATTTTTTTTTTCCTTATGCAGTGATAAACTAAGTGCCCTGCACAAATTGTTCGCTTTATATTATCTATGTACTTATCTATTTAAATGATATTTACCCACAATAATTTTCCTACAAAACGAGAAAAAACACTAATCTCCCTATTAATTTTAAGTATCAAGTATGTAGTTAAATACAATAATATTTTATCAAATAAACACCATTATGCAAATGACACCTTTGAAAAATAAAGGTATTTTGTTTCATATAAGTACTTATAATTTGTGCGTGCGATTGTATTTATTTTAGTAATTATGTCTGATTTATGCTTGATTTTAATGTTAATTCCTAAATATATTTAACATAGTATATTTCAGTGCGTCAGTGGTAACCTTCATTCGATTAGTCGTACGGTAAAAAGGACAATTTTTTTAATTTAACTGACTATTTATTTCTATAATTATTCCGACATGATTTACGAATATTCACTCGGTTTAAATGAAATAGGTATAGCTGATGTGACTCTGCAATTAAACATTTAATTAAGCTAAAGATAATATTCAATTGTGTAAGTACTTATCTGATCTAAAAAACTATTATTCATTTTGTATTTTAAAGAAGTAACTAATTTCCCATAGTTTATAGATACAAACGTAATTTGTCCTTCTTAACAGATAGAGAAGATAACTACACCAAGAGAGGTAGGGCATTATTTCCTTTCTGTGCCCCATGTATACGTTTTGACACATTCGAACACCGTCGCTTGACCTTTTTGCGCTTTTTTGTATGAAGACGTAAAACTTCTTACACTCTCGACGCTTGGGACGCTTTTCAACGCTCCCATAGAGAATGCGGAAGAAACGCAGTCAATATCGGCTACATATGCACCAGGGGTGTGCATTGAGTTTCCAGAGGGGCATAAACAATAAGTAGGGTAGGTAGGTAGGTTGATTAAATACCAATGAGGCACGAGTCATCACTTATGGTAAGCACTGCTTATCTGCTTATATGGAATGCACATACATATGCTCACGTATGTATTCCCCGAAGGGGAAGGCAGAGGTGTTGTAATCACAACACCCACATTTCAACGAACATAATTCCGTGCCAACGTGACAGATGGTGAGTCCATCGGTGCACACCCCTGATATTTACCTATAGCTACTAGGGGCGGTATTGATTCGGTGTTGTCTGATGCTGTCAGACCACCGTTGGCCACATGCTACGATCCTTACATACATTCGCTTCATCCACATTCGTGCATCTCTTCATACACTTCCTTCGGATACGAGTGCTCCGAATTTGACGTTTCTGAAAATGATTATTAATCTGGTCATGATAGTTTTCCTGGGACGCCCTCTGCCGACATTTTCGCTCACTACTGTTTAGAAATCGTAGCAATCGTTATATTTATTAAGTTCCAACGAACATGATTGTCAGTTAGTAAGTAAACTTCCATAAGTATATTGGTATCTTTTCAGATTGATTCTGCGCAGCTCCAAATTTTCCCGAGGGACACAATCCCATAACAACAAAACCTCTAATGATTTTCTTTATAGCAATCACAAAGTTGCCCAATAATTTCACACACAATATTAAACCTTATGATGTTCACTTAAGAGCGCATCAAACCGCAAACCATAGAACAGTGAGTTATCAGATGCGACACTGAATTAATTGTATTATTACAGTTGCCGTGATTGGAATAATAATGAAGTATGTCGGATGACTTTTTGTTGGTGTATTCCTAGAATAGTTTTGTGTTATTCCGAAAGGCTAGTTCGTAGAATCTAACTATTCGTGATTCTGTGGGTATAGACTAGTTTCGAGGTAACTAGGAATCCGCAGAACCGTTGCTGACAATAGGAAGGAGTTCGACCGCACGTGATGTAGATGTAATAACATCGATGAAATAGTTCAACAGCCTCGTTGGTCTGATAGTCGCAAATTGCTGAATGCGAGGTTCTAGGTTCGATCCCATCGGGTAAAGTAGTATTGAGTTTTTATCCTGTAATTTCCCAGTCACCCGGAATCTATTGCCCGGTCAATAGGCTCATCCAGTGGTAACATCTAAACCTGCATAGTTTTCAGTGTTCCTCTGACGATTTGAAAATACTTTGTGTAAGAAATAATATTAATATATAAAATATGCTCTCGATATCTCATAAGGGGTAAGCAGAGCTGTTGTAACAACAACACCCACATTTCACCTAAGTGCCAATATGACAGAGGGTGAGTCCATCGCCGTCTCAGGCACTATACATACATCTTTGATCTTATCAGACATGCAGGTTTCATCACAACATTTTCCTTCATTGTAAAGCATGTGGTGTGAAATTACTGCACATAAGTTTTTAGAAAATCTCTTTGGCGTAGAACAGCTGGGATTCGATTCGTCGCATGTCTAGCAGGTGACTACTCAAACCGAATGGTCACCACGGTTCAGAAGTCTGAACAAAAAAATATATTTTTGTTGGTCAGTAAGGACCTTGCGTATTACCACCCGGTCACAGGTAAATCCTCACTGTGCTAATATGACGTAACAGCTTATCGGAAATGTCAACAATGTTTGACGACAAACCACATTAACCTCAAAATGACGTAGTTTAACAGCGCTGTCACGAGATATTATATTTTTCATTCGCTTTATGTAATATAATGCGAAAAATACGAAACCGAAAAAAGACTACTGGACAAGGCCAGCGCTCGTAACTTACGACGGCATCTATAGGTATCTATCTACCAAATAACATCTATACTATCATATTAATAATTTTATGAGGAATTAGTCCTAAAATAAACAAAAGTATCCATAAATAAAACAAATTAAGCAATTTTTCCCATTAGTGTGGTTCATACCGTCTATGGTATAGTGTAAAAAGTTGTCTATGCCCAAAAATGGCGGCTCAATGCGAGATAACCCAAACACCGGAGGCTTGGTGGGGAAAATTGTAGATACGCCATTTTGGGAAATTAGGAGTGATTCGTACTATAATTATGCTTATCCATAATGATCCTTGCATATATTATAACTTCTCTTATTAATAATCGTTGTGTAAGACCAAGAACAAGAAAATATTTATATCCTTTTTTGTGATTTAGAATTAGAAAGTGATGGATGGACAATTGGACCATACATAGTTTAACCTCAGGTTTCATCTATTCTGGGTGTAAGTATTTTAGTAATGATGATGATAGTTTTACTCTTATTATGAGACAGATGTATATGACGTGTATCTGTCACTGTCACACAGTTGCACAGACATTGCTATAAGAGCTCATGGTTGGGCTCCTGGGTAGTTTGAGACTAGATAGCTATATACGTTTTTTTATTTTATATTTGTCATTCTGAATGAGGAGCTCGTGGCACAGTTGCTATTGCGCATATCATTCGATCAGCGAAGTTAAGCAGCCCTAAGCCTAGCCAGTAATTGGATAGGTGACCGCCGGAGTTCCCTCCGTGCCTCGGAGAGCACGTTAAGCCGTCGGTCCCGGTTGCCAATTTATCATCTTTGGCAATCGTTACAGGTCAGTCGGAAACCAAAAATAGTCTGACAACTGCTTTAACCCAGATCACAGATTTTCCTCGTTAAAGGGGCTGCGAAGGTCAGATGGCAGTCGCTTCATATAAAAATCAGGTGATCAGCCACATCGGGTTGAATCAAGTGCCGACCCCAACAATGTATGGGATGAGGCCAGGGAGATGATGATATGGTACACGAAGTACCAGGCGCACATAACGGTCAGGGAGTTAATAAGTTGATTGTGACTAACATGGAGCCACATCGGGTTGAATCAAGTGCCGACTCCAACAATGTATGGGATGAGGCCAGGGTGATGATTTGTCATTCTGAATGAATTATTAAATTTTAATAATAATATAAGCTACTTTTACTGCGTAACGAAGTAACGTCTCGTAAACACTTGTGGTAATTCGCCAGAGATATGAAATTATAATTTTTCGTGCTATATTAGGAAGTATAAGAAGTTTTTGTGGACTACGGGCGGACGTTAATTATGCATTTATTCTCTAATGAGTGGACCTAATCAATTTTGATCCACCGTATTTATATATATATATATATATATATATATATATATAAAATGTCATGTTTTGCTAGTTATTACTAACATCATATTTTATGGTCTCATAACTAATTCCATAAGTCACATTAGGAATTGATTGGAATTTTTACCGTTAATAATTTTATAAGTTAAGACTGGCTACGATCGAAGAATTTCTCAGAGTTCACGTTGAATTTTACGGCACAAAAATTAAATGTCAAAGCTTACAAGTTTTTAATACGCTCTCATTAAACCGATGATGGTAGGCCACGTGATATACCAAGAGTTACGAAGAGTGTTAGATTATTTGGGTTGGGGTTTGTTATTGCCTAAACGAAAGTTTTTGAGCGTTTTGCAAAATTAAAAAAATTCTGAAATGGTCTTAGACTTTGTCGTATTAATATAGTGAGGAAAATTCACTTTAAATGACCGCACTTTTAAATTCAATAAAAATGAATATAGTTCACAAGTGTCTTTGCATTAACCTACATTTCAATACATAAATGACAACATGGCACGTAATGAGGTTATTATTTATGATATATCGCTTATTTATTTATGATATAAATTATAAAATATAATGCGGACATCTTGATTGTGAATGTGGTTTGAAGGGCAGAAAAGTTCTTATAAAATCCATATATACAGTCACAAATAGGAGAATATCTCTGACCCCGAGGACGAATAAAAGTTACGTCAATGACACAGATTTGGATGCTGATAAGCAATAATGTGTCAACCCACAAAAAGTCAAATTCAAAGGTTTTGATATATTTTGATAATGCATCACGTATTTAACATTCTAAAAAAGTGTTTCAAGTCATCTGAAACATAAAAGTACGTAAAAAATGGATTTATGTCATAAAACAAATCTTAAATCACGTATACAATCATCTTAAGACGCCATTTTCTCAAAACCAAGTTTATGCGGGTTGACACATTATTGCTTATCTGCATCCATTTAATCATCACTGCCAGTGTGACCGTGCGACGTCACGAGATCGGTGATGGTTGTCATCACCGTGACAGTCAGATCATGCTGAGTTACGACAAACCTTTTCCCACCTTTATGTATGTTGTTATGAATAAATGTATTTTCTTTACATACATACAAATGCTCACGCCTGTATTTCCCGGCAGAGGTGTTGTAATCACAACACCCACTTTTCACCGAAGATGATTAAGTGCCAACGTGACAGATGGTGAGTCCATCGCCGTCTCAGACACTTTACATACGTCATTGAATTACTTCTCAGAAATATGCAGGTTTCCTCACGATGTTATCCTTCACCGTAAAGCACGTGGTGTGAAATCACTGTACATAAGTTTTTTTTTAGAAAAACTCATTGATACAGGCCCCGCTGGGATTCGAACATGCGTCGAATATGCAGGTTTCTGCATATTCTGAGAAGTCGAAGACGTATGTATAGTGCCTGAGACGGCGATGGACTCACCCTCTGTCACGTGGCACTTGATCATATTCGGTGAAATGTGGCTGTTGTTGTTACAACACCTCTGCTTACCCCTTCGGGGACCCTTCTGGGATGGCGTGAGCATATGTTTTTTAATTCTTGTGGTACTGATGAGTAGATGTTCACCCAGCCTATCCTCCCAGTGAGTCAAAGCACCAGTTAAGGCGGACACACATTTAATTAAGTCCAATATGTATGTATAAAGCGCGACACGACACAAGGATGTCATTATCATCACCACTGCCCCTTAAATGGCGTGCAATTTAACCAATTAATGATAGACTATTGTCCAAGGTCAATTGCTAGTTATTGACGAGACGTGGTTTAGTTCATGGCTCTGTTTATATTAATTGGTAACTTCAAAGGCAGATAACAAGGCCTTAACGAGAAGAAATCATCAAGAAGTGCTTTTTAAGTTCTGTATATATATATATATGTGTGTGTTAAAATGTGTATATACATACATGTATGTGAACATTTAGAAAAATGATTATAAATTATAGTAATAGGTCTAGATTCCTCACCACTTAATAAGCTTATATTTATACCGTGATAGAATAACTTGCTCATGTCCTGAAATAAATATGGTGTAAACAAAATACTTTCTGGGTTTTGTCCTTATAATACAGGTATTTATGGTAAAAACAACTGAAATACCTCGATAAATCACGTCACGGAAATATGCATCCTATTCCTAAGACATAAATAATAAAGTTCTTTGTCTATATATCGAAGTGTATAGCAAAATACCAGTTACATAATCATGGTAAGTCCACACTTTGCACCTAATAAGACACTTTTATGTTATTTGTCTCATGTTCTTCTATATTCTTACCGAAAGAAGTGAATGAAGAGATGTAAGCAAATAGAGAGAGAGAGAGAGAGGAGGAGCTCGTGGCACAGTTGCTATTGCGCATATCATTCGATCAGCGAAGTTAAGCAACCCTAACCCTAGCCAGTAATTGGATGGGTAACGTAAAGTTTAATTATAAAATGTGTTTTTCGAATTCGATTCTAAATTCAAATCGTACTCCAATTTAATTCGAATTCGAAATTTCGAATGAAATAAGAACGCATGCGAGCGGTACGTTATAACGGTTGTGACTTCACAAAGTCGCGGCGTAGAATTTAGCGCCTTTTACCATTTACGGACAACATGGCTTATTTTGTTATTACATTTATTATTCAAGTTTTATTTCATTAAGACAGATAGCATCTAGCCACCCACGCCGGTGGGTAATGACTTGCCATATCTAAGCTCGGTACAGTTCCGTACAAAAGGGGTAAACGGTACCGTTATGCGTGACCTTTCGATGCGCCGATACTCGATGTCTCGATAGTAACGCATCGATTTATCATACGGTAATCGATAGTTTAATAGGACGTTTGGCAATAGCTGTCAATTAGACTTGATTTTTAATCATAACAAAGGGCTTAAGAAGAAAAGTGTTAAGTACAGTTCTAATTTAATTACTTTAAATATTTCTCCTACTTTATATGTTATTTCATTATGGATTTCAGAGTTTTTAAATTATATAAGTATTCCTTTTTAACACGCTTTTATTAGCTTCACCTGTATGTATGTATGTATGTAACCGACCCCTTTGAGCTCGATTTTGTCCTACTTTGTACGATCAGATTTAATTAAAACTTTGCACACCTGTCAAAAGTCGATGACAATGCAATAATCCGATCGAAGCATCCGATTATCCTAACATTTCTAATTTACAATATTCTTAATCCAAATTTATTAAATTTTATTTTCTGATTTTTAGTTGGATTTTTTATGAAAGCGTGTTTTTTTAGTTTTTTTAAACTATTATTTATTATATTATGTAAAAGTGAAACATGACAAGGGAAATAGGTAACTTATCAAAACATAAACAAAACACACTTGTCTCTTAAGACCCTACTAAGTAGGGTAATATTTTTAACGTATTTTTTTATACCTAATACTCTACGCTCATTTACTTACTGTCAAAGAACCCCTGTGACGAGTTTGTCACCGTTTCCCTCATGTATACTTGCTACCATCTCCACTGAATATTTGTATGAGAAATGGCACAACGCCTTCTGGCGATGACGTAGATAACTAAAGTATCCCAAAGAAATACTGTAGGTAACGCTATCGAGTATATATAAGGAAAACAGTGCAGAAGTCATGATAAGGGTAATAACATTCTTCATTTGTAAGTTATGGTCATGCATACTTATACTTAATATGAATAAAATATTCAACTTGTCCACCCGTCTGTACTTCACATTAAACTCATAATGTCATGGCGGTACAGTTCACCCGACTCCCGTCTTATCTCGGGAGAAAGTTGGAGGTCATTGTAATTATAACAATACCTACCAACCTGAGCTTACTTGTCTAACTCACTCATACATACTTAATACATATCAATTCTCACATGCATGGGGTTAATACAACGGCGAATGGAAACCTCCTTATTACAAAACATAGTTCATGTCCAGGCTAGACTAAACTCGGAGTAAACATATGTCCGTCCCTTTCTAACTCCGTATCTCAGAAAGAGATTTTATAAACAAAAATCTTAGTCTATGATTTGTTATAAGGCGGAAGGGCCCAGGAGAGACATCTGATAGATTTCTGTGACGTCACTGCCTCTGGCTGATTTATTAAATAAGTATCAGCTGACGGCGGCAAGCTTAGAAGCTCATGGTTTCGTAATCAGGACCCCAACTATGAGTTCTTATTGCAATGATAGTTTCAAAATCAAAATCAATCACAATCAAAAATATCTTTATTTGATTAGACTTCTTACAAAGTACTTTCAAATCGTCAGAATGACACAAAATACATTATACATGATTATAAATGTTACCACCGGGTTCGGAAGGTAGCTTTTGTTGAGAAGAACCCGGCAAGAAACTCAACAATTACTCTTTTAAAAAAAAAAATATATTATACAATGTTTTTGGTTACAGTATTTATATCTCATGAATATAAGCCCATGGACACAGCACAAATGCTCAATTGTCAAATATAATAACTAAAATATTACAAATATTTGTGAGCATGGCAAATTCCAGCCAGTCAAAGCAAAGATCAAACTAAGATTAATTAATTGTAGCAAAAGTACAGTGCCAATGGGATTATTTACAATAATTTTTCGACAAAGATACATCCCAGGGTTCCTTATCACAAATATAATCACTTACAGTATAATATCCTTTTTTGAGCAAAACTGCTTTGATGGTCTCTTTAAATTTATTGAAGGGCAAGTTTACAATTTCTGTTGGTAATTTATTATAGAAGCGTGTGCACTGTCCTAGTTAAGCTGTGTGACAGTGACATGATATACAAATGTCTCTTAATATGAGTCAAACTGTCATGGTAATAAGAACTCATGGTAAGGTCCGAGGACGGTGAGCGTCGGGACGGTTGATTCGATGCCGATGTACGACATGCGGACCTACTCTCTTTCTTCAAAAACGAAACGTAATTTCAGTATCGTTTCAGTAAGTTTTGTTTTTATCAATCTCAAATTTACACAATGAATACAAAAAAAATCATCATGAAATTATGTCTATGCGGGTAACAATGCGGGGCAAAGCTAAACTATGATGACAAAAAAACACCGCGGAGTTGAGTCGGAGCTTAACGCATTCACTGCTAGAGCTAAATAAAAAGTCATTACCCTGTGCTACACAATCGGACCTTACACCAGTGCGTCAAACGCATATCGTCGTACAAATACGCTTTCGCTCTGTGCTAAAACCTCAACATAGCGTCGACGTATATTCCCCAGTGCTATTCGGCGCTTCTGTGCGTTTGGGTATTGTTATGGCAGCTCATAAAACACTCGCTTGTTTACGACATCCAATAAAAACATGCGAAAAGGAAAAGGGTCGGTACATATCCACCTACCTACCTAAGCTCTACCTGTGTAATTTTCACTAAATTTCATGTAGGCAAATTCCGTATCTGTTCTATATAGCAAGGTGGGTAGGGGCCCTTACAATTTGGTCTTATTTAAACAATAGACGCGCAGAGTCCGCTTTAGCACACAGTGAAGGCACAGAAATTTGTATGGACTCACATAAGCGTCGTTAGCATTATGGGTGTTCCATATTTCGTGTATTATTTATGTAAGAAGTATTTTGTAAATAGTTTACATTCTTACTTACTTTTCTCTCTGAGCATATCTCTCTGGTTGGTTGCTAGGTGACGTGTTATTAACATATGAATATGGAGTAAAAGATTTCTCTGTAAAATATATATAATTTTATTACCTATTCGCTGCTACATTCTGGTGACCCCGAAGAAGTGAACATCGCACCAACGCTGAAACTCTGGAGGAAAAGTGAAGCGATCCCACGAGGTTGGACCATATCACCTCATCAACATCAATTTTCTAGAACTTTCCCCAGCAGCTCAAACGAACTGATCATGAATACACAAATTCAAATGATGGCGAAGCAAATCGAAAAACTGACACTTGAAATGGCGGAATTAAAACAAGAAAGACAGAGCCAACGTTATCGCACGCCTCATCGTTACCGCTCGCGATCGAAATCAATGAATAGGCACAACTACTACAATAATAACAGCTCAAATAAGGATGATCGTCTCTGCAAATACCACTTTAGATTTGGAGATCAAGCTAGGAAATGTGAGCAGCCGTGTTCAAGACGCAATCAACAATCTCAACATCAGGAAAACTAGAACAAACACCGACCGTGGCGGACGTCGGTGTTCCTCCAACAAGCAACCGCCTGTGTGTTTTCGATCGCAACTCTGCAGAACGTTTCCTCGTTGACACCGGTGCGGATATATCTGTACTCGCCACCACAAGAATAAACAAACAGAAGTCTACGAAAAGCTCCTACAAACTTTTTGCCGCAAATGGTACAGAAATTAATACCTATGGTGAGCAGAATATTCAGTTGGACTTGGGACTCAGACGCTCATTTAGATGGACATTCATCATAGCAGATGTGAAGACCTCTATCCTCGGCGCCGATTTCCTTCGGCATTACAAACTGCTGGTAGATCTACACCGGAGGAAACTCATCGACAGCATCACTGAACTTTCAGTAAACGCCATTACAATCACCTCAATGCAACAATCCGTCCACGTCCTGAGCAACAAGCAAACTTACTATGACATTCTGAAGCAGTATCCAGATGTCCTCAGACCGATGTCACTTAAAGACCCAGCCAAACACAACGTGACTCACCATATTAACACGACAGGCGCACCACTCTTCGCACGCGCACGCCCTCTACCGCCCGACAAGTACAAAGCGGCTAAGCAAGAATTCGAACGAATGATGGAAATGGGCATATGCCAACCTTCGAAAAGTCCATGGGCAAGTCCACTACATGTCGTTAAAAAGAAAGATGGAAGCTTACGCGTATGCGGAGATTACCGCCGCCTCAACGCTGTCACGCTACCCGACAGATACCCGCTACCGAGACTCCAAGATTTCACGTACTTACTTCACAACAAGAAAATTTTCAGCAAGCTCGATCTCAAAAGCGCATACTATTGGATACCAATGGCAGAAGCAGACGCTCAGAAGACAGCCATCATCACTCCATTCGGTCTCTTCGAATTTAAATGCATGACATTCGGCCTACGCAACGCAAGTCAAACTTTCCAGCGATTCATGCATGAGGTACTACGAGGCATCGAAGGTTGTTTTTCATTCATCGACGATATACTTCTATGCAGCGAAGATGAGGAGAAACACAAGACCCTGCTACATGAAGTACTTGACCGTCTCAACAAATATGGCGTCGCACTCAGCGTTGAAAAATGCGAATTTGCGAAGAAAACAATAAATTTCCTTGGCTATGAAGTCTCATCAGAAGGCATTAAACCTACATCAGAACGAGTCGATTCCATATCAAATTATCCGAAACCGAAAACAGTTCTCGAGCTACGACGATTTCTCGGCATTCTTAACTTCTACCGAGACTGCCTTCCACGCCAAGCAGAATTACAGAAAGAGCTGAACAAATATCTACACAACAAGAAGAAACGAGATAACACACCCATTGACTGGACACCGGAGGCCGATCAAGCTTTTCTAAGTTGCCGACAAAGCATTTTGGAAGCTACGACGTTGAGTCATCCCATCTCCGGAGCTCCACTGAGCATCATGACAGACGCTTCAGACCACAGCATCGGCGCAGTACTACAACAGCGCGTCAACAAGGTCTGGAAGCCGCTCGCATTCTTCTCACGGGCAATGAGCGACACGCAACGCCGGTACAGTGTGTACGATCGCGAACTACTAGCGATTTACACAGCTGTCAAACACTTTCGCCGTCTAATCGAGGGATGTGACGTCACCGTGCTCACGGATCATAAACCCCTGTCCTTCGCACTGACAAGACCGCCCAGTAGCAGCGACACACCTCGACGCGAAAGACAGTTGCATTTCATTAGTCAGTTTTGCTCGAAAATAATTTATATTCAAGGCGACCATAACCCCGTTGCCGACGCACTTTCACGCATTCAAGAAATAAGTTGCCCATCACATCTCGACTACAACAAGATAGCAAGTGATCAAATACATGACGAAGAACTGCAACAGTTACGATTGCGACCAAACCGCATACAGCATATAGGAAAGTTCGGATAAACGCGCAGGAGCGTCGTTAGCAGTGAACGCGTTAACCAACCCTTTCGTTGCCCTTGCCTAGTGCGAGCTTTCTTAAATCGCCGCATACAAATCTGCGTTTACATCGACGCGATGACTTGTGACGGCGGCAGTGAAAAACTCACACTAGGCCCTCAGCTCTTTATATTTGGGTGAAACAAATTCAATCTCTTCATACATTAATTGTGATTATATGTAAGACGTAACTGCAGCCTGCTCCAATCCATAATCCACCATACGTATTGCATACCAATTAATATAGAATATTAAATAGTAATTATCATTACACTTATTCGCTTAACGATACAGAAAAAGTGTCACAAAAAATAAATCGATACCTATGTTTTCATTTAATTGTTAAGGGCTAACACACTTCTGCTAACCGTTTTTATATTATTTAATTCTACTGTACGTGTGTATGTCACTGAACTCCCCCTAAACGGCTGGACCGATTTGAATGAATTTTTTGTATAGGTTTGTGTGGCGCCCTGGATGGTTAAGATTCACAAATCAGCCCGGCAGATGGCGCTGCAGTCGCTATGCAGGATAACGTCTGTCGGGTCCGTTAGTTTTAAACATATTTTTATCGTATTAAGATTTTTTGTCCTAGTATCCGACTTTAAATTTGAAATTGAATCTAAACAGATGTACCTACAAAACGCAGTCATTATGTTATATATATTATTTTGTAATTGAGATTTAGTTTATAAATTCAAGTACTGTTTTGTTACATTTAGTATTGCTTGTTATCTTTTTAAAAGTTACTACAAAACATTATATAATTAAATCGCACGGCACCTCACGGTTCCTTTCCGATATGAGGTTACAAACATTAAAAAAAAAAAACCGCTTGGAACCTCCTATTTTTGAAGTCGGTTAAAAATACGATGAGTCCTTAACAGATAACAAATTAGAAGAGTGTAAACTAGTATTGCCGAGTATTTTTAATTAAGCTGTCAGTAGATGTTGCACCAACCATATACAACTGAGAATGCCATTCGGAACACATATCATAAAAGGCTTCTTGCGATTCATTTTTTCATTCATTTCCATGAATGACTCGCAAAGCTTTACGAAGGAAATCTTCAAGTGACGAAGTTACGTTCAAGCGATTGATTTAAGACTACTTAGTTAAGTTTAAGGTACGGGGAGGGAACTATAGTCGTTTAAGCAGCACGTATCAAGACCTTCTCAGCTTCGAAGTTTGGATTTACGGTGCAAAAAAGCTCAGAAGTTCTCAATACGCTCTGATTAAACCGATGATGGTAGGCCCCCAGTTTGCTTGTCAACACCAAGGGTCACTCGCGCACTGCTTACTCTATAGGTAGCATTATTTAGCTGCGATAAGGTGGAGGTACAATCCCCAATAAGCTCAGAATTTCAAACGTTATATCCACTCTTGAGCTACATCAGTGCCCCAAGTATAGGTCATGTCATAAGTAACTAAATTGCGTTTTTGATGTAAATGTGTTGATTCGTCATCTTTGGAATCAACCAAAACCACGCAAACGAAATCGACACGTTTTTTAAACAATGTTAAAATTTACTACTGTATTAACATATGACACATCTGTATGTGTGTATGTCACTGACTGGCGCCGTCACTCATTCTAATAACCATGGCTTTAAGGTTGGACACATATACACAATAATAACCAATGAGTTTTTCTAAAAACTTATGTGCAGTGATTTCACACCACGTGCTTTGCGGTGAAGGAAAACATCGTGAGGAAACCTGCAAAAGTCTGAGAAGTAATTCAAAGACGTATAGTGATTCACCCCTTGTAACATTGGCACTTAATCATCTTGTGCGAAAAGTGGTTGTTGTTATCACAACACCTCTGCCTACCCCTTATGGAAAAACAGGCGTGAGCATATGTAGGTATGTATGTATATATTGTTGAATATTGACAAAACTGTATTTAAAAAAAAAATATGCTCACGCCATCCTAGAAGGGTCCCCGAAGGGGTAAGCACAGGTGTTGTAACAACAACACCCACATTTCACCGAATATAATCAAGTGCCAACGTGACAGAGGGTGAGTCCATCGCCGTCTCAGGCACATAAGTTTTTAGGAAAACTCATTGGTACAGGCCCCGCTGGCTTCGAACTTGCGTCGCTTGTGTAGCAGGCGACTGCTCTGCCCCAAGGCCTCCACGGCTCATCTGTGCTGTATTGACAATAATATAGTGTGTGCGAGGCTTAAGAGGTAAGACCATGAATAAATCACTCTTAACTCAAAACCTTCTTCTAAGGGAGGAGAACCTATTAAAAATTCAAGGCTAATTACAAATTATTCCAAACATAGCTGTGGCATGTACGCTTTTAAATTATGCAAACAAATTATGTATTCCGTCGCTATGCTTCGACCAGATAAAAATAAATCATAAATCTGAGCTGTTGTTTCTGGCATTTGAAATTCAAATGATGAAGATTGACTTTTTACGCTGACTCATTGGTTCGGGAGACGAGTCGATAATATTCGTGGTAAGCGCAACCTACACTGTTTCGGAGTTACCTGACCAGTATTTTATGTGGGGTTGGAACCTTGGGTAGGGCCAGAGATCAAAATTACCTCGCTAGATCTTATAGCCCGATGCACCTAATGAAAACTAAGTGTCAAGTATGTCTTTTCTTTCATTCTTTTATTAATTTAATGGCGTAGAGCTTAAGTAAAACTATTCCGCCAATGTCAATTGATTGTTGAGAAAAATATCTTGTAAATTGTTAAAAATATGTGGAGGAACCCATTGGATTCTTCCAACGATCCTTTATAAATCCTTTATCGTCTAAGTATGTCGTAGCGACTAAGTCGTTGACAGTGACAGTTTTCATAATTCTTCAAATCCTCTTTATAGTATTAATATAGACCTATATAGGTTTCACCTGAATTCTTACCGTTTCCGTGGGAGTAATGAGATGAAATACAGGCTATGCTACTCGCTGATAATGTAGTTAACAATGGATGAAAGAATTTTTAAAATTGTTTGGAGCCTATTAGATGCAAACAAACAACTTTTCCTCTTTATTACATTAGTATAATGTGTGGCTTGGTGACCGATATTCAACGCAATAGAGTGCCTACAATAAAAACATTCCAAGATTCCAATTTCATCTCCGTTTCTGCGTAAATAACGAATATGAACTTAACGCACATATTGCAAAGGAATAGGATTGCTTCATAAGAACTCCTGGAAATATACACGATAAAACAAGCAATACACAGTTCTGAAACGAAAGCATTAGAATTCAAAATACAACACCCAAGGGACACTTACCTAACATTTTGCTCAAATCCGCGTTGTGAAGATCTGGATTCTCGTCAGCCAGTTTCTTACGTTCCACTTTAGCCCACACCATGAACGCGTTCATGGGTCTCCTTATCCTGGCCTCCTTGAGGGCTTTGGCCTGCCCCATCTTCGTAGTGAACGGTGGTCTGGCGTACTGCTGATTAGCGAAATCCCTGGATGTGTCGTAGGGGCTATTCTGTATCCTATAGTCGTATGGTATTCGGTATTCTAACCCGTAAGGAAGGGTGGACCATACTAGTTCTGTATTAGGCTGTTCTTGGGCGGAGTCGGCGTTGTTGTCGACGGCTCCTTGCACGTATTGTTCGTAGGTACGGTGGTAGGTAGGGGGGGATTCTGCTATCCCAGCGCCTCCCGTCTCCATCATGCTGTGGGAGATATTATTATTAGTATTGGTGAGGAAATAATGTCTCTCCTACCTAATTTATAAGATACTAGCGGACTACGCGTAGTTTCACCTGCGTAGATCCCGTTGGAATATGTTGTGATTTTTCCAAAAATATTTCATTTCAGTAATTATTATATTTAATCACATGTGTAATTGTTTAAGAATATTAAAAACGTTATTCTTTACCTTTAAAAAATATAATATTGATTGCTTTAGCTATAAACATATCGGACTTCTACGCGTCTTGTTTATTGCCGTTTTTATAGATAACTTCGTGCGAGTCCGTCTCGCACTTGACCTATTTTTAAGATCCATCATCATCACATTCGGCCCACATACACCCAGTATTGGGTAGACGTCTCTCCTGTTAAGATTACCTTATGTTCAGATCAAAAACTATTTGTACGTCGCACCACTCTGCATCTTTATAACACTATCACAAGTACAGGGGGCTCATGAAATCTTATTGCCATTATACAAGCAGATCGACAGTGACTATGAGACAGACGTATATGATGTGTACTAGCGGACGTCACGTGGTTTCGCCCGCGTAGTTCCCGCTCCCGAGTACGGGGATAAAAATATAGCCTATATTAATCAGTGATAATGCAGCATTCAAATGGGGAAAGAATTTTTAAAATCGGTCCAGTACTTTTTGAGCCAATTCGTTACAAGCATACATGCAAACCATTATTCTTTATAATATTAGTATAGATAAGTCTATCACTGTCACATAGCTAAAATATCATGGCAATAAGAGCGTATGGTAAGGCCCCTGTATTCTCGTTTCCAGACACACGGAGATAAATACGATCTTTTACGAGGAAGTAAATACCTTGAAGCTGATAAAGGCAATACATGGAATGAGTAAAATT
Source organism: Watsonalla binaria (assembly GCA_929442735.1). Classification (NCBI taxonomy): domain Eukaryota; kingdom Metazoa; phylum Arthropoda; class Insecta; order Lepidoptera; family Drepanidae; genus Watsonalla; species Watsonalla binaria. The sequence goes on from OV838941.1 coordinate 3,503,414, forward strand.
CTCGTGTCGTGTGTCAGTTACCGTGAACACGTCAGGAAGGGTAAGTGGAGACCGATAGCTCGTCGTTATAAAATCGACACCTCTCATTCAAGTCTAGCTGTTGCCAGACAGATTGAGGTGGATAGCAGATACAGCTGTTATATCAAGGTACTAAAATCTTAAAAGGTTCATAATATCTAACTATATCATAGCAGTTTAATAGAATTTAATTGTCTGTTTATTAAAAGCTTTTGACTAAATTCAAATAGTACGCTTAGTATTAAAGTTAAAAAAGTGTTTTTTGGGGAAGCGCAAAAAACATTTTTGCAATCGGGACTTCTCCTGCTCTTTGGATATAGAGGTCACGTGCTAGTTACATGTCAACATCTATATTAAAAAGCTTGTATATAAGCCGTATATGAAAGCATACTCAGTACTTAAATAAAAAAAAACGCTGTTCATTTGTTCCAGCGAATAGTGTGAGCTAATCTTTTGAATTGCTGAACCGATTTTAAAGAGTCTTTCACTTGTAAACTATTACACTTTTTTGTAGATTACACAGCTCTACAAAAAATATTGTTTTTGATGATGAAAAATAATTTGGGAAAATCTTACAAAATCATTGATAGTTTCAAGAATTGTACATACATACATACATACATTGTGTCAGTAAATACAAACTATTTATTGTAAACCGAGCTGATAGATCCAAGTCGTAATCTCGCCAAATAACGAAGCTATATGTATAAGAAATAATACTTTACTGAAGTATACTTTAGTAACAATAAGTCGGTAACTGGAGCTAGCATGAGCAACTTAAAATTAAAGGAAAGTCGGTGGCGCCTCGCACATGACACCTGTTCTGAGAACGCTGTGGGAACCGACGAGCATTGTTCTCATGATTTCACCCGTTCATCTCTCATACACTGGTTCATTAACATCTGACTTACTGTCCCAACGTTTTATACTACTACTGGATTTTACCTCTACGATCTGACACGTTGGCACTTAATCATCTTCGGTGAAATATGGGTGTCGTTATTTAGTTATAACTTGAATATATAAAGTTACGGCTATTGACAAAGCGCTTATATATAAAACCAAAAGAAAACTATAATAGACACAATTTACAAATGGAGATTCTCAAACTCTGTATGAGTGACGGCAGCGGTACTGCGAATACGTCAGCATCTTGGATCATGGCGACAAAGTCGTTGAGAAAACTTAGCGCCCGAGCAGTGGGGTGGTTTTTGGCGTGACAAGAACGTAACGCTGGAATGAAATTATTACAACACTGCCTACTCCTTCGGGGAATACAGCGCCCCTATCACGGGTTTGCCACCGTTTTTGTAATCTATACTCGCTAGCGTCTCTGCCGAATATTAGTATGAGCAATTTTACAGCGACTCCCAGCGGTGACGTGCAGAACTAAAATTTGCATACAAATATTGCGAGTAACGATAGCGAGTATAGTTTACGAAAACGGTGGCAAACTCGTGGTAGGGGTACAGGCGTGGGCGTGTGCATGTATGTATGTCTCTTCTATCTACACATCTATACAGATAAATAAAATGGAAGGCATGTGTCTGTTTGCAGTTTGAAATTGACAGCTTTTCACTAAATGCATATGAAATATATACGGTACTCACATAAAAAGTAGCTTGTAATTTCAATATATAAAAAAGAACAAAGAAAGTAGAGAGCCATGGTGGCCTTGAGGTTTGAGCAGTCGCCTGCAAAGCAAGCGACGCAAGTTCGAATCCCAGCGGGGCCTGTACCAATGAGTTTTTCTAAAAAACTTATGTACAGTGATTTCACACCACGTGCTTTACGGTGATGGAAAACATCGTGAGGAAGCCTGCATATTTCTGAGAAGTAATTCAGTGACGTATGTAAAGTGTCTGAGACGGCGATGGACTCACTATCTGTCACGTTGGCACTTAATTATCTTCGGTGAAAAGTGGGTGTTGTGATTACAACACCTCTGCCTACCCCTTCGGGGAATACAGGCGGGAGCATATGTGTGTATAAAATGTTCACCAATTCATTTTCCATCTTCATTAATATTAATTAAATAATAGTTAATTACAAATTACACTGAAAATTTATGAACTAAGTAAAGACGAATGACTAAGATAGCCTTAAGTTCTTACTTACACAGTCATATCAGTCATGCTTAGTTGATTGTATAATTTTCGTATTTAACTTAATTACTTGTTTCTGTTTATTCAAATATTAGATACCTTTTCATACGAAAACGTGTATTGGAACAACCGCTTTACACATGAATAAACAAATTATGCGAGATGGTAAGCTAATGCACCTACGTAATTGAACAGAATAATAATATTAATTGGTAGCACAGCGATATCACGAGGATACTTGCCTGACGCCAAAAATAACACTAATCAGACAATGAGCCGTCGTGGTCTTGGGGTTTGAGCAGTCACCTGCTACGCAAGTGACGCAAGTTCGAAACCGGGCAAGGCAACCGGCTTAACGTGCTCTCCGAGGCACGAAGGCAACTCTGGCGGTCACCCATCCAATTACTAGCGAATTAGGGTTGTTTAACTTCGCTGATCGAATGATAAGCGCTATAACAACTGTGCCATGAGCTCCTCATACATACATTCACTTTATTAACATGATTTTTTTCTTGAACAAGTAAAAAAGAAGCACTTACTATTGCGCACTCAGATCATCCATAAAACAAAACACACGAACACACATAGTTCACAAATATACACATATAATGTATAGGCGTGAACGCACTGAACTGGTCACACATAGTAACTAATCACTTAATACCTAAAGTAGGTAAATTTGTTCCCATTTTCCCATGACGCGTGCTGCAGTGAATACCCAGGCGATAACTGCGTGTTATAAACATTATAAAACGGTGATTTGTTGGTTGTAAATCATATTTACCAACCATAAAGATTGATTATGTGTGTAAAAGAAAAAAAATAATAAATATACAGGGTGTCGGGGAAAATAGGACAGCTGTAAAAATATGTGATGAGGTATAATTTTAGGAAGCAAACCAAATTATTATGACAAAATTATTTTCTTCCGTTTTCGAGTAATTGACGTTCAAAATTGACCAAATCAAGACCTTATTTTCGCATAAAAATCAGCGTTAACGTAGAATTATTCACGTGAAATCTCACTACGTTGTTATTTTTTTCTCCATTCCTGAAATAATCCGATAAAACCATTTTTCGAAACCTTCTCCTTAATTTAACAAGTTTAATTACCGCGTACGTAATGTAGGTAAACGCGACCGCGGACCCTTCGGCCCTTAGCAACCATAGCCTATAACTACGTTGTCGTTGGAGCTAGATATTTTACAATTTCAACATAGTGATATATTCATTAAACCCTACAACTTTTAGAAGACAACTGTTCCTTTTTGAAACGCTGTTAATTTGATATTTTATTTTATTTTATTTATTTATTGATCACCAACAAGATATACATCATCACAAACAAAACCAAACATTGAAATCACTTTGAGAGCATGCTTAATGCCATCTTAATTATAGGTGAAAACTGCATGCATGAAAGAAGACAACTAAAAGAGTATACTAGTTTCACTTAAACAAAATATGAATTAATTAAAACTAAATGTAAATTTTCTAAATAATGCTTATAAATTTAACTGATTAAGGGAATGCCTAAATTCCGAGGGTTTGTCAGAGAATATATCGATGTTATTACACTTGCGTTGGTCGTCCTTGCAATTGGTAACAGTGATTTTATGAAGTGCATTGTAATGTATGATGAGCCTATTGATGGGGGAGAATCGGCCTTGACGTGAATAAGTGAATATTTCAAACATACAGTTCAATTTAGATGTATAGATTTAAAGGGCATAATAACGTATGCAGTAGCAGGCACTAAAGTAATCCATAGCTCTAATGTAAATCCCCTACCTACGTAGATGGCACTTATCTCAAGAACTCTTATGAATTGGTAGCGGTTTTATTGTTATGACGTGCAATTTAAGGAAAGTTAATTAATATGTCAGTTAATTTACATATTACCAAAGGTCAAATTGAATCAGTAATAAGAAATATTGAAACACGTAATTTGTGGGTCGTCGACAAATCGAACGAATACATTTATAAATTAGCGATAACTTAATTACATGGTTGACCCGCGGAAACGTAATGTTTTTTTTTAATATAAAGTACTCTAAGTTACTACCAGTCAAATTAACTATCTATCAGTGAAAGTCCCGTTAAAATCGGCCCAGCTGTTTTGGAGATTAGCCGGAACAAACAGACAGAGAAAAAAAATTATATCGTTTTTTATGTGTGTACAGTATTACTTTCATATTCATTTAGTCAAAAGCTGTAATTTTGGTATTACAAACAGACACTTCAATTTTATTTATCTGTATAGATGTAAGTAAAGAGTAAGATGGATACGAAATCAATTTCAAAACCAAAAATAGCTAAAATTGAGTCTCAAATTACTAACATGACTTCTATTCACGAACAAAAGACGAAGTCGTTACTTTATTTTTAGATTATGTTTTTATGTAAATATATTCGACTTAAACAGCTATTTATAAATAAGTTTATAAATAATACAAGACACGGATTTAGATTTAAGAAAAATATTGATAATTCAGTGCTAACATCATCGTGCAATATTATCTCTGAAAATGTAAACATTCAATTGTTTCTGCGCTTTCTCGTAAATATAAATAAATATTACTGACACAATCGTACGCCATTAGAAATAACGCATTCCTCACGATCTAAACAAATGTAAGAATGGCTAATGACATATTACTGTTTTCTATAACTATTGTATTGGATTCTTGATTCGTAATGCGTTTAGGAATCTAAAACTTGGGGTCATTACTTTTGTCCTTGGGGTTCCACGGGCTAATTCACAATCCTCAGGCCTCAGTGGCCGAGGAGCTTAAGCAGTTGCTGCCTACGCAAACGACGCAATTTCGAATCCTAGCCTGTATCAATGAGTTTTTGAAAAATGTAAGTGCAGTGAAGCTGAAGAGAACCTGCCCTGGATTATGTATTGTGTCAATTAACTGCAATTCTGATTCCTGTGGATCGGAAGACGGGAAATATGATCATGGTATAATAATAAAGATTACGAAGTCATCGCTAATATTGGTAGAAACAATATTGATTTTCCTAGTACCTTTTCAACTAAAATTGATTAAAACTTCATTGATAAGAGAGAGGTGTTGTAATTACAACCACCCACTTTTCACCGAAGATGATTAAGTGCCAACGTGATAGATGGTGAGTCCATCGCCGCCTCAGGCACTTTACATACGTCATTGAATTACTTCTCAGAAATATGCAGGTTTCCTCACGATGTTTTCCTTCACCGTAAAGCACGTGGTGTGAAATCACTGTACATAAGTTTTTTAGGAAAACTCATTGGTACAGGCCCCGCTGGGATTCGAACTTACGTCGCTTGCGTAGCAGGCAACTACTCAAACCTCAAGACCACCACGGCTATTGCCACCCGACCACCGCGTTGAATGTATAAAAACTAATTCAAATGCATGTTTATAATCAGACTTAAGTTACCTTTAGTGTTAAGTATGAAATGGGGAAACTGGTATCTTCTTGTAAAACGTTTATTATAGTATACAAGTACTTCGAACACTTATGTTGGAGTTGCAGATAGGTATTGCACGCACAATCTTATCGTTCATAGCCCTTGAGACGAAAATTCCTCGTAATGATTCTATCTAAAGGTAAAACAATATTTCTTAAAATTTAGAGTGATTTCACAAACACTACTACTTCATAGCCACAGAGTTCCAATGGCATATTCACAGATAAACGCAAACACGATTATTCATACATACATACATATGCTCACGCCTGTATTCCCCGAAGGGGTAGGCAGAGGTTTTGTTATCACAACACCCACTTTTCACCGAATTTTTGATTAAGTGCCAACGTGACAGATGGTGAGTCTATCGCCGTCTCAGGCACTATACATACGTCTTTGAATTACTTTTCAGAAATATGCAGGTTTCCTCACGATGTTTTCCTTCACCGTAAAGCACGTTGTGTAAAATCACTGTACATAAGTTTTTTTTCTTTTTTTAACGAATGAACGATTATTCGTTCGTTATATATACTCTATGAAACATTAAATAAGTCAATACCTCTGCCTACCCTTTGTAGGCATCAAAACACTCACAAAATCAATCAAATCAGAGGTTTGGACCTTGTGACAACCTAAATAATAATTAAGTGTTGTCACGGCGAATAATATAGTATGTTTGTCACATAGTAATGGCGAATAAATGTGCCGAATACGGACCATTTGTGACTCATGCGTATAATAATTGGCACTCGTGCCTATTTCCACGTAGGTAGGCAAGTCCAATCGTGTAAAAATATACTTTTCCGTATAAAATACCTGTTAATTTTACTCGTTTAAAACTGATAAATACCCATAAGCTTCAGTTACCCAATGTACGTACTAATTACGGGAAGAAGACGGATACCATTTCAAAGAGCCAACTTTTCAATAAATTGTCAAAGTAATAACTGAATGTGATTATATAAATATATATGAAAGAAAGCCGAGCCGTGGTGGCCTCGGGGCTAGAGCAGTCGCCTGCTACGCAAGCGACGCAAGTTCGAATCCCAGCGGGGCCTGTGCCAATGAGATTTTCTAAAAAACTTATGTATAGTGATTTCACACCACGTGCTTTACTGTGAAGGAAAACATCGTGAGGAAACCTGCATATTTCTGAGAAGTAATTCAACGTATGTAAAGTGTCTGAGACGGCGATGGACTCACCATCTGTCACGTTGGCACTTAATCAAATTCGGTGAAAAGTGGGTGTTGTGATAACAACACCTCTGCCTACCCCTTCGGGGAATACGGGCGTGAGCATATGTATGTATGTATGAATGTATGAAAGTAAACTTAAGAAATATGTGGCTAAACTATTGTAGATGAACTAACTACCTTATCCAATACTTTGTATTCAGACATTTATTTTAGACACTGTGTCTCATTTTTAACCGGCTTCAAAAAAAGGAGGAGGTTACTGAATTTTACCGTATAAGTATATGGTATATTTTAAGTGAACTAATTTTACCGTATAAGTATATGGTATATTTTAAGTGAACTAATTTTACCGTATAAGTATATGGTATATTTTAAGTGAACTAATTTTACCGTATAAGTATATGGTATATTTTAAGTGAACTAATTTTACCGTATAAGTATATGGTATATTTTAAGTGAACTAATTTTAATTTCTCAAGAGAAAATAAATTATTTAAACCGAGTAAGTTTATGAAAATATTAGAAACCTTTATTATCTTAATACTCGTAAGTAATTGCTGTGTTATTTTATTTTGTTGTTATTAGTAGTATAGCGACTGAAAAAGTATAAAAAATGGTTTAAACCAAGACTATACCAAACTCGGGCTAAAACTATGTCCATCTCTTTTGAAATCCGTATCACAAAAAGAGATGGAACTACTCTTAAACCGATGAATATCTTAGTACACGTTTTGTAATAAGGTTGACATAAAGAGTTTGGGGGTCGTAACAATACTTTTCCTGTAAAAATAATATCTTTCTGTCCTTCTGTCTGTTTATTCCGGGTAATCTGTAAAGCGGATGGACTTATTTTAACGGGATTTTCACTGGCAGATAGCTGATGTTACAAGGAGTAGCTTAGTTATTTTCTTTCGTGAAAGTTTTTATTATTAATCTTAAAATGTGGATAATAGCGCGGGGCCCAGCCAGTGAGAAATGTAAGGCGCAAATCGATTGACAAATATGAAGCTGTCGTAATTAGCACCCTAACGCGACGGTCTTGGATATTTCCTGCACATCCAAAGGGTGATGTCCATAACATTATTTTCAAACATCACTCGAGACAATAGCCATTGTTGACAAAACTAAACGTCAGCGTTCAGAAGAGCCGAGATATCGATGAAACAGCGCGGTTGGCACCTCTCGATTCAATTACATTGATGATTCCGATCAATTCCCGGTTTAGGCAAAGCTTTAACACGAATAACGATTAAAATATGAGTGAATTTTATGAGTCACTTGGTGTATTGTTTCGTTATGAAATTGTCATTGGGTATCGAGTGATTCATTCGTATTCATATTTCGTGTTCACATGACATGTCTTAAAAGTAAGATTGGATATTCTCGAATTTGATGACATCGGACAAACTTTATTAATCACGATTTTATACGTTTAATTAGTTTAATTAGCACTTAATCTATACATTTATATTCTTAATCTATACAGATAAATAAAATTGAAGTGTCTTTTCGTAATTCCAAACTCACAGCTTTTCACTAAATATCAGTACCGTATTAACTTTCATACGCGTTTAGTGAAAAGCTCTTACCTTGTATAGATATGAAATTCGGAGGGTGTGGTCTTGGTGAGCTCAAAATATACATTAGGAGAGGATTTTCAAAATGTCAGCCCGAAAAGTGTGAAATGGGAGTTGAAAGTTGGTAGAAATCTCCATATCGAAAATATTGGAAACACATGAAATTGAGTCGACGCTAGTATAACTGCATACCTCTTACTAATATTATAAAGGGGAAAGATTTGCATGTCAGTATGTTTGTATTGACTAGGCACCGAAACTACTGGACCGATTAGAAAAATTCTTTCAGCCATGGATAGCTACGTTATCGGCTAGTAACATAGGCTATATTTTATCCCCGTACTCTTATGGGAAGGAGATCTACGCGGGTGAAACCGCGTGATGTCCGCTAGTTCAGTATAAACATACATACATACATATGCTCACTGCTGGTGAGGTGTTGTTATCACAACACCCACTTTTCACCGACTTTGATTAAGTGCCAACGTGACAGATGGTGAGCCTATCGCCGTCTCAGGCACTAAACATACGTCTTTGAATTACTTCTCAGAAATATGCAGGTTTCCTCACGATGTTTTCCTTCACCGTAAAGCACGTGGTGTGAAATCACTGTACAATAGTATTTTTTAGAAAAACTCATTGGTACAGGCCCCGCTGGGATTCGAACTTGCGTCGCTTGCGTAGCAGGCGACTGCTCTAACCCCGAGGCCACCACGGCTCTTCAGTATAAAATACCTTAAACAAAGTCAATGTACATTAAAGGCACACAAGCAAATATGCAAATGCAACGTGCTGTGATAAGTGATAAGTTATCATGAGATAAGCGATCTGTTATCTCAGATGCAACGGACCGGGCGCAATCAAATACTTGAAAGACATGTTGTATTCACAATTCCTATTTCTATTTCTATTTGTTGAATAAAATAAGCCATATATATTATGAGAGCCGTGGTGGCCTCGGGGTTTGAGCAGTCGCCTGCTACGCAAACGACGCAAGTTCGAATCCCAGCGTTGTACCAATGAATTTTTCTAAAAAACTTATGTACAGCGATTTCACACCACGTGCTTTACGGTGAAGGAAAACAACGTAAGGAAACCTGCATATTTCTGAGAAGTAATTCAATGACGTATGTATAGTGCCTGAAATGGCGATAGACTCACCATCTGCTCACGCCTATACCCAAAGGGGTAGGCAGAGGTGCTGTAATCACAACACCCACATTCACCGAAGATGATTAAGTGCCAACGTGAGAGATCTATCGCTGTCTCATGCACTATACATACGTCATTGAATTACTTCTCAGACATATGCAGGTTTCCTCACGATGTTTTCCTTTACCGTAAAGCACGTGGTGTGAAATCACTGCAAATAAGTTTCAGAAAAAATCACTGGAACTTGCGTCACTTGCGTAGCAGGCGACTGCTCAAACCCCACCGCCACCACGGCTCTCACACCTCACAGTTCTCATCAGAAATAACACAGGTGCAGTTAGTGTGCGATGTTGTCGCTATATGCGTGCATAGATTCCACGGCCGTTTCCCCGAATGGTTTGTTGACGCGCCCGCCTCCCAGTAAACGTCTGTTGACAATTAATAATCCGCTAACTGTAAACTATACTGTAATATACACACTCATCATCGGCCTGGCCTTATCCCATACATTGTTGGGGTCGGCACTTGATTCAACCCGATGTGGCTGATCACCTGATTTTATACGAAGCGACTGCCATCTGACCTTCGTAACCCCTTTGATGAGGAAAATCTGGGCTAAACCTATTGTCAGACTATTTTGGGCCTCCGACTGACCTGTAACGATTGCCAAAGATAATAAATTGGCAACCAGGACCGACGGCTAAACGTGCTCTCCGAGGCACGGAGGGAACTCGGGCGGTTACCCATCCAATTACTAGCTAGGCTTAGGGTTGCTTAACTTCGCTGATCGAATGATATGCGCAATAGCAACTGTACCACGAGCTCCTCTGAGTGTAATATACACACTATGAACCATATTATAACACCAAGCGTGATTTTTTCTTAATCAAACTTTTGTTGAACCCATGTTACGAAATGTCCAGTACTGTGGCCTTGGCTGGAACTGTGTCTCTGTGCCTCCCCCTGTGGACCACTTGTGACCTTACTCACGGTACGAACAAGAATACTGTATAGTTGCATTCTTTTACTGCGATCTTCTATAAGGCAGTTCCTCAATTTCAAACAGGCTCTCCCTCTTTTTCCGTCCACTATCCTACTTAATCTATACTAATATTATAAAGAGGACAGGTTTGTATGTATGTTTGTAATGAATTGACTCCAAAAATACTAAACCGATTTGAAAAATTCTTTCACCATTTATCAGAGATTAATATAGACTATATTTTATTAAACAGACAAAAATTATATATAATCGATTTTGATGAAACAGATTCATTGTAAAAATACAAGCATTGAATCGTTGCAAGTCAATCTTAAACCACGCGCCTGACCGCTGAGCCAATGGCGACACTAAGACCTACATTACCTCTGCCTACGAGTATTATTTATTAACATAAAGATTATCTTCGAACGCATTTGGCTTAACTTCTTAGCGATCCGTCACTCAGATGAATACCGATACATTTCTTACCAATGCAATAGTAAAAGTGAAGTCTGTAATATTACTCATCATGAACTTAAAATGGGTTATCTGTCTGTCTACCTAGGACACTAGCCTATGTTTTGAGTACCGTTTAAGATTACATATATCTATAGATAACGTAGAATAAAGGATAGTTGTTGAAACATAGTCCATATCTCTAAATAATGTACATTGAAAACGCCATTTTTATACAAAAGATTTTTTCTGTTTGATAGCGTTTTTCTTCTAGACTAGGCTACAGATTTTGTTAGGATTGTTACGTATATTTAGGACATGAACTCCAACGGGATTACAGCTAAACGGTGGTATAGTTGCCACCCTACCCCCAAGTCAGGTGTATGGTGGGTCCTGAGGGAAAGATCCATATAAAATTTTAAGATAATTAACTGTGTTAAGTATTAAAAATAACCCGAAACGAAGTATGGGCGGGTTTTAGTTATGAATGTAAATTAAGTAATAAAATATATAATAGTATCTGTGCCTCATGGTTATAAAGTCTAAACCCCACCACGATAAATGAACTATCCAACACAAGAAAAATTAAATTCCAACCAGTAGTAATACCCGATATTAGCACGTACAACCAAACAAACAAACTATTCAGCTTTATGATATTATGTATAGAGATAGGATATCTTCGACCACAGAAGGACTTTGGCCCTTTATCTATAAATTCTATATATAAAACTAAGAAAATCTCCGTCACTACCAGAGGGTCAACTATGATCGTTTAAGCAGCACGTATTAAGAACTCAGCTTCGAAGCTTGTTATTACGGTACAAAAATGGAACGTCAAGCTCTGAAGTTCTTAAAACGTTCTGCTTAAACCGATAATGGTAGACCCCTGGTCAGTTTAGGTCAGGTCCGATTTGAAAAATTCTCTCAGTGTTAAATAGCAAATTTATCGAAGAAGGCTTTATAATATCATCACACTAAGGCCAATCGCGGGTTAAAGTTATCTTTATGCCAAAGCAACTATTCCAAGAAGCCAGACCTTTAAGCGAGCAATTCTTGAACATACCTGATGATTTTCATGAAATTTTGTATCGGGGATCTCGGGGACCATAATTTAGCTAGGTGTAATTTAGTCCATGTTTTCAGGCAATGAGAAACTCCTAAAATATAATTACAATACGAAAGTAAATTTCGCCGACGTCTGTCAAGTTATAATCAGACGTGAGACTTCCAGCCTACGGGACGATAACGAAACTAGAGTACCCCGGTTCGAGACCAAATTGTTTACATGCATATGTTCACGTCTGTATCCTATGAGGGTACGCAGAGATCACCGTTTCTTTTTGTTGTGTGAAAAAGAAACAGCACAACTCGGTCAACCAGGGGCCTTACTATAAGCTCTTAGTTCCCGTCATATACATCTGTGTTATTGTATGACAAATTAGGCCTGGGAGCCAGGATCAGTCGCAGCAGACCTTGGTTGGTTGAATGAAACACCGTAACTTGGGCAGTCCTGGTATTTATTGATTCCACAACTACGTAAGGAAATGTGTGTGCTATATACGTTATGAAAAGAGACTTTCGACAGCGCGATCTAAAAAGATATAACGCCATCTTGTGAGAAATAGTTACACTAACTTGGTGAAGAGTATTGTACGTTTAACACTTATAATAAGAGTTAAACTATCATGTCAGTAAGAGCTCATGGTAGGGCCCCTGGTACTATATATAAAAGGCCGTATGCCTTTGTTCTGTTCCTCTTAAGTTTAGCTGATGCAGTGTGTCAGTTGACGTATGTATTGTTGACCCAGCACGTTTGCAGTGTTGTGTAACTACCCTTATCAATGCACTTGCTATCATCAGCGAGCAAACAGTGGATTGTCCTGCCAACTATGCGATTTATAACACTCCAAGCCGTTTTAAAATATTATATTTGTTGCAAATATCACTAATACTATAGCTAGAAGGTTGCTCGAAGCAAGCACACAACGCTATGTTTTTTTCAAGAAGCGCATCAACATCTCCCTGGCCTTATCCCATTGCTGGGGTCGGCACTTGATTCAACCCGATGTGGCTGATCACCTGATTTTTATACGAAGGGACTTGCCACGAGCTCCTCTTTCAAGAAGCGTATATCAGTCATTCAATTAGGAATTTCATTACGAATCAATGAACTATTCATTTAATTCAGGAGTTCCACACGGCTTTTCTGAGTAATCATTTCCTGTCGTGTGTGTGCCTTGTGTCTGGGAGTTTCATATGTATATGGGTAAGAGTCTGTTTATTATTGCATAATATGAAATAATACACGGAACTTACTAAAAACCGTTTTTAAAATTTTCTCCAGTCTGTCTGTTTGTTCCGGCTCATGTCCAAACCGACTGGACTGGTTAACAAGGTTTTTACTGACATATATCTGATTCTATACGGAGTAACATAGGTTATTTATATTTAAAAATAACTGCTACCACGCGGGTGAGACAGCAAAGCGTAGCTAGTGTTAAAAAAATACATGGAGCTAATCTTTTTATTATTATAGAGTGCCTTAAAAACTAATTACAAGTAGAAAACTTGGCCCAAATCGGTGTCTCTCGGGATCGTGCTAAGATGGCTGGCAGCATTGCCACGTTGAATAGCAATGCTGATTCTCTGAGCGAGAAAAGCCCCTGCCCGCTTGTCACGAGAAGCTTCTACCAGACGAAATGCAACCTCTTTGAATAGTTGATGAGCATCTGGACCCCAAGGCCCCAGAGTTTCAAACGCAAACGCAGAAAATATGTATCCTTGACCAATGCAAGCATATTTCCGGCGCTTGAGGCATTCCTGCTGAACAGCAGCAGCACCGACCGCCACAGCAGTGCCGGGGAGATGGGACGGGGCCAACGTATCGACACACATGGCATCCCACACCAGCGGCCGGCTAATAAATCGAATATAGACAACGAATACCGACATAAAGGTATCTTACCATAAAAACTGAGGATTAAGAACCAATGTATAATCTATAGTAATTAAAGTGCTAAAACCATTATCCAGTAGATCACTTTCGAACTGAGTAGTGACGGATAACTCACAGCGAGAGACCGGTTTGGGTGTCATAAAAACATTTGGCTTGACCAGTTTGACCGATACGAAAGGTAAGCTTTGAAATTTTGAGGATTCTGTAGACCGAATAATGGTGATCAGACCATAGGCAAAGGCCACGACTTTGTCTGCATAATAGTTTTTGACGTTATGTTTATTCAAAACTAGCTATGAAAACATCGTGAGGAAACCTGCATAATGTCTGTGTTATTCAAAGACGTATGTATAGTGCCTGAGACGGCGATGGACTCACCCTCTGTCACGTTGGCACTTCGGTGGAAAGTGGGTGTTGTTATTATACCTTTGCCAACCCCATCGAAGAATACAGGCGTAGGCATATGTATGTATATAAAGCTAGCTTCTGTCCGCAAAAAGTCCTTGTGGAATAATTTGTGCTAACGCTAATTTTAACCCGCGATTGGTCTTAGCGTGATGGCATATAGCTTACAGCCTTGCTCCATAAATGAGCTATCTAAAATTTTAATATTTTTCAAGTCAGACCATTAGTTCGTGATATTTGCGCGTTCAAGCAAACTCTCTTGCTTTACATAATAAGCACACGAGAAGCACAAGAAAATCCATTCAATCATAGAAGGATTGCGCATATTTAGTCCTTTATAGATAAACTTTACAAGATGCCAGCCGAGTTGTTTGCCATTTATTCTCAAAGGGTTAGTTTCCGAAACAGTAGTCAGTTTTCGATGATCACATAAGTGCGTTAACAGAGCCTACACCAAATTTATTTTTTCCTTGAATAAGTAAGTATTCATCTTTCCTAGAGGATGAAGAGAATCTCGATATTCAGCCCTCTTAATTATTGATTAATGAATTATTAATGTGACAAGTCCAGCCCGTCGTGAGAGGCCTCAATTAGTAGTTAATTTTGACACAATTCGATGAAATATACACATCCAAAATCCTGCATTTAACAATCCAACAGAAATACTGCATTGTAATTCAGAATGTGGAATTCTGTTTTTCCCTCGAGCTGATTAATCAATCATTAAATTAAGTCATCAAGCAATCATGTAAATGAAAACCAATTGTTTGCGAATTGCAGAAGATCCGGCTACAACCGGTTCGTGTGGAGGGCTTGTCCATTGTCTCTGAGGATCCCTAACACCTAGCACAATAGGATGTGGGCCAGCGAGTTGTGATTTTGACAAATCGTTATTGATACATCGTGATAGCTCGTGACAGTAGCGAACATGGTTGGTACTGTTGGTACTATTGAAATTGTTATGGTTAACAAGATGTAGTAATTGAATATTCTCGATATTTTATTGATGGTGTGAAGGAACTCGTGGCACATTTGCTATTGCGCATATCATTCGATCAATTCAACCCAGTAGTTAGATGGGTGACCGCTTGTGTTCCCTCCGTGCCTCGGAGACACGTGAAGCGGACGGTCCTAGTTGCCAATTCATTATCTTTGGCAATCATTATCTTCATCAGTGCCTTACCAGAGCCCAAGCTGAATAAATATTTCTCATTTTCATTTTCTATACTTTTATTAAAAAAATATATATCACAATGCATGAGCCGTGGTGGCTATTATTTGCAATGATTTCACACCACGTGCTTTACGGTGAAGGTAAAGATCGTGAGGAATCCTACATATGTCTGAGAAGTAATTCAAAGTCGTATGTACGCCTGAGACGGCGATGGACTCACCCTCCGTCACGCTGGCACTTAATCATCTTCGATGAAATGTAGGTGTTGTTGTTACAACACCTCTGCTGACCCTTCGGGGAATAAAATATATATCAGAAAAGTGTTTTTTTGACCAAAAAAATATACTTTTTTATTTTTAATATTATGATTAGGATTGATAATAAAAACTACTCTATATTTCTATATAAAAATTCGCGAGGCAAAGCTAGCTTGGAACTATAGTTAGTCAACAGTACAATACATTCGTTGTAAATGAGGGCCTCGTCACGACTGTGGCGCGTGCCTCAAGCTTCTGAAGCCAGCTTGACTATTTGTCGGACTTTTGTCTTTGTGTCGGCTCTATACACATGCCTATGCAATATGGTCGACATTCGAGGCGAACAACGCGCGATTTAATGGTTAAAGTTACACCAAATACGAACTGCAAATGTCCCTTTTTTTAAATATCTTTCAAAGTACTTTCGAATTGTCAGAGTGACAGAAAAAAAATACATTTTACAGGATTATAAATTTTAGGTTCGGAAGGTTGGAAAGAGTTCAACACCCTTGAATCCATAGATTAATGTTTGGATGACGCCTGTAGCCCAATAGGGGTAGGCAGAAACCACCATTTGCCACATGCTACGATCTTTACATACTTATATTGCATTATCGACATTCATGCATCTCTTCATACTTCACTTCCTTAGGTTACGAGTGCTCCGATTTTGATATTTCTGAGAAATATTATAAATTTGATCGTAGTAGTTCCTTGGACGCCCTCTACCGACACATCCTCACACATTCGCTCAGTAAATTTGTTTCGTTAATTTCACTCATCCTTTCGATATGTCCAAACCATCTCAACATATTTCTTTCAATTCTGGTCACAACATCATTCTTCAACTGTCTCCTATCACACTATTTTTCATTCGATCCACTATGGTGTCCCCACACATCATACTTCGTGCGGTAAAGTCATTCAGGCCCACAAAGAGTGATGATGATGATAATGATGATTGTTCCGACCGATTTCGGCCATGGCGACCACTTTGACCCCTAGTCGGATAAATAGCGCTGATGTGCTCGAAGGTTTGTGTAGCCTATCTTCGCAGTGAAACTCCTTCCACACTGAGGGCACGTAAGTATGCAGTACCCCTATCACGAATTTCCCACCGCTTTTGTATCTAATCTATACTCGCTACCGTCACTTGCAATATTTTTATGAGATATTTTAGTTCTTCACGTCACCGCTGGGAGTCGTTGAACAATTTCTCATACTAATATTCGGTGGAGACGCTAGCGAGTGTAGATTACAAAACGGTTGCAAACCGGTGATAGGGGTACTGTTCTCATAATTGTATGCTATGGCAGCAGGTGGTCGAGCCTTTAGCTGGTCGCGTTTGGTATCAAGGTCAGTTGTACGCTGAATCTCGAACTTGCGTACTTGGCTGTTCAGCATCCTGCGCTATTCTGGCCGCTGTGCTGCCAAACGTCTCATAAAGAGTAAGGTTGTCGTCAATATGGAAAGCGAATTGCAGGTGCCTTTTCATCCCAAAGGGACTGTATACCAAATGGATATTTAGCTTACACACAAACAGAAAAAAAAAACAAATTTGCAAACGAATAAAGAAATTGAAAGGTACCGGCGACCGATGCTATCGCAAAATTATTTTCAATTTCACCAGTTTGCGTCGCAGTTTTACTTTTATATATTTCACTCGTTTTATTCTTTTTCATTTGGTCCGATGCCAGCCGCGTTGGGCCCACTCCCATAAATTATAGTTCGGTAGCTCTCTTAAAGGGGTTTTTGAATATTTTTTAGTTTTGTAGTCTTTGAAGAATTTATGTCCCGGTCTTACTTAGTAGCGGCGGTCAGTCGGTGACCAGTCGGGGATTGTTACTCGCGATGTGTCTTTACGACTAACCTTACCATGACCTCTTATTGCCATGATAGACTTATATAATCCGACAGATGTATGTGACTTGTATACATCTGTCACTGTCACACAGTTGGCAATAGTAGCAAGTGTTTACCATACTTTTTCTACATTTATATGCATAACAAAACTCAGAACAAAAATAATCTGCCTTTTTAATATTAATGCACCAGCTTCAGCTCTCGACTTCTTACATATCGGATTACTTTGGGCTAGCGTTAACTTTAAGCTGCTAATTGGTCTTAACCTTTATTGGATAAATAGGCTTCTAACACTTAGATAATTTTTAAATCGGACTAGTAGTACCTGAGATTTGCGTGTCTAAACAAACAAGAAAATCTCTTTAGCTTTATATATTAGTATATTTATACCTATGTAGAAAATAAGGATGTTGAATCTCATTAAACTTTGACACACAACTCTGTCTTTAGATCTCATCCATCCAATATTTTTTAAATAAATACAAATCGTTTTTTTTTTATTTAGTTCTAAACGAAGACTTATGTTCATTTTGAAAATGATACACGTACCTAATGTGTTGGCGAATAATTAAGTTTATTTCTCAGAGAATAAATTAGCAATCGTCTGATAACGATACATAGAGAATTTAAATAGCAATTTAACTTGACTTTGAATTATATTTTCTAACATTCCAAGTTGATTTTATTCGGAGACAAATTGATGACAGTCATGTTCATTATATATCTAATTATTTAATTTTCAAACACATTTAATAATTTAAATACAGGAATAATTAATTACTTTTTATTCATACCAACTAAAACCTAACAGGCAGACAAAACGAATTCCGAATACTGGCAATTGGAATAGTTTTAATTTTTTTCTCTCGTTTTAAGTTTGGAAGGCATTCTAACGGTACTCCAGAGACATAACTTCGGGACGGACGCGAACATATTTTTTTATATTATTTTTCTGTTGACCTCACTCGGCCGCGATCGATTTTCGAATTTGAAGTTTTTAAATTTGTTTTTCTCTCATTTTAGCAAGTTCAACCAAGTTTTAAAACTTCATAAATAGTTTATACACAAACAAAAAAACACATTTTGATACTATATATTAGCATACATTGTAATATACCTAGGTTAAATATTTGGGTAATTAACGTGCACTGTGCATACAAATTAAGTACTATTTGGGAATTCTAATTATCTATATGGTAATTAAATTGTAAAATATTAAGTAAGAATTCAATGTTTTAATTTTAAACGTCAGTTAATAAAGAATTAAAAATAACTGTTAGTAGGGTAATAATATCAGTCAGCAATTTAATACCACGTTACTTAGCAATGTTACTTCTATGAACTTATTCACAAAGTTGACACTATGTACTCACAGTAAAACATATACACATAAATATGTATAGGCTAAGTTTAAAAAAA
The DNA here is from genome assembly GCA_929442735.1 of Watsonalla binaria. Classification (NCBI taxonomy): domain Eukaryota; kingdom Metazoa; phylum Arthropoda; class Insecta; order Lepidoptera; family Drepanidae; genus Watsonalla; species Watsonalla binaria. The sequence goes on from OV838941.1 coordinate 3,522,438, forward strand.
AGAACTCTCCTCATATGACTTTAAGTATCGGCGAGTGACGTCAATAGAATTTTAATGAATCTCGGAGTCTAAAGAAGGCGACCGTATTACTTTACTAATTAAGTATCCTAAACTGAATTTAAAACGAACTTTTATCGCCAAACGGGGATTATGACAAAAACGTCATACTGGCAACTGTAATTGCGTTCAACGCCGACCGAAATCAAAAAGAAAAGTCGCACAGAAAGAATCCCGCCTATTTTTAAAAATGGAACCCGACGATGATTCGCCTAATTAATAAACCAATCACGTACAGTCGAGACGCGGCGTCGACGCGCGGCGGACGTGCGGGCGCGGGGGATGAACGCTCGGAAATTCGAATACTATTTTTTTTATGCACTCAAAGCATCACAATGTAACTTGTAATTGGCTTGACGGCCCATGATAGCGAATTTAGAATGCAATTAATTTATAAAATATTACTCGTAGAACTAGAAATTAGCATTATAAGTAGGAATAAAGTTGGAGTCATCGTTAGGAGACAGCGAGTGCGCGCGCCAGATGTTATCATAACCAGATATAATTTGTGCCGGCCACTTATAACGTAGCGACACAAAAAATGTTCGACTCAGTAGTTAATCTTGTCAAATCAATATGAGAAGTTTAAAATTAATACTTCGATCAGGTTCTACGAACACTGTTATGAGAACGCCTCGGATTATATGACACAGCATTATGTTTTCTTTTTGGATTGAATGGAAGTGAATGAAGCACACTTTACTAACAAAAGATTCTCTCCAACGCCGATACCCAAATATTACACAACAAACGCGCGCTTCGGGATTTTTAGAAAAAAATATCATTTATCAAATAAATGCATTCCCTGTTATGTCTTTGCGCAGCGTGACTGCAAAAACTAGTTGAATAATAAATGCGTCGGCTGGCAGCACTGGAGCCCGAGGAAGCCCGAAGTGCGGCGAAAAAGGGCGAAGATTAGCGAGCGCGCGCTTTTTGTTTGCATCAATCGATGCGCTCGCGCATTCGCACGATGAATAATTCAAAAATTGACATGAAATGGCGTATGGTTCTTTTTTTAATGAAAGGTGCCCGATTGAGGACTGTAACCGCCTGACGAATTCATTGGGCAACGGCTTTTTGTTTTCAGTAATTGCTGTATTTACTTATAAGTTATGAAATTTACGGGTGATCTCCGTCTATTAGGAGGTGAAGGTTCGACGTCGGTGACCACGATTTGAATCTTAGATAACGTACCCACTCGTAGAATGCCACGAGTTTATATTATGGCCAGCAATAAATATGAATTTACTGTCTAACCGCAAATAAAATTTTGCCTTGAGCGAAGTAAAAAAAGGAAAACATCCGCCGGTACCGTGTGTTACACAATAGCTTTATAGTTGAAATTATAAGCTTTTTGTACAAGCGAGCCTGTAAGTCTAGAAATTGGTCGTCGCGTCTCAAAAAATGTTTAATTAATTCGAGTAATGCTGTTAATGATGCATCGAGACCTGCGTCGATTTCCAAGTATAAGTAATCTTGCCATCTGAATTCTGCGTGCGATTGGTTGAAAGTTCCCAGAGCAGTTTTTGGACAAATGGCTTCATCTGACACTACGGGGCGCTGTCACAATGTCCCCGTGTTATGGTTATGACGAGTTTTTTCCGGACTTCATGAAGATAATTTCATTACGTTTTTATGTAATGGGTACAGCCTTTTAGGCTAGAGGTTTGGTCAGCATGCGAAAACGCGTGGCGCTCCGATTGTTCGAATCGAGAATATTTCTCGAATATTCGAGAAGAGACGAGACAATTCATATTGATTTCTTTGCATGTGGAATGTGCCTTTTTGTAGCACATTAATCAATGCATTATTTCTTATTCATTGTGTTTCAATTAATTAATGTAGTGCCTAAATATACAACGTCTCACTTAACAGCCTTAACTCGAGAGGGACTGACCCAAATCGTGATATCGCTATATTTTTTTAATACTAATGTATCTTGGCTTTATAAAGGTACCTCTCCAAAGCTTTGACATACAAACAAACACTAATACTAGATATAATAGATTTGTAGATTTGCAGAGCTTTGCCACGGAACATGTTACGAATTTAACGTATTATATTAATACTTTATATTTGACAGAATTGCAACAGTAAATTTTATTTTGACAGTTTATTGATTGCAATAAATTTTATCATTTGACAATTGTGTCATTGGGTGCATTTTAAACTGCGAATTCTAAATTCATATGCACAAGGTACTGTTTAAACCGTTAATGTGAATTGTCCCGGGACGTTCGTAAGGACTACCTTGTGTATTACTTTTAAGGCTGACAAACGGTAAACCAGGTGCATTATTCTAAAACAGGATAGGGTAGAGACTAGAGGTCATATTTTATAGACTTGGTGCTGATAACCTAAAAGACCTGTAACGTATGTTAGTTGGAGAATTGTAAGAATTTATTTTTAAGTAATAGCTATAAAGTTCAAAATTTGATATTATTAAAATAAAATTAATGAACATGCTCACGCCATCCCAGAAGAGTCGCCGAAGCAGAGATGTGATAAAAACAACCATACCATATTTCACCGAATATGATTCAGTGTGAACGTGACAGAGAGAAGTAAGAAGTGAAGGAGAGTCCATCGCCTTCTCAGGCACTATACATACGTCATTGAATTACTTCACTGACATATGGAGGTTTACGATGTTTTCCTTCACCGTAAAGCATGTGGGGTGAAATTACTAAGTTTTTTTTCCAAAATCTGCAGGCTTCTGGGACTCGAACTTGCGTTGATTGCATAGCAGGCGACTGCTCAAACCCCACGGCCACCACGACTTTGAATACCAATATAGATAAAAAATATATTTAAAAACTTACTTATAAGATGAGAAAGCCATATTGCTGTCGACGCAGGGTTGGTCGTCTACAGTTCCACCGGGTGTAAGCATCAGGGTGTTCATCCGTGATAAATTCCGACACAATCGATTGATTCTACTTAAAGACTGCACAACACTATCAAGTCCGCGAAACTTGCGTCGGAGTGACGCGTAGCCACATAATGTTCGTCACATCACTAGCGGTCGAGACGGCCTTGTCGCATATCTGAAAAAATACAGAATTTTTTGAATTATCTTAGATTTTTTTATTGTGATCGGAAAAATAGAGTGGAGAGGCCACGTGGGCGAAGCTCAATATGCTGGACGGATCAAAACGGCACCACACTTGGGAACATGCTATTTTTTTTTACGTTTTATATTTTAATATAGGTGCCACAGGCTTTATTTTTGAGGGTAGTCATAACTGCGGTATGAGTGTAGTATAGAATGGAAGATATTGTCTGAGGGCAGACATTGATTCAGGAAGGCCGACCGCGGTTTTGAAATGAGTTTGCATGCGAGAATGATAGGCAATGTAGTATGGAAGACGAAAAATAAAGAAATGACTATGTGAGAAAAGGAAAAAAAAACACGATGGTCGACGTGAACGACGAAGAATGGAACTAAGATTTATAATTATTGTATTGTATTTAAAAAGAATACGAAACCTTTATTTGAAGTATTTTTTTATTTAAAATACAAACTACATACTTAACAAACATTTCATTTGAGTTGTAATTTTGTGGTACCTGTATAATTTTGTCCATAATTAGAAATAATTTTAGGCAGTTATTTATATAATATTAACTCCATTCATACTATGCGAGATCATGAACATATGTTTAGTTAGTTATCTAAAAATGGCGATGTTCATATGTATCCCTTCATTTCTAATCTCGACACAGTCCTGCATCAGATTTGACGGAGATACAGGCCGCGTCTCCCCGTCGGAACCGGCTCAGCGGCCATATTGAATCTGATTGACAGCTGTCAATGTTGGCGGCACTGCGACGCGTCGCCGCGCCCGCGCACTACGGTACAAGGCGCACTACTAATTCCTTTTGAAAAAAGAACGCATTTCTTTTTTATTTTAGTTTTTCGTCGAACAAAATGTTAGTAAACATTTTCTAGTTGTTTATGGCACGTACGTAGGTACTTTGTGATATTTTAGAAAACAGAATAAACTCAGTCTATTTTTAACGAACAATCGTTGGCTTATTTGTTCAGTAGTGACCTCCAGGCCATTGGTTCGATCCTAATACTACATCCATTATCTATGAGTTCAGTGAATTTGTTTGAGGCTTCTTATGAGACTGATATCAATTGTGGACTAAATAGGATGATTATCAACTGACTGATATTTTCTGACCACGTTTTATTTTCAGAGCCGTTCAGCAAGATAAACGTCGTGGAATGAGAAGGCCCTTCTGATTTTCAGTTGCCGTCACGAGTTATGAGTGCTGAACGAAAATAGTGGAGGTAGCTGCGTATGTATTTTAATCGCGTCGCGCTATAAAGACAGACAGAGACAGCCTCTTAAAATGACTACTGCACATTCAAGGTCAGCGCTCATAACTTGTGACGGGACCTATACGTTTAGCTAACAACTTAAGCTCTTCTTTACCATTTGGATCTTTATAACCTTATTTGTTTTTTAGTCAATAAGAAGGCAAGATTATTAAACAAACCTGTAGGCCACTTTGGGAGAATCATAATGTGATTCCGAATATCATTCACCATCGAAATGATATTTAAATGTGCAATACATATTATGATTCACGAATGATTACAATAATTGTAGATGTTAGTCCCTTACAACCTTTTTTTGATGCTATTTGTCACAAAAGCAATTCATATTTTGTGGACCATTTTAGGAATCTTCATATGAAAGGGTGAATTGCGAAATATTAATCATTCGAGAATCATAATATAAGTTGCAATGTGGAAATCGAAATGCTAGGTCACTTTATGGCGACGACGGTTTCTGAAGACTCAAAAGGGGTTGCGAAGGTCAGGTGGCAGTCACTTCGTATATAAATCAGGTGATCAGCCACATCGGGTTGAATCAAGTGCCGAGCCCAGCAATGTATGGGATAAGGCCAGGGATATTATGGTTTCTGAAGACTCCAACACAAATCATGAAGAATAAATGTAAATAATACTTCTTTAAATACTAATGGTTTAAGCAAATTAAATATACACATGAAATGATATTTACATATCATACTTAACACATTTACATCTTCACTCTAAGATACGTATATATTGCCATACTTATAAATTCTATTAGTAAATCCGCTTTGTTTTAGATGACAGTTTTGACAAGGCCAAGAAATTGCGATTAACTAAATGTCAAAGAGCACTAATTAAATCCATGAAAAGTAACATTGACGTCATTGTTACGTCAAAAGAATAATTTATAAAACTTTAAAACAAATTTAGAGGTCGCTTTAAAGGTATAGAAAATTGCGTCCGAAATTCTTAATCCTTAAGATATAAAACCATGTTTATTGATTATTATTGTGATAACTTATCTCAATAATAATAAATCATAATGAAACATTGCTTAATGCTAAGTCCATCAAATTTGATCAAACGATTCAATTTTTTTTGTTAGATGTCAGTAATAGTAAGGAGAGTTATTCTCAGTAAAAGCAATCTTCCGAACCTGGCGGTAGTATTTATAATCCTGTGTAATCGTGTCGTTCTGACGATTTGAAAGTACTTTGTTAAAAGTCTAATCAAATAAAGATATTTTTAATTGAATTGGATCGAGACCTGCAAACCGAAAGGGATAGAAGTGTATTATTCAAATACACTTCATCATCATCATCTCCCTGGCCTTATCCCATACATTGTTAGGGTCGGCACTAGATTCAACCCGATGCGGCTGATTACCTGATTTTTATACGAAGCGACTGCCATCTGACCTTCGAATAATCCCTTGGAAACCAGTTGTCAGACCATTTTTGGCCTCCTGTAACGCTTGCCAAAGATGGTAAATTGCCAACCCGGACCGACGGCTTAACGTGCTCTCCGAGGCACAGAGGGAACTCGGGCGGTCACCCATCCAATTACTGGCTAGGGTTAGGGTTGCTTAACTTCGCTGATCGCATGATATGCGCAATATCAACTGTGCCACTAGCTCCTCTTGAGTTTAATAATACACTTATGTCAATAAAATATCTGTATATATTTTTTTCACATGAAATAGAAAATTACTGACTTAATTTAAAATAAACGTAGAAGATTGAATACTATTTTGTTAAATACCATTTCAAATTATTAAGGCGGATAGAATGCAAATTATTCATAACATTTCAGTTATCAGTAACAATTTGAATCAAATAATTTTAGGAGGAAAATTACATTCCGACCTTATTTCGAAAGCAGGATACTACCAACTATAAGGTAAGTAGTATAATTAACTTATATCCTAATTAAATTATGGTCTGAAAATATAAAAGCAGTAATTTGAAATCCTGCCATAATGTATATTTGTTGAAAATTTAAGAAGTAATTCATCGTTTGCTATGCTTGCTTACCATTTGTGATGGCTGAATACACTCGTGTGTGTATCTATACAAAAACGTATGTACCAACGCGCCACATTAATATGTAATTACATACCTACCCCACATATTGTTTATGCTTACCCCTCTGAAAATTCAATGCACGCCCCTGTATGACAGTGACATCAGTGCCCCACGTATACGTTCGAACGTCGTCGATAGACATTGCGTTTTGCGCTTTTTTGTATGGAGGCGTATTTAATCAACGTAAAAAAATGTTCAAACCTTGGGGCATTGTTTCATAATATAAAGGTCAAACATGGCAATTAGGAATGATGGCAAGGCCCTAGTGTCAATCCCATGAGGGTAGGCAGAGACTACTGTTTGCTGCACGAACCTCGCACACTTATTTTGCTTAGCCGATATTCATGCATCTTTTGATCCAATAACTAACGAAATGGACCTTTCTGGAATTCATTATTGATGAGGTCATTACCCTGATAATTCCCATTTTTTTATACTGGTAAATTTGAGGAACGAGCGTGTGCCAAGTCACACAACTTTACGTTATTTAAAAATCAGCTAATTCGCCGAGCATGTTTGACAGCTGTCACAAGCAGCCTATCATATGATTTACATTATTATGTAATCTATTTATAGATAGCGTTTTTTTTTGGTTCTTTTTTTTCTATTACTTAGCTTTGCCCCCCAGCTTGACCCCGTATGATTACCTAACAATAAAAACTATGTTACTTAGTGATAATAAATTCCGTTTATAAAATTTCCCAGTGCTGCAAAGTTTTGGTTGCAGTGAGATATAAATTAAACCTTCATTGATATTCAACACAAACATTTCCTCCTTAGTCCTTAGTCCTTGGTCCTTAGATTAGAGCGTTCAACCAAACAGACAAATTCATCAGATTTTAGTAGAAGTTAGTATAAATTCGTTTCTCATTTCTTTGGTTACCCGTACGTATTATTTATTGCGCTCGCTACCTCATCTTGTAATAAATAAGAAAAGTCTTCTGTGCTTCTATACTTTATAGTAGCTATGTATAATGTATGGACCTATCAAATCATACAACTTCGTACATGACGTATAACCGCAAAAGCAGATTTAAATAAGGAAAATGTAATAATTCATTACATTTATTTCAACGATAAATCCTTGGTTTATGACAAGTGTGACGCCATGTAATTAAATATTAGCAGTGCTTAATAACACAACAATATTTATGACTTAGGTACTATGGTGGTACCTAATTGGCAAGTGATAATTATTAGAATAAAATTACCGCTCCTTGGTCTAGTGGTCGCTACTTCGGAACAAGAAAGCCTGTGTTCGATTCTTGATTATTGGGTTTTTTCTATTTCAAATTTCCCAGCAGGAGCCGGGAGTCTCGACTAGTGCCTGGTAATTGGCAATTGGCTCGCCCCTTATTATATGGGATTGTAACATAACTGACAATATGGGAATACAGGCGTGAGCATAATGATCACTATTTTTATAATTTGGGACAATTTTTTTACGCAACGAGTTTGAATGCTTTTCCATAAGGGTCCTAAGTGCTAAGTGACAGATGGTGAGTCTGTCGCTGTCTTTTCAGTATTAACCGTACCTGTTACAGCTAGCATAGCAAAGCGATCCCAATCTACTTTATCTAGATTTTCAAGCGATCAAAGACTGCAGTAGCAGCTTCATACCAGACCAGATCAGTAGGCCTAGACAAAGTAACATTGTCCTCACGCTTCGCTAATACAAACGATACAAAATGTATGGAAACGACATAAATCAGTCACGTGACATATGTCATTCTAGTACACTTTGTTTCTATTAGCGAAGCGTGAGGATAATGTTATTTTGTCCACAGGCCTACTGTAGGCCTAGATAAAGAAACATAGCGCTTACGCTAATAGAAGCGGTACAAAATATATGGAAATGACAAATCAGGCACGTGACATATGTAAATCTCATACAATTTGTATCTTTTTCGCAAAGCGCAAGGAAGTAGAAGAAGGAATAGTCCCTTGTCTAGGCCTACTGTTAACTAGATTACCACGTTCGTAATATAAAAACGGTGTTCTCAAAGACATATGTTATATCTAAGTTAGAATCTTCATTGCGTGTACACTTGCTGCAATTAAATCAGACCGCTTGTCATTAAACATCGTCTACAAGTGCTTAGACAGAACGAACGCAGATAATCTGAATACAATGCCGTGCTAGCCAATTGTCTATACACAAATGATAAAATTTCAAATGACAATAATCTCAAATGTCAACACTATATTTATTTTATAAAAGGCTGACTGGGCCCTGCGAGTGTTGAGTGAATTTATTTCGCTGAAAACATTTGTTTTGTATAAAAGTCCTTATAACATTAGCTAATTAGCAGTGAAAGCCTTTAACATCGGTTCAGCTGTTTGAGAGATGATTAGCCGGAACAAACAGACGGACAAATTGGAAATTTATTAAAATCCCTTTTACCCCCCACTACTATATAAATTCATACATCTTTAGTGAAAGTTTAGAATTACAAATTGACACTTAAATTTTATTTATCTGTACCGATATAGACTAGCGTCCGCCAGCCAGGCTTGTGTATTTTTCTTGAAGAATGAAGTTTCTAAGAAAATTAAACTTCCATTTTATCCCTGTTAGAGGTGGATTTAAACTTTTTTTTTAAGTTTACTAGTAACTTCATGGATTACCGACGCTTGAAGACGAGTCTGATTTAAAATCTAACCGGTAACACATTGATTATAATCAAGCTATCGAACTTTGACAACGCTGTCGCAACACTAGAACGACGACTTTGATAATTATCTGTGGAACACGATATTATCTCCAAATAACAATTTAAGTTTGTTTATCTGTAAGATGCAACGTTTTTTGTTGTAAGAAGGGTAATGCACCTTGTGCATTGCTGATAGATAATGTTATATGGAACTTAGGCTTCTTTTATGTAAAAACAACGTTAAGGGTTCCGCGGGAGTGAAATTTAATCTACGCGGGTGAAAATGCAGGGCACAGCTAGTAAAAGATGATAGCTGAGCCAGCTTGTTCTCAGAAGGCTAACGAACCAGTGGTCAGTTCTTAGACATGGATATGTGCCTTACCAGGACCTAAACTGAATAAATATTTAATTAGTCATCCTTTCAAGAATAACGTAGAGATTTCGTTTTTATGATTTATATGCATAATTTTTGTTACGAAATAATAATGAAAAATATTTTTTGGATTTTTACTAATCATCAATTTATATAAACGAAGCTAAAAAATTACCTATGTTATAACATGGCAATAACAAAACATGGTACAGTTAACTAAAACATCCAAGTGTTTTGGTTAAGTGAAGTCTGAACAAAAAACATCCGCCTGTCTTCGTGGGATCGTCCAGATATTATATTATGACAACTTATTACATATGTCTTCAAACTATCTGTCCACTGTCCTAACTTGGAAACTAAACTTAACACTCAAAATACAGAATCCAAGTTCTGTGACTTAACTAACTGTCAGAGTGGTTAAGCGAGTTTTGACACTCTTTATGATAGACGCATTTCGAAAAATGCAAAACATCATACAAAGTAAATCTATTCTCAATATTTTGATTCGATTAATCTGATCAAAATATATTGACAATGAATTTTTCTCAGTAAAGACTGAAGCTTTTTTATGTTGTCGTCAACATAAAAAAGCTACGATAGGTCAAAAAGGCCCAAAAAAATTATCGATCACTCAAAATTAATAAAAGGTATAAATTTAGGTAGTGACCGTCGAGCTGGTTCTTACCTCGGTCAGAGGATTAGTTTAGCGATCCAGCGAGGTAATGCAGCCAGCATACTGGGCACCATTCCCGCAGACACTAATTTAAATTTTATGTTCTATTTATAATTTTTATTATATTGTAAATTTTATTGTAAATTTGTCACAAAATTTAATCCAACTTCAAGCCTCAAGCGCCGGAAATACATTGGTCAAGGGTACATATTTTCTGCGTTTGCGGTTGAAACTCTGGGGCCTTGAAGTCCAGATGCTCATCAACATTTCAAAGAGGTTGCACGTCGTCTGGTAGAAGCTTCTCGTGACAAGCGGGATGGCGCTTTTCTCGCTCAGAGAATCAGCATTGCTATTCAACGTGGCAATGCTGCCAGCCTTCTTGGCACGATCCCGAGAGACACCGATTTGGGCCAAGTTTTCTACTTGTAATTAGTTTTTAACTATGAAATTGAATGACTAATTGATGTTTGAAAAAAAGAATCCAACTATAAAATAAAAAATATTCATCTAAATTTAGGTATAAATTTTAGGTATTACTTATCTTTACAATAAGAACCGAAGAATACAAGCCTAAACCTAATTTTAATGCATTTAATTTAAATACATTAAACTTAGGACATAACTTTTGACCTTATCTGATACTTACAAGACAACCTAATCGAAATTTTAATGTAATCATTAAAAAAACAATCATTATTATTCAAAGATTATTTTGACGTGCGCGTTACATTAAAATTTAATTAACAGTCGAAAATAATTGTTAAAATGTATTCAATATAATTTATAATTAATCACTTACATATAGGATCTACTTTCCATAAATATGTATTGAAATAGAATTTACGTGCCACAAATTATTGGAGGCAATTAATATTAATCCCTGTTGCTTGTAAATTAAGCTTAAAACTGCATTTACAGTCTAGATGCAAGATTTAACACTAAATTGCTGCAGTGTCAACGGTGTCATATTAGTTGAAATGTCAAAGTTGTTATCGCTTGACATTTAAAAGATGTATTTAGATAGTTATAGTTAAGTTTAAGTGTAAGTTAAGTATGTTTTGGTAATAAAGTTTGACTTCTAAGCTTGGATTACAAAACTACAAAGCTTTTTTTTACTGAAAGTTTCTTTCTGACAACGTAGATAATAATTATTTTGCATCTGATAGCAAATTGCATTTTTTACACGATAAAGTTCAGGTCATAGATCCTATCATATTTATTGTAATTAATCAATATGTTCAATGCAATGAAATGTACATGATGCCATCTGAGTTTCTTGCCGGTTCTTCTCAGAAGGAAGAAATATTATGTAACAGACATGCAAATACACTCTCTCAATGTAATACTTAATATGAGTAAGTAATATGTATGACGTCCTACGATAGGTCATTCTACCGACACCCTGTACGCCTATCACGAGTTTACCACCGTTTTCTGGATCTATACTCACTAGCGTTGCCGACAATATTTGTATGAGATATTTTAGTTCTTCGACAAATATTCGGCGAAAACGCTAGCGAGTATACGTTAGAAAATGGTGGTAAACTCGTGATACTGATTCTGATGTCGACGTGATGATGGAAAAAAATAATATTATATTATCTTGAATTTAATGAAAACTAAAACAAGACAAATTAGTCAAAGTTTACAGAATTTTGTCAATATTGACAAATTTCTTTGCTTTTTTCTAGCTGTCAATATTTTTGCTAATTAATGCACAACAAAATTAATGAATAGGTAATGTTTGATAAGAGTGCTTACGCTGCTTGCAATAAGGTAAAATTATATTAAATACCTAACAGCGACGTCACTCACTAGCTGATAGGTGACACTATACCTACGTATAGTGAACGACACGCGCAAATTGAGGACTAGGGGGGAAGTCTGTTATTTCAATCGTCATCCAATAGTAGGTATACAATTTGACCACTCGCAGACCGACTTCTTAATATCGTGCGATTACGTCAAAAGTAGTTTAGCATATTTTTCGAAAGTAAAATGCTTTCTGCAAAATAAGAACGTTTTTTTAATATCATTTTTAGATGTTTAGATGTTTTGCATGTGTGTTACGCGGTTACTCAAAAAAGGCTTCACGGATTTAGATATATTCAAGAAAAGTGTTGTGTGTCTTGGAACTTTGAAGATTATCATTTAAAAAAGCCTTTTTTGAAAATAAAGTATGAATAATAACGTATAGTAATGATAATGCAATGTTTCATGGCGTTTTAAATAAACGCATTGACATGTTTTTAGTTCGCCGATTTCTTCTTTTTTGATTCGATTATTAAATACTAATCTACACTACTATTATAAAGAGAAAAGATTTGTATCTTTATGTGTATGTTTGTAATGTATATACTCAAAAACTACGGTGCCGATTTCAAAAATTATTTCACCTTTGGAAAGCTACATCATCAGCGAGTCACAGGATCCACGTACTCCTCCACGGGAACGGGAACTACGCGGGTGAAACCGCGTGACATCTGCTAATATAAAATTAATGAAAAAGTGCCGTGACTTTAAATCAAACGAAAGGATTTGAGCGCGAACGGAAACATACAAAAAATATGGACCAAAATAACACTATTTTCTTTACTTAAAAATTTGTTTAGTAAAATGGTTGCCGATAAAAGCTAAATTTGCAATTTTATAGTATTTATTTTACATAAGTTAATTGTGTAAGTATTTGCACATTGCATTTATATTTATGATAATACCTATTTTTTGCTATGTCAAATACTGTATTTAAGTGTGTGACAGGGTCGACTGTGCTACAATGTTTAAATTTAGATATTTGGTGTTGGAATTTGGTCCTTATAATTTAAACTTTTGTAAGCAAGCATTTGATCAAGTAAATAAAAAATATTATTAGAAGTGTGTAATTTTATAAACATTTTCTTCAGTGAGCACTTATTTAATACATCTGTCTATCTATACAGATACACAAAATTGAGTGTCTGTTTGTAATATAAAATTAACAGCTTTTCACTCCATGCATATGAAAGTATATAGAGTACTGTCATTAAAACACAATTTTTAAAGTTTTTCTCTGTCTCTCTGTCGGTCTGTTTATTCCGGCTAATGTTTAAAACGACTAATGCTAATGTTTCAAGGAGTAACTTAGACTACGTTTATACTTAAAATAAATTAGGATTCCGAGAAATGAAGCATGAAACTGAACCTACGTGGATGAAACCGCGGGGCACAGCTAGTATCAAAAATGTATGAACTAAGAAAAAAATGCGTATGAAGCTGGTATATCTAAGTATTATATCCGTGCCTGGTGCCCATAGTACAACTTTACTTAATTTGGAATGGATACGCTGTGCGATTATGTCCGAACATTATTTATTTTATGATTAATACCAAAATGAAAACATAGGCAGTTAATAATAAAACAAAGGTAAATAAATTGTGGCAGGTATTTTTTTTGACTCTAAACTTTCCATTCAACTTTTTGTAGCACCATTTGCTGCAAGGATAAAAGGGTAATAACCAAAATGTATATGTTTTTTAGGTAATATTTTTTTTACAACACGATTTGATCTAAGCGACGCTGCGTCAAGTAAGTTTGATAGTGTTCCTAAGTGTCAAAAGTGTAAATAATGTATTTATTTTCCATAAATCAATCAGTCATTCGTAGTCAACCTACACACGACCTCTATGAGGGGTCTTCAACATTTAAGTTATTTTTTGTTGACACCTAACAGTTAAATTCACCGAACGTTTTTACGGAATTTTAATATTAATTTCTGATTTTCTTTTAAGTTTATTCAACCGACAACTGGTGTCTGTGCCGATGCATATTCAAATTGGGGTTACACGGGTCGTATACATTATAATGCATTTACCTACCACACACTTAAAAAACAAGATTTTACACGTCATGGGCACAAAAATAAATAATAATTATGTTTTTTTTGTAAGGAGTTAATTAGTTAGTTTTAAATACATACTTCTGAAGCTCTGGCAGCAAGAACGAATCGGGAGAAGTTGTCCATAAGAAGTCCATAACGGATTATTTTTAAATCTAACTAAGAACTTTATAAATGTAGACTTCTAAGATAATAAATGCTAATAATCCGGTGCATCTTAATTATTGCTAAAACAAAGCAAAAAAAAAATTCTAGTGAAACAAATAAACGTTTTGAAATATGCGAAATTATTGTTTAAATAACTTTTTAGTACAAATAAGTATCATATAACAATAAATCAATCCATACACACCTGTACAAATGAACTCGTGCGATCACTGTTTAAAAGGTTTTTGAACGAAATGTTTTGTCAACCAACACTTCAAATAACGTGAACGCAGAGTATCGGGGGAGCCTTATATATATATATTCTTGCAAATATCCAGTATATCCATCAAAATAAGCGAGTGAACTTTAGCCGCAACTTGTCACAGAAACTTCGCGTTGCACATTTTTGAACGTAATAAAAAACAAAACACGGGTTAATTAACTTTGCACTTTGACACTGTCACGTGGGTATATGAGTTTTGGAAACTGGAGAGTATTGGGTGGGTTGAAAGTTCGTAATGTCGGTAGGTCGTGGACGTTGTACGCGACGCAGCGCATGCACGGGCGAGCACGATCGACTGGCGGCGCACGCGCACCTCAACTCGGGTCCGCGCGCACTTCAGGTACCCGCAACATTTTTACTAAAAATCTCCTTCGGTTTTGTTTAAGTATGTCAATTAAAATTACTATTTCGAGGTTTTGTATTCCTGTTAAATTATTTCTAAGTTATAATGAAATAGCTGCAACGTAATTCCACATTTATTGTTTAGTGTGATGGAAAATTCGTATATTTTAGTGTGAACGTGTTTAAGAAAGGTTTAAGGTAATATGTGATTTTTAATTCGTAGTAGTCATATATCTACATACTGAAGTTAAAGACGCTAAGACCAACATGAATCTTACGTAACGAACATGAGAAAAGAGTTAGTTTATAATACAAACAATATTAATGTTAAAGAAATACGTTCCAAATGTTTACAACTTTCGCAAAACCAGTGTGTCAGCAAATGTATGCATCATGAACTTTGGATGTCTTCAGAAAAACATAACCATCTCTTTCACTCTTACCAGCTGTTGGGTAAGTAAGTGACACTCCACTCGCTTGTCGTAAGTGATCTCACTTAGACCTCACTTAAATGAGCCAGAATCAAAAAGTGGTAACGCAATATGATTCGGAACGTTTGATTTACAATCTTATCATGGTCTGCATAAGATGTATATCTCAATAGATTTATCTCTTACTTTACGATTTCGAGTAAACAAACTACTAAATTTTATGTTAATTTTGTTAGTGTATAACCGTTAACTTGAAAACAATAAGAATATTATAGTTCTCATATTAAACCGTAGTTTTATTTTCAAAATTCCGATAAAATACTACGCGCTTTGGAAAAATTCGGTTTGGGATGCGTAGGCGCAACTGGACAGTGGACACGTTTGATTAGCTGCGTGGCTGCATCTCGTCCGTTGTCTCTTTCTATCTTCAAGCTTGAATATGTGTTAAAGTGGGACAACACAATGTCTGCTCATGGACCAAGGAGACGTGGCTTTCGTGGGATCTTCCCAAAGTGTTTATCGGTTAATTTTCGTAGGTAGGAGTAAATTGTCAGAGAATGGATTATATATAGTAACCAGTTTTTATGTTATTTATAAAGCGTCAGGATGAGCGCGTTTTAATACTCTGTTAGCCGCAGCATATCATTAAATACAGCATTTCTTGTACATACGCACTTGTGGTGGAATTTAATTACAGTTAATTATGCTTAATATAGCAAAGACACCTATTCAAGACCAACTTATATAGATATCTATTTCTTAATGTATTTTTTAGGGTCTCTTTATATTTAGAGAGAGTCTAAAAAATACATAAAGAAGTAAAATGCTCACGCCTGTATTCCCCGAAGGGGTTGGCAGAGGTGTTGTCATCACAACACCCACTTTTCACCGAAGATTATTAAGTGCCAACGTGTCAGATGATGAGTCTATCGCCGGCACTATGTATACGTCTTTGAATTACTTCTCAGAAATATACTGGTTTCCTCACGATGTTTTCCTTCACCGTAAACCACGTGGACTGCTCAAACCAAGGCCACCACGGCTCCGATATATATACAAATATTGCTCGCTTAGATAAATATAAGATGAACTATCCAGTAATTTCTGAGATTAGCGCATTCAACCAATCAAACAGACTCTTCATCGTTTTAATATTCAAAGTCAAAAGTATCTTTATTCGATTAGACTTTTTACAAAGTACTTTCAAATCGTCAGAATTATACAGGATTATACATGCTACCGCCAGGTTCGGAAGGATGCTTTTACTGAGAAGAATCTGACAAGAAACTCAGTAATTACTCTTATCAAAAATATTATACAATTTAAAGAATACAAAATAAATAATTTAAGAAACGTAAGCTCGTGGACAATGTTCCAATGCACAAATGTCGAAAAAAATTAACATAACTAAAAATCTAGTACATCTACTTATAACTAAATGCGTAGCTTGAGATGACCAGGTATTAAGTATAGATTCCAGGTAAGTAATAGTACAAAGCAAGTGTATACTTTTCTTTTCACCGTGTTTCGTAGCCTTCGTGCGAGCGAAGACGAGTGTGAAAATCAAGGTGCACGCCCCAGATAACATCTTGATTGTGGCGTCAACTGCCTGTATACACACAGGCTACAATATCCGATAAATAGATTAATCTAGCTGTGCCCCGCGGGTTCACCCGCGTACTCTTTATTTCATGAGTGACCCGCGAAACCCTATGTTTTTTTTTTAAAATTAAAGTAGCCTACTTTACTCCTTATAATATTAGTTATCTATCAAATACAGACAGGCGGAGAATTTTATAATTTTTGTAGCTTATATACTTTCATATACATTAAGTGAACAGCTGTTATCATAGAATTACAAACCGACACTTAAATTTTATTTATTTGTATAGATATATAGATATACATTTTACAAGCAGTTAGGAAACTAGGAACAAATCGTTCAAAATGACACACTCACACAGACGCGCACATCTACGGCTACGGTTTTATGTAGTGTCCGATCGCGTAAACGTCATTTACGTGTGTTTCTGGCTTTTTTCATAACTTCCAAACAAATTTCATTATTTATACAGTATAGGTTTACATTCGTTAATCTTTAAGAATGTCTCATGCTCCATGCAGCAAACTTTCTTATTTCAAAAAATAGTCGTAGTTTCCTAACTGCATATATATAACTATACTAATATGATAAAGAATAAAGATTTGTATGTTTGTATTGAACTGGCTACGACACTACTGGACCGCTTCGAAAAATTGTTTCAACAATGGATAGCTTCGTTATCGGCGAGTAAAATAGGCTTTATTTTATCCCCGTGCTCCCACTGGAACGAGAACTACGCGGGTGAAACCGTGTGACGTCCGCTAGTATTATTTGAATTGAGACTGAGGCACTATGACAGTTCTACCTTTGTCACCGAACTATAGCAACACCTGAGTAATATAGAATTCCAAGCATGGAATACTTGTCAAATAGTGTATATTTAACAAACCTTCGACAGACCTTTTTGCAAGCTACACCACTTACCATAACACGCCTATATATTATGACACATTGCAATTCATGTTAATGTTATAAAATTTATAATTATAAATTGGAGAGGATAAGAGCCGTGGTGGCCTTGAGGTTTGAGCAGTCGCCTGCTACGCAAGCGACGCAAGTTCGAATCCCAGCGGGGCCTGTACCAAAGAGTTTTTCTAAAAAAAACTTATGTACAGTGATTTCACACCACGTGCTTTACGGTGAAGGAAAACAACGTGAGGAAACCTGCATATTTCTGAGAAGTAATTCAATGACGTATGTAAAGTGTCTGAGACGGCGATGGACTCACCTTCTGTCACGTTGGCACTTAATCATCTTCGGTGAAAAGTGGGTGTTGTGATTACAACACCTCTGCCTACCCCTTCGGGGAATACAAGCATATGTATGTATGTATAAATTGGAGGAAATCTCTGTCTCTCTGTTATCGTGAGGTTGAGTTAAAACTCTGCACCGATTCGGTTGAAACTTCATTACGGACTTTGACAATGAACAGACAAAATGGCAGGCAGTAGTTACATGAGCAAAATGGTGGATAAAAACACCACAATAGTACTGATATTGTAACAATACTACGATCCAGTATGTCTCGCGTGTGTACACGAATCAGATGCGCGCGCATGTTTGGGAGGTCGAGAAAGTGGAAAATGACTATAATGGTCGCATGTGCACCGTAAACCTCACCACATATTTATATGATACATTTTTATACAACATCTATATGAAAGTACGAGTATATAACTATTTGAATTGTAATAAAATTAATTACAGTTGAACAAAATAGTGTTCTGGCCTTCGAGTAGGTAATTAAGGAATCAAATAACATGACTGAATACCAAAGAGATATATATTTTTTTATTATACAGCGAGTCTTAATATATAATTCATTAAAGGGCCTTGCCATAAGCACTTATTGCCATGACAGTTTGGCTGTGTGACGGTGACAGATAGCGGATACCCAAGTGCAGGCGCCGTCAAGATGTGTGCGTCGATGCACTTGGCGCACGCCGTCATAATTCCATCGGCTTGTAATCGGCGCTAATAATTCTTATAAAATACTAGACAATTCTATTGCATATCTCTTACGGAGTACCTTTTATTAACGCAGATGTGTTAAGAGAAGCAATTGGGACGCTGAACGATCCTCGGCATCCTTGATATTCAGGCGTCAAGGTGCTGTCGGCATTCCAAATACCGAGGTGCTAAAGTGCTATGAGAGGCAAGGGTGTGGGTAAGGAGTCAGGAACGCTGGGTGGCAATACAAATTTTTGACGGAAACTGTTGAACATCGGCTTGTATTTCAATCAAGAGCCGCGATGGCTTTGAGGGTTTGAGCAGTCGCCTGCTACGCACGCGAGGCAAGTGCGAATCCCAGTGGGGCCTGTACCATTGAGTTGTTCTAAAATCTTATGTGCAGTGATCACACACCACGTGCTTTACGGTGAAGGAAAACATCGTTAGGGACACCTACATGTCTGAAAAGTAATTCAAAGAATTATGAATAGAGCCTGAGACGGCGATGGACTCACCATCCGTCGCGTTGGCACTTTATTATCTTCGATGAAAAGTGGATGCAGGATGGGGGCGTTGGCCAGAACTACCCGGGGAAGTGTGGAGGGACACCGGTGCGATCCATCAAAGTACCCAGAGCCCCGGAACCGGGGGGATTTTAGTGCGGTGAACATCCCACATACCCCGACCTGCCTCTCCTAAGGCGGTTTGTAGGTATTATCATCCTAATTAACTATAAACGTGTTTTTTCTTCAGCCCTTATAAAAAACCCTTAGTAGGTAGGGATTCTTCACAGAGGAACTGGCGAGGAGAAGCATTATAAGATGTAATCAAAATTCAAAAATTCAAAATATCTTTATTCGATCAGACTTTTTACAAAGTACTTTCAAATCGTCAGAAAGACACGATTACATAGGAACCGCCAGGTTCGGAAGGTTGCTTTTACTGAGAAGAACCTGGCAAGAAACTCAGTAATAACTCTTTTAAAAAAAAATATTTACAACTTTGAGTAATACAATATAAATCATAAAAAATATATATAAGCCCATGGACACAGTTCCAGTGCACAAAAGTCGATAAAAAAAATGAAAACTAAAAATAAGAACTACGAATAATTGTGTAGCTTGAGATGACCAGCCCCCACTAGCAGCACCTGTTCACAAGTATGACGAGAATGCCAGCCATCGCCCTCCTCAACCATTATAGAGGGAAGTGTGAATCGTGACGTAGCATGTTTGTTCCAAATTAAAGGATTAAGCTTATTAAATACTGTAGATAGTAAGGGGAAACAAATATTTTAAAGATAAGTTAACCTGGAATTCCGTGACGTACTTTATTTGTTTCGAAAATGTATGATATGATGAGATAATGAACGGGAAAACCAATTCTGAAAATATTATAAACAAGTTGCAATGACCATATAACATACATACATACATATGCTCACGCCTGTATTCCCCGAAGGGGTAGGCACCGAATTTTTGATTAAGTGCCAAAGTCACAAATGGTGAGTCTATCGCCGTCTCAGACACTAGGTATACAAACGTCTTTGAATTACATCTCAGAAATATGCAGGTTTCCTCACGATGTTTTCCTTCACCGTAAAGCACGTGGTGTGAAATCACTGTACATAAGTTTTTTACAAAAATTCATTGGTACAGGCCCCGCTGGAATTCGAACTTGCGTCGCTTGCGTAGCAGGCGACTGCTCAAACCCTGAGGCCACCACAGCTGTCAATGAACATATAAAGATCATGTTATTATTGAATTTATTAATTGTTAATAGTAACTAATAAAATTCAATGTCTTGTCTGACTGGCTGAATTATGTAGCAATGCACAGTCTAAGCCCCTGCTCCTGAGGACATGACATTTAGAGGGTGTAATCTTTATAAGGTAAATATCCATAACGAATGGGTTGTCCGAAACTCCACCCCTAAGGAAATGAAAAGGGAGCATATTATTTAAAATCTTACTAACACGCAGAAGAAATACCAGAAGTTATGGACACCATACTCAACAATGAATTCTAATATATGAACTCAGATTTCCCTTAAACTGAAAGAATAATATTGATTAACGGAGTATCGTCATATCCTGTTTGTAAGGATAGATATGACCATATTACCGCTTTTGTTAACAGTCACGTAGGCTTCATTAAGTAATACCTAATACCTACTATGTATGTACCTACGTCGCCTGACGTTCTCGCTCAGAGAATCAGCATTGCTATTCAACGTGGCAATGCTGCCAGCCTTCTTGGCACGATCCAGAGAGACGTTAGTTTGGGCTAAATTTGTACTTGTCATTAGTTTTATGTACTGCTCTTTGAATATACCTCGTTAGGTCTGAAATTGCTGCGACAATTATGTGGAATCTCCAATTGTTCTCAAATGGACATCCAACCCTAAGGTTCTGATGTCGAAAATACTCTTTTTATTAACAACAAAGGTGACAAAGAAAATCGCAGTCAAATAATGTCCATAGCTAGTACAGCGCCTGCCCCCTCCTCCTAAAGGAGCACTGGCAACTTATCGCAGGAACATAATACTACTCAAAACAACATTATTTGGTTGAAATCTTCCGTAAGGTTCCAAACCTTTCCAATGGGAGACCCTGCTGTGCCCTACCTCTCCTAAAAAGACTGCTTCAGACTTTTACAAAAATCCAGTCAGGTAGCTCCAAAATCTGAACAAGGAACAGTACTAAAAACTAATTACAAGTAGAAAACTTGTCCCAAATCGGTGTCTCTCGGGATCATGCCAAGAAGGCTGGCAGCATTGCCACGTTGAATAGCAATGCTGATTCTCTGAGCGAGAAAAGCCCCAGCCCGCTTGTCACGAGAAGCTTCTACCAGAGGACGTGCAACCTCTTTGAAGAGTTGATGATCTACTAATTCTCTTAAAATCATTTCCTCTTTGGTCAAATGGTTGCAAGCACGAATCTCTTGGTCGGTCAAAGTGATATCAGGTTTACCTATCTGTAATTTTTCGGATTCCCTGGATTGTCGCTCTCTATTACATGGGATTTATATCTGCTGATGAAATATGGGTGTGCTATAACTGCAGGGGCGTGCATTCCATATAAGATGATAAGCAGTGCTTACTATTTGTGATGACTGAATATAATAATAAGTATGTACTTTACCCCTATCACGGGTTTGCCACCGTTTTCGTAATCTATACTCGCTAGCGTCTCCGCCGAATATTAATATGAGAAATTATTCAGCGACTCCCAGCGGAGGCAAACCCGTGATATGGGTACTTAATCTACCTACCAACTTACATAAATACCTACTTATTGTTTATGCTTACCCCTCTGAAAATTCATCGCATGCCCATAGGTACATCTTTTTACCCTGCGGGGAGTAAGCGTGAGCGTCAGATCTTGTCCACTAATTGGCTCGTATGCAGCGTTATGTTGATGATGCCTACATGCCTACCTAAAGTTCATGGACCCCGACAATGACAATAATGATGATTTGTCGTAATTAAAGCGAAAGGAAGGACGGCTATCGGCGACATCGGGAAAGTAAGAGTGAGACAATTTCACGCTCGCGCCCGCAGTTTGAACTTGGGCTGTGTGCAAGATTCTGTACCGATAGCACGCACATGTCTTGTGTGGTTTATTATATAACAAGAGCTATATGTACACACATACATGTACTCACGCCTGTATTCCCCGAAGCGGTAGGCAGAGGTGTTGTAATATCAACACCCACTTTTCACTGAAGATGATTAAGGGCCAAACGTGACAAATGATAAGTCTATCGCCGTCTCAGGCACTGTACATACGTCTTTGAATTACTTCTCAAACATATACAGGTTTCCTCACGATGTTTTTCTTCACCGTAAAGCGCGTGTGTGAATGTGAAGTGTGAAATCACTGTACATAAGTTTTTTAGAAAAACTCATTGGTACAGGCCCCGCTGGAATTCGTATGCGATTGCGTCGCTTGCGTAGCAGGCGACTGTTCTAACCACGTTCTATACGGTAGAGGTATATGTAAGGTCCTGAAATGCCGTACAGTACCTACTATACATGCACTTTAACCTCTTAATCTCATTCACCACTTACCATGAAAATGATGACACCATTACCCCCTGGTACCTACTGATGATTTTATTTATTCCTACCATCATCGTTTTTAACTTATTAGGAACTTCTGGGCTTGAGGTTCCTTTTTGGCACCGTAAAATTAAACATCAAAGCTTAGAAGTTCTTCTAAATAAGTTACATCATCTCCCCTCATGGCCCTCTTCCCAATGTTCCCGCACAATATCTAAGGGAACGGGAGTGGCTGAAAATCAGCGCTAAACGTAATTAAATTTACGGGCAGCACAGGCTGAGCCATGTCCCCTTGCTTTTAAAAGGCCTTAAACATATTTTTTTTTTTTTTGTTTTGTAATTTTATTATTTTGTTGTAATTTTATTATATTTTGTTCAACTACTAAAAAGCAATAAAGATCATTTATTTTTTTATTTTTTTATTTTTTATCATATGAAGAAGCTGATGTACTTATACGAATAATCAAATTACGAAACATTTTTATAATTAAGCCAGTTAAGTTTACATCTTATGTAATAAGGGGAGTTACTACTGGGCAATTACAGATGGGAAAACACTGCTCGCCCTGAGAACCGAACCCAGAACTTCGTGGTCCGTAGTAGCGGTGGCAACCATTAGACCAACGAGAAAGTCTGTATTTATTAGGTTAGAGTTATGATGATAATCTAAAATATGAAGTACTTATTTTTTGGGTCTTGTATCGCACGTCCCGAGCGAATATATGCGCAGTTATTTTTGCTAAGCGCTCATAAATCGTGACAGCATCTATAAATATAATTATTTCGCAAGGTCCTGCTGTCTGTACTGGTAATGCATGCTCGAGCACAATCTTACCGAAATTGTCCTCGCACAATTTCCTCCGGCTTTCCATATTGTCTGCGCTTGCGCAACACGTGGGCTTTGGTAATTCTATTACTTCACAACTTGCCATAAACAAATGTATGAACCAAAATGTCATAATCATATTTATTATCTAGCGATCCGCCCTCGCTTTACTTTGGGTAACGATTTTTAAAGACTTCGCAAAACGTTTATTTTTTTCTCTTCTTCTTTCTCTATACAGATATATAAAATTAAAGTGTCTGAATCAATTCTTGGCGGTCAATTCTTGAAATTCATAAGTGCCTTACCATTTTTCTGTTCTTTCCAAAATAACATCTGATCACTAAATAATTCATATGCATATGAAAGTATATATAAAAAAAATATCTATCTTTCTGTCTGTCTGTTTGTTCCGGGTAATTTCTGAAACGGCTGAACAATTTATAACGGGACTCTCACTATCAGATAGCAGATGTTATAAGGAGTAAAATAAGAAGGTAATTATTTTTTTTTTAAATGTAACCGTGTAACCGTGTACTTACTCGTAAAAGTGGGTGTTGTGATGACAACACCTCTGCCTACCCCTTCGGGGAATACAGGCGTGAGCATATGTATGTATATATAAAAATGTTATGTTGGTTTCTGTACGCTTCAAAATGTATTTTCAATCACAATGTGCCACAGCGAAGCGTGGCAGGGTACAGATAGTGCCTTATATATGTCTTCTACATTCACTAGACACTTAAATTTTATTATACGTATCTGGATATAGATTTAAATGACTTATTTCCAAATATTAGATATCGTAACAAATCACGTTGTATGCTTTCATGGTCATAAATAATAGATACCCTAACTTAGACTGTACTAAATAAAACTTACCTAATCAGAAAGCGTTCGTTTCGTCGGCTGACAGCGAAGCCGTTCTTCACTTCCACGAGTTTCGTAAAGACACGGCGATCGGGCAGGGTCGCCACGGAAGGCAATATCCGGTTTCCTGCTAACCCCTTTTTATTTTAATGCACAATTATAAAGTTATTCGCTTCATTTCATCAACATGGCCGCCGGTTGAATACAAATTGATTGATAATCACTTCGAGAGAGGGTGGTCTAAAATATTTGACGAAAATATTTGTTCTACGTTGATGTATTTGTGTTGAATACAGACGATTTAAGTTGATTTTTATTTCCGATTAACAAATCTATATACAGATACAGTACAGATATAAATAAAATTGAAGCGGCTGTTTGTAATTCCAAATAAACAGCTTTTCACTAAATGCATACGCAATTATACACGGTATTGACTCTAGAAGACCACATTTTTCGCTGGAAACGAGCGTCGGGCGGCTGCATGAGGTTGCACCTTTATGGTGTTCTTTGATGAAATCTCTTAAGCGACAAAGCTCAAAATGTTGAGCTTTATCGCTGGGAAGTATCGAGAGTGTAAGTAGTCTGCTAATTGGAATGCCCCGTCCCCAACTACCACATATGGTAAAGCCATTAGCTTTTCTGGATCGGGTACACTCATTTCTCTCTACTTGAACTTTTGGCCCATCTTTGAATCACGAAAAATGCCACCATCACCAAACGAGCAACGAGCGTCTGATTGTCGCTGAAAACGAGCAACGAGC
This sequence comes from Watsonalla binaria, assembly GCA_929442735.1. Taxonomy (NCBI): domain Eukaryota; kingdom Metazoa; phylum Arthropoda; class Insecta; order Lepidoptera; family Drepanidae; genus Watsonalla; species Watsonalla binaria. Next base: position 3,547,762 of record OV838941.1, read on the forward strand.
GTCTGATTGTCGCTGAAAACGGGCGACGAGCGGCTGCATGACGTAGTACCTTTTTGAGTCGCGGGAAGTTTAAAATGGGGTCACGTGACCACATTTGTCGCTGGAAACGAGCGTCGAGCGGCTGTATGAGATTACACCTTAACTTCTGAGTGTCGATCGCTTCAAATTCAATCATCTTATCACTCATAACGAAACGCTTATCGGATCTTGTCACTTTTAAATACAAGGACCATGACATCTTATTTCCATGATAGTTTAACTCTTATTATATGACGTGTATAAGTCTGTCACTGTCGCACAGTGGAACTATAATGGCAATAAGAGCTTATGGTTAGGCCGCTATCCCCCAAGCAGCGGCGGCCATACCTATTGCGAGGCTCCGGGCGGCAGGTCTTCGGGAGGCCTTTTGTCCTACGGAAAAGTACTTATGTGATGCGAAAGTAGGTCTGGTAGTTTGGGAGGTATTCGTTATGTTTGTTAAGTATTATAAAGAAATAAAGCTTAAAAAATCTGTATTTTTTTTACATGCCTGGCGCGAGGCTCTGCAAGAGCGAAGCCCCGGGCGATTGCCCTGATCGCCACCTCCCAAGGGCGCCACTGCCCCCAAGTGTAGATAAATGTTCTAACGTCGTCACTTCACCTTGCGTCTTATCGTGGTTCAAAATGAGTTAATCCATCCGTCCATCTTTGGAATTCCACCAGAACCCGCTTCCGAAAAAGTATCAACACATTAAAAAGCTTTAGGGCACTGTTTTATTATTGAGCTATGTACTTAATTAAAGGTCACACAAGCCTAGAAAAAAAAACAAATAATCTGTACAATAAATACTTTAATTTCAACGCAACTGGATTTCTGCTTACATTAGATTAAAAACAATGGGTTTTTTTTCAATATTCATAAAATTATACAATTTTTACTGTAATTTTATAATATTTATTTAGATTTTTTAATCATACCCATGTACAATAATATAAATCAAATATAGGCAGGCTGAAATTCCGTTTTTTAAACGCTTGATATTTCCATAATCTACCACCAGACCAATAATTCTTAGCTACGAGGTGTTGCCATTAACAATGTACATAAGAGTTTACATATTCTTTAAAAAGAAGCTAAATCCTTACGGCGAAATTATACATCATAACAAATCTTATGTCATCAAACGAGCAATTCTTTTATATATATAGAATCTGAATCTCGGAAACGGCTCCAAGTATTTTCATGAAATTTGCATGTAGAGGGTTTGCAGGAGCAAAAAAATAGATCTAGGTAGGTGGCATTTATGGAAAACATGTTTTCAGGCACTGAATAACTCATAAAATATAATTACAATACGGCAGCAAATTTCGCCGACATCTGTCAAGTTATGGTAGCTCAAAGGTGAGGCTTCCAGCTTACGGGGCGATAACGAAACTATAACCCCAGCATACCAGTTAATGAAATATGCGTTTAAATGTAATTTTATAATAAACAAAATACAGGAATGTTCGAAATAAAATACTGTTTATTATTAATCCATCTAAGATATTAGCTTTGTGCCATATTTTTATATAAATTCCATATAGGTTCATTATAACAAAATCAGGATCAATTATATAGAATATTAAATGTCATACACTGAAGTAATATACTTAGCTGCAAAATAAATACATACAATACATTTACATAATTAATTATTTATGTATAAAATAATAGAGATAAAAGAAACACAGTAATAATAAAATTTTAACAAACATCTTATTTAAAAAATGGATCCTGGTGATGGTTTTAAAAAAAGTTTGATTTACATAAACATCTTAATTTTATTTAACATTAAATAAAAGTATACATTTTAACAGTATACATATTTGGGGCGCATTTTATACCATTTTTATTATAAACTAGCTGAGCCCTGCGGAACCACCTGCGTAGAGTTAATTTCGTAACTAGTAGTTAATTTCGTAGTCCTAGTGTTTTTTAAAATAAACGTAGCCTAAGATACTCCTTGCAACATTATAAATCCATCAGTGAAAGTCCCGCTAAAATCGGTCCAGCAGTTTCGGAGATTAGCCAAAACAAACCGACTGACAGAGAAAATTTAAATATTGGTTTTTCTAAACCTAGCGTGTATTTATATGTGGATTTACTGGATTACTCGTCATACTTGTGAACAGGTGCTGCTAGTGGGGGCTGGTCATCTCAAGCTACACAATTATTCGTAGAACTTATTTTTAGTTACTGTGTCCATGGGCTTATATATATTTTTTATGATTTATATTGTATTACTCAAAGCTGTTTTTTTTATAAATAGTAATTACTGAGTTTCTTGCCAGGTTCTTCTCAGTAAAAGCAACCTTCCGAACCTGGCGGTAGCATGTATAATCCTATGTAATCGTGTCTTTCTGACGATTTGAAAGTACTTTGTAAAAAGTCTAATCGAATAAAGATATTTTGAATTTAGTGAAGAGCTGTAATTTTGGAATTATAAACAGACACTTCAATTTAATTTTTCTGTATAGATAACAATATCCATGACAAAGTAGGATGACAAGACAAGAGTTTTGTCACAGGTTTTGTCACAAGTATATCATGGATCCCTGTAGGCTTCGAACCACATACTTTTAAGTTTATGTGAGATTTCCGTTCCACAATAATTTAACTGTACAGATTATATTTAAAGATAAATCTAGACTTAAAATACACCAAGTCCCTGCCGAAAATTATAGTTATTTCATATTAAAACGAATAGGGCCTTTAGGGTTGGACACACTTAAATAAAATTATTTTTTATATCATAACCGTATATACTATCGTAATATGCAGTTAGTGAAAAGCTGTTTATTTGGAATTAGATATAGACACTTAAATTTTATTTATATATATAAAAATTATGTACAATTAAACTAAGGTAAGCCGAAGATTATATATTTTAGAAATAAAACATAATTTCCCGTTATGCTTTCCTGGCTGAATGATTTCCATAAAAAAATAACACGAATTGTAACTTATTTGTAAACCACACATAATATATCGACATCGGGGATATCGCCGACCCTTTTTAACCGACTTCAAAAAAAGGTGTAAATTATCAATTCGACTTCTAAGTTTTTTTAAATCTAAAATCCTCGACAAAAATATCTTATCCATGCTAAAAAATGGTAACATTATAATTCACATGGTTTGACGAGTTTTAATTATATGTTAGTAAACTAAACTAATACGATGGGGCTCGTACGTATATAATTTGCACTATTTAGGATATAATTATATATAAACCTTACTAATAATATCGCACGCGTTAGTAGTTATATACATTTTTATACCAAACAGTATTCTACATGGACTATTATTTTTTTCAAAAGAGTGGTGTTGGCCTTATGGTTGAACAGTCGAAAAGCAGTTAATTTTGAAATTTCTTCAAATTTATTTAAGTGACTTACGATAAATTTAAGCTCTGTTATATAAGAACGTATATTTTATTCAAGTTAATTAAAACAATATACATTAAAATATTTGTGACACTTGTGTTTAACGTTATAGCTTTCTCACTTAATTTCGTCGAAGGGTAACTTTTTTTTAATTTTTTTGTCTTATAAGTACAATAGTTTCGATATTTTTAATATTTTATTCACAGCCAGCATTTGTTGCTGTTAGCAATTATATTATAATTTCGGCTAATTCGGTGAAGATGCACCATTATAACTAACACATATATACTTTCGCATAATAATTGATTATTCTCTAATAAAAGTTGCGGAGACACTGATCAGTAAAAATATGTTTGTCTCGTTTTCTCGCTTGACATTTTACTAAGAGAAAAGAAGACAAAACATTGACCAATGTCGAATTAATATTTAATAGCAAGCGGAGCACTTAAGAGGAACAAATTTTAAAAACAATTATCACTTTATTGCTTTTCAATTCGGCTAAGAAATAATTAAGCTAATTCTTGCAATACATTGGCGAATGTTTACTGAGTACATGTAGCCGTCACGAGTTTTGAGCGCTGGCATTGAATGCTCAGTAGTCATTTTTACTGAAGCTCGAAAAAATACATGCACAGATATCTTCAGTATTTTTACTGAGCGCTCATATTTCGTGACGATAGCAACGCTCGTAAATTATAATTCAAATTAGCGAAATTTACACCCTTAAATTACCCTTTCGATAAATATTTTTTAAGTAAAATGTCCACTTCTGCCAATTAACAGTAAGAAGTACAACGAAAAGGTCTCAAATCACTATATGCTAGCGACATCTATCGGACGTCTGTAGGACTTTTTCCTTTACAAGAAAATGAATTAAAATACTTTATATTGGAATCAATATAAAGTATTCTTTATGATGTTGTAAATGCAACCTTATTTCTTTCCATTTGTTATAACACGAGTATGGAGCGAGCATTTATAAAGTAAAGGAAAATCACATTATCGTTATTTAACACATTCGGAGCATTTATGATCGAAATATTCTTACTCCAATACCATTTGTGTTTCAAATTGTGTCACAGAATGGGTAGTTCTATGTCAGTGATCATTTGGACCGGCGTAGCGTAAGGCTAGCCGCACACACGCAATACTATTATCAATGAAGAGCATATCTATACAGATAAATAAATAGAATTGACTGTTTGTAATTCCAAAATTACACCTTTTGACTAAATGCTGACACGGTACTGACATCGAAAAAATATTTTTCTATTCTGATGCGTACCTATACATCTCAAGATACATCTATACCATCATCATCATTAATTTAAGAGCTAGGCTCTTGTCGGTGAAGCAATCGCCAACCCTCTCTTTTGTCCGCCAAAACTTTAACTTCCTTGTACGACATGACGTTGATTTTTGAAAAAGTCAACATCTATATAGATAAATATTGAACTGTCCCATTGTAATTTCTAAATCAGAGCTTTTCACTAAATGGATATGAAAGTACATACGGTACTGACATAAAAAAGGCAAGTTTAAATTTTTTTCTCTGTCTGTCTGTTTGTCCGTTTATTCCAGCTAATCTACGAAACGGCTCGACCAATTTTAACGGGACTTTCACTGGCGGATGGCTAATGTTATAAGGAGTAAATTAGGGTACTATTCATTTAAAAAATATATTGAGATTCCACCGGCCCACCCATAAAATTAAATCTTCGCGGGTGAAACCGCGGGCACAGCTAGTTGCCAATAATATTGCGGTGTTTTTTGATAATATTGTAACAATACTGTATTGACAATAATATTGTATGTGTGCTGCTAGCCTTAGGGCTTAGTCGACAGTTGGAACCAAACGTGACATTTCGAGCTATATATTGACATTGACATATCTATTTATACAAGCAAGGTGTTAGGACCTTACTGTAATGTCATAAAGTTGATATTTCCATAGCATTACTAACAATCAAACAGTAAATCTCAGATATTGATAATTCAAGAGCAATTTATTAAGATAGGATGCACTATAGTGTTATAATATAGTATGTGTCGCATTACCATGTTCTAAGCTTATTTGGGTACTTAAACGCGACGTTTCGATCAAGTTGCATTGTATTAACTTCAAGGTTATTAAATAAATAACTTAACTAACGCGTTTAAGCCGTCTTTTACAATATCAGTTATTTTCTATCAATTTTGTTGCGTAACGTGGCTTTACAAACGTACCCTTTGAGGGCTAGTACTCCCCTACATTTGATGTGAACCTGGTACCTTGCGCACCAATCCAGGTTGTTGCAGCCGACGCCCGCGTCCGATAGGGTCTTTACCGCTGCTATGGACAGGAGATCTGGGGAGATAAACATATATTGTAATACATATAAGAGCCATGGTGGCATTGAGGTTTGAGCAGTCGCCTGCTACGCAAGCGACGCTAGTTCGAATCCCAGCGAGGCCTGTACCAAAGAGATTTTCTAAAAAACTTAAGTAATTCAATGACGTATGTAAAGTGTCTGAGACGGCGATGGACTCACCATCTGTCACGTTGGCACTTAATCATCCTCGGTTAAAAGTGGGTGTTGTGATTACAACACCTCTGCCTACCCCTTCGGGGAATACAGGCGTGAGCATATGTATGTATGTATGTAATACATATAATACATACACTCACGCCTGTATTCCCCTAAGGATAGGCAGAGGTGTTGTTGTAACTACACCCACTTTTTACCGAAGATGGTGCACCAACGTCCACTATACACACGTCTTAAATTACTTCTCAGACATATGCAGGTTTCCTCACGATTTTTTCTTTCACCGTAAAGCACGTGGTGTGACATCACCGCACATAAGTTTTTAGAAAAACTCATTGGTACAGTCCCCGTAGGGATTCGAACTTGCGTCGTTTGCGTAGCAGGGGACTGTCTAAACCGCGACTCTCTATATTTTGTAATCCCAATGGAATATTCCCTGTTTATTCCAGGAGCCGTGCTACCATTACGACCGTATTATAACGGTAATTAAGAGAAAATACACGTAAAATACTTGTGACATTTATGTTTTACTTTGTAGCTTTCTCATTTAATGTCGTCGGGATTTTTTTTTTATATAAGTACAATATTTAAATTTCGGTTATATCGGTGAAGTTGCACCGATATAACTAACACCTAATAAACTCTCACATTGATAAGTAAAAATTTGTTTGTCCCGTTTTCATTGGTATTTTGAATTGGTTGTTTGCTACGTAAGGCCAGGTTGATCTGCGCGATGGACGGCCTCACGTGTACGTCAACATATAGTGATACCTGGAGGGTCGGCGTGTGTGAGTAGTTGCACGTCGTTGGCGCGGCAGAAGGCGTGCAGCGCGGGCGGCACCACGCAGCACGAGGCCAGGTTGATCTGCGCGATGGACGGCCTCACGTGTACGTCAACATATAGTGATACCTGGAGGGTCGGCGTGTGTGAGTAGTTGCACGTCGTTGGCGCGGCAGAAGGCGTGCAGCGCGGGCGGCACCACGCAGCACGAGGCCAGGTTGATCTGCGCGATGGACGGCCTCACGTGTACGTCAACATATAGTGATACCTGGAGGGTCGGCGTGTGTGAGTAGTTGCACGTCGTTGGCGCGGCAGAAGGCGTGCAGCGCGGGCGGCACCACGCAGCACGAGGCCAGGTTGATCTGCGCGATGGACGGCCTCACGTGTACGTCAACATATAGTGATACCTGGAGGGTCGGCGTGTGTGAGTAGTTGCACGTCGTTGGCGCGGCAGAAGGCGTGCAGCGCGGGCGGCACCACGCAGCACGAGGCCAGGTTGATCTGCGCGATGGACGGCCTCACGTGTACGTCAACATATAGTGATACCTGGAGGGTCGGCGTGTGTGAGTAGTTGCACGTCGTTGGCGCGGCAGAAGGCGTGCAGCGCGGGCGGCACCACGCAGCACGAGGCCAGGTTGATCTGCGCGATGGACGGCCTCACGTGTACGTCAACATATAGTGATACCTGGAGGGTCGGCGTGTGTGAGTAGTTGCACGTCGTTGGCGCGGCAGAAGGCGTGCAGCGCGGGCGGCACCACGCAGCACGAGGCCAGGTTGATCTGCGCGATGGACGGCCTCACGCGGGCCCACGCGTGCAGTCTCCGCAGGCAGCCCCCGCCCACGTCCGCCACGCCCAGTTGCTGGACCCGACCTACCATATTCAATTACAATTACCGATCCTCCTCGTAATGGGTTACGAAGGCAGTTGCTTCGTATAAAAATCAACTAATCAGCCACATCGGGTTGAGTCCAATAGCCAGGGTCTAAGAATATGGCTATGGTATCCCCTGCCTGTCGTAAGAGGCGACTAAAAGGGGGCCGGAGGGCCTGCCGGCGGTGGTCGGGGTGGGAGCTTTGACCACCGAGCCTTGGCCCGGGAAGGTGGCAGCGCGATGTGGCTCGCGCTGCCACCTTCCCGGTCTCCAGGGGCGGCGTTATAGCTGCCCCGGGGATGTGCCCCGGCAACAGTGTGTGGGGGACACCGGTGCGTTCTATCAGAGTACGAGGTTTCCACCTCGTCAAAAAAAAAAAGTGTCAATCCCAACTATGTATGGGATAAAGCCAGGGAGATGATTATAACATAACAAGGCTTGAATTAACCTATGTGCATCCGGATGCAACTACTTTTAAAAGTTTTAATCTAAGGCGCTGTTGGGGGATAGGGTATGGTGACAAACTTTTCTATGCCTACTTATTCATTTGATTACTAGCTATTTAATGCACTATGCCGTTAAGGAGACGCACGTCAGAAACATCCAGACAGCAGTGGCAGAGAGGTATATTCGCAAATGGAAACTGAGCATGAAATAATTTGTGGAATACAAAATTTTATCAGCGCTTCACGACCTGTAATTGAGCCTAATATTCCACTTTATTCCACTTTACTTCAATTGTAAGATATTAATTCGTATATCTTGGCAAAACATAATGACTTCAATAATGTTATGTTATGTACTTCCACACCAAATTTCAGATTTATGATTTTGTCGCAATCGTCGATTTGGTAATTATTAATGTAATTCGCTCACTACACAGTTGGCAGAGCAACTGCAGTTTGTTTTCCCATTTTTCCTAAGCAATTTCACAAGAGTCCCAAATCCATAGGCAGTAAGGTCTAAAATCAACACGTACCCTCTTTTACGTAATTCTCTAGTACACCCCAAAGCGTCTTGATGCCAGGCAGGATTGCTTCGCACTTGCGTGCGTCCGCTTCACTATCCGCTTCCATCTCAGTATTCGACATGCGCACTGGAATAACAATCAAAATACGACTTTGTAACTGCGTTTCACCGCTCGCTTCATAGATGGCGTTACTTATTAACAATTGCAAGTTTCAGTACATATACACGAGAGCCTAAAGCGCGCTATGAGTTTTCGATTCAGTATCACCGGGATATAAAACAGGACTGGCTGGAAGACCTCTGTAGATTCCACTTTGCAAAAAGTAACTGAAAAAGCTCGAAAAAAAATCTTTTTTTTATCGAGTTAACCATCGACTCGCGCTGGTAATGAAACAATCGAGAGGTTATTCGATTTTTTTCGATTGTTAGATGCCAGCGAATGGTCCGAGTCGGGCCGAATATAGCCGATTGAAAACGATAGTCTACTACAAGCGAGACGAACTCACCTACCATCGACTACAATTGAAAACAATCGCGATGCATAGAGATGTTTGGACAATCGAAAATATCGCGACTAACCTCTTGTCATCGCCAAAAGTACATACACATGCTCACGCAATAACAGTTGTAATAACAACACCCACTTTTCACCGAAGATGATTAAGTGCCAACGTGACAGACGGTGAATCTCTCTCAGACTCTATACTATGCACGTTTCACCGTAAAGCACGATGTGAGAAATCACTGCACATAAGTTTTTAGATAAACTCATTGGTACAGGCCCTGCTGGGATTGTAACTTGCGTCGCTTGCTTAGCAGGCGACTGATCATACCGCACGGCCATCATGGCTAGCTAAAATATTAGGTAAATAAATAGTAGGTAAAATTAAAGGAGTTAATGTTACCATTACTGCCAAGTGAGATGGGTGAAGCCTTGGTACTGTAGTTGTTCTTCATATTGGTGTCGTCGCTCACCTCGTCGCGGTGTAGCACGTCTGGGTTGTACGCCAGGATCACGTTGTCTATGTAGTCCGTGTGCAATGCCGTGAACACTGCAATTGATTTTTAACCTTATTTACATGCGAATACAAGAATGATAATTCAGAAATGTCACTTTGTATAAAAACTAAATCAAAAATATCTTTATTTGATTAGACATTTTACAAAGTACTTTAAAGTATTCAGAGGGATATAAAAAATACTCTGTACAGGATTATGAACGCTACCACCGGGTTTTGAAGGTTGCTTTTGCTGAGAAGAATCCGACACGAAACTCACCAACAATAAGTCACATGTTATATTGGGTCTTGTTACTATATATTTATTATTGATTCACATACACAAAGTACATAGGTGGGTTTAATGCCATGGGCACTGTCAGAGTGGTGCAGGGAGAACATAAGTAGGTATATTGTATAAAGTAACAAGACTTGAAAATATATATCCTGTGAAGTGCCTTCATTATGGTAGAATAATAAATACTGGACTGTTATCTGTACAAGATAATTTAGATAGCGTGGCTTCGCAAACAAAAACAACAACGCAGGATATCCCGAATCTCATTGAGACCTCTCGTATTTTGCTTACATGAGCAGACAAGTCCTAGAGTGATGACCACGTGAAGCATAGTGTGGAGACGCTCTCTATCCAGATGTATCGATAACCTCAAAAAGGTAGACCGAATACTGTGGAACACCACGGGAAGGGCCTCCGTGTAGATTTGTTTAGAAAAATTCTAAACAGCCGTCGTGACCATGGGATTTGATTCGCCTGCTACGAAATCGACACAAGTTCAAATCAACCAGCGGCTCCAGTACCTATCAATGAGTTCTTTAAGAACTGAAGTGCGGTGATTTCACTACGGTGACGGAAAACATCGTGAGGAAACCTGGATATTTGTGAGAAGTAATTCAAAGACGTGTACTTTAGACGGCGATAGACTCACCATCCGTCACGTTGGGTACTTAATCATCTTCGGTGAAAAGTGGGTGTTGTTATTACAACACATCTGCCTACCCCTTCGGGGAATACAGGCGTATGTATATGAATGCATGGTATGTCATAAAATTCTAATCAAATAAAGTATTACTCTGCGGTTTGGTGTTTGTACTGGTATGGTTATTTCATGCTTATGTATGTTAACTCATTCTAACGTCACGTCATATAATAGTCATCATAAATCAATCACTACCGATATGTTGTCTGTGCTGCAGTCAAGTTCTCGGGAAACAAACATACAGTAATCTGAGAACCTCCTCCTTATTTGAAGTCGGTCAAAAATAAGGGGCTCTAATAACACGCAGGCGAAGCCACGGACGGCAGCTGGTTTTTATATTAGTTATGATATCTTGCACGTAAGTACCTACGAGTATATAGATAAATCGATTGTCACATACTTATGTAATTTATTTTATCATATTTTAGTATAAATTATAATTAAATTATTTATTTATGATCTGCCTATGACGCAACATTATGTTCTTAACTATCATAGCCTAGCTGTGCGCCGCGGTTTTACCCGTATATTTTATTTACCACAATATTTTTTGAATTCAAGTAGCCTATATTACTCATTGTAACATCAGCTATCTGCCAGTTAAAATCGATCTAGCCTTTTCTGAAATTAGCCGGAAATAACAGACAGACAGAGAAAAAGTCAGATTTTTTGTGCATTCATATGCATTTAGTAAAAAGCTGTTAATTTGGAATTACAAACAGATCCTTCAATTTTATTCACCTGTATCGTTTTATAGTTTATCATAGATGTTGGACACAGAGAACTTATTTTTGAATATGCCAATATTATTTTCTAATAGTTAATTTCCTTCTGCTTCATTAAAACACTGTGACAGCCCTATTACTCGCAAGTCACGACATCACAAGTGATAACGATAAACAATTATCGTCACCAGCTTTTGTTACTACGTTTTATTGTAATGGAAATCACTGTGATACTATGTCATTACTATAGATATAAGTGTAGGCTAGATGTACTAGTTGAATAAGGATGACTTGGCAATTTCATATATAATAATATAAATAATAATACCGTAGTAATTTCCACAGTGATTTCACACCATGTGCTTTACGGTGAAGGAAAACATCGTGAGGAAACCTGTATATGTCTGAGAAGTAATTCAAAGACGTTGCACATTCAATGCCATCGCTCAAAAGTCGTGACGGCATCTGTTTGAGAAAAAATAACTCACCATTCTCCACACACTCCGTCAATGCGGACGTGCTGTCTTCGTTAATGAAAATCTTGACACCAATCTTAAGGTTCTTCCGTTCTTCCTCTGCCATCTTGTTCTGGACATCATCATGGGGCCTGGTGATGTTGACCACTGCTTCCACAACCTCCTTGGATGTAGCCACCACCATGTAGTCGGAATGTTGCTGGGATGTTTGCGGATGTTGGTCGGGGAACGCCGACCCGTTTTGGAGGAGGAGGCCGTTCTGAGACGTACCCCATTCTGAGAGGGTCAGCTTGATGCTTTCTGAAAGCTGCAGAAACAATGTTCGTTAGCGCAGCGCCATCTAGTGTCAAACTATGGAAACGAAAGTTTATACTGTGGGTAGTGAGGGGACAAATATTAAAAAGGTGAAAGTTTGTGAGTATGGATGTATGGATGTTTCTTACTATTTCACAAAAAAGCTACTGAATTAGACTTAACAATAATATATATCAGAATGACACATAGGCTATAATTTATAAAGATAGTGTGTTAATTTTCCATAATATAAAGATAAGATACTTTTATATAGTAGTTTTTATATTTTACAACTAACTTTTAACTTCATTCAAGTATTATTTTTAGTATTATCAGTATGTTTCCTTGAAGTTAAAGCAATTTCTATTCCAGGTGTAATGTGAGTAAAATAGTGACATTTCAAAGAGTTATAAGTAAGTCTTGTGAATGTATGGAGGTGAGTTACAAGGAAAACTGTGCATCCATGTTATGACAACATGGTGCCATGAATGAATAAACCATATTTCCTTGTACTGACTAATGATAAACATAGTGTCATATGCTCCCTTTATTCATACTTCGGATTCAGATTTAACCTACTATAAGAATTCCAATTTAAGTTGATCAATACATAGATTTTTTAAAGCTTTACTTCCATATTTAATGTATAAAAAGAGCCGCGGTGGCCTTGAGGTTAGAGCAGTCGCCTGCTACGCAAGCGATGCAAGTTTGAATCCCAGCAGGGCCTGTACCAAATAGTTTATTTAAAAAATTTGGTGCAGTGATTATACACCACATGTTTTATGGTGAAGGAAAACATCCCTGCTGCCTAAGAAGTAATTCAAAGATGTATGTATAGTGCCTGAGTCGACGATGGACTCACCCTCTATCACATTGGCACTTAATCATATTCGGAGAAATGCGAGTGTTGTGCTTATAACACATCTGCTTACCCCTTCGAGGACCATTCAGGGATGGCATGAGCATATTTTATTTTTATTTAACACTATCTGTGCTTTTGACCAATGAGTTTTTCTAAAAAACTTATGTACAGTGATTTCACACCACATGCTTTACAGTGAAGGAAAACATAGTGAGGAAACCTGCATATATCAGAGAAGTAATTCAATGACGTATGTAATGTGTCTGAGACAGCAATGAACTCACCATCTGCCATATTGGCACTTAATCATCTTCTGTAAAAAGTGGGTGTTGTGATTACAACACCTCTGCCTACCCCTTCGGGGAATACAGGCGTGAGTATATGTATGTATATCTTCATTTGAATGGAATGGGAAACACAAACAAAATAAAAACCTAATACTCATCCTGCATTACTAGTGCTTTGGATAAAAGCTTAAGGAAATATCACGGGTACTACTATGAGGTTGTATGGTATTTATTTACCTTATTAGTTTATGACACTTTCCTTGTCATAAGGAAATTCGGAATGGTTTGTGATTTTTAAAAGTTGCTAAAAGTATTAAAAGTAGGTATAATAGGTATAATATCTATACAGATAAATAAAATTGAAGTGTCTGTTTGTAATTCCAAAATAACAGATTTTCACTAAATGCATATACAGTACCGGACAAGAAAAACCTATTCTTAAAAATTTCTCTGTCTTATTGTCCATTTGTTCTGGCTAATCTCCCAAACGGCTGGACTGATTTTAACAGGACTTTCACTAGCAGATAGCAAATTTTACAAGGAGTAACTTAGGTTATTTTATTTACAAAAACTTTAGTGTTTCGCAGGCTCATGAAATTAACCCAACACAAGTAAAACTGCAAGGCACAGCTAATAAAGAATATACTTATACTAGCTGTGCCCGGCAAATGTTGTATTGCCATTTTTTTTTGGGGTGGACCACCCCTTACATTTAGGGGGATGAAAAATAGATGTTGGCCGATTCTCATAGATACCGGAAAAGCACAAAAAATTTCATCAAAATCGGTCAAGCCGTTTCAGAGGAGTATGGCAACGAAAACTGTGACATGAGAATTTTATATATTAGATTTAGTTATTTTTTTATGTATTTGTTTCATACCAATATATGATGTATAAGCACAATTCAAAGGTATCATACCTAGGTAACTCCTGGTTGAATATGCATTACTTATTTTATTATATCAATAATCTCTCCCTCTATTACATGGGACTTATAACTGGTGAAATGTTCTATTAGTGCAATCCTATCCTTCTTATATATAACTTCTTCTAGGACTTAATTCTGAATAATATCAGGACGTAAGATATAATTTATAACCAAGCAATAAATGAGATAATTAAAACGATTACTTAACGTAACTAACCTCCTCTGTAACATTTTGTCCAGCTTTTTTCTTAACATCAATCAAGTTGAGCACGTTTCCCGTGTTTATTGTCACTTTTGAAGCACTTTTCAACATCGTGACCCACTAGACTTCAACTTTTTAATTGGTATAATGACTCGCGGCCTTCCACGCTGTATCAAGGTTACCGGTCAATATCACGCGAAAAAATGCAACAAAAACTTGTATTTAAACTCCAAGCGTACGGCCAAGCACTATCGGTAATACTGATTGAGTGAACACTGGCCTCGCACGGCGAAACTCATAATTTTTATAATCAGCTGGAGCAAATATAGGTATGACGTATTTCTTGTATAACGAAATGGATATGAATTTAACGTTGAAATTACATTTTCTGTACTTTTTCAGTTAGTTGCAGATGCAGTTGTTGTTTTATCAATTTTGAGTCGGCTAAAACGAGAATTTTATTACATTTTCATAATTTTTCTATCATAAACAGAAGATTTTGTCAAGCAATTATTGAAAAGCGCAGCCCATCAGTCAGTGTTAGTGTCAAAACTGACAATGTCAATCACTTCTTATTAATCAATGTCATATCATGTCCAACTGATTAATGAAGGCACTCTCCGCCCGTAAAATTTAGCGCATCGCAGTCTATGTAAGACTTTATTATCGTTAATTTCAGTATAATAACGGTACATGAGTAAAACAGCTGCGTGTACCTACAGGGAGTAAGGTCACCAGCGCGTCATTGTGGAGAAGGATACATGCAATAAGGCTTGGGGGCCATTCGCGTAGTATCAAACTCTATCTTAAGAAATTCCTCCTTGGATTCTACCCAAGTACGTACATATTAAAAAAAACAGGCGAGAAAATCTGCATACTTTTAAATTTGTAATTTAAGGAGTAGAGTGACGGTGATGAATTGACCATCTATTATATTGGAACTCCTCATGTTGGCAGACTAGTAACCACGAACTGGTAACATATACCTCTTTATATAAGTCTCATGTATATCATTTACGATATTAATTCATGTACGCAAATGTCAGATTAAGGCGGAATTAGCAAATAAATTAATTATTATCTGTGGATATAATTAATGAAATACGGGTAATTTTTTTAATTATCATGACAATGACATTACTGACAGTACATTAATGATTGAATTGAATGACTAGCTGACTGGACTGACATGACATCAGACATCACATAATTAATATATTTCTGCGTGCACGAGCCGCCGCTCAGTCGGACAGCAAATTTTATCATCACAATATTTTTTGTACAAGTTTTGTGCTGTAATTTTTGTACAATCCTTATCACAGGACATTTAAGAATATAAAATGGGTTACGATTTATTAGGTTTCGCATATGCGGCAACAGTGGCCGCCGGAGGCATAATGGGCTATGCGAAAGCAGGTTAGTTCAAAATGTTGATATCTTTATTCTAGCTTCCTTATTTGAGTTTTTCTTCAATAGTTTATGTTTCATGACACTTTTAAATTACTTTGTAAGTATATAGTATCATACATTAAAACTTCAAGGATTTTTACTGGTTTTCAATAAAAGGAATGTCTGTAATCTATACTTTTAGCTTATCTGTTTACAATATTCAATGTCCTACATTTTTCAATATTCTTTGCACACTTGTGGAAACTAAACTAGCTCAATGATAAAGCTTACTTATTACATTATAATTGTCAAGGGGGATGCAGTTGGGTCATCATCGCCCTGGCCTTATCCCATACATGGTTACAAAATCTGTGATCTGGGTTAAACCAGTTGTCAGACTATTTTAGGCCTCCGACTGACCTGTAACGATTGCCAAAGATGATAAATTGGCAACTGGGACAGATGGCTTAACTTGCTCTCCGAGGCACGGAGGGACTTCAGGTGGTCACCCATCCAATTACTGGCTAGGGTTAGGGTTGCTTAACTTCGCTGATTGAATGATATGTGCAATAGCAACTGTGCCAAGAGCTCCTCCTCGATGCAGTTGGGTAATTATGTTAATGTATTTCTTTGTAAAAGTATATATATGGCTGAAAACTATGGGCTCTGCATTTCTTTTATTTATTTAATGGCAATGAGCTTGAGTATAGCTATTCCGCCAAAGTCAAGTGATTGTTGAGAAAAAATCTTGTAAATTGTAAAAAATATGCAGAGGAACCCATTGGATTCCTGTCTAGCGCCAATGAGTATTCTGAGCTCTGCTTAGACATTAATGTTCCTGTGTCTTTACTTCTATCGCTAGGTGGGCATAGTTGTAGTTCTCATCAATTATTCATAATCATCACCATTTATTTAAGAGCCAGGCTCTAGGTGAAACAATTGCCAATCATCTCTATTCTGCTAACACTTTGACTTCCTTGTAAGACATGATGCTAACTTGTTCCTTCAGCTGATGTATGTAACTAATCATTGGTCTCCTCTTCTTTGCTTTCCTTCTATCATCTCTTCTATGAAGTTTTTAATGAAAGCATCATGTTGTAACAAGTGTCCAATAAGCCACATTTAAACGATCCACTATAATAATACTTTTGTTAATAAGCCCACATTTATACAATTTATTCTACCCGAAGATATTAACAAAAATCCGAAAAAAAGTTACCGACCAAACTCAGCCTAGAATTTACTATAAAAATATAAAAAAAATCTCAAAACTAGTAAAATAATTGCTGTCAATATGAATCTGAACTTTCTGGATTTCCATCAGCATTTCATTTTTGAGCCCCTGTCGTTCTGAAGGTAGCGATATGCATAGACAGGACATAGTGGAGTGCTTTATTAGTATATCAGATTCTATGCTAGATGTCACAGATTCTATCATTGCAGAGCAAAAAAATTTGTGATGAACATTTCCTTCAAGTCTAGGGTTTGGTATATATTATGTACTAAGCTATTATCATAAATATCCTCCTGTCCTTATCCCATGGTATTTGTGGTTGGTGTGTTTTTCTCGTCCATTCAGCTCTATCATCTATCATATGTGTATTCGCTACCTTTATAAACATATGAACCTTCACACAATCCATCCATTGTGTTAGGTACTTTGGGTCTAGAAAATATTGTGAAATAAATCATATTTGAATAGGACATTTTAAGTACATATTGTTGTTTTGTGAAACAAATAACTTTATCTTAGAGAAGTATACAAAAATAATTTATTTCAGAATAATAATAAACAGTGTACGCAATAATGGTCACTAATTAATGGTGAGTTTTAATATTCCATTCAAAGTTGAAAGAGAATTCAATTAAAACTTCATCCACACTGTTTTAGTAACTTTTCATCAAAATTACATACAGTAAAGGTATAAGAGCCGTGATGGCCTTGGGGTTTGAGCAGTTGACTGCTATGCAAGCGACGCAAGTTTCAATCCAAGCTGAGTCTGTATGAATGAGTTTTCCTAAAAACTTATGTGCAGTTATTGCACGTCTTGTGCTTTACGGTAAAGGAAAAAATCGTGAGGAAATCTGCATATGTCATAGAAGTAATTTAAAGATGTATTGTATAGTGCCTGAGACGGCAATGGACTCTCCATCTGACAGATTTGCTCTTTCGTTGGTTGTCATATTCAGTGAAATAATAAATAATGTTGTTCCACAACACCTCTGCTTCGGGACCCTTCTAGGATGGCAAGAGCATACTTATTTATGTATAATATAGTCTTTGGCACCAAACATTAATGCCACATTTTATAAATTCACCAACCCTATTTTTTTATAACTCATTTTGCTTGTCATAGCTTATCTCTGATCAAACTGATATGATGGCTGGGCAACTGCACGCCGGTATACCAAATTCTAAATCCAAGAGTTGCCTGTTGCATACCTTACGAAGATTGGTATGAATTTGGTAACATAGTAAGACTTACTTGGGGATATGCTCACTCTCTGTCACATTGGCACTTAATGTTATTCGGTGATAAGTGGGTGTTGTTATTACAACATCTCTGCCTACACCTTCGGGAATACAGGCGTGAGCATAAGTATGTATGTAGTAAGACTTAATGACGATATTTACAGCGTAGTAAACGCGCGCGTGATTACCCATATATGCAGTACGGTAACCACTTCCCATCAGGTGGGAAGCATGCTTATTTGCATGCTTTTTTAAAGGGTGCAACTATAGTTCAATACAGCACTTTACTCACCATAGGAACACAATCACAACACTAATCTAAACTAGCATAATTTGACTGCAATCTTTTCTGGAGGCACAGCCCTCATTCTGGTAGCTTTGAATAGGAGATTCCCCTATGCCCTACCTATCTTGACTTGAAATTATTTAATTTATATTTTAATTTTCAGGATCCATACCTTCCCTGGGCGCTGGGATAATATTCGGATCGATTTTAGGTAAGAATTTAAAACGATTGTCAAAAATATTTTGAATTTTGCATAAATTTGAATGTCAATGTTTCAACAGCTGTTACATTAAGTAAACTAAATATTTTATTCAAATTCAAAATATATCATACAACTAATGTATTTTGCATGTCCACATTAATTGACTAGTATGCAATTAATGGATACATAATGAATTTTTCAGGTGTTGGTGCTTATCAAATTAGCCAGAACCCTTCTAACTACACCCTTATGTTGGGCACCACATCGGCTCTAGGTGGTCTAATGGGATACAGGTAGATCTATACTCATATTATAAAGAGGAAACATTAATATATTTGTATGTAATAAATGAACTTGGAATTCCCTGGACCAATTTAAAAAAATATTTCAGCAATGGATAGGTACATTATCAGCCAGTAACATAGGCTATATTTTATCCCCGTATTCCCACGGGGTACGAGAACTATGCGTATGGAACTGCATGATGTCTACTAGTATTTAATATATTTTTTTTATACATTTGAGCATTGGAACTGTGTCCATGATCTTATATTCATGATAATATGCTGTAAATAATACAAATTGTAAGTATATTTTTGAAAAGAGAGCAGAACTTGGAAAGAAACTCAGCAGTTTCTTTCAAAGTTCTTCTCAGCAATAGCAACCTTCCGAACCTGGTAGCATTTAGACTCCTGTATAATATAGTTTTTCTGTGTCCTTGAAAGTATTTTTATAAGTCTTTTATGGAATTAAAATATTACATACGTACATATGCTCACGCCTGTATTCCCCGAAGGGGTAGGCAGAGGTGTTGTAATAACAACACCCACTTTTCACCGAAGATGATTAAGTGCCAAAGTGACTGCTGGTGAGTCCATCACCGTCTCAGACACTTTACAGACGTCATTGAATTACTTCTCAGAAATATGCAGGTTTCCTTACGGTGTTTTCCTTCACCGTAAAGCACGTGGTCTGAAATCACACAAGTTTTTTAGAATAACTAATTGGTACAGGCCCCGTTGGTATTCGAACTTGCGTCGCTTGCGTAGCAGGCGACTGCTCAAACGTCAAGGCCACTACGGCTCAAAATATTATTAGATTTCTATTTGATTATTTTTACCAACATTATTATTTTAATAATACGAGCTGCGTTACTTATGCTCATACCTAAAAGGTTCACTAACCCGGTTCAAATCCAGACTTAGGGGTGCTACTGGGAAGCACTGCCCTACCCGGGGACCAAACCGGAAGCAATTGCGACCAAAAAGCAGTCAAATTAGGTGGCCTGTATCTTTGCTATCTTTGTTTTTAAAATGTATTCAAGTATTGTTGACATATATTCTTGATATTCCAGATATTACAACAGCAGGAAGTTCATGCCAGCCGGTTTGGTGTTCTTCCTCTCAGTTGGTATGTTAGCCAAGCTATTACTGAAGAATGTCAACTCCAATGCCAACTCGCCCTTTAAAACTGGTTAATATCTATACAAAGTACCAATCAATTTGTAGATTTTGAAATTTCAACTTAATAGTTAGAGTATTAAGTATTTATTTACACTGAATGTAGAATCACTATGACAATTTTTTGTGTCGGAATAAAAATAATTTTCGACTTAGATGTAATATGTAGTGATATTTATATTTTGTTCTAAAATTTGATTACTATAAATTTCCAATCTTATTCTTGAGTAAATAGAGTCGGATTTTAAGTGTATTTATCTATGTATATATTTTGAATAAAGTTCAACTAAAATTGTAATATACATGCACAATAAATATACCAATATTTTATATGTACAATGTTATCTTAAGTTTTACAATTTTATTTGATAATTCACAAATATTGTATCTTAATAGTATGTTCTAGTAACTGTATATTTTTGAGCATCTATTTAGTATTGTGTTCAGATTTGCATTTGTCTGTTTTTAATGTGGTGTTATTTGTTTTAATTATTAATTCTTGGTTTTAGGGGAGACTGACACTGAGTTCTGATAAAAGATTATTATTAAATGGTGTTGGGATATAAAAAGTTTCAATAAAACTATTGTCCGGTATTCATTATTTTCTATTTTTTTCTTACTTAAATTAAGACAATTTTAAAGGAGAATAGATTCATTTGATACATAAATAGTAAAGAGTAATAAAATAAATAGTTATATCAACGGCAAGTGATGTCACAATTACAATATCACTGTTTCTCTAAAGAAGGCTACAGCCAATGCTTTTTTAATCTATTGGTAACTTTTTAATTACAGATCTATGTCACATAAATAATATTTGAAATTAAAAACAGACTTAAATAAAAAGATTGCGTATCAATTTTCAAAATAAAACCAATGAAAAGATTACAAAAAATACTTAAAAATTAAAAACGTAAAACTAATTGTTCAGAGGTCAGCGAACCAGTCGCTCTATAGTCAAAATAAAGGAAATTAAAACAAAAAATATAAAACTTATTTTTTTACATTATTTATAAAAAGGCACTACGTGGCAGTTTCATTTATGTAACCTTAGAACGATGCTATATTACAAGCGTACACGAAAAATAGGCTCTAGGAGTATTTTTATTTGATTCCAATTAAGGGCCATGTACCATAAATTCTTACTGTGACATTTGTTAATGAGGGACAAATGTATATTATCTGTGTCACATACATCTGTCTGTTTTACTCATCGCCTTCAAGAGTTCACGGTATGGCTTAAAGGCCGTCACACACTTATCTATAATATATATTGATATTTTATATACCGCAACCGTAATATAATTATTCTTATGCAGTAATATATATTACGGTATTAATATGTCGTTGACGTCATTAAAATATATATTATATATTGTAGCTGCGTGTTCGGTCAAAAATCCGTATTGAATATTATGTCGTAGCATGCCTTGTTGCGATTTATTAATATATAATTATAGCTAAGTGTGCGACGGCCTTTAGGATTAGTCGCCCGCAAGAAACGTAACCCGCTGTTCGCCAGATTAGCTAAAACTAGTACAAGTTCGTATAAACACAATCACATTTATATCACTCACTATCTGACATTGTCTTCAGACACTTCACACACACACCAATGCCCGCTGAATATAATATATAATAAAAGCAAGCAAAGACGGGTCTGCTTGCTTTTATTATTTGAGGATATTTGGTTTATATTCGTTATCGGGAGGCGCGTTTCACAATCTGTTGTAGTATAGGAGCTGGTGTGACCCGCGTGGGTCAGGGCTGTGGTCACGTGACCACTGTGGTCCCCGGACGGGTACTGTACCAGCGTGACAGTCTTCAATATTCGGCCCGCTCGTCTCGTTAATGGCGGCTGCTGGGGAATTAAAAAGGTATTTTATATATTTTTTTAACAATCTTACTGCCACACAAAGAAAAGTACTAATGGCATTTTTTTAGCCGACTTCAAAAAAGGCTGAGATTACTCAATTCGACCGTAAATGTTTTTTGTTATAATTAAAAAATGTTCAGTTTCAGTTAGAAGCCATTTATAGTTATTTCAATATGGGTTATATATCCATTTATATCTGTTAATATTATATATATATACATTATGTAACATAACCATAAACGTCATATAAACCCTATATTTCGCTTGCTCTGAACTGAATTTGGTAGCAATAATATATAGTGACATTATTTATGGTACAGGTCCCGGCACGAGTAAAGATCGCAACGAAATAAATATTGGGGATGCTGCACATGTTTTTATTCGCCTCGCGCCATACATAAAGACAGAGCCAGACTCATAAAATGACTACTTCTTCACTCGTGACGGGACTTATATTAAGGTCACCGTCCAAAAGGATTGTTGCCAATATAAAAATACGACATGAGACTTAACTAAACATATAGAAAAAATATGAAGAAGTTATGTTATTTAAACACACAGCCGACATGTAGAGTAGAGTAGGTATGCGAAGACAAAATGTGGGTATTATTGACAACGTTGAAAGTAGTATGTATAGGTATAGGTATGTACACGGGCCTTACCATAACCTTTTATTGCTTTGACAGTTGATTTGTACACGTAATGTATATGTGCCGACATTAGTAGTCATTTTATTAGATCATCATCATCTCTCGGGCCTTATCCCATACATTGTTGGGGTCGGCACTTGATTCAACCCAATGTGGCTGATCACCTGATGTTTATACGAAGTGACTGCCCTTCGCATCTGACCTTCGCAACCCCTTTAACGAGGAAAATCTGTGATCTGGGTTAAACCAGTTGTCAAGACTATTTTAGCCCTCCGATCGACCTGTAACGATTGCCAAAGATAATAAATTGGCAACCGGGACCGACGGTTTAACGTGCTCTCCGAGGAACAGAGGAAACTTGGGCGGTCACCCATCCAATTACTGGCTAGGGCTAGGGTTGCTTAACTTCGCTGATCGAATGATATGCGCAATAACAACTGTGCCACGAGCTCCTCGTGTAATTTTATTGGTACGACGTATAAAACACATCCCCCCACTATTTTTGCTGAGCTCTCATAACTTGTGACGGCACCTGTACACCAGTCTCATAATCATTGTCAATTTATCACGGCAATAAAAGGTCATTCACTTCGGCCCCGAAATGTTTTGGCGTGGATGTAACGAAGTGTATAGAAATTTATTATGATAAGTAAACATAGCTTCCACCGTTTGACTTATGTCAAATTGACATTGACACTACAATACATCGCTGGTTTTCATTGCAAAACCTACTTGATTGCAAGTAACTGCGCAACCAATGTACGAGTTAGGACAGCTGTCAAAAGATTCGAGCTACGTTTCTCAGTATAAAATATGACTATGGTTGTATGTAGGTATCATAGGCAGTGTAATGTACAGTCAGTGAAATAAATTACGTCCTGATGGAAATTAATATTGAAAAAGGAAGCGAGAAGTAACGAATTAATTTTTCTTACGGATAGAACAAAGATGTATTTATGTTTCTGACTGTACACTTTCACTGAAGAAACAAAACATTCCAAATGGGTTTTATCCAGTTTCCTTTGAAGTAGTTTTAGGTGTATGATAAAGAGTAGTAGATGTTTGTGAAGAGCGCAATGTATGAACATCCTGAAGTTCCATGGATGACGTATGACGGAAGAGGGTGACTCCAACTCCGAATCCAGTCTTAATATCTTACCAATAAGGTTTAAATTAAACGATCTACGGTTGTACGATCTGGCCGCTGGTCAAATTCCTTTGGTAAGAGTAGGCAAGTCTCGCCGGTTCTATTTGAACTTGCTGTGAGTTCGCGTCGGGTCTTATCGAGTTGTCACTCGACTTTGCTTGGGAGTAATAAGTTCCAATTTTGAATACGTTCTTAATGCCTTTATCAGGATAGGGGCTTTTGGTGGTAGTTCTCCCGAAGTAGTTGTCGAAGTCGTCTTTGTTGTAGAAGCCACGTTTGGTCTGTTCCGTTTTCGCAGCTCTTGTGGTGAAGTCTTTGAAGTCGTATGGACTTTTCGTGGTCGTTATTGAGTATTTGTTTATCGATGGCGGGTATGTGGTTCGTGTTGTGGTCTTTTCTGTGGTCCTTGTGGTGTACTGGAAGTATTTGAAGGGGCTCTGTGTGGTTGTGGTCGGTCTCGTGAACGCTGAGTACTTTGAGTAGAGTGGCGCCGCCGTGCTAGACACGTATGGCGGTGTGGCTTCGTAACTGTGCGTGTGTACAAAATATTAGTATCGGACAAGTTTATTTGCAGTACATATATATATATACATTACATTAGGTACTAAAATTTTAAGTATTGCTTTGTATTGTATAGGCCGTATTTTCTAATGTAGTGGCGAAACTATCGCGTCAGGTGCATATGTTGATATAGTCTGTCTGTATGTATGTATGTAAATAAATAAATATTGTAACTTTAAATAACAGTAATTACTTAGTAGTAGGTAGATACTTACATTAACATCCTTTAAATATATTTATAATGGAAAGACTTATAATATAATATTATAAGAATGTAGGCTTTTGAAAATGTCGGTGTATTGTACAATTTTCGAGCTACCCTCAACAGGTTTAAATATTTCATGTATCACATTTGATTCATAATCAATTTTACTTGGTATGTGTCATAGGACGCAGGTAACTGAAATGACACGATTATGAAGGTAGGGTAAACATAGTAATGTTCTAAGATAACTTAATACCTAGTTCAATCAAAGTGCCAACATTGGTAGTTATAAATACAATAAAATAAATAACACATAGTGAGTCGATAGTAAAACAAATATAAATAATTCAAAAATACATAAAGTACATTGATTATGTAACTATAACCTAATATTTCGTAATATATTAAGGTTTAGTGAAAATTATCGTATCCCCAAAATGTAAGTATTGCACATTACCTAGTAATATTCCCGTAGAAAGGGCTGGTCTCCGGGCGGACGTAGCTCGGTGTATGCTGCGAGTAGTCCGGGATTATATTCTCGTGCTCCGTTATACACCGCCCGTTTATGCAGTACTGAAAATAATATTTAATGTATCTACACAAAAAAATAAAATTGAAGTGTCTGTTTGTTATTCCAAATTAACAGCTTTTCACCAAATTCATATGAAAGTATATACTTTTCCTACAAAAAAGAATATTTCTCTGTCGATCTGCATGTTCCGGCTAATCTTTGAAACAGCTGGACTGATTTTGACTGGCAGATAGCTGATGTAAAAGTAAGGCTCTGCGAAATAAGACCACCCATCAGGTGCCCCCCCGATTTTTAGCGGTCGATCTTGCCTGCTTCGAGCAGAGAGGCTCTTAGGGGTATCAAAAGGAATACCTGTCCGTCCCCGCAAGGCGACCCCTCGGCCGCAGGACGGTATGCGACGCAGTACCCGCTGGCTGCGTCGAAGCAAAACAATTGAGCGCATACACGCTCGTCTTTGAAGCAGGCGCTGGAAATAAAGGTTTCGTTAAATATTTATAAACAGAGAGAATAGAAAGACATTCACATATGATCACCACTTTATTCGATAAATCAATTAAAGGGACATTTTGACATCAAAGAATCTCTACTAAAAATATGTGTTTTTTTGTCATTGTGGTCTTAAACCTTTCATAACCGTGGGAAGTACGTGTAGTAGGCGAAGACGAATATGAATGGGGACGAAGCTAACGAATATGTTGGGATCGTAGCATGTGGACGGTGGCACAGACGGTGGTCTTTGTCTAACCCCGTGGGATACAGGACAGAACATATGTATATTTGTATGTATAGTGTCTTTATAGTAACAATAGTAACCTGGTGCCTCTATCCTTCCGGCACTGCGCGTCCAAGGTGAGTAACCGCCCGGGCAGCACCCGTGGCAGTGAGTCGTCCTCGTGCGGCGAGTTGAAGAGGCACGTTGCCGTGTCGCCGCTGGAAATAAAAACACACCATGTATTATTTATCCTAAATGCTGGTTACTTCCTAAAATATTATGCTATTGAAGATACGTAGTAAGGTCCAAAAGTTTTCGGCCTATAACGTAAAATGAAGAATTAATCTCAAACAACTTCTACTATTTTTCAATATAGTCACCCTTTATTTCAATACACTTTTCGCACCGCTTTATTAACAATTCAATTCCTTTAAAAAAAAAATATCTAAAGATTTGTCTTAAAAATGTGCCAAAACCGCGGACTTCACCTCTTCATCGGTGCTAAACTTTTTCCTCGCAAGTCAGATTTCAATTTGGAAAATAAAAAATAGTCACTTGGGGCTAAGTCTGGACTATAGGGTGGATGGTCGAGCTCAGTGAAACCACATTCTTGAATAGCAGCCTTGGAAACACCCGATGTGTGGACCGGCGCATTGTCATGCAGCAGCAACACTCCTCGCGACAGTTTCCCCCGACGTTTTTCTTTAATAGCGTCTCGTAATTGATGTAATAAAGACGCGTAGTATTCACCCGTTACAGTTGTGTTGCTTTCTTTAAAATCCATCAGTAAAATTCCTTTGGTATCCCAAAATATTGTGGCCATAATTGTGGCCACGACGCCACTCCATCGATTCCTTTTTAGTGAAAAGATCATGATAAAGGACCATAGTTTCATCTCCAGTTACAGTTGAGTCCAAAATTTATTTTTGTCGGCTTTCACATAGGGATACAAATTGAACACAACACTTCACACGCTCTTGCTTCTGAACAGCGGAAAGAAGTTTCGGGACCCAACTTGCACTGACCTTATTCATACCCAAATGATCATGTAAGATTCTAAGCACTATTGTTTTCGAGAGCTCCGTCATTGCTGCTAATTCTTTTGTCTTCACTCGCCTATCCTTCAGTACTGTCTCTTCAACAAATTTAATGTTTTCTTCAGTTATGGCCTCAGAGGGACGTCCTGGACGGGGTTCATCTTCAATTGATTCCCTTCTTAAACGAAATTGTTTCGCCCATTCTTTTAAGGTGGAATATGACGGGGAGGAATGCCCGTATACAGCATCCAAACGTTGTTTGATTTCAGCCGGCATCTTTCTCTCTTTTGTCAAAAATGTTATTACAGCTCGGTACTCAATCTTATCCATTTCAATTTTCTGTTGACTTGCTGACTTTAAAAGGTTATAACTTTGTTTATAAATGGAATACAAAAATATTTCTAATTATCAGTAAAAGTCTAATTATACAGTGACAAGCTAATTTAATATCTCTGATTTATCGAATGTGGGTAGGCCGGAAACTTTTGGACCTTACTACGTACCTCTACTACCCGTTTTTCTACTATAATTTGTAATTTCTTTCTAAAAAAGTAACCAAAATGGTACCAAAGGATAAAAATAAAGTTCATTTCAGTGTTCAACTTACTTGAGGAAATGATGGAAGCTTTGCACACTGCACGGCGACCATCGGAACCCTTTCTCTGTGTGTCTCAAGTCGGACATTATAAAACCGTCCTCCCACCGGCACTTCTCAGCACCAGGTCCTCCGAGGTATGAAGGTGGCGGACTGCCGTCGTGGACAGCGCCTAATCTGTAAATTAGTACAAAAATGGCTAAATATGCATGTATCACATATGATTCACAAACATAGAGAACATTCAAATATGACTCGAATATTATACAAAAGAGTTATGAGTCAATCCGTTGCCAATTGCCATCACTGAGGTTGAGGCATGACTGATAAATCGTATGATTTTTTTTGAAGAATGCTAACGATGAATTATTTTGGCCTAGATTGGATGCTATACTTACAAATGTCCAACTTCATGGGCAGCTACTATGATGCCGGAGAAGCCACCAGTGTCCTCAATAATGGCCACAGAGTTGACTTTCTCCAACCTTTTGTTGACTACACAAGCGCCTCCGACGTACGCAAACCCTGGATATCGATATAATATGATTAATAATAGAAAATTAATCAATTAGTTTTGTGTGTAGGAAATACATTCATTGATGTTTTTTTTTATAATTTAAGAAGAATTTTATTGGATTTAAAAAACATTTTTTTTTTATGAAGTAGGTATATATAATAAAATCAGATATAAATAGATATACTCTATAGGTACTTAGTACCTTTTAATGAGAGTAAAAGGTATTTATTGAATTATCATGACTCACATATCATACATGACAAGAATCATTTTTGTATCTCATAAAATGTTAAGTGTATGAAGAAAATAATGAATGACTAAATATTACAGGATTTAGGAGATTCGGAATTGAAAAAGGCTTTTGATGAAAACTAAACTACTTACGTACATATATTGTGAATATGGAGATAGGTACTCGTACATACACAGCTTGATGGCTTAGAATATAATTATGATGAAACGTTTATGTATAAAAGCTGCGATTAGGAATTAGTGCAGTTAGTAGAAAATAATAAATTATACACCCACAATTACCCAACCAATTCTAAAATATAACATGCAAAAGCAGGTTACAAAGTTTAGTGCACCCAAAGAACATACCATCTTATTATCTGGATTAGTTAAGAATATATAAAACTTTAAACTATTATTAATGTTAAAGTATTTTGCGAATCTGCCTATTATTTATCTTTCTACCAAGCATTTTTGTTGCATTGTAGTGAGACAATACTTTTGGTTTAGAAGGAAGTAATTCCATGCGAAAATAAAATGTATTCAAGCCAAATTTAGGAATGACTTATTTTTCTGCCACCGGCCTCGAACGAACTGTCGTTCTAAAATCCCGCCATATTTCCATTCCATAGACAATTTTAACACGTTCATACAAATTTCGTTTTGCATTAACGCGCAATTTTATTCAGCCTCCCATAAAAATGGTCTGAGTATATTATGTAGCTCGAACTTATCTATTCATTGTTTGATGCAATATTTTTGTACTTTGATATATTTTTATGAAACTTACTATTAAAGCAGCATGTTAGCCACAGTTGGTAGGTAGGTGATAACTATAATAATTGTGTATTATTAAAAATAGAAAGTCACTGACATGCTTCAGAAAGCTAATAATATTCCAAGAAATAAGTTATAGCAGGTAAGGTATTGATGATCTATAAAATAAGAAATCATACATGATTATTGATGATGCCAAAGTAGGTGGGTAGATAAACTAATATTAAAAGTTTCCTTCACTAACTACTTGCGACAAAAGAGAATATATTATATTTACATAATCAACAGCTAATAAGTTGTAAAAATAAAATGGTACAGGTAAAATGTGACTAGCTAGAAGAAAATAACTATGAAAGATAGAAATATTATTCACAAGGTGCGAAATTATGATATCGGATAAAGGGATAGGTGATCAAAATGATCAGGTGGATTGATATCCGTGAATATACATGAACACGATAAGGTGAGGGACACGGATATTGATGGAAAAGGCGTGCTTTTGAATGTTATAAATTCTTGAAACACGCCTACCTGCGGTCCCTCTATTGCACGCATCGTTTGCATATTGTCTTCTGCACATGTCTAGTCTGAAATTTTACGGAAATTGTTGAAACTATGAAAAAGCATTATAATAATTTGTGTTCATTTCTTGGTATACGCAGTTATGCATTTACTTCATTGTTTGAAATAATGCATTCTACACCAACGGTGCAATCGACTATCCTGTAGTTGCGACTCGACTAAAACACATTCAGCGCCATTACCAAATCCTTTACCTCTTACATTAAAATTAACAAGCCAAATTAAGGTTTCAGTTGTTGTAAGCCTCTGTTAATGCCGAGCTTTGACCATTTCGCATTCTAACTTAAATTAACGTTTATTCTGCTTTCAATTTACCAGCAGTGCCTTTTGTACAGCGACCACCCTTGCGTCGTCGGCACATGTCATACCTGTTGGTTAAATTATCGTTTGGTATCTTCACAATAATAAAGATTGTCTCCAACATTATTGAATACCTACCGTAAGTAGGTAAATAACTTTTAAACAAAAACTTAATAATGGCGCCAAATTAAAATGTAGGAACTATACATAATTCATACTTACTTACACTCTTACCTGAAGAAACCGCTAAATCGATGCATAACCGAAAAGCTGAATTTTAGCTTCGTTGTTATTTGATTATAAACATACTTAAATATACATTATAAATAATTTCTAAGGTCACCTTAGGTGAAAGAATTATTATCCGCACGGCTGAAGTAACTAGTATTACCTTCAAAATGTAATACAATGTTTGAACATTAACCAAAGAATAATTTATTAGAAAATCATGTCTGAGCGCACGTACTACTACACAATAAATTTAAATATAATCAAGACAAAGACGTAAAAAATTGCCTTAATTGGCCATTTCACACCGCCTCATGAATTCGGTGCTCAAAAAGAAACTTGTTTGTCTGTTTGTAACATGAAACACAAAAGAATCTTTATTTAAATAAAGAATCGAATTTATTTAGCTGTAGTAATACTTTAGATTTCAAAATTATCTTTGCTTAATACTCTGAACTATTTGTCGTCAATTTGGAAAACATTTCTTCAATTCATGTTCATATAAATAGGTAGATCTATGTGGACTCACTTTGTGATGGCAACTGCAATGTCATAAACCGGTAATCTCCTTTCTCTGAACAGATACTTGCCCATGTCGGTAAGGGCTGCTGCCGAGTCTATTGCATCACGGCCAACCCTATTCCTTTCAAGATAAGGTGTTGCATCACGACCCTGAAAAGAAAAAAATACACAGATAAAATTAATAAATATTTGTACCCCTTAAACAAATTGAATAGAAAGTTTGTTATTTTTTGTCTTGTCTCGACTTAAAACTACTCCCTGATATCTAAACGTAACTTTCTTAGCCTTGAACAAATCATCAACGCGGTTTTATTGCTTGCTAATAATTTCGCAAGTTAGTAACAAAACTTGTTTTTCGCGTTTGTATATTTTTGTTTTTCTTCAGACTCTTGTGGGTTTTATACATAACAATTAAATAATCACCATTCATCTCATTAATATTGCAGGTGTCGCTAATTTATACAAATTGATTCAATATGCCTTGCTAAAAGCCAGTTCATGTTATAATAACGTAAACGTTTTCATTATATTTCTATAAATTTCCACATAGACTTAGATTTTCCACGACCGATAACAAGAAATAAATTTGGAAGGAATTTACAATATTGGTACAAAATCGACTAAAGTTACAGAGTACATTTTTCTCTTTGATCATAAAAAAGCTTTACTGCATCCGTATCCGCTTGTCAAACAATGGCATTAACTTGAATCATTTGACAGTTTTGACAATAGATTGGCGGGCCGCGGGAAATAAATCGGAAACAATTTTGGTTTGAATGTTTATCTGTGTTACTTGTATGTAAGTTTTATAAGAGATGGCTAGCGAAGCAATTTTGAAATATTTAGTGGATACAAATCGCCCATATTCATGTGCAGATGTAACAGTGAATTTACGAGGAGCTTATACAAAAACAGCGGTGCAAAAGGCGTTAGATGCGTTGAGTGAAAGTGGTCAAATTAAATGTAAATTATACGGGAAACAAAAAGTTTATGCTGCTATTCAACCTGATGATGTCGGGCCAGAAACTAATATAGAAGGTTAGTATAATATTTCACGCTAATTGGATCCACAATTAATATTCTTAACGAATGATTAAAATTGTAAATAATCTAATTTATGTTCCGAAATGTTGCTGCTAGACTGAATCAATTACTACATATTTATTTTTGTTTTAAATTATAGGGGTCTGATGAACTTTTGACCTAATTTTAAAATAAATAAAATCTGTATCTAGTATTATTCCACTTTAGACGATAACCAGTTCAAGAGTCTCACACAACAACTGACAGATAAAACAAATGCTCTGAGAACAGCAGAGACAAAACTGAAGAATTTGGTGTCACTATTGACCACAGATGTTGCTAAGTCACAAATAAATGAAGTCCGGAGTAGGTTGGATGTGTTAGAAAAAAAACTGGAGACCCTTAGGGGTTCCACTGAGGTGATTAGTTCAGAGGAAAAGAAAACACTTTTGAATGAACATGATGGACTGGTAAGAGAATATAGGTGAGTTTATATTTTTTGTTTCATTCTCAATTCAGCCATATTTTTTATATTAGATATTTTCTATACAGATAAATAAAATTGAAGTGTCTGTTTGTAATTCCAAAATGACACTTTTTGACTAAATGCATTATTATTAGACAGTAAAAATTATATAGAAACACACTACTGACAAAGAAAAACCAATTTTAAAATTTTTCTGTGTTGGTCTGTTTATTTTGGCTAATCTCTGAAACCACTGGACCGCTTTTAACGAGACTCACTGGCTGATAGCTAATTAATAAAAAAAAAAATTAGGGTACCAACTGGCCACATATACAATTAAGGCTACACAGGTGAAACCCTGGGGCACAGCTAGTAAAGAATATATTTAAATATATTCTAAGGCCATAAGTACTTATCAACTTTAAAAAAAGAAGGAGATTCACAATTTGACTGTCTTTTTCCTAGCATTTCTGTATTTTTTTGGCCTTTTAAGTTATAGATTTAAATTTAAAATAAGAAGGTTTGTGGTTGGTAACATTTTGTTTTTAAAAAAGCACATGTATTTTTTTAGTTACATCTAGTTTAGTTAGTTAGTAGGCATAATACTTAATGATATTTATAATTTATATACTATCATTTCAGAAAACGCAAAAGATTATGTTCCGACATGACAGATGCAGTTCTGGAAGGCTATCCAAAGTCCAAAAAGAGCCTCTTTGAAGAACTGGATGTAGAGACGGATGAAATGGTGGATTTTAAGTTAATGACCCAATGAAGTCTAATTAAAATGAAGGAACTGTTGATTTGTCAATTTAAATGCGGTTGTATATTAAACTTACATCTAGTGCTTAGCGAAAATAGTGGGGGTAACTACGCATTTTATTCGCGTCGCGCCGTACAGACAGACAGACACATATATGGTCAGCGCTTATAACTCGTGACGGCAGCTATAGATACATATACTATGAGTTTCTATAATTTTACCCTTCAACTTGGTACCTACACGGTAAGTTCGGCCGTGAATATGGTCTCTAGGTCCCGTCACAAGTAAAGAAAGCGTAGCGAAAAATAGTGGGGATATTGAGCATGTTTTTATTCGCCTCGCGTCATACATATAGACAGAGACAGACTCATAAAATAAATACTGCCCATTCATAGGTACTTTAACTCGAGAAGGGTCCTGCAATAATCTTGAAGACCCTTAATATTGTTATTTTATGAAATTAAGATAGTTAACTGTTACATTCAATGCAACAGGCAATTTTTTTTATGTTATTTAAAATTGGTGATGGATTTCAAAAACTGATTTTATAGGCCTATATTTTTATAGTCAATATTGCAACAAGGAATATTGTAATTCTCATTTACCCGTGAAATAATGATACCGGCGATGGATATCCGTATCCGGGGCCCTTTGAGCAACTTGTATCGAAGGTCAACGCCGTTCCAGAAGGATACGAAGTACCGCTTGATTTGCACGTTGTCTCCGCCATGTAACCTGCAAAAGAAAATATCATTTTAAAAAGGGAACTTACGCACGTTACGTTGGTATTACCGACAGAATACACTTTAATACCTGTACCCCTATCACGAGTTTGTCACCGTTTTCGTAAACTATACTCGCTAGCGTCTCTCGCAATATTTGTATAGATATTTTAGTTCTAAATTGCCCAATTTCTCATACTAATATTCAGCGGAGACGCTAGCGAGTATAGATCATGATTGCAAACTCGTGATAGGGGTACTGAAGATGTATGTACCTAGGTACCAGCGTAATCGTACGGTATGGCATCGACGGCGAAGTTCCAATATCTCTTAATAATCACAGTCAACAATTCATGCGAAACGGAAAATCCATAAAATGTGCCTGAGACGGCGATAGACTCACCATCTGTCACGTTGGCACTTAATCAAATTCGGTGAAAAGTGGGTGTTGTGATATCAACACCCCTTCGGGGAATACAGGCGTGAGCATTTGTATGTATGTTAAGCTTGAGTTGTAGCAGAAAAAAACAGTTTTTTAACGTGTCGGATTTTCTTTCATCTAAGGACCTAGAATCTTACCTAGATTCTTGGTACTTCGACTGTTGAAATTATTAAAAATCTACTTTATACTCGAATGCTCTGCCAATTCAAGTAAAATGTTCCGTACCTTATTATTACGCTTTAAAAATATTTCGTACCTATAGCCGTCGTAATCGACGATGACCAATATTTCTGGGTAGATGACATAGGGCGCCTCTCGTTTGCTCCTCAGATGGGATTCCGTGGATCGTTTCCTCCTGAACCGCTTGCTCAGGTGGTCTGGCTCCATGAATGCTGGGGAAGAATTATGGCTCAATTAGACGGAGAGTGTAATCTCACTGTTCCTGCAAACCTGACGTTTGTAGGGTGGGTTCTTTGTTAGGTGTAGGTATCCATTATGGAAGAGTTTTCCGAAATACTACCCCTAATGGGGTTACCGCTAGGCAGGCGAAGTTGTGCGTGGAAGCTAGTAATTAATAAAATATACTCTCTAGATACTATGTGGTTTTACTTAAGATATTGTAGACTCAAACAGTAGACCATCTATGCCTCGCATTGTAGCACAACATGTATAATCGTTCTATTTTTCTTATAAGTTAGAGTAGAAATTAGAACTAGTGTATTGCTATATGAAACTCATTGGTACGCAACACATTAATATTAAAAACCTATGTAATTCGACAACTGAGCCACAAGTATAGATTTTGACACGTTCAAACGCCGTCGCATGACC
This sequence comes from Watsonalla binaria, assembly GCA_929442735.1. Taxonomy (NCBI): domain Eukaryota; kingdom Metazoa; phylum Arthropoda; class Insecta; order Lepidoptera; family Drepanidae; genus Watsonalla; species Watsonalla binaria. The sequence continues at coordinate 3,582,619 of OV838941.1, forward strand.
TTACGTTTTGCGCTTTTTTGTATGGAGACCTAAAACTTCCTACACTCGCCGCTTGGGGCGCTTTTTAACGTTCCCAAACATAATGATGCAAGTAAGCAGGCGATATCGTCAACGTAAAAATTGGAAAACTGAACCTGCGTGCTCAATAGACAAAAGAGTATCTAATCGATTATCGACGAAAATTATATTGTTTCTAGCTGACCCGACAAACGTTGTCCTGCATACAAACTGCTGCGCCATCTGTCGGGTTGATTTGTGAATGTAAACCATCCAGGGGCCTTACTATAACCTCTTATTGCCATGATAGTTTTACTCTTATAATGAGACAGATGTATTTGACGTGTATACATCTGTCACTGTCACACAGCTGAACTATCATTGCTATAAGAGCTCATGGTCAGGCCCCAGGGCGCCACCCAAACGCATACAAAGTCATTAAAGTTGGTCCAACCGTTCAGGCGGAGTTCAGCAACATACACATGTACAGTAGAATTATAAATATAAAGATGAGACTTCACTCTGAACATAGCTTAAAGAAATATGAGTCACTCAAGAAAAAACCCAGCATTAATAATCATCAAATTATTAGACGTATAAAATCATGGCGGACAGCTTACACGTGACGAATTTAAATAACGCTACATAATCAGAAGAATTTATTGAATGAAGGGAAGAGACCTAGCTAATTCAATATATATGTAAATAGGTATATGGAGGTAACGTAGGTACTTATGTTTGTTTGTAGGCTTTGACATGTGTCAACGTTGACGTAAGTATATACGTTTTAGGTCGGTCCAGCTGTAAATTTGTTGATACGCCATCTTCAATCACAACCCACCGCCGAAAACGTATAATTTCCATAAGTTTAATACATAATACAAAACCTTAACTACTTAGGGGATAGATTCTGAAAAGTTTTACCTTATGATGCAGGGGGTAGTATTACAAAATATATTTAGAGACTAGACTTAACTCGAACTAAAACTATGTCTATCCCTTTTTAAATCTGTATCACAGAAAGACAACGATCCAAAAACAACGATGGTGTTGAGTTGAGCATACCCCTCTTTAGATTGAAGAACCTTATTTTAAAAATTACTTTTATAAAACGTGCAATGTATCCAATGTTGAAGAACCTTAATAAATAAATAAATAAAAGAGATGGAGCCAAAGACTATCAGTGTATGTTTTGTAATAAGGGAGTTTGAAGCGTTTATCTTCGGTGGGAAATCCATCAGGGATATGCGCATGGCAGCGGTAGCGTTATGCTGTTGAATTATTCAGGTATTTCAGCGACGAACTCGACGTCGATTGTCAATTTCATACATACAAAATTTTACTTTATCTTGTACGCGTTATGTGTAAATTTAAATGAAACCGACACTCTCCAGAACGCGACTTGACTCCTACCAGCTATCACCCACGGGTATTCCTCGCCACTTTTACAGGGGAGGCGTGCGGCCCTGAACTGGTCTTCTCATCTTTTTCGTAGTCTATACTCGCTAGCTCACCAACAACATTTGTATCAGATACTTTAGTTCTTCACGAAAGCGCTAGGAGGTGCAGTACAATTTCGCATATAAATATTCGGCGGAGACGCTAGCGAGTATAGATTAGGAGAACAGTGACAAATTTTGATAAGGATACTGTTAAAAACCTATAGGTACTAAGGTATTAATGTCGAAGGATGAAGTCATGAGCAGTAATCTGTGTACCTAACTATCTAGTATCACTTTTAATAAAAGTTGGCGCCACTCATATCAACACCACGCGGAGTCGCGTGTAAGCTAGTTTTATTTTAATATTATCGCTATGTTATGCTCGTTAATTTTATTTTGATTCTGAATGCTAATTTAATATGTAAATCGAATAGATTTGAATAGATTTTGTCTCACCGTTAAATGCTTGGTATGAAGGGATGTCTAATAAATTAGATCGATCACGTTATTTATTGTCTTAATTTAAGTAAAACGTTTAAAACACGACCTTTTCTTATCATAGACAAGATATATGTTAATAATTTAGTAAACTTAGGAAACATGTCGGGTTTTGGGCAGAACGCGTCAACTTTCAAAATCGAAACTAAAAGGACTCGAAAGATTGGAATCGATGACGACTCGATTGTCGAAAACTAATACTTATTTATACATTCGTTCGATCGAGTAGATCGAATAAAAATAGTTTTATAAGCAGAAGTGACGACAAAGGCGTCCAAGGAAGAACTACTGTGGCCAAATTAATAATAATTTTCAGAAAGGTAAAATATGGAGCATTCGTAACCGAAGGAAGTGTATGAAGAGATGCATGAATGTGGATGAAGCGAAAAGCATGTGGCAAACGGTGGGTTCTGCCTACCCCCATGGGATACAGGCGTCAGCACATGTATGTATGTTATTCATTAAAAACATACCAAGATTAATATGGATCTGATAATTACAACTTTTGGATCCTACATGTAGACCAAATATATTTTAGCAGTATTTTACATTTAAAAGGATGTTTGTAATGTAAGCATCATCTTTCGAGGTTGATAAAAAACCCATTAAAAGCTTTAAGTAAGGTTGAAAGTGCTCATGAGGTGAACGTGGCTGAAGACCGGATATCAACCCACAGGTAGAATGTTGCCCGGTTGGCCTTCGCGAAAAGTTAAGACGGCAATCGGGTCGCGAAAAAATGGTCGGTACCTAATATTAATAGTAGAACCGGGAGCTATTTTTAAATACGGTCTCGGCAGGTAAGTTATACCTTGGTTAATTTTATATAATTTTAGGTACTTTTTAATGTGTGTATAAATTTATGTGAGGTTACTACGCGGCTTGGAGAGCAACCCGGGAGTACTGGCGTATCTGGGGCTCAGTGTCCCGGATCGCCACACTGGCAGACGGCGCCGACCACAGCTCCTGGCGGTGCCGGTCGCTAGGACCAATCTCCTGGCTAAAGGACCTCTCATCCGCGCGACACGCTTAGTCAACGACACCTACGACCGAATAGACATATTTTCCAACAACTTGGGTGAAATTGCAAAGGTAATTTTAAACTTAATTTGTTATTATAACTCTGTCAAAATAAACTTTCTGTTTATTGCATGATTTGAGTAGTATAACTTGCCTTGTTTTAGAGTTGATGTTATGTAATATTATTAGATTTATAAAACTGTCACACTACCGCATTAGATTATAAGTCTGTAATGGTAGATGTAAGGTTTGTTAATAAATAAATGCACTTAATTTTTTTTTTATTTTTCTATCTAAATAATTAATCTATCATTTATTTATGAATATTTTTTGTTTCGTCTGCATACTTTTAAATACCCGTATAGGTTGTTACTGCAATTTACCATTCGGGTGTTCTTTCAGATAACTACTGCTTACTATCAGGCAGACTGTTCGCTTGTTTGTCGTCTCTGTTGAACATGAAGAAATCATCTTATGTATTTGTAATACCTGGATATGCATAAAAAAAGAAACGTGGTGGCCTCGGGGTTTGAGCAGTCACCTGCTACGCAAGAGATGCAAACTCGAATCCCAGCGGGGCCTGTATCAATGAGTTTTTCTAAAAACTTATGTACAGTGATTTCACACCACGTGCTTTACGGTGAAGAAAACTTCGCGAGGAAACCTGTATATGTCTGAAGAGTAATTCAAAGACGTTTGTATAGTGCCTGAAACGGCGATGAACTCACCCTCTGTCACGTTGGTACTTAATCATATTCGGTGAAATGTGGGTGTTTCACCGCTGCTTACCCCTTCGGGGACCCTTCTGGGATGGCGTGAGCGCAAAAGGTAACACTCAAGCTCCATCTTTCTTTCTCAGTGACCTCTAAGCATTTGTCGTTGTTTTTCTATTGATTTCCATCGACAAGGAATCATCGCCCCTTAGTTTCTCGTTTGACAAGTTTTATGAATGAATTAAAAACGGATGACGTAAGGTAGCCGCTTGACCCAACGACCCGACTTAGTGGCGCAATAAAGTCGACATCTATTTGAATATGACTAGACGAGAACTAAAACAGGTAGGTATTAGAAATAAACTCCAACCTCCTTATTACGAAACATAGACTAAGTTAGTCCATGGTTTAAAAGTAGCTCCAACTCTTTCTGTGATACGGCTGTAAAAAAGGATAGATATAGTTTTAGTCCGAGTCTAGTATATAGTCGGAAGAAGAAGAGTGGGCTCGTGGCACAGTTGACATTGCGCATATTATTCGTTCAGCGAAGATAACCCAAGCCAGCAGCTGGATGGGTGACCGCTCAAGCTCTTGCGCTACAATATTTTTTTTTTTTTTGTGTTTTTAATTCTGTTTCGTATCCAGGCGTGAATTTAAATTATTTATTTAAACGAATGCATACTTACTGGATAATTCACTTTGCATAATCCGTGCCACCGTAAATCACTGGCATTTAATATTAAGATTGCAAACATTTAATATTTATAAAAATATATTATACCTACCTATCTATAATTACAGGTGGCGTCACGAGTAATGAGCGCTGACCTTGGGCAGTTGTCATTTTAAGGGTCTGTCTGGGTCTTTCTGCATGGCGTGACGCCAATAAAATACACGTGCAGTTACCTCCACTATTTTCGTTGAGCGGTTAATAATTCAGCCCCCTCGTGGTCTATGCCTAAGCTATATAGGTATTTAGAGAGAGACAGAAAGTACCATTCTGCTTTTCTTCTTGTAAAGTGATCGAGTGATTTCTCATTTTAAGAGCGGATTCTATTAAGATTTTGAAACAAAGGTTGAACGAATCATTAAAAAAGTTTTGTATTATAATATGACTAACACGTAGTGGTCTCAGCTTTTAACTTATGCGACCCTAGCATTCAGATTTTAGCCACACATAAAGATATAATGATATACTATAATGCGAATGTTATAAGATAGCAATGGGCTTTTCTAGTATTAACCTAGGGCGGCAATTAAATTTAAAATTGCAAGCCAAAAAAGCCTGGCTCGATACTGGTCGTTTTTCGTTATCATAAGAAAGAAGCTTTTAATTGCCATCGTTAAAAAATGTGTTGTTCACCAGAAGTGTACCGATGTATCATAAAACCTCTTACGTCAATGAGATGTAATCTACGGATTCTACGCAAAAGATCATCGTTATCTCATTATGACTAAACAGACTGACTGGCGGCTTTTAATTAACGTAAATCAATGTTAATGATCGCGTTAATAAATCTAAGTGTGTGTATTATCTATAGTAATGGAACCAGTTGAGATTTTTAATCGTGGATTTTGGTCATAGATAACATTTATTATCAGAATAGTGGATACTAAATATTTCATCATGTCGAGTGCGTGGGTAAGCTGAGAGCATAAAGCGTAAATTCTACATGGAGGCCTATTTTTGCATCATACATACATATGCTCACGCCTGTATTCCCCGAAGGTGTAGGCAGAGGTGTTGTAGTCACAACACCCACTTTTCACCGAAGATGATTAAGTGCCAACATGACAGATGGTGAGTCCATCGCCGTCTCAGACACTTTACATTTTTGCATCATTCACATGTATTACTCATTCCATTCTGGCTGCTCGTTTCGTCGTATCTTTACTTTACTAGTTCACAAGATGACACTAATGATTAACTTATTTTCTTTAAATAGATACTTGTACCACGATTGCTCACATTATTACCCTTTCAAGATTTTATTGACGAGCCATTTATTGGATATATTTTTGGGCAGCTTTTTAACGGAATCTGTTCTTATTAGCATCAAAATATGACAAAGACTGGTGTACGTATGTTTATTGTGAAATAAATAGTGTCTAGCTTGATTGCTCTTCAGAACAAATTTCGGTAGGTAACCTACTTATTATAAAAATTTGCTACGAGGTTTTTAAATATTCTAATTAGGCTATAATCAAACTAAATGCCTACTTATATTTGCAGTTTGCTTCCCATATTTTATATAGACGTACCACCTTACCTGGTTGCCAGATTTTTACATAAAGCGACTGCCATTTGACCTTCGTAACCCACTTACTGAGAAAACCGGTAATCTAGGTTAGATCATTAGTCAGACTTTCTTAGGCTTCTGACAAATCTGCATTGCTAAAGATGTTCGATTTGCCACGGAGACGTTAGTTAGCTAATTTACTTTTAAAAGAAATAAAATTTGTCTATAGTAAAAAGTAATAAGGTTCTGCCTCTCGAATACTGTTAAGTCGGATGTGACAATAGATTTCTATGTAATTGCTTAAATTTCGGACACTAAGTAGACGCTGTAGCGCTCCAGTATTTAAATGACTTTGCGTAATGTTGAGTTTCTCTTAAAATGTAATTTAGACAGAATTAATTTGTGATTCATTACTGACTATCAAAAATATGCCCTATTTGAAAAGTTAAGTTAATACGTGAAATCAAAGGATATTCGGCTGAAATAATGATAATAATTATAATTAAGTACCTACAGTTAGAATAAATTAAAATCTTGCATAATTTCTTAATACAGGCAAAGCTGCCATATTATATCTGTGGCTTGATTCTTGATTATCTATTACGTTTATATACTTTTTTTATATTGCACTGGCAACATTAATGTAGCAGCGCGCGAAAAAAGTATGCCATTGGATATGTTCGAGGTTTTAGTGAAAGAAGAAGGATTGAAATATTTATCATTTTGATATATGCATTGAGAACTAATAAGTAGGTAAAGAACACAAGAAGAAGTAAAATCAAATTATGCATTTATTATTTAAAATCCAGTTTCGATTTAACTAATTAATTTGTAGTTTTATTGACTTATTTCCAAATTAAATGTCATCACTGTTTTTATATATGCTTAATGTAAATAAGAACGCGAGGGGTCTTATAAAAAAATACAAATTGTTTTTTTAAGTACTAATCATGTTTTCCATGGAGGTTTTCCGTTATAGGGTATTTTTTTTTCTATCATTCATGTTCATATTGAAAATACAGTGTTCTAGAGAACTTAAAATAAAGAAAAGATCGTGAAGGAATTTGAGTCTCTTTGATTGTGACAGTTTGAGCTAAAATAATTTTCCCAACCCTTTGTATATTCGCGGCAAATAAAAGTACGTCCAAAAGATTATGCTTGTGCAAATAAAAACCCGATTTATATGTACGTGTGGCCTTTTAATAAACTTATACGACATATTATCTGGTACCGATCAAACAAGTATTAGCATAGAATGCATAAATTCACGACCGTGTCTCGTATATCAAGCAAATATTATCTGATTATTAGATAACTATGACGTTTGGCGCCATTTAGCCTGTTTTCGTATATATCTTGAATCGCGGTGATTTAATATTATGACAAATCTGCGACAGGGGTTGTGAAACATTGGCACAAGTTATGGCATCGTCATGTTTATCTGTTTTGACATTGAAAATTTTGTTCGTTTTATTTGTTATTTTTATCTTCATTCAATATTCCAGACATATTCCTAAATCTGTTAGAAGAAAATGTTTAGTGTATGTACAGTTGCCGTCACGAGTTTTGAGTGCTGCCCTAAAATGCGCGCGTAGCGAGCAGTCATTTTGTAGGTCTTCTACGGGGCGAGCGTCAGTCAAAGCCTGTGCCAGTCAGCTTTTTAACTAATTATGTATTATATTGTTTATTTCTCTATCTATGAAAGGTGTGTCACCCCTGGATACTTTGATATTTTAATCAAAGAGAACCCATGGCATAAATAAAAGGTGAGATCCATAGACACGAAAATCAAATATGATAACAAACTTGTTAAAATTTCGGACTCACGCGTGTATCTCTCCTGCCTATGCATGTACCCGCAGTCTTCAGTTGTGATATCATGACGACTTCATTATCGTCCAAATAACAGCTCATAGTTAAATTTAAAAAGTATCTATTAGTTTGAGATAGTAACATCGCGTTGGTTAAAATAGTGTTTCAACCCAAAAAAATAGTTTTTGTGTTGTGCTTGTTTAAATACCAGCAAGATTCCTTTTGGAAGTGTACACGCATCCATGCCTATTAAGGTAAGTAACTTCGTACACACTTAATTAGTATTAAGCACATAACAACGAGTATATTAAACTGGTCTAATAAGAATATATAATATATTAATTTATATAACAGCAGCGCCGTATGACGCATTACCACAGTACTTATACCATAGTTAGCTAGCTACACCTATATGATTGGAATTCAAAAGTTTTCGCTATTGTATTTGTATATCATAACTAGGTATGCCCAACAAACGTTTTATTGCCTATATTATTTTGGGGTGGATCACCCTTATCAGCCCTTTAGGGGTATTCTTAGGGGTACTCTTTAGGGATGTCGGCTGATTATCAGAGCTACCCGTATGCACAAATTACATAGAAGCAATCAAGTCAAGCCGTTTCTAAGGAGTTCGGTAATAAACATTACGACTTGAAAATTGTATGTATATGTATGATCGATGGATGTAATCAAACCGTAAATTATGTTCGTAGTACCTATGGGTACATACATTATTTAATAAAAAAATCCGTTCCAAAACTTTAGCCAGCTTTTACTAATTAAAAAAAGATGTTAATTATGACTCATGTTCTTAGCTTATGCAAATGTCAATCCCACACATTTTAGTTAGCAGTTTACTCTAGTTAAACATAACATCTGACAGCCCTGATACAATAAGCATAGATCACAGAGTACGTGCTGGCATTCAAGCGTAAGCCGGTACTATTACCATAACCGATTATATAGGTACTTATCTCGATTATATTGATATGATTGTAATCGATTATCAGATGCGCTGCTGCACGTGTTACGTGATTCCAATATGGCGTGTTCTACACGTGAACTGTCAATTTGTCTGTCATCACGACATTAGATGCATTTACCGATGTAATCTGTGACGGTACTAGTTTTCTATTGATTTATAGGTTAGTTGTAGTAATTTACTGCACAATAACATGTTTATGTTTACGTTGGTCTATCCTGGTTCTAGAGATATTTTGTGTAATAAGTACCTTAGTATAACGTGGCCTTTAACATTTAAATATAATCGCACTGAAAGTTGCAACACCCATAGACCTTTTTTATGGTACCTATAGGTCATAGAAATTTTATGAGTCTGTCTCTGTATGGCATATACCCACACTATTTTCGCTGAGCGGTCATAACGTAAAACAAACAATAGAAATATATCTGAATGATTAAAGTCGAAATGCTCTCCCATTACTATGATCCGAAATCGTTGTTGGATTGTCCTCAATAGGACGTTTTCGTGATTGACGAGCTATGCAATTTTTTCTTGTATATAATGAATACGAGACCACTGTCAACGACTAAGTCGCTCCAACATCGTTACGGCTTTCATTAGGTGAATCGGGTAGCTGTCCCTAGTAAACACTTACCGTAATCACTAAGATGATCGTGGTGCCCAGGTTCCCGCTTAATGATGACGTGTTGCGCTCCATTCAATGCTCTCTGCAGTTTATTCTGTTCTTCCCGCCGTCTTTTCACTGAAATACACCACAGACACACATTATTGAAACGAAATTAGGAATTCATTATTTAGTTCTATTCCATTGTCCGTCTATCTGCCTGTGAATCTATAGTATAGTTGAAATGTTCACAGATGATGTATTTCTCTTACCGCTATAATAACAAAATGCGAATAAATTCTATATTTTCAAAAAAACGTGATTTTTTAGTCGTTTTTATACATAATGGCACTCTTACTTATTCTAAATTACGGTATTTTAGATTAGCAATAGAATATGCGATTTTTTAGAAAGCCTAGGGTTCTGAAGTAATTTTTTGTTTAATAAAATATCATTTTGGGATGCGGTTTGTGTTTGATTTCCGAAGATGGCGTGTATCAATCATCAACACATTTATTATCTTTACTACGTATACGAGTGAGGGACACTCACCAATAGGCAGGCCGGTATCAATGGAAACCATGTCGGCCATGCTGGTAGGGTCCATGAACATCTCGTCGTCCTGCGCAGCCGTCGTCATAGAGTCCGGGATTGGCCTGATCACGAGGTCGTGACCGATCGAGCCCTCCTGAAAATGAAAATGAAAATGATTTATTCAGTTTAGGCCCTCGCAACTGTGGTAAGGCACGTAAGAAGGTCGAAGAACTGACCACTGATTTTGAAACCAGCTTTCTAGTTTACAATACACCAAATTTATACAAAGACAATTTTTGTATAAGCGTCTCCGAAGGTGTAGGTTGTTATGCTCAAGCTTCCATCGAAGATGATTGGGTGCCAAAAGAAAAATAGTGAATCCATTTTAGGCATAGCCACTATACATACATAGGTCTAGGCAAAGGAGCCGTCGCGAGTTCTGAGCGCTCAGCGAAAATAGTGGATATAACAGAAATGCGCATTTATTTGTTCGCGCAAGACCTCCAAGATTTCCAAGAAATTACTACTGCGTATTCAAAGGAGGCCAGAGCTCAAAACTCGTGAAGGCACCTGTATAGGTTTCCTCAGGATTATTCCATCATGGGAGCATCAAGTTTAGCGGTTATCATAATCATGATGAAATGACGGAAGTTTAAAACAATACGGTGACACAAAAGGGAAAATAACTTTTTATTCCAATTATTTTAATTACGTTTCATGATTACCTGGATATCTATTAATTAGGTAATGAAGTAAGAAGATCGTGTTTGTTGTTTCCAATATTATTATAGGTACTGTGTCTAGTTCTATGATCAAGGTGTATCTATAATTTTTTGGAGCACACTAATTAGATTTTTTTTAATCCACAGTTTTAAAAAGTAGATCAACATACACAGATACAAGAATCATCTTCTTCATCATCTTTTTTTTTATTCTGCCCAGAAATAAATGTGTTTAAATTAGGTATCTGTCATGATTTTGATAATTCTTTTTCTTGAGGGAGCTACGACATTATCCTGAACATAGCTGTTTACGTCATTCTTATATTACGCCAAGCTTTCGCTTCCTTCGTGCACATCAATCATAACACAGTTTTTCGACCAATTCTTAGTAATTGCTGGCAACATTTTCCCACGTATACCAATGAAGCGTTAACAGTCGTAAAAAGGGTTTATTGTGGTAATGCGGTTGTTGGTCGTAAAAACAAGACGTTTCCTTCCATGGCAGAGTGCAACTACGTTTATTGAGGAAATTGAATGACGTCATTGCGGTAAACATCGCCAATTGTCACTATATCTTAAATGTCAACATTTTAATACCACAAAAGGTTGCCCCCAACCCCTAAGGCCCTAAGCATAGACACAACTGTGTGGGCTGAGACGAACCCGCTCTGTCTTTGGTCTTTGATAAAAGTTGATGGAATAAAATAATTTATTCCATCAACTTCTATCAAAGATCTCTCTTCTATCAAGGCTGTCAAGCCTTAGTTGCAAGTTAATAAATGTATAATTGATTGATATCTAATCTAAATATATATAACTCAAAGGTGACTGACTGACTGGACGGATCAGGCTAAAATTTGGCATGCAGGTAGACGTTATGACGTAGGCATCTGCTAAGAAAGGATTTTGATTAATTCTACCCCTAAGGGGATAAAATAGGGGATGAAATTTTGTATAAAACTTTGTTAATTTTAAACCGATATATTATATAAAACTAAATCTACGCGGGTGAAACTGCGGGGCACGGCTAGTATAAGATAAATGTATTATGATACATTGTGCACGCGTGACCGCAAAGTTACAGTTCGGTACATGCACTAAATAGTAAATATATTTGCTACGGTACGGTGCTGGCGCTACGACAATGGACGGTTGGCCCGCACAGCACTATAACCCTACCAAAACATGAATGAAAGGTCAGGCTTAATGGGATCTATAACTGGTGACTATACCACCATCTTACAGAATAATTCTATGTTGTCTTTGGGACGGGTACGTAGACGCTGTGGTAAACTATGGTCGGAAGCTTTCGTGACTTACTACAATGGCACAGAAAATCTCATCACAGATTTTAATTGATAAGTGTTTTAGAAACTAAAGCTTCAAATTACGGCTCACGAAATAACGACGGACTCCTGGTATTTTTTGTCAAATAAACTCAAAATTACCCTGGAGATTGAACAGGTGTATAGGATGTGTGTTGAGAATTGGAAACACGTTCCAAAGTCGGCAGAAGCCACGTAATCTATCTTGTGGACGTGACCAGACATTTTGTTGGAATAAAGTTGTCACAGATAAGACATTAGTTACCTACTGCTGCTTTAGATGTCACGGTTGTTCGCAAATTACGTACCTACAGTTAAATTTATTCTGCATTGTCTCTGGTTTTTAGGGCTAAGGCTATTCCATGAAGTCTGATCAAGATGAGAAGTAAAGTCCACGTGAAGAGCAAATTTCTACGTAACGATTTGTATAGTACAGTACAGGGGGCCTACCATTATCGGTTTATGGAGAGCATATTAAGAATATCAGAACTATAACGTTCCACTCTTGTTCAAACTTCAAGCTAAGAAGTTCTTAATACGCGTTTAAACGATTTTTCTGTAAAGTTTTAGTAAAAGACGCATTATTCTGTAAAGTTTGTCAGCGTCGAACTCGACATCGAGCGTCGGTTTCAATCATAGGAAATTGATGCACAATACATAGACGATGAAGTTAAATTTCGTTCCTTCGAAATTGACACACGATGTCGTATCGTCGCGTGAACACGTCGATGAGTAACGCGACTGCTATAGGTAGGTAGTAATATCTATCAAAAACCCCAAATCATGCTTTTTTGACCAGTTTTAGAGATTTAATTGTAAACTAAAATGGGCAAGTGGACTATTAAATTGTTACGTACCACCACAAGCTTTCCATGCTTAGGATGCCGCCTGATGAGTAGAGCAGCACCGTTTACTTCATCTTGGTACAGATCTCCTACGTCCTCTTCGCCGTCCTGTCAAACACAAAATGGGCTTATTAATAAAGAACTACCAACGATGTTTCTCAAATATTATTCATATAAAAACCAACAGGCTCTGTACAGGCATTGCGTTACTCTCGGTAAAGCAACGTAAAAGCGCCCCTAGCGGCGAGTGTAGAAAGTTTTACGTTTCTATACAAAATTAGAGAAATATTAAATATAGTAATATAAAGAAGGACATAGAATAGGATCTCAACTTTTTATATTGTATTATAACAAATAACGCAGTGTGCGTTGTCTGTTGAAATATAGTGTAGAAAATAATAGATATTACGTTGTTGTTTAGTAATAAATAATTTTATAAATATTAGGTACTTATTGATAAATATATTAATAGCTCTAGTAGTGCCTCTCACCTTGCTGTGCCCTAACAGGGTTTATGTTAGCTTTGCTTGGGATACTATTATAATTAAGATTATTTTGTATCGTACATGTAAGTAACATAAATGCAATACATATATGAATATGAATATGATATTGTCAAACTTAAAATTTGTTAAAACTATACTTTGGCATTTGAAATAAATGGTGGTCGAAAAACACGACATCGACGCGAATGTGCGTCTACAACACCTAAGGACTAAAAAGAACGCGAATTGGCGTCCAGCGCGCTGAATGGTTCACTGTTGACACCTGACTACCCCTTCCGAGACCCGTTTGGGAAAGCTTAATGATACATAATGTCTGTCCGGTAATAGCACTTGAAATTTCGACACAGAATTTTCAGACAGAATTTCGTTAAATCTAGAAAGACATTAACATTGTATTCAATTCAGGTCTTAATGGTTTTCTTGCAGTTTCAGAACGACCTCAATGTTGTTAATCTTTCCTTGTTTCGTAATTGCAACATTTAGCATAACATTATTTAAAAAAAAATCTTTTATTGTGCATTGCACCAGATAATTTGGAAGCAGTTTTATAATTACATTTTGTTCTGCAACTGTTTATTTGATAAATTAACTTTACATCTTCTGTAGTTAAAATACAAAGTGGCGCAGTTTCTATACCTACTGCGAGTGACACATTTTAAATCGGAAGGAGATGGAAGGATGAGAGGTAGGAGACGAAATTCATGCCACCTGGGAATTATAGGTATCTCCACAGTACAGAAGATGGCAGGCAAAAAATTCTACCTCAGAGTGCTTTTCCTGTGGTGAGTAATGTCGCCAGTGCTCACGTGATAAGTTCAAGTAGGTAGATCGTAATGTCCTCTTCCATATCATTTCTCGCTTCCATACATTTATACAGCCTGCATATTGAATTTACATTTCAATTTTGTATAAGTATTTTATTTGTCACCTTTTGTACATCTATAAAATGTTTATAGTTAATAATCAATGTAGCCTTCAATCCTTATTTACAGCAAACGAATAGTGTTTTAATGTTCGTACAATTGACGGAAGTATTGCCAAGTATGTATGCAGCCTTCATTCATATCAATATGGTAGTATATTCATTTTATTGGCCACAGCTTGATGGAAACTAATATACCCGGGAATACGTCTTTTGACTTTGGTACTTCTTACCCGAAAAAGGTTTTAATAGTGTGTGAAAAGCCTTGATATTTACGGCATTGATTTATAAGAGAGGGAGGGCTTAACGCGTTCACTGCTAACGACGCATATGTGCGTCCAACTGTTAGAGAATTTACGAACAAGTTGAAATGTTAGCAGTGAATGTGTTAAAGCGGGATCTCCTCCTGGGGATTGAATCTCCAGCGTACAAAAGACCACACCCAAATAATGTCTGACTGAGTAGTGCTGTGTTCCTGCGGTGAGTAAGGTCGCCAGTGCTCCAAGAAGGGGACGGGTTGGAGTGGATTCGCTGTGTTAGCAAGTAGTTGTCTCAGGGATTTCATTATTTATAAGGAAGGCAACGCGCTAGTGACACTTATAAGTAGCCGTAATCGTTTACTACCAGGCGAATTGTGCGATTGTTTGTCGCCTTACTAGTATAAGGAAAATAAAATTACAATCTTACGATGTTGCTCTGCCAATTAACTGGACAGGTAATCCCATTACACTCTGCATCTCCAAATGTGATGGGACAAATTACAATGTTACTTAAAATATTAAAACTGATTTATATCAAAGTCAACAGGATGATGCAGTAAGATTTAAGACCTACTCGTGACTTGTCGTGGGAATAAACAATCGTGACTCGTTTGACCATTATGAGGGAAATAGGTTTTAGTTCTGAGATTTATGTAAGACTAGCTCGTTTTACTTTCGCTTGTGACTTCGTCAGTGTTAAAGCTAGTACCTAGTACATAAAACCTGAAATCCATAAAAAATATATGGAGTTCTTGTAAAGCCCATTTGACATACACAACAAGGGTGTTATAACTTCTGAATGAAATGGTTAGATTTTTAGTTCATTTAATTTTTGAGCTATA
Source organism: Watsonalla binaria (assembly GCA_929442735.1). Taxonomy (NCBI): domain Eukaryota; kingdom Metazoa; phylum Arthropoda; class Insecta; order Lepidoptera; family Drepanidae; genus Watsonalla; species Watsonalla binaria. Next base: position 3,597,883 of record OV838941.1, read on the forward strand.
TCAAACCTAAGCCATTAATATACAGATTATAATTCATAAAGCTGCTGCAGACTAAAAACCAGACTAACGATTTTTGCAGTATAAAAAAAGTTTATAAGGTGCTAAACGATTTTGAACATCCATGCAAGGAATTCTACCTTTCACCATCTGTTACTTTGCCATTTTATTATCTGTGGTAGATTACAGAGGTTTCTTTATGAATTTGTCCCCGTTTTCTTATTCTGTATGAATTACCGTCGCCGCTGATTATTTTAATGAGAGATTAGACAGCGCCTTCTACCGGTAACGTTTAGAACTAAAATATCTCATACAAATCAGTCGGTTACAAAAAAGTCAGTGATGCTAGCGAGAACTACTGTAGGTATAACTGGTTATATGGGTAGGTACTTACTGTAGACATATGTACCAGTGCCAATGTTTTTTTTTTATTAGTTAAATTAATATTAACCTGTAAATTATTTGCACAAAGCATCTCAATGCAGTCCATTTATTAGTACTTGCAATACTTAAAATATAAATGGATCACGTTTCTCACATAAAGGTATTTGTATTCCGGGATTTTCCAATTAGGCATATGTCGTTGTTAGTTTATGATTGCAATGACCTTTAACCTTGACATTTGACCTTTGCTAGGTGACCTTTTGATCAGATTTCTTCGTTGAGGAAACGTCAGTCTAGTGGTAAGTAAAGGTACCTTACTGATCCGGTGTCGAGGGTTCAAACATGTAATGCTAAATACATCTTTGGCCTTGAAAGATGGTGATGGTGATTTCGCTAAAATTAATTTTGTTGTTATAAGACCTCTTACCCCATCGGGGACCCTATTGGGGGTGGCGTGAAAATATGATTATATGTTAAATTACGGCATAAATGGCGCTGTGTAATACTTATTCATTTTATGTATATACTACACTTGTTGCAAACTAGTATCAACTTGCATGTATTTGCGCGCTTCTGATGTAAATCTGTGTTAATGACTAATATCCATATAATAATCATTAAAGCAATTATCAAGCAGGTACTTAAACGTAGGCACTATATTGTCATTAGCCTAAGTTTCCGCGTTATTGAAAATTGTCTGTTTATAATACCTATTTATTGTTAGGTTATTGTGGGGACCAAGTATTATAAGAGCCGTGGTGGACTCGGGGTTTGAGCAGTTGCCTGCTACGCAAGCGACGCAAGTTCAAATCCCAGCGGGGCCTGTACCAATTAGTTTTTCTAAAAAACTTATGTACAGTGATTTCACACCACGTGCTTTACGGTGAAGGAAAACATCGTGAGGAAACCTGCATATTTCTGAGAAATAATTCAAAGACGTATGTATAGTGCCTGAGACGGCGATAGACTCACCATCTGTCACGTTGGCACTTAATCAAAAATTCGGTGAAAAGTGGGTGTTGTTGTGATAACAACACCTCTGCCTACGCCTTCGGGGAATACAGGCGTGAGCATATGTATGTATGCAAGTATTATTACTTAGTATTATTATGACGTAAATGTGTCAACCATTATTGGATTCGAAGAATAAAAATATGTTACTTAAAGAATCGTATTTCATAATATATACAATGAAAACTTAGCTCTTTATTCAGAGATAAACAACTATTTCAAGATTTTGTTCACTTATATATATATTTAGTTTAAGGCATCGGCAGGCTCGGTTTAGTGATCACACATGCGTATGAACGGGACACAAGGTCCTGGTTTTTCCATCTGTAATTTCCCAGTAGCAACCCGGAGTCTGGATTAGTGTTCGTTTGAAGGGAATGGTTTATTATCCCTATTACATGGGACTTAAACATAACTGGCGAAATGTGGGTAGCTATAAGTTCACCTCTATTTACTCCTTTGGGGAATTTAAACGTGAGCATATTATTATGCACCTATGTTATCAGCCAGGTGGCGATTTTTAAGCGGGATATTACACAGCCACCGAAGAAAAAATTCAGTTTATATATAATGTTATTGCTAATATTTAATAACTCTTTTTAATATTAATATGTGGTTAAAATGTACCTAAGTAGGTCATCTCCCTGGCTTTCTCCCATACATTGTAGGGGTCGGCATCTGATTTTTATACGAAGCGACTGCGATCTGACCTTCGTAACCCCTTTAACGAGGAAAATTTGTGATCTGGGTTAAACCAGCTGTCAGACTTTATTAGGCCTCCGACCGATCTGTAACCTTTGCCATAGATGATAATTTGGCAACCGCAGTACCTAAGTAGGTATCTAAGTAAATATAATATAATATATGCCCTAAAATTGGGTGAAATATTTGATTCTTGCGGCCTTGATAAGACGTATTTTGTATCATATTTCATGTCAATAAATATTATTTCTATTTATATTTCTGAAATATGATATCCAGTTAAAATATAGCATGTAAATCGTGTTGTTTATAACAGTATTGGTGTAACACGATTCTTTGTCCAATGTTTACAACATGACGGACAACGCAAAATATAAACAACACTATTTTTAAACTTAACTTAATAACTACAATAATCATAAAAATCACTTAAATGAATAATTTGTCTGCTTAACATTTTACAATAGACAACTTTTGCATGCAAAATAAGTAATAAAATGTCACTTTGAAATGACGTAAGTCATTTGTTGATCATAAATCATTCAATATTAAGTAAGAATAACTATAATATACAGGTGTCATCACGAGTTATGAGCGCTCAGCGAGAATTGGGGGAGAACTATGCAGATTGTTTTTGTTTCATTTAAGAGCTGAGGATTTCGAAATAAATAAATAAATGGGTTTTATTCACGTCGCGTCCTACAGACATTCGCATAAAATAATTAGTGCGCATTCAAAGTCAGCGGTCATAACATGTGACAGTACCTGCCGCGTTATTCTGTAAGGTTTCTCAGCGTCGATCTCGACGAAGAGCGTTGGTTTCAATCATAAGTAATTGATACATAATACATAGAGGATAAGCTACAATTACGTTTCTTTAAAACCGACTCTACGATGAGTGCGATGACGAGATTATTTTTTATTGCAAGTAGCTCAGCATTAGGTCTGACACTCGCATTAATCTGGACAAAAGGTTTTACCATTATATCATTTTTGAGAGCTGATAAAAATATATAAGTACTGCGTTTTTCTACGTACAAACATCTTCGCATAATAATGACCAATTATCTTTTATATTGGGTATTGTATTTATACAAGTTGAATCACTTCGCGGTCGTGTATCTATCCACTTAGATATCTAAACAAATTAAATGAATTCGTATGTCTGTTATGTCAGACCAACAGCTTTTTACAAGTATGTAAAAAGTACTAGTAAGTTAAATGCTGTGCATAGAAAAGAATCCTTTGAGAAACACAATACACATAAACTATTGCCTTAAATCCTTATGAAACAATGATATTGTACCACTAGATATGTTATGTTCATAGAAATCGATATTTAAAATCCGTTTCTGGAAATGAACAGTAAGAAAGATAGGATAAGCATGTAAGTTAAAGAGACGAAAAACTTTACAAGCGTTAATAGCTTCTAAATCTTCTCTTTAATTGTACAAAATACCATTGATATATGATAAGAACTTGGCTGACCGAGCTGTAAGTATTTCAGGTACCTGCAGTTTATATTATATAAGTATACAAAACAACAATTTTTGGAATGTTTCTTAGCAGTAACATTCATTTTAGAAGTACAGTTACCTACGCCACCATTTACGAGCGCGCAGCGAAAATATTGGGGATACTGTGCATGTTTTTATTCACCTCACGCGATACATATAGACAGAGAGAGATTCATAAATTGACGCACTCTACTTGTGACGCGACCTGTATAAAACTAATAAAAATATAATATTTTTACGACTTATTTTACACGTACTTAATACGACTATTACGATAAGTTATAACTTGATGTAGGACAAAATAAATAACGGTATTATTATATCAAAATACTTACGTTGACACATCGTACGACTAAGTCAACCATAATTGTGTAGCAATAAAAAAAGCTATTTCGATAGCTATTAAAATTATAACAGGCACGTGCCGCTTAATTATGTTAAATATCATCGATTATCGACATATTTAAATGTGTTATTAGGGGTAATGAATAATTAAGGAAGTAGTAGACTTTTGCTAAATATAGGGTCTAGACTTTTTAGACACAGCATCGGCTGGTAGTAAATTAATATAAATGAAAGGGAGCCATAGTGGCCTTGAGGTTTAAGCAGTCGCCTGCTACGCAAGCAACGCAAGTTCGAATCCCAGCGGAGCCCGTATCGATGAGTTTTCTAAAAAACTTATGTACAATGATTTCACACCACGTGCTTTACGGTGAAGGAAAATATCGCGAGGAAACCTGCATATATTTGAGATATAATTCAAAGACGTATGTTTAGTACTTGAGACGGCGATAGACTCACCATCTGTCACGTTGACACTTAATCATGTTTGGTGAAATATGAGTGTTATTATTACAACACCGTGAGCATATGTATGTATGTAAAATATCCTTTAACATATTTCAGTTTTTCTTGTAGTTTATATTATTTAGTGTAGGGTTGGTTTAGTTAATTCTTCAGAATTTTGTTTTACAATAAAATAACCGTGTCATCCAAGCATCTAAGCATCGGACATTTATTGAGGCTTAACAACTACACTTTAGCACAAAAATAACATACATGATACTCACGACTGTATTCCCCATACAGGCAGGGGTAAACAGGTGAGTGCCATTGGCCAGAACTGTAAGGTGTACAAATATGCAACCAAGTACTTATCAGATTTTTTTTACCTTACCAGCCTTGAATCTAAGCAACAATGTAACCATGAATATATTGCATATTAAAAGGGTTTCTAGATACGTTTTATTGCCCTGTATGCTAAGCATATGGCGTTTTGATATTTTTATGAGTTGGAATTTTTGCCATAACTTGCCAGTATCTCGTTTTAATAGGACTATGCTTAAGCCTGCTCTGAAACTATATAAAGTTGGCAATCAAGCATGCAAGCATGTAGGTAATAAGAAATACTCGAGCGCTACCAACATTAAAAACAATGGAAAGACTACCAATATAGCAGGATAAGAGAGCTGTCTCTTACTCATAATATGTCTGTATGTATGATGTTCAGTTTAAAAAATCACATTATCCAAAATAAATTATTTATGTTTTATTTATGATTTTGTCGCTTGTTCTTCAGCAGTAAGTAACAATTACAATCTAAGGCTTACAGTGACCTCTGCCTACCCCCATGAGACACAAAATAATATAAACTATTATTGAACCGGCGGTCAGATCTTCGACGTTCATAAGTGTCTTACCAGAGTCTAGACGGAATAATTCATTTTCATCTTCATTACACCATATGTCAGTAAGCCAACATACACTGTTTAAATATTGTCAATATCCAAATTCCAAAACCGATTATCATCGATTTTATTACAATTTAATTTTATATTAAATAAATGTATTCAATTTAATTATTCAAATAAGCGTCCATAAAACCAACTCATTCATCGCTAATTATTATTTAATTTGAATCAACATTTTCGAATTTTAAGTACTATTTTTTAAATGGCAGCATTGGTAAACGTGTCACGATTGGTGTGTGTGGGACATATAATTTGTTATTCAATTTTTTTTAATGAAGACCCTTTTATTCTACAATGGTACTTCATACACGTGAGAGAATAGTACGACATATGTTAAGACATTATCTGTTTGTAGAAAAACGTGAATGGTGAAATTTATTGTAAGTATATTGTAATTATTTTGCTTTTAGCAATTTCGAGTTCATTGTCTTCTGATTTCAATCTGACAAGACGAATATAAATACTTTTAAATGTATCCAAATTGTAATGTCTAAGGCCGTCTATCTAAGGGCCGTGGTGGCCTTGGGGCTTGAGAAGTCACCTGCTACGCACGCGACGCAAGTTCGAATCTCAGCGGGGCCAGTACCAATGAGTTGCTTTACGGTGAAGGAAAACATCATGCGGAAACCTGCATATGTCTGAGAAGTAATTCAAAGACGTATTAATAGTGTCTGAGACGGGTGGGGTCCTGTATCATTTAGTCCAAGTATATGTATGTCTATAATCTGGTCCAATTAATGAGTATCCCTGAAGTTTTGTAATCTTTCACAATCAACAAGTCAAACACCTATATATCAAGGTGAAGAGTTTAACAAGAACTACTTGTCCAATTTTATACACTATTTATGTGTTAGATAGCCCATTTATCGAGGAAGGCTAGACTAGATCAATCGCGGGTTAAAGTTAGCGTTAGCCTAAATTAACTATTACGCGGAAGAAGTCGCGGGCAGAAGCGCGGTCAAGCGCACAAACAAACCAGCTGTATATATTAGTATAGATAGATATAAAAATTGCTGCCTAGATGTAGTTAACTGGATATTGTAATGTTTCCAATACATTTAGTTTATCTACAAATTAATATTTGAATTCTACTAGTGTCGCGTCGCTAAAACAACATGAATAATTATTACAACTCTGTGCACTGTTTAATTTATGGCAACACCAATTTCGACTCCCGCCTGCATAATATTATATAATGGTGGCATTAATCTCGTACGGTGTCACTACCTTGTTATAAATTACGGACACTATTTACTTATATTGACATGACATATGCTCACGCCTGTATTCCCCGAAGGGGTAGGCAGAGGTGTTATAATCACAACACCCACTTTTCACCGAATTTGATTAAGTGCCAACGTGACAGATGGTGAATCTATCGCCGTCTCAGGCACTATACATACGTCTTTGAATTACTTCTCAGACATATGCAGGTTTCCTCACGATGTTTTCCTTCACCGTAAAGCACGTGGTGTGAAATCACTGTACGTAAGTTTTTTTAGAAAAACTCAATGGTATAGGCCCCGCTGGGATTCGAACTTGCGTCGCTTGCGTAGCAGGCGACTGCTCTAACCCCGAGGCCACCACGGCTTCATATTTATTTTGTTTATTAATAATATGATTTGGATTATTTTTTAAGTGAGTAAGTACTTACGATAAGTAATTTTTTCTACAAAAGAGGTTAACATAATTACATAGACATCGTATTTCAAATTATCCTAATAATTATATCATATAATATTAAATTATAAACGTGAAAGTTTGCGAGACTTTATAATATATTAAGATATTTTGTAGATTGTCCATAAGATAAGTCAAATCCTGCGCAGATGGAGTCGTACAAAGCCAAATTACATTACTTTGAGTAGGTGCCCAAATTCTTAGTAAATCTATACATATATACATAAAATCTAAGTGTCTGTTTGTGCTACCAAATTAAAAGCTTTTTACTAAATGCATATGAAAGTATATACGGTAATGAACTAATTTTTTTTTTCTTAAACGGGACTTTGACTGGCAGATTGCTAATGTTACTTAGGAGTAGCTAAGGCTACGCTTGATAAAAAAAACATTTTGGGTTCCACGGGAAAGATATTAAATCTACACGGGTGAAGCCGTGGCACAGTTAGTTCTTCATAAATTTCAAAACTAGTTGCCGCTATACAAGGACTTGACGTGGCCTTAAAATTGAAATATGCTCTTAGATAACCGCTCTAGGACACCGGATTTAACGCAGTCATTGAATAAAATATGTTTGCTAAATGAATCTAGTATTTTGAATGTAAATTATCATTCCTGTTTCTCAAGTTTCTCAAGGCTTAGTTCAAGCAAAATTTCAATATAAAACTGTAAAAATAAATGATCTGTATTTTGCTCACTCAAAAACTAAATAACCGAAGGTTTTTGAAAATTCTTTCACTGATAGAATACAACATTATCACTGCGTTACATATACTATTTATCTATCTACATCTACACTACTGTTATAAAGAGGAAAGAATTGTATTTTTGTGTGTATGTTTGTAATGAATAAACTCAAAAACTACTGTGCCGATATCAAAAATTCTTTCACCATAGGAAAGCTACATCATCAGTGAGTAACATAGGCTTTATTTTATCCCCGTACTCCCACGGGAACGGGAACTACGCGGGTGAAACCGTGTGACGTCCGCTAGTAATAATATATAAAGCTGAAGATTTTGTTAGTTTACCTAAACACGCAAAACTCAGGAACTACTATTGCGATTTGGAAAGTTCTTTCAGTGTTAGATAGCTCATTTATCGAGGAAGGCTACAATATATCCTACTTGAAATAAGTTAGGTCACATAGTTACTTTCAACGCGAAGTCGCGGGCAGAACTAGTAGTATATAACACGGAAGCTGGTAGCATAATAATCATCACGCTGAGTTGGGTATTCTATATATTCGTAAAATAAAATACAGACGGTTAATTATTGAAATTACTTCAAATAAAAGTATCGAAAATATATTAAACAGATATGATATTAAGAAACAACTACATCTGCGGCATTGAAAAGTCACTTGTCTGATCAGGAAATCGAACTGATACAAAATGAGAAAGATGACAACCTATATTTTATGGAGTCGATCGAAAATGTCAATAAACTGGGCCAATAACAATAAGGTTAATCACATTAAACCACATTTAAAAAAAGGAGGTTTCTCAATTCGACCTGTTTTATAATAAAAACAATTTAAGGCGGCTAGTCTCGTTGCTATTGTTCTGATTGACATTATACAGAGGTCGTTTTAACTAGCCGAAAATAGCCAAAAATTTTAAATAATAATGGTCGGCAATAAATATCTGTATTTGCTAAAAGCAAACCACCCTTTATCATGAATTTAAGAGTGACTCTTGTCGGTGTAACCGATGCAACTCTTTCCATTTGTCTATGTCCAGTGCCATCTCTTTGACCTCCTTATACGTCATGACAGACACATTTTCTTTAACTTGTCTCATGTATTTGGCCTTGGCCTTTTATTTATATGCATATATATTTCCTTCTCTCCTCTTAACGATGTTTTCTTCATCGTGAACTGTGTGCATTACTTCAAATAAGTATATATTCATTATCTATTACTCTTAATACGAGCTTTACTTATTTTGGGACTAGATGGCGTTATATATGATAATGTCCATTATTTCATACAAGTGGTGCCCTACGGTTACACCCGCGGTGACTTAATTTTATGAGTGTTTTATTTTGGGGATACCATTTTTAAATTTAATTATATATATTCTTAGTTACTCTTTGTAACATCAGCTATCAGATACATTTGTAAAAAGATAAAAAAAATTTTTTTTCATTTTAGTAGTTTTAGGTTGGTTAGTTTGTTATTACGAACAGACTTTTCAATTTTATTTTTCTGTATAGATTGAACAGTCAAAAGGTTGCGTCCCTTGAACAGTTACCGTGACAGTAGCCACAGAGGTTATGTTTATGACATTTACAGAAACAATTACGTATTATTACGGCTTTACGTGCTTAATTGCTAATTGCATTGCGTTTCCAACTCACTTCAATTTCACAGACTTAAGGTCAGTTATATTAAATTATTTTACGGACACGCTTGACATGTACTAACTATTATTATATATTACTAGCGTCTACCTGCGACTTTGTCCGCGTAATTGATTATTTAGTACCTTGTGCTAAGGGAAATTTGTTTAAATTTTCATGTAGAGCCGTGGTGACCCTGAGGTTTGAGCAGTCGCCTGCTACGTAAGCGACGCAAGTTCGGATCCCAGCGTGGCCTGTACCAATGAGTTTTTCTAAAAAACTATGTATTATTTTCTTCTCTGTCTGTACCGTTTTTATATTTATAGCTTATATTACAAGGATATATAGATAAAATAAGGCTATTCAAAAAACCTTTAGATTTCCGCGAAATGAAGTCTATACGAATGAAACAGCGGGGCATAACTAGTTTTAAATAAATCCGTCCATCAAAATTAATGCTTTAAATGAAGGTTGAATCACAAATGCCTTTTCACCGAATACTAAGTGATAATCGTGATAATTCTAGGACGTATCTCGCCATTATAAAGTCAGCCAACGGAAGGCTTATAGGTTATCCGAAGCTTACATTGTTTGTATGTTACTGAGTAGCGAACTACATATTTGCTTATATTTAATTCAATAATGAGAGCCGTTGTGGCCTTGAGGTTTGTGCAGTCGCCTGATCCCAGCGGGGCCTGTACCAATGAGTTTTTCTAAAAAAAATATGTACAGTGTTTTCACACCAGGTGCTTTACGGTGAAGGAAACCTGCATATGTCGGAGAAGTAATTCAATGACGTATGTAAAGTGTCTGAGACGGCGATGGACTCACCATCTGTCACGTTGGCACTTAATCATCTTCGGTGAAAAGTGGGTGTTGTGATTACAACACCTCTGCCTAGCCCTTCGGGGAATACAGGCGTGAGCAAATGTATGTTAACTCAATAAATATTTTTTACTATCATTCGCACTTAGCTGTATGCATACTTGATAAGAGAAAAAAAATATGTATCTTGACTGGAACACTTACACACAGATAATAAAATAAATAATTTATAAGCTCACGCCATCCCAGAAGGGATGCCATCTCGAAAGAGTGAGCTCAGTTGTTATAATAATAACACCCACATTTCACCGAATATTATTTATCGCCATTGCTTCTCAGTCATATGCAAGTTTCTTCACGATGTTTTCTTTCACCGCAAAACACGTGGGGCGAAATTACTGCACCTAAGTTTTTAGCAAAACTCATTGTTGCAGGCCGCTGGGATTTGAAATTGCGTCGCTTGCGTTGTAGGCGACTACTCAAACCCAACGGCCACCACGGCTCTTATAGATCAAAAACATAAATAAAAAAAATAAACAGACGCCATGTACAACATTAAAAGGAATATTTACTGCAGTATGAATTTCAAGGAATGGTTTTTGATATTTATAATTAATACCTGTTTAGCATGACACAAAGTTTGTTACATATAAGTTTATCATTTCAAAAGTCACAATTCGTTTTCATGGATAATAAAAAAACATGACTTAAAATGGTCCTTCAAATTCCTGTGTAAAAACCCGCTGTCAACAGACGCCAGTGCGTACAAAAAGCAATAGTATTCATATCGGTACAATTTAGGGCGTCGCAGTCAAATGTTGGCTCAAGGCTAGAACGTTTCCAATCGCCTTTGTACTATAAATAAAAGAATAGGGTTACAGAAGGGCGGCTTTTAAATTGGCTGATATTCCCACACATGAACATGTAAGGGACAACACGAAAATGTTTTTTTTATTTATTTGGTTTTACTTAAAAAAAAGTGTCAAGTAAATAAAGCTGGCTTTTATTAGGAGGGAGATGATCGGCGCATCTGATACACTTACAGTAGAAGTCTATTAGCGTCGATTACATAAATGACCTCAGATCCATTTGAATAATATATTTTAAGCAACTAGTGAAATGATTGTACGCGTCTATCGTAACTTACGATGCGATTTAGCGCATCTATAGATACTAATATTATACAGGTTAAGTTTGTGAGTTTTCGAGGGGCTAATATCTGGATCTAGTGAACCGATTTCGAAAATTATTTTACCAATAAAAAGCCACGTTATTTCCCAGTATCATACTTAGTATAATAATCCGGAAATTGAAAAGACTTTTAGTTGGTACTTCGATAACGCGCAGGTGAAACAGAGAGGCTCAGCTTAGTATTAGTAATCGCTCGTGCGCCAATGCATAAGAGCCGACCTTCTGTCAGTAATATATTTTGTGCTAGTGCAGTTCGTGACTCCGGAGATAATTCCAACTAGGTTTATCGACTACTTAATGAGTTATGGTGTGCGCTCAATGCATATTTTTCATACTCGGTTGCGCAAAACTGTTCTATAGTTGCGTAATATTCGATATTTGGGTTAAATACATGTTGGTGCCATCTTTTCTCAATCACTGCAGCGTTCAATATGATTTTAACAAACTCGACCTTGGATTTAGCAACAGTTTAATGGCCGATTGCAGCGTGAAATTTGTAAAATTTGCGGAGATGTTAGGACACCTTTATAGCCTTTCACGAAAAATTACCATTTGAATTTGCATTTTAAATGTTTGTCCTCTAAGTAGGTTTAATTAATGCTGTTGTCGTCGTGGCAAAGTGGATTAAGTAGCCTGCTACCCAATCGATACGACATCTTCCTCGTCGTACCACTAACTCGTGCCACCAGTGGAACGAGGAGTTTATCATTTTCTCTTCGCACCACTGATTGAAATGAACGAGTAATTTGCGGAAACGCATTAAATTATTAATGCTCCACATAATATCCCTCTCTATAAAATGGTATCTATAGAAAAATATTGGTATAGGCCGGTCAGATATCTGACCTTTTAAAACCTTAAGGCGCATAACACTAGCTTGATGGAGAAGAAAAACATTGTGAGGAAACCTGCTTATATCTAAGAACTAATTCGCCTGAAACGGTGATGGACTTATAATGGTTGGTGGGTGCCTGCTGGGTTACTGCGGCGTAATTAGAGCTTTTTTTTACATAATTAGAGCTTATTTTGGGAATAAATTGAATATCGACACTACTAATATTATTTGCTAAAATTGAGTAAAATCAACTGAAAGGTGAATTTTATACAAATGAAATTATGCAGACGTAAGCCAACATATTCAAACAACACTTAAATCCATATCGCAAATTCACCAAGTTTCCCAAGAAAACTAACTGCGGGAAATGTGAAAAGTCTCGCAACATATTGGCCACGCTTCACGGTTAGGTAAGAGCCGTGGGAAGCTTTCTCCCACGGCAGGTGCTTCGTTTTTTTGGACAAAAACAATTGACAATCGTGATGGCATAGCGCATAAGAGGGTTAGTAACACAACTTCCTTATTTAGTGCCATGTCACCTAAATAACACTTCTTCTCAATCGTTACACCATTGGCAGAGCGGTCGTGGTCAGAATTGGTGGCTTGCTGAACAAAACGGCGCCATTCATTTCGGACTGCTGCTTTACGGGAGCATTCGTTGATAGTAAGAACACCCATCACAGCCTTAATCAAGTCCGTCCATCTCATTGGTGATCTGGCACGTGCCCTAATAACACTACCGTAATAAACTGTGTTACTGTAGCCCGATTGATTATATTAGCCCGGCTCATTTAAGTACGAGATAATAAATATAATTTAGCTTCGATCGATAATACCAATGATTTTATATTTACACACCTTTATTATATATAAGCGTTGCAGTAGTGACGTCATACCAGCTTCTTAGCTTTGATATTTAATTTTTGTATCAAAAAATGGGACGTTGAAGTTGGTGGTAGGCCCCCATTAGTTGATATAACTAATTGCGAATTGAGAACTTAACGCAATTCGATACTCGGATTTAAGTGGTAAGAAAATTGGCAGCATTGCCACGCTGAATACAATGCTGGGGCCTTACCATGACCCCTTATTGCAATGATAATTTTACTCGTATTATGAGACAGATGTATATGACTTGTATATATCTGTCACTGTCACACAACTGCTCATGGTTTGGGCCCTGATTCCCTGAGCGAGAAAAGTCTCGGTTGTTTACGAGACGACAACGTCTGCAATTGATTTAACTATAATAAGTAATCATTGGCACGTAATCTGGTTTAAATTTCGAAAGTTAAATATTTTCGGGTCAAAGTCAAAGTCAAAGGTTAAACATATATTGAACAAAGGTTATGTATTTATGTTATTTGAATTTCAAACTTTTCTTCATAATCATCAATCATGTTAATGATTTAAGCATACACCTGTGAAACGTGATGAGAATCTTCAATTGCAAGGTTCAAATTAATATTTATCGCAGACAAAATCAGCGTGACTTCGTTTGCTTAAAATTATAATCATATATTTATTGCATCATACGTTCTCTTTACAACTTCACGCCTTCCCACAAGGATCAGTAAAAGAGTTAGAACACGTAAATTTCACAGAAGTGACAGATGGTATCACTTCAGTGAAAATTCTCGCTTAGTGTGACATACCACTACATTTAGCAACTAGCGTTGCAGCTCGCCTGACATTCACTTTGCATGACCAAGAGTGTCACTCGCTATTTTAAGACGAAAGAGTCCCACAGTAAGCCTGTACGTGCTCATCCATTCATGGAGCACATGCCACCTTACTCAACATGACACTACTCAAATATAAGCACTTATTGTGCTGGGTTCTGTAAAATGGAGGTACGGCCCCAAGGGCACCGAACTTAATTTCGAACAGTATCGTGTTTGATCTACTGCCTTTTGCACTACTGTGCGTTTTTTGATTGTGTCGTCTTTCCATGTCTTTGGTGTGTTGTATAATTATCGGTTGATTACATTGTCACTTCTGCATTGTTCTAGTTTCCGATCACTTTTCACTTCATCGTCACTTATGTGTAAGACTGTGTCTATGGGAATATAGGTTGAACACTATATAATTTATAAGCTGTTTCATGTAAACTGTGACATTGTATTTATGAAATTAATCGAAGCTCATTATTCGATGATTAGTAGGTGTATTAGGTGCAACGGTTTAATCTAGTATATAAAAATAAGTCGGGTTTTCCTTCCTGACGCTATAACTCCAGAACGCACGAACCGATTTGGCTAATTTTGATCTTGAATTATTCGTGGAAGTCCAGGGAAGGTTTGTACGTAGCGAAAATTTAAAAGCAGTCTTGAAAAAGTGTAAAATCAACATCTTTCTATACTTCCATATACAAACAATTTGTACAAATAAGTTTTCATTTCATTTTAGCAGCGATAAGTATTGTTTTGTGTTTATCTAACAATTTAAAATATTTTTTTTTGAATAAATGAACTTAATAATATTTTTTTTATTGCTATGCCTTATACGTAGCCAAGCACGTACCGAGCCGCTAGTACTCCATACAAATTGAATTATATAATAATTAAATTGTTAAGAAAACTAATAAAACAGACCAAATTGACTCACGTAATGTACACAACTTGTATTGATAGACAATCATCAAATTGCCGTTGGGAAAAAAACAGATGTGCTTGTATACGAGAATCTTAAAACTTGGCAAGAAGCAATTCTTTCACGTCATACACAAAAAAATGTAATTCAAATGCAGTAACAGTCAACTTACCGAGCTCATCTCTTCATAGTCGACCCCATGAGGCAGCGACTCATTGCCTAGCGCCTTCCAGATCTTCAGCCCGTCTTTCTTCACCAAGCCCTCCTGTTTCTTCAGCACCAACTTCAGCAGCCTCCCGAACGCCTCCAAGTCAATTTTATGCACATCGATCTCCTGACCTTCAATCGTATGCTCTCTATCACTTAACTCACTGGCACTCACTTCACTTGAATTTGTCACATCGAACTGAATTGGCACTGTGTTGTTTAAATCACCAAATAGGTCCACATCTTTTATGTTCTCCTTGGCTTTGACGAACATCTCGTCGTTAAGCAAAGATGGCGGGTTTGCGGTCTTCCATTCCTTTGCCTTGTTCTTCTCGTGCGGTGTTTTGCCAAGGGAGTTGGCTGCGTGACTTGTGGCTATATGCCTTCTGGCTAGGTGGTGAGTCAGCTGCACCAAGTGGTACTCAGGCACTAGGCTGTGGTGGTCGACGTGGAAGACGTTCTGGAGCTCATCTGGTGTCATGTGCTCGTGGATCTGCAAAGAATAAAAGGATACCTTAGAGCGCAGTTTAGGATTCCATGATTTGACACTTCATAAGACTATGGCTTCAAGTGTTTTTACTGACGGCTTTATCATAGGCTTTTAATGAGAAGATAGTATGGTTATGTGACGGTGACAGAGTTATACACGTCATATAAATGTTTCTCATAGTTATTGTCAATCCATGAGAAACATTTATATGACGTGGCAATAAGAGGTCATAGCAGGGCCTGCGACCCAAAGTTTGAAAATAGTATAAGATTTGCTTAGTGTGGGACTAGACAATGCTGTGTGATATTGTCCGAACATCAATGTATTTATACAATGAATAGTATATTTATTGTATAAAATGATGTTATTATGAACCTACATGAATCGGGAATGTCGGATCTTCTCAGAAGGTTAGCTTCGGAACCAGTGGTAAATTCTTCGATGTTCATAAGTGCCTTACCAGGGCTAAACTGAATAGATTATTTTCATTCAACGCAAAGCAATTATAATGATAATATTACTATGTTTAAAATATTGTGATAGTCATTTTTAGACTAAGTTACAAATACAGAAAAGATTTAGTCAAATAAGGTTACATACGCAATATGATTGCCACAGACTATAAAACGTGTGTATATATCACTAATATACTGGATTATATTTCGTAGTAAAATGATAAAACACAAATTTCAATAGGTTACATTCAAAAACGAATGTAAACAGTGTTAATCCAGTTACAACATATCCGTATGTGTTCGAATGTCAGCGAGACCTTGTCTGCGGTCAGTGCTGCCTTTCTCAATAAGCTTTTGCTGCTAGCACAGGCCCCACTATGAATCAAAGTCATAAATACAAATACTATTTATTGCACTAAATAGGCCCGTGGTGACCTAAGGGTTTGAGCAGCCGCCTGATTCGCAAGCGACGCAGGTTCAAATCCCAGGGGGTACTATGAGTTAACATGCATATGTCGCAGAAGTAATTCAAAGACGAATGTATAGTTTCTGGGACGGCAATAGACTCACCATCTGCCACGTTGGTAATTAATCATATTTGATGATAAGTGAGCGTTGTTATTACAATAACTCTGCCTACCCCTTCGGGGAAAACATGCGTAAGCATATGTACGTATGTACAATACAATGCAAATACTCTTTATCTATATGTATACTAAATAAAAAGATTTACGAACAAAAAGTTTAATTAACGACGTGTAAGCAAGTGGCGGCCTAATCGCTAACAGCGATTTTTTATGGATATATGTAGACTATGTTTCGTCGTTTCTTCAAGTCTTGCTTAATTTGGAAACAAAAGAAAAATTTTTTTAAAAAAAAAAACAAAAGAGTATTACATTCGCATTAGTTTAATATGGTATTTTTTACATTTGTATGCCAGGACTAAAATTGCTATAACATCTTTAGACAAAAATTATAGGCTTGTCGATTTGATCGTTAGGTACGATTTTATTTTACATATTTATAAGTAAATGTGTTAGGTCCCAAAAAGCTTGTCTTAGCTTTGTTGAAACAACACCTTAGACACTTCATGAAACTGACTCACTTTTAAGTACCTTAAGCTCAAGGTAGTGCGACCCAACTATTAACCTCGCTACCGTTTATTCACTACAAATAAGTTAACCGCATTTCACCTTCAGAAACGTAAAGTTTATTACAATTTACGTGTATCATGGAAACGTAACGATGGTTTTTCTTTAAATATGAAATACTTTTAAATCTGTACCACCCTTTTGTTTTTAATTTTTATTTAAATATAAGAACTTTTCCATAACTCTTGGACTTGAACTGTCGTATGGAGCCGTGATCCCTCATGACCTTAAGCCGAGCCCTTGACCTCAATACACTACGTATCATAGCTACTAGCCCTACATCTGTCTACTAATCTATTCTAATGCTCTAATTAATTGATGTATTCACGGCGACCTCTAATTATTCTTTACATATAAATTGTTGTTTAATTTTTATATTTTTTATGATATATTACATATTTTTATACAAGCTAAATATTACCTACTCGTCTGTGTTTTTTTTAAGCTCTGTGCGTCCTCGAGGTAAAGCTCAACGAAAAGGTGACATCGTAATTTCCCCATGAATGCGCCAAATGTCACTTTAACAGCATGAATGATAACATTTATTTAAATCTGTCAATTAATTATATATATATGCTCACGATGGATGAGGTAAGTAGAGGTGCTGTAACAACACCCACATTTCACCGCATATGATTAAGGGCCAACTTGACAGAGGGTGAGTCACCGTCTCAGGCACTATACATACGTCTTTGAATTACATCTCAGACATTTGCAGGTTTCGTCACGATGTTTCCTTCAGCGTAAAGCATGTGGTGTGAAATCATTGCACATAAGTTTTTAGAAAAGTCATTTGTACAGGCTCCGCTGAGTTTCGAACTTGCTTCGCTTGCGTAGCAGGTGAGCTCAAACCCCGAGGTCACCACGGCTCTTGTATGGATTTTAGATAGAATAAAAGTTCCTATCTCGTTCCATTAAGAGTGAAATTTGGAAAACCCTTTTTTTGAATGCCTACACATCACTAAGGCTATAATCTCTAAATATCATGTCTCTAAGACCAGCGGCTTAAGCTGTGCTGTTAGGAATTTTAAATTGTATGCATTTGCTACTGCCCACGAATTCGCTTTATTATCTTCGGGTTCATATATTAGTAGGTATACATTATTTTGCATATCTTTTCGCAAGGGTCTGCGAAGGGGCAGGCAGATGTACAAGGTGAACTCTAAGTCTAAGAGCCGGAAGTATAAGTGGGAGGCGAGTAATGTCAAACTCACTTGTACTCGAAGTCGGCGTCCTCGTTCCAAGTTATGTAATGTTACATTTGTGCGCGATTGAAACTAGATCAACCAACCGTTTGTATATAATGTCACTATGTTTACTAACTTGTACATAAATATAGTTGCACTAACTGTGCCCCGCGGTTTCACCCGCGTAGACTTAACTTGGCTGAATCCTAATTAGATTTTTTTTAAATAAAAGTTACTTAGACTTAATTGCTTCTTGTTAAAATCAGTGTAGTTTAGCCAGAACAAACATACCGACAAACACGGATAGATATTATTTGTAATTTCAAATAAATTAAGTGAAAAGCTGTTCATTTGGAATTAGAAACAAGCAAGATCATTTTTATTTATCTGTATAGATTTCTCCTGATTAAATTGAGCCGATTTTTTTTCATATTTGGTATAAAACAAAGATGGATAAATTATGAAAACGAGGACGAAGCCGAGAGATAGAGCTAGCGAATGATAATTATAAACATACAATTTTTCCTCATTATAGTATAGATATATACAGGTTTCCTCACGTTGTTTTCCTTCACCGTACATGTGGTTTTTTTTCAAGCCCCACTGGGATTCGAACTTGTGTCGCTTCCATAGCAGTTTATAACTATTTAAAGATTAACACGAACAAAAAATACTATCATTTTCCATACATTGTTATGTTAATCCATTCAATTCCACAACACTATTTAATCATTGTATCAATCTTATCCTCATTGTTATATAGTTCAAATTCCATTGTGCGTTAATTGAGGGGTAATTCTACATTTGATATTGAGCTTAATGGTGTAAGTAACAAGGTCGCAATTCAATTGTTGTGTTCGTATACAGAGTGTTGTGAAACGTTAATGAATCACGAGTGTGATAAGGAACTGAAGGCAAGGTCGTGGCTGTAGAAAGTTCAGGTTATATCTTTAGACTATTATCTTCTTAAAAGGTTAGAAAAGATTAGATACAGATTAACAGACTTTTGTGTGTTTAATGAGTGGTATGATTATTATAATATTGTTTTAACGGAATTATTATTTTGCAGACTTGGAATGTAATTAATCTATACTAAACGTAGTTTCGGTATTGCTTTTTTTTATCGAAGAAATATTTTCGTTCGTTTAATAATTTAACTGAAGAAGGTTTACAATATATATACTTCAAAAAAATTTCTAGCAGACCACCGTAACCAGAATAAGACCGTGGTAGGAACTTTCTGAACTTTAGCTTGGCCGCTTTTACACAACATTGTTATTATCAGTTGGAGCACGAATGCCTGGTCATACACCGTGCTTCACCTAGGTGGAGATCATAGGTAAGCGTGGACCCGAACTCCCGAACCCCATCCGCGGGACTGTATGCTTCCCATCTTTGTAGAGAAGGCAGAAAAGCAAGTTGTTTTAAGACCTACCACGTGGTTCATTGCTTACCAAACAGACGTGTAGGCCCACATTAACATATAACACGGCGCAAGGTCCCCGAGCGCAATATTTACATAATGAAGGACGTGCCCACAGTACGGATGTAGAAAGGGCCTTACTGCTAAATAATAACAAAAGGACAGCTTCCAAACTCGACGTGACGTAAAATCCTCGGCCATTCGACGTAGCGCCACTCGGCGCATTGGGAATCGAAATCATTGCATCGATACTATTTCCTATTGCTCAACTAGTCGAGCAATTAAGTTGAGCAGAGGGGCCGAAGCGTCTGTCTCGTTGGCACTTAATCATCTCCGGCGAAAAGTCATTTTCTAACACTTCTGGGATGGCGTCAGCATATTTGTATCGGTCGACAACGATCGCAGATGCATAACGCGTGTCCAGTGATCCTAGCAGCTTGATTACATTATTTACTTCGGAGTGAGACGCTTGATTAAGTTAGCAAGTTAGTAAGTTAGTTTAGCCTATGAATATTTGTAACAGAGTAGTAACGGGTAGGCAGAGGTGTTTTAACAACAACACCCACATTTCACCGAATATGATTAAGTCCCAACGTGACAGATGGTGAGTTTATCGCCGTTTCAGGCACTATACGTAGTACATCTTTGAATTTCTTCTCAGACATATGCAGGTTCATAATTTTTTCCTTGATGTGAAATCACTGCACATAAGTTTATAGAAAACTCATTGGTACAGGCCCCGCTGGGATTCGAACTTGCGCCGTTTGCGTAGCAGGCGACTGCACAAACCCTAAGGCCAACGCCGCTCTTTTTTTATATAAATCCTATAATATAAATATTTTATATTATAAATCCCTATATTTGTCTTTGTCCGTCCTTAGGAAGTTTTTATTGCAGCACAATTTCAGAGGCTTATTTGTATAGCGGTAACACTAACACTTTCCTATTCATGAGTATAATAGTGAGGATGTGTGCGTGCGCTTATTGCAGACAATGTATGGAATACGGCCTTCTGTAAGTATTTTATCTGAGATACAAATATTGACAAGTAGACTTGTCACATTACAAGATTAACGTAATTTACTTAATACTTCTGAGAATAATTTCAATGATTCAAGTAAAACGACAAACGTCAACCCTCATAATTTTGTGTATAGTTATAAAACAGTGAAACATCTCAGTCTGTGTAAGAGTTGTGTCAGTCACTTTGTAAACTCAGCAAACCGTAACTAGCTTGCATAAAACATGATCAGTTGGTATTTCTATTTAAATATCATATACTTACCTACTTACAAAATAATATATATAAGCTCACGCCATCCCAGAAGGGTCACCGAATATGATCAAGTGCCAACGTAACAGAGGGTGTGTCTCAGAAATATGCAGGTTTCCTCAAGATGTTTTCCTTCACCGTAAAGCACGTGGTGTGAAATCACTGCACATAAGTTTTTTTTTTTGAAGATCAATTTGTTACACGCCCCGCTGAGATTTGAACTTGCGTCAAAGGCGACACGAGTAAGTCAGTTCGTAGAGAAACTGTGAACTTGCGAGAGGTCGTGGATTCGAATTTCGCCTAGTGTTTGTATTTTTCCTAACCTTTTAGAAAATAATTCATGTGTGTTTCATGCATAAAAATCATTGAATAATAACACACTTTCCTACAAAAGACATCAACGCGCGCTCCATTTTTCTTTGGCCATTTTTTGTGGCCAGTGGTTTTCAAACTTTTACTATTAAATACACACACATACATATTTTTAAAGAAGTTGATACAACATAATCTTTCGTTTGAAATTTTGAGCCTCTCGTAGGGCGGTCGGGGACGGTGAAGGTTTCCCCTAAAAAAAGGATAGGATAGGACTGGATGCATTTTTCCATGTACAGTGGAACTATGTAAACCACTATTTAAGAGATCGGTAGTTCTCTGGGTGTTGTAAGCGTTCGTATGTTGCAGTATCCGTTTAATATCAAGTGGGCTGTACGCTTGTTTGCCAATATTATAAACTCGGAACATTCATCTATCCCCACTACTTAGAGTATTTTAATTATAATCGCTGTGCTCTTTAAAAATTTTATTTATTAGTCGAGTCGATAGTCGATGTGCAAGAACGATTAAAATCGCCTAATGGAGGTATTACACAACGCTTTCGCGTAAAGATCCATCCGGCTGCTCTTGACATATGGACGGTAATAAAAGGTTAATTTTGATAGTTTTGTAAGGAATTTGGAAGTTTCACGAGGAATCGATGAAGAAGAAATTTAGGACATTCAATTATGGGTCAGCGAATTTGTCCCCAAGATAAATATCATTTGATTCTTTGTGCCGTAAGGTGGATGGTATAATTATATAAATTATGAAAGGTTTTTCTAAAGTAATAAATAAAGTTTTTGATGTGTATGTTTTTACTGAGATCTGTAGCGTAAATAGTCATTGTAGAATTATTTAGGAAGTTTAAAAGTTTGAGAACGACTAGCCGTGTCACACGTTTATTTTTCCGGAATAAAAAATGTCATTACTCGAACTATATATCCACGCAAAAAAATCACAATAATTTTCTGCATGTTAAGGACAAACACACAATCGCATTAACAATAATATTATATTATAGTATTGATCAAATAACTTCCTCAAATATGATTCATATCCTATTGCAAGCCCTGAAACATTCGAACAATAAAATTGAATTATTAAACCGAGATGTAATCTGTAACATTTCTGCAAGAACAATATATTGTACAGACGTTTGGGAATGTGTTGTGTAACAATAGGAAACAATGCGGTCGTGGTTATTGAGTGTTGTAACTTGGAACTAAATAAACTGACGTCACTAAATGACCAGGAGACCTACTCTTATTCAATGAAATAAAAAATTTCGGTCGAAAGTTCTCAAAGTTCCGATTCGTTCTAAAATACGTTTTAACGTGGCCAGCAAGGAAATTCTTTGTTAATAAATTCTAAATATATTTTAATTAAATTATTTAACAAACAAAAATTCGAGTTTCATGAAAAGCAGAGCGTATTAAGAACTTCTGAGTTTTAACGTTTCATTTTGGTACCGTAAAAGTTTTAAACCGATGTTAGGCCCCCTGTCCTAGATTTAAAAGGACTATTTTCTCTATCAATATGTTGGCATAGAAATTCCATTATACGTACATTATAAGGGCCGTTGTCTTGAAATTATGCAACATAATCCCGTATCTCAACGAAAAAGATTGCGATTTAAAAGTATGAGGTTTTCAACTGCTATTAATTTAGGACTTGTGTATTTGATATTAATTTCAACTTTATACCGCGAAACAAGTCTTTATAGACAGACTGAAGGACAAAGAAGTGATATTTTAAGAGTTAATTCCTTAAGGTACGGACATTTAAAAATTACCATCTTTTAATTAAGAATCTGCAAATGAATATAATAAGAAATATTTACCCTTGAAACGGGGTAAATATCAACAGGAAATGTTAAATCATTGTACTTTATGGTCCGCTATTTTCTATGGTATTGTATACTCATTTGTATACCAGTACTGGTCAAAGAGGAAATGCTGTTTGATTCGATATGATCAAAGTTAGCATTGAGTTTATTTTAAGACGCGACAAAGTAAGCACCAGTACTATCCCGGATAAAGAATTGTCTTTTGTACAAAGTGAGTTCGTTAAACTGAGGCAGTATTACATGGTAATCGGTTATTGCTTACACAAAAAAAAATTTGAATTACTTTTATTTTCGTGAGATAATTTCCCCGCATCTCCTATAAAATCAGACGATCAGCCCTATGGGGTTAGAAGAGGTTGAATCAAGTGCCAAACCCAACATGTATGGGAAAAGGCCAGGTAGATGATAGTGATCATCTCCTATGGGTTCGATCCCTCTTTATTATGTAAGGCCCTGATACCAACAGTCGACCGACTAAACATCACAGGGGCCTTTCTAAAAGCTCTTGTTGCCGTGATAGTTTGACTGTGTGACAATAACGCCTCATATGTCAGCACGTCACATACATTTATTCAGTGTCATAATCATTGTCAATATTTAATGCATTAATAGGTCATGGTAGGGCCCAACTCTCTATATATAGATATAATTAGGTAAACTATTAAAGGGCACACGCTTTATTTGTTGATGAGGTCATACAAATATATTTAAGGGCACGCAAACGGAGCCGCAAGCACCTAGTCATTTCATAACAAAGCACCTACTTATAACCCTAGTACAAATAGCCACAACGTAAGGCGGTGTTTTTTCACACGAGCTCTGTAATTTGCGCGTCCGCTGCGCCGGCGGCGATCGGTCGGCCTTGCCACGTTACAAAATCTACGAGAAACATTGCCACAGACAAAAACAACTAGTCTTACACTTTAAGCCTTTGTGTGGCTCGAGTAAAAGTGACAGTCGATAGTTTGTGATTTTGGCTTTCAAATATCGATTTCCAGAAAAAACTTGACGGTACAATAGAGTTGTGGTCAGTTGCCTACGTGATAAATTGTTGATGGAGGTTGTGGATTCGATTCCTGCTATTTAATAGTTTATGTAAAAATCCAATTATCTACCTAATACGTAATGTTATCGTCTCGCCATTTAATATTTCAATCGCTTCACCACAAATTTTTTTTATCTTGTGAGTGAAAGGATACAAGTGTATCGTATGGACCAATGATTCAAAACTTTAATGACTTCAGTTATTAGAAATTTTACGAGTTCTTTCATCAGATATGTTAAAGAAACCAACGCCTCCGAATGTTACTGACTCACAAGAAAACAATTTGAAAGTGAACAGCTGATGCCCACTATTCAAAAACGAGCACTTTTGCTTTCAAAGACAAAAGAGGTCCGATAAATCCGTGTGACGTAATTGAAAAAAAGTTCGAACTCCGCTCTCGGATTTGGCGCGAAAGCGTCTGACATTCGATGTGCCTCCATCTTGGTTGGCGGCCATCTTGACTCGACCTTGCTCCAGAAACGCACCGGTATGTTTCGCAATAAACGGGTGGGAAAACTTCGTTGTCTATTGAACCCTTTTAACGATTCCGCTATTTATTTTCGGTGTTATTAATCGCCCGAGACACAATCGAGTGTAATTAAGTATTTGTTTTTTGTTACAACTCGAGTTGTGCTGTGGTGAAATCGAAAGTGAGGTGAAGTAAGGTTGTTACTCTTTATATGGTGGGTTTTAGGTTAGTTTAAGAACATGAACATAAAATATAAGATTACGGAAAGCCTTTTTCTAAAATACATGCATATGCTAACGCACAGAATACATCTAGTTTCAACAGTATAGTTCTCATAGAGTCGAAAAAAATTGGCTGAGACATACAGACAGATAGACAGACAGACATGACGAATCCCCTAAAAACATTAATTATAAAATAAGCTTATAAAGTTTTAAAATATCTTTCACACGAACAAATCTAAATTTCAAAACACCTTTAACATATGAAATGCACGGTATTTGGATACTTCCACATTCCAAATCGACGTGTTCGGGCCGATACGTTTGATTTGCGACACGGCTGCGCATGCGCCGATGCGTTCATTAGCTGTTTCCACCGATGCTAGACTTGGTGCAAGTATGTCAAGGTGTCCGTTTCCGATGTTAATCCCACTTTCCACTTATACTGTGTTCACACTGACTTTACTGTGACAACTTTTAACTGTTAAGTTCAAAGATAGCTTGTGCCTTCGTTTGGTTTAAGTCGTTGTAGAGTTACAATGGCGGTAGCATGTATAATCCTGTATAATTATGTCATTCATACGATTTGAAAGTACTTTGTAAAAGTCTAATCGAATAAAGATATTTTTGACTTTGACTTTGACACAGTAAAAATTGTGAAAATGAAGAGTTATAATAATTTAGACACACACTCACGCCTGTTTTCCCCGAAAGGGTAGGCAGAGGTATACTACGTCCCAAGCAAAAGGGGGCGAGCTTATTGCCAATAACCGGGTACCAATCTAGATTGCCCACAGATGGAAAACTCCCAATCCCGTCCGATCATATCACATGGTTTATTTACTGCACCAAACGCTACATATAGGTACATAAGCAAAATTAAAAAATATATACAAGACTAGAAAGCCGAGACTAAGACAAGTATGTGACGAAATTACTCGGTATCTAAGCAAAGACCGGGTAGGATGAAACGGAATATCTCCCGCCTAAATCCAAAGACAAGATTACCAAAAGTTTTTTTTTTTTAAGTTTTAACGTCAACGCCCTGCCAACAAATTATTGTATGCCAAATACAGCTTGTTGAATGGACAGACCTAACGCGGTGTATCAAGATATTATCACACACAACACAATATAAAAGGCGAAGCTTACATAACATATTACTTTACATCTGCGAATGATAACTCTTCATTTATAATTTTGACAAGTTAATTAAGAAACACTGCGAGTAATCATCATCACAGTTTCCTAAAAGCCTTCAGGCTGTTTGGCATTTGAAAATATTTGGGTGTAATTTATTTATTTTAACCTATAAAGCCTAGACCCTGGTTAGAAAACGGATCCTGTAACATTATATCTCTACTACGCCGTTGGTTTGGTGGTATTTATAATTTGACTGCACCTCTAGCTCGCAAGTTCGATGCCTGTGTCAGTGCAAATATTTGTGAGTACGGCAAAGTCGGAAGATATCTAAATATTACATTCTACATGTTATACGTATAGTGAACATACGTATAGTGTACGCATATTTTAATTAATTTAATAAATACATTGTCTTAAGACAGAGCCATATATCTGACATGCAATGCAAGCTTGTGTTTAATTTTTTTATATTATTAATCAAAACAAACAAGCCTACAGTACACCTAATGGTAAGCGGCTACTGCAGCCTATGAACACCAAGTGCATCACTCATCACTCGCGCATTGCCTACCGTATAAACAATGAACTCCCTATGCTAAAACAATGTCAACCATTACTAGCACTGCGCCTCCACTAATACTCCTCCCCCCCCATGGAGCACTGGCGATCTCCCTCACCGAACACAAACTACTCAGAGGTAGAATTATACATACATATGCTCACGCCTGTATTCCCCGAAGGGGTACGCAGAGGTGTTGTAATCACAACACCCACTTTTCACCTAAGATGATTAAGTGTCAATATGACAGATGGTGAGTCCATCGCCGTCTCAGACACTTAACATACTTCATTGAATTACTTCTCAGACATATGCAGGCTTCCTCACGATGTTTTCCTTAACCGTAAAGCACGTAGTGTGAAATCACTGTACATACGTTTTTTAGAAATACTCATTGGTACAGGCCCCACTGGGATTCGAACTTGTGTCGCTTGCATAGCAGGCGACTGCTAAAACCTCAAGGCCACCACGGCTCTTAGGTAGGATTATCTGTTATAATATTATGTATGTATTATATTTTGATTTGAATACATGACATTATAATTAAATTGTTATTATATAGCATGCAATACAATACATTGGAGCCATTTTGAAGTCTTTCTCAAAATGGTGAGAGACCCTAGAAAGTATTTTTTTGAAAAGAATGGCGTTTGCTTCTCACATTCAAACTAATATTATAAATGGGTCTAAGGAATTCTTTAGTTATGTGTCGTCACACGTTGCACCTGACCGATGCATTGCCATCTTGATATACAGAGTCGTTTGTATGTAAATGTTTGAAATTGATTGTAAAAACCCACGTAGTAGACAATGCCTGCAGAACAATGGTGTACCACACTTGGACAATGGAAGGAACCAAGGGCCTGAGTCCTCAAGCCGCTGGTATTCGGAGCAGGCTTGCAAGGACGCCTAAATATTGAGGATTTTGTACTCGAATATTTTATTACCATTCTCAACCCAAACAGCATTTCAATTGATACATTGTATCACTAAGATCGTATTATGGAAAAGGATTACATTTTTTTTTTCAGAACGTTGGATTCCCTAAATACCCCCATTAAGTGCAGGCGTGAACAATTATAAACAATGTAACTGTTTTGCTAGATATAGTTTACATGTACTTATTTGCGTAAACATAATATTCATAGTTATCTCCCTAGCCTTATCCCACGTATTGTTGGGGTCGCCACTTGATTCAGCCAGCTGTGGCTGATCATTTTTATACGAAGCGACTGCCACCTGAACTTTTACGAGGAAAATCAGTGATCTGGGTTAAACCAGTTAGCAAACTGCCTTCGGTCTCCAACTGACCTGTAAGATTTCCGAAGGTGTCAAATTGGCAGCCAGAACCGACGGCTTTACGTGCTCTCCGAAGCACGGAGGGAACTGGGCCGATCACCTATCCAACTACTGGCTTGGATTGAAGTTGCTTAACTTCGCTGATTGAATGATATGCGTAATGGCAACTACACCATTAGCTCCTCAGAACAGTGTATCAAATTATACCACAGACTTGATCAAGACAACTGCGTCATGCATATTTGATAATCGCCTACATTAGTGAAAACTAGTTTCGACATTTCAATCATGACTGGCGATATTATTGACAATTTGACAGATAAGCTTCATTGTGGTGCTGTTTTCACATCTAACCTTTTCATTCACTCACCCATTCAACCGTTCTTTTATATCAAATTATGTTTCGCCCGCCATTTCATCCACTCGTATTCCATATTAGGTAATTTTATATATGGGAAGCATGGAAGCTATGTTTGAATCCTCCTTGCCCTTTTCCTTTTTAGGGTTCCGTAACCAAATGGCAAAAAACAGAACTCTTATGGACTCGTCATGTCTGTCTGTCTGTCCGTCCGTCTGTACGTCACAGTCACTTATTTCCAAAACTAAAAGAACTGTTGAATCTTGGTAAGTAGCTATATATTCTGTGAAGCGCATTAAGATATTCACTCAAAAAAACAAAACATTTTTGGAGGCCCATACTTTGAACTGAAACTCAATTTTATTTTACATAACTTTAAAAAATTTGATGTACAATATAAGCACACCTCTGTGTTCCCCTTCGGAAAATACAAGCGTGAGTATATGCAAATTGAAATCCATATTTTGATTAAAAATAGCTTTTTCTCCGTATGAATAGAATATTTTCTATGATCATAATACTAAAATGCATGTACAAACCTACATTATTTTAGCAATTAAAAAGCATACACTTCCATTACGCAACTGTGTGGGTAAATATGAAGTGGTGTCTCATTGTGTTTGTTCTTATATTAATGACAATATACAATAGAAAGTCGTTATGTAAAACAATCATACAGTTAGCGCCCCGCGTATCAGATGCATTGTTATTAATGATGTTAGATACAAAGTGGTCTGAGATGGCGGGCAACTTGAGATGTTAAATAACAATCTATACAAATATTTAAGTGTCTGTTTGTTATATTGAAATAACATAGCATATCTCAATTTTATGCTAAAATATTAAATTGACAAGATTTGAATTCGAATTTGTTATGAGTAAACAAAAAAGTACTGGACCGATTTTAATATCATTGAGGTGCTATCCCAAGTTATGAGCGTCAACATTGAGTCATTTTATGCTTCTGTCTCTGTCTGTCTGTTTGGCGATACGCGGATAAAACATGCGCAGTTATCTCCACTATTATCTATTTATGATGTATTACTTAATTTACTGTCATAGCAATGTTTACTTGAAATTTCTGCAAAACACGCAAATTAATGTACGCTATCGGCCACGACGTTGCCAGCTGAGTTTTTTGCCGGTTCTTCTCAGAAGGCTAGTTTCCGAATCGGTGGTAAATTCTTCGACATTAATTTACCTTACCAGGACCTAAGCTGAATAAATCATTTTCATTTTCATTCACGTTACACCCCTTACTGACATTACGTCGAGGCCGTTTATAATCTGGTAGATGCGTGTCACTGTGTGAGTATAACGATTAGTTCCTAGATTCCGTACTGCGTGTAGTACTTGTATGTATTCTGAGATTCGTTGGACTCAAAGTCAAGGTGTTGTTGATGACGTCACAAGTTAAATGGTCAATGCAACGACACCCACAACTCATGTAAGTGTCAATTCCGATGAAGTCAACAGTCGTGTTGACTTCTTTAGAATTGTAAGGTTAAGTGGAACCTTTGCGGTTTTCCTAGATACTTTTTTTACAATAACAAACCGTATCGATATTGTAAATTGTTTGAAGTGTCCTGTCAGTAATCAGACGAGGATTTAACTCGAAATTATAATGCGATATAACTGATTTGCGGCTACATTTATGAAGGTAGTCGATTTGTCTGTCTGTCTGTTAATTTGCCACGGCTGAACCGCTGAACTAATTTCGCTTAAATTTTAAATATCCTTCTTAAAGCTTCACAGCCCTGTAGATAGCATAGTGTGGAAGAGGTGATTAAGATATATCTTGTATATTATGACCTGTCGTCGTTTGATGTTTCAGTCGCCAAGGTCCTGCGTGCAAATACCACAAATAACCAACTTTACTGGAATTGGTACGTACATTTTATTGACATTTCTGTACGTATAAAATATACTGCAAAATTGCTCTATGCCTTAGATTTTTTTATAAATACCGCCCTGTTTGGCAAACGAGTGATTATGCTCATCTCCAGCAAAGGGAAGATCTCTCAGCCAGGCTACACATGTAGTACCTACCGTGCCTCCAACTATTCTAGGTGGAAACTTTTATGTATAGTCAAATGCGACGAAAACTCTCATAGCGCGATTAAGGCTGTCGCCTTTTTGCTCACAAACTTGCGATTGTTCACGAGTAGCGCTATCTATGAAGCGAGCGGAGAAGCGTTGCCAACGTCTGTTTTTGAAATTTAAATCAAGAAAACGTTCTCCTTGTTGAAAGTAAACTTTTATTAAAGTGAGTTCCGTGTGTGATTGAGACCTTCTTGGTAAGATAAATACGCTGCTTACCATCAAGCAGCCATTTTTTTTAATTTATTTAGGGTTATTTTCAAGATTTCCGCTTAAGCCACAGATTAAAATACTAACCTTCTGATAAAATTAAAATTAAGAATCTGAAATTCAATATTTGAAATTGTCCCTATCATAAAGTTAGCGTTTATTTAAACACCGTGTGACATTTTGAAACAGACTCACATTATTAATGGCTAACTGACCAATTACAAAAAAAAGCAATCTGATCTTTAGCATTTAAAAGACAATTATAATTCCTGCATTATAATTATAAGGACGCGGTACCGGAGATATTTATAAACTTATTACCAGCCTCGTAATAGGATGTCCGTCTCTTATCAGTTGAATGACATAGATTAAAAATAGTTTCAACTAATCAATTTGTAATCTTTTGTTTTGCTTCCTGTTGCAATTGTTTTTTAATCAAGATCAAGGTCTTGTGACATTCTAGTTGGTGTTTCATAAAACACTTTTGTGGGTGAGCAATGTTGTTCCGTTTATAACGATCTTAAATATTGATACTACGATATTAACTATCCTAGATATAGGTTTGGTCATGCTTGAACGTCTAATTTAGTTGTTTTTAGTGTTAATATAAATAATTAATTATCTCACGCCATCCCAGACGTATCCTCAAGGGGATCAACAGAGGTATTGCAACAACATCCACATTGCACCAAAAATAATTAAGTGCCAATGTGATAGAGGATGAGCCCATCGCTGTCTCAGACACAATACATAATTATTTCTTTGAATTACTTTTCAGACGTATGCAGGTTTCCTCATGATGCATTCGCGATGAAAAGCGAGAAGAATGCTCGTTAAAGTAATTAGATTAGATGGAAAGATATTTCTTCATAAACTTTCTAAAACAACGTTATAATTTTTGCACAAAAATCGGCAATATCCATACGTATTGGGGTCAATTGAATACATAACGCGGAATGTGGCACGGTCGATCGTGGCCGGCACACTTCGCACCACTTTCGATCTCGACAGATGCCACTTTCGTTTTTTCATTTTCGATGCGCCAACGTAACAATGTGATATCATCATTACTCATTCAAATTTGAACTTGTTTTAATTGGTGCAAAAAATTTATGGTTTTTTATCCACTTAACGTTTGACGGAATAATGTGTGGTTATGTAAAACAATTTGTTCTTAGATAATATAAGTACTTACTATAGTTATAGATACTCATAGACTTATATATACATCTTTATCTACACAGATAAATAAATTTGAAGTGTCTGTTTGTAATTAAAAATTAACAGTTTCACACTAATGCACCTCTTAAAACTTCATACGGTACTTAAATCAAAATCCAATATTTAGAAATGTTCTAAGTTAATCCCTGAACCGGTGAACCGATTTGAACGGGACTGGCAGATGACTTACTAATTGCATGACCTCACTTCCCTCTATAATGGTTGAGGAGGGCGATGGCTGGCATTCTCGTCATACTTGTGAACAGGTGCTGCTAGTGGGGGCTGGTCATCTCAAGCTACACAATTATTCGTAGTACTTGTTTTTAGTTTTATTTATATCGACTTTTGTACACTGGAACTGTGTCCATGGGCTTATATATATTTTTTATGATTTATATTGTATTACTCAAAGCTGAAAAATATTTCTTTTAAAAGAGTGATTACTGAGTTTCTTGCCAGATTCTTCTCAGTAAAAGCAACCTTCCGAACCTGGCGGTAGCATGTATAAACCTATGTAATCGTGTCTTTCTGACGATTTGAAAGTACTTTGTAAAAAGTCTAATCGAATAAAGATATTTCTGAATTTTGAATTTTGATGAAATTAAATTAAATCTACGTGGGTGAAGCCGCGGGGCAAAGCTGTTTCATTCATATATTAGGTTCGCTTTATTAAAAGGATTAGTAGATAGATGTGTTACATAATTCACTTTTCATTGAAGATAATTTTAAGTGCCAACAATACAGTGGTCTTTGATATTTTTTCATAGGTTTCCTCACAATGTTTCCCTTCACTGTAAAGCTCGTGTTGTGAAATCACTGCACATATGAGTTTGTCTCGAAACTTAACGCATTACGGTGAAGGGAAACATTGTGAGGAGACTTGCATGTTTTAGAAAGAAATCAAAGCTCACCTGCATATATCCGAGAATACTACTAATTCATATTCGGTGAAATGTAGGTGTTGTTGTTATAACACCTCTGCTTACTTCTTCAGTGACCCTTCTGGGATGCCGTCAGAATCGTTATTTTATTTCATAGAAAAATATTGTAGATCGAATCAAAAATAGTGTGATAAGAGACAGTTGCAAGTTGAAGAATGATGTGGTGACCAGAATTGAAAAAAGTATGCTGAGATGGTTTGGACATATCGAGATTCGGAGCACTCGTAACCGAAGAAAGTGTATGAAGAGATGCATGAATGTGGATGAAGCGAAAGAAGTATGTAAGGATCGTAGCATGTGGCAAACGGTGGTCTCTGCCTACCCCCATGGGATACAGGCGTGAGCATATGTATGTATGTATGTAGAAAAAGATGGGTGGAATTGAGAATGCCTCGTTTTCGCCGCAGCGAACTATTCAAATGGCCACCGTGTCTCTTTTACAGGTACTATTAGTACGTTAGTGAACAACTAATAAACAAATGTATCAACATTAGTGTTTGTACAATAAAATAGCGAAGATAAATACCCAGTGACCGTACAACAGTACCGTGAAGGTTCCGACTTTACATTTATTGGGTCATGGGTGATTTCTATTTCACTTTGAACTACTACATTACACAAATACCATGCTTTTTGTCCGTGTTAATGTATTTTTAGGTTACTTATATAAGTTCCAAGATGATAGCTGTTGACTATGTCTGAGAAGTAATTCAAAAGACGTATGTACAGCGCCTGAGACGGCTGTAGACTCAACATCACTTTGGCACTTAATCATCTATGGCGAAAAGTGGGTGTTGTTGTTACAACACCTCTGCCTACCTCTTTGGGGAATACAGGTGTACGTTGATGATTTTTTTTTAATTTGGCCTCATATATTACCTGGAACAAAAATATAAATCATTGTTTTATGTCTGTTTCGTATTTAGCAAAGACTAGCGGACGTCACACGGTTTCACCCGCGTAGTTCTCGTTCCCGTGGAAGTATGGGAATAAAATAAAGCCTATGTTACTCGCTGATGATGTAGCTTTCTAATAGTGAAAGAATTTTTGAAATCAGCACAGAAGTTTTATAGTTAATTAATTACAAACATAACCACAAAAATACAAATCTTTCCCGTTTATATTATTTTGCCAAGATATTATATTGGTAGCAGGAATGTACTGACAACCCTAAATACTATTGGTCTCTCGCTCTAATTGGTAATGCAACCTGCATTCTATATTGAAACGTATTCAGTAGCGACCTTGGTTCACATTGGCTTATTAATTAACATCGTTAAAAATCGAACGTCAATCCTCATTAGCTTTTTAATTAATCATGCAATAAATATTATAAAATTAAGAATTACTACAAGGAACTTTGACCCCAATGCCTTATGGAATAAACAGCATTTTGGCCAATCATTAGGAAGTAACAACATGTTGTAAATATATAATTTCACGTGACATAAGTTATGTTTTAACAGAACAATAAAATATTGTCAGTGCAATAATGTTTTATGTATTTTCGTCGTATTTATTACGCTGTCATAAATGTGTTTGATAACAAATTAGAACCTGATTTTTGACGTTATATTTTTGTTCTTCACTCTTCCTGTTCTATCAATTGTCAATATAATTTATAGGTTTATATTAACATCGTCTAATGTACAGTATAATTTCATTTGCGTTCTAGTATTTTCCGTAAAGTCGTGATAAGCGGTTTGAGTAATAGCCTGCTAAGCAAGGGACGTAGCATCAAATTTCATCAGCATCAGACATTGGGCATAAATTCGTAAAAAATATTGCGGACGTACCTACTATTAGATCGACTGAAAATAATTTCGACGAATACCGTCATGATTTATGAGCGCGTACCTTGAATGCGCAGTAGTCATATTATTAATCTGTCTCTGTCTATTTGTATAGCGCGAGGCGAATAAAATACATGCGCTGTATCCCCACTAACTATCGCTGCGCGCTCTTAGCTCGTGACGGCACCTGAACCAACGGTGCAGTGATGTAACACCACGAGCCTAACAGTGAAGGGAAACATCGTGAGGAAACCAGCATATGTCTGAAAAGGAACTAAAAAACATATATAATGTGCCTGAATCGGCGATGGGCAACATCAGTCACGTTGACACGTAATCATCTTCGGTGAAAAGTGGGTGTTGTGATTACAACACCTCTGCCTACCCCTTCGGGGAATACAGGCGTGAGCATATGTATGTATGTTTATTTATTTTATTTATTTATTTATTTATTTATTTATTTATTCATAAATCAGCACGACATAACATCAATTACGCTAATTAGACAAAACGATAATTATAAAATCAAGACAAACATTAACACTGATGATAAAATACACGAGACAAATATGAACATATAAAAAATAAGAAAACAAACTATTCTAATAATAAAAGTATATAAAAATTAAGCTGACACAAGTCTTTCAGAATAAATTAAGCATTCATTCAAAATCACCTTCCATTCACCACCAAGCACATCACAGTCGGGACATGAGTCCAGGAGGGCATTCAGCGCACACAGCGATCTTGGAACTGGGGATCGAGCTTATAATTGACTGTAGGTACCTTGATACGTCAGAACGTCTACTGAACTAATTTGATTGTGAAATAAAGTAGTTAGGAGATCGAAGTACTTACTTATCGAACCCCTTGCAATACACGTGATCTTCAGCAAGTTGAAGGAACTATTTAATGAGATTTAAAACCTTTTTTAATTTTACTTAAAATATAAATAACCTTAAATCACATAATACGAGACAAAACACCTGGCGAATTATTAACCTTCATTATAAGATCATAAATGTCGCTATAAATCATATAACTCCATTATTTTATACAAGTTAGCAACATAACATGATACATAAAAAAATTAATGGACATGGTAATCCACGAACTATACAATTTCCATGTTAAAGTCCCATCGAAAAGGAATTTTAGAAATCGCCGTTTAAAGAATCTTCCACGATATCATTAAAATATGACTCTTCGTGATATCTATTGGCGAGTAGTACTACTAATTTTTGTAAGCAAGTAATGCAGAAACATTTAAGGTATGCATTAGTATCTAAAATTCATTTGCAAAGCTAGCTTGTAGGAATCTAGATTCACTATTTGATTTCTAACATGAAAAATAAACATAACATAACCAAAATTATTTGAGTATATTATTATCTACTGTGTTACATAATATTATGTCAGCTATTATAGTTATCCATTCTTTCGTAACGATGAGAAATTCTTAATGGCTTTATTGTTTTAAATCGAGCGAAAACTCTTTCTTTGATTCATTTAGAAATAGGATGAGAAATATATGAGGCACAGTAGAGGCATTAAAAGCAGTCTATGTTAATATTATAAATAGGAAAGGTTTATATGTATGTTAGTAACTAAATGGATCACGCGTACTGAACCGATCTTGAAAATTCCTTCAACCTTGGATAGCTTCATCATCAGCGAGTAACATAGGCTATATTTTATCCCCGTACTCCCACGGGAACGGGAACTACGCGGGTGAAACCGCGTGACGTCCGCTAGTAGTTCATATTGAAAATTTGCTACAAGTACACTCGCATTTTGATTTTAATCATCATAATATTCAAGTAAATTGAAAAACGAGTAATAGTATAAACTATACTAATATTATAAAGAGGAAAGGATTGTATGTATGTTTGTAACGAATCTGCTCAAAAAACTGGATCGATTTTAAAAAATATTTTACCGTTTGAATGCTACATTATCACTGATTAATATAGGCTATATTTTATTCCCGTACTCCCACGGGAACGGGAAGTACGCGGGTAAAACCGCGTGACGTCCACTAGTATATATTAGTTTTGAGCTAGCTGTGTCCCGCAGTATCACCAGAGCGTAGACTCAATTTCATGGGTAATTTTTTTTAAAATAAAGCTTTAGTTACTTCTTGTAACTTCAGCTATCCGACATTGAAAGTTTCGTTAAAATGGTCCAGCCATTTCAGAGATTACTAGAACAAGCAGTCAGACAAACAGGGAGACGGACAGACAGAAAAATAATTGTTTTTTTATTACCGTATATACTTTCATGTGGGTTAAGTGAAAAGCTGTTATTACAGACAGATAACAAATTCAAT
Source organism: Watsonalla binaria (assembly GCA_929442735.1). NCBI lineage: Eukaryota > Metazoa > Arthropoda > Insecta > Lepidoptera > Drepanidae > Watsonalla > Watsonalla binaria. The sequence goes on from OV838941.1 coordinate 3,634,746, forward strand.
GTTATTTATCTTTATGATAGATGTGTCAGGCATAATCACACAACGTGAAGTAAAATGTTTCTTATGAATTTTGAAAACTCAAATTATAAAAAAAAAATAATCCTTATTTCCCGTGGTCACGCGATCACACATGAACGGCTGAACTGATTTTAACGGGACTGATGTCTCCAGGAGTAACTTAGGCTAATTTATTTAGAAATAATGTAAAATAAAGCATGAAAGTAAATCTACGCGGGTGAAACTGCGGGGCGCAGCTAGTATATCGATAGAGATTAAAGGATATATCCGATAATTAGTGTTAATACAATGTAAATCACTCTACTTCCCCGTGTTTGATATAAGATGCTAAGAAGAAGTAAGTAGTGTTCACGCAACAGTTACATAAGCTTCCCGCTTCCGACCGCTGCGCAATCAACGCGACAATGCTACTTACCGCGCCGCGTTGCGTCATGTGTGTTACTAGGGTTTGTGACATTCAACAATAGACAACTAAGTTTATACTCATCCCAGTGTTGCCAACTCAGATTTTGAAAAATGCGTAGACTGGGTTTGACAAATATCTACGTGGAATTAGTAAAAATTGTTTATCAAAAATTTGTAGATCTACGTACAAGCTGCTATATTAGTTTAGGTTTCATTAGATCCACCCAATAGCCAGGGTCTAAGAATATGGCTATGGTATCCCCTGCCTGTCGTAAGAGGCGACTAAAAGGGGGCCGGAGGGCCTGGTGGCGGTGGTCGGGGTGGGAGTTGACCACCGAGCCGCGGGTCCGGGAAGGTGGCAGCGCGATGTGGCTCGCGCTGCCTTGCACAGCGAGGTCTCCAGGGGCGACCATACAGCTGCCCCGGGGATGTGCCCCGACAAAGTGTGGGGGGACACCGATGCGTTCTATCAGAGTACCCGGAGTCCCCCCTGAGCACTGAGGATGGCCACCGGGGGGGTTTTAGTGCGGTAAAAATTCCACATACCCCGATCTGCCTCTACCAGGGCGGTCGGGGACCTTTTGAAGATTTCCCCCTCGTCAACAAAAAAAAAAGGTTTCATTAGATTGGTCGCAAGGAACCTCTTAGCAAAAAACGTCCGGGGTTTGAGCAGTAGCCTGTAACATAAGTGACACAAGTTCGAATTCCAGCGGGGCCTATACCATTGAGTTTTTTCAAAACGTATGTGCTGTGGTTAAACCTGCATACGTCTGAGAATTAATTTAAAGACGTATATATAGTGCCTGGGACGCCGAGTGTTGTTGTTACAACACCTTTGCTTACCCTCTCGGGGACCCTTCTGGGATGGCGTGAGCAGATTTATATATTTTAAGTACATACAAAGGGGTAGGTAGAGGTAATTACATTTATTACATAAAAAAACATCATTACGAGATCGTAACGGGTAAAACCTAGTACTTCAACAATACCAATGCAATTCTTAGTAATTTAAACAAGTATTTAAACAGTCTCTGTCAATGAGACGTAACAAAAAGCAGCCGACTTACAACCTACATTTCCGCTCTGCCGACTATACCTCTTTCTTGGTATTAATCAAAACCCAGAAGTAGAGTTTATTTTATACATTCACTTCCATTATACCTTTCCTGAAACTTTATAACCTTGGACAATATACAGATCAATCATTTTGAAACAAATTACATACATACATATTCCCCAAAGGTGAGTTAAACAACACCCACTTTACACCAAAGATGATTAAGAGTCAACGTGACAGATGGTGAGTCTATCGCCGTGACAGGCACTATAAATATGTCTTTGAATTATCAGACATATGGTGTTACCTCACGATGTTTTCCTTGACAAATCATAGCACGTAAGTTTTTTTAGAAAACCTCTTTGGTACAGGGTACTATAACCTCTTATTGCCATGATCGTTTTAATCTAATTATGAGACAGATGTATATTACATGTATAAGTATATCACTGTCGCATAGCAAAAATTGCAATAAGAGTTCATGGTCGGGCTCCAGGTCGCTGGGATCCCACGGCCACCATCGTTCTTTCAACAACAACTCAATTATCCAATTCAATAACTTGATCCGGTGAATAAACATTGGCTTGCTTCACACAATTGTTATAAGCAGAAGATTATTAGGGCAGCAACAATTGAAAATCTGGGTCAAGTATCTTAATTTTTCGTTCCACAGAACAAACTAGCATTTCTCAAACTTAACTGAAGACATGGGACCATAACGGATCGATTTTTGTTCAATCACTGTTAACTACTGTTTAATCTAGAATAATCTATCTCTATACTCATATTATAAATGCCAAAGTGTCTCTGTTCGTATGTCACCTTTTTCCGGTTAAGCCGCTGAACTGATTTAGCTGACATTTGATATAGTATAACTATGATGGACGTAGATTTTAACACGGGCGAAGTCACGGCTAAAAAAAAATATTCCTTTTTATAAATTAATTCTCAGGAACTGCTGGTCTGAATTGAAGAAATATTTTTCCGTTATATAGTTCATTCATCCAGGAAGGCTTTAGTCTTTATAACATCACGCTGCGACCAACAGGAGCGAAGCATCAACTAAAAATGTTGCAAAAGCGCGAAAAAATATAACGGAGTAACATAATTTTAACTAATTAATTGACGCAAGATTAAAATAAATTCTTTTAATTCTTTCGTCTAAGATCGTAAGGTCAAAAGCTTTCGGGAAAAACTTCCGTTTCCAAACTTTGCGTAATATATCCATATATGGAGTTTATTTAAGCTGTGCCAATAACCTACCGGTCACGTGGCCACACTTGGCATGGCCACAGTATATATATCAGCTTAATAAGCAGTATGGAAAATAGACCAAATTATTTAAATAAGAACGTTTGCTCCATTGGAGCGTGAGGGTTCAACACTTTATTTTTAAATTTACTCCTATATAATGAAATGAAAAAATTACTCCACACATTTGATGAGCTCTTGGCACAGTTGCAATTGCGCATATCATTCGATGAGCGAAGTTAAGCAATCCAAACCTAGTAGTTGGATGGGTGACCGCCCGAGTTCCCTCGGTGCTCCGGAGAGCACGTCCCCGTTGCCAATTTAATTACATCTTTGGCACTCGTTACAGGTCAGGCGGAGGCCTAAGAGAGTCTGACAACTGAGTTAACTCAGATTACAGTTTATATTCGTAAAAGGGGATACGAAGGTCAGGTGGCAGTTGCTTCGTATAAAATTCAGGTGATCATCCCCATGGGGTAGAATAAAGGCCGACCCCAACAATTTATGGGATAACGACTGGGAGATGATACATTTACCGTCAAAGTAATGTAGGTTTGGTAAAAATGTCTGTAATACAAATGACGTGTATGCGATCGGCCACGCGCTGATTACTGATAGCACGCCGGGGCTCATAATCTGGTAGATGCGCGCGTATGTGTGAGTGAGTAATTTCGAGCGTGTCCTAGTTTCCATACTGCTTGTAATAAACTTATATGTATACTGTTGTATGGTTTCCTAATCAGAGGCTTTGTGAAGTCATCGATTGTAACCGGTTTGCCAAATATCTCGATACCCGGTCGTTTCCACCCCCGGGTCATCGCTCGGGTTATGTGAGACGTTCAAGTTATTAACATAACCAAGACTGAACTCAACGCGGCGAAAATATTCTAAAACTAACTTTGCCCCGCGGTTTCGTCCGCGTAGAATTTATTTCACTGAACCTTACTTTAAATAAAACTAGTTTCTCCTTGTAACCTCAGCTGCCAGTGAAAGTCTCATTAAAATCGGCCCAGCCGTTTTAGATATTAGCCGGAACAAATAGACAGAAAACAGATGGAAAGATAGAGCGACAGAGAATAAAAAATATTGTTATTTTTTAACGCAAGTACCGTATATACGTCCATATACATTTAGTGAGAATTCATATACATTTTATTCAGCGGCTGAAAAAGCGAAAGATTATATTTTTTTAAGTTTTTAGTTATTCTATAAGTATCCCAATTAGAACTGTAATGAATTATGTCCATTTAATAATTTACCTGTAAATGTAGATATACAAAGCATTATACTTATATTCCTCTTTATATGTGAATTCAAAATACTTCACCCTGCTTAACCAAACAAATGGCATAAAAAATACACAACCACGTGGATCTGACAATTTAATTATGAGTCATAACTAAAAGTGATCATACACCTTCATCCTTAAGCAAAAAAAATAAGATAAACCTGTCCCTCGTTATAAACATTCTCTAAATTTACTCATCACAGCTTTATTTTTTATATTTCTTTTTTATTTTCTTTATATTTCTTTCGTACATTTTAACCAAACTCCGCGGACCAAACCTTCAATTTGTTTATCACTCGATCGTTAATGCAATATGAAAATTAACATGTTGCGAATCATATAAATCTGATATCAAACGAGAATATGACAATGCACTTAACCTTTTGATGTATTAAAACTGTTAATTTTTGAGTCCTCGTCTGGCTGAGGTCTAGTCTAGACTTCTAAGTTACTTGATAACAATCCTAGGTTACCGCAGCGAGTGTGGTATCCGACACACACCACAACACAACCTACATAAGCCTACGCATGTATTCCCCGAAGGGGTAGGCAGAGGTGTTGTAATACCGACACCCACTTTTCACCGGTGATTAAGGCGAGTCCATCGTCGTTTCAGGCACTATACATACGTTTTTTAATTACTTCTCAGTTGACGAAGGTTTCCTCACAATGTTTTCCTTCACCGTAAAGCGCGTGGTGGGAAATCATTTCACATAAGTTTTTGGAAAAAATCATTTGTACAGGCCGAGCTGGGGTTAGAACTTGGGTCGCTTGCGTAGCAGGCGTCTGCTCAAACCCCGAGGCCACCGCGTTTACTTATTTTTTTTTAGGAAAATCGATATTCTGATTTGAAGTCAGTTGTCAGACTATCACAGGCTTCCGATTGCAGTAAAGTCAAATTGGTAACTATCAAACCACATATGAAATTAATATCGCTGCAATACGGGCCCGGCGGGGTAAGTTCCTGACACCGGTTATAATCGTGTATAATGTATTTTTCTCATTGCCCTTCTTACGATTAGAAAGTAAGTCTAATCAAGTATAGGCGTTTTTGATTTCATTTGGCATAAAATACAGACTGACCTTTACAGCGTCTCCAGGAGTTCGACGATTTGGAAAAAATAGCAGGAAAAATCCGAATCAGACTCTCACAGGACCAATGACTAGTGCAACAGTATGGGGACAATACCTTGGTGTGGGTCCAAAAAAGCCTATGATTATGATGACTTCAACACAGCAGTAAGCGCGGATGAAAACTAGATTTGTTAATCAAACTGGATTATAAAAATCACGAAATATTTGTACGATGCTCTGAAAACTGATTTAATTCCAAAAAAAAACAATCGATACCTTGTACAAACAAAATCAGTATCGAGACAAATTGTGACACCGATTAACAATAAATGCAAATCTAATCGATTTTGTTCAAAAGAGTATCGAATTATAGTCAATATAAAACGTTCAAAACTAAAATCGATTTAATGAGCACTTGAGTAACAGCCTTTTGAAAGGTGTAAAGATTACGCCACGAGAAGACACGTTTAATTAAAATTCAATTTTGTCTATGGAACGCCAAGTCATAGACAAAACCGCAGTTCGAAACGTCAGTGTTATTTTCGCGGCACTATAATAGATCGTTTACGCAGCACGTCTGCCCTTTACCCAGTAACACAAATAGAGGCGCGTGCGCAAAAAGAACCTTTCATAATCTCAAAGTTATTCTGCCAAACAATAAACAACCCTTGAGCTGTAACTTTAAAACCGTAATTTGATTGGACAGTTAAGGCGTTTACGTCAAAATATGCTTAGAAACGTGACATTGGACGCGATCGTTGAGACAATACGTGAATCAAATTTGAATTTACGCGTACGCTAACAACAGATTAAGATGTACGCGATTCGCACCGTTGCAAATCTTTTAGGATATTTGACTCTATTGTTTTTCTCTAATTAAATTGTCTATGGTACAAGGTTGCTTAGTGAATATTCCGCATACTTACATCCGTATGATAAAGAAAGTCTGTCAAGTTGTCGCAAAATGTAGGAAATAGGAAGCAGCTCTGTGACAATCTTTCTTCCGGTGTTGCAATCAAATATGTATAGGGGTCAAGGTCAGATTAATATGACGAAATAATTTGACTCCAATACATACATGTTTAATGTAACCAAAACCTACTTGTAGTCTGTGCGGTCATTGATTGACACCAATCTCTCATAAGTAATTACTTTAACCTACTTACAGATTAATAAACGCAGATCCAAAATTGTAAAGACTTGAATTATAGGGGGTGTATATTTCTTAACCTATAGAAGTGTAATAGGAAAGGATTTGATGGAATTATATTTCTAAATGGTTAAATCGGGGTACAAATTTCGTTAAATTATGTGGCATTATTTATTTATTTATAGTACAAAACATTGAGAAAATCGTGTCTCACAAGACAACTAGTGTTCGAAGGCTACAGTTGCTTGCCATCACACTGTACGTTTCGTAGGAAACAAAAAAGCATATATGCTAGCTTCTATCTATATAATATATGTATATTCGATACATAAGTAAATAGTCTTTGACCTCGGACGTAAAGCATTGTTTTTTTCTTGCTCCTCGAAAATTTTAAGAAATTTTAAGATTTAATTGTTTATTTCTCGTTGTTAACAACTACAAAGTTGTAATTGTGTGTCGTTCATGTACTGTGTTATGAAGTTAACTTCCAAATAGTTGAATTTGCACTATAAGATCGCTATTTACCAAAACAAATTCAAATATTTTGTACAAATAACGAATTTGTCAACTACGCGCATACGGTGTCAAAGTCGCAGAGCACAGGATTCTCGCGGTTACGCGCACTACGCAACCGTGAAATTGGCCTGCGCATCGCCGTCTGCACGCATCGAAGTCCGGATTGCCAAAGATAAGTTAACGCTGAGTAAATTTTTAATTGCCTACTGCAAATAGTCACTGTGAGGTAATTACATTTGCACGTCTTTACTTTCTTGCTCGCTAAAATGAATTGCGCTGCATGTCGTTCCGCTATTGAGGATGGAGAAGTTGAATTGCGATGCTCTATTGTGGGTTGTTCAAAAGTTTATCACCATCTTTGCACTGGAGGTACCAATCTGAACCTCGATATGTTTGATGCATGGATCTGCCCGGAATGCCTATGCTCTCAGAAGAGAGGTGGCGACAACACTCTGACCCCAGTTGGTGTCTCTAAAAGTCGCGACCCCAATGTCACCTTCCGAAATAAAGCGCGACCCACCATCAACAATGACACTCTTGATCTCACCTTTGAGATGCGCTCTTTGCGACAGGAAATAGAATCCCTTAAAAAACAGCTCATTAATGCTGTGGTACTGATTGAGAGTTATGATAACAAAATTGAAAAATATGTGTGTAAAGTGGATGAACTAACTAGCAGACTTGAACGCTACCAAGATGTGAACACTATCAGTGAAGTTCCTCTATTACAAAACAGCCCACAGCAAACCAATAAAATCCCGACTGTCGAACCAATAGTAGTAAGGTCGATACAGCCTCCACCTAAGGAAAAATCCTATTTAACACATTCCCCGCCACAGCAGCCTGCAGTTAAACGGACCAGTCCCAATCGATGTGAAAAGAACTCACAAACTATTTTGTGTGACACTGAGTCCAATGAGAGAAACCTGCAGGACGATCAACAATGGACCAAGGTTATGAACAAGAAGCCACGTCGCGTGTCTGCTTTACTCGGGACTGCCGGCCTTAATGTAACAACGCTTAAAGCCGTAGAATCTCGGAAGTTTCTGCATTTGTGGAATATGGAGTCCACCTCTGAAGAAATTAGTAATTATCTGAGTCAATTGTGTCCAAGTGGTTCATGCACCGTGGAGCAACTCAACTCTAAAGGAGACTATAAATCCTACAAGATCGGGGTACCTGCACTGCATTTTGATACCTGTTATTCCCCGGAAGTCTGGCCTGTAAATGCTCGGATTAAGCCTTGGGTTCATCTCAGACGACAACCTACTGCTAAAACGCTTCGAAATCAGTCCTTTCGTCAGTACACCAACTCCAAATATACCAACCCCAAAGTCACCTATTAAGTCTGCATCAGTTAACATCTTGTACCAAAATGTACGAGGTCTAAAGACCAAGCTTAGCACATGGAGAAACCAGCTGTTACTCTTAGACCACCATTTGGTTGCGGTTACCGAGACATTTCTTGATACCTCAGTTGAAGACGCAGAGCTGACTGCCGGAGACTGGACTGTCCTACGCCGTGATAGGAATACCCCCTGTGGAGGCGTGATGCTTGCGGCTCGCGCCCCTCTTATCTTGCACAGACATTGTGAATATGAAACTGACTGTGGTGAAGACTTGTGGGCGAGTTTCCCCTGGCATGGTCGAACTGTGTATGTATGTGTAGTCTATCTAAAACCTACATCTAGCGATGAGGACTATATGCGATGGTTCTGTAAGGTAGAACAATTCGTTAACAATTTAAAGGGCCTTGTTATTATCTTAGGTGACTTAAATATAAATAGTGTTACTTTAAATATTAAAAACTATTATTGTTACTTTTTATCGTATTGCTGCCTGAGTGAGATGAATGACGTGGTGAATTTGCATGGAAGTATGCTTGATGTAGTGTTAATCCAGGAGAGCAGAAGTGTGCTTGAAACTTTAGTATCGGCTACTGATGGTATAGTTGTACCAGACACGTATCATCCTCCTCTGGATATTAACGTTAGAGTGGATACAGTTTATTCATCAGACTATATCGAACCTAGCAACATAGATCCTGCTAGGGATTGGAACTTTAGGAACTGCGATTACGAACAACTATGTTTTTTACTATCATCAATGACATGGAGTCAAGTTTTAGAATCAACTGATGTTGATACCGCTACTCATTCATTTTATAATATCATTTATAACATCCTTAACTCTTGTGTACCCAAAAAGCGGAGAAAAATCGGTGGTAGAAGGTATCCTATTTGGTTTACCAGTGATATTATTCGCGATTCGAAATTGAAAAATAAATTACACACAACTTGGAAGCGTACCCAGTCCGAAGGTGATTATAAACAATTTTCTGATCTAAGAACATCTCTAAAAAATCGTATCTCCGATGCTTACCATGCCTATTTGCATCGAATTGAAAATAATATTAAATTAAAGCCGCGTGACTTTTGGCAATATATTTCGTGTATGCGCTCCAAGGGGGGATTCGAGCCTAACGTAACATACAACGGAAATACTTACTCGGGAGTAAAGGCCGCCCAAGCCTTCGCTGATTTCTTTTCCAGTGTATTTCTGCCTGACATTCCACAGCTAGACATAGAACAAGCTAATTCCTCAGTAACATCAAATAATAGCCATCATATTAACCTAGTTCACCTTACTCCCCACGACATTTTACATGGTATTAATAAATTAAAAGTCAACAGTTCGTTTGGACCTGATAATCTTCCTCCTGGTCTGTTTAAGTCTGCTAGAAGTATCCTCGTCAAACCACTGTGCCACATCCTAAACCTAGCCTTGCAAACTGGCGTATATCCTACTGAATGGAAGCTTTCTAGGGTTACCCCCATACCAAAAGGTTCCACCAAGTCCGTTGTCGAGGAATGCCGACCTATCGCAAATCTGTGTGCTCCTGCCAAAGTTTTTGAGGGTATTCTACACACACATTTGTATACCCAGGTCGAAAAATATTTATGCAGTGAGCAACATGGCTTTAGGTCCAAAAGGTCTGTTAATAGTAACCTCTTGACATTAGTCGACTTCATTTCTACCAAGTTGGATCGGGGGATTCAGGTAGATGTGGTATACTTCGACTTCCGGAAGGCGTTTGATAGGGTTAATAACGACATACTGCTGACCAAACTCTGTGCTATAGGTTTCGCTCCATCTCTCCTCAGCCTCCTCGCGAACTATCTACGCGACCGTCAGCAGTATGTCAAACTGGGAATTTATGAGTCTATGCCCTATCACACGCGTTCTGGCGTCAGTCAAGGCTCAATACTCGGTCCTTTATTATTTCTGCTCATGGTAAATGACCTTCCGAATAGTTTAGTTTTCGCTAAGTGTCTCCTTTACGCAGATGACATGAAACTGTATGCTGAAATGAAATCCGAGGATGACTGCATAGCCTTACAGCGTGACATCGATGCAGTGTATAAGTGGACTGTCGACAACAAAATGGAGTTCAATCTTAGCAAGTGTCATGTTATGAGCTTCGGTCGAATGCGTCACCCGATCAAGTTTGACTATGATATAGGTCACAAAATCATAACTCAGTCAACTACTATCAAAGATTTGGGTGTCACTTTCGACCGAGCACTGACATTCCATGACCACATGAACTCGATTGCTAAGGAGTCCTTCCAAAGGCTGGGTTTCGTGCTAAGAAATTCTCGTGATTTTAAGAGTGGAAGTGTCATTCGTATTCTTTACAATTCATTAGTTCGTAGTAAATTAGAAACCAGTGCGTGTGTTTGGAACCCACACGAGACCACATACTCCAACATATTGGAAAAAGTACAGAAAACCTTCCTTAGGTATCTTTATAAGCGCACTTATGGATACTATCCATTTCTTTACCCCACAAATTTCCTGCTGGGATGCCTGAATTATAATTCCCTTAAAGTCAGAAGGGAGGTTGACCAGATTGCTACGTCATGTAAGGTTCTCCGCGGGATGATCGACGCCCCCGAACTTATTGGTGAACTGTGTCGACTCTTCGTTCCTGACAGGTACCTGCGTAGTAGGAAACACAAGCTGTTCGCTGTCCCCAACAGTCGAACAGTAGCTCGTGCGAAGTCCCCCATACCTCGTTCGTTGACTGCACTCAATGCTCTCCTGGAGTCTAACCCTACGGTGGATGTGTTTGATGACGGATGGAACAAGCTATTGTTAGAGTGCATGATGTTCTGCGAGAAAGGATGAACGTTCATATTTTATTTTTAGTTTTTATATTATATTTTATGTGTATATTGCATTACCTGTGTCTGATTAGTGTAATTGGCATTGTATGCCGTTCTAATTATTGAATAAATAAATAAATAAATAAATAAATAAATAAGGTCGTTTTAATTACACTATTTATAACTCAAGAACGGCCGAACCGATTTGGCTGAAATTTGGTGAGAAGGTAGCTTTGAGCCAAGGGAAGGACATAGGACTTTTTATCCCGTTCCCGTGGAACGTGACATAAAACGTGGTATAGCACAATAGAGACTACGCGGGTGAAACCGCGGGGCAGAGCTAGCAAGGTTGTATTTTTTTAAACGCTCCAATAAAAGAGTCATACAATTTTTGTCATCATTTCGTATTTTTTTATCATAGTTTTGAACCTTTTTCGAATTGTTTAACGACAATGTTATAAAGACAAGTAATGAAACACGAAACCGGATTAACATTCGTTGTGTAAAAGCACAAATATGACTATTTCGTAACAGCAATTGCTTCCTACCGGTATCGAAGCCGCGACCCACATATCGCGGTCGGCTTTCCTAACCGCTGACCGTAAATGTATCGCGTAGTTTGCGGTGGAATTAACACATACAATACGTTTGTCAAATGTTTAGATTCTCTATTAATCTTAATACCAACTAGCTGTGCCCTTGTGCTGTCTGTCCGTCTATCTGCCTGCTAGTTTACATAGAACAATTTTTCTTAAAATAATGCTAATCCCTGAAACGGTTGGACTGTGTCCCGTTAAATAATTGGACACAGTTTTCACTGGCTGATTACAAGGAGTAACTTATGCAAAGTCTATTGAAGAAAAAAAAAATCAGTAGATAAGTACTCAACATAGTTTTTAGTGTTAATCACAGCAAATCCATAACATGACTATAACACCGCAGTTACCTGTGCGTCAGAAAAATCACAGATAATATGCGTGATTTCTTTAATCGTATTAAAATAAAAATGTAAATCACTTCAAAAACATTGTCATGTTTTCTTTTTTGTTATTTAGCTGTAATCAAAACATAACTAATTAAGGTGAGAGGAAATAAACACGATTCACATTTATTACTGTCCGGTTTATCGAGGGTCGGGAAAAGGATACTTTTGCAGAGTCGAAGGACCAATAACATAGAGTTTATTCCATGGTCAAAAAAAAATGTCATGTTTTTTGCTACCCATTTCAAATCATTATTGGAGGTAGATTTGACATATTATTAACTAAAATACGAATATATGAACAGAATTTGAAGCTTTATATTAATCAAACGTTGATGAAATATACCTGAAATTCTCGCCGTTTCTTCTCAGAAGGTTAACTTCCAAAAGCTAAGCTGAATAAGAAGTATATGATATAAGATTTCATCTTAAACACATCGATAGACGTCTGAAAATTCGTATGAGACGTTGAGCTTGATTGCTGGGACTGACTCGCTAATAGTCACATTGGTACTTCATCATGTAAATTGCCTTCCTCACGATGAACGTAAAGACAAATTATTACAAGCCAGCGTTTAAGTGGGTGAAACCAAAGGATCCCCTAAGTAGGTAGTCAGAGTATGGTGAGTTCAGTCACCGTCCAAGAAGCTCGTGGAACAGTTGCTATTGCGCATATCATTCGATAAGCGAAGTTAAGCAACCTTACCCCTAGCCAGTAATTGGATGGGTGACCGCCCGAGCTCCCTCCGTGCCTCGGAGAGCACGTTAAGTTCTCGGTCCCGGTTGCCAATTTATCATCTTTGGCAATCGTTACAGGTCAGTCGGAGGCCTAAAATAGTCTGACAACTGGTTGAACCCAGATCACAGATTTTCCTCGTTAAAGGGGTTGCGAAGGTCAGATGGCAGTCGCTTCGTATGAAAATTAAGTGATCAGCCACATCGGGTTGAATCAAGTGCCGACCCCAACAGTGTATGGGATAAGGCCAGGGAGATGATGAGTCACCGTCCAAGGCACGAATACACACGTCTTTTAAATTTCATCTCAGACATATTATGCAGGCTTCCTCAAGATGTTTTTACTCGAACCCAACTCATTTAAAACTTGAGGATACCGCATTGGTAGACCACTCAGCCACGACGGCTTTTCTATATAAAAAGTGTGTAAAAATTATATTATTCGCATTTGTTCATGTCAAGACTTAGCACTTCATAAACTTAGATCAGATCGTAAAACCTGAATGGGAACAAAAAATAACCTTTTAAGGTCTTTGTCCGATCTGACAGCATGTTTTTCCATTGGAAAGGTACGGTCTACAATGTAGTGATCAAAATTACCTTACCAAATAGGTTTATTATCATATTTCTTTTTATAACTCCTCCACATCATATTGTCCTCTGACATATATGTTGAAGCTTCTATATAATTTCCAATCCGTTTGACATAATCTTTAAGCCTATTTCAGTTTGTTTGAAAACTAACTCTGAAGATAATGAGTTGCTCAAACTTCCCATGACTTTTGTCGTTTTTTTTCATCCTGACGTACCTAAAAAATGGGCAAAGGGATGACGGCCGTTTTGATTGTACAGAGGGCCTAGTGCGAAGTTTTTCACTACCGCTGTCACAAGTCATTGTTTCGACGTAAACGCAGATTTTTATAGGATCGAAACAGCGCCGTCTGTCGGCCTAAAGATGACACCTAAAGATGAAACCTGTGTTTACAGCGATACGATGACTTGTATTGGTGATTTTAATAAAACTCGCACTAGGCACTCAGGTCCTATAATAAGTCAGGACTTATGAGCGCGTCCCTTGAAGGCGCAGTAATAATTTTGTGAGGCTGTCTCTGTCTATATGAATGGAGCGAGGCGAATAAAAACATGCGCAGTATCGTACTATTTTCACTGCGCGCTCATCACTCATGACGGCTCCTGTAGCAGTTGAAGTGATATGCTATCCTTGTTTTAAAAGGGACAGCCCCTTTCGCTGCAGACCTTTGATGTTGACTGTACAGAGATATATACGTAAGTCAGTAACTTTTTTATGACTGGTATAAATTGCACTAAGATACTGTGGCGGTTAGGGTCTGTGTAAAATTTTTATATTTCAAACAATATGTTACGGTCAAGAGTGACTCTTAACGCTCTAGCTTTTATAGAAAATTTATAACAAATGTCTTTGTTAAATCAACACATAAAAATATTCTTCTGAAATTAATCTTCTGTAAGTCGTGCAGCTGTGATATTCGAGCATGAGATTTAAAACTAGGTTGAAAATGAAAATGGAAAATATCATTCAGATGGGGCCCCGGTAAGGTACTTATGACGAAATTCAACAACGGTTCGGAAACTAACCTTCTGAGAAGAACCGGCAGGAAACTAAAAGTTCTATCCAGGATTGGGCATAAGCCAGCCTATGAAAGATAAAGAGTGTGGATATCGATGCCGAAAAAATCTTACTAAAACCTTATAAGTTTATCTATGGTAAATTTCTCCGTGCACCTAGGAACACAACCACATCCTGTGAAACCACTCAGACGACTTTCCACGCGAACATAAATACAGGATGCCAATTATAGTGGCTTCCATACTCGATAATCGCTTCGAATCGATTAACTCTGTAACGATTGTAGGTAAACAACACTTATCTTTACCTAGGCCTATTGATGCTGAGAACTATTGCTTTTATTGTCAAAAGAAATATCGAAAAAAAAAACAAAATATTTTATTCTATCAAATTGTTACTCTCAAAAAGCGCAACACCAAAATTACATTCCCGTGCCCTTTACGCAAAGGCATAAAGTAAAGTTTCCAAAAAATATGGTTTATCGATATATTTGTACAGAAACTTATATTTTTTCTTGTAATTATCCAATAAAAGTGGACGATTCCTTGATTGTTTTCGCAGTTTATCAACAAAAGGCCAGCAATCAAATGTTTAGAATATGTAGTTATGTACGAATTCGAAAATAATTTAATCTAGAGAGTAACACCATGTTGTGGCATATATTCGCACCTACGTATTACACAGGTATTGTACGTATCATAGATATAGAAAAACACGTGTAATAGAAATGAATAAAAAAGGTGTTGTTCAAACGTCATAACTTTATATCTTTTTATAGACATCCGTTTACGACCATTCAAAATGAAATGTCACTGGCCAATGTCAATAGGAAGACTAATCGACCGAGTTAAAGGATTTGGTAGCTGGAAACCAGCTTGAAACCAACTTGAAAGCTATCTGCAAATCTTTTTCGGAAGTAATTATCAACGAGGCAATATGTCCCGGAGAATCGCGAGTCACGATTATCGATATTCGTTTTCCGAGTATCGATATAATTGATTACTCGCGTTGACAAGGACTCGAGATAACAATTGATTGAGATATTAATCGATGTCGATAAAGAAGTAAGGCTTGGTTTAGTAATCGTTTAATGTGTGAGCGTGGTATATGGTTATTACTTACAGAGATATTATATCCTCACGCCTGTGTACCCGAAGAGGTTACCTATATATATAATATGTAACCATATAATATAATAATATAATGTGTAAATATAATATACCTAGTTTAAGCCCTCTCTCAAAAAATGCTGTGCCCAACAGGGTCCATATTGTTAAGTTATACTCACTGTTCAGTACCTGTAAGGGCTAGATTAAGAGTATGTTTAAAGCAATAAATTGAAATTGAAATCAATAACAATGAAATAGCTATAGCTCACATATAAGTTTTAATAAATAATATACTGATACATATATTTAATATTAATAATTGATTATGATGTAAAATGAAAATGATTTATTCAGTTTAGTCTCTGGTACGGCACTTATGTGTCTGCAGTACCTAAGTAGGTAACTAAATTCATAATATATTAACATGCCCTAAAATTGTGTACAATATTTCATTTGAATAAATATTATTTCCACAAATCCCTGACTCGACTACTAGACTCAGGACTGTAGACATACTATAAAATTCAAAGTCCTGACATACTCATATATTGACACAGCTTAAACAGCTGGTCCAAGACACATAGCATTTGGTGTTTTTTTTTTTTGGTGTACGGATAATGGTTCAAAGATTGTGCGTGAAATCCTACCGTCACGTAGGCGAAGCTGCGAGCGCAAGCTAGTTTCTTCATAATAAGGTGTTGATTTCATAATTTAATAATGCTGTCAAAACAACAACAGTGAGTTATTGTAAAATAGACTTAAATTCCTTTGGAGAAGGTAGGTAATCTAGACAGCCAGCAATTTACGCAGCCGTTGCGTATAGTGAGCCGGTGAAATAGAGCGAGACCTTTCAAATAATCGTGATAACGTTGGCCAAAATTGTTGAAATTGTAAGTATTTACTTTTATTATTTCTGCATTAGGCCGTGGAGCTATTTTGTAACTCAATAGTTGGTTGAAAAATAATAAAATATTATCGTAACAATACTGTTACCTGTTTTTAATATTTGTTTTAGGAAAGCATTCAGTGCCCAAAGTATACGTAGACTACATATATTACATATATTCTCCTTTAGCTGTCTAGCTCCAGCTGTTTTACTCGCGTAGAGTTAATTTCACGGGTGTCTCGCTGAACCCTTATGTTTTTTTAATAAATGCATCCTAAGTTACTCCTTGAATAATTAGCTATCTGCTAGTAAAGTCCCGGTCAAATCAGTCCAGCCGTTTCGGAGACTAGCCGGAACAACATACAGACACACAACAATTTTGAAAATTATTTTTCTCATCTGATTTCCGTATATTCTTTCATATGCATCGAGTGAAAATCTGTTTTTTGGAATTACAAATGGACACTGCAATTTTATTTATCTGTTTAGATTTGGTATGGAAACGTAAAAGCTCCCCTAGCGGTGAGTGTAGGAAGTTTTTAGTGTACGATTTTTAAGGCCACAGTGTAAATGGGACTTGCTTTTCGGAACACAACGTAAAGCACCAGATTTATTCACTTTGGGCCCAGGCAAGGCACTAATGAACGTCGAAAAATTACCACTGGTTCAGAAACTAGCCTTCTGAGAAGAACCGGCCAGAAACTCAACCAGGCATCTTGTATATTTCACCATTTCTTATTATTCTCTATCTAGGCAACAAATAATCCCACAGCGAATTGATAGTCGGAAAATATACGTAAAGATACAGCTCTCTCTTTCTTAACCGACTTCAAAAAAGGAAGTGGTTCTCAATTTGACTGTATACTTTTTAAACTTTTTATTGATTGCCATGCAAGGCTGATTAAACAAAAGACAGTAACCGAATTACGAAAACCATTTTACCAAAAGCCTTGGTTTTGATCTTGGTATTTGCGCATGACATTTGGTAATATAGTACCGCCATACATAATTCATGGGTGTATACATAGTCACCCTTATTCTGTGTGTGTTAGAGTCGTTAACTGAGTGGAGCAAGGTGGGAATTAAGTACACTAATTGTTTAATCGTGTTTTTATGTACTTCATTCAACAACCCTGTAGTTTAGTAGTATGTCGTGGATGGAATTGTGATTGAACAGAATTCTTTGAAATTGTATAAATAAGGTCTACTTTCCTTTAACAATTACAAAGGATTGACAGTAAAATTTACTTCATCCTCTGTCACGTTGGCAGTTAATCATATTCGGTGAAATATAGGTGTTGCTATTAGAACACAGCTTATCCCTTCGTGGACCCTTCTGGGATGGCCTGAGCATATATATATATATTAATTCGTATGCAGATTTTTTTAATACTGTATTTCCTAGTATGTGCGCGACGAATGATTTGAATTTATACTCAAGCTAGATCGATATATAGGGGTATACTACACTCTAACCCGCTAAAATAAGTCCGAATTCTTGGTGTTACGTGTATATATAGTCATATTGCTGTTTAATTAACACCCAAACGCGTATTCATCAAATTATATTAGGAATAGTTTTTGTGTGAAAAACAACGAAACGATTGATTTTCTCCGACTTCGTCCTACACCGGCTGTGACGTAAGTTGCAAAGGAATTTTACGTCAACACTTATTTTGAGAAAAGTTCACGCTACAAGATTACAAATTATAAAAAAAGATGCAGGTTGTTTACCCGCGTTTTATTGTCCATACCTTAATCTTTTATATTTCATAAAAATACCAAACAGAAAATAAACTCAACAGAAAGACAGTTCTTTGCAAGTACGAGGATTCCGAATATAGTCGGATTAATCCCAGAGGCATTTCATTATTAACTATTTAACAGTTGACACCAGGGGCCCTATAATGAGCTGTTGCCATGATAGTTTGCCTCATATTATCAGACAGACATAGGTATATGACGTGCATACATCTGTCACTGTCGAACAGTTAAACTATTTATGGTTGGGCCCAGTTAGTTGTGTAGACACCAATACCTATTGTGCAATGGAATCATTTATACTCAACATGTTAGTGCTTTTAAAATTTATCTAATATATTTAATAATTGCGGATGTGTCGGTAGACGGTGACCAAGGCAGAACTCGTAATGACTAAATTAATAATATTTTACAAAATGTTTAAATTCGGAGCACTCGTAATCGAAGGAAGTGTATGAAGAGATAATGTGAAAGAAGTATGTAAGGATCGTAGCACGTGGCAAATGGTGGTCTCTGTCTACCCCCATGAGATACGGATGTGAGCATGTGTATGTATGTTTCGCTAATATTAGGAAGCTAGCCATACGTGAATTTTAATTTTAGTCAACGAAATTTATGTCTTAAACTTACTAAGAAATATGTAAATTCCAAACAAGAATGTGCACTTTACCGATTATCCCTTTATGTCAGCATTTCAAGGTTGCTCAATCGCAGTGAAATCTAAATGATATGTCGTATAACACGACAAATATGTAAATTCAAATGGTGCTTTAAGGCTGACATAATATTGGACATACATTGTATGTATTTTTTATTATTAGCGACCCGTACTCGCTTCAATTCGGGTTACGATTTTTTAAGGCTTTTTCAAAAAGTTGACTTCTCTTTCGTAGATCTATAAATCTTATATATAAAATTCTCGTAACGCGGTGCGGAAACGACTGGACTGGTGAGTATGACATTTTGTATGCATATCAGGTAGGTCAAATATGTCTGTCTACGCCGAGTAATCTCCGCAACGGCTAGTCCGATATTAACGGGACTTTCACTGGCAGATAGCTAATGTTACGAGGCTACTTTTATTTATATTATAAAAAAAGATAAGGGTTCCGCGAACGCAATTAGGGTCGATTTAATCCAGCCTCCGGGCTACTGGCAAATTACAGGTGGGAAATTACTACTCTGGGATTGAACTAAGACTCGACTACTGAAGCAGTCTTAGCCTCCGTAATATTAGTATACGTAGATAGCAACAACGAATAATTTTAACAAAATGCAACAACATTTCGCAAGGAGAAGCAAGCGGCGTGTCAAACTGGTCAATTATTTACTTGCTATTGCTGCAAAATGTGCCTGATTGCATTCACAAATTGCCAAATTTACCGTCTAACGGGTTATTGGATGCTCTTGCTCGCCGATGACCTTTTAAATAATTATCATTAAGGCTACAATCTTCGCGTGTTAACATAATTTATACCGCAGCTTCAACCCGTGAGTTTCTAAGTGCAAAATGGGTTGAAAATTAAAACGAAAATAATTTATCCAGCTTAGGCCCTAGTAAGGCACTTATGAATGCCGAAGAATTGACGACCGGTTCTGAAACTAGCCTTCTGAGAAGAACCGGCAAGAAACTCAGCTGTTTATTTTTTTACCCAAGTTCAATTTATTTATCCAGATACTATCCTCGTCTGACGATATAGGATACTGCTCCCATTTTCAATAATTTATATGTATTCAATATCTCCATATCTATATGTCTATATAGATAATAAAAATAAGGTTTTTTTTAATACAAAATTAACAGGTCTTCACTAAATGCATACGAAAGTATATGCTGTATGTACTTACATAAAAAATCAATTATTAACCAGTCTATTTGTCCCGGCTAATATCTAAAACCGCTGGACCGACCCCGGATTTAATGGTAATTTCACTGGCAGATAGCTTATGTTTTTATTTTATTTTATTATGAAATCCAACGGCGTGATAACAAAATATAAACGGATGGTAATACAGATTGGTAGCAAGGCTAATATTTCTACAAGTTAACAATATATAGTAGGTTACAAAACACGAACACGCACTTTTGTATACATGCATAAGAGTTAGGTATATTATTCTAAATATAACAATCTCAACTAAATATAATGTTATTTATCTTTAGACTTTTATAACAACTTAACACAACGAGAACGGACTAGATTTTGAAACAATATAATAATAATAATAATAAAATAATTGATCATCTTTGGCAATCGTTACAGGTCAGTCGGAGGCCTAAAATAGTCTGACAACTGGTTTAATCCAGATCACAGATTTTCATCGTTAAAGGGGTTGCGAAGGTCAGATGGCAGTCGCTTCGTATAAAAATCAGGTGATCAGCCACATCGGGTTGAATCAAGTGCCGACCCCAACAATGTATGGGATAAGGCCAGGGAGATGATGATGAAACTAAAATAATATAATAATTTTGAAACTCTGGGACCTTGGGGTCCAGATGCTCATCAACTTTTCAAAGAGGTTGCACGTCGTCTGGTAGAAGCTTCTCGTGACAAGCGGGCTGGGGCTTTTCTCGCTCAGAGAATCAGCATTGCTATTCAACGTGGCAATGCTGCCAGCCTTCTTGGCACGATCCCGAGAGACACCGATTTGGGCCTAGTTTTCTACTTGTAATTAGTTTTTAGTTACCTATTTATTATTAATATAATAAATAATATGTTTTTATTAATATAACATAGGCATAAAAAAAAAATATAATAATAAACAATATCTCAATAGGCAGAAAAGGCAATGTTGTAAGGAATATCTTAGAGTATTAATCAAAAATTAGGGTTAGCAAAATGAGGCCACCCAAAGAATGAAGTCTACGTGGATCAAACCGCGGGGCAAGTCTATTACTAATTCCAAAGATGAAATCTATTTCTTCATTAATAAGAACTTTTATTTGTCCATTAAAATACATATAACATTTAAGTGAGCTCATCATTTCCTGTCGAAACTCGCTTATCGCTAATCAAAACGCAACTCGGACCAGATGGGAAATTTATATCTTAATTTATAAGTCATCAACTTCAAGATCACTTGAATCTATTAATAGATAAGCACAGGTGTTCGGAAATATATACGCAAGACCAACGAAAGTGTTGATATGTATTTTTTAAATATTAAGGATATAATGTCTTAGAAGTAATTCAAAGACAAGATAGACTCACCGTCTGTCACGTTGGCACGGTATCATCTTCGCTGAAAAGTGTCGTTAACACCTTTGCCTTCCCCTTCGCTGAATACATATGTATGTTTTTAATTTAGTTGTATTCGTTTTTGTTATTATTACATGGTATTCAGGCTACTGGCAGTGTGACCGTGCTGTGACGTCACGACTTGGTCCTAGTGGAAGGTCGGTGATGGTTGTCATCACCGTGACACCCAGATAATACTGTTACGACAAACCCTTTCATACCTTTATATATATTGTTATGAATAAATTAATTTTATTTCTTTCTTTCTATGTATGTATTAAGGATCTATTCTGCCTCTAGAACAAAATATATTTGAAAAATAACTGTGCGCCCTCGTAGATTTATTTTCATTTGCCTTCACGGAATTTCTTATTATAAAGTAGCCTAAGTGACTCCTTGTAATAGCGGCTCTATGCTTGTGAAAGTCTCGTTAAAATCGCTCCAGTCGTTTCGGATTTTAGGCGGAAGAAACAAACAGACAGGCGGATAGATAGACAGATAAAAAAACCGTCTACTTTCATATTCACATAAGCAAAAAGCTGTTCATTTGGAATTACAATCAAACAATTCATTTTCATTTATCTCTATAGAAATAAATAATGTTAGTGCTATGGGATCTAAGTCTTTTTCTACCAGAAAAAAAGATCGTGTCCTCTGCTATCTAATAAAATAAAACGTAACGTATTATTTTATATTTGTCTATGGATTTTGAAATATTATAAAGGTTTCTAAATTGTAACAGACAGACAGATACATACATTAGGTTGTGATGTCAAAATGTTTGAAAAACTTCCTACATTGAAATAACATTTTAAGCGTTGTAAAAACAAAAATATTCGATGAATCACAGTTGAGCACGTTAACACCAGCCTTAAAATGTCACATTATTTCACACTGAGGAAAACAACACTGATTCTGCGAACTAGTTTATTGGCCAATTAATTGTTGCCGAGTTTTATAAATATCTTGCAAATTAGTAATATAGACCCAAATAAAAAATATATCCGAAGGTAGGCTTCTTAAATTGGTTTAAATTCGTCGATCAGATTGATCAAGTACATTGTAGGCGTATCAATATATAAATGTAACAAATATACAGAAAAAAAACAGAAGGACATTTCTACATTATTTGGATAGTATATTTGTACTCGCGTATGTCTGAGAAGTAATTCAAAATACGTATGTATAGTGCCTGAGTCGGCGAAGACTCACCTGGCACGTTGGCACCTAATCATCTTCGGTGAAAACACCTTTGCCTACCCCTTCTTATGTATGTATATATGTATATTCGTCGCTGACAAACATAGGGACGCGAGTGTACGGGGATCTCGACGCATTTGGACTTATTCTTATTGGGTAGAAGATAATTCTAGGTTCGATTTATAGAGGCTGATTTAATTTGTCGAAGATTCTGATAGTTCGCACTTAAAATACAGTCAGACAGAAAGATCCGAAGTTTTTTTAAAGTATTGGCTACTATATTAATCAAAATTACATATTTTGTGGTCTATTAATTATAACTATATCGGAATACCTACTTGAAAATATTCGAAAAACGATGATATCTATCTGCATATGACAAACTACGCCTTGTTCGTATGTATGTTTTTACGAATATTTTCATTGCAATTTCCTATCTTTCTTTTTCATCAGAACTCATTATTTTCCGACATAACAACTCGATACGTGCGTGATGTTTCCTCGGATAAATGGAGGCCGACTTTTCTGTAAGATTATAATTTGCTTATACTCTAGACAATCTTCATAAAGTGTTAACTTTACCACTTTTAAGAAATTGCCATCATTAACATGAAGATAAATCTTAGTAATGTGAGCTATCTATGACGGAATAATGTAATATTTAATGCGAACATTTTTTATTACTTAGATATAAGTATGTTTGTTAGTTGAACGTTATTTTAAGACACATTGAAACTGTGGCCATATTTTATTCCCGTATTTTCACGGCAACGGTAACTACGCAGGTGAGACCGCGTGACGTCCGCTAATTGTAGTAATGTATAATCACGTCATACTAGGGTAGGAGCATACATCTAGGAGCTAGGAGAACACATCATAGGAGCCGTGGTAGCCTCGGGGTTAGAGCAGTCGCCTGCTACGCAAGCGACGCAAGTTCGAATCCCAGCGGGGCCTGTACCAATGAGTTTTTTCTAAAAAACTTATGTACAGTGATTTCACACCACGTGCTTTACGGTGAAGGAAAAGATCGTGACGAAACCTGCATATTTCTGAGAAGTAATTCAATGACGCATGTAAAGTGTCTGAGACGGCGATGGACTCACCATCTGTCACGTTGGCACTTAATCATCTTCGGTGAAAAGTGGGTGTTGTGATTACAACACCTCTGCCTACCCCTTCGGGGAATACAGGCGTGAGCATATGTATGTATGTTATAATAATAACATAATATTTTTTTAAATCGTTTATTTAACTACTGAGTTCTTTGCCAAGTTCTTTTCAGTAAAAGGTACCTTCCGAATCTACCGTAATATAATTATAATCTATACTAATAGCATAAAGAGGAAAGATTAGTATGTAAGTATGTTTGTAAAGAATTCACTCAAAGAGTACTCGACCGATTTAAAATTCTTTCAGCATTGGATAGCTACATTATCAGCGAGAAGGCTATATTTTATTCCCGTATTTTCACGGCAACGGAAACTACGCAGATGAGACTACGGCAATGTATAATCACGTCATACTAACGATACGAAAGTACTTTGTTAAAAGTCCAATCAAATAAATATACTTTTGAGTTTGACTTTTAGTTATCGAAAGAATGGATATGCAGAAGGCATTGATTTAAGCTTATGTGAACTATGGAAAACTCGCAAGGAAATTCGAAATCATTCGTGATTTTTCCCTCTGGCAATCTGAAATGACATTGCTCGCATCCAGTATTCCAAGACGGTAACCGCTTACTCAGACCATAATGTTCTTCTTCTACATGTGATTAAAAAGTTGGTTACTATGATGGAAATACTTACCTAACTGATATTTTTTATCATCAAAAAAACATCGACTTATTCAACTTAAGTGTTGATTGATCAGCCGCGTCGTACAACAAACGTATTTAACATCAATTTATAACTTGACTTTTATAACTTGGCTTGAGGAAAAATACTTAATATAAACTTAATAAGCTAAGCAGGTGTGCTTATAACGATCGTTGTGATCACTCTTCCCATAACTCGCAAGATTGTTTATGATATTTGCAATTTTAGTGAAATCTGCTAATGACTGTATCTGTATCGTTTTATTTACACGAGTGACGTCAACACTTAAAAACTCCATCCCAAGCGAATTTGTAACCGAAAAGATTTTTAGCCGCCATGAAAGATTTTTTCTCTATCTAGTGTAAACTTTATCTGTTGATTCAAACTGTTAAAAGCAGCGCGTATTAAGATCTTCTCAGATTTAACGGTAAATGTTACGGTACCAAAATGAAACGTCAAAGCTCAGAAGTTCTTATTACGCTTTGCTTAAGCCTGCAACCTATAAATGCTTGCAAGAAGGTCTGCGAGTCTGCACTCCTACCCTCTATAGAGCACTGGCGACCTAACTCGTCACAGACATA
Source organism: Watsonalla binaria (assembly GCA_929442735.1). Lineage (NCBI taxonomy): Eukaryota > Metazoa > Arthropoda > Insecta > Lepidoptera > Drepanidae > Watsonalla > Watsonalla binaria. The sequence goes on from OV838941.1 coordinate 3,659,593, forward strand.
GAAATAATATTTATTTACATGAAATCTGGTTAAAAATTGGTCTTATTAAGGTCACAAGAGTCACATATTTCACCTAATTTGAGGGCATGTAAATATTAATTAGTTATCTACTTAGGTTCTGCAGTTACATTTTAACCACAGGAAAACGAATCTAAGGTAAGTACCATTATTTGGCTGAGATCTTCTGTAAGGTGGAGGTACATATCCAGAGAAGTAGTTAAAAATTTAGATCATTCCATCTTTTGAATGAAATATCTTCAAGTTATATACATATACTCCCGCCTGTAATTACGCAATTACACAGTTTGGCCGGTTATTTATAAGTTCAATGTAATAGGGGGCGAGCTCCGGGTTACTGCTTCGAAATTACAAATGGAAAAACCACCTTTGCCTTTGGGATCAAATCGAACACATGCGTTTGCTAGTCCATCGAGGCAGACTGCAATTCAAATAATACCCCGGAGAAAAAAAAGAAAATATAGTATAGATATCGCGAAAGTCTCTCCTCAAAGTCGAAGACAAAATCAGTTGTGTTTTTTATTTGGCTACAAAACTTTTACAAAACAAATCGTAGAAAATTAATCAACAGAACTAATAACCTCTGTTTTAAATCAATTAATAATCCACCTTCCTTTACGAGAAAATTAATCAATGTTTATTTCAAAGCGATTTACCGATACCATAATGAATGTATTCTAATATCTTTCAACCTCTTTACATAATATTTGAAACACATTCCATGTTAAATAGTTAAAGACATATATTATAGTTAATTTGATTGATTTCACTTGCTTGTTTACCATTTAACTAACGGTGCCAAAGAAAGGTCGACGCACCGTCCATGTTTAGACGAATGTCATAGAACTTGACATGACATCTGGAGTTGATGATCAATTGTCCAGTTCAGTGACGTTATGACTTGACGTTTTCTGTTAGAATAACTGTCATATTTTTTTCACTATAGCTTTGAGTCATAGATAAAACTTCCAGCATAGTATAAACATATATTTATAAGCAGTAAGAAAACTAGGTTTTGAAATAACAACGTTCGCTGGTTACGTGATTCATAAAAAAAAAATTTACTGTCAAAGTAATTTAGATTTGTTGATTTGAAGTTTTGATGCATTTCAACAAATAATAAGTATTTATTTATTAATTTGATCAATATTTTATAATTTAATATAGATGAGTTTTCAATACCAAGCCTTTTTTCATAAAGAGTTTTGTGAAATGAGAGATTTTTTTGATATTTTCAAGCTTCAAACTGCAATGAAATTTTAGATTTAAAGATGAAATACAATTTCATTCAGTTAGCAAGCTTCATCCTTGTGACGTCATAATTTAAAAAATATAAATAGATTCACATGTAACCTCATCTTGACACCAAAGAGTCTAAATGTTGCAGAGGTCATTACCCGAATATAATTCATAACAGTCGATTGAATTTATCGAAATGAGCCGCGTGTTACGAGCCATACGGAAATCAGATTTACATAAAGCACTGATGTATTACATTCTGGGCATTAAGAGAGCAGTGGAGGTATGCCAGACCATACAAACGTGATAATGAATAAATAACGTGAACGTGATAATACATATTTGTAGGACATCATCATAAAGCGCAGTCTAGTCTCACACTACGCAAGGCTTGCACTATGGGTGTAAGACAACGGTATATATAATAATTAATTATGATATCATATCATAATCATATAATACCTACTTAGGTATATAGTTAAACAATATGTACACTATATATATGATTATGATATGGCACACATTAAGTTGTAATCTGATATTTATATAGATATTTTCTGTTCATTATAAATTATAAAAAACTGTGTCAATAAAAGAAATGTGATGAGATTTTTTTTAAATATGCATTCAAATTCATTTTATTTGTCTTTATATAACAACTATCCATGAAGATAGATAATTAATAATTGCACCTCGATAATACCTACTATAATAATACGGTTAAATTATGATCGAGTTGCAAATTATATCCTCATTGCATTTGTATGAACAAGCAAACCTCCGCGGGTCTCTTAACACATTGATTTATGAACAAAAGACGACATTACACAGCGTGAAATGTATTACGCTTACATTTTTTCAATGTAAATAATAGAGCTTTCGTTTCATTAGTCAAGCTCAGGTCGTTCATATTGGAGAAGTATTGTGAATTGTAAATTAATTTAAGCTTATTTCCTATAAACAAAACGTTTTTAGCAACATTGAGTCCCTCTATCGGTAGAGCAAATTCACGACTGTGGGTTGGATCGAATTTCACTTAACGTATTTTTATTCTTCACTAGCTGTACCCCGCGGTTTTCTCCGCGTAGAGTAAATTTCATGGGTGACTCGTGACACATTAATGTTTTCTTTCAATCTGCCAGTGAAAGTCCCGTAGAAATCGGTTCAGACGTTTTGATGATTAGCCGGAACATACAGACAAACAGGTGGAGACATTTTAAAATCAGTTCTTATGTCAGTACCGTATATTCTTTCATATGCATTTACTGAAAAGCTTTTATTTTGGAATTACAAAAAGACACTTAATTGTTATTTATCTGTATGTATATGTATAATGTATGTATATATAGATATTGATTTGATGTTGCTAAAGGAGTTTAGTTCAAGAATATCAATGTACGGTGGACGAAATCCTCATATATTTTGGATAAAATTGTATGTATTGTTATGATGTGAAATGGATGAGGTCAGTAGTCGCACACACACAATATTATTGCCAGTAAAGTATTGTCAAAAATCCATTATTATGGAAAAATATCGCAATACAGGCCTCACAATATTACTATTAATATGCACTTTATTGACAATATTATTGCGTGTGTTCAGCTAGCCCAAAGGAGGATGATTATGATAGTGTTTGAAGAGAGTATAATACTGAGACTCTTTAGTATTGGGCTCAAATTCTACATAATGAGTGAAGGTACGCAACGATTGCTTTATAATATTTAGTCCATATTCAATTTAAAGTTCGCCAGCTGTTACAGAAGTGGTGGCTATGACCTTCAACTTTACGACTTAAGGCATGTCCATAAACCGACCAGGTTAAAACGCAAGTTACCTACATGAATCATTTTACTTACCTTTGTTTTGCGAAAAGGTTTTTTTTAATTTATTTACGCAAACAAGACCTTTTATTTTATTTTTGCAATGTCAGTGTCAAACTATTGACCTTCCGAAGATTGCCGGAACTAAATAAAACCAGGGTTCACATCCAAAGATTCGTTATAATGTTGCGTCAAAGAAGAAAAAAAAATTTACTTTTCACACCCGCTTCTATGTTAATGGATTCTATGGTAATGCATAAAGATTTTAAATAAATAAATATAGTATATAAAATATTATCACAACACTTCTTTAAAGTATTAAGGACTTCGATCTTCTGTAAGGTGGAGGTACAGCCTCCAGTAGGACAGCTCCAAATAACCAACGAGAGATTCTGTTTTCTGAACTTTGAAGTTAATTAGGTATGTGGTTCCAGTCGACCGATTCAAAAATGCTATCAGACGACTGGGACCGCGGTTTCAGTTCTTAGTGGTCCCAGTCGCCTGTATCCTCATGCCTCTCTAAAATATATTTGTAACAAAACTATAAAGTTTAATCATCGCTTTATTTGTCTTCTTCTTTCAGTTTTTGTTTATAATTAAGCTGGCTAGTCTCCAAAATTATTATAATATTTGTATTTGTTCGTCATGATGTGGTGATCAATAAATAAATAGGCCCCTTTACCAAGAAAACGTGAAGTACGTTTTCTGCATGAAGCATAAATCACTTCCCTTTACTTAGTGACGAATTACCATCTTGGTACATGTAAACACGGACACGAATATTATCACACGTTATATCGTTTTGTTCTGTACTTATGTACTTTACAATATGTGTTTTAAACTCGTGTTCAGTTTAAAGGGACAGTGATGTTTGACCAATAGTCCCCACTATTCGTCAAATATCGTTGTCCTGTTATCTTGTTCCTTTTAACTTTCGCGATTTTACAGTTATATACGTTCTTCGCTTACCGCATATGCTCACGCCTGTATTCCCCGAAGGGGTAGGCAGAGGTGTTGTAATCACAACACCCACTTTTCATCGAAGATGATTAAGTGCCAACGTGACAGATGGTGAGTCCATCGCCGTCTCAGACACTTTACATACGTCTTTGAATTACTTCTCAGAAATATGCAGAAATCGCTTACCGCGATTTTTATTAGTGTTTATTTTGTACTTTTTGATGGTAGGACAAATGAACAGATATATATAGATGTTGCTCTACGGCAAATATAAGTGAACAAGCTAAAAATGTAAGCAATGTAGTAAACTAAATCAAACATAAATTTGTAATAAATCGAATCGAATAAAATGTATATATTATATGAAGTAATTCCAGAAGGGTCCCCTAAAGGGTAAGCCTTACAAAAAACTCTCTGCGCTTTAAATCATTAGAAAAACTCATTGGTATTCGAAATTGCGTCGTTTTTGTAGCAGGCAATACTCGAACCACCATAGCTCTTTCGGCTCCCTCACTCACTGTTTAATTGAATTGGTGCGGCAAAGTATAACATATTTTTAATTAACTAACGGACTTTTTAGTCGCTGGCAATTTTAGTTTATAGAATAAATACCTCCTTAAAGAATAAACAAGATTGTTATCTTTAACTGTTGCTTAACAAACTATAAAATGCAAAATCCCACAAAAACCTACATTACATGACAACCTCAATGAAACCCTATATTAGGGTGCCAATTAATGATGAGCAAATATTACGTAAAGTTCACAAAAACTGGCCGACATTTGGGTCAACTAGCCGGCCGACTGGTTTGACTTATACAATACGTACCTATATGCATTCTTACATACAATTAAATCGAGTGTAATTGACTAAAAATGTCAAGAAGAACTAGTGAATGAACATTTTTGACTCATTCTCCGAGACAATTTCATGGGAATTTCAACTTTAATGTTATTGATTTATGGCATATTTCTCATTTTGGTATCCCAAGGTCCATGTTCCTTGTTATCTGAACTTGTTAATCAATCAAATATCGACTCTATATTATCACTTAAAGGTTGAATTTTTAATCAAACACAACCGTGAATCCTGCGTGTGGCATCTCTCAGTTTGGAAAGTAACAAGAAAATGCCGGGAGGTCGTTATGAATAATGTTGCCAGTGTGAAATTTAATATCATGTGAAATATTGTATAAAAAAGGCTGTAATTTATGACACGTTTTGCGGAAGCCTTTAACCTTTATGCAGACCTGCAATAATTATTTAATCTATACTAAAACATAAAACTGAGGAGTTTGTTTAATCTTACAAACAACTGGAACGATTTAAAAAAATATATATACACGACGAAGGCTATATATTCATCAAGCTACACAATAATTCGTAGTACTTATTTTTAGTTAAAAAAAAATTTATATCGACTTTTGTGCACTGGAACTGTGTCCATGGGCTTATATATATTTTTTATGATTTATATTGTATTACTCAAAGCTGCAAAATATTTTTTTTAAAAGAGTAATTACTGAGTTTCTTGCCAGGTTCTTCTCAGTAAAAGCAACCTTCCGAACCTGGCGGTAGCATGTATAATCCTATGTAATCGTGTCTTTCTGAGGATTTGAAAGTAATTTTTAAAAAGTCTAATCGAATAAAGATATTTTTAAATTTGAAGGTGTGAATCTGGTTGGAGCTAGCGTTAGTCCAAAGTCACTATTTCATGTTGACGAAATCTGAGAAGCTAGTTCTTTAAATACCACTAGCTGTTCCCCGCGGTTTCACCGTGTAAAGTTAATTTCATTATGACCCGTAGAACCCCTTATGTTTTTTTTAAATTAAAATAGATTTTTTTTTTTTAATTAATGAAAATTTGCTATCTACCGGTGAAAGTCCCGTTAAAATCGGTCCAGCTGTTTCGGAGATTAGCCGGAACAAAGAAACAGACAAAGATTTTTTTTTAAATTAGTTTATCGCCGTTTCAGGCACTATACATACGTCTTTGAATTACTTCTCAGAAATACGCAGGTTTCCTCACGATGTATTCCTTCACCGTAAAGCTCGTGGTGTGAAATCACTGCACATAAGTTTTTAGAAAAACTCGTTGGTACAGTCAAACTAATCAATGCCTCTAATAATATTATACTATAATATTAGTTCTGAGAACTGAACCTGCGACCTTTTCGCATAACCGCTTAACCACTAAGTTGACTAAAAACTTCAATGTAATTCAATAAACGACTCACCAATAAAACACAAAACTTCATAACTTAAGTGACATCACAAGTTATGATTAAGTAAAAATAAACCTGTTATCTAGTCAGGTTTAACCGGATACCGGATCAGCATACTCAATCATTGTGAAATGTATTAGGTGCGGTGTTAACTTGACCGGGTCAGAAATATTATATACATAGACTAATCTCTTCGGACGAGGCGCTCGTATAATTATGATAGAACTTCACTTACAGCTAAGTTCGTTTAATCATTAATAGTTTGCTGGTGGTAATTTATTTACGCGTATAGTTCCTATGCACTATATAAGTGGTCGTTACACTTTTTTGGTCCAGGGCCAGTTAGGACAGTGTGAGGTATCACTGCGGGTCGCACATTCTTGGATCATTTAGTTGACCATCAGTTCTTCTTCTTGCGGTGCCTATCCACTAATGGAGGTTGGCCGTCAGCTACGCAAACTTGGCCTTATTTTTCGCAAGCTTAAACAATTCTTCGACGCTGTTTATCCCAGTACATTGCCTTAGGTTTCGGAGCCACGACAACTTCCTCCTTCTGACTCGCCTTGTCCCCTCAATTGTTCCCATCATTATACTCTGGAGAAGGTTGTAGCGCTCATGTCGTAGCACATATTCGAGATATGCTATTTTCCTTCTCTTAATAACTGTCATGAGTTCACTGGATTTTTTGACGCGTCGGAGAACTTCCTCATTAGTTACCCTCCAGGTCCAACTAATCCGAAGCATACGGCGGTAGAACCACAGTTCAAGAGCTTCTAGTTTTTGGTGTATATTATCTTTGATAGTCCAAGTTTCACAGTTAATTGCCATTATAATTATTACCGATCATAAAGTGACAGACGACTTAAACTTAGCTTTAGCGCGTTTTGTTAGGAGCTGAGGCCATTATTACTAAAATTGTTTGCTGTGACGCGGGCCGAAGGTATATCATCCGCGGGCCGCAAGTGGTCCGCGAGCCAGAGGTTGACGACAGCTGCACTAAAGTATACTACAATATTCTATACTAATAAATAAAGATTTAAAGTTTGTTTGTTTGAACGCGCTAATCCTAGAAACTACTGGTCCGATTTGAAAAAATATTTCAGTGATAAATAGCTTATTCATCGAAGAAGGCTTCAGTATATGCTATGTATGATCACGCTACGTAAGCGAAGTCGCCGGCTAAAGTTAGCGTTTGCCCAAAGGAACCATTTAAGGCAGAAACTAGTATCTTCGTAAGAGCAATGAATTCAGTAAGTAAAAAAAAGCGATGAAAAGAAAAATTGATGAACAAAAATGTTGATCACGTGTTAAGTATGGATTAGTTAAAACTAACGAACTTATTATCCGGTTGATAGTGATTGCCAGGATAACGCCCGGTTTGATTTATTCAATTTGGAACACCTGTTCAATCACGTGTTATATAACTTTCCCATGGCAATCATCAAATATAAAATTAATTAACCAGTTTTATATCTTACGATTACTATATTAACATATATAAGTACAAATATTATGAAAAGGACAGATTTGTTTGTTTGTAGCGAATAGACTCGGGAACAACTGGATTAATTAAAAAAAGTAATGTGTGAATAACTATCTTGAATGAAAATATTTCAGTAACTAGCCTTCGCCTTCGTCCGCTTGGAATATTTACTTTGGACTAACGCTACCCCCCCATGACTACGTTTGCTTAGCGTCATGATCTAAAGTGCTAAAATACAAAATCTATATATATATGTGCTCACGCCATTCCAGAAGGGTCCTCGAAGGCGTAACCAACCAACCAAGTGTTGTACCAACAACACCCACATTTCACTTAAGTGGCAACAGGTGAGTTTATCACCGTTTCAGGCACTATACATACGTCTTTGAATTACTTCTCAGAAATATGCAGGTTTATTCACGATGTTTTCCTTCACCGTAAAGCACATGGTGTGCACATAAGTTTTTAGAAACACTTAACGGTACAGACCCCGCTGGGATTCGAACTTGCGTCTCTGGCGTAGCAGGCGACTGCTCAAACTCCAAGACCACCACGGCTTTACAAAATCTTTATACATCATAATATGAATGTGACTTAATCAGAATAAATGTTAATATGATTTTAATAGTTCGCGGATACAAGTAAGTTGGAACCTATTTAATATTTTTATGTAGTTCCTTAGAAACTATTTGCGTTTATGACAGTTTATGACATGTTTTATGTAAATAGTAGTTTTATTGAGGATAAAGGTATCTCCTTAATAATGAGACTTTCCGAGAATTGTTTACATTAAGTGTGAAGTATATCGAAGCGTTAATATTTAATTAGCTTGGAGAAGTTTTAAGGAATCCCCCACAAAACACAGAAAAGACGTTAAAATCATAAGATTTGACAATAAAAATATTCTTATCAATTATGTTGGTAGCATTCGTACGAATAATGCGTAAGTGTGGTCACAGCGGGCTAATTACAATGAGAATATATCTGCGCAGGAGATTATAGTTCTCAAGTGTGTGCGCAAACACAGGTGCACTCTTTACATTCCCTCACTCTCATAGTCCGATGAGACGGCAATCCGACACGACCGGAGAGAGATCAGGTGTAGGACCAACGGTGCAACGTGCGCCCCGAGGCACGGGGGTGGAAACACCGCTAACATCCACACTCTAGGCATTTATTGTGTCTTGATATAAAAACTCAATATTTTTGACCCGCCCCGGGGAATCCGGCCCGGGTCCTCGAGGCATAGAGGTCAACACAGAAAACTTGGACTCCCAAAGCAGGACATAATATACTTAAAAACGCAGAAGAAGCCACAGGAAAATGGTAGCGTTTTGATACGCAACACATGTGAAAACTCAACAAGTAATATCTAGTGAAAAGCAGGGGAAGACCGCAAACTGCATATGCCATTTAGACATCTAATTCTGCGGCTTGTGTGATCCAATCATTAGTTATTAATGTTGGTAATGTATAAGGAAAGACAATTTGTTGAAATGATCTAATGATATATGCTCGTGTTTAATCATTAAATTTTTTACACCTATAATAGAATAAATAAATATGCTCATGCCATCCCAGAAGGGTCCCCGAAGGGGTAAGCAGAGGTGTTGTAACAACAACACCCACATTTCACCGAATATGATTAAGTGTCAATGTGACAGAGGGTGAGTGCATCGCCGTCTCAAGCACTACATATATACATCTTTTGAATTACTTCTATGACATGCAGGTTTCCTCACGATGTTTTCCTTCACCGTAAAGCACGTGATGTGAAATCCTTTATACCTATATAAAAAAACTAGAGGAATTCATAGAATTCACGATTTGAGATTGAAACAATATTAGTCAACTAGCTGTGCCTCGTGGTTTTACCCGCATAGGATTAACAATAAAAACTATGATACACAAGTGATATTTTTTAATGTTTTAATATTATCTATTGACGATTCGCTCCCATTGGTCGCAGGGTGATGTTTTAAGCCTTCTTCGCTGAATGAACTATCCAAGACAAAAAAAAACAGAAATATTTTTTAATTCAAACCAAATAGAACTTAGCGTGTGAAACAAACAAACAAATTCTTCAGCTCTAATATATTAGTGTAGTTCATTCTCATACTCTTTCTAAAGAGGTTGCACGTCGTCTGGTAGAAGCCTCTCGTGAGAAGCGGACTGAGGCTTCAGAATTGCTATTCAACGTGGCAATGCTGCCAGCCGTCTTGGCACGAACGCAAGAGACACCGATTTGGGCCAAGTTTTCTACTCTTAGTTTTGATTACTGTTTCATGTACATATAATTAATTTTTGTTGCAATAAATGTATTGATACCTGTGACTACGTAAGCACGCCCTTTCCTAGAAGAGTCTCCTGTAAGCAAAGGTGTCTCAAAGCCCGCTTTCGCTTAGGAACTAAATAATATGATTGTGTGTCAATATTATAATAGTAGTTTAATAATGCTAATCGTATACAGTTAAATAATAAAATTCAATACATAATACGTATAGCACGTGACTGCGGTAAACGTGTATCTTAAAACCTTGTATATTTTTAACGACACCATAATAAAAAAAAGCAACAGGTGCTCATTAAAAGTCAACATTTCAAAGATAGGATCTACAAATTTAAAGTTTAATTGTCGATTTGTACTTTCGGCCAAACACATAGGTATTTTAATTAGTGAGTAAATGTCAACTTTTGGCAAAAGCCCACATGCCTGTAAGCGGAAACCTTCGTTTATAACAAAGTTTATCACTAATGCCCTGGAGTTTCATCCACGATTTAATTTAATTCCCATGAAAACAAAAATGTTTTTTTTAAATAAAAGTAACCTAAGTGCTCCTTGCAACATTAGCTATCTGCCAGTGAAAGTACCGTTAAAATCGGTCCGGCTATTTTAGAGATTACCAGGAACAAACAGACAGACAAGGGACCTCGGGTAAAATGTCATTGGGTTTGTCCATGTAGCACCAGCCAGTAGTCTGGATTAGTGCCAAATTAATGACAAAAGGCTTGAAAATGAAAATGATTTATTCAGTTTAGACCCTGGTAAGGCACTTATGAATGTCGAGGAATTCAGCATCGGTTCGGAAACTAGCCTTCTGAAAAGAACCGGCAAGAAACTCAGCTGGCATTATGTACATTTCATTGCTTAGTAAACAACGATAATTACAAAAAAACTACTTGGCCTGTATTACATGGGACTTATATATAACTGGCAGAACGTGGGTGTACTATATGTAATAATAATGATCTCCTACCGAATTTCGGTTACGGCGGCTAATCTCAACGAGTATAAGCCATGTGCGCAGGAGATATTATAGTGCACACGTGTGTGCGCTAACACAGGTGCACTCTTTATTGCCTCACTCTCATAGTCCGATGGGAGGCAATCCGACACGACCGGAGAGAGATCAGGTGGAGGACCAACGGTGCAACGTGCTTTCCGAGGCACGGGGGTGGAAACACCGCCAACTTCAAACTCCGGGCATTTTATTGTGAATTTCTTGACAGAAAAACCAAATATAATTTTTTGACCCGACGCGGGAATCGAACCCGGGACCTCGTGATCGGCAGGCGAACGTACTAAACACTAGACCAACGAGGCAGTTAAATGAAATATGTACACCTCTAGGGATACAGGCGTGGACAAATGTGTATACTTTAGGAAAAAGAACTTTAATGAGCAACTGAATATAAATCGATACATATAAATAAAATTTAAATGTCTGTTTGTATTTCCAAAATTCCACCTTTTGACTAAAAACATTATGAAAGTACACACGGTACTGACATAGATAAACCAACTTTTGAAAATTTCCTCTGTCTGTCTGTATGTTTGTTCCGGCTAATCTCTGAAACGACTGGGCCGATTTAAACGGGACTTTCACTGGCGGGTATTAGATGTTTCAAGGAGTAACTTAGGCTACTTTTATTTAAAAAATATTACGGTTCCCAAATGAAATATGAAACTAAATCTATGCGGGTGAAACCGCGGGGCACAGCTAGTTCATGATTATATTATATTATTAGTAATATCTGATTGACTGAGCTGTGCTCGGCTTCTTCTTCACACAAAAAAAGAAAAAGCAAGAAAAAAAAATCCGGTAAACGTCAGTCTCGAACCGGGGTACTCTACGTTCGTTATCGCCCCGTAAGCTGGCTCAAAGCTCAAAGCGCAAAGGTTAAACCTTTGAGCTACCATCACTTGACAGATGTTGGCGAAATTTGCTGTCGTATTGTAATGATATTTTATGAGTTTTTCGGTGTCTGAAAACATGATCAAAACAATGTTTTCCATAAATGAGACCTAGCTAGATCTATTTTTTGCCCCTGAAACCCTCTACATGCAAAAAATCATGAAAATCGTTGGAGCCGTTTCCGAGATTCCGATTATATATACAAACAATAATTGCTCGTTTAAAGATATAAGGTATACATATAAGATGGAAAATTATATTTCCGAGAATATATAAAATCAAGTTGGGTTAGAACTATTAATAGAAACAGATTTTAAAGGCAATCTGTTATTATTGAAATCAAATTAATTTACGTCCATAATATTATTGGCACATGATGTTCCAACCGAGACGAATTTCATATTTGATATTTACCGATACCTACATGTGTCTCAACATCACGAACCTTGAACTGCAACAATAATAGCTTACACTCACTTTAAGAGCATTACTAATCTATATATATATGTATAGATTAGCTGTGCCCCGCGGTTTTACCCGCGTAGAGCTCATTTCATGGGATACCTAATGTATTTTTTTTAAAAAGACAGACTGACAGATAGACAGACAGAGAAAAAATTAAAAAGAGTTTTTTTTAATTTCAATACCTTATATAATTTCATATGCATTTAGTGATAAGCTGTTATTTTGAAATTACAAATAGACACTTCAATTTCATTTATCTGTAATATATTTGATTTCAATTGATCCCTATTTGCAAATGAATCCCTTCACGCGGGAACGGCTGAACCGATTTCGGTAATAATTTTTTTGTAGTATTTGCTATTGTCAGGAAAAGGTCTGATGAAAGAAAAAAACTAAAAAAAATGATATTTTAAGAATACTTAACCACTTCGGCCTAAAATTTGTAGTAGGGGTTTATAGTTTCATTGAAATTATTATTTTTAATTATCGTGAACTTATCTACTACTTAAAGTGTCTGAGACGGCGATGGACTCACCATCTGTCACGTTGGCACTTAATCATCTTCGGTGAATAGTGGGTGTTGTGATTACAACACCTCTGCCTACCCCTTCGGGGAATACAGGCGTGAGCATATGTATGTGTATGTATGTGAACTTACCTTAGTATTAAGCGTGTGCGTGGAGAAGAATGAACACAGAAGAACGAAAGCAGACAGCCAGTGGGCCGATACAGGTGGCGAGGACCCCATATTGTAACCAAACCTGCAAACAAACACTTACATGAGTAAAGGACGATAGCACTTGTTTAAGTCTCAATGTGCAAATTTTATATGTGCGCATGTCGCAAAAAGTGCAAGTCTTATAATGAGCATGTCGTAAAAAGTGCAAATAATTATAAAGTCTATGTCGTAAAAAGTGCAAATCTTATAAAAAATTACACGTAATCTTTCAGTCATTCTCAATAAAAGCACGTGAAAATGTTAATTTTCATTTTGCATTTCGCACAGCATACGAGATTTCAATATATAAATAAATGTAACAAATATCTTGACTGACTTTATCAGCGCATAGCTGCTGTTATTAAATAATTTATTTTGAAATATATCTTGTGCGTAGGTCATACCTTCATTTGATATTTAAATTTGAAGATGAAGATAAGACGTTATCTGGTATATAACTTGAATATAATTTGTTAAGTATAATTATATCCTCTTTGCAAGGAAAATACGTACTTAAACACAAACCAATGCCGTACCGAGGCAAAGACTGGTTTATCTTTTATTAGATCTCCGTTTCCGATGCTGGCAACATTGTTATCTGACTAAACAAGATCTCAGGATACATTACCATTGGTGTATTATAATTATGAGATACTTTTTAGATAAAGTACGAGATATATTTGAAAGGTTTAAATATACATGTTCTTTAAACTGTAAGGAGAAATAAAAATACAATGTGAGACTCGAACCCATAACCGTGCAGTTGCTGTACCGACAGAGGAACTCAAATTGAGCTACTTAATGTTTTTATACGCATTTTTTAATTATTTACATAAGAGCTCAGTAACTTATATTATATATTAATAAGTATCGATGAGTATACTAGAGGACAGGATTAGTTGCTGTGGAATACCTGCATGCCTGAAAAGTAATTCAATGACGTATGTATAGTGCCTGAGACGGCGATGGTCTCACCCTCTGTCACGTTGGCACTTAATTATATTCGGTAAAATGTGGGTGTCGTTGTTACAACACCTCTGCTTACCCCTTCGGAGAACTTTCTGGGTTGGAAAAATTCATTTTTCTGTTTAATAGCTTTACGGTATATTTTTTTCTTAAATTAATCGAAAACATCTCTCCTTCAGCTACACTTTAGATACAATAGTAGGGGCCGTATCGATTGAGATAACAATGTCAAATCGAACACGTATCACTATCGGATATGTTTAACATATCGACACGTAGGTGCGCGAGGAAGTGAACGGATTCGAACCACCACCGAGGGATTAGCCTTCATTATCTGATAGGTTATCGAGATCGCATTATCATCACGCTTTTTAACGGACTTCGAAGAAGGTTCTCGGTTCAACTGTTTGTTTGACTCGACTTAACATTGCGACATTAGAACTTCGATAGGTGGTACGAAGAGACATTTGAAATTCCTGCTCGTGCCACTGATGGTACGAGGAGGAATTTGGAATTCCTTCTCGTTCCACTAGTTTCCAGGAACGAGTACAGTATGCGATTTTTCAAGAAAGTTGTGAAAAGAAAAAGTTACTTATGATATTTTGCCACCTAAGAGGTATAGACATAATGATATCTTAGTTCGTACGCTCTATCTTGGTCACATTAACACGGTTCGGCTGTATGACAGAGATAGATGTATACATGTCATACACATCTGTCTCATAATATTAGTCAACTATCATGACACTGAGAGTAGAAATTCAGCTCAACTCCCGAGTAAAGTCGCAATCAGAAAGGTAATAAAGTAAATTATTTATTCAAAATGAGAACAAACAATTACTGTTGCAAAGTAACTCGAAACTTAATATCCCAAAAAAAAATATCGAATATTTTTAAAATTAAATCCAACATTGAATAAAGAATGTTAATGCATAATACTAATTTGACTGAGAATAAACAACCTTCGATTCGATTTCTCTAATCGATGAACAAACTCTAATCGATTCCAAATAATCGAATTGACAAAAAATCTTTCGCAAAATCGAAATTCGAAAACCAAATTTGGTTAATTTTAATTGTTTTTTTGTGGACGGTTTTTATTTTAATGTATGGTCCAACCTTAACTCAGTCTCTGTGGCAATGCCAATCATACTTATAAATCCGTTTTATTTATATTATTTAAAATTAAGATTTGTTATTTAATTCGGAAATTTGTGTAATTTTCTTTTCGGTCTAAAGACTGCGGGGACCATTTACTATTAGATGGGCCCGGGGCCGTATGTTAACATGACAATAACACTTATAAAAAAAATCTTTTTGAAAGCTACGCTAATGTAGCATAATATAGGCCTTATTATACTCATTGTACTATACATTCAAAAGCGTAGCTTTTCTGCCTGGGCTGAGAGTAGGTGGGACACACCTGTTACACCTAGGTATTGAAGATAAATATGTGCCAATGCGCGTATACTTAAAATTATCATTTATGAAAAGAAAAAAATCGAAGCTGGCTAAAAAAAATCCACAAAACCAATAACGTTTCGAAACAAAGGGATACCCTAAAGACCATGGATAGAGCACTTTTCTTTACCGTTGTACCGCCCGAGGCGGGTCGACGACCTTGCCTGAGGACAATGTCTCTTCTCGGAACACGGGACCAAATATTAATACGAACCTGGGCCCGCGCAGTTTCCGCATTCGCGGACCTAAGGTACGTACAGCTTATTTTGCACTACGCTATACTATTGTGCTATACTGTGTTTCGTAGGTTCCGTACCTCTCAAGGAAAATTAATCCTTATAGGATCACTTCATTGTATATCCATCTGTCTGTCTGTCAAGACCTTCAAAATACACTTTACAAAAAGTCACTGAAAAGCACGAAAAAGTTTTTTTTACAAAAAAACGCAAGTAATTTTACAATAATGTAAATTCACATAATTTTATTTTTCTCTTTTTCTAGGCGGAATTAGTTTGTAAAAAAAAATTCGTGCTTTTTTGAGTAACTGATAGAGATAAACAAATTCCAATTTTTTTTTGCCAATTTTTAAAGTCCGTTAATCTGACTCGCACAGTTTTTATTTAATGTGGGACTCTACTAGGAAAATTTTGGACTTTTGTATAAAAACTATTTTAGTAGGTAAAGGTAATTTTTTGGTCAAGGGTGAGTTGAGCATAAACTTTATGAAACTTTGACTGACCTACCATCAAAATGCAATTTCGTTTTTTTTAATTGTATAAAGTATGTACGTAGGTAATGCTATAAAGCTATACAATATAGTGTGATGTGGAATGCCCTTAAGGGCGCACGCGCAGGTGGATTCAGTTTTCCTTTTTTGGAGCAGCGCTAAGTTGTTTGCTAAACCTTTTTGTATTATTCATTTTAGAGGCTTACTCTTTCTTTTGTACGTTTTTGTGTTAATTAATTTTGAGGATTTTTGACAGCCAAAGTGGTTGTTACAACATGGTAGCTTATTTGGACATATTGATTTAAATATATACATACGTATGCTCACGCCCGTATGCGGAATACACGAAGGGGTAGGCAGAGGTATTACAATAACAACACCTACTTTTCACCGAAGATGTGCCAATGTGACAAATGGTGAGTCTATCGCCATCTAAGACACATATGCGTACGTCTTTGAATAACTTCTGGCCTTCTGGTCTCACGATGTTTTCCTTCACCGTAAAGTACGTGGTGTGAAATTACTGTACATAAGTTTTTTAGAAAAACTCATTGGTACAGGCCCCGCTGGGATTCGAACTTGCGTCGCTTGCGTAGCAGGCAACTGCTCAAACCTCAAGGCCACCACGGCCTCGAGTACAGTACGAGTACAGTACAGTACGAATAATTGAAAAGTAAAACTTCACCAGAGACCAAGCTTCATACAAGCGCCCCTTCGGGGAATACAGGCGTGAGCATGTGAGCATATGAGCATATGTATGTATTTTATTCATGTGGCAACACTACTGACCGAACAGCGTATTCGACACGAACATTATTTAACAACCGCAAATAAAAAAAACAAATAATCGCTTTCAAATGTAACATAATTAATTTTGGTTTTGCAATAAATATTGTTATAATGAACGAGTGTTTCAATCATTTTCAATTACTTAAGGGCCAGTTATGTCAGACATGCAATATTATTATAAGTAATTTATTAAGGCATAGCTATCGCCGGGGGTATTTAAACAGAAAAGTTAAATGAAAAAAATATTGTTTTTGCTTGGCATCCATAAGGACTGGCTAGGTTATTCATACATTCTTATATTAAAGGAGTAACTGTCTGTATAAATAGGATATGTACAAAGATAACTTTAAATAATTAACCAACAGATTTCACAATTGTGTCAATAATTTTCTATGCTTCATTAAGAAATGAGTTTGCTAGAAGTCGTAGGGAAAAATTGGCTTTGTTTTAGATTTTTATTATTTTCCATAATTTTATTTTAATTTCTTTCTAGTACTATGAAAACAGCCCTAAGGACTATAAAATGCAGGTGACTAAAATTATATGATTAGACCTTTGACAAAGCTATTTCAAATCGTCAGAACCGCATGATTATATAGGATTATACATAGTAAACGGTTCGTAAGGTTGCTTTTACTGAGAAGAAGTTGCACAAACAGGTTACTAAGTTCTATCCCGAGGGAACCATTGAAACAACTATTTGACAGCCCTAACAACAGCTGTAACGCATGCGTTAACATTGACTGCAGTTTGAAACAATAGTATTTTGACACACGGCCTGCGCGCGCGCCTCCCAGGTTATGGAGTATTGTTCCACTTGCGCAAATCTCTTGAATATTTGCAAAACAATATGTTGTACCATCTTTCAACATACTGCTGTTTGTTTTAATATTACTGTGAGACTATCTTTATTTTTAATAATATTATGTACGCGAAAAATTATATGCACGTCTGTAAACTATTCCATGAAATTTCTAGTCGTTTCTGAGTTCACTCATTACACTTCTGTATTCTGAGCATTAAACAAAAATACAAATATTTCAGGTTATATAGACATGGATGTATACATACATTTATATGCCTCACGCCTGTACGGCCTACCACGTGGTGTGAAATCTCTGCACTGGTCCGATTTCAAAAATTATTTCAGTGTTGGATAGTCAATTTATCGAGGAAGGCTATATTTTATTTGCAAAAAAATTTGGGATTCGGTACAAGGTACTGAAAAACCGATATAGAAAAACCGATTTATAATTTTTTTCTCTGTCTGTCTGTTTGCTTATAAAACATTCAGGGGACCACGGGAATCAAATTAAATCTACGCGGGTGAAACCGCGCTAGTAATTTATATAATCGTACTAAAAAAAGCGTCTGACGCATGACAGTGACATTAATGACGTGACCGCGTGACGTCAGCAGACACTACCAGCTTCATTAGCATGAAGGTTCTACAAACAAGCTGTCATAGTTTGAGGCCACCGCGCGTTAGGCTCATGGGGAAATGTATCTAATGTTTAGTTGTATACTTGATTTGTATGCCGTTGCATTTAGATATGTGAGAATGTTGTTGGATTATTTATAATTCCACTTAAAATAAATAAATAAAAATAAATATGCTCCCGTCATCCCAGAGCAGAGGTGTTGTAACAATAACAGTCACATTTTACCGAATATGATTAAGATATGATTAAGTGCCAACGTAATAGAGGTGAGTCCATCGCCGTCTCAGGCACTATATATACGTCTTTGGATTACTTCTCAGACATATGCAGGTTTCCTCACGATGTTTCCCTTCACCGTAATGCACATGGTTTGATATCACTGGGTATACGTTTTTTTTGAAAAACTTATTGGTACAGACATGGCTGGGATGCGAACTTGCGTCGCTTGCGTAGTGACTGCTCAAACCCTACAGTCACCACGGCTCTTATATTAGATTATATATGTAATTACACAAGTTGACGTAAATGGTTCTAGATTGGTTAATTTATATTTAGATAAGACGCCGTTATAATTGAATATAGATCGTTTTGTCACTGACAATAAACAGTGTTTCGCTAAGTGCTACTAACTAAGAAAGAAATAAAATATTATAAACAAAATTCACTTTGAGTAATTCATCGCTTCGATAAAGCTTATCGTCCATTTGTTTACGAGATAAAAAGAAATGCATATATAAATATATGTGCTATGATAACGCTTGTATACGCTGCAGGGGTAGACATATGTGTACTTATAGTAAATCCACAATTTGGCAGTTATGTTTAAGTCTCATTACGTAATAGGGTGCGTGCCTATGTTCATTAACCGGACACTAATTCAGACTCCGCTCTATAATTTCCCATCATCTATTAATGGGAAATTATAGAGTGAAAAATTCAATAACACATTGCCCGACTCGGGAATTGAACCCTGTTATTCCACAGCAGCGGTTGCAACCACTAGACCAACGAGGCAGTCCTTGATTGTGTGGGAGGCGAGCTTGTGATCATGCTCATCCCCAGCAAAGGGAAGATCTTCCAGCCAGGCGGGTGTCTTGCCTGGGGTACACCGGCTCCACCCGTTCTAGCTGAAAACTTGTATATATACTGCAATGTACTTGAAAACTCCTATTGCGCGATTTAGGTTCTTGTGTATTTGTACTCAAACTTTGTGATTGTTAGCGAGTAGCGCCATCTATGTAGCGAGTGGAGAAACTCTGATACCCACGTTGTATCTCAATAATTTCACTAGCGCCCTTCAAACAGAAACTAGTTATAAATAAGCAATGCTCGGTCGAGCGATGTAAGGTGAGAGTGTATAGTTACAACATGAGGCTCCTCCGTGCGTGTGAACTTAACTTGCGACATTACGACGGGAGATTTTGAAATGTACCATTTTGAAGTTTACCGCAAATATGAGATGGAAATAAAGCTAGTTCTACCGATGATATAAATCCGAAGTGATCGTTGAACAGTTGCCTACCAAATGAATCTCTTGGAGGCCATTGCAGAAAGAAATGACAATATTTACAATTGAATTGTAATTTAACAAATAAAAAATATCTTGATTAGATTAGACTTATAACAAAGCACTTTCAAATCGTCAGTCTGACATAATTATACAGGATAATACATGCTACCGCCAGGTAGGTTCTTCTAAGCTTCCGAAAGTTGCTTTTACTGAGAAGAACCTGGCAAGAAACTCAATAATTACTAATTTCATAATTATTATAAAATATTAAAAACACAAAATTATTTACTCAAGAAATGTCAATAAAAATTAATGTAAAGTAAAAGTCTAGTAGTTCTACGTATATATAAATGTGTAGCTTGAGATAACCAGCTCATTGTGTGAGCATCACCTGTTCACAAGTCTGACGAAAAAGAAAGCTATCGCCCTCCTCAACCATCATAGATGGAAGTGAGCGACCGTCATCCAGACATCCAGACGACGCCATTTAAAGGAGAACAAATTGATGCGCACGCCATCATCCGAGAAGGGTTTCTGGAGAGTCACAGGGGTGTTACAACACCCACTTTTTAACAGTGGAACCTTCTGCCTATCCCGAAAAGGACTCGGTAAGTTGATATTGAAATTTTACGCGTTTAACAGATGGATTGCTATCCACAGTTGGGTATGAGATTTGATGTACCTCAATTTCATGATAGTGTAAACTAGAGATACGTTATTGGAATGAAAGTTAGCACAAAATGATAAATTTGTTTATCCATAATAACCTAAATGATTGACGGATAGAATATTAACCAACTCAATCACACAATGGATGATAACTTATCCCCTATCAAAAGACATCAACGCTTCGCCGCCAAATTTCCCATGCAATATCTTTCATCGTTTTTGTATATTTTTAATAATGAGGTCATTGTCCTTTTCCGTTTAATATTATATAAATAATGATCAAACATTCAAAAGTGTTCATTTTAATGTATCTCGCTTTATCGCGCGCCGCCAAAGGAATCTCAGTTGCAAATTGGATGACAGGTTCCGTTTAAAAAAAGATATAAAACACTTATACAAAGTGTAATGGCTAATGAACAAAATACAACATTATAATATATTATATTTTTTATACAGTTCTGCAGTGAAGCGACACATCGAAAGAAAAACCTGCATATGTCTGAGAAGTAATTCAAACACGTATGTATAGTGCCTGCGACGGCGATGGACATGAGTCTACCGCCGTCGCAGGCAGTCGGTAGAGGTGTGACTAATGTCACCACCAGTCACACCTCTACCGACCCCTTCGGGGAACCTTCTCAGAAGATGTGAGCTTATGTATGTATTATATTAAAAACTAGCTGTGCCCGACGATTCCACCCGCTTAGACCTAATTTCATGTGTGACCTGCAGAACCCTAATGTTTTTTTGTAAACAAAAATAGGCTAAGCTACTTACGTTAAACAGACAGAGATTTATCTTTTAAATTGGTATGTTCATTTCAGTACCTTATATACTTTTATATACATTTAGTGAAAAGTAACTTTGGAATTACAGACAGACACTTAAAAGTTTATTTGTCTGTATAGAGTATAGACTAGCTTCTGCCAGCGACTTTGTCCGCATGGTATAGTTACTTCGGGCTAACTTTAACCTGCGAGTTCGTTTTCGTGATGAACTCACCCTCTGTCACGTTTGCACTTGATCATATTCGGTGAAATGTGGGTGTTGTTACAACACCTCTGCTTACCCCTTCGAGGACCCTTCTAGAATGCCATGAGTCGTATCTAACACTGAAAAATAAGCTCATGGACACAGTTTAAATGCACAAATGTCAATAAAAATGAACATAATTAAAAATCTAGTAGTTATAACTAAATGCGTAGCTCGAGATGACCAGCAGCACCTGTTCACAAGTATGACGTGAATGCCAGCCATTGACCTCCTCAACCATCTTAGAGGGAAGTGGACAACCTATCATCCAGATATAGACAGCGTTTGTTACATTATTCGCAGTGTTAAGGTCATTGCATCGATATCAAATATCAATCAACAGGTCATTCAACCTATTTCTCTATTCATAACGAATGCTTTTCAATGAAATTGAGCTTTTTCTTGCCGACAAGAACTGATAGACTATTCTTGACTAAAGACCAATTAAAAGCTAATTACTTAGTTCCGACTGACTGAGCTGCGATTGATATGCGAGTATAATCTTATTATGTTTTTAGGATTTTTCAAGTGCGTCAATAGCTTAATTAATATACCAGGGAAAAAAATACTAGTGTTTTCCTGTCATTAATATGAAAAAATTACAAAGTTTTGGTTTTGTTCTCTACATCTATACGAATATTATAAAGAGGAAATATTTGTATGTAAGTATGTTTGTATTGAATAGGCTCCGAAACTACTGGACTGTTTAGAAAAAATCTTTCAGCAATGGATATCAGCGAGTAACATAGGCTATATTTTATCCCCGTACTCCCACGGGAACGGGAACTACGCGAATGAAACCGCGTGACGTCCGCTAGTAGTTTAATATATCCTTCAAAGGATCAATTCTAAACAAATTGAATGAAATAGTCTCATTTTAATCTATACTAATATTATAAAGAGGAAAACTTTGTTTGTTTGGTTGTAATGAATAGGCTGAAAAACTACTGGACCGATTTTAAAAATTATTTCACCATTCGAAAGCTACATTATCCACGAGTAACATAGGCTTTATTTTATCTCCGTACTCCCACGGGAACGTGAACTACGCGGGAAAAACCGCGTGACGTCCGCTAGTGTTTTATATATCATCATCATCTTCCTGGCCTTATCTCATTTATAGTTCAACCCGATGCGGCTGTACACTTGTTTTTTTATACGTAGTAATCTGGTTTAAACCAGTTGTAATATTTTATATATAGATTCAATATATTTTGTATTTGCGATAAGATTTTCTAGAAATAAATAAGTTCAATCAAAAATATTAATATGCAATGTTCTAAGGGTACTTAAGTATCTATTTGTAACAATCGCCAGATGTTACAACAAAATGCATTAATATGTTAAAACAATTACAATAAAACCAAGGTTCCCAAGAGCGTTACAAAACTATTCCGAAATAATAATTCAGTAACCAATGTCGAGATCTTTATTATTTTATATATATGACCATTCTGCATCTATACAGAAAAGTTATATTTAACTAAGAAGATATAGCTTTACAGGAAATCGAATAATTAGTTGGAGATAAATAATATTCAATAATATATATACAGTTAAATTAAATAAAGTTATGTTGTCTCTTAAAATTACAATACAAATTAATGAATCAACATATTTATATTAATTTATGAATAATAATAATTATGTTGTAATTTCTAATTTATTTGACCTTGAAACAAACATCCAATATATTAATGAATGCGACACAACGCAATTTCAACTTTAGTGCCTTTGACATTAAAGTTTTGTGTGTAATTGCTTGTTAAATATTAATATCAGAGTGAACCTCATAATATAGTTTATGGTATAAATTATATAATTTCATAGTTAATGTCTCATTGCGAATTGGTTCGTGTTTCAATTTATTGGTATTTTTTTAAATCAATTTATAAATCTATACAGATAAACAAAAATGGAAGTGACTGTATGTAATTCCAAATTACAGCTTTTCACCAAACGCATATGAAAGTATATACGGTACAGACATGAAAAAAAAATAAAACATAATTGTCTCTCCGTTCGCTTGTTCCGGCTAACCCCCAAAACGGCTGGACCGATTTTGCCAGGACTTTCAATGGCAGAGAGAAGAAGAATACGAGGGGTAACTAAGGCTATTTTAATTTAGAAAAAACATTAGGGTTCTGCAGGACACCCATGAAATAAAGTCTACGTGGGTAAAACCGCGGGGTACAGCTGGTAATATAATAAAAGTTTAATATTGAGTAAAAAAACTTTAAATATAACTCAATACCTAAAATATATCTGGGCTTTGGAACTTGCGTCGCCCCCTTAGCAGTCTACTTAAACCGCTCGGCCACCACGGCACATCATTATTATTTTTAATAATTGAATATTATTGTAAGCCTCATAAGAAACGTCGATAAAATTAAGTACGTCGATTTACCATAATAACGGTTGATCCAGACAACTTTACAAATTAAATATGTACAGTCAAATATATTACAAATTAATTCCACTCTGCATTACCATACATTGCATGATGCCGCGGCATGCGGTTACCATTACTTATGGTCACCCCTGTTGCGGCACAGTTATGTTATACTAGCTTGTGTTTGCGGCTTTGTCCGCGTGGTACTTACCATCACCTAGTGATAACATTTAAAAATTATTAAATTGGAAAAATCTGCTTACTATTTCAAATTTCCAGTATTTCATTACATATTAAATGCTTTACTTAGTTTAGCACTAGATGGCGCTGTGTGATAATGTCTGAATATTTTAATTTTTTTCTTATATATATCTATCTATACAGATAAGTAAATTTAAGTCTGTCCGTCTATCTGTCTGTTTGTTCTGGCTAATCTTCAAAACGACGTGACCGATTGGCTGGTAGTGGCAGATTCACTGGCAGATAGCTGATATTCAAGGAGTAACTTAGGAGTAATTCAAAGCGAGTCAAAGCATTAAACTAAGTCTACGCGAGTAAAACCGCAGGGCTAGTCCATTAGATGGTATTAGATTTATGAGTGCTTGAACCAATTCACCAATCAAGTATAGAAAATTTTATAAGTATATTCTTTCCTTTCATCACCACGTCGATGAAACCAGAGGCTTTTAATTTAAATAAGAACAATTTAAGTTATAACATGGTATATAAGTTATACATGCATCAAGTCAAATGTATAATATGTATTTACTGTAACTAAGTAACTATGGGTAACTAAAAGGAAATATTTAGTGACAAATAATGCCTTGACCTAATGATGACAAATATGGGTACGTCATATTTTGTCACTATGAAAATGTCACGTGAGGTGTCATCACAAAATATCTTATGAGGATATTTTATGCCTATATATCGTGCTCCTAATCTATACAAACATACAAATAAATATAATTGAAGCGTCTGCTTGTAATTCCAAAATTTTCTTTTCACTAAACTATAATGATTTAAGAAAAATTATCCGCCTGTCTGTTTATTCTGGGTAATCTCTGAAACGGCTGGACCAATTTTAACGGGACTTTCGCTGGCAGGTAGGGAATTTCACAAAGAGTAATTTTGGGTACTCTTATTTAAAAAAATATTTAAGTTTCCGCAGGAATCAAATTAAATCTACGCGGTTGAATCTGCAGGACACCGCTAGTTACTAAATAAAGGTAGAATTAGTAATCAACATTCCCTAGCTATAGTAAATATTGTAAAAACTCTACCCTTATAGATCCTTGAGCGTTAGAAAAATTCATATACTTTAAGTTACTGCGGCCTTTATTAATAAATATGGCGTAAAGTTGTGCGTAAGACTAATCAAATAATGGAGCAGAATTATAAAAAAAAATGGTGAAGCGAACTAAAGCCTTTCATCAATTAGGGTTGCTAGATTAAGAGAGTTGCGAGGTAATCTGAGCGGCCTAACGTCATCGGTTTATTATTATTATTATTATCTTGAAAATTCTTTCAGCAATGGATAGCTGCATCATCAGCGAGTAACATTAGCTATATTTTATCTCAGTACTCCCATGGGAACGGGAACTACTTGGGTGAAACCACATGACGTCCGCTAGTAGACAATATTTACGTAAGCAAACGTGTGTATATATGATTCTCATAACCTTAGGGGTAAAGGTTTACTGCAATATTGTAAAATTCTGAAGAACATTATATTTAATACGTTTGGTCAACCGTGACGCCGATTCCTAATTGAATAAAGTCTCGATTCATCATCGATTAAAGCGAATAAAATAGTCGATACATCATTGCGGATCCAATCTATTCATGTACGAATATGATTCATACTCGAGTCGAGCGACCCTTTATAAGAAGCGACATCACTATACTTTTTACAATTGGATGAGCGAATCGAATCGAATCGGCGGTTTGTGCAAGTACCCCACTAGCACATAAAAAAAGATTACACAAAGACATTCCTACATTAATCTGGAATCATCGCACACAGACATACAGCCATATAATGTGCTCCATGACGGAAGAAGAATAGAGGAGATTGAACTCTAAAATAACTATTTACTATGTAACTAAAATTTTTTTATTCGATTAGACTTTTGACTAAGTTCTTTCAAACGTCAAACACAATGCTTTGCTTTCAATGAGAAGAACCTGGCAAGAAACTCAATAATTACTATTTACAAAAATATTATACAATTTTAAAAATACAAAGTAAATTGTTTGAAAAATGTAAGCCCATGGACACAGTTCTAAAGCACAAATATGTCGATAAAAATTAAGATAAAGTAAAAGTCTAGTAGTTTTACTAATAATCCTAAAAATATAGCTTGAGATGAACCTATGGTATTTCATGTTGGCACAGTAATTCAATTATTATTCCTTTAGTACGCGATATGTACCTTTGATGTACAAGCGTTTACAGACACTAGCCACTAATCACCAGGCGCACTTTATAATTGTTAGTAAACTTTTTGTCTGGAGTCTTATTGCAATAATCAGATTTAAAGTAAGACGATCATAAGTATGCGAACATGCGTGTGTGAGCACGTTCGCAATGCATTACAGATGAAAGGCCTACCTTCTGTTTCCATTAATTGTGTCCCCAACTTGTCACAAGTTCGTTGACCCTTGATAAAATTCCGATTCTTATCCCGTTACATAAGTGATGCGAAATTCATTATCGAAATGCGCCTGTTCAACTAATTGATATTTTTAATAAATGCATTTAAGCGGCATGTGATCATACGGATTAATTTAAATTCGATATTTTATTGAGATACGACACCGGGTGATGGTTAAGCGGTTTATTTATTCAATAAAAAATAATATATATATCCCAAAAGGGTCCCCGAAAGGGTAAGCAGAGATGTTACAACAACAACGTTTCACTGAAGATTAAATATCAATTTACTTTAGAACATAAGTTTTCTTAAAATTCGTGGTGTCACCGGAGTTTAAGTAATTGGAAAAACTCACTGGCGTAACACCTCTGGGATTCGAGCTTGCGTCGTTTGCGTATCAAACCACTGAGCTGCCACGGCTCCTGAGTATGTTTACGAAATTTTACCAAAAGGATATTTCTTAGAACGTATAAACGGTCCGAATGAAAGTGCCGTGGAATTGTTTTTATGAATGCAGCGACACGTATCCGAGTGTTGCTACATTATACGGTTTTGTGAATGAACTCTAATTGGGTTTGCGGTATCAATGATAAAACCTGATGGAACGTTACTTCTGGCAACACTTATAATTAAGTTTTTTTATCAGATTACCATACTTTGTAGTGCATACATTGGTTGGTTGGATGCAAATCTGTATGTATTTTAGAAAATTGTTTTGAAGAGCCGTGGTTGCTGTGTGATTTGAGTACTCGCCTGCTACGTAAGCGACGTAAGTTGGAATCCCAGCGGAATATGTTCCAATGAGTTTTTCTAAAAACATCGTTAGGAAACCTGAGAAGTAATTCGAAGACGTATGTGTAGTGTCTGAGACAGCGATAGAATTACCATCTATCACATTGGCACATAAACATCTTCGGTGAAAAGTGGGTATTGTTATTATATCACTACTGCCGTCAAAAGACGTGAAGAGTATCAAAAGAGCCGTGGTGGCCTCGGGGTTAGAGCAGTCGCCTGCTACGCAAGCGACGCACGTTCGAATCCCAGCGGGGCCTGTACCAATGAGTTTTTCTAAAAAACTTATGTACAGTGATTTCACACCACGTGCTTTACGGTAAAGGAAAACATCGTGAGGAAACCTGCATACTTCTGAGAAGTAATTCAAAGACGTATGTATAGTGCCTGAGACGGCGATAGACTCACCATCTGTCACGTTGGCACTTAATCAAATTCGGTGAAAAGTGGGTGTTGCGATAACAACACCTCTGCCGACCCCTTCGGGGAATACAGGCGTGAGCATATGTACGTATCACTTCTGCTGCCTACCCCTTCGGGAAATACAGATTTTGATGTGTTTAAAAATAATGCTTTAATTGAAATACAATTATATGGTATTAGGAAAGATATGTATTCAAATCCAAAGACTAGCGTACTTGCATAAAAGAGGCCAGTGATCCAACTATCCAAGCGACAGTATAAAAATACACAGCAGTTGGAAACTATTTTGTATAAAGTTTTTTTATTGGTTAGTTTTTTTATATCTTTCAAAAGTGGCAGTTCTGTTGTCAAATAAACGTATTTCTTGTCAGTTGCTTTTTTCCCTGCTCTCGCACTAATTTAGTTCACTTATTATTAGCTATCGTCTATAACAGCAGGGCCTGTAGACAAAATAGCATATCCTCACGGATCGTTAGTGTAAACGATATAAAATGTATAGTAATGACATATTTGATATGATTCATAGTCAATTATATCAATCATATTTGATATGATTGATATAATTGACTATACTATAACGCGGGCACTGCGTACCCTCAATGCGGTCGCATCGCGGGTGGACTTGTTTTCGGGCTCATTGAACGACTTCACATGGGCCACAATATTATATTTAGGTGTAAATTAAGATTAAACTAGATTTAAGCAAGAATAAATATTATTGTGTGTATTCCATCGAATTAGGTTTAAATATCTGTAATGATGGTGTATAAATGGTAAATAAATAAATAAATAAATATGTCACGTGACTGATTTATGTTATTTCCATATATTGTGTATCGTTTCCATTAGCACAAGCGTGAGAGAATGTCACTTTGTCTAGGCCTGCAGTTCAATTCTATTGAATTTTCGCCAAAACATAATACATCAATCTGCTTTCGTAAGATAAAGGAAGAAAGTGTACAATTTGTGATTCTAACCGCAGAGCATGAATTCAAACGGAATTTATAATATTCGATGCAGGAACATGTGAAATCCGAACGTGAATTGAATCGAAAAGAGTCCCTAACTCCTCGGCTTTCTTGCTTTTATTGTTTTAAACTGACGTAAACGTTTAGAAAGTGATTTGTTTTTAAAAACACCTCTTGTATTCGTTACATTTATGAACTATAAAAATATTTATATGCACATACATACATGTTGAAAGAAGTTATATATGAGAATGATAGACAACGTGTGAGCGGAAAGATTATAAAGGTGCAACCTGATGTAAGCCGCTCGACGCTCGTTTCCAGCGACAAATGTGGTCCACATTTTACCGAATATAGGTCGAGTCAATTACCATCTCAGGCACTATACATACTTTGAATTACTTCTCAGATGTATGCAGGTTTCTTCACGATGTTTTCCTTCACCGTAACTCATTGGTACAGGCCCCGCTAAGATTCGAACTTGCGTCGCTTGCGTAGCAGGCGACTGCTCAAACCCCAAGGCCACCATGGCTCAGATATTACTTGTAATGTAGATAACCTACTCACACGGTGACATCAGTCACAAACTCCAGTCACCATTTATAAATATAAGAATTACCTCCCTTGCCCAATAAATAATACAAAAAAGTATATATTTAAATCCGCAAACTGTCTGTCGACCTTACAATAATATATTAAAAACCATACATCATAACTATAATATCATAATCAAGCCATTGTTTTCGTACAAATTATAATAAAGTATTATATTTATATTGGAAGATACAATATTCTTGATAAGATGGTATACTGGTTTTGTAAAGGATGTAAAGTTATGACAAAAAACAACTGATAGTTTAATATTAATTAGTAGATCGATGATTAGAGGATTAATATAAATCCTACTTGTATATATAAATATGCCCACGCCTGTAGTCCTCGAAAGAGCATGCTGAAGTGTATAATAAATACACCTGTATTTCGCCAGTTGTGTTTAGGTCTTGTGTAGTCTCAATTGGAGGTGAGCCTTTGCCATTAACCATGTACTAATCAGACTGCGGACTACTGGGAAATTACAGATGGAAAAACTCAATTACAGTTTGTCCAACCCGCGAATCAAACCCAGGACTTGGTGGTCCGCAGTAACATTTGCGACCACTAAACCAACGAGGCGGTTTATAAAGCATTATATCACAGAGTACAGCAGCCTTACCTCTTATTGCCATCATAGTTCCACTGTGTGACAGTAACAGACTTATACACGTCATATACATCTGTCTCATAATAAAAGTTAAACTATGCTTCTAAGAGGTCATGGTAAGGCCTTAGGTACCGTGAAGAGTTAGGAGTATGCCTTGAATAATGCATCTGTTGTGGATCTAGTTTGGTGCGAGCGCACATGAGCAGTCATCCCCACTATTTTCACTGGGCGCTTAAAACTCGTGATGGCATCTATAAATAGATAAATTCTATCGAAGGAATTAGGTCAGTGGTTTCAAGGATACAAACATCCATAGTAACTCTACAATAATAAAGTACGGACTGACATTTAAACAGTTTTTTGTGCTAACCGTTTTTGTTAAAGTGGCTACTGGCCAGGTCCTTATATCATTTTTTGTATCAAAATATAGGCGTTTTCCGACCAACCCACTGTTTTTCTTTCAATGAATAATGTCAGTCATTATGTTGGTATATTTTTATGAATCAATTAGATATATTTGCGAACGCCTCATCATAGTGTGTTATTATGTTATTGGCACGCGAATAAGTTCACAAGATCGATTTACGATGATTAAATATAAATATCTATAGCGTATTTGTTCATCATCATCTCATCATCACATTTAGAGACAAAATAGTCTCTCTTTATTTTGACACACACTTTTTGAAAGGGCACTGAAGACGCGATTAGAAACTAGTCAATAAAATAAAAATAAATATACTCACGCAATACTAAAAGAGTTCCCGTGGTAAGTAGAGGTGTTGTAACAACAACACCCACATTTCACCAATTATGATTAAGTGCCAACGTGACAGAGGTTGAGTCCATCGTCTTAGGCACTAAACATACGTCTTTGAATAACTTTCAGACATATGCAGGTTTCCTCACGATGTTTTCCTTCACCGTTAAGCACGTGGTCTGAAATCTCGGCACATAAGTTTGTAGAAAAACTCATCGGTACAGGATCCGCTGGGATTCAAACTTGCGTCGCTTGCGCAGTAGGCGACTGCTCAAGCCACCACATATAACGATCTCCAAACTTACCTGTAAATAGTAAAGAGTAACATAAGTAACTATATACTGTATTAACGGTGTCAATGACCCGCAAACACACTTGTATCTTATGTAAGTAAGTTTAAGTAAGCTTAACTCACTAAATGCTATGATAAATAGTGACACTACATAAACAAAAAAAATAGGGACAATAATGCTTCTTGTGTGACCTACTAGGTCCTCAATCCCCTCCGGGGGGGCTTACGGCGAAGCATGTGAAAACATATCACGTGCACCCCCCACTTAGCGCCCAGGAGGAACACCCAACCCTTCCTCTGCCCCCGCAGCGGTTGGTGTATCCATAACGGATTCTCCATAATAAAAAATAGGTTCAATCCCCTCTTCGGGCAATGTTTTTGAGTATTTCCATCTGTGATTTCGTATTATTATTTATTTGATTAGACTTCTTACAAAGTACTTTCAAATCGTCAGAAGGACACCAAAATACATTATACATGATTATAAATGTTACCACCGGGTTCGGATTAGTATTTGTGACTGTTTACGTAATAATAAAAAAAGAAAGAAAATATTTTGTAGTCTTATTTTGTGCCTTTCATGTTAAGTATTCAACTTACTCATTTGACACGCATTACTTAACACAACAAACGTATTAAGTACGTACTTAATGTAACTTATTTGTTTAAAACTAACGTACTAAGAGGACGTCGCTCGTTAAAATTCCACAAGTTAGGAAAATGCACAGAGAAGTGTTAACTTAGAAACAATTTGTAAAACAAAACATACAATAGTTAAAAACATTTCTTAGTAACTTTAAGTAAACGATTCATCATTCTTAGAAAGACCTGTCAGTTTGTTTGGTTATACTGGAGCCTTACCATGAGCTATTATAGCCATGATAGTTAGGCTCATATTATGAGACAGATGTATATGACGTGTCACACAGTTGTACTATCGGGTGCTTTACGTTGTGTCCCAAAAAGTATGGTCCCATTTACACTGTGGCCTAATTAATTATTTTTCATTTTCGTTATGGCCCGGCTGATATTTCAATGGAGTATTATACAGTCAGGAAATAAAGCGATTGCGATATTTTATTATTATAAATGCTTGACCAAACATCTTAACGATCCAAGCTACGAATAAAACTATAAGTATAGGTGACGTCACAAGTTATGAGCGTTGACCTTGAATACGAAGTGTTAAACTCATATTCGTTCGTTAGAATTATTCATTATATGAGCTTCGCTGACTGCTCAAATCTCGTGACGGCACTTGTAATTGCATACAAAATAGTCAACCTACTCGTAATTTAAAATAATAATTATTTACTATAATTTAAATTCAAATAATAAAATAGAACCATGATTTTAATTGTAATAATATACTACTGGCCATTAAGATTAATCGCAATCAGAATCGATTAAGAAACCATTTGATTGGCACAGCCTTAATCGCATGCAACATGTGTGTCATGTACAATATTAAGTTTTTCTGAAGCCATTGTATTCGAAGACCGTGACCAACAAACATTGACGGTCGAATGACTCCGTTTTGTTTTAATAATCGAATACTAACACCGTTTTGGGTCTGCGTTTCAATCGATTGAAATAATCGAATTGCAATCAAATTTGTTTTGAGCACTTACATCGTTTTGGGCGTGCATTTCAATCGATTACAATAATCGAATTGCAATCAAATTGTTACGGACATTAGGATGTTATTTGCAACGAATAAATGTTTTTACTTCTTCAACTCTGAAATGTTCGAATTAAATACGTGTTTCGTGTTGAAAATCTATCACCGACGGGCGATTTGCAGTTTACATATTTTGTCATTATGTTAACTAGGAAGCCGTAACGATATTTACTACCCTTTGGTCTTGAATCATTTAAGTAATTAAATGATACATTATAGGTTTTGATACATTCTGGTCGTCGCTTGACGTTGCGTTTTACACTTTTTTGTATGGAGACGTTAAACTTCCTACACTCGCCGCTTGGGGCGCTTTTTAACGTTCCCAAACATAATGAGGAATACGCAGACGATATCGTCAACGTACAACATGTTAAACTGTTAACTATAATTAGGGCGAAGTATGTTTTTTTAGAATAACAATTTATGTTCCTTGTTATTTTAAAATTCTAAGGTGTATAGGTTTACTAAGAATGTGCCTATTAATTATCTTATCTCGGCTTTATCAAGACGTCTGTATCAATTCTGTGTTCTTGTGTTTTTACTTCGGATAAAAAATCATTAAATATTAACACAAACGCAGCCAAGAGATTTCTAATTGTAATACAAAATTTGGATAAAAAAATGACCGCGATATTAAAATAACCGGTAAATTTTTAGTAGCGAACAAATTCATAAACCATTGAACTAGCATGAAAGAGGAACTAATTACATTTTAGTGATGTAGCTCAAGATTAGGGGATTTTAATTGTCGATAAATTGATTTAAAGCTTGTAAAAATATTTGACTATTTTGTTGGTGCAAAATACGCATTAATAAATTGCTTTACAAAATTCAATTCCAATAAATATTAGTTATAAGATTTTTGTGTTCAACTCGACTAACTTTAATTACATAAATGTAGATGTAATACATATGCAATGAAGTATTTTTAACTACCTTCACATATAAGCATCTTATAGACTCACCGTCTGTCACGTTGGCACTTAATCATCTTTGGTGTTAAGTAGGTGTTGTTCTAACAACACCTCTGCCTACCCGAATACAGGCTTGAACATATTATGTATGTATATAAGCATCTTAGATCGTGGAAATATGTAACAATTTACAAAATTAACGGTTTTTGGAGAATACTAGTAAATTGCGCTTTTTTACATGACTGTACATAAAAGAATGCATTGTTTTAAGATTCATGTTTGCGCATTACATCTACTCATAGAAGCAAGAGTAGTCTGAGAATACAGTTATTATATGTAAGAATTATTAAAATTTCCATTATTATCGATAATTATTATAACTGTATCGATATAATATTAATCTACATTACACCCTATTCCACAGCTTTAGCGCACGTCGTGCACTTTATTAGGGTTAGTGGCAACTAGCTAGAAAGCGAGTTAAACTAATTATAATGCAATTTCGCCGCATATTACTGGCGCTTGACGCAACCACAAGTTTGTTTAAGGCAACATTAAAAGTGTAACACTTAATAATTTGTTCATTATATTCTCTATGGAGATTAAATTATTTTTATAACATTACAAAGGCAGCGAACAAGCGTGCAGTCCGCCTGATTTGAAGGCAAATGTAGCTTGTAAACAACACCGGGTGACACCCTAGCGTAGCGTAATACTTGGAAAGTAAGCATAAAAAGCATTCAAGCTCAAACTCAAAAATATATTTATTCAAAGTACTTTTAAATATTGAATTGACAGATCTCACTCTGTACCATAGAACATCGCACAGATATTATCATATTTTGCTGAGCACCACAAGAGTGCCACGGGCTTTGGGCAGGTAAACTGCCCTGGAGAGAGATCTCAATCGGAGGGCCCGCCTAAAAGCACTTAGGCAGATTGGCTAGAAGTAGGACCGAAAAGTTCTAGTGAGTATTTAAATCTCACAAAACCATAATCCTAAGGACTTGATGCTTCTACTGGACACACTTTTACATATGCTCACGCCTGTATTCCCCGCAGGGGTAGGCAGAGGTGTTGTTATCACAACACCCACTTTTCACCGAATTTGATCAAGTGCCAACGTGACAGATGGTGAGTCTATCGTCGTCTCAGGCACTATACATACGTCTTTGAATTACATCTCAGAAATATACAGGTTTCCTCACGATGTTTTCCTTCACCGTAAAGCACGTGGTGTGAAATCACTGCACATAAGTTTTTTTTAGAAAAACTCAATCGTACAGGCCCCGCTGGGATTCGAACTTGCGTCGCTTGCGTAGCAGGCGACTGCTCAAACCCCAAGTCCACCACGGCTCTGGACACACTTTTTGTTTTGTAATAGGAGCATCATGGCATGGGTGTACTGATAGGAATCGAAACCAAAGTAGGCCAGGCGCTTTAGGATAGTAATGTTTGGTTTTTCGCAAAAAAAGGAAACGTCAGATACTCGTAGATTGATTATTCCGGTCGTAAGTGAAACCTCGATAGGTATTTCCTAACTCATAACAAAGTAAACAATAAGTCGGTAACTGTAGGTCTCACGATCTTAACAGTGTCGATAAAAACACTTGAATCGCACATTCGCATTGAGTTTGTTATTCAACTATGCAGATCCCGTCACGAGTTATGAGAGCTAGCCTTGAATGCATTGTAGTAATTTCGTCTCTATTTGTCTGTATGGCGCGACGTGAATAAAATATATGCTCATTATTTTCTCTGAGAGCTTTGTGATGTGACAACATAGGAGTATATTCTAGTGGTCGCAACCGCTAGAGAGGAACACAAGTTCTTAGGTGTGATCCCTGGGCAATATTATTAGGGTTTTCCATCTATAATTTTCCAGAAGCAGCCAAGTCTGGATTAGTGCTCTGTTAGTGGCAATAGTATCATAACCACTTATACATAACCGGCGAAATGTGGGTGTAATGTTGCATACACATATAATGTTAAAATTAGGCAAGATTCTCATCTGTTGTTTTTTTGGTATCCTGCTTATATTATACAAAGCATAACAAGTCGGTATATTTACAGCGATATTGATTGTTATAAATACAATTAATAAGCTAACGAGAACTCCGGACCGGTTTACGATTCGCAATTAATTGTTCCATTCAATCGTGAGATTCAAAACTTGAATTGTATAGAATTGGGAAGTTTTGCGGATGTTTTGTGATGCTTTAAGTAACCAAAAACACTTGTACTTGGCATATATGGTGTTTGAGTATCATCATTAAGTCCAGTTCTCACAAGTTCTTCTTTTGATGTCACTCTATCTTCCTATATTCCCAGTGACTTGTAGGGCATCGTTAACTGAAGTATCTGGTTGGTCGAAGGTGGTTTTTATTATTTGCCACATGATCTCATACGAAGTTCTGCGAGCGTCATTTATATATTTTGGATTTTTTTAATTATAAAACACAATTATTCAAAGTTTATGTAATTGGTAATATGCTGTTTTATATCAATATCACATCTCCCTGATCTTTTCCCATACATTGTTGGGGTCGGCACTTGATTTAACCCGATGTGGCTGATCACCTGATTTTTATAAGCGACTGCCATCTGACTTTCGCAACCCCTTTAACAAGGAAATTCTGACACATCTGACACTAACAAAGAGGCACGGAGGGAACTCGGGCGGTCATCCGAATGATATTCGCAATAGGAACTGTGCCAGGAGCTCCTCATGAATGATATAAATATATCATTGATATAATTCATATATTTTACGACTTCCATAATTTTCTCGAGATTATAAACAAAATGAAGTTCTTTTGTCTCCGGTACCTAGTGTGAGTGGTTCCAACAGAACGGTACTCCTGTCTCCATTGTTCAAAATATTTGGAGCTACTAGGATTTATGCATTCTATACTGTCTATACTAATATCATAAAGGTTTGTACGTATGTTTGTAACAAATTCCCTAAAAAACTATTGAACCGATTTAATCAAATATTTTATCATTTGAAAGCGACATTATCACTGATTAATGTAGGCTATATTTTATCCCTATACCGTTTTATCCCACGGGAACGGAACTACGCAGGAGAAACTGCGTGACGTCCGCTGTTATATATTGTTTAGTGTTTAGTGTATAGTATGTAATTCGATATCATGTAACTGTAATTTAGTATCTACACTATTACCTTAGGTTAACCTGTAATGATAGTGTATGTATGTAAATAAATAAATAAATAAATATATATTGATAGAATTGAATAACATTAAAAAAAATTGTTACTGAGTCCCTTGTAGGTTCTTCTCAGTAAAAGCAACCTTCCGAAGCTGGCTAGCGAGAAGATGTATAATCCTGTGCAATCATTCTGACGATTTGAAAGTACATTGTTAAAAGTCTAATGAAATAAAGATATTTTCGAGTTTTAGTTTACGGACAGTAACGGTTACGCTTACCATTTATCTGTATGCTTATATACTCGTGTTATATAATAAATAATGCACAAAACACATGTTATTTATAATTTCATTGTGTAGAAACAGTTTCAGCGAACTGACACTTAGAACGTCAGAACGGTGTCCCCAGTTTATAAATACTGACAAATATTTTGCAAAGGAGTTTCAATCACCTAAAAATATACAATAGATATCATAATGTCAATGGCTAGACTGTGAATAAACTAGACAGACAATACGCTTGTGTTAAAGTTCGCATGTTATATTATATGTTAAAGGCCTAATGTAAAAAGCGTGTTTGTCTATATATTTGTGTTTATGGTTTAGTTTTGAATTTTCCCGGCGTTTTGTTCTTTTTACTTGTCATGTGTTGCTCGTTGTTGACCCTCAGAACGATAGAGGCTCAAATCAAAAACATTTTTTTTTGGATATCGTAATCAGCAAGTTTGAATTTATAACATAGGAAAAAAAAGGCCTGGACAAAGTAATATTATCCTCACGCTTCGCTAGTGGAAACGATACAAAATGTATGGGAATGACATATGTCACGTGACTGATTTATGTCATTTCCATACAGCGCTTATATTACGCTTCTAGCGTAAGCGAGAGAGAACGTTACGTTGACTAGGCGTACAGTGCTAACATAATGACAACTATAGCTAGCATAGCGACTATACTCCTATTCCTCCCCTCCATGAAGCACTGATACCAGTGAAAAACCCGTTAAAATCGGTCCAGCAGTTTCAGTAATAACCAACGGACAGTCAGAGAAAACCAGCTTTTATCACGTGATCCAATGAACCTACTTTATTAATGTGTGAAACTCGAAGAATTTTTCCGACGCAGTTAAAATAATTCGGTTATCCGCCGTGACCATAGCTTTAAAGAGTTAAAACCCACATTATCATAAATTGCCGTTTACTTAAGAACGCTATATTCTTACTTGACACGACCGTTACCTACCATTAATACTGGATCTTCAGACTTTTAAGAATTTTTGGAAACCCGATCTTGATTAAACAAGTGTGTATGAGAAAAAAATTCTTTACATAATAAATACTCAACACGTAACCGTATAGTGACCTAGTGAACCAGATATTGTGGATGCTAAGGAATTTATATTATTTAGATAACATTCCACGGCGTTTGTGAAGACCGGAAGCCTTACCACGTCCTCTTATTGCCATGATACTCTACCTCGTGTTATGAGAACGACGTATAGGACGTGTATACATCTGTCACTGTCGCACAGCTGAATTATCATCGCTATGCATATGTGCTTATAGTTAGCCCCCGGATAGATGGAGTTGAGCTGAAAATCGTAAATATCTTCGGAGATGAGATAGAGGTCAAAAGTTGG
This sequence comes from Watsonalla binaria, assembly GCA_929442735.1. Classification (NCBI taxonomy): domain Eukaryota; kingdom Metazoa; phylum Arthropoda; class Insecta; order Lepidoptera; family Drepanidae; genus Watsonalla; species Watsonalla binaria. The sequence goes on from OV838941.1 coordinate 3,698,207, forward strand.
CAGGATGGCTTGTCATTCAGTAAACGAGTAATATATGTAATAGCATTTCATGTATGCCAGAAGGGTCCTCAAAGTAGGCAGAGATGTAATAACAACACCTACTTTTCACCGAAGAGATGGTACCAACATGATAGATGGTGAGTCTGTCGCCGTCTCAGGCACTAAACATACGTCTTTGAATATCTTCTCAGACATATGCAGGTTTTCTCACGATGTTTTCCCTTCAGGGAATAGAGGCGTGAGCATTATGTATCATTCCGATTACTTTTCTCCGAATATTCTTCTTAGAATGTGCTTTTTATTGGCTAGCAGTCGGAAATATTTTAAAAATAAATAAATTTTAAGTAATACAGCAATAAATGTCATTAATATATATAGTGTAGTCTCTCGAATGGTTGAGTACATTTGAATGCAATATTTCTAGTATTTTACACCCTATTGTAGTGTGTAGAAAGTGAATGACGTCGCTCTAGCATTGTGTGAGATGTCTTGCTTCGGATCTAATGCATTCTGATTGGATCTTTATCATAGTTCCCTTGTCATATTTGAAAATTAGCTTGCCCTGTGGTTTCACCCGCGTATTATTAATTTCAGGTTTTGTTTTGTTATTACCTATACATTATTTTACTATATATTCTTTCATATGCAGTTACAAACAGACTGTAGAATTTAATTATACATACATGTAAAAAAAATGGATTTTCTTATGTTTGAGACACGAGCAAAGCAAACTAAATGTATTTTTTATACATATTTATATTTAGTTTAACACTTCCTAGTTACTAAAAACTAATAGGTATTTTTCTGATGAGACAATCATTAGATACGTTAGGAACATATCATAGAATAGATAATATGCAAAAACAGTACATAGTAATTTATCATGGAATGTTGGCTAATTAAAAAAGGTATTCGTACAAACATTTTAATTAGCAGCATAACATAACAAACAATCCGTGTGTCTCGTTATAAATTTAATTACGCGTGAACAAGCATCTTATTGGTATACCTAACATATTATTATATAATGCATTATATGGAGTTTAATGGCATTTTAACAAAAAATAAAAGAAAATATATTTTTGACACAAAATGTACATTCTAGGCATAAAATGTATATATAATGTAATTAATCTAATTAATGCCAAATAATATTTTTCAATAGACAAAATTATGTTTATACTACATTAAATGTTGAACATACTGTATACTTTTTTTACAATTCAAACATCAAGGGAATGATCAACGAAATCTTTATCTTATTTTTGGTCATTCTATTAGAGGTTAATAGTATCGAGAAAATTACGTAGTCTATATTAGATACATTATGAAGAGAAAATATGGTATTTTTTTAAATAATTTATAATACAACAATTATAAACGGAAATAATAAAAAATATTCACTCATTCACATTTACTTATTACAGTTAATAATTTATACAAAAAAAATATTGCACGTACAAATTAAGAACATTTTCTCTGGTGCTAAGTGGAACAAACCTCCAACGCTTATTAGATGAATTAGTTATGTATGTGGTCTTTAAGCGCGTAGGCATATTGTAATATGTACCAAGCGATTGTTATCATCCAAAGGCAGTTAGGTAATGTTGTACTCTCGGTTTCGTTCACAAAATTCTTTTGTTGCCTCTTTATGGCTGTGAATATGGTACAGTAATTGATTTCAAATACACTTAGAATCTTGCGTAAGTTCATGGCGTTTGCTTAGCGAGGGTATATTTGGGTCAATAGTTTTTAAAGAAACCAAGGCAGAGAGAGGTTAGGCATAAGTAATTTATTTCATACTAGCTGTGCCCTGCGGTTTCACCCGCGTAGATTTAATTTCATTCCCGCGGAACCCTAAATGATTTTTTAAATGAAAGTAGCCTTACTTAGTTGCTCCTTGTAACAGTAGTTATCGGCCAGAGAAAGTCCCGTTAAAATTGGTCCAGCCGTTTCGGAAATTAGCCGTACCGTATATTCTTTCATATGCATTTAGTAATAAGCTGTTATTTTGGATTTACAAACAGACACTTCAATTTTATTTATCTGTATAGATTTTTCTCTTTTTGAAGGCGATATACAAAACACATTATTCGTTGTCTCGTAAATATTCGAAGTCCTATGAATCGATTTCAATACCTCGATCAAAGGCGATTGCCTCAGCTACGATCCGCTGGAACAAAGCCATACCTTAAGCCTAGTTACACAGGCGACGTAAGACTCTACGTAACCGCTTGTGCGTTTTGTAATTTAATTTTCTATTTCATTGCGTTCATTTACACCGGTTTTTAATAGATAAGATAATATTTGAACGCAATACTTGTTGATCTATTTAACGCTGGCTTAGTGACTTGTATTTTTATGTAATAGGTGCAATTTATGAGGTCCTGATTGGCGGTGGCTTGCACGAATTTATACAGATAAATAAAATGGAAGTGTCTGTTTCTAATTCCAAAATAACAGCTTTCAACTAAATACATATGAAAGTATATACAGTACTTTTACAGAGAAATCTTTTACTTCATATTCATATTAATTACACTTCACCTAGCAACCAACCAGATAGATGCTCAAAGAGAAAAGTAAGAATGTAAACTATTTACAAAATACTGCTTAGATAAATAGTACACGAAATATGGAACACCCATAGTACCCCCCTTCAAGTAAACCGTACTCTCGGTTTAATGACACGGCCGGATCTCGTTGTATAAGAGGGTGGCCTGTTGCATGGTGGTTCCGCAGGGCTAGCTGACTGGCGCGTAGAGGAGACTGGCTGACTCGGAACTTCTTCTGTATCTACCTCCTGACAGATGTATGCAGGCTTCAGTCGGTCTAACGATACAACTGTGACTCTAGTAGGCAACTGTATCTTGAAAAACTTGGCATGCCGCTGTAGAACTGGGTAGGGTCCGTCGTAGGGCGGAGTGAGTGGTGCCCGTACGGTGTCGTTGCGTACAAACACATGTGTACACGTAGCAAGATCCTTATGTACAAATGGACGACTCGAAGTTCGTGAATTGCTTGGTACTGAAGACAGTGACGTCATTGTTTCGCTGAGACGCCGTACAAATTCTGCATCGTCGATTTTCGGCTTTGACGGCACGAAGAAATCTGATGGAATGCGTAGTGGTGTACCGTAGGTAAGTAGTGCGGGACTGAGGTTGTTGTCCTCGCGCAGAGCAGTACGCAGTCCTAGCAGTACTGTAGGTAATTCGTCGCTCCAATGTATAGTGGCTCCTCTGGCCATTAGCGCGGCTTTCAGAGTTCGATGCCAGCGTTCTATCTGTCCATTGGCTTGCGGGTGAAATGCAGTGGTGCGGATGCGTGTTATGCCAAATTTCTTCATTAGCGAAGTGAAAAGTGATGATTCAAACTGTCTGCCTTGATCGGTAGATATTCGCAGAGGACAGCCGAATCTTGATATCCAAGCTTCGTATAACGCTTTCGCGACGGCTTCAGCTGTAATTTCTTTTACAGGAACTGCTTCGGGCCATTTTGTGAATCTGTCGATGATAGTGACGCAGTAGCGGTAGTCGTTTGATATCCGGAGTGGTCCAACTATATCAATATGGATATGCTCGAAACGCTGCGACGGCGGGAAACTTCCAAGCGGTGTGACGACGTGTCGCTGTACTTTTGCGCGCTGACAGTTGATGCAACTTCTTGTCCATGTGCTGACATCTTTATTCATGGATGGCCAGAAATACTTAGATGCAATAAGTTTTCTTGTCGTTCGCACACCTGGATGGCACAAGTCGTGTTGAGCTTTGTAGGCTTCGTATCGATGTGCTAACGGCAGGTACGGACGCGGTGATGACGTAGAAAACTCGCATGCTATTAGTTGGCTGCCGTCGGGTGCGGCGATGTCGATAAACTTGAGGTTTGGTCGCAATCGTAGCTGTTGTAGTTCTTCGTCATGAATTTGATCACTTGCTATCTTGTTGTAGTCGAGATGTGATGGGCAACTTATTTCTTGAATGCGTGAAAGTGCGTCGGCAACGGGGTTATGGTCGCCTTGAATATAAATTATTTTCGAGCAAAACTGACTAATGAAATGCAACTGTCTTTCGCGTCGAGGTGTGTCGCTGCTACTGGGCGGTCTTGTCAGTGCGAAGGACAGGGGTTTATGATCCGTGAGCACGGTGACGTCACATCCCTCGATTAAACGGCGAAAGTGTTTGACAGCTGTGTAAATCGCTAGTAGTTCGCGATCGTACACACTGTACCGGCGTTGCGTGTCGCTCATTGCCCGTGAGAAGAATGCGAGCGGCTTCCAGACCTTGTTGACGCGCTGTTGTAGTACTGCGCCGATGCTGTGGTCTGAAGCGTCTGTCATGATGCTCAGTGGAGCTCCGGAGATGGGATGACTCAACGTCGTAGCTTCCAAAATGCTTTGTCGGCAACTTAGAAAAGCTTGATCGGCCTCCGGTGTCCAGTCAATGGGTGTGTTATCTCGTTTCTTCCTGTTGTGTAGATATTTATTCAACTCTTTCTGTAATTCTGCTTGGCGTGGAAGGCAGTCTCGGTAGAAATTAAGAATGCCGAGAAATCGTCGTAACTCGAGAACTGTTTTCGGTTTCGGATAATTTGATATGGAATCGACTCGTTCTGATGTAGGTTTAATGCCTTCTGATGATACTTCATAGCCAAGGAAATTTATTGTTTTCTTCGCAAATTCGCATTTTTCAACGCTGAGTGCGACGCCATATTTGTTGAGACGGTCAAGTACTTCATGTAGCAGGGTCTTGTGTTTCTCCTCATCTTCGCTGCATAGAAGTATATCGTCGATGAATGAAAAACAACCTTCGATGCCTCGTAGTACTTCATGCATGAATCGCTGGAAAGTTTGACTTGCGTTGCGTAGGCCGAATGTCATGCATTTAAATTCGAAGAGACCGAATGGAGTGATGATGGCTGTCTTCTGAGCGTCTGCTTCTGCCATTGGTATCCAATAGTATGCGCTTTTGAGATCGAGCTTGCTGAAAATTTTCTTGTTGTGAAGTAAGTACGTGAAATCTTGGAGTCTCGGTAGCGGGTATCTGTCGGGTAGCGTGACAGCGTTGAGGCGGCGGTAATCTCCGCATACGCGTAAGCTTCCATCTTTCTTTTTAACGACATGTAGTGGACTTGCCCATGGACTTTTCGAAGGTTGGCATATGCCCATTTCCATCATTCGTTCGAATTCTTGCTTAGCCGCTTTGTACTTGTCGGGCGGTAGAGGGCGTGCGCGTGCGAAGAGTGGTGCGCCTGTCGTGTTAATGTGGTGAGTCACGTTGTGTTTGGCTGGGGCTTTGAGTGACATCGGTCTGAGGACATCTGGATACTGCTTCAGAATGTCATAGTAAGTTTGCTTGTTGCTCAGGACGTGGACGGATTGTTGCATTGAGATGATTGTAATGGCGTTTACTGAAAGTTCAGTGATGCTGTCGATGAGTTTCCTCCGGTGTAGATCTACCAGCAGTTTGTAATGCCGAAGGAAATCGGCGCCGAGGATAGAGGTCTTCACATCTGCTATGATGAATGTCCATCTAAATGAGCGTCTGAGTCCCAAGTCCAGCTGAATATTCTGCTCACCATATGTATTAATTTCTGTACCATTTGCGGCAAAAAGTTTGTAGGAGCTTTTCGTAGACTTCTGTTTGTTTATTCTTGTGGCGGCGAGTACAGATATATCCGCACCGGTGTCAACGAGGAAACGTTCTGCAGAGTTGCGATCGAAAACACACAGGCGGTTGCTTGTTGTGGGAACACCGACGTCCGCCACGGTCGGTGTTTGTTCTAGTTTTCCTGATATTGAGGTTGTTGACTGCGTCTTGAACACGGCTGCTCACATTTCCTAGCTTGATCTCCAAATCTAAAGTGGTATTTGCAGAGACGATCATCCTTATTTGAGCTGTTATTATTGTAGTAGTTGTGCCTATTCATTGATTTCGATCGCGAGCGGTAACGATGAGGCGTGCGATAACGTTGGCTCTGTCTTTCTTGTTTTAATTCCGCCATTTCAAGTGTCAGTTTTTCGATTTGCTTCGCCATCATTTGAATTTGTGTATTCATGATCAGTTCGTTTGAGCTGCTGGGGAAAGTTCTAGAAAATTGATGTTGATGAGGTGATATGGTCCAACCTCGTGGGATCACTTCAGTTTTCCTCCAGAGTTTCAGCGTTGGTGCGATGTTCACTTCTTCGGGGTCACCAGAATGTAGCAGCGAAATAGTAATAAAATTATATATATTTTACAGAGAAATCTTTTACTTCATATTCATATTAATTACACTTCACCTAGCAACCAACCAGATAGATGCTCAAAGAGAAAAGTAAGAATGTAAACTATTTACAAAATACTGCTTAGATAAATAGTACACGAAATATGGAACACCCATAGTACTATCATTAAAAAACATTTCTCTGTCTATCTGAAACGGCTGGACCGATTTTAGCAGTACTTTCACTGCCACATAGCTAATGTTCCAAGGAATAAATCAGGATAATTTTAATATTTTTAGTAAACTATACATTTTATATTATATGTATAGTTTTCTAATGTGTGACGAGTACAGTAAGTTTTTAGGAATTTGTTTGAATACTACTATCAAAGCACTGGTCTTCTCCTGACACTGAAATGATTTATTCAGTACTTATGAACGTCGAAGAACTTGACCACCGGTTAAGAAACTAGCCTTCTGAGAAGAACCGACAAGAAACTCAAGCTTTATTAGGTTATATCCACACAAATAAAATAAACCTTGTCCCAAAGTAAAATAACTTGCATTGTCGAGCCTTTTGAATAAACAACAACACCAACAGCTCATTGCGAACAATTATTACCAAACCCATTATTTAGCAACACGAGCCAACAAGCCGTTTAATTACTGAAATCAAACAATCATCTCTTATCAAATAAGTAAAAACGTCGCGTTTAGCCACTGTTAGTGTGCAACGTGCTTAATTTACCAATTAACTCTGTCCCCAACCTACATGCTCATGATGTGTTGTGACATTAGGAAGCGTGTCTGTCGTTTGAAGGAAACGTTGCGTGTTACACAAGCATCCGGCGATTTGTAATATTTGAACATTCGTTTTATTTAACATGTAATTGTTTTTGTCTAATCTGGTTAAACTAATCGCGATTCCCAGTCGCCTGATTCCTCGAAAGGAGAGAAGTTGATGGAAATGAATGAGATACTAAACCGTGGGAGCCATGGTGGCCGTGGGGTTTTAGCAGTCGCCTGCTACGCAAGCGAAGTTCGAATGTATCATAATCCTCCTGCCCTTATCCCATGTTATCTGTGGTCGGCGCAATGTGTTCTTCTCTTCCATTTCTCTCTATCAGCCGTCATATCTGTATTCACTCCTATTTTAAGCCATATCATCTTTCACACAATCCATCCATCGTTTCTTAGGTGTCAGTCTAAAATGTATGTGCAGTAATTTCACACATAACTATTAAAGCATTTTACAGGCCCGGTCACAAGTTATGAGCACGTAACTTGAATACTCAGTAATCATTTTATGATATTATGGGGTCTCGCAGTAGGTAGGGGGAGTTACCGGTCAAAAGGGCGAGACACGAGGGCCTCCAGCCGAGCTTAAATTTAAAAACTACGCAACACAGTTAAAGGCTCGGGGCTCCGACCTCGGCTTAGGACATTGCGGATGAGCTGGGGAGCTGGATCTGAGTGGTATTATCCCCACTATTTTCGCTGCACACTCATAACTTGTGACCGCTCCTGTTCAACACAATCACATACAAGACCGCTAGTATGAACAAATCCTACATATATTATGTACACACATAATGTGTGTGTGTATTACGTATGTGTGCTTCCTAACAAGGCATGTTATAAGAAAGCTGATTCCCACAAGTAACTATACATCGCACGTTTAGCTGAATGTTGCTAAGTTATTTTAAAACACGGAATTACTTCCCTGGATTTACATAATACTTTATTTGGTCACTTCACAAAAAATCTTTATAAATTATGATCTATATGTTACAATGATGTATAAGCTATACATCATAGTTAAAAAAAAATTTTTTAATCGTAATCATAGCTCGTCAGAATTTTTTTAGCAGTTTGCAATAAAATATTATATAGCATTAATATATTTTATATAGTATTAAAGTATAGTTTAGGTTGTGCATTGTCGATAAGTGTTAAAAAAAATATTTTATATATTTTTTTAAACTTATGAATTTAGCATAATTATTTTTGAGTTGTGCCCCTATCGATCTGAGGGTGCGATATGCTCACGCCTGTATTCCCCGAAGGTGTAGGCTGAGGTGTATTAATAACAACACCCACATTTCACCGAAGATGATTTAGTGCCAACATTACAGATGGTGAGTCTATTTGTCTCAGGCATTATACATATGTCTTTGAATTTCTTCTCAGACATATGCAGGTTTCGTCACGATGTTTTCCTTCACCGTAAAGCACATGGTGTAAAGTCCATATTATTATAAACTTTCATTAAAATCCATTCAGTATTTTTTGCGTGAAAGGGTAATAAATCCGTATAAACTTTTTCGTTTAAAATTAATAGGATGTTAAGATATTCTGTTTGTCTGTCTGTCTGGTTGTTTATTCTGGCTAATCTCCGAAACGGCTGGATCGATTTTAACGGGACTTTCACTGGCGGATAGCTAATGTTACAAGGTATAACTTAGATTTATTTGAAAAAACTTGGGTTTCGCGGGTCATGATATTAAGTCTACACGGGTGAAACCGCAGGGCACAGCTAGTTTGTTATATTAATATTACCTTAATACAGTTGATGAACCATGTTAAGATAATATCAAAACATATCGATGTAATACAACATCGTACGATATACGCTTCGAGTGAATGATCGAAAGTGAACGTGCTCACACACACCCTCACGTTTGCATGTGTGTGTATCTAGGAAATGACGTACTCCCCTAGATGTAAAGTTGTGGAAGTGTCAGTGATTATAATATGGTAATTTACTGTAATGATTCGGTAAAATGGCTTAATTTGCCTCGTAAACGCAAGTATGTTTAATTATTTATGGCTACGTTCAATGCGAATGCAAGGTCGTTTTAATAATTATGCATTGTAGTATTTAAATAGGTTAATTGTGTTTCGGAAGATATATGTAATTATTTTTATGGAAATTACTATTAATTACAATCGGGTCAGGCTACATATTTAAAGTTTAAGACAATATTGTCCTAAGTCAATTATATTTTAATATAAAAGTACATTATTTTTATATTCAGTTTTATGTTAACATCTTTAAAATCAAATATATTTTTTTAATATCATTATTTCTGACAATAGCACACATATATATAGCATATATACCCATAGTAAATTTTCTGTGACTCATTTGATTAATTGTACCAGAAACCAACTTTCATGGTAATTTTCTCGACGTTCGTAAGTGTAACATAAATCAGTCACGTGACATATGTCATTCCCGTACATTTTGTATCGTTTCTAGCGAAGCGTGAGGATAATGTTACTTTGTCCACAGGCCCAGGGGCCCTACCATGACCTCTTATTGCCATGACAGTTTTACTCTTATTATGAGACAGATGTATATGACGTGTATACATATGTCACTCTTACACAACTGTAATAACATTGCAATAAGAGCTGATGGTCAGGCCCTAGGACTTATAATATACTAAATAAATAATATTAAATTTTTATAATAATTTAATTAACACAGCGACGTTACGGGTGACAAAAGTCATGTTGATTTAATTAAAGAAATTTATTTCTTCCATATGAACGTAATCCTAATACAGATGCATTTTAAACAAATATAGTCCTTATCTCATCCAGTTAAAATATATAATGTAGTGCACAGTGAAGTAACAGATAGATCACGACACTGCAGTTAAGGAGAAAATCGGAACGATAACATTATTATATACGATACGATAACATTATACGATAACGCTTTAATATCGATTACAAAAGTTGGAAAACCGCTTTTTATTGCCTTGGATAAGTGCTTTGAACTGGGAAGTGACGTAAAAGTAATACTTTATTAAATGTACAAATATAGTATACTTCTATATCATATCATACCGACTGAACGTGAAGTCCTGGGTTCGATAGAATTCGGGTCGGGCAAAATTTTATACATTTTCCATGTGTAATTTGAACAGTCTCGATCACTGTCCGGTAAATGACTTGCCCCTTGTTACATGGGAATTAAAAATAACTGATGAATGCATGTGGGAAATGTACTTATAGTACACCTCTGCCACCTTCGGGAAATTAATGCGTATATATGAATATATGTATATATATGTATATATGTATGTATATATGAATCGCTCGGACGTGATCATGAAAAAATCTCTTTACCAGCGATATTTAAATCTATGTTATGGATGAATTCTGGGTCTATTCATAGGGCTCAAACTAGGACACACTGAGGCAAATTTTTATACATAAATATCTGTAGTCAAAATCAAAGTCAAACATATCTTTATACGATTACACTTTTTACAAAGTACCTACTCTCAAATCGTCAGAATGACATAATTATACAGGATTATACACGCTAACGCCAGGATCGGAAGGTTGCTTTTACTGAGAAGAACCTGGCAAGAAACTCAGTAATTACACTTTTCAAAAACATTATACAATTTTAAGAACACAAAATAAATGTCGATAACACAAATGTCGATAAAAATCCAGTAGATCTACTTATAACTAAATGCGTAGCTTGAGATGACCAGCCCCCACAAGCAGCACCTGTTCACAAGTATGACGTGAATGCCAGCCATGTAATATGGATTGATGGAAGTATGGATTGTAATTAACACACAATTCAGTATTTATTATCATAGAAGCCGTGGTGGCCTTGAGGTTTGAGCAGTCGCCTGCTACGCAAGCGACACAAGTTCGAATCCCAGCCGGGCCTGTTCCAATGAGTTTTTCTAAAAAACTTATGTACAGTGATTTCACACTACGTGCTTAACGGTGAAGGAAAACATCGTGAGGAAACCTGCATATTTCTGAGAAGTAATTCAATGACGTATGTATAGTGTCTGAGACGGCGATGGACTCACCATCTGTCACGTTGGCACTCAATCATCTTCGGTGAAAAGTGGGTGTTGTGATTACAACACCTCTGCCTACCCCTTCGGGGAATACAGGCGTGAGCATATGTATGTTCAGTATTTATTTCAATAACTGAAAACAACAGTTGCTTTTAATTGATACCTTATTCATTGGTCTAAAAATGATCCCTGCCCTATTTCCCCGGGCGTGGGCTGAAGCAGCCTTCTACGTAAAATAACCTCAACAGCCCATTAGTTAAAGTTCAATTCCCTTCGCCCTGGTCGTTACAACACCAATAGTTATTAAGTTAATACTGCTGTAACCTTTGAGACTTTGAGTGTTGCCAAATGTCGGTTCAAACGTGTCGCAGTTCACCTTGCATTCATGTGTCTGTTTGTTTGTGAATCAAATAGTTTGTCAATGGAGAAAAAAAATAAAAAAGATGTAACTATACAGACGACGTTATGACTGACCATGAAGGGCATATATTTTGGTAATAACTAATATGAATATTTGTACAAGTAGCTTGAAAAATTACAGGATACGTAAAATAAAGAAAGGAAAAAAAAAAACCGTGGTGTGTGAATGAGTTTTTCTAAAAAACTTATGTGCAATTATTTCACACCACGTGCTTTACGGTAAAGGAAAACATCGTGAGGAAGCCTGCATGTGTCTGAGAAGTAATTCAAAGACGTATTTATAGTGCCTGAGACGGCGATGGACTCACCCTCTGTCACGTTGGCACTTGATCGTATTCGGCGAAATGTGGGTGTTGTTACAACACCTCTGCTGCATATATAATTACAGGATATCTGTTACCTTCACATATAAAAGATACAAAGATGTTTAGTCATCACATCTCTATTAATATTAGGGTTCCGTTGGGCACCCATGAAATAAAATCTACGAGGGTAAAACTGCGGGGCACAGCTTGCTTAGAATAATAAAAGAATTTAATTTGCTTGCTAACAATATATAATCTCCGTGTATGCACTCGCACATTAAAAAATCAATTCAAATATTTTTGATAACTTAAATTGATATTCATCAAACAAATTTGACACATGACCTAACCAATAAACTAATTATAAACCAAACGGAAGAGCTTTATACACAGGGTCAATAATGATACTAATAAAAATATTGTCAGTAGGAAGCGAGTCGAGTGGTTATAGTCAAATTACTGTTTATATAACTCGGTAGGCATGCAAAATTGTTGATTGCATCTATGATAATATAATCCACAGTATGAGGCTCACGGTAAAACATAATCTTCTCGTAAATCAACATGGAAATGGGGAAAGGCACGAAGAAGAAACTTCTATATTCACGTCATACTTGTGAACAGGTGCTGCTTGTGGGGGCTGGTCATCTCAAGCTACGCATTTAGTTATAAGTAGATGTACTAGATTTTAGTTATGTTATTTTTTATAGACATTTCTGCATTGGAACTTTGTCCATGAGCTTACGTTTCCTAAATTATTTATTTTGTATTCTTTAAATTGTATATTTTTTTTTGGAAAAGAGTAATTACTGAGTTTCTTGCCAGGTTCTTCTCAGTAAAAGCAACCTTCCGACCCTGGCGGAAGCATGTATAATTATGACGATTTGAAAGTACTTTGTATAAAGTCTAATCGAATAAAGATATTTTTGACTCTAACTTTGACTATTGAAGTAAACTTAATTACTTCATGGATTGAGTAAAATGAAGAGAAACTATCCTCGAGCCTTCCCAAAAAGGGCCTCATAGGGTCCACCTACTACCAACGCAACAGGTCGCCATCGTCAGGCATACATTTTTAGTTACAACTCAGACATAATATGCAGATTTCTTCACGATATTTTCCTTCACAACATTGCCCTGACGTCTTTAAGAAAACTTATTGGTACACACCGCTGGGATTTGAAGATGTTAACTCTGACCACTTGCCCACCACGGCTCTTGAAATGGCAACGAAAAAACTATATATTATATGTAATGGATTTTTAAGGATCCTGCATCGAACATTGACATAAGTCACTAACCTCAAGATTTTCGCAAAACTCAAATGCAACAAAAACTACCGTCTATTAAGAAAAAAAAACTACATTTTGCTTCCTATAAAAACCCGCCTTGTAATTTAGAAGCTAATTTACTTTTTGCTAAAACCTAAATTTTACAATACAAGCAGCAAATAGTTCAGAGAAGATGAAATTTCACGGCCAAAATTATGGCTTCAAGAATAAATCCGTTTGTGTTTTCACATTTTGTTCGTTTCGAAACCAAAACATTACACGTACGTATGTATAAATGAATTGGCAATTCCTCACACCCACACGCATACTTCCACGACGATTGACAGGATAAAAATATAACAGAAGGGCGGCTCCTTAAACTTAATACATTGGACATGCTCACATGCATACGCACGCGTGTGAGGATCTTAGTCGGACTGATTCCAATAGTATCTTTTTATTATTATTACTACAGAAGAACATCTACATAAGATAAACTTATCCGACGACGTGGTATGTAGTTACCGTAAATCAGAAGCCTCTCGGCTCGCCATGAGCCACCCAACATGCACTTGCGATGCACTGGCCAGATAACGAATGGATAAGCATATCCGACTACAATCTCTTCCCCATGGGCAGAATCTTCCGGCTTGTTCAGGGAGTATTTGAGGAGTCAGGTACGTAGAGCATAAAAGCAAGGTCAGCACATAATATCCCAAGGGTCGTCGTGCTTCCGGGCAACCGGACCCAATATTGTCACAATACAAGATATGATAAGATTAATATTACTTTGCGATTTGAGCGAGATATTCCTTAGTTAGCGAGGGCAAAGGCTCACATCACAGTCATAGTCGTGAACACCAGCTCACGAGTATGATATATCACCAACTATTATCGTGTAAGCAGAGCGTACTAAAAACTTCTTTACTTTGACGTTTAATTTTACGGTACCGAAGTGAAACTTCAAAGCTCAAAAGTTATTTACGCTCTGCTTAAGCCGATGATGGTCCCCAGGCGCTACTTGTGGGGGCTAGTCATCTCAAGCTACACAATTGTACTAGAAATCATACCAAATATTTTTTTATTGACGTCTTGTGAATAGGTACTTGTCTCCATAGGGATTCTATTTTTTTGTTTTATTTCTTAAAGATCAATGTTTAAAAAGAGTGAGTGAGTATTTGAGAGGTTGAGAGAGTCTCTTGACGATTATTCTAAGTAAGAAACCTTCCCAACCCAGCGATGTAACATTTACAATGCAAATATTACATTCTATAATCGTATCACTCTGACATCTTCAAGTCGTCAAGTAGTTTGTTGAAAATATAACCAGATCATATTTTTAATTTGAATAAGATACGAACCTATGCCTGTTACCGCTACTGTAGGGGAGCTGACATTCTGTATGATTTTATTATGTGCTAGTAGTGTTAACACACACAAATGAAGAATTGCGTGCTAGCTCAGACTTCCTCAACAATGTCGCGTACATAAATCTAGTATTAACTACGCTCTGTATATGCAGTCCGAATACTGTTAGCAACAATTTATCCAATTGGAAAAAGGCACATGTATTTTTTTTTCATAAATATAAATTCGGCAAAATGCCAGTAGTATTTTTTTGTTACTTTTGACCAGTAGTAAAAACGTTTATTGTACAAAAATATATAGGAGCTTAACAGTGAAGTTATTAAATACAAAAAAATACATTTGTATAAAAATATTGTGTGCCCTGGTGAAGGCGAAATATGTACCTATGTAAAGGTCACACCATTTGGCAAATATTTACAATAATAGTACGAAAAAACTTTACTGACGCACAGTATTTTTTCTACAAATTAAGCGCTACGTTATTATCCAATTATGAGCCTATAAAAACTGGCAACACTGGTCCTATAAGTAATCTAATTACAAATGATGCAACGAGATGAATGGAGCGTATCGTCCGAATCACTTTCGTTCACGTCGCGTAAGCGTTAAATAATACGTTATAGAACTTACCTGTTATTTATTCGTTATAACACTTTTTTGTTCTCGTACCTAATGTTTAGTATACAAAGATATATGTGTTAGCTATGTAATGATTTAGGTAAATAGCGTTATATTGTAACCTTGAAATCCAGGCTATAGTAAACTTCTATCTTAATCAGAGTTTCTACGATTTAATATGTCATGCTATAAGCTTGAGATTGGCTGGACCGATTTGAATTAATTTTATCTTGATATACTTGTGTTCAGGGGAGGTTTAAGCGGAAAAACATAAATAATAAGTAAAGGAAGGGTGATACTCAGTTCAACGGGTCAACTAGTATTTAATTAATGATTAAACGAACTTACCTGTAAGTGAAGTTCTGTCATAATTATACGAGTGCCTCGTCCGAAGAGAATTCCACGGTTTCGCCAGGATCTTAGTAGGTATCCCTTATTTAACCCGACTTAACGACGACTTAACGACGACAATGTCCTACCGAAGTTGCTTAATAATAATGTGGAATTATATAAATAATATAATTTTGAAAATCGTTCCCGTATTTTTAGATTATCTCTTGCAAACAAAACTTATATTATTTCTCTTTTTAATTTTAGTACCTAAAGATTTAAAATTTCACACATTTGATTAAATATGGGTGTTATTTCACCTATATTTACACTGTAGAAGACTATAGGTAAATATATTTGTTGACGCAAAATGGTGTAATATTAAAAAAAAACTAAAAGACGCTTTTAAGTATGCGCTAAACGCCGTGACTGCTTTAAATAATTATTCTTATGCATATTCAAACCATGGTGGGACTTGAATAAATATTTGCCATGATCCTAAGAGCCTAAGTACTTTGACCTTTTGTAACTTACACTCGATACAATAAGTTAGCCAAGGCAATATTTAACAGTAAGTAAACTAAGTTAATTTAAGTTACAACAATGTGTGGGTGTCCGTTATGGTTCAATGGTTTTTGAAGGATTTGTCAAACATTTTGCGGTATGATATATATACAAAAAAAATTTGAAAGAAAAATAATCTTTTTTTAAATGTTCTGCAAATAAATACTATTTAGTTATTAAAATAAATTAACAAAAGCTCTTCTTGTACAACTTTTCCTCTTTATAAGAGGTAAAGTTTCAATTATACAAGGAACAGTACTAAAAACTAATTACAAGTAGAAAACTTGGCCCAAATCGGTGTCTCTCGGGATCGTGCCAAGAAGGCTGGCAGCATTGCCACGTTGAATAGCAATGCTGATTCTCTGAGCGAGAAAAGCCCCAGCCCGCTTGTCACGAGAGGCTTCTACCAGACGACGTGCAACCTTCTTGAAAGGTAATTGTTCCATTTTTAAAGTTTGTGGACTTACCAAAGTTCTTGTTTTTTATTTTTTAAAGTTAATCTAGCTGTGCCCCGCGGTTTCGCCTAGAGTTAATTTCATCGGTGACCCGCGAAACTCTATTGTTATTTTTTTCTGGTATTAGTGGCCTCAGTTACTCCATGCAATATTTTCGTGCAGCAAAATTTCCTTTAAAATCGGTCCAACCGTTTTGGAGATTAGCCGGATCAAACAGACTGAGAGATTTTTTTTTAAATCTGAATAGATATAGATGTAGACGAGAATAGTTGGTTGATTACTCGATTTAATTGTAATCGGAAATTGTTATTTCGATTGAAAATTGACCATAATTTAACACTGATTCCAATTTGGTGTTAAAGAATATAATATAGTAGAAAAGAGATAATATTCAGTAATTATTTCAAAGAACAGTAAGTAATAGGAGAAAATTGCGCAAAATAGCCAGCATTGAAATGTCGCAACGCCAATAACTGGCCGTGAACGTAAGTTGCATTTGTTGCCGAGTTGCACAAGATGGTCAAACTTGGTGAAAATAACACGGTTCGTAACAAGTAGCTACCATATCTTTAAAGATGTACAACGAAATATAGACCTTAATTCAGACTTGGGACTGCTACTTCGGAATAACAGATGGAAAAACTGAATAATATTTTGCCCGATCCGGGAATCGAGTCATGATCTACATGCCATTTGCATGCCGCTTGCCATTCATTCAATCTTACCTTAACTATTCTATACAGATAAATAAAACTGAAGTGTCTGTTTGTAATTCCGAAATAACAGCTTTTCACTAAGTATAGTATATACGGTTCGGACTAAAAAAAAACAAATTAAAAATGTTTTTCTCTCTGTGTGTTTGTTCCGGGTAATCGCTGAAACGGCTGGGCCGATTTTAATAAAGTTTTCACCTGCGGATAGCTAATGTTACGAGGAGTAACGTAGTCTACTTTTATTTAAAAAGACATTTAGGGTTCCGCGAGAATGAAATAAAACCGGCGCAGTTAGTATATACATATAATACATTATTAGGTATAGTTATGTATAGCTTGTTTAAATTGAAAAGTTAAAAATCATTCACAAAACACTTCGTACAGCACGTAAATCGTGGTAATAAATAACATATCAATTATACTAGCCAACCAGCCATTTTGGCAGTTCTGTTACCCATTAAATTAAACAAATTTATTATTTATTACCAGTGAATGGACATTGAAATATAGCAAAAATAACAAATAATTACCGCCCCAAGACTCGACACAAATTAATATATACATCTTATTGTTTTCTTTTATTTTTGCCCATTGTGTAACTGGTGGGTGTTGCCATGACAAATGAACGTATTATAATGTTGCAACACCAATGCAGTTATAACGAACAGCCATTAAAAAGTGGCGTTGCATAACAATCGGTGAATTGCAAACAATGATTCTCAAACATTTTCGGCAAGTGTGTAAAAAGTTTGCGGAACTTGGATAACATTTATCACTTTGTAACAATACGTTTCCTGGCGAATAACCTTACGTTTTATAACTACATTATTGTTAATACAAACATTGTAATAATCAATACTAGCTGTGCTCCCCGGTTTCATCGGTGGCTTTATATCGCGCTACAATATTTTAATCCTTTTAAAATAAAATTTGCATGAGTTACTCTTTGTACCGGATATTTGTCAGTGAACGTCTCATTAAAATCGATCTAGGTAAATTGGCAACCGCGACCGATGGCTTAACGTGCTCTCCGAGGCGCGGAGGGAGCTCGGACGGTCACCCATTCAACAACTGTCTTGGGTTAGGATTGCTTAACTTCGCTGAACTAATGGTAGCGGAATAGCAACTGTTCCACTCCTTAATTGGTAAACGCCTCGTATAGCTAACATCTGGGAATTTATATGAAGCAACGTTTCTCCACTCGCTACATAGATGGCGCTTCTCGCTAACAATTGCAAAGTTTGAGTACGAATACACGAGAATCTAAATTGTGCAATAAGAGCTTTCGAGCGCATTGCATATATATACATACAAGTTACCGACTAGAACAGTTGAAGCTGGAGTTCCCCAGGCATGACACCCGCCTGGCCGGAAGATTTCTCCTTTGCTGGGGAAGAGCATGATCACTCGCTCTCCCCGCACATATTTTGAGATCTTACACAGTAATAAAGCGACGCAAATTCGAATCCCAGCGTGGCCTGTACCAATGAGGTTTTCTAAAAAAACTTATGTACAGTGATTTCACACCACGTGCTTTACGGTGAAGGAAAACATCGTAAGGAAACCTGCATATTTCTGAGAAGTAATTCAATGACGTATGTAACGTGTCTGTGACGGCGATGGACTCACCATCTGTCACGTTGGCACTTAATCTAAAATTCGGTGGAAAGTGGGTGTTGTTGTGATTACAACACCCACTTTATCTGCCACTCTGCCTACCCCTTCGGGGAATACAGGCGTGAGCATATGTTTGTATGTATGTACACTGTAATACAGTGTTAACTTTAGAAATGTCTAACAAAGTTAGCCCATTATTCTGTGATGATATTACGCCTGTATTTAAGCTTAGTAAACGAACAATAGGATATTATGATGAAACAATTATATTCCATTTTGTAACCTAATGGAGTCGTTATGTATTTTTCAGCAGCACTTACATAATGAAATTAATTAGCATTCCTTTTCGACCCCGAGTGAAAGGAACTATGATTTCTTGTTTTTAATAACTTGTGATTTTATATCTAATAAATGTATTATTTCATATATAACTATGGTGACAAATAAGCATGATGAAGATTACAAAACATGATTTAAACGAAGACTACACTAAAACTATATCCATCTCTTTTTACATCCGTATTACAGAAAGAGATGGAAGTGCTAAGGACTATCTTAGTTTATGTTTTATTATAAGGGTGTTTGGAATCAAATACACGGACTGCTTAAAGCAGTCAAGGTCGACTAAAACTACGACTGGCTCATTACCCAGTCTGGACCCCCGTTGAGGATTATGTATGTATGAAATCCAGTATGAAATCATTTTGGTTCCAGTTTCATGACCTCATGAAAATGAAAATAAATGATTTATATAGTTCAGGTCCTATTCAATTATAAACGCCGAATAACTGAATCTCAATTGGAATAAATCATTTTCATTTTTCATCCCTAATTGCAACGAATATTTCAAATTATAATTTGTGACAATTATTGTATCAATGTACATCGTTCGGTAATAAATGGCGTAATGTAGATAATTAATGGTTTCACTATTTTGCCTTGCAAAGGAGTATACTAAATATATTTTCTAATGATAATAAACTAATCTACTTTAATTATTAATACAGTTTCCAAACTTTGCAGAAATACTATTCACCGTTACAGTTTGCAATAAAATATCTAAGTGCATTATAATTTAAATAAAATAATTAATTACTATATAATTTAAAGTATATAAATAAATTAAAATATAATAATACAATATTTTGAACTATAATAAGGTGCCGTTAACTCGTAATTAAAGTTAAAATATGTTAAATAGCAAATTAATATGTTGACGTGAAATTGTTTAATCAAAGAGGTCAATAAACTCTGACCCATAACTCATCAGTTATGACCACCCATTGACACTTCTAATGACGAGGAATTCTAAATCTTAATGCCTTCAGATAAAGAATAGGATTAAGTAACAACAGTATATTATGATTGAGCACCTGCTTTTGGCTTACGATAAACTTTACTCAATAAAAGTTGCTATCAACTGTCAAGCCTTCAAGCATAAACGTTAAGATGGCTTGAACATGAAACATTCTAAAATGTATTCATGTTGATTTTGCTGTAATAAAAAACGTCATAATGTGGGCAAAGTTAAGGGTAAAACTATTATTACTTATATATTCAATTACCATGACTTTATGCCTAGACAAATTATCGTTATATCGAGTTGCGCTATAAGAAGCGATACAAAATGTACGGGAAGGTATTACATAATGAAATTAATTAATTTTATCAGAGCAACATTTTCGACCCGAGTGAAAGAAACTATGATTTCTTGTTTTGAATAACTTGTGCGTTAAAATGTATTCTTTCATATATACGGTAGCAAGCAAATAAGCATATTTCTCACCTAATGATAAGGTTAATATAAACGATAAAAACATACATATATACATGTGCTCACACCTGTATTCCCCGAAGGGATAAGCAGAGGTGTTGTAATAACAACACCAACTTTTCACCGAAGATGATTAAGTGCCAACGTGACAGATGATGAGTCCATCGCCGTCTCAGACATATGCAGGTTTCCTCACGATGTTTTCCTTCACCGTAAAGCACGTGGTGTGAAATCACTGCACATAAGTTTTTTTACAAAAACTCATTGGTACAGGCCCCGCTGGGATTCAAACTTGCGCCGCTTGCGTAGCAGGCGACTGCTCAAACCTCAAGGCCACCACGGCTCTCAATAAAAAATACTTAGAAATGACATAAATCAGTCACGTGACATACCTACGTCATACCCTACTTTGTATAGTTTCTACTAGCGAAGCGTGTTACTTTGTCTACATGGCCTGAGCAGAAATTGACCGCACAAGTGCTATTTTTCGGAAACCACTTAACTCTACATTATTATGCAACTATCTCACTCACGAACTTATTTTAACCCACTTCTGACAGTCACGACAATACAATAAAACAATAAAATGCACTTTATTGACCTTAAAAGCCATATAAAGCCGGACGAAAGTCATTTGAAAGTATGTTAAATGTAATTTTTGTTATATCACCCTGGGAATTCGAAAACATGACTTATTTGTGAGACTGACCTTTGTGTTATATAAAATTATGGCAGTAACGATAATCATGTAAACATTACAAGTACTGTATGGCGACATACGAAATAACATAAATATAGTGTATTCAAAAGAATATTTTCCCAAATGACATGGCACAGAAGAGTTAGTATTTCAAATACGACATTATTACAAAACCGTGTAACTTTTCTAATATTATGTCGTAAGGTCGTAAGTGTACTTATGCGCTGTAAATATATGCTTTGTAAGATATTGCATCAAAATCGTCCATATTAACGCACATATACTCACGCCTGTATTCCCCGAAAGGATAGGCAGAGGTGTTGTAATAACACCACAGATTTTTCACCGAAGATGATGTGCCAACGTGACAGATGATGAGTCTATCGTCGTCACTGTACATGTCTTTGAATTATTTCTCAGACGTATGCAGGTTGACTACTATTTTCCTTCACCGCAACAGCTAGGCCTTAATACATACATACATATGCTCACGCCTGTATCCCGTGGGGGTAGGCAGAGACCACCGTTTGCCACATGCTACGATCCTTACATACTTCTTTCGCGTCATCCACATTCATGCATCTCTTCATACATTTTCTTCGGTTGCGAGTTCTCCGAATTTGACCTTCTGAAAAATACTATTCCTTTGAAAGTAATATTGATATTATGACATTTATCCTATAGTGACCAAAGCTAAATGTATCTATAAATATACGATAGGGTTAATTATCATGATGAATATATTGTATTTAACCTGTTTTTCTCCATCGATACAGGAAAAAAACAAGAACCTGCAGATTAGGAAACAAAACGGAAACATGATCACATTTTTATCAAAGACTTGTTCGAACGAGTGGAGTTTGTTAATTAACATGCTCAAGTGACGTTATCTATGCAAATTAATATTATTTACTATGTCTTAATTAGATGATGTTATTAAATCGATGAAAGGTCATGGATTAATTTTATACGCACACATCCAAACATATTATTGCCGCTTACCTTTCATTATATTTACGAATCATCATCTCCCTTGCCTTATCCCATACATTGTTGGGTTCGGTACTTTTTTTTTTTTTTTTTTTTGTTGACGAGGGGGAAACCTTCAAAAGGTCCCCGACCGCCCTGGGAGAGGCAGATCGGGGTATGTGGGATTCTTACCGCACTAAAACCCCCCCGGTGGCCATCCTCAGTGCTCAGGGGGGACTCCGGGTACTCTGATAGAACGCACCGGTGTCCCCCCACACTTTGCCGGGGCACATCCCCGGGGCAGCTGTGACGCCGCCCCTGGAGACCTCGCTGTGCAAGGCAGCGCGAGCCACATCGCGCTGCCACCTTCCCGGGCCCGCGCCGGTGGTCAAAGCTCCCACCCCGACCACCGCCAGCAGGCCCTCCGGCCCCCTTTTAGTCGCCTCTTACGACAGGCAGGGGATACCATAGCCATATTCTTAGACCCTGGCTATTGGGTGGACGGACCGGGGCGTGCGTTGCCTCCGCCCCGCCGTCGCCGTCGTCTCCGAGAGGGATCGGCTCTCTCCCGATCCCGCTCGGAGGCCTCCTTCTGGGACATTACCGTCTCGCAGAAGGAGACTACGGCCCTCCATGCCTCTCTGTCTGCCAGCATAGCCGTCACTACGCGTGGCAGAGAGAGGTCCTGCCCGATCCTGGTGACCAGGACTCGACGCTCCGAGCTCCACGCTGGGCACTGCTCCAGCGTGTGCTGTGCGGAATCCCGGTCACAGCCGCAATGGTGGCATTGCGCCGTCGGTTCGCGACCGATCCGATTCAGGTACTCACCGAAACACCCGTGTCCGGTGAGTACCTGCGTCAGCCGGAAGGTGACGTGGTCCTTCCTCTTTAGCCAGGGCCCGAGGCTCGGCAAAATTGCACCGACAGCGCGTTGGCGGGCGTTCTGCGGCTCACAAAGCCGCTCACGCCACGCCAAGAGCGCACGTCGGTGCTCCTGCCTCCGCACTTCAGCCGCATTAGGAGGCGCGGTTCCGTCCGCCCGGCGGAGACGGTCGTAAATACGAGCATCCATCTCCGCCAGGATGTCCAGGGGCGGAAACCGCGCCAGGACAGTGGCCGCCTCAAAGGACAGGGTACGGTACCCCCGTGCGACCCGGATGGCCATAGGACGCTGCATACTATTATACATAGTTCTGCAGCGCCTAACACCCAGTCTGGAAGACCAGACGGGTGCTCCGTAGAGAGCCACGGATCGCACGACCCCCGCATAGAGGCGGCGGACTCCTTCACTCGGCCCCCCCAGATTGGGCAGCAGTCTGTGCAATGCACCCGCTACCCTCTTGATCCGGGGGACCATGCGGCTGAAGTGCTCCTCGAAGCCCCAGCGACCGTCCAGGGTGAGACCGAGGTACTTGAGGTACCGTCCCACCCGGACATCCACGTCACCTACGCGAACCGACGAGCTGGGTGGTTCCCTCCCCCTGGGTTCGGTACTTGATTCAACCCGCTGAGGCTGATTACCTGATTTTTATACGAAGCGACTGCCATCTGACCTTCGCAACCCCTTTAACGAGGAAAATCTGTGATCTGGATTAAACCAGTTTTCAGACTACTTTAGGCCTCTGACAGACCTGTAACGATTGCCAAAGATGATACATTGGCAACCGGGACCGACGGCTTAACGTGCTCTCCGACGCACGGAGGTAACTCGGGCGGTCACCCATCCAATAACTGGCTAGGGTTAGAGTTGCTTAACTTTGCTGATCGAATGATATGCGCAATAGCAACTGTGCCACGAGCTCCTCTCATTATATTTACGAATGGGATTACAATATAGTATATAGGGTTGTAACGTCACTATCCGAAACAGTAAACGGTTTTTTTTTTATTTCTTATTAAGGAAAAGACTTTTGTTACGCCTGTAAATTTCTTAAATTATTTATTATTACGGTTTTACATATAATGCTAAAATAAAAATAAATATTCACGTGTTTACCATAAACAATGTTAAATTGAAGAACATTTTAACATAAATATATTTTTAAGACAATACCTATGTTGTATGTGACAAAATGGCGTTTGTAAGTAACAAAAATGACGTAACTCATAGCACAATTGATTAGACCCCTCGCACTTAATATTGCATATATTTTCTGATTGTCAATATGTATTTAAAGTCACATTGTTTTGCTTTTTAGAGATCTGGTTGTACGTAATATTTGGAATGAAAGTTAAAAAATACAATGAGGATTAAATTACGAAATACCTGAGACATATTATACTATATATTGGAATATTGAATTTCACTTCATTATGAAGATTTCACATACAAGCTTTTGACCCCTATGTACGCTTTTAATGGTAAATTTTGCAAGCCCTTCCAAGAAAGGACTTTGAATTTTATATGTATAGATTCTTCCTGGATCACCCAGCTTTGCTCGTTCTTTTATGATGTTTTCATAAATTATAATCCAAGATTCGGATTATATATTTATACTAGCGGACGTCACGCGGTTTCACCCGGGTAGTTCTCGTTCCCGAGGGAGTACGCGGATTAAATATAGCCTATGTTACTCGCTAATAATGTAGCTCTCTATTGCTGAAAGAATTTGTCTAATCGGCTGAGTACTTTTGGTTTTATAAACATACTTACATACAAATCAAAATTATAATTTTTTGTATAGATTGCTACAAGGATAATTCGTTTAAAGGTATTAGTTTTGTATATGTTAAAATAACACTTCACGCTTTATACTTGAGATATGTTTGAGAAATAGCCCGAAAGATTGAAAGCAGGGCCACTAAAAATGCCTATATATTGCCATGATAGTTTAACTCCTGTTATGAGACAGATGTAAATGACGTGTATAAGTCTGTCACTATCACACTGTGGAACAATGATAACAATAAGAGCGTAAAACCCCAGGTCATTGAACGCTATATTATATCTTCAGTATATTAGATTATAAGTATAATTTAAGTATAGATTAGTGGTACCGAATAATGATGATGATAATGCTTCAGAAAACTTAGTTATATATATATATATATATATAATGAAGCCGATTGATTTGATGATCTATACAGATAAAATTTAATTTATTTGTCGGTATGTGTCTGTTTGTAATTCCGAATTAATAGCTTTACACTAAATGCATATGAAAATAATATACTGAAGGTACTCACATAAAAAAAAACAATTTTTTTTTCTCCTTCTGTCTGTCCGTTTGTAATTCCAAATTAACAGCTTTACACTAAATGCATATGAAAATATTATACTGAAGGTACTCACATAAAAAAAAACAATTTTTTTTTCTCCTTCTGTCTGTCTGACTTTCACTATTAATGTTGCAAGAAGTAACGTAGGCTACTTTTATTTAAAAAACATCTGGGTTCCGCGGGCCACCCATGAAATTAATATCAACGCGGGTGAAACCGTAAGACAACGCTAGTGTGAAATAAAAATTATTTAATTCTGTAGGTATAGACCCTATAGTGATACCCCCACATGTTGTCGAAAAAAAAACTATAAAATTAAGTGATCGCGCTCTCTTGACCTTGATAATATAAAAATATAAAACTTGAATAAGATATACTTAAGTTATATAACTAATCGATATAACCAATAAATCTACTTAAATCTTTTGCAACAGTCGTCCATTTGTCAGAAAATTATTACTTACGCCAAACAATAATTAACGCATCCTGTATGCAATACACAGAGTGATGTTTTAACCATTTGTTTAAATGATTAGCATTTGTTACCCAACGTGTATCGTTTACATGAAGGTTTGCTTAAAAGAGATTTAATTACTTCTCTGTTAATGAATACACGATTTGATACATTATTATATACCACATACATCGCAATGGTAAAGGAATTCCAAAAACAAACTCCGTGTCCTATCACATTTTTTTATATATATATAAAGCTTACGGCCCGCCTGATGGTAAGCGTTGACCGTAGCCTATTAATGCTTGCAACACGAAGGACATTACTTGGGCGTTGCCGACTCGGTACAAATTTCACACCCTTCTCATGAAGAATCCAAGCTGTGCGATTATGGACGAGGAATATTTTAGCATTTTAGTCATCACATAAGCCTCTATATTCTCTGAGGCATGAGGTGATATATGAGGAGCTCGTGGCACACTTGCTATTGCGCATATCATTTGATCAGCGAAGCTAAGCAACCCTACCCCTAGCCAGTAATTGGATGGGCGACCGCCCGAGTTCCCTCCGTGCCTCGGAGCACGTTAAGCCGTCGGTCCTGGTTGTAAATTTATCATCTTTGGCAGTCGTTACAGGTCAGTCGGAGGCCTAAAATAGTCTGACAACTGGTTAAACCCAGATCACAGATTTTCAGATGGCAGTCGCTTCGTATAAAAATCAAGTGATCAGCCATATCGGGTTGAATCAAGTGCCGACACCAACAAAGTATGGAATAAGGCCAGAGACGATGATAAGCCTCTATATTCCTCTCTATATCGTCGTAAATTATTTGCAAACGATTAAGTGTCACTGCCTTATATAAGGCAAAAGCCTTCAATCACAGTTCTATTGGATGGCATCATAATTGCAAATGAGCCACCGCTGCCGATTACATCCAATTAACGCAAAACAATTATAATTTGTTAATTCTAATTCAGTAGTTAGCACACCAGGTGTTGTAAGCGCTTAATATTGATACTTACGTTGCATCCACTTTCTGAAAACCAAGGTCTTTTGGAAAAGGTATCTTGGAAAAATTATAAAATGAACTTTTTAAGGGATTGCGAGCATTTTAAGGCATTAATTATAGATTTAATATACCGTGACGCTTCCACAGTGAATAAATTTTATTTTTTATTGGCTGTTCCCCGTGGTTTTACCCGTGTAGTTCCCGTTCCCGTGGGAGTACGGGGATAAAATAAAGCCTATGTTACTTGCTGATGATATAGCTATCCAATGGTGAAATAATTTTTGAAATCGGTCCAGTAGTTTTTGAGCCTTATTCATTACAACCAAACAAACAAAGTTTTCTTCTTTATAATATTAGTGTAGATATCGGTTTAAAATTGACAAAGTTTCATATAAACTTCCATCCCCTATTTTATCCCCTTGCGAGTAGAATTAATCAAAATCCTTTCATAGTCTGCTGTATATGCGTATCCTATGAAACCCATCATTTTAAGTATGTAAGCTATGTGAAAAAAGTACGCAATGTGACATTTAATCCTGTTTTAAGATTATTTAATCCACTAGATGTTATATACAAAGTTGCAAGCTTAAATCAAAGGCGACATAAAATTAAGTACCAATATAATTTGCCTGCATATACATCATTATTTATGACTCTACAGTGATTTGCAACCATATATCATGTTAAAGATACATGATATTTAAGTTGGTATTTGAAAATCTTTGGCAATAGGCTGGTGAGATCTGACAAGTGGTCAAACTACAGAACTTGGTAAATCTAGTAATGAGCTATGAAGGTCAGGCGCTTCGATTCGTGGGAAAAACTTAGGATTTTATGTTTTTTTATTGGTGTAGTGATGAGCCAAATGGCAGTGCGGTTGGACTATTTGTTACAATACCTGTCTGCTACACTAGGTGTTGCGGGTTCGATTCCCATCGCAAACTTTTTGTTGAGCATTATTGTTGGCATTGCCTGGGTATTTCAAAACATATTATATTTTCAATTTATACGGACAAAAATTATATAGGACTAGATGGCGATGTGTAATAACATATAAACGATTAAAAAAATTTAAGTGTTTGTTTTTTAAATTGCAAACAGCTTTTCATCATCATCATCTCCCTGGCTTTATCCCATACACTGTTGGGGTCCAATCACTGGCTAGAGGTAAGGTTGCTTAACTTCGCTGATCGAATGTTATGCGCAATAACAATTGTGCTCCTTCAAGCTTTTCACCAATGCATACGGAAGGATTTTCCTCTGCCTTTCTTTTCAATCAGGCTAATCTTTGGAACGGCTGGCTCGATTTAAGAGGACTTCAACTGGTAGACGTCACAAGGTGGAACTATGCTCCTTATTTGTTTATTAATTGTTTTCCTCGATATAAACCAATATTTTGAAGTGTGCAATAAAGAAATATGTATATAATGTGATTGTTCATATATAACTATTAGAAAAAAATGCTGGTATGTTTAATATGTGGTTAAAATATAACTGCAGTACTTAAGTAGATAATTAAGTAAATATTTACATGCCCTAAAATTGGGTGAAATTTGTGATTCTTGTGACTTTAATAACACCTATATTGTACTATATTTCATGTGAATAAATATTATATGAGACGTGGTCTCTAACTGTAGGCCTCTTGAATAGGCTCAAAGTCACTCAGCGTGCCATGGAAAGAGCTATGCTTGGTGTCTCGCTACGAGATCGAATCAGAAACGAGGAGATCCATAGACGTACTAAGGTAACCGACATAGCCAATCGGATTAACAGGCTTAAGTGGCAATGGGCAGGTCACATTGCTCGAAGGACTGATGGCCGCTGGGGCAGCAGAGTTCTAAGTCAAAGTCAAAGTCAAAAGTATCTTTATTCGATTAGACTTTTTACAAAGTACTTTCAAATCGTCAGAATGACATAATTATACAGGATTATACATGCTACCGCCAGGTTCGGAAGGTTGCTTTTACTGAGAAGAACTGGAGTGGAGACCACGTACCGGCAAGCGCAGCGTAGGGCGCCCCCCCGCGAGATGGACGGACAATCTGGTCAAATCAGCGGGGACCCGCTGGATGCAGGCCGCTTCCAACCGGGTGAGGTGGAAATCATTGGGAGACGCCTATGTTCAGCAGTGCACGTCCTATGGCTGATATGGTGATGATGATGAAATATTATATCTATTTCTTGTGAATAAAGTGACAAATTAAATCTACGCGGTTGATACCGGGCACAGCTAGTTATAAGTATATAACGGAATAGGCTTTTAGCCTTCCTCATGGATTCATCTGCCTGGTAACTAAAATAATCGATGGTATGACGTAACAAAGCTATAGATCAAAGACCCACAAAACTCAACCCAAAAAACTAATGAGATTCAAGCAACGTCCATCAGATTCGGACAAGGTGCGAAAACCAACACTCGACCTGAAATAGCGCCGTTAGGTGCAGACATTATTATACATGCCCACTCTTACTTGTCTCTTTGTTAAACAGCAACCATATCCAATGCTAGGTCAACTTAATCTGGTTATGTATAGTTCGATGAACAGTTGTATAGCTTCTGGAAATTACAAATATTTGCCGAACACGTACTTGTATAGAAAATAAGGTGTCATTAAAACTAATTAACAGAGAAAACAGGATTGCTTGGTTTAATGTTGTAGACAAACAGTGTAATGGAATAACTGCTGATTAAATGAATTGTGCATAATATTTGAATAGATTTAGAAGAAAAAATTAAAGAGAGGTATGGCATAACGGGGATTCCCGTTCGAAATTCATTTCGAAAACCTTACCAAAGATCCTAGCTACATATTGTTACCGTAGGAGGACTGGCCACTACTTAGTGATAATAGAATGACTTCTAAAAGAACATTACGAACGGCAATGCCCTGCTACGTGTCCGTTATACAGACATAATAGAGTTTATCCCTGGGTAACAGCATTAAACGATATATTTTTTTCCGTCACAAAAATATGCTTTTATACAATTTTCTTGTTTATAAAACGAGTTAAGAAATACGGAATATGGCTCTTAATTAATATAAAAATATGTAGGAAACTATTTTTATGCCCTAAAATTTGTTGAAATATGTGATTCTTGTGTCAATAAGACCTATTTTGTACCATATTTCATGTGAATAAATTGAATTATTATTTATTTCTATGCTACTATTATATCTGTATTAATGTTATAAAGAGGGTAGATTTGAATTTTTATATGTAACGAATAAACACTACTGCACCAATTTGAAAATTTATTATTAAATTTTTTGTTTGTGTGAGTGAATAAATGTTATTTCGTCAGAGTCACTAATAATTCTAGATATTAAGCCCACTATGACCTTTATTGCCATCATAGATAGTCAATGAAAATGCGACCGATGTACTAGCGTGTATAAGTCTGTCACTGTCACACAAGTCAAGTATCATTGCAATAAGAGCTTATGAAAGGGGTTAGACCGTTTAAAAACCACACACGAATTACTAAGTAGTCTCACTTGACATTCTGCTTTGAGAATACCAACGAGTATAAACAAACTTAAACCATAGTAAATGAAGCATAAGCAGTACCGATTTTTTCTTTTTCGAGTTTTTTTTTAAATAAGAACGTCAAGAACTGCTCCATCGAACGCGAGGGTTGTCAATCTTAGAGATTTTTAATTTTTAAACTTGACATTAAATTTAGCGAAAATAAGTTTTTCCTTATGTTCCACATGTCATCCAATAAGCATCGAACCTTTAGTGATCTCTCACAACTAATTTTTTAAAAAACGACAACGATGATATTTAATATGGTGCGGATTTTATTTTATTTTTTAATTGATATGCACAAACCAAATGTGTGTGCCAAAAAAGTCTAGATTATATATACTTACTCCTTTATTTATATAATAAAGGATAAAGGATATTAAAAATCTATTCTAATCACTTACTATTACGCCGATGCCGCTTATTGTCTCGTAGATGCGCGTCTGTAGGAGTGTGACATTTCAATTCGTTCCTAGGTTCCACACTGCTTGTAATCAGCTTATATTTATACTGTGCTTAAGTTGAAGCTTTGGCATATCAACAGCTAAAGGGTCGATGTACCGAAACAGTTAGATCAATTTCTCGTACGGAACTTTTCACTCAAAGTCTTAGCATATTAGTATCAATAAGGCACATATTTGTTTGCAGTTCTTTGAACTGTGTGTTTGATTTGTTACAGATTACAGTTCGAACCGCTTGCTTGTTTGATCGAGTGGTTTGTATGTGCCTGCAATTGACTCATCCTTACTAAAAACATCCTTTATTTGCAAATTATTAACCAAAGAGCTTGTTGGTCGAGTGGATTTATTGCTACGCAACCGACGCAAGTTCTAACCCCAGCAGTCTGTACCGAAGAGTTTTCTAAAAAATTTAAGTGCAATGATGTCACACCACGAGCTTAACGGTGAAGGAAGGTATTGTAAGGAAACCAGAACATGTCTGAGAAGGCATTCAAACACATTTTGTATAATGCTTGAGACGGCGATAGATTCACCATGATAGATGATGGATGGTGAATCTATCGCCGTCTCAGACACGTCTTTGCATTACTTTTCAGAGATATATAGGTTTTCTCACTATGTTTTCCTTCAATTCCCAATATTATATAGTCAATATTCACAATATTATTGAAGAAATACTATAATACAGACCGCCACGTCAATGTGGACTTTGATGACTATATTATTGAGTTGCTTGCTACCCAAAAAATTATGAAAAAACTAATGTCATTTCCCAACTGTCAAATCTCAAATTATCAACCGCATTATAAATATATTAGTGATGACAAAACGGCGTGTAGCAATCGATGACATGTACCAAATAATTGCACTTTAAGTTAAGGATTACATAAACTGACCACAATCTATGCACATGCAGAGGTTACATAACATCGACCTTTAAGTACCATATATTTTGTAATAGAGCTTCTTCATGCCTTTGCAATGCTTTCGCCGAGTAGTGACCCCGTGACCCCGAGTGACCTCTGTATGTATTTACTCTGTGGTCTTTGATTTGAGTGTGGGAATTGATTATTTGTATTTATAATGCTGTTAATGTGACGTTACTATAGGTCGTCAGTCGTTACTGAAATTAATGATTATTGCGGTGCAATTGAAAAGAACCGCTATGTCAGTATCGATAAGGTTTGTAGTCGTTTAATTGCTTTTTAATCTAATGTGTCTGTGGTTAATGAACCCCTATATTTTGGTTTTATATTTATAGAGTTAGAAACCTTAGCAGTAGCTTTTACTCGCGTATTTTTCCATGTAATTTATTCTGTAACGTTCGTTAAATTTTAAGAAAAAGCTATTCCAAATTTCAGAAAAATCGATAGATTATGCTACCATACATACATACATATGCTCACGCCTGTATTCCCCGAAGGGGTAGGTAGAGGTGTTGTAATCACAACACCCACTTTTCACCGAAGATGATTAAGTGCCAACGTGACAGATGGCGAGTCCATCGCCGTCTCAGACACTTTACATACGTCATTGAATTACTTCTCAGAAATATGCAGGTTTCCTCACGATGTTTTCCTTCACCGTAAAGCACGTGGCGTGAAATGACTGTACATAAGTTTTTTAGATAAACTCATTGGTACAGGCCCCGCTAGGATTCGGACTTGCGTTGCTTGCGTAGCAGGCGACTGCTCAAACCTCAAGGCCACCACGGCTCATCATTATGCTACCAATCAAACTAATTGGTCACAATGTCGCAGTTCTTGCAATTAAACGTAATATTATCTACACGAATAGCTACCATAAATAAGGAAAGTACGTACGCTACAGTCCTTCACAGTTAGGGTTGTCACAGATATTTCCTAAGCGTTGAGCAAGTCTATGCGCAATCTCTCGCTCCGCTCGGCTGCAGGGTTTTGCACAGGGCTGGCCTACTATCTACGCCGCCGTTCCCTTTTTAAAACAACATTAGCAACACTATTTACCTTGTTACTATAGTGCGACCAAATTGAGAAGGTATTTTTGAGAAAAACCTCTGTTCCAAATTAACAGCTTTTCACTAAATGCATAAGAAAAAAAAATACACAGCACTTATGTGAAAATATTTTATATTTTTTTTTGTTTCGTTTAGTGTCAGGCTACTCTTCTAAGGCATAAATATTTTATCAAAAAAAATTTTTGGTGGCTAGCAATACATATAACACTTCCAAGAAGTAAAGCTATTATACAGGATTCTATAGGATCATATTAGATATTATATTAGTTTTCTACTTGTAATTAGTTTTTAGTTACTTATTTATTATTAATTAAAATTATATTCCATTATATAGGATATATACAGGATTGATATATCACGTACGCATTATTTTTTCCTCTACTTTTATTGATTCAATTTAGCCACGAAAATAGTTAAAAGTTCCTAGCGTCATTTTACAGTGTCTTTAAAGCTTCAAGATTTATTTTTATTTTTCTTGGATACATCAGAAAATGTTAGTAATTTTTTACCAAATTCATAAGATGAAGGTCGACGTCCGGTGTGACCAGAGTCTATTAATTCTCGTAATACTTGTCAACCACAAGACCATAGTCCAACATAAAACAGCCAAAATTCTGTGAATACGAAAAACTGTTGTTATTTTGCAAACTCAATTTATTTATCGCCGTGATTTTCTACTTTACGAACACGTAATGTACACGTAATAGCGCCGAAAACGTGCGAGTTTTTCAAACAAATTTAACACACTTATAGCCATAGGGGTAGAGTCGATAATTGCGTGTTGAAATACACGAAAATTATTTGAATGTTTTTGCGGTAAATGTGTGAAAAGTGATGATGTGTAGGTAAAAAATACAGTTATAGTAAAGTTGTATGTGAGACGAGAGATGAGACGATAATATACTATGTTAGTTAGGATGAACGAAGGAAGTTTTTAAGCAGTTTATCTATACATCTATGCAGATAAACAAAATTGAAGTGTCTGTTTGTAATTCCAAAGTAA
The DNA here is from genome assembly GCA_929442735.1 of Watsonalla binaria. Lineage (NCBI taxonomy): Eukaryota > Metazoa > Arthropoda > Insecta > Lepidoptera > Drepanidae > Watsonalla > Watsonalla binaria. The sequence continues at coordinate 3,732,026 of OV838941.1, forward strand.
CAGCTTTTCACTAAATGCATTTATGAATGTATATACGGTACTGACTCAAAAAAAACGAATTTTATGTCTGTTTGTCCCGGGTCATCTCTGAAACGACTAGGCCGATTTAATCGGCAAATAGCTAATGTTACGAGGGGGTAACTTAAGACTACTTTTATTTAAAATTTATTTAAGTAGGTGAAACCACAGCGCGAAGCTAGTCTATACTATAATATATAGAGATGAAAATTTTGTTAGCGTTAGCCCAAAGTAACTATTCCAAGTACAGGCAGAAGCTAGTGCTACATAGATAGAGTGTAGTGTCTGCGAATGTAGAGTGTAATAGTTTCTCAAAAATTATATAAAGTTATAAGTTACATAAAGGAAATACGTGACGTGTAGATTTTCACGTAGTCTTGATTGCTTTTAAAGGCTATCTTATAGCTGGTTCATGACCACCACATCCACAGATTTCAAAAGACATAACCACAGATACAACATAAACACAACTATTTGAATATTTTATATAAGTATGTAATAATTGTTTGAAAATAAGTTATATTGTAAAGCAACTATTTTAGAAGTTAATCGTAACAGAATACTTATATTCCAAGCAATATATGATTGTAGGACTTGATTGTACTAACTTAACTGTTCAAATGCTGTAGACACATTCCTTACAGCAATTATCGCTGACAAATATGAGGAGTTCCTTTTGATATCAATCCGTGACTCCGCTTGGAAATAAGACAACAACACTGGTATTTGTGTATAAAATGCGATAAGAATTTATATTCCTTCCTTATACGACATATACTATTAGTTATAAAATAAAAACTTTCAAAATAATCTTTTGACTTGATAATCTTTGCCCGCGTGGTGTTCGTTTCAAAGAGAAGGTTTCTTAGAAAAATTAACCCCAAATTTCAAACCCCAAGCGGTGGTATTTCGGAAAATCTCGTCTCAACCAAGAACACACCTTCCAAATGTCATGTTTCTAGGCTCGACGCCTTCGTGTTACTAAGTCATAAGTCATTCAATCAGTCACAGAGGACATTTTTTTAAAAATAATTATAGATTACAGATGTATTATTATATAGATGATATACATAGACATCTATACAGATAAATTTAAATTTATGCGTCTTTTTTTTAATCCCAAAATTACAGTTTGCCACGAAATCCATATGAAAGTATGTAAGAAAAACCAATTTTTAATTTTTTTCTCTATCTGTCTGTCTGTTTGTTCCGGCTTTATCTCCGAAACTAATGCTACAAGGAATAACATAGATTACTTTTTATTAAAAAAACATGAGGGTTCCATGCCATCAGCCATGAAATTAACTCTACGCGGGTACTACCGCGGGGCACAGTTAAACATTTTCAAAGTCCATGTGACCTCGTGACCTTACAGTGTTGCCAGCGAAGAATAAATAATACAGACCGAAAATCATTAATATGCATGAGTGTTTTATACAAATATTGTTTGGGCTAATATTATTAGAATCTATTACAGTTTTATTGTTTCTACTTGATTACATACATTTGATGTCGATTATTGTATTTTATGGTCGAGCTTAAACATTATCTACGAGTCAATGCATATCTAAATTATTATATACTTTATGTCTGCGTGTCTAGACTTCATATTATGTAAATACCTTTTTATTGACCGATTATGCCAAATGTAGCATCAATTCGGTATCAAACACGAACTTCAAAACTAAGTAAATAACTAATTTATTTCACATATTTTTTACACATTAAAATATACATATATATCCTCACGCCTGTATCCTGTATAAGGGTAGGCAGAGACCACCGTTTGCCACATGCTACGATCCTTACTTCTATCGCTTCATACACATTCATGCATTAGAAATAATAGGAGACAATCACAAAAAAGAGGAAGAGTCCTGGTGGCCTCGGGGTTTGAGCAGTCGCTTGCTACGCAAATTCGAATCCCAGCGGGGCCTGTGCCAATGAGTGTTTCTAAAATCTTATGTGCAGTGATTTCACACCACGTGCTTTACGGTGAAGGAAAACATCGTGAGGACCTGCATGCTTCTGGTAAGTAATTCAATGACGTATGTAAAGTGTCTGAGACGGCGACGGACTCACCATCTGTCACGTTGGCACTTAATCATCTTCGGTGAAAAGTGGGTGTTATTATTACAACACCTCTGCCTACCCCTTCGGGGAATACAGGCGTGAGCATATGTATGTATGTGTACAATGTTAGTTAGCGTACTCCTCCGAAACGACTGGACCGATTTGTATGAAATTTTGTGTGCAGATCGGGTAGGTCTGAGAATCGGCCAACATCAATTTTTCATACCCCTAAATGATAAGGGTGACCACCCCAAAAAAATATATGGCAATACAACGTTTGCCGGGCACAGCTATAATATACATATAGTGAAAATCTATTTATTTAAAATTACAAACAAAAACTTCAATTATATTTATATGTATGGATGAAAAGTATTACATTAAAATACTAGTAGAAAATCAACTAGAAGTCCGCCACCCATCGGCCCCTCAGTTTTGGCGACTGTCTGGCGAATATTAATAAAATAATATTTACCCAATACGAGAGCTGGTGTGATAATCTGCAAGGTATCTCTGCGACAAACTCGACGTCGAGTGTCGATTTCAAATATATGAAATTAAACCTTGTATGGACTATGTACGTATTTCCTATGATTTAAACCGACACTCGATGTCGAGATACAGAAATCCGCAGCTGACTGCAACTAATGTACCCTAAGGTTTTAATAGGCTTAACGTTGACTATATCGATATATAGCGTATTTTCGTAATTTTGTATGGAAACGCAAAAGCGCCAATGGCCGCGAGTATAAGAAGTTTTACGTTTACATAAAAATGGGGTAAATACGCAATAAATATTGTCAAACTTAAAACCTGTCAATAATTATATTTGGTGTACTGAACGAGACTATACTTTTACCGTTTACCGGCTGTTTTTATATAATAACATAACACTGGAAACATTTTATTCAATAAAGTGAAAATTTAAATAATATATTAAATAACATATAAAAGTCTCGACTGTATCGCACCGTAAGAGAGTTGAAATAAGCATTCGAGTATTTTATTTCATTAAAAGCTTGATTTGAAAAGGTGATTCATTAAAAAAACAGCTTAATTTATATAAATTAAGGGATTATAACGCAAGCCAACAAAAAATATTCACGTTGTAAAATTTTCATTAATGACATGATCAAATCAAAGCAGATGTATGTTCATTGGTCTGAGGACAACTTTTGAATTTCTTTTCTCTTTTTCTCTATTTAGTTACTATTATGTTCATTCGATATTAAAGTTATGTAACCAAAGCTTCTATATAGAATAATAATATATAATGTATCCGAAACCTATCTATACGTAGTCCGTACCCTTATCACAGTTTTGCAACGATTTCGTAATCTACACTCATTAGCGTCACCCCCAATATGTATGATATATTTTAGTTCTATACATGACCGCTAGGAGGTGCTGTACAATTTCTCAAATATTCGAAGGCTCTAGAGAGTAGATTAGAAAAACGGGGCATACTCATGATAAGGGCTCAGGCGGATGTGATCCCCATCAGTATTTTCTCAATTTGACTTGTAAAATTCCTTTCAAATTCATATTTTGATTGGAGAGGAGTTATGCGGCAGCGTTTCTTCACTCGCTACATAGATGGCGCTGCTCGCTAACAATTGCAAAGTTTGAGTACAAACATACGAGAGCCTAAATCGCGCAATAAGAGTTTTCGAGCGCATTGTAGTATGTATACAATTTTAGAATTAGAACAGTGACACCCACCTGGTTGGAAAATTTTCCCTTTGCTGCGGATGATCATGATCACTCGCTCTCACCACAAATCTAACAGCTAATTAATACCTCATTTCCAAATAAATGCCCTATTAAGGTGATGTAACAGAGAACAAACAGTACAAATCCGCTTGGTGTTAGTCGTAATTAAATATTGGATCTTACCGTCTCAGTCGGTATACAAAAGAAAATGGTCACCAATGACGTGCGCATAAGGTATAGTTTACATTGTAGAATTCGAGTAAAATCACTATTACTACTAGAATTGAAGTCTTGTTTGAACTCGTTAATCTGAGAAACTACAAATCCAATGAGTAAAATTATTTTCGTTCTTATGGTATTCGACCTACAGAATAAAATGTTTCACAGATAATCAACCCCCCATTTCTTCCCACTCCGCCTAAAAATGTAAGAAATCTCTCTCTTGATAGATAGCTACACCTCACATATTATTTTATCAATCACACCTGCGTATATATGTGTATCTAAGTATGTATATTCTTTACGCTGAAACTGCTCGATAGGAAAAAATATTACTTAGGAATATACGAGTATATGGCTAAAATTTGCTATAAAACAAATGTAAGTACTAAGAGCCGTGGTGGCCTTGAGGTTTGAGCAGTCGTCTGCCACGCAAGCGACGTAGGTTCGAATCCCAGCGGGGCCTGTACCAATGAGTTTTTCTAAAAAACGTATGTACAGTGATTTCACAGCACGTGCTTTACGGTTTAAACATCGCAAAAAAAACTTCATAGTTCTGAGAAGTAATTCAATGACGTATGTAAATTATCTGAGACGGCGATGGACTCACCATCTGTAACGTTGGCACTTAATCATCTTCGGTGAAAAGTGGGTGTTGTGATTACAACACCTCTGCCTACCCCTTCGGGGAATACAGGCGTGAGCATATGTATGTATGTAAACTACTAACTAGGGCTACAGATGATAGTTCGAATCATCCAAATTGGTTTCTTACGAGCTTACACAAAATACACCTATAAAATTAAGCACCTACTTTTTCTAAGTCTGTTAGTAAATGCTTATCGCTTAACAGTCGGTTACTAAGGCCTCTAAACCCGTGTGTTAAGTTCCTGCATTGTGAGCGGTGTTGTGCAATTTTATTCGCGTTTAGAGCGAGATAACACTTTTACTTTGTAAAGGTCAAAGCTATAATATACCAGAAGAAACATTCGTTATTAAATTATCCTGGTTTTAAACGTTTTTACTGCGATAGATGTTCCATCAATCTTAATTGACATCCTACTAATATTAACTAGCGGACGTCACGCGGTTTCACCAGTATAGTTCCCGTTCCCGTCAGAGTACGGGAATAAAATATAGCCTTTATTAATCAGTGATAATGTAGCATTCAAAAGGTGAAATATTTTTTTAAATCGGTCCAGTACTTTTTGAGCCAATTCGTTACAAACATATTTATATACAAATCTTTCCTCTTTATAATATTATTATAGAAGTATAAATGTGAATGTAAGTTTTTTTTATACGCTTTCTTTGAAACTGAAATAAAAATAAAATTTAAATTTTGAGTAAATATTTTCAGTCACAAAATATTACACGATAATCTATACATTGATACAAACGAATCAAAATTGCAAATAAAAGTGTCTGTTTGTAGTTCCACCAAACGCAAATGAATGTATAAACGGTACTGACGTAAAAAATCCTTTTTTTTCTCTGTCTGACTGACGGTCTGTCTGTCTATCTGGGCCACTTATGAAATAAAGTCGACGCGGGTAAAACCGCAGGGCACAGCTATTAATTAAAAAAAAAGGATCTTAATTTCCTGATGAATTATGACATGTTGAATTTCAGAAGCGCGACATTTTATATACCTTATAACTTTCATCATTAAAAATAGTTATAAATAAACATAGATAACGAAAATCGTCCACAGTGTAGACACCTCGCCAGTTCAAAGGTTGCCATACTGGTTCTACAAGTGACCGGGCCAAGAGCCAATAAAATATTTAAATCTTTAAATAGTATATATTGAAGTCGCCATTTCTATACAAAATTATTTTGTCTGTTTCAACCCATCGTTCTCATAAACTACGTTAAAGATCTTGATACGGATTTTACTAACATGTAGGAGATTAAATTCTAAAGGTTTATGGTTAAAATCAATATTATTATGTCCTATATTATGCCCTAAGGTTTCATTCATTGCTAGCATCCCTTTTCTTGAAGTAGTACAAGTTACTCCTCATACTAAAGTGTTGTAAGGAGCCTGTATGCAATTATTCCCTTTTAGTGTAAATGCCTTCAAGCCTATAAAGTTAATAAATAAAATAAATTGTATAATCATTTATCTACCGGTTCCGTTAAAATCGATCCAACCGTTAGAGGGATTAACAGACAGACAGATAGAAAAAAAACCATATTGTGAAAAGCTGTTTTGGAATTACAAACATACACTTAAATTGTATTTGTTTGTATAAATAGTAGATATAAGGTAACGTTTTGCAATTGACTCAAAAAATCGTAAGCGAAGCAAGGGCGTATCGCTAGTATAATTATAAACGACAAAGTTTTCGCGATTATACCATCCTCTAAAATACGTTTTTAAACGAATTCATTCTATTCAAACGTCTTGGCCGTACCATTGTTCAACTCGTGATGTAGACGCGAAAGTGAATTTATATAGAAGTGATGTAATGTGAAAAAAGTCGTATTTTCAACTTGTTAACCGTACCATTTACAATTGACCGATTTAAGAATATTCTCATTTAATGGCACTTATTTTATATCTATACAGATAAATAAAATTGAAGTGTCTGTTTGTAATTTCAAAATTACAGCTTTTCACTAATTATATATACTGAGTTAAAAAAAATTGTCATTATTTATCTCTGTCTGTCTGTATGGCTGGACCGATTTCAACGGGACTTTCACTGGCAGATAGCTAATATTAAAAGGAGTAACGTAGGCTTGCTTTTATTTAAAAAATAATATTAAGGTTCCGCGGGAATTAAATTAAATCTACGCGGGTGAAACCGCAGGGCACAGCTAGTAACTAAGTAAAATGATAAATGAAAGATAGCGTGAAATGTATATCTTGTGTTCGAATATAATCTTTCAATTTGTAATTAAAATACTTAAGTATTATTTATTTTGTTTTATGAAATAGACCAGCTAAGTATCAAAATGTGTCAATCCACCTCGTAAAATATCAAGTTCGTTCTCTATAGAGCATAATTGGAAGTTGTATTCGCATATTTAATTTATTATTAGATCTCGATCGACGTACGTGCTCAGGGCGCACATTGCAGTCTGATAAACTATAATATCAATGTATCAATTATTATTTTATATCTTATCTAAAGTATGTTAATTATTTAAATATAATTATTACTTTGTGCGTGCCACGGGCGACAGATTCACCATCTGTCACGCTGGTAATTGTTTAGGCAATATTCCAAGCTCATGTCCTAACTTATTGTTTTTAAGTTCAATTTAATTATAATAGTCGATAAAAAAAGAATATAAATCAATAACTAACTATGCTATTATATTTAAATAATAAGCCACATCGGTAGCTCACATTTGACCTTACGAGTCATACATGAAACAAAATGAAAAAACCGGATTTATAAGTTTCCGTGCGTGCCTCGAGTGAACAATATCCTTTCGCAACTTTCAGTTTCAAATTGCGTAACTTACCGAGCGATGTAAATGCTGAAAAGGAGGGCCGGTTTCACTAGTGTAAAGATGTTCACTATAACACTGTTTAGCCATACACACAATCCATTTTAGGAAGTAGAAGAAAAAATTAAATTTTTTGGCGGCACTCACGACACAATTTTTCCGTGGTAGGGGAAACTGGTGCCGCGCATGCGTGCGTCTCGGGCGACGGCGGGCGGGCGACTGGCTGCGCGCGCGCCCCACGCACTAATACCTTCGCTTTTCAAGAGTGGGGCGACGATCCATTTTCAAAATGAAGCCTGACTCACGGGACTTATGGGAATTTTTCTTTTTTAACCTACGAGTTGGAAAAGTCTTACAGAAATTATAGGGTGTGTTTTTTTTACTAAGAATGAAATTTTTTAGATTTTTTTTTTTCAAAGTTATAATATTAATAATATTTAACGTCACAATGACTTGGAAAACATTTTGCATAAGTTTTTGATACCTTAAAACTACTTTAAATTAGTAAATTTTCAGATGGAAAATTCTATCCCTACAAAAGACATCAACGAGTGAGTTCTACTAACGGTGTCCCAATACATTTTTAATATTTCGTACGTCCGTCGCCTCTATATATATCATAATGAATACTTAATATATAAATCTTATCTATACAGATAAATATAGTTGAAGTGTCTATTTGACAGCTTTTGAAAATATATACTAACGAATAAAAATTTAAAAACATTTATTGTCTGTCTGTTTGTTCCGGCTACTCTGAAAAGGCTGAACCTATTTTAACGAGACATTCACTAGCAGACAGCTGATGCTACTAAATTTTTAAATAAAAAAAATCCGCTTATTATAACCACCAATGAAATTAACCCTACGTGAGTAAAACCGCGGGGCACAGCTAGTACTTATTATAAACGTTAAGTCCCCTTCGAAGACCCTTCTGGGGAGGCGTAAGCTTAAATCCTTGTTCTAAACAGTATCAACTAATATCATACACTTAATGATAATTATCGAATATTAAAGATACTAGCGAACGCAAATCGGTTTTACCCGCGTAGTTCTTGTTCTCTTGGGAGTACGGAAATAAAATATAGTATTTATTTTTCGCTGATAATATAGCTATCCATTGCTGAAAGCATTTTTAAAATCGGTCCAATACTTTTTGAGCCAATTCGTAACAAACATTCATACATACAAATCTTTCCTCTTTATAATATTTGTATAGATTAGTGTTATGTATGTACACTAGCGCCACCTGTCGGCTTTACTATGAGATATCGCTGCCTGTCTCCTGTAAAGAGTATTTAGTGTATACATGATCACGATGGTCATGACTTGACAGTATAACTATGCATGCTCAATAAAATGGCGCCAGTGCGTTTACAACTACGGCGGCTGGAGGCCCTTGGGTCTCGCCCTTTAGTCCGGTTAAGCAGTGGAGGTAACTCCCCCCTACCAACTGCGAGAGACCATGTCGAAAAAAAAAAAAAAAAAAAATTACAACTACGGGTCGTTTCACTCATGTTCCCAACTTAACAATTAGTAAAAAAGGATAATCCAAATTCAAGGTTATTTAGACTGAAGTTTAACGCTTTGTTAACAATTATCGTAATTATTCGATTTGCGTGTGCGTTTTTGTTATGTCTTTGTTTAAATCTGAGACCTAGATTTTAATAGGCTATATTAGCATCTAAGGCGTTACTTAAATATTTATTTGTTTGCCTCAATGGTGTAGTGGACGCAAAGGATACCACGCAATGCAGTCCTGGGTTTGATCATGTTCACTAAAATTCCTTTTCTTGCGGCGGCGTCTGGATGACGGGTTGTCCACTTCCCCCTATGATGGTTGAGGAGGTCAATGGCTGGCATTCACGTCATACTTGTGAACAGGTGCTGCTTGTGGGGGCTGGTCATCTCAAGCTACGCATTTAGTTATAAGTAAAACTACTAGATTTTTAATTATTTTAATTTTTTCGACATTTGAGCATTGGACCTGTGCCCATGAGCTTATGTGTATTCTTAAAATTGTATAATATTTTAGAAAAGTGTAATTTCTGAATTTCTTGCCAGGTTCTTCTCAGTAAAAGTAACCTTCCGAACCCGGCGGTAGCATGTATAATCCCGTATAATTATGTCACTCAGACGATTTGAAAGTAATTTGTAAAAAGTCTGATCGAATAAAGATATTTTTGACTTTTGACTTTTGATCCCACACCCAACTGCCTGACTGTAATCGACTGTAGGGGTCTACAGTCGATTACAGTCAGGAAAAGTATTATTGATTTTTCCATCTGTAATCTCCCAGTACCCCCAGGCTTCCCCCTATTATATGGGTCTTAAATATAATTGACGAAATGTGGTTGTATTACGCACAACTCTGCTTATCAGAAGAGAAGGCTAGTTTCCGGGCCGGTAGTCAATTCTTCGGCATTCATAAGTGCCTTACCGGTCCTAAACTGAATAGATCTTTTACATTTTCATTTTCAATATCCATTCATATGCAGGTGTCAAAATAAGTATGTATTTTTAATAATTAAACGAACTTACCTGTAAGTGAAGTTCTATGATAATTATAGGATCAGAATAAAATCAATATTTTTAATTATAATAGCAACCTTTTAAACCCCGCTGTTGACACAAACTTTTATGCAAATAGTACTTTGATAATATTCCCCCTTTTTGGGACTGATATTACTTTTTTCATGTAGAACCAATTTTTAAAGATAATATTGCTACTTAAATATGAGTGTACTAAGATTTTGGTTGTATAATTATGATACGCGCGCTATAATTCTGGTGTGTGCGTGTAGCCGGTCAGGGGTAAACATACCGGCTGGAATGAGGTCGCAACTATTGATAGACGTACACAATTATTGCCCTGCATTGGTTTTAACACGCATGTTGAGTAATCACCGACAATACTATTTTTAACAGGATCTATAACATAATTAGGATCTTATTACCTTTTTTAAATAGTTCTAGTGGGCTAGAGCTACTGCGGCTCTAGGTTCCATCCCGTGGCAAAGAGAAATTTCGATCGTTTCGTTTCGACTTGAAAAATCATGAAAACTTGATACTGGTCGAAAGGCGCCTGCTCGTTTTGAGCAGACGCCTGCTACGTAAGTGATGCAATTTCGATTCCCTAAGATGCCTGTACCGTGTTTTACGGTAAAGGAAAACATTGTGAGGAAACCTGCATGTCTGAGAAGTAATTCAAAGACTTAATTTTCTCACGTTGGTACATCATATTCGGTGAAAAGCGGGTGATGTTATAACAAAAACCTCTGCCTACCCCTTCGCAGAATACAGGTGTGGACGCTTTTGGCAATAGCTGCGGGAGAACGTAAGAAAAAATATTTTATTTTACGTAAATAAGGGGAAAGCATGCCCCTAAAACAGGCGTGTGCATATGCATATATATCGCATCCTCCGAACGATTGGGGCTGAACTCCAAATTTGCGAAAACGAATTAAAATCAGAGAGAGACATAATTTTTTTTATTCTACCCGAAGATATTAAAAAAAAACGTTATCGACCAAACACAACCTAAACTTTACTATAAAAATATTTAAAAAAATCTAATTGTACTCAAAACTAGTAAAATAATTGCTGTCAATATGAATCCGAACTTTCCGGATTTCCGAAAACATTAGATTTTTGAGCCCGATATGTTTGCGAACACGTTTGCTATCTTATATAAATTATCACATAGATTATGCTCTTCACCAACCTGTCAATGACTTATCAGCCACTTTCGAGTAATCAATTAATTTGTTAAACCCGGAATGGATAGTGATTTATCAATATTGTTCCGTCAAAGTCCCTATTATGGTGAACCTTGGTCGAAACGTTGACCTCGGATAGCGTCACTTACTTCCCGCGGCGATGCGCCTTAATCTTCCTCATTTCAATATATCCGCCATATGCTGTTTTTTTTTATTGGTACTTTTTTGTTAGTCGCTAAAACAATTTGTGATGACAAGTTAAATTTTGGCGAATATTTAGAACACTACAGGCAAGTGACAATATGAAGTGAAGGAAAAGTGAAGGATATTTAATCGTTGTGAGGTGATGTTTGTATGTGTGCAAGTAGGAAAGCAACCTCTGGAAAATTCCCTTCGTCCTACCTCAAACTCAAACTCAAACTCAAAATATCTTTATTTGATTAGACTTCTTACAAAGTACTTTCAAATCGTCAGAAGGACACAAAATACATTATACATGATTATAAATGTTACCACCTGAGGAGAAACTCCCGCCTGGACCCAAATTACCATGGCCATTCTGGAAGTAGAGAAGACTTCGGACTCAGATCGGTCGCAGCAAGGACAACATAATCAGGTGGGGTTTCACTGATGACGCCGACATAAGATTCGCTGCACCCCAAACTATGGCCCACCTTATATCGTGCCCCACCAGCTCGCGGGAGGACCTGATGGCTGCCACCAATAATGCTGTTGAAGTAGCCAAGTTCTGGGCTACAACAATTTAAAATGTCTGTCATCGACACTATACGAAGAAGTAGGAAATAATTTTTATTTACTTAAATTTATAGCAATTGCTTCTTGCATCTCTTCTTTATTTCACCGCTGTCCAAAAAATAGTGATTTTTCTTTTTGTAAGTTCGTGGAATTTAACACCCACTTTTAATGCCTCACAGACTGGTGGGATTAGAACATGTGTCGCTGACGTACCAGGTGACTACTCAAACCACGCGGCCTCCACGACTCTCTAGTTTATAGTCAAAGACACTAATATGTATGATTATTCGAATACACAATGTTAATATCTACATACATATGCTCACGCCTGTATTCCCCGAAGGGGTAGGCAGTGGTGTTGTAATAACAACACCCACTTTCCATCGAAGATGATTAAGTTCCAAGGTGACAGATGGTGAGTTTACCGCCGTATTACGCACTAAATACGTCTTTGTATTACTTCTCAGACATATGCAGGTTTCCTCACGATGTTTTCCTTCACCGTAAAGCACGTGGTGTGAAATCACTGTACATAAGTTTTTTTTTTAGAAAAACTCATTGATACAAGACTCGCTGGGATTCGAACTTGCGTCTCTAACATAGCAAGCGACTGCACAAAACCCAACGTCACCACGGCTCTTATGATTTCTAATGTTAGTTTATTACTTACCAAGGGTAATGATAATGATTTCTATTAATTCATGTAATAACTGTCATTAGGGAGGAGGAAATCCTTATAACTAATGCTAATCTGTAAGCTAATCTATTGTTAGTACCAAGTCTCCGAGCATCTTTCTGATACTCGTACACATCGCACCCTCAGAACGATAGGGGTTCAAATCAAAAATTTCGTAAATAATTATTTTAAGATCATAAGTCAGACCTCAAAATGTATACACAATATTATTTACACGGAGTTTTTATATAAAACAATGTTTTTTCTCACGACAATACACAACCTAAACTATGCGTTAATAATATAAAATACATTGTATTCAGAACTGGTAAAATAATTACTGCCTAAGTTATAAATTCAAACTTGCCGATCTTTGATTTGCTATATTAAAAAAATATTTTCGAGTTGAGGCTCTATCGTTTTTTCGGTGCGATATGATATACTATTATTTAAAATTTATTCAAACTTAAAATATATTTTTTCTATTAGACTTTTAACAAAATACTTTCAGAACGACATAATTATACACGACTAGCTGTGCCCCGCGGTCTCACCCGCGTAGATTTAGTTTTATATAATATGACGGTTTTAAATTGACGAAGTTTCATACAAACTTTCATCCCCTATTTTATCCCCTTGGGAGTAGAATTAATCAAAATTCTTAGCGGATGCCTCCGTCATAACTTCTATCTGTATGCCAAATTTCAGCCCGATCCGTCCAGTGGTTTGGGCTGTGCGTTGATAGATCACTATGTCAGTCAGTCACCTTTGAGTTATATATATTTCGATTATACATGCTACCAGGTTCGGAAGGTTGCTTTTACTGAGAAGAACCTGGAGAGAAACTCAGTACCTATTTACTCAATTTTTATTTTTAAAATACACAGTTCCACTTCTTCACATCGCATCTTTACGTACTCTTGGGAACCTAGAGATGTCCTGCTTATGTCTTGATAAGCAATAAGTACATATATATCTCTTCCGCTTGTGCACTATCATACATGTAATTGTCCATCCATGCGGAAACGTTGACTATTTTATTTTATTTAATTGCGATTATTATCTCAAACTATAAATGTTATTTTGCACTTAAAAGGACAAAGCAAAATCCATCTTTATTTATGTGATAGATTTAGTCCAGACTTTGTCCGTCTAGAATTTATAATTACATTATATAGAGTCTAGACTTTTAAGTTTTTTTTATATCGACTTTTGTGCACTGGAACTGTGTCCATGGGCTTATATATATTTTTTATGATGTATATTGTATTACTCAAAGTAGTAAATTTTTTTTAAAAGAGAAATTACTGAGTTTCTTGCCAGGTTCATCTCAGTAAAAACAACCTTCCGAACCTGGCGGTAGCATGTATAAACCTATGTAATCGTGTCTTTCTGACGATTTGAAAGTACTTTGTAAAAAGTCTAATCGAATAAAGATATTTTTGAATAGAATTTTGAATTGAATTCAATTGACTTTTGAGCAAAATTTTTTGGCTCACCTTCGTTTGGTATATTTGAATATTGAAGTTAGTTTATAAAAAAATATCCGTTAATTTGTTTGGGGTTTAGTAATAAGACCATATTGTTGAAGACTACTTACATTGATATATTTAATATAATTATTTATGGTTTTTATTAGTATTTTTATATGTCAAAAGTTACAGTTAGTTGTCAATAAAATATTCGTCTGGTCTGCTGCTTTTCCACTGCTCTCGCACTAATTTAATTCAATTACTAACTAGACTTTTGACAGCGTGGAATCCAATGGGTTCCTCCACATATTTTTAACAATTTACAAGATATTTTTCTCAACAATCACTTGACATTGACTTGACTTGAGTTTTACTTAAGCTCATCGCCATTAAATAAAGAAAGGAAAGGAAAACAATTACTAGCTATCGTCTATACATATTGATCTTATTTTTACACCCCACAGAGGGCCTAGTGCGAGTTTTTCACTACCGCCGTCACGTCACCGCGTTGACGTAAACGCAGATTTGTATGGGATCAACAGGGATGAGTTTAACTCTCTCTCACTCAAGACACACATATAGCTTTCTTTCTTTCTTTCCTTATTGCAAGACGTCAGGCCGTTAGGGTTCCAATCCAGTACGGAAAGTCACAATGAAAAATTTGGGTGTTCTGAGGGCCTAGTGCGAGTTTTTCCCTGCCGCCGTCACAAGTCACCGCGTCGACGTAAACGCAGATTTGTATAGGATCGAAACAGCGACATCTGTCGGCTAAAAATGACACTATTGTGAGCACATACAAATCTGCGTTTACGTCAACGCGATGACTTGTGACGGCGCTTTTAAGAAAACTCGCACTCTGTAATAATAACTCTGTATATATCAAGGTATGAATCTTAACTTTCAAGTGACTATACATACTAAACATGTACCACGACTATTGGAAGATTAATAAATTGAAATTTGTAATTCCAAAGCTTAACAGCTTTTCACCCAATGCATATTGGGTATATTATAGATAGAAAGTATATTACGGCATTTATATACAACAGTCAATTGAAAAAAATATATCGGTCTCTCTGTTTGTTTCGGCTAATATCTGGAACGGCTGAACCGATTTAAGCTATTTTTAATTTTGTTTCCGTGAATTAAATCCATCCATGAAATTGATGATACCGCGGGACACAACTAGTTAAATATATAATATAATTATCATCATGCTGTCATTATATTATAATATAGGCGACATGTGTGATGATGTCTATCGGGTGATGACAGATCTTCCGGGCTCCAGTCGGGTCACGACACTTTACATAATTATGGACGATTAGTTGACTACATCCTCGTCATTTACTTGGTAACATATCAATTATTTGTATTGGTCAGGAATGTATGTGAATTACTCAAAATAACACAATATATCTATCTAACCTATGCCATTATAAGGTCGGTATAGTTAGAATTTCTTCGTAAAGAGAAACCCAAATATATCTGTCACCTGGGTTGTTCTAGTACTGTCATCGAGACATATCTAGTATGTAAATCTCGATGTAGACTTTTTAGGTGTAATATTTAAGGTGAAAAATTGCGCTTCAAAAGTTACACCAATCAGTACATTGTATACAGATAAATAAAATTGAAGTGTCTGTTTGTAATTACAAATTAATATCTTTTCACTAAATGCATAAGTATACGAGTACGGTACTTACATTTATTTTTCTCTATATGTCTCTGTATTTGTTCTAGCATAATATAATATCATAATATCTGGCAGATAGCTAATGTTTCAATAAGTAATACTTAAGCTACCCACCTAAGCTAACTACTTAAGGCACTCTACCCCAAAATTGAGCCTACGTGAGTGAAACACAGCTAGGTTTAATAAATTTTTACTCACTTACTTTTCAGAATAACCACAAATTTAAAATGCCGATTACTATGAACGTATCTATACGTAATATAACATATCTAGTATTACAATATCATTGGCAGCGCCGAAGGGAGTAAACAATGAAAAATAGAGAAAAACATCAGGCATAATTCGGCATTGTACCTGCAGTGTACGGGCACCCTTGACATGGTGATGGATAGTGCATATCTTTTCTACTATTGTAGTACGCCATTGTTGATTTGTATCGAATAAATTATACAATCGTATTTTGAATACACGAGCGAAATATAGAGCATTTTAATTTCCATCGAGGTCAAAGACAACAGAATCTATCTATAAATATTTTATATTTATTTACGATATATTAAGATACGCTGGCTCCGTCCCATCTCCTCTATAGGCCTAAGCAAAGTAACATTATCTCACGCTTGCGCTAATATGAACAACACAAAATTTATGGGAATGACATACGTCACGTGTCTGCCTTTCCTTTCCCTTATTTATTTAATGGCGATGAGCTTAAGTATGCTTAAGATAGAGCTTAAGTAAAACTATTCCGCCAATGTCAAGTGATTGTTGAAAAATATATCTTGTAAATTGTTAAAATATGTGGAAGAATCCATTGGATTCCTCTCAAATTCTCAAACAAATTCGTAACCTCTCGTCACGTGTCTGATTTATGTCATTAAAATACGAAAGCGCGCGATAATGTTACTTTGTCTATGCTCACTACCGCGTTATTCTGTAAGGTTTCTCAGCGTTACACTCGACGTCGAGCGTCGTTTTCGATGAAAGGAAATTGATACACAATACATAGACAAT
The DNA here is from genome assembly GCA_929442735.1 of Watsonalla binaria. NCBI lineage: Eukaryota > Metazoa > Arthropoda > Insecta > Lepidoptera > Drepanidae > Watsonalla > Watsonalla binaria. The sequence continues at coordinate 3,748,847 of OV838941.1, forward strand.
AAAGTTCAATTTCGTATCTTTGAAATCGACACTCGACATCGAGTGCGACGCAGAGACCCTACAGAATAACGCGACTGAACTGCTGTGGCAGGCGGGACTGTCAACAGCTTTTCACTAAATGCATATCTAAACTAATCTAATACTTTTTACCGTAACGATTTTCATGAAATTTTGTATGCAGAGGGTTTCGGGGGTGATACATCGATTTAGCTAGAAATCATTTTTAGAAAACGTCAAAAAAAACGACTAATATTCGGTCATCCAAGAGTTACCATGAAATTATATACTGTAGGTACTTACATACATGAAAAAATTAAATAAAGAAATTGTTTTGATGATTCGCGTAATAAAATCATCAATAAAATTTTGGCAACGCGAGTAAACCCGCTGGGCAAAGCCAGTAGATACATTCATGGTATGAATAGTATTGCTATATTTGTACGTTCATACTAAATCTAAAACTAATCACAAAACACGTGACGGTCATGCAAGACGTGCAGTAATTATGCATATGTATGCGACCTTAACCTCCAACAATGACACACTATTCAGATATTATTATTTATGCATATATTTATATCAATATAGTTATATACAGATAAGTAAGATTGAAGTGAAGTGAGAGAGGAGCCCGTGGCACAGTTGCGCATATCATTCGATCAGCGAAGTTAAGCAATCCTAACCCTTGCCAGTAATTGGATGGGTGACCGCCTGAGTCCCCCCGTGCCTCGGAGAGCACGTTAAGTCGTCGGTTCCGGTTGCCAGTTCATCATCTTTAGCAATCGTTACAGGTCAGTCGGGGGCCTAAAATAGTCTGACAACTGATTTAACCCAGATCACAGATTTTCCTCGTTAAAGGGTTTGTGAAGGTCAGATGGCAGTCGCTTCGTATAAAAATCAGGTGATCAGCCGTATCAGGTTGAATCGGTTATCCCCACTATTCGCTGAGCGCTCAAAACTCTTCAAGGCACCTGCACTTAGCGTGAATATGTAGGCAGTAAGTAGCCGTAGAACATCTTATGTAACACATTCCTGTTTGATTGGCGGGTAGGCAGGCGCAAGTAGCTAATGTATAACCAAATTGGCGTATGTTACCTCAATGGCTGCGCTCCATTTCCCTCCAGCGTCACTCAAGCTTGTCTTCGACGTGCGTAATGTTAACTAAAACATAGCTGAACATCTTCATTTATGTATACACTAGCGGACGTCATGCGGTTTCACCCGCCTAGTTCTAATTCCCGTGGGATTACCGAGATTAAATATTGCCTAAATTAATCATTGATAATGTAGCAATCGAATAGTGAAAGAATGTTTAAAATCGGTTCAGGACTTTTGGAGCCAATTCGTTAGAATCATACATACAAAACTCTCCTCTTTATAATATTAGTATTGATAAATAAAATAACTATGCTCATGCGTATATATAGGGCCTGAGACGGCGATAGCCTCACCATCTGTCACGTTGGCACTTAATCAAATTCGGTGAAAAGTGGGTGTTGTGATAACAACACCTCTGCCTACCCCTTCGGGTAATACAGGCGTGAGCATATGTGTATGTGTGTATATATATGCAACTAAAAGATAATCTCAATATCGAGATGTAAAATTATAAAGGGCCATCTTGTGAGAAGATGGCTAACTACGTTACACATGATAGTTTGACTCATATTACGGGAAGCATTTAAGGCAATCGTGAGCTAATGAACCACAAACCTAAAATCAAAGCAATTGACATCAAATGACGTAAGACTAGGTACAAGACCTCATAATCACGGATAGAATCGAGATGCTATCACGCATGCATATAAAACGCAAATTTCACTTTGAACTAACATTTCCTATACACGACATAGCTTGGGAAAACATTACAGTAATTACATAGACTAAGGATTTGTTGTACGTAATATCATAGACATTATTGTAACGAAATCTATAATCATATTTATATTAAAAACTAGCTGTGCTCCGCGGATTTACCCGAGTCGGATTAACAGTAAACAATTTGATATGTACCTACCAAAAGATATTTTTTTTTCTAAAATAAAAGTAGCCTAACCAGAGAAACTCCCGTTGAAATCGGACAGACAGAGAAAAACATTACTCAATATTTTTTTCTTTACCATATATAAGTAATTTCACATGCATTTCATTAAAGGCTGTTAATTTAGAATTACAAACAGCCACTTAAATTTCATTTATCTGTGTAGATGGAGAAAGTATCTGGAGAAAAGTGTAAGCTATTGTGCTATCTAACATATGTGTGGGTTATTAAGTAGTCTGTCTGTCTGCCACCCCTTCAAGGCAGAACCACTGAACGGAACTTACTGTACTTTGCAGAAGCGGATCTACCCCAAGGATCACAAAGAGAAGAAAACAAGAAATGTGAAATAAATTTATTTAGCCACGTTTTGTCGATTTTAGCACTAACCTACCTTTTTACTTTACTCGAATACGCCGAAGCGAAAAATAAAAATTAAACACCTAAAAATACATACATATATATTAATACAGTATACGTATTCCCCAAAGGGGTAGGCAGAGGTGTTGTAATAACAACACTTTTCACCGAAGATGTGTGCCAACGTGACAGATGGTGAGTCTATCGACGTAAAAATTACACTGAAATATATAGTGAAAACTTATTTTTTTAAGAATTTCTTTGGACGTTCCCTTCTGCAGAATATCCATGGGTAGATATTCTATGGGTTCATCTTAATAATAACTAGTGCGAGACAGTGATGTAACCTATGGCTCAGATGCGCCAGTTCTAATGTGCACCTCATTTTAACATCACAATATTAAGTTTGTCACCTACACTCGAAGACGTTTATCGAAGACGGCCTACAAATTATAAGACATCTATACAGATAAATAAAATTGAAGTGTCTATTTGTAATTCCAAAATAACAGCTTTTCACTAAGTGCATATGAAAGTATATACGGCACAGATATAGAAAAAACAATTTCAAAAAATCTCGGTCTGTCTGTTTGTTACGCGTATTCTCCGAAACGGCTGGACCGATTTTAACGGAACTTTCACTGGCTGATATCATATGTTACACAAGGAGTAAATTAGGCTACTTTTAATATAAAAGAATTAGGGGTCCGCGGACCACCCATGAAATTATGTTTACGATAGTATTATGAAGAGGAAAGGTTTGTATGTGCGGGTGAAACCGTGTATATATACGGGTACGGTTTCACCCTCGTAGACTTCATTACATGGCTGGATATTTTTTCAAGGAACCCTATTTTTCATTTTAAAATAAACTTAAGCTTAGTTACTCCTTGTAACATCAGCTATCTGCCAGTCATTGTTCCTTTAAAATCAATCCAGTCGTTTCAGAGATTACACACAGACCGGAATGACAGGGAAAAATATATCCGCTAATAATAAATCGCTGCTTACTCCTTACTCCTATAGCTTTCACACTTAAAACTCATCCTACCCAATCATCACAACCAGTATTTGATCAATCCACAAACGATTAACTTCATTTGTGATTCGACTGCAATTGAATTGCTTAACTGTATCTTAAGCAAATTAAGTTCTATTGTGTGAATCAATAGAACGAAATAGATTTCTTTCTTGTTTTAACTACTTCCTAAATGACAAAATAATCACGTTAAGACATCGCAACCATTTCAGTTAGTACTTACTGAAATCCGAGCACTTAGAGAAATACTTGGTTAGTAACATCAAATTTCACAATAGTAAGACCATTTGTGAGTGAATCGTATGCCATTTAACAAGCAATTCTTGTATATAATATGAATCTCGGAAACGGCTCCAATGATTTTCATGAAATTTTGTGAAAATTTGATCCAGCTAGGTAAAAAGGTTCTTTCTTACTAAAAGCGAAGAAAAACAAGTTAAACAGGCATACCATACGGTCTAGTACCTGGGACCCTACTATAACCTCTTATTGTCATGATAGTTTGACTCTTATTATGAGACAGATGTATATGACGTGTATAAGTCTGTCACTGTCGCACAAGTGATCTAACATTGCAATAAGAGCTCATGGTCGGGCCCCTGATGGTTTGCGAATAACTCGCTAATGTTTGATCACGACTTTAGATTGAGCGATTTTAGCATAGATTTATTTAAGAGAAGTGTTCTTACAGGACAGACAACGCGCAAGGGATGTCCCTAGCGTCAATTATCCATCAGGCGCATTAGGCAGGGTCTAGAGGTCCCGCACCGGCTAGAGGTCCGAGAATCGGGCGAAAAATGATCGTTAAAAAGTAGGTCAGGACAGGGTACAGGAAAGGGGCCCCGAGTGTTAATTCGGCCCTCGAAGCCTCTAGCATTGTAGCGTCTGTAGGCGATAACCAAATACCATCGGGTCGCCCGGACTGACATTCATCCCGAGGAATCCCATGCTGTAATGTCTTGGGAAAAAATATTTAAAGCTGAAGAGTTTGTTTGCTTGAACGCGCTAATCTCAGGAACTATTGGTTCGATTAAAAAAATTGTTTCATTGTTAGATAGCCCATTTATCGAAGCTATAGGATAGGCATCACGCTAAGTGTATGAAAAATTAGGCCTGGGAGCCAGGATCAGTCGGAGCAGACCTTGGTTGGTTGAATGAAACTCCGTAACTTGAGCAGTCTCCTTGACGCCCACATGAAGACCACACTATTGACATTTAACACCGAACTATATACACATCTAAATGAGAATGTTACCATCGAGATACAAAACAATACCACGCCATCTTGTGATAAGATGGAGAAGATAACTACTACGAATAAACTACGTTAAACACCAAGACGGATCGCGGTTTAATGTTAGTGTTAGCCCAAAGTAACTTTTCTGTGTAGGAGCTAGCTATCAGTACCCCTATCACCGGTTCGCCACCGTTTTCGTAATCTATACTCGCTAGCGTCACATGCAATATCTGTATGAGATATTTTAGTTCTTCACGTCACCGCTGGGAGTCGCTGCATAAAATCTCATACTAATATTCGACGGAAACGCTAGCGAGTATAGATTACGAAAACGGTGGCGAACCGGTGATAGGGATACTGAAGCTATTGTAGTATAAATCAATAAAAAGCCGCGGTGGCCTCGGGGTTTGAGCAGTCGCCTGCTACGCAAGCGACGCAAGTTCGAATCCCAGCGGGGCAATGAGTTTTTCTAAAAAACTTATGTACAATGATTTCACACCACGTGCTTTACGGTGAAGCAAAACATCGTGTGGAAACCTGCATATTTCTGAGAAGTAATTCAAAGACGTATGTATAGTGCCTGAGACGGCGTTAGACTCACCATCTGTCACGTTGGCACTTAATCAAATTCTGCGAAAAGTGGGTGTTGTGATAACAACACCTCTGCCTACCCTTTTGGGGAATACAGGTGTGAGCATATGTATGTATGTATGTATTAATAAATAAAGTGATCATAGAAGGTACACTAGAATGTCACCTAAAACAGCCGTTTTAAGCAGCTCTTATCCCTCTGTATCCAGCCATTAGTAGCAAGTTTAATCTCTTGGTAGCATTAGTAGGTACGCCGCTAATTTTGCACTTTCGACGTAGATAATTATAAGATGGACTTGCGTAACGACCACGGTCGCTTCTGCAGTCACGATCAAATTGTAACACCAACATACCCATGCCATTTGAACTATGCAAACTCCACTCTAAGCCCTTTACAACTAGAGTTAGATTACAATAACGCCATGTAACCGTAACATTGTTGGTACACAAAGCAGTAAAAATTATATCAAAACGTCAAAAGCGGTTGCATAACCTCGTGCTCAATACTATAATAATGGATGTCGCGGAAAAAAAACGAAAGTGCAAGAATTGGAGCTTGCAATGGATACAATGGCAGATTCGGCACGATTATCAACCTTATGTACTTGTATGTAGGGATGGAAGAGACACTTGACCACCAATGTTCTTATACAAATAGAAATCGACGCAGAGTGTAAACCGCTAGGTAGTACTAGAGCCATGACGTTTTGAAGATGTGTTTTTTCGTTAAGGTGCGGCCTCATGCAGCCGCTCGTCGCTCGCTTTCAGCGACAATCGGTCGCTCGTCGTTCGTTTGGTGATGTTGACATTTTTCATGAATCAAAGATGGGCCAAAAGTTCAAGTAGAGAGAAGTGAGCGTACCCGATCTAGAAAAGCTAACGGTTGATGAAATAGCTTCACTGTTGGTGACGGGGCATTCCAATTAACAGACTACTTACACTCTGGATACTTCCCAGCGATAAAGCTCAACATTTTCAGCTTTGTCGCTACATATCACGTAACCACATTTGTCGCTGGAATCGAGCGTCGAGCGGCTTACATCAGGTTGCACCTTTATGTATAGGTTTCCACCAAGAAAGGATTTCCCAAAATTCTATCCTAAAAGGTGAAATATGTTTTAATGAAAACCAAATTATTCTGATCTTAAACAAGACGATGCGCTGATAAAAGAGGGGTAGAGCAACGGGAGTGCATAACGGGACCTCCCGTTTGAAATTTAAAGCCTGAGACTGTATTAATAATAAGACCTCTCAGAAGATTGCAACCGAATAACCTTATAGTGCTGTGTTCCTCGTCGTAAAAGCATGTGCTCTCACAGTACAGCAAAACTCCAGGTCGGTCAGTGTTATTATGTTTTTCCATCTGTTATTTCCACTAGCAGCCCGTTGTGGCCAGTGAGGCCTTAAGAGCCGTGGTGACCTTGAGGTTTGAGCAGTCGCCTGCTACGCAAGCGACGCAAGTTCGAATCCCAGCGGGGCCTGTACCAATGAGTTTATCTAAAAAACTTATGTACAGAGATTTCACACCACGTGCTTTACTGTGAAAGAAAACATCGCGAGGAAACCTGCATATTTCTGAGAAGTCATTCAATGACGTAAGTACAGCATGTGAGACGGCGATGGACTCACCATCTGTCACGTTGGCACTTAATCATCTTCGATGAAATGTGGGTGTTGTAAATACAACACCTCTGCCTAACCCTTCAGGGAATACAGGCGTGAGCATATGTATGCAGCCCGTAGTCTGGATTTGTGCCGGGTCAATGGCAAAAAGCTATTACCTACATGGAACTAAAGAGGGTATACCTACTATAAGTACATTTCTGCCTAACCTTATTACCTTTAACATTTATGTTTGAATCTATGGTACGTTAAATGCCGTGTGCCACACAAGCGTTACAGTGAAGGAATATTTCGTGAAAAAAAATTCAAGCAGGTACCTATGTAAGTGTTAGGACTTGAGACGACGGTCCCTCCTCACATTGGCACAGTATGAAAGGTCACATTTAGGACATGTTTAGATATTTAGTATGCAGTTAGTTCAGTCCCGTATGAAAAGCTCAAAGCTAGGTACCTTCTGGTATCCACTTTCACTACAATCGGAGGCCGATCACTTCCTGACTCCAAGTACATGCTCCAGTCACGATTATTGCATAACATCGCTTATTCTAGTTTCCTTGAGCCGCATTCAATTATATTGCTTTGGACATACAAATTTACGATATCTATAGTTAATGTTTATATATATTCACAAGTCCACCTTCTAAAGGTTTTCGAAGGAGTAGGCAAAGGTTTTAAAATATACTTTTCAACGAGTAGAAAGGTGGCTTCACATAGTGGAAAAGTAGGTACTAGGGCGCCAGAATTTAAAGGTGGCTTAAGTGAATATACCTACTCAGTACAACACTAGTTCTTTTCTTACGGTGATATCGTTTAACTTTAAAACAAATCGAACCACCAAGTATTGCCAGAGCTATGGTGGGTCTGAAATTTTATTGTTGGTAAGCTTTGGGTTGTATCAACGTTGTAGGTCAGATAATGAAATTATAATAATAATAATAATGACCTCCTACCGAATTTCGGCTACGGCGGCTAATCTCAACGAGGATCAGCCATGTGCGCAGGAGATATTATAGTGCACAAGTGTGTGCGCGAACACAGGTGCACTCTTTATTCCCTCACTCTCATAGTCCGATGGGACGGCAATCCGACACGACCGGAGAGAGATCAGGCGTAGGACCAACGGCCTAACGTGCTTTCCGAGGCACGGGGGTGGAAACACCGCCAACTTCCAAACTCCGGGCATTTTATTGTGAATTTCTTGACAGAAAAACCCAATACAAATTTTTGACCCGACCCGGGAATCGAACCCGGGACCTCGTGATCGGCAGGCGAACGTACTAACCACTAGACCAACGAGGCAGTTAATGAAATTATACTGCGGAGGTGATATAGGCAAACGAGTATTACGCGGAAACCCCTTATGAGGGTTGTGAGAAGACCCAACTGAACAGGTGGCACTGACTGATGGCAAGTCCATTGCCATCTTTAATTTCTTCTAAGACATTATGCAGGTTTTCTCATCATCGTCAAATCATCTGCTGTATTATGTATAGTTCGTCTATAGAGTACCGAGGTAATTTCAGTTTAATCTCCCTTGTCTATGGTGGTTTAAATAAAAGATGATGTCCTAGTTTGCTCAGAGATCTTTTATTATAATAAAATTGTAATACATGGTGGCAGTAGTTTTCTTATCTTAATACTTTTAAAACAAACATTTCGATAGATTTTCTGATTAAACAGATACAATAATAATATATTTTATTGTAAAAAGGTAGGCACAATCTATAGAATCATGTTTTGAGCGACTTCTGGTTTATGTACCCAGTGTTTGAATCAGTTCCCAGCTTATTTTCAGTGGACATTTCCCTCTGGAGTGAATAAATATAACTCAATTCAGTATGCAGCAGCACTTTTCCACTTAAACCAAATTAAAACCTTTCCTTATACAATTAGGAAAAGATTATCAATACACAAATACTAATATTATAAAGACGAAAGATTTGTATGTATTTATGTTTGTAACAAATTGGCTCAAAAAGTATGGGACTGAACTATACAACGCAAATATATATACATATGCTCACGCCTGTATTCCCCGAAGGGGTAGGCAGAGGTGTTGTAATAACAACACCCACTTTTCACTGAAGATGATTTAGTGCCAACGTGACAGATGGTGAGTCCATCGCCGTCTCAGACACTTTACATACGTCATTGAATTACTTCTCAGAAATATGCAGGTTTCCTCACGATGTTTTCCTTCACCGTAAAGCATGTGGTGTGAAATCACTGTACATAAGTTTTTTTTAGAAAAAGTCATTGGTACAGGCCCCGCTAGGATTCGAATTTGCATCGCTTGCGTAGCAGGCGACTGCTCAAACCTCAAGGCCACCACGGCTCTCTATATGCAAATATAATTTTTCATTCAAACCAGTAGTATCTAAGTTAAGCTTGTTCAAGCAAACAAACTGTTCAAGTTTATAATATTAGTATAGATTTCATGTTTGCAAAACAAAGTTGGGTGGATTTGCAGTATCTCAAAATTATTATTTTTCCACTATTCATAAGGTCAACATTATTTGCATACAAATAATAATGCTTTTTGTTTCAGAAAAATATCATTCACGTATCCCATCACATTAATGAAGGTCAATTACCATGATCCATCTATAACAAAAATGAAGAGATTCTTACAATGTTGCTAACATTAGGAAATGTCTGCAAGTGTATATAGCCTGATCTAATTTACCATAATACCAAACAATAGTTTGCCATCTTGAAAATCTCTTCACACCCTTCCCAGAACCCCTTGCTGACTTGCTGTACTAAATGATACTTTTATGCCAAAAAATAACATTCCTGTGTTATCTCATCACAATCCTTGTAAAACAATATTGAAACAAAGCTATTAGCACTTTGACTTCGGATGAATATTTGCTGACACAAGCCCAGTGAATATAAATGCACACATCAATGTAAATATGTGTGTGTCAATGCTCATGTTTCTTTGAAAGGAACACACAGTATGCATTTCCCTCCAGCATTATATCATTATATATCTCAAAAGCTTTAAACTTTGCTTCTCCCATCCCCAATCAAAGCATGAGCTATACCAATATTATAAAGAGGAAAGATTTAATTGTAAGTATGTTTGTATTGAATAGACTCCAAAAGTACTGGAGATATTAGATAAATTCTCTTCAGCATTATGTCCGCTAGTGTATCATATAATGGGTTGGCCCCCATGTACATACTGCTATGGTCATTTAAGGAGCACATATTAAGAACTTATTAGCTTTGATGTTAAATTTTACAATACCAAAATGAAACATCAAATAATGGTAAGCCTCCAGGTCTCAGGGTCCATAGATTCATCTCTGCATAGCGATGACCTGTTCATGTATCTCAGTGAGCATTTGAGCAGACTTCTGGATATTCTCAAACTGGTAGCCCATGTGAACAGAGATCAGCTGCATCTTCTTGAGGTTTTCCTCGCTGTTTTCCATCTGATTCTCCATTGAAGCCATCTCACGGGCCGATTTTATCAGCAACTGGAATTTTGAATTTGATTTTCTTTAGCATTTGAGACAACACAAATACAGGGAATACTATATTTTATGGATGCGAACTACTAATAAGGTGTCAAACAATGGCCCACTTGATGGTAAATAAAAAAAAAGTAAAAACCTATGAAAGAATTGTGTGAAAGAATAATGAAAAGATTGTTTGTATAAAAGCTTGTGGCAAAGATTATTGTCTGCCTGCCCTCATGAAAGCCCTCTTTCCGTGAAAGTTTAGCGTATGTTTGATTTTTCCTATCGTTTTCAGTTTAATGTACACTTGGATAGGATCTCTTAGTATGTATCCCAAACGAAAAGTGGTATTGTTACCTCATTAGACTTAGATCCCCGCTGTATTTGACGAGCAAGTGATGAGATATTATTCATGTTCACTTGAACCCTTTCCGCAAGCCGTTGTTTAGATTCCGCGAACAGTGACCGCGCGCTACTTGATGATGCAGAAGTCATTGCGAGCTTTTAAGTTTTTAAGCCCTATTTTATCTAATAATAATGTTTCAGTTCAGCGAATGTTATATACAAATGATTAATTATGTTTTGAAGTTTTAGCCGTGTTTTTTTGTGATTGTGTCAGTGAGCTGTAAGGAAAGCAAAGCAATATGACAGATGACAGACAGCTAAACTAAACTTTGATTACGTCATGACATGTGTTCTTATGTAAATTTTTTTTCAGGCTACGATAATGATTGATGATCCACTGTGCTGTAGTCACATACGCTATGAAGTTTTTTTCTACTTCTATTTTGTTGTTTAGTTTAATCAGAAGACGCTGAAAAATCAGTTCGATCACCGTCACATTGTATCGATTCGTGAACCTCAATGACATAAAAATATTATGTAAGTAGTAAGTATGATATCTGACCCTAGCTTGCTCGAAGCGTACGAGTTTATGAAAATAAATTCTATAATTTACGATACAGCGCGTATCGCTAAATATTTTATTTTATGGTGCAACCTGATGTAAGCCGCAAAAAATGTAGCGACATAGCTGAAAATTTTCAGCTTTATCGCTGGGAAGTATCGAGAGTAATAATTGGAAAGCCTCATCACCAACTAGCACATATGGTAAAGCCGTTTCATCAACCGTTAGCTTTTCTGGACTCATTTCTCTCTACTTGAACTTTTGACCCATTTTTGAATCACGAAAAATACCACCATCACCAAAAGAGCCACGAGCGATTTAAAATGGGATCACTCAACCAGATTGTCGCTGAAAACGAGCGACGAGCGGCTGCATGACGTAGTTCGTTTTTGAGTCGCGGGAAATTTAAAATGGGGTCACGTGACCACATTTGTCGCTGGAAACGAGCGTCGAGCGGCTGCATGAGGTTGCAGCCTAAAGTCGCCTCGTCCGTCATGACATGTCAACTTCGTGACCATTTACGAACGATTAGTCGGTAGCAACATTACTACCCGTGTACGCAAGTTAATTGATATGTTACAGAAATATTGTACAAAAACTGAGCTGGACTTAGTTTCTTTTCTCTCGGAGAACCATCCGAACATCTATATTTTTAATCGTTTTTTTCGTACCTATTGATTCGAACTGCCTGCGGACTGTAACTGCTCACGAATCACATCACCTCTGTTATGTTTAAGATCTTGATCATCTATTGATATTGACTATTTTTTTGGCTGTGTATTAACGAGTGGTATTTACAACTCAAAGATAAAGACTCATGAAGCGAACGAACGAACCATGAGCGAACTGAGAATAGAAAAATCGGACGAATCGAGTCGAATGAATGAACGAGCAAGGTTCAGTGAAAACTGACGGCGCATCGAGAGACTAACTTTGTGACTTCTCGCTCGTCACGGAAGGTTTTGTGTCCTTTAAGAAATTTCTTGTAATCTAATTCAATTTATTATCCCTTTCATCGAAATGTTTCCCTTTAGACTACATAATCAGTTCCTAGTTCCTGTTCACATATCTACATTTTTGTTGGGTTCAGCCGTGGTGTAGAATATGATTTTTATTTACAAGCCTTCAGTGGATCTTTAAACTTGTCTTCTTAATTTACGTGTTTATCCTCTATAATGGAAAAGGGAGTGACGTGTGACCATTTAAATAAGCTCGCTGATTGTCTGGGAAAGGAGTTATGGCAGACGAAGGAGGTAAGCTTAGTAGTTTTCGCAGTACCTAACCTCAAATGACTGGGTAATTAGCATTCCTCAATTATTTGAGTGGTAATTGTCTAACATTCTGGCCACTGGATTGTGATTTCTAGTTAAACTAAGCTATGTAACAACTGGTCAGTTTATCTATATCCAAACCTTTTCATGTTGGACACTGAACATCAAAGTTCATTCCAAAATCCATTCTTTGTTTACCTGTATGCTAAATAATGATAATTAGTTACACAATGATTCCATAACATTGGCTTTCGCTCCTTGATCATAACTTAAGGCTGACAGACTCTTTTAAGCTTATGGATGTTGAATGATACCAAGTAAGAAAGCACCTTAGCAAAATAATTTAGAAATTTCCACAATCAATTATTCATTGTATATCATCATCTCCCTGGCCTTATCCCATACACTGTTAGGGTCGGCACTTGATTTAACCTAATGTGGCTGATCACTTGATTTTTATACGAAGCGACTGCCATCTAACCTTCACAACCCCTTTAACAAGGAAAATCTGTAATCTGGGTTAAACCAGTTGTCAGACTATTTTAGGCCTCCGACTGACCTGTAATGACTGCCAAAGATGATATCTTGGCAACTGGGACAGATGTATATAAATATCATTGTATATAAATACATAATTTTTTTCTACTTTAACAATGCTTGTTGTAATTTACATGTTTGTGTTTGACCATAATCACAAAGGTATTTTCTTTATTACCTTAAAATAATATAATTACTAACTTTAGCCTGCAACTTCGCCAAAGTCAATTATTTTGACAAAGTCAATGCGTAGGCTGAGCCTTGAATTGGTAGTAGACAGAAAGACAGACAAACACATTTATGAGATGATTCAAGGTTCATCTTAGTAATTACATTCTATTAGTTTTAGATATTTATAAATTTTATAGGCACATTTAACATTTCTCTTGGCTTTGTGCCTCTGTAAATCAGTGCGACATCTGCCTTTGCTTAGCAATTGGACAATAGAGGCTGTATTAGACTTGATTATCTCGTCGGGAATCCTTTCCAGGGAAGATTAAAAGCGATGTAGGATGATTTTAAGCTAAAATGAAAGGATAATATTGGTAGCACAAATCTATTTATATTTACGTATTGACTAGTCATGCTTGGCTTGTAACCATCAACTTCAATTTAACACAGATGACTTTGCTTGAAATTTGTTTATATTTGACTACACTGTTGGTCCAGTGGTTAGTATACCTGACTGCTACACTAGGTGTTGGTAATCTAACCATGTCATGCAAAAAATTTTTTTGCGGATATTTGTGTATGCCTTGCATCTGAGTGTTTGGTTAGTATAAGTATATATTTATAAAAAAAATAATCTACGTCTTAATTTTATTTATTCATAAATGTATTAATTAGTATGTTTACACTAATTAAGAGTAATATTAATATATAAAAACTCCCCTCGCAATACTCCAGGCATGCTGACATTATCGTTTGCCATTCACATCACAATCAGGGTTAGAGTTCAAGAGAGTGTGAGGGGCTGGGGAATGAGCGCATCTTATATCTGTTGTCTGGTAGCCATAGCACAAGCTTTGCTTAGTTTGGGCGTAGATGGCAATGTGGGATAATGTCTGAACATTATTATCATCATTTAATAATAATAATATTAATTTACTGACAACAATTCCGGCAACAAGAAGATACACAGATAACAAATACAAAATCAAAGAATTATATTATATATTAATAAGAAAAAAAAAAGTATTAACTGGTAAGTTCTAATTGCTTGTTTTGCTGCTTGTTACCAGTGCAAGGTGGTACCATCACATTGTGAGTTGCCATACATTGTTGTCAAAGGGCCACTACTATAACTGCAGACTAAACTGGGGTCCAGTTAAATCTCGCAGAGCTGGTTTTCAGTGTGACCCATTAACATAGTATATTTCATACTCCTTTTATCATTCTAGGCTTTAACTGGAGTTCTGATGACATGGGCCCACGCCAAGTGCTCATCAGGAGGTGTTATTATTATTATTACAAAAGTTGGTCTTCCTCCAGACATTGACATGTTTTGACTGCGGCTGTGCCGGGCCCAACCTATGGATCTGTCTGCAGCCTGACTGCCACCACATCGGCTGCTCTGAAGTCAAAAATGACCACAGCACATTGCACCAAAAGGTAAGCTTGTTTTGGAATTTTAATCAAACATTGACTACTTTGTTTATGGTTCACACAGCATTTGGGTTTTGAAATAGATAAAAAAGATTATTGGTGGGTTTTGCACCCCTGCCTGCCTTTTAGGGATCTTTATTGTTATTTTTTTAATTAAAATTTCTAAAAAAAAAATACTATTAATTTGGTCATAGTAGTTCTTCCTTGGACGCCCTCTACTGACACTTCCGCTCACAGAAATTTATAGAGCGAATGTGAGCGGAAGTGTCGGTAGAGGGCGTCCAAGGAAGAACTACTATGACCAAATTAATAGTATTTTTCAGAAAGGTCAAATTCGGAGCACTCGTAACCGAAGAAAGTGTATGAAGAGATGCATGAATGTGGATGAAGCGAAAGAAGTATGTAAGGATCGTAGCATGTGGCAAACAGTGGTCTCTGCCTACCCCCATGGGATACAGGCGTGAGCATATGTATGTATGTATGTATGTATGTATGTAAAATTTCTAATTCTAAAAAACTGTATAATTAGACTTTAACAAGTACTTCTAATTGGCAGAATTTAATGTTACCACCGAATTCAGAGAGTTGAGTTACTGAGAAGAACCCAACAAGAATTTCAGGAATTACTCTTGAAACCTAGCTTTAAACCAGTTCAAATGTATTCCCTACAATGTAGCACACACAAGTAACCTATGCATTATAAGTAGCCAATTATATGCATGCATGGCTACGGTATGTTTATGGTTGCAGTCATGCAAAAGGCAATTGGATGTTTATATATACTGTTATATAAACACACACACTATATATTACTGAAATTTTATCTTTAGCCTTCGATTTTACTTTGAATTAGCGGTACATAAAAAAAATATATACCTTTCTTACTTGTCGTCTTTAAGCTTGGGACTTTTTCAAGGCTTTTTCAATATATTAATTAGATTTTAATAAATTATTTTAGTATGTAATAACTTCCCAATTTTCTAATAAAATTAAATAAATATGCTTAAGCCATATCATAAAGATCCCCGAATGTAAGCAGTTGCTGAGTCGTGTATGTGTCCATCACCGTCTCAGACACTATATCTACATAAGTCTCAATTCTCACATACATATAATGTAGTATTATGCAGGTTTCCTTTTCAAATTTAAAATGTAAATAGAGTTTTATAAATTATATATGTATTTCATAATGGCAAGTCACTCTACAGTTTCTTGTTGCAAAGCGTAACCTATTTAATAAATTACAAGAGAAAAGATTTCTTTATCATACAATAATATTATGCATGTTATTATCTGTATGAGTAATGAGTTATAATTGATTACTGGGAATTTTTGAAAACAAGATGTCACGCCTGCATCTCAGCCTTGCCACATGCTACATCATCTCCCTAGCCTTTTCCTACATTGTTGGGGTCGGGACTTTGTTCAACCCAATGCAGCTGATCACCTGATTTTTATATGAAGCGACTGCTATCTGACCTTCGCAACCCTTCAACGAGGATAATCTGTGGATCTGAGTAATAAACCAGTTGTCAGACTATTTTAGGCCTCCGACTGACTTGTAACGATTGCAAAAGATGATAAATTGCCAACCGGGACAGACGGCTTAACGTCCTGTCCGAGGCACGGAGGGAACTCGGGCGGTCACCCATCCAATTACTGGCTAGGGTTAGGGTTGCATAACTTCGCTGATCGAATGGCATGCGCAATAGCAACTGTGCCGAGAGCTCCTCATAGAAATTTGCAACATGCTACGATACTTACGTACTTCTTTCGCTTCATCCACATTCATGCATCTCTTCATACACTTTCTTCGGTTACGAGTGCTCCGAATTTGACCTTTCTGAAAAATACTATTAATTTGGTCATAGTAGTTGTTCCTTGGACGCCCTCTACCGACACTTCCGCTCACATTGGTTCTATCAATTTGTTTCGTTAATCGCCTTTCGCTCATCCTATCGATATGTCTAAACCATCTCAATATACTTTTTATAACGTTTATCTATTTAGCATTTGGTAAACAATGTTCTCTGCCAACCCGTAGGGATACAGGCGTGAGTGAACATGCTAGCTGTGCCGGTTTCACCCGGAATTCATTTCATGGATGGCTTTAGTTCGCGCACACCTTTTTCTAAATAAAAGAAGCATAATTTACTCCTCTTAACATTAGCTATCTGCCAGTGAAAGTTCCGTTAAAATAGGTCCAGCCGTTTCACAAGACAAATGTTGTTTAAATTCATGAATTATGCATTTTGTGCAAAGATGTTAAATTGGAATACGAAAAAGACACTTCAATTTTATTTATATGTATAGATATAGATGTTGCTCAAATAAACAAAGCAAAAGTGCTTTGTGTAAGGTGACAAACAAGCGTACAGTGCACCTGATGGTAAGCGGTCACCACAGCCTATGGACGCTTCCAATGCCAAGAGTATTGGGTGCTCGTTACCGACCTCGTTGGTAGAAAGGTAAAAAGATCTTGTTACCTTGATAGGGAACAAAGAATAAAGGAGATCTATACAGAGTTATTTTTGGAGCGGCAACATTGAACGACTTCACATATTCTTTGTTTTGTCATCTTCACGGAAATGCTTTGTACTTACTTATAATAATTATTTAGCCTTGTCATTTATACACAAGCTGGGACCGTGAGGTTTGAATAGTTGTCTGCTACGCTAGCGATGCAAGTTCGAACCCCAAAGGCCTGTACCGATGAGTCTTTATTAATAAACTGAATTAATTAATAAAGTGAAGGAAAACAATGTGAGGAATCCTGCATATGTCAGATGTGAAAAGTGAGTTGTTGTTACAACACATCTACTTAGCCCTTCGGGGACCCTAGTGGGATGGCTTGGGCATATATATTTTTCAAGTTTACAAGATACAAGTGAGCAATAATGTACGGGTATACCGCTGAATCCAATTTGATGATTTTTTGAATACAGGTAGCTTTTAGCCAAAGGATGAACATTGCGGACATGGGATATAATGTCAGTAATAGCAACTAAGAATATATATCCTTCAAACAGAGTCATATGTGTTAAAAATACTTAGCAACATTATCAGAGAAGAGTTCTAGTAATATTTACATTACTGAACAACATTACTCCTTATCGTCCAATACCATTCACGTTTCTCTATAATGTTCTACACACGTTTATATCTACCTATATCTATACATATAAATATAATTTAAGTTTATGTTTGTAATTCCAAATTAACAGCTTTTCACTGGAAAAGTATGTGAAATTTGAAATTATATACGTTAATGACATTAAAAAAAAATTAAATCCTGTAGTTCTGTCTGTCTGTCTGTTTGTTCCGGCTAATCTCTGAAACAGCTCTCTGAAAGCTTATATTAAGAGGTCTAACTCGCGGTCGCCCACCCAACTTCATGCTTGGGTTGTGACTGCTTAACTTTATGACATGCTTAATAGCAACTGTGGCACGAGCCCCTCTCGAAATGAAGAAGGGTACAAATAATACAATTTTCGGTTACATAAATGATAAAGACATTATGGAATTAAAACTGCACAAGTAGCTCCTGGCAATGACATCATATGCAAACATTATGTAAATCATTTGGTAATGGTTTTCTTTTTTAATTATTATTTTTTATACATGCATGTTGATAAAAATTTCTCGATAAAAGAGGAGCTCGTGGCACAGTTGCTATTGCGCATGTCCAGTAATTGGATGGTACTAAAAACTAATTACAAGTAGTAAACTTAGCCCATATCGGTATCTCTCGGGATCGTGCCAAGAAGGCTGGCAGCATTGCCACGTTGAATGGCAATGCTGATTCTCTGAGCGAGAAAAGCCCCAGCCCGCTTGTCACGAGAAGCTTCTACCAAACAACGTGCAACCTCTTTGAAAAGTTGATGAGCATCTGGACCCCAAGGCCCCAGAGTTTCAACCGCCTAAACTTAATTTATCATTTTCAATGTTTATATGTGAAATCTTTCGGTCACGCTTGCAATTCTGAGGGCGACAGCTAGTTAACAAGTGACAATATAGTATTTGTTATATGTATAATGAAAACCCAAATAATACATGTTTTAATATCGCAGATATGAAAATATTTATGTGTATAGATTGTGTTACGTTATCTTAACGGACATTGCAATTTTTACGGCTTTTGGGTCAAGATCAATTTGAGCAAATAACAGAATGCAAGTACAATATTGTTACAAAGTAATCATCTCTACATATGAACAAAATTGAGGTGTCTGTTTAAATTAATTACAAATAATACCGTAGCTTTTCAATTAAAAAAATATATGCAAATTAATGCTGACGAAATTATATACGATGCTTAATATTTTTTTTTAAATGTTCGTTGTTGATCTTGGGGTTTGTTCAGTCGTCTGCTACACAAACGACGCAAGTTCGAATCCCAGCGGGGCCTGTACAAAAGAGATTTTTAAAAACTCATGTGCAGTGATTTCACATCACGTGATTTACGGCGAAGGAAAACATCGTATGGAAACCTGAATATGACTGAGAAGTGATTCAAAGACTTATCGTACCCTCAGAACGATAAGGGCGAAACTCCAAATGTTGCGAAAACGAATTAAGATATAGGCTGACCTAAAAATGTATGTCTTACCCGTAAGTGTTAAAAAAAATCACAACCTTTGTTACTTGTCTATAAAAAAATGTACTCAAAATTAGTAAAATAATTACTGTCTAAGTTATGAATCCAAACTAGGCCAATCTATGATTGCGATTTCCAAAATCATTTGATTTTGGAATTGAGCCCCTATCGTTCTGTGGGTGCGGTATGTATAGTGCCTGAGACAGCAATAGACTCTCCATCTATCACGTTGGGAATGTTCCGTCTTATCTCTCTAGCTAGCTGATAAACATGAGGGCACTTTTGACTCTGTCTCATTCTCATCTCTGTAGCTGATAGACACGAGGGCATCACTTTTGACTCTATCTCAGGACTACTTACTCCTTGGACAAGGTATAATGTATTGATTTTTATTTTGCAGACTTATCCAACGCACTGTGTGCACATGAACGTGTCCACGGAGAGAATATGGTGTTACTTGTGCGAGAAAGAGGTACACATAAGAGCGGCCAAAGCACATGCCATGGTGAGTATCCCATACATTTTTGGGGTCGGCTCTTGATTCAACTCTATGCGGCTGATCACCTGATTTTTATACGAAGCGACCTTCAAAACTCTTTATACAAGGAAAATTGGTAATCTAGGTTAAACCAGTTGTCAGACTTCCTTAGGCCTCCGACTGCCCTGTAACGATTGCCAAAGCTGTAAATTGGCAACCAGGACCGACGGCTTACCGTGCTCTCCGAGGCACGGGGGGAACTCGATCGGTTACCCATCCAACTACTGACTTGGGCTAGACTGACTTCGCTGATCGAATGATATGCGCAATAACAACGGTGTCACGAACTCTTCTATTTATATGTATCTAAATTAATATTATAAAGAGGAAACATTTGTTTCTTTGTAATGAATAGGTTCGGAAACAACTGGACACATTTAAAAATGCTTTCACTAATTGAATGCGACATTATCGCTAAGTAACATAGTGTTAGTTTGCAAAGCTATTTAGAGATCAATAATATATCACGGGCAAAGCCGCGGATATAAGCTAGTTATTCGATAGATTGTAATCTAGCGAAGTGAAACGGTTTGTTGATTGATTGGTTCGCGAGATAGATTATAATCTAACGGTATTTACAATTTTACGGTGACATATAACAGACAACTAAACATGCTCATGTGTCAATAGTGCGCGCGTAAATTGTCGAAATTATGGCAACCCCGCAGAAGCCATAAACAAGAAGTGAAGTGACTCGAAATCGTACCAACACAATTGGGCGTTTTCTCTCTCTCTATCTATCTCTTTTATATATTAGAGCCATGTGCGCTTTATCTATAATACAATAGAGTTGATTTTCACTTGCAGTCACCAGACAGTACGTCGGTGGAGGGGTCAGTGAGCGCGCGTCTCGGCTCCCTGGGGCTGATGAATGATGAGGACATTGACCCTGAAGATATGGACTATGATGATGAAGCCAGGCCGAGAGGTAACATAACATTGCTTTATTTACCTCATGTAATGCCTTGTGTGAGTGTGTGACGCTCTGGTGTTGTTTATGGTCAGAGGCTGCAGTAGCCGCTTTACATCAGGCAGCCTGCAGATTTTATTACAAAATTTGTCGTATGAAAAAAAGGCCATTACTCTGAAATGAAGAAGAGAATATCTTCGAGAAGTCTTCTTGAACAGACTTCCAAAGAATCGTCGAACATACAAGATGTTAAAATATTAAACAATATTTCTCCCAATCGGCCCATCGTAGGCCGTAACCGAGAGTTTTCAGCAATGAGTTTTAAAACTAATATCGTGAGGAAACTTACATATATCTCCAAAATTCATATATAGAAAAAGCAGATGGTCCTTCGAGCCGTATAACAAAATCATAGTCACACCATGTCTACCCCTTATGGGAGCCTTTCAGAAGGCGTGAACATGTATAAAGTATTTATATTTGTGTGTTCAGGTCTGGTGGGTCTTCAGAACATGGGCAACACGTGTTATATGAACGCAGCGTTGCAGGCATTAAGCAACACAGCGCCGCTGACGTCATACTTTCTAGAATGCGCCGCCGCCGTGTCTGTACTCTGTGCAGATAAGAAACCCGCCATCAGCCGGTACGTATGATACTATACTGCCCGCCTATTAATATGTGCGGAGAGCGAATGATCATAATCCCAAGCAAAGGGAAGATCTTCCAGCCTGTCATACGCTGGGGAACACCGGCTCCAATTACTACACTACCCAATTTTCAATATATGGGGAGAGCGAGTGATCATGCTCGTCCCCAAAAAAGTGGAGATCTTTTAATGTATATATTACGCTCGAAAACTAGACCCGTGGCCGTAGGGTTTAAGTAGTAATCCCAGCGGGGCCTGACTTGACCCCACGTGCTTTACAGTGAAGGAAAACATCGTGAGGAAACCTACATATGTCTGAGAAGTAATTCAACGACGTATGTATAGCCTGACACGGCAATAGGCTTACCATCTGTCACGTTGGCACTTAATCATCGGTAAAAAGTGAGTGTTGTTACAACACCTCTGCCTACCCCATCGGGTAATACAGACGTGAGCAGATGTATGTACGCTCGAAAACTCTCATAGCGCGATTTAGGTTGTCATGTATTTGTACCCAAACTTGCGACTGTTAGCGAGTAACGCCATCTATGTAGCGAGCAGAGAAGCGCTGCTGCAAATGTTCAGCTATAACTTAATTCGCTCATTTCGGCTACGTAGAGCGTTATCTTTGTCGCACACAACCTAAATTAGCAGTGTCTTTTCTTGAAGTCGATGTACATTATTTATCGCCTCTGCTTACCCTTTCGGTATACACAGGTGTGAGTATACATATGTATTAATGTACGTGTTTTTTTCCAGAGCATACCAAAAACTGATCAAAGAAATGTGGAGTAGAAATACAAGAGGCTATGTTGTACCAAACGGTATACTCTATGGAATTAGAAATGTGAGTATTACATGTGTGAGAGTGCAATGCAGATTCTGTAACAAATATTTTCACACATACATTGAAGAGCCCCGTAGTCACCCGCCAATTTCATTGTCATATCGTCACTGTAGTTTAGATTTTAACTATCTTCGCCCCGCGGTTTCACCTGCGTAAACTTTATTTAATGGGTGGCCTGCGGAACCCTAAAATATATTTGTTTTATTAATGGTTACCTAAGTTACTCCTTGTAACATTAGTGAAACTCCCATTAAAATCGGTCCAGTCCTTTTAAAGGCTGCCGGAACAAACAGACTGACAGACAGAAAAAAGTTTTTAAATTGTTTTATTTTTTGGTGTGTAACGTTTTAACTTTGTAACTTTCATATGCATTTAGTGAAAAGCTGTTAATTTGGAATTACATACAGACACTTTAATTTTATTTATCTGTATAGATTGTATTTTTAATATATTCGTGGTCCCCTTAGTGCAAGCTTTACTTGGACTAGATTATGAAGTATTACATGAATATTTTATGTGACCAGGTGCATCCAATGTTCCGCGGCTACCACCAGCACGACACGCAGGAGTTCCTCAGATGCTTCATGGACCAGCTGCACGAGGAACTCAAAGAACCGGTAATTACACTAACACGTATTATATACACTCAACTTCATAAAAGTAAGGGAATGACTATTCTGTATAAAATTCACGTACATTTTGTGTCCATTTTAAGTACCCTAGAGTACTTTCATTAAATAACAAGCAAGTTTTAAAATAAAGTTGTAAAAGCTCGAAGGACCATTGGTCTTAGTTGGGTCAGAACTAAATTATATATATACATAAATGCTTTAAACAAAAGCGCCAATATGTCACGATTCTACTAGACAGTATATGTTATTTCCAAAAATGACGTGATTTCTCCGCTCGCTAGATAGATGGCGCTACTCGCTAACAATAGCAAAGTTTGAGTACGACTACACGAGAACCTAAATCGCGCAATAGGTGTTTTTGAGCGCATTGCAGTATATATACAAGTTTCCAACTAGAACAGTTGGAGTCGCGGTTCCCCAGGCATGGCTGGAAGATCTTCACTTTGCTGGGGATCAGCATGATTACACGCTCTCCCCACACGTATAACATAAGAACTCTTGAGAGAACAGATTACTTTCTGACAGCCTAGTACAGGCTCCATTCACCACCTTACTATATTGGGCTTGAGCATTCCTACATACATAAGCTCACGCCTTTGTTCCTTCATTGAAGATGATTCAGCGCCAACTATGTTTTCCGTCACCACAAAGCACGTGGTGTGAAATCACTGTACATGAGTTTTTTGAAAAACTTATTGGTACAGGCCCCGCTGGGATTCGAACTTACGTCGCTTGGTTAGCAGGTGTCTGCTCAAACTCCACGGCTACCACGACTCTTGCCTTAACTAGTGCCTTAGCATTTAATGATATTTTTTTTTGCATGGTATAGGTGTGGGACAGTAATATGGCGGACAAACTGGGGTCGGAGGCCGATGGCGACCATCGAGACACTCGCAGCCTTCACGTCAGGCGTCGGGCTGCTTCATCCGGAGGTACCAATCGCATTACACACTCGAATAAAATTCAAAGAAATTAAACGCACTCACGATAACCACAGAATAAGAATATATTATTGCATTAATATAATATTTCATTAAAGTTAGAAAAACCGTCTGAAAATTTAACATCTGCCATGTGTATCTCTGCATCACCCAAAGTTTGATTGGTCCGCCTACGCAAATTGTAATGCATGAAGTTTTAAATAAATTAATAAAATACACACACAACCCACTCAAGTTAACACACAACTCATTCACACTAACCACACAAGCCGCTCATATTAAATACCACCCACTGGCATTAACCACAACTTACTCACATCAAACACACCGCCCACTCGCACTAATACACAATTCATTCACACTAACCACACAAGCCCCTCACATTAACGCGTTCACTGCTAACGACGCGCCTGCGCGTTTATCCGAACTTTCCTATATGCTAACGACTCTTATGTGAGTCCCTACAAATTTCTGTGCCTTCACTGTGTGCTAAAGCCGACTCTGCGCGTCTATTGTTTAAATAAGACCAAATTGTAAGGGCCCTTACCCACCTTGGTATATAGAACAGATAAGGAATTTGCCTACATGAAATTTAGTGAACATATCAAAACCAATTATACAGGTAGAGCTTAGGTAGGTAGGTGGATATGTACCCACCCTTTTCCTTTTCCCATGTTTTTATTGCCTGTCGTAAACAAGCAATATTTTATGACCTGCCATAACAATACTCAAACGCACAGAAGCGCCGAATAGCACTGGGGAATATGTTACGTGGACGCTATGTTGAGGTTTTAGCACAGAGCGAAAGCGTATTTGTACAACGATATGCGTTTGACGCACTGGTGTAAGGTCCGATTGTGTAGCACATGGTAATGACTTTTTATTTAGCTCTAGCAGTGAATGCGTTAAATACCAACCATTTGGGCTTAACACACAACTCACTTATATTACACACACTACACATATTTCTTTCTCATTGCACACAGAACAAACTCTACATGTAGGGGAATCCATCGGAGTTTCCCTTCTACGCCGCTTAAGTAGTGGACTGTATTTTATGTTAATTATTTCGTCATTCGCCGATATTGAGTGTAATTATATAAATAGACAAATACAGGGAAAAATTATACCCTAAACTCACCCCTTTGCCGCATCAGGAACCACTTTCATGAATTTATTATTACGAGCTTGTTGTCGGCCGACCGCGCGTTTTTTTCGTTCCCGCCAAAAGTACTTGTGTTGCCAACTTATTAACACCAATCCCAAAAAGAATGGTAGGGAGGGGAAAATATATAGATACCATAAATAATCGACTAAATTATAATGTGATGTGTATGTGTGTGTGAAATGCCGCTTTAGTAGTCTAGCTTGACATCACTATTAATACTAAACACTACATTATGAATACATGTTAAGTGTAATATGACATAGTGTGTGTGTTTGTATGCAG
Organism: Watsonalla binaria; assembly: GCA_929442735.1. Lineage (NCBI taxonomy): Eukaryota > Metazoa > Arthropoda > Insecta > Lepidoptera > Drepanidae > Watsonalla > Watsonalla binaria. The sequence goes on from OV838941.1 coordinate 3,774,086, forward strand.
CGAGTGACGCGCCAGTGTTCGCGCGCATGCGTCGGAAATCGCCCGCGGCGAGGACAGACGGATACTTGAGGTAAAACTGTATGTCATTATCGTTCACTATATACTTATATTGCAACACTATTTGCACCGTGGTGGCCTCGCAAGCGACGCAAGTTCGAATCCCAGCGGGGCCTGTACCAATGAGTTTTTCTAAAAAACTTATGTACAGTGATTTCACACCACGTTTTTTACGGTGAAGGAAAATATCGTGAGGAAATCTGCATATTTCTGAGAAGTAATTCAAAGACGTACTGCCTGACGTAGTGCCTGAGACGGCGATAGACTCACCATCTGTGACGTTGGCACTTAATCAAATTCGGTGAAAAGTGTGTATGTATTTGCACCCCGACTTCGTCTATCGACCGATGCAAAAGGTACAAGTGATACCGTGTGATTTCTAGGAGCAGTTTTAGGTGTATAATACCATCATCTCCCTGGCCTTGTCCCATACACTGTTGGGGTCGGCACTTGATTCAACCCGATGTGGCTGATCACCTGATTTTTATACGAAGCGACTGCCATCTGACCTTCGCAACCCCTTTTACGAGGAAAATCTGTGACCAAATTAATAGTATTTTTCAGAAAGGTCAAATTCGGAGCACTCGTAACCGAAGAAAGTGTATGAAGAGATGCATGAATGTGGATGAAGCGTTTTTTAAGTATTTCTATATTTAACGCGTTCACTGCTAACGACGCGTCTGTGCGTCCAAATGTTAGAAAATTTACGAAGAAGTTGAAATGTTAGCAGTGAATGTGTTAAAATCCATCCTTGATGATCCACTTTCGCTGCCAAATTTCATAAAAGGTAACGGACAGACAGACACGTATTTGCGATTGTATGGCGTAGTTAGTGGCAATAGCTTGCCCCCTATTACAAATATAACTGGCGGAATTTGTGTACTATATTATTACAACAGCTTTGCCTACCCCTTCGGGGAATACAGGCGTGAGCATACATATGAATGTAGATCAGGGGCTCCCAAAGTGTGTGCCCCGACGCCCGAAAGTAAGGATAGGATAATAATTAATAAAATAATTAATAATAATTATATAAATTAACGACCGGGACCGACGGCTTGACGTGCTCTCAGGCACGGAGGGAACCCGGGCGGTCACTCACCCAACTACTGGCTTGGTTTAAGGTTGCTTAACTTCGCTGATCGAACGATATGGTCAATAGCAACTGATTTTTGTTCGTTCATCACACTTCCATCTCAGTTTCATACTGTAGATGTTTTAATATTTATTTCTATCTTACCTAACCTATTTCTTTCGAGTGTATCGTCAAATAGATAGGGGTAGGGCGCCATGGCAAAATACTAACTATCTTGCGGGCTGGAAAAGGTTGGGAGCCCCTGGTATAGATCTTCGCAAGAGTGTTATTCTCTCTCGTACTCGTAACCCTCGTAGCACTCGTAACCGAAGAAAGAGTATGAAGAGATGCATGAATGTGGATGAAGCGAAAGAAGTATGTAAGGATCGTAGCATGTGGCAAACAGTGGTCTCTGCCTACCCCCATGGGATACAGGCGTGAGCATATGTATGTATGTTATTCTTTAAAGTGTACTTGGTAGCAGGGTGCAGAATCAGGAAGGTGCCTCGAGGCATCGCAGGTCTGCGAGCTTCGCGGGCACTCACCACCTTGCCTACAATGTGTTCACGCAACAAGTTAATGGCATTGGTAAGATAGTGTTGACACGTCATGGACAAGTTTTTTTATATCCTTAAAAATTTATATGGATTAAGAAGCGAAAAAAAAAAATTGCTATTTAACGTGCCCGCGGTATCAACTGCGTGGACTTAATTTTAAAATAAAGCTATAATTTGCGGATTTTTTTACACGCCTAAGTTACTCTTTGTAAAACCAGCTATCTGACAGTGAAAGTCCCGATGAAATCGGTCCAGTGGTTTTAAAGATTAGCCGAGAATTTTTTTTTGAAATTTATTTTTAACTGTAGTACCGTATATACATATAGAAAAAAGAAAGCTGTTAATTCGGAATTACAGACAGACACTTGTATTTTATTCATCTTTATAGATTAAAAGAATGTATATGTATGTATAAATAATTTTGTATATTTGTATATTTGTAAAAAAATTTGTATAGATACAGAAGCGCGATCCGTGGGCTCGGAATCAGAGTTGTCGTATTCGAGCGAAGCTGAGGAACGCTACGAGACGTGCTCCAGCGGCGCGAGCGACGCTCCCGACTCTACTCCCGACCCGCGTCCGTGAGTTATTTATTTATTACACATGATTCTACCCAATAGATTATCTGTATACTGATTTTTTTAGGACAGACAAAGGGTGTCAAAAATTCAAAATATCTTTATTTGATTAGACTTCTTACAAAGTACTTTCAAATCGTCCGAAGGACACAAAATACATTATACATGATTATAAATGTTACCACCGGGTTCGGAAGGTAGCTTTTGTTGAGAAGAACCCGGCAAGAAACTCAAAAATTACTCTTTTAAAAAAATATATATTATACAATGTTTTTACAGTATTTATATCTCATGAATATAAGCCCATGGACACAGTTCAAATGCTCAATTGTCAAATATAATAACTAAAATATTACATATATTTGTGACCGTGGCAAATTCCAGCCAGTCAAAGCAAAGATCAAACTAAGATTAATTATTTGAACCAAAGTACAGTGCCAATGGGATTATTTACAATAATTTTCCGAAAAAGATACTTACAGTATAGTATCCAATTTTAGCCAGAGGTTAAGCCGTGAAATGCTAACAAAACAAAATTTATTTTTTACTGGACCTATTGCAGTAACATAAACTTCCCCAAATCTGCGGTAACATATAACCCTATACTAAAACTGTGTATTTGAAATTACTATGTAAAAGTCTAATCTATCAAACACTTGGATTTGATTTAACTCGATACGTACAAAAAACGTCACCATTCTCTCACGTTTACTTCTCATCGTGTGAAATTAATTTGCAACCTAATAGCAATGTGAATAAGGCGGTATATGTTCCAGCAAGTCAGTATGCGGCATGGGCAGCGGGGACGGAGGGTCCGGCGGCGTTCGCTACAGGAGCGTTATCTCCGACGTGTTCGACGGGAAGCTACTCTCCTCTGTGCAGTGCCTCATCTGTGACAGGGTAAATACTAGTACATTACGGGCCAGAACTATTTCCATCCTTTTTTAATCCGTATCACAAAGCGAGATGGAACTACGATGAAAAGGATAAGGATATCTTTTAGTATTGTGTGCTTCATCTTCTTAACTTTTCTTTTAAACGATTAGTATACTCATGTATTTGGACGACCTATTAAGAGTTCTGAAGTTGACGTCTGAACTGATTGAATACAGGCTGTAGATGAGGGTCCAAGGCGAGGATCGATTCGCACGACATTTGCTGTCCAAGAAACCTTTTCCTAGTAATCATGTTTTCATGGTCATCTAAAACTTCTAGTAATGTGCTACATGGCGGTGTATGTCCCCAGGTGTCGACGCGCGTGGAGACGTTCCAGGACCTGTCGCTGCCCATACCCTCGCGCGAGCAGCTCGCTGTACTGCGCTGCCAGCAGGCCGGCCTGACACACCACGCGGCTCACGCCTCGCAGGACTCGTGGGTCAGTACACAGTGGTCACACCGCGGGCAGCAGGCCGGCCTGACACACCACGCGGCCCACGCCTCGCAGGACTCGTGGGTCAGTACACAGTGGTCACACCGCGGGCAGCAGGCCGGCCTGACACACCACGCGGCTCACGCCTCGCAGGACTCGTGGGTCAGTACACAGTGGTCACACCGCGGGCAGCAGGCTGACTTCGAGTCTCATAATGATAGTTATTTTTTTTTTCAGGTTACCTCATGCTGGTACGTTTAACAAATATATGTGGTATTTATTGTAGCCATTTTCCCAGGTATGGTGGTTGCTCAGTTGGCTGAGGTCGTGGTTCTACGGACCAGTAGTCTCACTGCAGGATTGCCTCGCGGCTTTCTTCAGTGCAGACGAGCTCAAAGGGGATAATATGTACAGGTATGATGGGCTAATAGTTTTTTATTACCAACTTTTTTATCAATGCACACAAGTATAATGTTCACAAAAAATATATAGCACAATAATACACATGCCCACGCTTGTGTTCCCCGAGATATAGGCAGAGGTGTTGTAACAACAACACCCACATTTCACAGAATGTGATTAAGTGCCAACGTGACAGATGGTGAGTCTATCGACGTCTCGGGCACTATACGTCTTTGAATTACGTCTCGGACATATGAAGGTTTCCTCACGATGTTTGCCTTCACCGTAAAGCACGTGGTGTGAAATCACTGCACATAAGTTTTTAGAAATCTCATTACAGCATAGGCCCTGCTGGGATTCGAACTTGCATCGTTTGCGTAGCAGACGACTGTTCAAACCCCAAGGCCAAAAAATAAATGTATTGCATTAAATGACTGTGTATAGTTGTTCCCGCTGCAACAAGCTGCGCAATGGCGTGAAGATGTCGGGCGTGGTCCGGCTGCCGGAGGTGCTGTGCGTGCACCTGAAGCGGTTCCGCCACGAGCTCATGTTCAGCGCCAAGGTGGCCGCGCGCGTCTCCTTCCCCATACACGACCTCAACATGCAGCCTTACACGCATAAAGGTGTGTACTTACGTCTCTCACCACTTACAGAAGATCGCAGCCACGTAATGCTTCCTAACAGTAGTGTATCTGCGGTGAGTAAGGTCGCCAGTGCTCCACGGAGGGGAGGGGTAGAGTCGCTCTGCTATCAATAATTGTCATTATTATAAACATAGGGATTTCAACATGGAAAAGAGCCGTGGAGGCCTTGGGGTTAAAGCAGTCGCCTGCTACGCAAGCGACGCAAGTTCGAATCCCAGCGGGGCCTGTACCAATGAGTTTTTCTAAAAAAACTTTTCTGCAGTTATTTCACACCACGTGAAGGAAAACATCGTGAGGAAACCTGCATACGTCTGAGAAGTAATTCAAAGACGAATGTATAGTACCTGAGACGGCGATGGACTCACCCTCTGTCACGTTGGCATTTGATCATATTTGGTGAAATATGGGTGTTGTAACAACACCTCTGCTTACCCCTTCGGGGACCCTTCTGGGATGGCGTGAGCATATATATATATATATATATATATATATATATATATATATATATTTCATAGTTTAAAACATAGGCAACGAGCGGACTGCACGTTTGTTTGTCGCCTTAATAGTAAAACTAGAATGCCACCGGGTCACGCCAAATGTTGTTGGGTTGTTCCAATAGCAGCCCGGAGTCCGAATTACTGCCCGTTTAAAGGCTCGCCCTCCATTGCCTAAGACTTGCGAAACTTAGGTGTACTATAAGTACACTTCTATTTTCCCCTTCGGTCAATACTGGTATGAGCATATGTATGTATGTACTTCCATCACCAACGTACACAGATATATGCCGCGAGAGTACCTGTGTACTGCCATAGGGCACTTAAAACACGCGAACGCTAGTAATTGAGGCGTGCCAAACATGCTGATAGTTGAATATAATACGTATTTCAGACTGTACATCAAAGATCAGCCGTTACGAGCTTTGCGCGGTGATAAGTCACGCCGGAACAGCTGGCGGCGGCCACTACACGTGCGCCGCCCGCAACCCCCGCGGCTGGCACTGCTTCGACGACCACACCGTGGCCCCCCTGCCGCTGCACCAACTGGCACACTGCGAGGCCTACGTCCTCTTCTACAGGTCACACATCCCTCTATACTCTATACTACACGTGCGCCGCCCGCAACCCCCGCGGCTGGCACTGCTTCGACGACCACACCGTGGCCCCCCTGCCGCTGCACCAACTGGCACACTGCGAGGCCTACGTCCTCTTCTACAGGTCACACATCCCTCTATACTCTATACTACACGTGCGCCGCCCGCAACCCCCGCGGCTGGCACTGCTTCGACGACCACACCGTGGCCCCCCTGCCGCTGCACCAACTGGCACACTGCGAGGCCTACGTCCTCTTCTACAGGTCACACATCCCTCTATACTCTATACTACACGTGCGCCGCCCGCAACCCCCGCGGCTGGCACTGCTTCGACGACCACACCGTGGTCCCCCTGCCGCTGCACCAACTGGCACACTGCGAGGCCTACGTCCTCTTCTACAGGTCACACATCCCTCTATACTCTATACTACACGTGCGCCGCCCGCAACCCCCGCGGCTGGCACTGCTTCGACGACCACACCGTGGCCCCCCTGCCGCTGCACCAACTGGCACACTGCGAGGCCTACGTCCTCTTCTACAGGTCACACATCCCTCTATACTCTATACTACACGTGCGCCGCCCGCAACCCCCGCGGCTGGCACTGCGAGGCCTACGTCCTCTTCTACAGGTCACACATCCCTCTATACTCTATACTACACGTGCGCCGCCCGCAACCCCCGCGGCTGGCACTGCGAGGCCTACGTCCTCTTCTACAGGTCACACATCCCTCTATACTCTATACTACACGTGCGCCGCCCGCAACCCCCGCGGCTGGCACTGCGAGGCCTACGTCCTCTTCTACAGGTCACACATCCCTCTATACTCTATACTACACGTGCGCCGCCCGCAACCCCCGCGGCTGGCACTGCTTCGACGACCACACCGTGGTCCCCCTGCCGCTGCACCAACTGGCACACTGCGAGGCCTACGTCCTCTTCTACAGGTCACACATCCCTCTATACTCTATACTACACGTGCGCCGCCCGCAACCCCCGCGGCTGGCACTGCTTCGACGACCACACCGTGGCCCCCCTGCCGCTGCACCAACTGGCACACTGCGAGGCCTACGTCCTCTTCTACAGGTCACACATCCCTCTATACTCTATACTACACGTGCGCCGCCCGCAACCCCCGCGGCTGGCACTGCGAGGCCTACGTCCTCTTCTACAGGTCACACATCCCTCTATACTCTATACTACACGTGCGCCGCCCGCAACCCCCGCGGCTGGCACTGCGAGGCCTACGTCCTCTTCTACAGGTCACACATCCCTCTATACTCTATACTACACGTGCGCCGCCCGCAACCCCCGCGGCTGGCACTGCGAGGCCTACGTCCTCTTCTACAGGTCACACATCCCTCTATACTCTATACTACACGTGCGCCGCCCGCAACCCTCGCGGCTGGCACTGCTTCGACAGAATATTAAACAACATTTACTGGATAAGTCATCACATATCATAAATCACTAAAAGATAGACCTACAATAATGTTATGTAATTTTTGCAGGAAAGTGAACCCACAAATGACAGCGCTGCGGCAGAAGGCGGCGGAAATATTAGAATCTACCAGTGGCGAGTCCAACGATATCAAGTTTTATATTTCCAAGCAATGGATCAATAAGTAAGTTGTCTGTGCATTTATATCTAGTGAAAGTAGCTCAATTAGGAGAGGAACTACACGGCTTACGAAATGAATTTAAATCCCTCATACTATAGTAGTGTTATGTTATATACAAACTTTTATGAATTTAAATTTAAAACATAATTTCCCCGAAGGTGTAGGCAGAGGTGTTGTAATCACAACACCCACTTTTCACCGAAGATGATTAAGTGCCAACGTGACAGATGGTGAGTCCATCGCCGTCTCAGACACTTTACATACGTCATTGAATTACTTCTCAGGAATATGCAGGTTTCCTCACGATGTTTTCCTTTACCGTAAAGCACGTGGTGTGAAATCACTGTACATAAGTTTTTTAGAAAAACTCATTGGCCCCGCTGGAATTCGAACTTGCGTCGCTTGCGTAGCAGGCGACTGCTCAAACCCCGAGACCACCACGGCTCCTAATTTTGAGAATAGACATTGTATTATGGATTATGTTCAACGGGTTTGAGGTTTTCGTCATGTGATATGGCAAATATTTTTTTAATAATAAAACAAGTTTTTAGTTATGTATGTTTTCGTCGTGTCAAAACGAGAATAGTGCATGCAAAAAAAAATTAAGCTCTAATTTTCTCATATGCTTGAAACTGTTCAGTCAATATTAAGCATTTTTGTTATTCTGTTTTTTTTATTTGAAGGTTTAACACGTGGGCAGAGCCGGGTCCCATAGACAACAGTGACTTCGTGTGCTGGCACGGCGGAGTCCGGCCCGACCGCGCCCAGCACCTGCCCCAACTGGCCGCCGTGCTGCCGCAGCCGCTCTGGGAATTTCTCTACTCACAGTTAGTACACAATTTAATACATATTTTAAAACATTTAATTTAATAAAGTATATATTTATAGATACATAGATACCCAATTTTGGCAAATATAGATGTAACTTGTTTTTTTTCGGCATTCACAATTGGCTTAAAGGCAAAAGAAGAGATGAACTTTATTAAAAAAATTTTTTTTTTTTTTGACATGCTACTCTCTTCTGTGTATCTTTTGGGTGATAGACATACTGGCTTGACAGATTTTATTATTGTTCAATTCCCACGACAGCTGTGTTGGGTTCCAAGTTGATTGGTGTGAATTTTCTCATACATAAGTCGAATTCGCGCACGCATTAGATGAGAGATAAGGAGAATGAGAAATAAGTGCTGAATAGTCTCATGATATGACAGTGAATTTACGTGCGTGTGTTATTATAAGCAAAGTCCAAGCACGAGGTATTACCTTATACAACTACATATCAGTATAATAAGGCAATAACGAGTCTCCCCATTTGTGTGTGTCCCTGTCTACCTCGTTCGTTGACTGCACTCAATGCTCTCCTGGAGTCTAACCCTACGGTGGATTTGTTTGATGACGGATGGAACAAGCTATTGTTAGAGTGCATGATGTTCTGCGAGAAAGGATGAACGTTCGTATTTTATTTTTAGTCTTTATATTATATTTTGTGTGTATATTGCATTACCTGTGTCTGATTAGTGTAATTGGCATTGTATGCCGTTCTAATTATTGAATAAATAATAAATAAATAAATAAATAATTAGGCAATAACGAGTGTCGATGTGTGTGTAGTTTCGGCGGCGGTCCGGCCGTGTCGCACGCGCACTCGTGCGGCGTGTGCGCGCGGGCCGCACTCAGGCTGCGGGCGCGCACGCAGGCCGAGCTCGCGCACTTCTGCAGGCTGCACGCCGCCTTCCAGGTACACACGCACTTCATATACTTACCAAACTTAGACAACACTATTTGAGACATAAATGTCAAATTCAGACACAACTGGGCCTGTTGACTAGGTAACATTATCCTCACCCTTCGCCAAAGGTGCAACCTGATGTAAGCCGCTCGACGCTCGTTTCCTCAATTCATAAATCAGTCACGTGACGTATGTCATTCCCGAAAATTTCGGATCGTTTCTATTAACGTACGGCTTCATGCGGCGTCGTTTGCGTGGCAGGCGACTGTTCAAACCTCAAGGCCACCACGGCTCCTTTTATTAGTATAAGAAACTCACTATAATAATATGTAATGTTTATGTAAAGGAGCAAGAGCGACCGCGTGCGATATTCGCGATCAGCATGCACTGGTTCAGGCAGTGGCAGGCCTTCGTGCGCAACAAGACGCAGCAGCCGCCGCCCCCCGTCGACAACACCGGCATTGTTATCAAACAGGTACACGTCTACAGATATAATAACATTGACGTGTCTGTTTTTAATTACAAGTTAACAGCTATTCACTTAATGAAAGTATTTACAGTATTTCTTACATAAATTAAATAAATTGAATAAAAAATTGCCCGTCTGTCTGAATGTTTGTTCTGGCTCTTAAACGGCTGGAACGATTATTACATTATCTTCTTTATGTTCTTCTCGAGTGCAGTTAATATATACAACCTATAGAAATACAATATTATACGTTGATATATATGACTTTCAGAAAAAAATTACGCCCTACATGGAGACAACGGGCAAAGAAGCTATCATTAATATTTAGTTGAGCAGCAAATAAATCGAGTCTGTTTGTTCTTCTCTTAAAAATAATTTGGACAAAAGATATCTTAACTTTACTGTCCTACAATTTTTGTTCATAAAAAATATGAAAATCACATGATAAAGAATCTAGACTTTAGATTAAAACCAGCAAGAAACTTCAAACAGCTTATAAATTACAGGTATACTACTAACAAATGCAATAATATCTAACTGAGTTATTAATTTAACAGGAGATAGACGGCAAGACGACTTACACCCTAAAACAGGGATCAGACCACGCGCAGCTTAGCGAGGAACTGTGGCGGTTCTTCACGGACATCTACGGCGGTGGACCCGACGTACCCCTACCGAGACCCCACGACACTCGCATACCGAGGAAATATTCAGAGTCCGATAAAGAAGACTACTGCAGCAAATCCAACTCAGAAGTCAATATTAAAGATACAATACACACGGAGCTGCAGAAAAATCAATCCCTTCAAAATATAAACAGAAGGTACAAAGTGTCGCGAACAGCTGATTCTGATGAAGACGTGACCTACAGGGCGTTTAACTACACGCGGCACGAACCCAACGGAAACTATGACTCAGATGACGATATGGATGGACACGAACGATTGGAGAACGGTCTCGAATCAGACCACGAGGACACCCCCAACCCCCGCCCCGACCCCGAACTCCCCATCGACACAATCTCCCTGAAAAGTAAACCCTCCAAAGGGAAAGTGAGAAAATTTAAAAGACGGACCGTCAAATGATTCGTTGTGGCGATCCAATTCGTTCACAGACTACGGCGTAAAGTCATGTCGCGCGAACGCGTATGAACATTCCTTACATTTCGGTGATCGGTGTTTTAGTACGTGCATTTATCGATGTCTACTGTCGAAGCGGATATTTTTCTAAATCATTATATTTACAACGGCGGCCTCCGAGACCCGCCAACGGGAGGGTGTTACTATTTTTAGTACAATTTAATTTAGTTCAAATTCAGGTTTAGAAGAATTTAGCAACTTGAATACACGATTGTTATTTGTAATAATCGGAGCTGGATTTACAATATGAATGTGTATCCGTGTAACATTAATGTTATCATTAACACGTGTATAGAAATTACGTGTTATTAGCATATACTTCGTTCATTTCAACTTGTTTACCGTGGATTAGGTATTTATTTTGTTATTTCTGGTTCTAAGTCTATGTGTTATTTGTTAATGAATTGATCAGCAATTAAATAATATATTTCATCTGTATTGGCTGCATTTTGTTGTTTGATTCAAACCTCCAAATTAAAAAAATAATAAGTGTAGGTACTTTACGTACAGGGATCGGTGACGTAATATCAATTTCGCTAAGTAACAGCATAAGGTAAGGGCTTGTGCTCAAATACAACCTCCGTATTTATAAACAAACTAGCTGTGCCCGGCAAACGTTGTATTGCCACTTTTTTTTTTGGGTGGACTACCCCTAACATTTAGGGGGATGAAAAATAGATGTTGGCCGATTCTCATAGATACCGGATAAGCACAAAAAAATTCACCAAAATCGGTCAAGCCGTTTCGGAGGAGTATGGCAACGAAAACTGTGACACGAGAATTTTATATATAAACAAATTTGAGAGACTATCTAACCTCTCCTTTCCACCCAATATCAAACTTCCTAAAGAGTAAGACAGCTTACAGCGGTCCAACAACTATGCAAAATATAAAAAAACGCGGGTAATTTAAGAAAAAATACGCGCCCTCCCCCTTATCGTTACTAATGGGAAAAACCTAACCTCTCTTTCTTACGGACCACACCCCCTTAAAAAACGAGACAGCTACCTGCATTACTGTTTTACGTTTATGGACTCCTGGTAGTTCGGGAACATAATTCACACAACAATGACTGGTAGCGCGTTCAACAACGTCGATATCAATGATTATTAATGATTAATCAAAGTACTGGGGTAACATAAACAGACAACACCAGTACTTACCACGTAATCATAAAAAAACAATCACTTCGTGGGTACTTTGAAAATGTACTATGTTTCGCACCTCTGAACTCTACCACTCTACCTAGCCTTTCCCTTTCCTACATATTACCACACTCTTAAGAGCAGTGGCGTAGCGTGCCTTGTCGGGGCCCCGTATAAAAATTTTTTTGGAGTCCCTTATATGGAGGTAAAGATTTTTCACAAAAGAAAAAAATATATTGTGAGAAGTAATATTTATTTATCACATAATTTAACTTAAATTATATTACAATCTGCATTATCTGCAGATATATCAGAATCGTTGACTTGGGGTTCCTCGATTTCTGGATGGACATCCGATAAAGTATGTGCTTGGCTTTCTTCTATTTCCGGATGGATATGTGACGAAGAACATGCTTCAGAAGAATCTAAAAATAAACGAGTAATTGTTAAAAAATAAATACGAATGCTTTGATACTAAACTAAAAAGAGTTATATATAAATAAATAACGTTTCTAAGGGTCACAGTTAGAGAGTGTTCAGTTCAGACGCACACAGATTCTACGCGGATTGTGCTCGTACCTATTAGTAGATACAAAATCACCTGCAGCCCGTCCGTGCATTACTATACACCTGCGTGCTATTTAAACGCAGCGCGTAGTGTAGTGGCCATACAAAACGAGAACCCGAAAGCGAGTCTGCACATCTGAAGTTCTCAACACGCAATTAACGATACGATACGGACTGATAAACAAACAACAAAACAAATCGATCCTATAGATAAGTTAGAATTTTGTTTTTTTAATCAAGGCACGGAACCCTAAAAACAGTATAATTGTGAAAATCGAGGGGGGAGACAACTTTTTGTGACGGACAGATGGACAGACCGAAATTAAAAGATTTCCTTGTTTATCACTACGGGCCCCTAATAAATGGGTTGGGTAGTAGTGTAGTACTTACCTTTCCAATCTAAATCACTCACAGTATCTTGTCTCTGAAAAAATGAAGAAATTTTGGGCACTTTTTTTATAACCTCGTCCCTTTTCTGTTTAATTTTTCTTTTCTCAGCGCCGCTGGGATAATCTCTTTTCCTTTCACTCATTTCTTTTACAAATCGTTACTAATACTGCTAAACCAGAAGAACAATATTGTTTGTACTGAATTACAATGTAATGCACATTTATATAAAGCGCGTAAATAAACAGTGCACTGCACTCCGTGGTTTAACATCCAATGCAAAGTACAACAACGTACACGTACATCGCGATATCGATGAAGGATTCCCGGGGATTCCCCGCTGAGTTGAAGATGAAGTAAGTAAAACGGGGAAGTCCCGCAGCCCGCCATAACGATGTAGTGTTGCCAACTTTTGAACGCACGCTTAAGGCGGGAAAAAAAGGAATTGCTTTATAGAATTTTGTCATTTGTGAAATAAAATAAATTAGAAAGTTTTTATTCTTTTTCCTTACACACTTTGGGGGCCCCGTATAATTGATACGGCAAATACGGCGGTAGCTACGCCCCTGCTTAAGAGAGAACAAGACAGTCTATATCCCTATCCACACACACATGACCACACCCTCAAGTAAGAACGAGACTGCCTATCTCTCTTTATAAACTCTTTATATTGATGGGCTCCTAGTAGTTTTGCAAATGAATTTCAGCTTGATGCCTCACAGTACAAGCCACCTCTGTAAAACATCCCTTATTTTATGATAGCGGCCGGTCGCCGACAATATACACATTTTTTAATGTACCAGGATAACATAAGCAATGAAAAATGTTAATATATACCCCATGTTTGAGGGTACTATAATAAAATCTGTCAATGTCAATGACATTTTGTTTTACTTTCTTGTGTTTATGGCAGGTAGACCATAAAGTAGTAGTGTAGCAAGGCTATAAAATATATTTCAGCTTAGATAAATTGGCATATATTTAGCGTATTGCCTAGTACTGCGGAAGTATTAAATTAAGTATTAACATTTATAAGTTAAGCTATTATCATAGACAAAACAAATTAACAACGTAATTATAGACCACACCACAGTAGGCGAGAGTGATACTACGGAACTAGAACTCTATGCCCTTTTTTTTTTTGTTGACGAGGGGGAAACCTTCAAAAGGTCCCCGACCGCCCTGGGAGAGGCAGATCGGGGTATGTGGGATTTTTACCGCACTAAAACCCCCCCTGTGGCCGTCTTCAGTGCTCAGGGGGGACTCCGGGTACTCTGATAGAACACGCACCGGTGTCCCGCCACACTTTGCCGGGGCACATCCCCGGGGCAGCTATGACACCGCCCCTGGAGACCTCGCTGTGCAAGGCAGCGCGAGCCACGTCGCGCTGCCACCTTCCCGGGCCCGCGGCTCGGTGGTCAAAGCTCCCACCCCGACCACCGCCAGCAGTCCCTCCGGCCCCCTTATAGTCGCCTCTTTACGACAGACAGGGGATACCATAGCCATATTCTAAGACCCTGGCTATTGGGTGGTAGCTCTATGCCTATACTTACAATGCATACTTGGGTGTTTTATTTTGTAAAACAATAAATTGATGTTCAAAATATTTATTACAATGAAGAACCATTACATCATGTTATTATAAACCAGGTACAATGTTTATAATTATTAGGGCTAACCTGCGAGGGTATATTCGGTTTGTTAGCTTACTACTAATTGTTCAACTATCGTCATTATTATTGATTTGCACATTGGACTGAAGTTGAAAATGGAAGATTTTCACAGGTTTTGTACTTATCATGAATTATTATCGCTTAAGTTTATAAAAATATTCGTGTCCTTACTATGTCGCCTTGTAGCTGGGGTCCACGATGGGTAGGCAGAGGTGTAGACATCTACATTAAATTTACAAGTTACAATGTTTACATTTACAATTATTTTTGAATCCATAAACGTATGTAAAATAATATAAATTAAGCCAAAACCTTCAATTTTCAACTCCAAAAGAGTGTCATTTGAAATATTAAAGTCCACATAATTATTAAAATTTCAACATCCAATATAAAACGCTATTAATTTTAATCGATAAAAGCGTAACAAAAATAGATCCTTCTATTAAAATATCATAGACTTCTAAAAATATTTTTTCTTTTTATTATATTTCAAACAATTAATGTTTACTTTTTAAATTTAATAAGGCCCCTATGTTATGTACCACAATTACGTATATCGTTCTGTTGAACAGTTTCATGATTATTCTGTTTCTTAGCTTATCATTTGAAAATGTTATAAAAATACTTGTCTTGACAACTGTTCCAGTAGTATGCATTTATAATTAGGAATATAAAGTCACTGCAAATATATAGAGACTATCTTACCCGTAGCGTTTCGTTGCTGTTGCAGAACTTACAAAAACAAAAAAAATAATTAAAAATATTCGAACTTTTACAGACAAATATAAACTTTTACATTTGGTTTTACACAACATATTTTGCAATCATATACAATATACATAAATATAATGAGTTTAACTCAACTGAAAACTTAACTGGGGTACGTGTTTCAACATTAACAAACTATTCGGATGCGAGAAAAATATCAAATACAAAAGCACTTGGAACTTTTTACTGGGAACATTATATTTACTATGTTCTGCGAAGGAAAAATGCTGTTTAAAAATGTTAATCACTTAACATGATTTGCTTAACGAATATATACTTCACAACTACAATAATTTTGAATACAAAATCGGAATTTAGGAAACATCATGATCTAAATCCCTATTTTATATTATCACTAGGTGTGCCCCGCGGTTTCACCCGCGTTCATGGTTAAACCCTAATGTTTTTAATAAATCAATCAATCGTTTTTTTTTATAAAAGTATGTTACTCCTTGTAAGATCAGCCGAAACAAACAGATAGACAGGGAAAAAATTGGTTTTTCTATATCAGTACCGTGTATACTTTCACATGCATTTAGTCAAAAGCGGTTATTTTGTAATTACAAACAGACACTTCAATTTTATTTATCTGTATAGATTGGTTTGTATTTCAGGATCTTTTGTCGCATCCGAATACGGCAATTATGCATAGCCCCAAATAAAAAGGAAAATTGAACACTGTGTCATACACATTTTTATAGTCATTTGACATGTGTTAAATAAATAAATACAAATAATTATATAATAAATGTTTTACACATTCAAGAATAAAAACGTAACAAAACGGCCATACATTGGTAGTCTTTGATATGTTAACGATTAATTATATTATTTTCCATAAATCTAAAACATTACAAAAAATATATTGCATTATGTCGTTGTATTACTGTATATCAACATTACAAAAATATATGAGGATGTTTACTAACGGTGTGTTCAATTACACTGCTTCATAAATAACCGCATGCATTGCCCTTCCTACTACGACATTGTTAAACTGTGCGTCAAACCAGCAATTTAAACAGTTATTTACAAAATAGTAAATACCGAACGTGCACACATACTTAAATATTGTAAATATATATATATTATTTTGTACTTGTAGCTTGCACCTATAATAACTGCGTGCACACTCAGAGGGTAGTACCACATTGTCCTCAGGGTTATTGACCTCGGAAATGACAGTTAAATCTAAAAGTAACGCTCGTTGGACTACCCTCAAATTGTGCGCAAACATAAGTATTGTACACAGTCCAGCTGGCTATTTGAGAATATAATAATGTGCTGCTATTGTAAATGACTAGTGGATTCACGGTGCAGACTGGTTATGAGTGTTATCATCCATATAACAAATATTAACTCTATCTCTTATAGCAGTCTTTTACCTTGAGGGGGAACATTTTTAGAAACTTAATTACGATCTCTGAAAACGTGTCGGAAATCTTTTTGATATCTGCATTAAAAAAATATATGTATTCATTCGTGTGTTCAAAAATATATGCTTCAAAGTCTCATAGATACGATACATGTGCGATGGAACAACCTAAAATTATTTATTTTTTCAACATTTTTTTATATCTTATATCTCGCAACTTAAATATGTCTCTGTAACTTTTTAATCCCAGATCTTTTGTGATTGGAAACTAAATAATTAAAACGTATATTCATCAATTTTGAATACGTATTCCAACAATGGTAGACGGCTGCTCTTTCGGAGAAAATTAAGAAAGAACATAATAATACATAGTCTCGTTCATACATACATATTCAAGTTGTATATTATATCAATAAAGATTTCGAATTTGCAGCACACACTAAAATTAAACATATTACAAAAAAAATATTTGCAAGAACCATGGGCCTATGGTTGCGTTTTCTCAAATAGATAAAAAAATCCTAATATCTCACTAACCTAACGTACTCGTTTTAAACCTAGAAGTAAGAATAAGTTGCATTTGAGGTAGATTAAATTTTTTACAGTCCTATTAACCTAAGAAAGATTAGAATTATTTACATTATATAACTATATATGAAGCGTGTACAACATTGGATCTCTCTCCCCTGATATTACTAGACGCCAAACATTGGTGGTCGCTTACTATTATAACTCATAATAACCAAAAGAAACCTAATTACAACATTAATAAAGTGTGAAGCGATGATAATTTCCAGTTGCATACCAGATCATGATTGGCAGTCCTTATACGCTTTCATGACGAATATTTCAATTGTAAATTTGTAATCAGCTGAAAATGTAGGAAATAATTAAATTTGGAAGAAACCAAAAAAGCCTGAAGAGCTACCCACTTTCTCTGAAAAACTAAGCTTAGGCCAAAAGTTCGCAAAGTTCTAAAATTATGTCCGATCGTCGTCTGCTAGAAACCCTACATTAATTTGATTACTAAACGTAAATAAAAAAATGCGACACCGAAACTACGTTTGATTTTCATTCGTGGAGAAAGAGTATAGACCTCCAAAGTACGGAAGTCTAAAGCCGTTTTATACGCGGCTCCTGTTCACTACTTGCTTCAAATCCCCGAATAAAACACGGCACTTAAACATGAAAGTGTGTAAACGTGAAACATGAAATCCAACATCTACTACTGCCCTGCCATGACCAAAATTACATTCTGCGTCAAATATTGGAATACTGATGCGCACCGATGTGAGGGAAGAACGGGGGTGGTGAGGTGGGGAGGTGGGGTAAATACTAATAAAAATACAAGCATAAGCCTGAGTGCCTAGTGCGAGTTTTCTTAAAATCGCCGTCACAAGTCATCGCGTCGACGTAAACGCAGATTTGTATGGGCTCACAATAGTATCATCTTTAGGCCGACAGACGGCGCTGTTTCGATCCTATACAAATCTGCGCATACGTCGACGACTTGTCATAAACAATTAAAAAAAAACAATTCTTCTAAGATCAATACTAAAATGCCTGAAAGCTATTATCTAGTTTTCTAATGGATGATAATTGATAAACGTTGAATAATTTAAATACAAAAGATGATCAATAAATGTTCAGCTTGATGGTAAGCGTTTACGATATAACTAGTGGGAAAATCCTGAAACGCGTACGCTTAAAAACAACACTACAATAGATATAGCACCCGCTTTTGGTTGGTTAAGCATTAAGCTGTAAGGCTTAGAGTTAGGGCATAGCTGTAGTTAATAAGTTTCGCACGTAATGTAATCTGTTCCTGGAAATATGTAGCAGTATAAGGACTGTCCAATTCTAGATACTAGACTAGAGCATCGACTGATCTAAGTATTGATCGAGTTCTCGCCTATTACTACTCACGCGCTAGAAATTTGGGTACTTTTATTTCGTTACGCAATGGATGAAACACGGACCAAATATTTATATAACGTAATACTTACGAGGATCGAGCAATAAACTGCAGATTATTTATCCAGAAACCAAAGGTAGGCTTGGCCCTCGGAAACATTCGAGTATTGAAATACTTAAAAGATAAGGAAAATATTAAACATAGTATTGTCATGAGTACTAAGACACGGACGGACATTACTGAAAGAGAAGAATTAAACATGCAGATTATAAAATACTGTAGTTGACCCGTACACGAACATGCTTCCGCTAAATATTCTACAGTTATCACTTCGATCGCGTTCATAGAACTATCCAAATTCCCTATGAATAGGTACGTGAGTAGTATACGCGATGCCGCGGAGTGACCAATACACCAATACATACGCTACACATAAATGCAAGGCACCTAATAAACCAGCTGTAATACCCTTCCATTTCGCCCAAACATGTTATTTTATTCTCACTATTATCATCACCCATCTGACACTTGCACTCTCCGAGGCATCCACTACACATTATTATATAATTTGGCTCATAATTCTAAAACGTATGCCAACACACAATCGCTTCTAAAAGTAAGAGTTCCAAAAGTTTTTTGCATGTAAAAAATATATGTTTTCTATGTATCAAAATGTGTTAAATTTTAACTTATTTATCGTCACCTGCGACAGATCGAGTGAAAGATCTAATAAAGTCGAAATTATGCTCGTCATATTGTACAGTCCAATGAGCAAGTAAATAATTGTGAATTTCGGGAGGTGTCCGCAACATTCCTGGTCGTCGACCTAACGTTTGGCACATTTAACGTAACGAAGAGTGAAATAGCCGCCCCTGCCGCGTTGGCAGCGGGTCGCTTTGCTCATCAGACTAAGACCCAATTTGTCATTATTCTAGGAGGAAGCACGAGTGCCTCTGAGGTATATAGATTGTTTATTGCATTTGTTGGTAGCTCTAGTCTGCCGTGTCTAACTTCGATACCATTCAGTACAGTAGAATAGTTGTAACTATTGATATAAAGCTTCCGATTGCATGTCACTCTGTTTCGAACACTTAGCATTTACACTTAGGGATGATTTTCCATTCTAGCTTTAAACAGATCTGGTGTAGTCTACGCGAGCAGAATTGTGGATTGCCGATTGAAAAGGATTATGCTCTCAGTTGTATTAATATCGCTGTGTAAAGCAGCACGCCTCTCTAAAACATATTGCAATAGCCTACCGCTTTCAAGAGCCATAGTCCTTTTCGATCCTGCTCCCTGGCGGCGCTGCGCCTCTACTAAGCACTAACTGTACCCACCTAACAGCGCACAGAGTTGGTCCCATTTATACTCCATTAACGTCATACAAGTACGCTATAAATTATAATATACAATTCCGAAAGTACATACACGACTAGATCACATATTCATGTAGATTTCGGAAACATTTTGGTATACCTGAGACGTACAAATATACAATTTGGCAATTTAAACCGGGCATGCGCCCCGGCTGCATACCTATATCCTTACAAGGTCAAATCATCAAAGTCAAACTATATTATCATTTGATTACTACTGCACTCAAGACTATTTACAGCTTAGACCAACCTTACCTACTGAGGTAGTTCGGTATTCACATAAGCTAAATGCAGGAGGTTGGCGGCGGCGCGGCGCTAGTGGGGCGGAGGCGGCGGCGGCGGCGGCTTGGGACTCTGCGCCGTCTGGAAGGCCTGCGTGAAGGCTGGCAGCCTCTGCTGCGCGCGGCCCTCCTCCGGCGCGTACGGCTCGCTCTCCTCCAGCAGCCCCAGCATCTGGCTGGCCAGCCCCGAGGTGCCTTCGCCTGGGTCCATCAGCAGCGACTCAACGTTGGACTGCCCCAGCAGGTCCGGCAGCGGCTCCGTCATATACGGAAGTTCAGTCTCTGTTGGGGAGTATGGCGGGCCCACCATGTACACTACTGGGTAATCCTCCAACAGTTGACAGCCCGGTGATGCGGGCTCTTCTAACTTCACATCCAACGTCTCCTCTAGCTTTACTTCTAATGGCTCCGTCTTTATATCTAAGTCAGGGGGTATTTCTACAATAATATCAGTAGAAGGAACCCTCGTCCTACCCCCCTCTGCCACGGTTTCCTTAGGTGAGGGCGCCTTCCAAATGAAGTCAGCCCCCTCTAATGCAAACTCAGTGGTATAAGTTTCCTCAAATGCTGATGCCTCTGGAGTGGGCTCAGAGGATGTCCCAACAGCAGCTGACCGCCAGGACTTGTCTGGATGTGCATTCTTGACATGACGCACCAGATGGTCTTTACGGCCAAATTTTTGAGGACAAAATGGGCACAGGAAATCTCTTCTCCCAGTGTGCACTACAAGATGCCGTCTGACATCCTTCGCTGTGAAAAATCTTCGCTCACAGTAGGGGCAAGTAAACTTCTTATCGGTTTCATTTTTTACAGTGCGGCTACCTGTATGGACTTTAAGGTGATGAACTATGTCCTGACGAGTGGTAAATACCTCATCACATATTTGACATTGCAAGTTCCCCTCCTCTGCCGAGTGCAGAGCAGCGTGCTTGCGATAGCTCAGGTGGGATGTGTAGGACTTCCGGCAATCAGGCCTCTCACACATGTAAAGCTTTTTGACTGGATTGTGCACTCTTACATGATTTGTAAGATGATCCTTACGATTGAAAGTTTTACCACAAACATTGCAAGCGAAGGCCCGTGCCTCACTGTGGATGAGGCTGTGGCGCACTAGCTTGAACTTAGAGTTGAAGCGCTTATCACAGAGGTCGCAACTGAAGGGCAGCTCACCTGTGTGCGAGAGGAGGTGCTGGCTGAGCTTGCCCGGGCTCGAGAACCGCTTCTCGCAGGTGGCACAGGCGTGGCGTTTGTAGTCGCGGCGCACACGGCGCTCCGGCTCGGGGGGCGCGGGGCGCTCGCCGGACCCCCCGGCGGCGCCCTCGCCCTCGCGCGGCGGCCGGCGCGGCAGCGTGGGGATGCGACGCGCGGCTTTAACCGTCCGGAAAGTGTGCTTAATGCCGCTTGGACCTGGTACCTTGACGTCTACGAACTGCAGCTTTGTGGGCAGCTCCGAGACAGGCGGCACTACAAACGTCTTCTGCGGGGGGGCCGAGCGTTCCCCGCCCGTCTCCTCCGTGAACTCGGAGCCGCCCTCCTCGCCTTCTTTAGGGTTCGGTGGCGAGCTGGCCATCTCGCGCTCATTTTTAACGCGCTTGCCCTATATCGCCGTTGGAGTAACGCGCGTCGTGCTCGACTCGGCTCCGTAGAGGCGCTGGCTCCTGACGATAGCAGAAAACATTTCTGTCACATTGACGGTCTGGAAGCCCTTTTTCGTATTCGTGTCACATGGTTCTCGCGGAATTTCTGGCGTGCTTCCCCTATAACCGAGCAACAAGCTGACGAACTCGATTCTACATGGGCTTGTGTGATTGAAAATAATAGCAGAAATAGTGGAAAACTATTAAAAAATTACTTTTTCCAAAGAAATACGTAGCGCTTGACATCGAAATCACGAAATGTCAAAATAATGAAATGAAGCCAAAAGCCATGTCAAAAAAAGTCCGCCGAATCGTCAGCTGTGGTCCATTGACCTACTTTGGACACAGACAGGCTTTCAGGAATTTGAACACCGTAGAAAGTTTGATGTAGCTATAAAAATATAATTGACAGTCGGATCCTCATTCAGAAAATATGTAAACTGTCATAAAATAAATACTAATTAATTATACAAAGTAAAAAATACATAAGACACAAAAGGATGATAACTTGCTCATTTAAACAGGTCGAATTTTAATATATTATGCTAAATATTATAATTACTTGACGTCACGAAGATGGAACACATGTAATATATTTCAAAATGTCATACAACCAACCAATAGGCAACAATCAAATTTTATTCATTCACAATGAATTATTTTAGTTGGTTTATTCTTGATAAAGAAAAATTCGAACTTATTTGGCAAAGAGATGGGTTAGATGTCTTTACATTTTAAAAGTAACCACACCACAACCAAAAAGCTAATTTTTTTTCAAAGCGTTCGTTTTTAAATCGATATATTATAATGATAATATTATATACAATTTTTCTTTTTTATTGGTGCGTGCTAGGTGTGCTCATTCAATTAAAAATGTGCTCCACAACAACAGAGGTACATTGCACTACACAAAAACTACCAAAATAGCATAATTCTCACATGAAGAAGCAGACAACAGTGGCAAATAGAAAAAAATCTAATAGGCACACAACGTTTTAATTCAACCGTTTTAAAAAGTATGGATTATAATAGTTGGGAATGAGCATTTAAAAACATGAGTCACAGACACACATTACATAGATATTGTATTTCTATACTGTAACTATCGGTATTCGGACTCTGTGTTTTCTGTGTGAATAAAAAAAACCGTTCCTTGATTTCATTCATTCATTCATAGACAGAAGACAGAGATAGAATTTTATTCAGCTCGCTCAGTTCATTATTTCATAGTTCAATAACTGTACCTAACCTAAACTTAATAATTTGTGTTTCATTTTATGAAATAAAAAAAGAAATAACCATTCGTTACAGCTTTTTAATATATTCTAAGTGATCTTTTGAATTTAATAAGTGAGTACCTACATAGACATCGAGGTGGATATCTGTCTGTTTGAATTTTACAAATCATCATATTTCTTTTTTAGTTATTTCTATTGTGAAAAGAAGTGTATCGTACAATGTCTGTGCTTCTAAAATACTCCGTGCCATTCTGAAAATACACTATAAATAAAATACACTTAATGCTTGCGGGATGACTAGCAGTAATATTGTTGCCTTGTAGTTTGTTCCCGTTGACGTTGAGGCTTACAGACACCATTTCTTGGCATTTAATACAATATTTGCAGGAAACTAGCGAATAGGCTACTGTAATTTAAAAAGAGTCACTCGCGCTTCGCCCTCCTTATCCCATTTAATTTGGGGTCGGCGCAATATGTCAGTCTCGCTTTGCCTTCCTAATAAGGAATGGATATTTATATTATACTTGTTTGTATAATATAAATATCCATTGCTTAAACATCATTATTCAGCTACAGTTTCCTGCTAGTTGGGCTCTGAATTTCGATTGAGGTCCTGTTATGCTCTAATTCTTACTGATTTAGTTAATAATCTTCAATTGTAATGTTGCTCATATGTTGTACACGAAGTCTAGACTTTTTAGGTGAACATTATAGTCAGAGCATTGGTTGGTGATACATATATATTTAAATATAAAATAAAAATCTCTTACATTTATAATATTAGTCTTTAAATAAGTATAAGTGAATATTTATACATATATTCTTATTTTTATTATTACCAAATAATAATCAGTTAGATTAGAGAAAAAAAGATTAATAAGGTGCTATGGAATCTTTTATATATTTTTAAATTGATATGCACCAGAAACCCATGCTCTGCTCAAAATGAGTGTAGTGATGATGTGGGCTGCAGTCTCTGCCTGCCCTAATGAATAGTACATAAACAAAATGAGTATTGTAAAACAGAAGTTTATTAGTAACATGGTACTGACTAAATAGTTTTGTTTGCAGACATGTCAGAGCAAGTGGTTGGGTCAGCGCCCGCGTCAGCTGCAGCTTCGGCTACCAGCGTAGCTGAGGAACAGCGTTCTGGCAGCCTTGCTGCTGGCTCTGGTAGGTTCATATTGTAATGTTGTACTCTAATTTAAAAAGTCCAAGTAAAAAACTAGTGCAGTAATTTCACCACACATGTATATTTATGATTTTACAATAGTACAACACATTGGTGTGTGCAACACAAATGTCCTTGGTTGAGTGATTGAAGGGTGCCGATGATGGAGTGCATCGGTCGATATATTGTGAGTGTGGAGGTAAATGGCACATATGATGTGTGAAGTAGTGCATATAACATATGAAGGCAAAGGATGCTTCCACACATAGTAACTCCCTTTTAAGCCACATAATCATCTTTCACATGACACATTCCATGTATTTATAAGTGTTTTAGGCCACATTTTCTTCATTCCTCTGCATAACTAGTCCATACAACTTCATCCCCTCAGCACCTTCTCAGACCTAGGTGCTTTTGAAAAACACTGAAATTCATCATGACAGTTATGTTTTTGTTTTAGCAATTACCGGAGGCTCAGGGGCTTCGGAGGAGAAAGTATATGGAGGGTGTGAAGGCCCAGATGCCATGTATGTCAAATTGGTCTCCTCCGACGGCCATGAGTTCATTGTGAAGCGGGAGCATGCACTTACATCGGGAACTATTAAAGCCATGCTTAGCGGCCCCGGACAGTTTGCTGAGAATGAAGCTAATGAAGTCAACTTCAGGGAGATACCGTGAGTATAACTACTTTACAAAAACCAAATATGAATTCTTTTTCGTATACATGATCAGAATGACATAACTCATATAATTTGTGGTCAGTGCATGTGTTCTTCTCTTCCATTTCACTCTATCAGTCGTTATATCTTTCACACAATCCATCCACTGCTTCTTATGTTTTCCTCTGCCCTTGTACATCCACATTCATTAAAAAAATTTTTAGCAACATTATCCTCATCTGTATTACATGTAAATACCATATTTCTACATGTGTTTTTATTTTTTGTTGACGAGGGGGAAACCTTCAAAAGGTTCCCGACCGCCCTGGGAGAGGCAGATCGGGGTATGTGGGATTCTTACCGCACTAAAACCCCCCCGGTGGCCGTCCTCAGTGCTCAGGGGGGACTCCGGGTACTCTGATAGAATGCATTGATGTCCCCCCACACTTTGCCGGGGCACATCCCCGGGGCAGCTGTGACGCCGCTTCTCGCACACTGCCACCTTCCCGGGCCCGCGTCGGTGGTCAAAGCTCCCACCCCGACCACCACCAGCAAGCCCTCCGGCCCCCTTTTAGTCACCTCTTACGACAGGCAGGGGATACCATAGCCATATTCTTAGACCCTGGCTATTGGGTGATTATGCATGACCTAGAAATGAAATAACCCATTCTATAATAGTCAGTCACAGCAGGATATAGGCATGTTTTCCTTATCAAGGGGATTATACTGTATTTCATTTTATTATTATCTTACTGATCGCAATGTTGTATACTATTTATGCCATATTTATCACACTTATAGTACTAATGATTTACTTAATTACTAGCTTGTGCCGGCAACTTTCAACTGTGGGGCAGAAATATTTCACATACAGACTTTCAAACTCCTTAGGGATGGGTTTTCGGGAAACCCTTTCTTAGTGGATACACCCTTCAAATTTAATGTCAGTCAGCTAGGACTTATTTTATATGTAAAGATTTCCATTGCAATTGAGGTAAACATACTCATCATCAAAATACAACACTTATATACTAAAAAAAAATATTTAAGGTTAATATTTTTGCATGTAACAAATAAACATTGGACTGATTAAAAAAATCTTCTAGCAATGGATAACTAAATTATCACCGAGTATCATAAGCTATATTTTATCGCTGGTCTCCCAACAGTACGGGAACTACGCGGGTGAATGCGCGTGACGTCCGCTAATAATATAATTTGGTGGTGATCCAAGGGAGTTGAATTAACCACCCTAAGGCCATCTTATTGTGCCTAACTTGTCTTATATGTTTATTAACACTTGTTCCAGTTCCCATGTCCTGCAGAAGGTATGCATGTACTTCACATACAAAGTGCGCTACACAAACTCCTCAACTGAAATCCCGGAGTTCCCCATCGCCCCCGAGATCGCCCTCGAACTGCTCATGGCTGCTAACTTCTTGGACTGCTAAACTGGATATGGCTGGTGTTATGACTCGTGTATATGTTACGACTAATGTGTGGTGTAAATATGAAGGTATCAAAGTCATTTATCGTTTTGAAGTTCATTACATTGACACCAGGTATTTAAGCACATTAGTTTTCATGTATTGCACCTATGTGAAAGGATTTAATTAAACCACTAGATTAATAATATTCATGGAATGACATATATGGGGCCTGGAGGGCAGTAAATATCACCATGAATACTGTTCCTTATATGAAATAGTATTATTAAATGTACACATGATTTTTAAAGCAATTTGGTGTATTTGTGAAATAACCATTGTGTCAAATGTATTAGTTGAAAATACCGGTTTATTTGCATTGTCATTATCTTTCACTCAAAATATCCTTCATAGAAAATACAGTCGCTGCGACTGAAGACTTCTATGTGTGCTAGTGTGAGATACTCGTATTGCGCACACGCACAATATTGCTTGCTTCATTATGCGTTGAGATTGCAAATAACCTTACATAGTGAAATATTTATATATGACATCTGATAGTCCCCTGAAGCCATTACATTTTTATCCAATTGTTGGGCAGCCAAGCAAACGCCAACATGGGTGACAATTTGAGGGTTTCTTTGGTTGTTAGGGATGAAAATCACACCCATTTACATTCAACATTTTTGATCAATTCACATGAGTGTCAGGGTTTTTTTCGGGTTGCTGAGTACGAAAATATAATCTACATTGTGTGTATGGTTACCAGGATTATGCAAAGCGATTGTAATCTGATAAATGCATTCGGGTAAAACTGGTAACCTAGGTAACTGTGTGATGTTATTGTTTGAATTACTCCTCACTTCTACATTTTAAGAACCTTATATTATTTAAATTGCAGGTATTTTGAAATGAGTGTGATAGTTTTTTTAGGTGGAATAAGCAACCTTCAAGTCATATAAATAAGACCCCTTAGATAGTTGTAGTGAAATTTGTACATCCTTATACATTGTTCCTTTGCGATGATGCTGACTTAACTTAGACTTTGCTATTAATTTTCCAAGTGTCAAATATTATAACAAATACCTCTGTGGTTCGCTTTGTATTTTTTGTTAAATAAACCGTTTTTTTCTACAATTGTCGTTTATTTATTGAACCTTCGATATTTCAGTACATACATAATGCTGAACTGTGTACTTCGGGGAATACATACCGCACTCTCAGAACGATAGGTGATCAACTCAGGAATCAAATGTTTTTGGAAATCGCAATCATAGATCAACCGGCAAGTAATTATTTTACTAGTTTTGAGTACAATGAGACTTTTTTATATTTTTATAGTAAAGTCTAGGTTGTGTTTTGTCGATAAATGAAAAAAAAAACAGTTTTTTTAAATTTGGGGTAGATTTTTAGGTCTCTCTATTATCTTAATTAGTTTTCGCAATATTTGGAGTTGTGCCCTATCGTTCTGAGGGAGCGATATGCCTTTAGTTTAATTTTTTTTTATATCGACTTTTGTGCACTGGAACTGTGTCCATGGGCTTATATATATTTTTTATGAATTATATTGAATTACTCAAAAAGAAGAAAAGATGTAAATTTTTTTTTTAAAACAGTAATTACTGAGTTTCTTGCCAGGTTCTTCTCAGTAAAAGCAACCTTCCGAACCTGGCGGTAGCATGTATAATCCTATGTAATCGTGTCTTTCTGACGATTTGAAAGTACTTTGTAAAAAGTCTAATCGAATAAAGATATTTTGAATTGAATTGAATTGTTATTAACCGGGCAATCATCCAGGCTCATTTTCAGTAGCAATTATATGCCTTACCTTAATGGATTGGAATAAAAAAGAAAATATCCGATTCTCATTTCTATAACTGCTAACAACCGATGGATAATAACTAGCAATTTGATATGAAGCACTTTCTTGAGCATTATAGCAAAATAAAAATTAGATAATTAGATCCAAACCAAAAAACCATAAATATTATTGAACTATCCGCGGAATTCGGATGCCGTAATGGCGTATAAAATGACAGCCAAGTGACGTTAACTGTCAGACAGTACACCATAGATTAAGTAAACAGAGTTAAATAAATCTATTAAACGCTGCTGGGAAGTATGAGCGGATTCATATTGAACGGAGGTGAGGGTTGTTTCATACTTACACAAAAATACTTGGATAACCTATACATCTACACAAATAAATAAAATTGAAGTGTCTGTTTGTAATTCCAAAGTAACAGCTTTTCACTAAATGAAAGTATAAACTGTGCAGACAAAAAGATAATTTTAAAATTTTTCTCTGTCTGTCTGTTTGCTCCGGCTAACTTCCAATTTGAAAGGAAAATAATCAATGGTTTGTAAGTGTGATATTTTTACTTACAGTAATTTAATCTATATTTTGATGGTGGCTCACAGTATAAAATGAGGAATCTTCAATGTTATTAAATAAAATCCAGAGTTTATTTAATTTGTCCTTTATTCAGTTGAATGCGTAAACAAAACCCGGTCAACCATACAATCAGATATTTGGGAAATAATCTCAGGCAGCGTCTACACGAGGACTACGCGAAACAGCTTACTTATACTTTGGAATGATGTCCCGCTTACAACTAACACATCAAAATAACATTTACAAATAAACCACTCGCAATAAATAAATTCTGATTCAATAATTACACAACTAACTCATTATTCGCACCCCCAGAACAACAGGAGCTCAATCAAAAACATTTTTTTTTTTGAAATCTTATAAGGCAAGTTTGAATTTATAACTTTAGGCAGTAATAATTCTACCAGTTTTGAATGCAATGTATTTTACATTTTGACAACACTTTTTATTTATATATCGAGTAACTAATAAGTTGCTAAAAACTAATTACAAGTAGAAAACTTATCCCAAATCGGTGTCTCTCAGGATCGTGCCAAGAAGGCTGGCAGCATTGCCACGTTGAATGGAAATGCTGATTCTCTGAGCGAGAAAAGCCCCAGCCCGCTTGTCACGAGAAGCTTCTACCAGACGACGTGCAACGTCTTTGAAAAGTTGATGAGCATCTGGACCCCAAAGCCCCAGAGTTTCAACCGCAAACGCAGAAAATATGTATCCTTGGCCAATGCAAGCATATTTCCGGCGCTTGAGGCACTCCTGCTGAATTTATATTTTTAAATGATATTTTAGGTTGTGAATTGTCGATAAGATATATTGTGAGGTCTGTTTATCTTAACATAATGATTTTCGTCATTTTTTAAGTTGAGCCCTTATCGTTCTGAGAGTGCGATATCTACTAATAAATCTAGAAATTCCATCTGAGATCTAAGCTTATAATAAACAAAAACTTTGGATTACATAAAAAATAACATAATTATTGACATTTTCCTTTTGTACATTTTTACATAAATCAAATCCAGTTGAATACTGTGAATGCCAAGTTAAATGCTATTAGTGTTGTGACAATGTTAACGCACCTTACTTAAACAAACTATACACACTCACGCAGTCGTCTAAACTAAAGTATCCTGCGACTTCGCTCACCATTATATAATGTGGGTAGGTTTAGTTTTGACGACCATCCGACCATACATTTAACAATACAAAATAATACTTTATAATTAATTTCAAAAGGTATTTAATTAGTCACAATATTATTGTTTTATGGAAGAATTGTTTATCGTATTTTACTTACACGTACACAACGGTTCTGTATAAAACCTGATATTACACCGAAAAATATTAAATTTGTATGAAAAATAACTACAAACTTACATTACTGTGCAAATTTAAGGAATGTGCTTATCTGTACTGCGCCATATAAAAAAATGTATATCGAATTAGGTCGTATTATTGGCAATAATATCACAAATCAATATTATCATTGAGTTTTATGATTAACGTATGGATTTAAGTACCTACTTAGCAACCGAATATATTTATTGTGTCGTGAATTTGCATAAATCACATTCATAAAGATTTATTTAAATTATAAAATAACTATAAAACATAAAAAATCATACAAAGTATATTTATCAGCTCTTTGTGTATAGTTCTGTGGTTATATTTTCTTTATTTCGATCCGGTATGTTGTCTTCGAACCCTGGCTCGCTCCCTCGGGACACGGACTCAACAATTGTTTTAATCTGCAAAGTTTTGTCATAAAGATAAGAATGGGACCAAACGACCGCCATGTTTTGTTTCTGTCTTGCTCACACGTCTTGAAAGTGACCAAGAGACAAATACAAAATGGCCGTTCTACTCTCCCATTCTTATTTCGATTGTGTTATATTAGTGTTTTTAAACATACATATTATTTAAATAAATATAAAGAAAAGGAATGATTTTATGAAATTTCACGTCACAATAACGAGGTTTTGAGAAAATATGTTCGAAATACAATGGTATTATAACATTGAGCTTGGATATTATATATGTATGTGTATGCATGTAATATATAGGGTATAGACTTCTTAGGTGAACATTTTTGTCAAAAAAAATATCGGTCGAAAGTACATTTGAAAAATACATAAAAATCCTTTCAACATTATTTCTTTGTCGTTTATTTAAACCAATTTGAGACATTTTCGCTTTTAGAATTTCATTTTATTTCATAAATAAGCATTGTCTTGTGTACGACACATATCGTTCTATAAGCATGTCATCTTTACCACATAAATAAATAATAAATTTAAGACTAAAATAAATAGTAAAGGGATTATTATATATTTTTTTAATTGATATATACCACCAGATAATGTTCTGTGGCAAAAACGTGCGCCTAAAAAGCCTCGACTCTGTATATATAGATCGATATGTTAAATAATAATGTTAATTACGATGTTCACGTAAGAGGCAACACGACATATTAATTTGAAGCACAACAATGCCGATGATATGTCAATGAGTATCACTTAACATTTAATGGTCGACTGTTTTTATAAATGCACGTCTTCAATCAATATAATTATACTAGATGGGACCAAAATAAGTATTTAATTCAATCTCTGAACAACGCAAGCGAGTTTTAATATCGACTCTAGTAAGAAGCAGATATCGAATTTTATACTCCCTTATTACAAATCGTACTCTTTCTTAATCCATCTCTTTTTGTCATGCGGATTTCGAAAGAGATGGACATTTTCTGTGATACTGGCGATGATGATTTTACGATGTCGAACGGTAATCGTTTCAAATACAAATTTATATTAATATATTTAGCTATATAAACGATACAATTAGTCACATTAACGCCATAGCATTTATAAAAACAGTCACTGATATATGAATAATCTCCAATGATAAACAAACATGTTATATGACGATTAATGGATGGATATAATTTAATAGACAATATTTGGCTCACATATAAGCTCTATGCTACGTGAATATTGAGCATTATTTTGTATTTTCCGAAGTCTGCGAGCGCTATTATTAACTGTCCAAAATAAAAAAGCTTCGAATAGAACGGAGAATGTATTACAAATGCTGTATGAGCAATGATCATACCCGGTAAGTACTAACTATTGGTGCTAACTGCGTCTGCAGTCTATGTAAAGCTTCGGATACGGTCGTCCGTAAAACAATGGCGCCTACAAGCGAAATTATACTGTAACCTCGTCACAATTCAGCCCTGATCGGTGTGCGCTATATTTTGATCGAGGGGTATCATTTTCTTGCTGACGGAGTAGATGGGGGGCGAGTCCAACTTGCCAGATATGGCCTGAACGCGGCTTTTGACGGACTCCATCGAGGCGGTGTTGGGTTTAGTTTCGTCGACACTCGTCGAATGTTGGAGCGGGGGGCTTTCTGTGTTGCCATAAATGTGTTGGGGCTCCCTCACGTTGCCGTAGAGGTTATAGTTGTGTATCAATGCGGACACTCTGTTCGATGTGGCGGGGAGGCTGGAGTGTTCCTTGGGGACGGCGTTGTGGTCGGTGACTAGTTGACTGGTGGTGACTGGTTGGTTGATCTTGAAGTCTGGTTTCGGTTGGTCGTCTTCTTGGACGGACGATTGGTTGCTGAGCGCTGGGTTTTGTGGGGTGAAAGTTTGGTTTTGCGGGGCAAATACCTGGTTTTGTGAGGTGAGTGTTTGGTTCTGCGGGGAGACATCGTGCTCCTGTAGGGCGGCTCGCCAGTCGATGGCGGGGTGTCGCGCTCGGATGCAGTCGACCACGTCGAGAAGGTTCTTGGCGTCCATCGCCAGTACGTGCGCTGCTGCTAGCATGCTCCTACACGTAAAGTGATTATTGAACACTAAAGTGACATTTTGTTTCGAATTACGGGTTACCCATTCATTAAGATATCACGATCCCATCACCATCCCAGAAAGGGTTAATTGAGTAGTAGTAATATTAAAAAAGAATATGACAACTTTTTAAGAATATTACAGAAATAAAGACAATTCTCTGCCATCTTTAAATTGAATAAAAAATTGCATAGCTATACGCATCGGAGTTAAACTCTTACACGTTAGGAGCGTATACGTAAAGTAGCTTAGAGGAACGACACTTTCGAACAGAAAAATAATTTTGCATGGAAATGGCGACTTCAATTTATAGTATAAAAAAACCACGTGCTTTGAGTATAATCTCGCCAGGATCTTGCACATGTCTGAGAAGAAATTGTATTTCAAATTTGAGACGCGATAGTTAATCGACTGTAAAAAATTGTGCACAAGGAGATACGTTTTTTCTGGTCAAGTTTTAAATGGCAAATCATTATCGCCCTAGCCTTAATCCTTTAACATCAGGGTCGGCACTTGGTCCGATTCGGTGTTGCTGATCACCTGGTTTTTGACCTTGACAGCACCAGTAACCCTCCGGTCTCTTTCTAAAAATATAAGATAAAACAAGAAAAACACGGGATATTCATCCTATCTCGCAGAACATAAGGCATAACGTGCTCTCCTAGGCACGAGCCAAGCCTTGCGGTCACCCATCGCACTATTGGCCTGTGTTGACGTTGCTTGGCGTATGTAACGTACTTGGTGTAGTCATGTTGTAGCGTGGTGTTGCAGTACTCGATGGCGAGCCTCATGGCCTCCACGAGCGCGGCCATGTCTTTGCTCAGCACCTGATGCGCCATCTCCACTTCACTATAAACAAACGAACCCTGGTTAATATGAGGACGAGCGAAAGATAATTCAAATTCAAGACTATTTGTAGCTATTATTGATAAAGTGATTGAAGGTGGCGCACAGCTGACGCAGCTGGTGTCCGAGCGCGCGCACGGCCTGCAGCGTGAGGTCGACGGGGGCTCACAGCCGACAGTATAATATAGTGTAGTCACCGTCGGGCAGAGTGCGGGAAGGGCAGCACGAGGAGGTCGACGGTGGCGCACAGCTGACGCAGCTGGTGTCCGAGCGCGCGCACGGCCTGCAGCGTGAGGTCGGGGGCGGGTGGGCCCTGAGCCACCTGCGCCAGCCGCATGACGCAGCGCACCACACCCGTCGTCGCCAGGTACACCGGGTCCGACGACGTGTCGCGCTGAACACACAAACATACACGCCTGTATTTCTCCGAAAAGGCTCTGATATCACACCAACATTGAGCCAGGTAAAAAGTATGTAAGGATGAACAAAGGACATTTTCCAGGACAGTAAAGATAATCAAATTCTCGTCCTAAATATGTAAGCAAGATCAGCATCATCTCCCTGGCCTTATCCCATACATTGCTGGGGTCGGCACTTGTTACAACCCGATGTTGCTGATCACCTGATTTATTATACGAAGCGACTGCCACCTGACCTACGCAACCCCTTTGACGAGGTAAATGGTCTGGGTTAAACCAGTTGTCAGGCTATTTTAAGGCCTCCGACTAATCTGTAACGATTGCCAAACATGATAAATTGGAAACCGGGACCAACTGCTTAGCGTGCTCTCCGAGGCACGGAGGGAACTCCGTCGGTCACCCATCCAATTACTAGGGTTAGGGTTGCTTAACTTCGCTGATCGAATGATATGCGCAATAGCAACTGTGCCACGAGCTCCTCAATATGTAAGCAAAATATACTCTTTAATTTTGATGGAATTGTCCAATGAAATGTGCAAGTCATAAGCCCCTAATTTCATGTATACCTCTCGTGAGAAATGGCTACATAAACAAACTACGGACGTTTTCTTGACCCGACCGCAAATCCACATCCGCGTTATCCCCACCATTCCCGCTGAGCAGAAAAAAAACAAGAAATTATTTTTTTTCTGTGTTTCTGTATGTTTGTTCCAGGTAATCTCTGAAACGGCTGGACCAATTTTTAGCGAACTTCCACTTTTTAAAATTAGGGTTCCGTAGAAAAAGCCACATATTAAATTAAGTCGTAATTAAGTTACTCTACTAACTTAATTACGAATTAATTACAGCTAGTTTAGCAATAAATCTATTTGGTCGATATACAGTATCATAAAGACATACATACCTTCTCTTCACTGGGCGGCTTGGCTGGTGGCTTGACCGTGTTAGCTGGACTGGTTTCTGATGAGTTTGCCGCTGAAACAATACATACTTCATCAAATTAAGACATTCTAACCAAGTATCGCAATCGTTCGATTCGAGATAGCTGCATAGAAAAAGAAATTTTATGGTAAGTATAAAACCTCTGGTCTAAAAAGGCCACATTGGGAGAATCGTAATGTGATCCGAATATGATTCACTTAGCTGCAATTCATATTATGATTCACGATTGACTACAATACGTGTAAATGTTAGTCTCTGGCTAACTTTTATGATGCTATTTGTCACAAAAGCATTTCATATTTTGTGGACCATTTTAAGAATCTTCATAGGAAAGTGTGAAACAGGTGAATTGGGAAATATTAATAAGAATAAGAATAAGAACAATTTATTTAATTGAAATATGGTTACATCATTCGTGAATCATAATATAAATTGCGCCTAAGTGACCATTTTGTCATTTCGATGATGAATCATATTCGGATCACATTATGATACTCCCAAAGTGGCCTTTGTGGCAAACAATTGTAATAGGATCGACCCCTATTACATGGGACTTAACCATAACCGGCGAAATGTTGTACTTTAATTAGTACATCTTTTCCTACCCCTTCGGGGAACATAAGCGTGACCGTATGTATGTATGTATATGAACTAGTTATAGTACCTGAATGCGGCTGACTAGGGGGTCTCGTTTCGTGTGTCGCTGCAGGCTCTGCGTGTTTCTCTGCACTCGGCTCAGGCTCCGTTGTTACTTGCACGTTCGATAGACGCTTCTGAACATTACAACAATATATATGTAAAGAAATCCTCTTTATCTCTTTAAATTTATTTTGTAACGCCGGCTGGCGCCATCTATGTGTAGACGTCAATTCAAATGTATTTTGATAGTTCTTTTTTGTTCCCAATACAACTGGCGCCCAACGTGGGGCGCCAATTGTATTGGGGATTTGAACCCCCTTGCAATAAATTTAGTTCTCACAGCTTTTCACGTTTTATTTTATTAGACATGTGAGCGCAGCACACGACATTACATGACACCATTCCAGAAAGAAACAAAAGAGAGCTATCAAAATACAATTGAATTGACGTCTACACATAGATGGCGTTACAATTTTTAATTATTTTAAATAGGTAAATGTCACAACTGTCGGTAATAAAAATCTAAAAGTGAAAATTTTATCATTTAATCTTTGGAATTATTAATCAGAAATTAAAGGCTTTAAATGTTGTTTTTTTGTCATTTCAGGTGAGTTTAGAATTCTGTTATTGTATTATGTTAAGGATCGTTTATGTTCTCAATTTGTAAATAATTATAAATAAACTTTTGTAAACTTGTTAAATTAAGAAGGAGGTTAATGGTTTCGAAAAATGGTTTTATGGGATTATTTTAGAAACTATTAGTGGGACAAAAAATAAAAAATTTGTTAGATTTCACGTGAATAACTCTATGTTACCGCTGATTTTTATGCGAAATTAAGGTCTTGATATGGTCAACTTTGAACGTCAATACCACGAAAAAAAAATTTGCTTCCTAAAATTAAACAAATTTTAACAGCTGTCCTATTTTCCCCGACATCCTGTATATATAAGATTTTAGATATTAGCCTGGACGAACTGACATATGTAAACCGGATACATTTAAAAAATACTATTTGTAATTCTAATAATGAGCAAACCAAATGATAACAGGAGCTCCAAGTCACGTACTTTGTAATTATTGTATATGTATAATTACCAAGTTATCCTCCTGCATTTGTAACCATCGTCTGTCCTCTTCACTCTGATGCTGTTGTCTCGCTAGTTCGGCGAGAAGCCGCCTCTCAACTGCTTGTTCCGTATCGAATTCCGGACTCTGTCACCATTGGAATAAATGTTAGTATTGTGTGTTCTTTTATTATAGTATAAGGTTATTTACGTAAGAAGTTTATAAAAGACCTTTTTCTGTTGAAAATAGATTTGCAAAATGTATAATGATGATAAAATATAAAATAGATAAAATAGAGCCGTGGTGGCCTTGAGGCTAGAGCAGTCAACTGCTACGCAAGCGGCGCAAGTTCGAATCCCAGCGGGGCCTGTACCAATGGGTTTTTCTAAAAAACTTATGTACAGTGATTTCACACCACGTGCTTTACGGTAAACGAAAACATCGTGAGGAAACCTGCATATGTCTGAGAAGTAATTCAATAACGTATGTATAGTGCCTGAGACGGCGATGGACTCACCCTCTGTAACGTTGGCATTTGATCATATTCGGTGAAATGTGGGTGTTGTTACAACACCTCTGCCTACCCCTTCGGGGAATACAGGCGTGAGCATATGTATAATGATAATTATAATTTAACAAGCAATAAACTCAAAAGTACCCCTATCACGGGTTTGCCACCGTTTTCGTTATCAATACTCGCTAGCGTCTCCGCTCAATATTAGTATGAGAAATTGTGCAGCGACACCTAGCGGTGACGTGAAGAACTAAAATATCTTATACACATATTGCAAGTGACACTAGCGAGTATAGATTACGAAAACGGTGACAAACTCGTGATAGGGGTACTGACCACATTCATATCTTACTACAAATAAGTTAAACACAGTCTTTATACCTAAAGTTTAAAGATTTCTTAATATGTACAACGCGACAGTCATACTTTTACTATGTACGATACTAGTAATGTAACTTGGTACTGTACGAAGAACAAGGGGATTTATTAGTAGATAAATAAGTTGATAGACATCTCAACATAGTATGCTTAACTTTCTGTAGTAAAATTTACTAATATTATAAAAGAAAAACATACCAAATATTAGAACTAATTTTGTAGTTAGTAAACAATGCCCTTTAGTCGTTATATTTTTGTACAAATATGTAATTTATTACACATACATTTAAAGTTGCTTTTAGTATGGAGAATGGATTTTTTTACTGTTAATTCATAAACCAGAAACCAATTTAGATAAAAATTGTTACAAAATTAGTTCCATTTGAAAATATTAAATTACATGTGAAAAGTGCATAAACTTTTAATAGCTGTTTTATTTACTTAATAAACTGTGCATTATTTTTAAGCGCTTTGCAACAAAAATTAATGAAATAAAAAAAGTACACTTTACACATGAAATCGAAAAAAAAATATTTAAAAAAAGAAAATAATAAAAAAAAAACCGCGATTCAACCGGGGAACCCAAGGACACACAAAACAAACATCTCTGGAAACAAAAGAAAAACTCATAATATACAACAAAACACAAAATACCATATCATAAATGTATATATATCTATGTACATTTTAAGTTGTTAAAGATAACTTTTCAAATATTTATAAAAATGGTATATACAAACACTTTTTAAATTTGGAATAATTAAAAACGTCAGTTCGATGTGACGTCAAATAAAATCCAGCCAATCAGAGCTCACTACGCCACACGCATGCATTCACTATCTACTTCAATCGTGATCCAATGAGACAGGCCTGCGCAAGAGTTGACTTCTTACCTATTATTTATGGTTATTTTTTTTAGATTTCCATAATTTATTTTTGAATGATCAAATTAATGGCTTTTAGTATTATAACGTCCTTTTGATGGCTAAGGGCCGATTTTTCAATGGTCAGATAAAATGGAAATGAGCTATTCGTCGGATAGATTGAACTGGACTTTTATCCATGGAATAGCTATCAGTCGAATAACGCTGCTCGGAGTGCACTAACATCAAGCAAGTGAAACAAATATATTGTACACAGTAATATTAGAACAGGACAAAAACAACTGTTGTCATGTCCGTTTCTTAACAATTTTAAAGTTACGTGATTTGATTTGATTTGATTGCAAAGCAACTCGTAGCTGTGTCACAATGATCACATGAACCGATGAACACCTTACTATCTGACTGTTCAACGGGCAGATAAATTTATTCCTCAATTAAACGAGTTATTCTACAGTATAAGCTTATCTCTCGATTGAAAACCTATTTCTTATGCTCATAATCGGATAAACGATATCAGTATACTCGCTAGCGTCACTCGCAATATTTTAGTGCTTCACGTCACCGCAAGGTGTCGCTGCACGATATCTCATACAAATGTTCGGTGGAGACGCTAGCGAGTATAGACAACGAAAACGGTTGCAAACCCGTGATAGGGGTACAGACTATTTATCTGAGAAAAGGAAAATCGGTCCATTAATGTATGTGCAGGCCTGTCTATGGTACTGTGTATAGTTAACAAAGATCGTGACATGTCCGTAGTCACCTGTAGAGGATGCACTAGCGGCGAGCACTCGTGGCGGGAGGGCTGCACCGCGTCCATTGCCGCGGCTGACGAGAACTGCGGCGCAGCGCCACTCGACCCTTGCGGCCTGTACACCGCGCCTTGCATACCACCGTATGCCACGTACGGGGGTATCACCCCCATCGGGTACTGGGGACTGCCCGAACGGACATATCCTTTCGGTTTAACGGGGGAGTAAGGTACCCCCTGCACTACCCCCACGGGCACCCCGTAAGCCGAGGGATGAGACGCCGCCATCCCAACCGGCCTATACTGGGGCTTGCCCATCTTCTGCGCGGCGACCGCGACGCAGCTTTTGACGTTATCACCCCCAAAGTCGTATATCTCCTCGACTAATGGCGGCTCCGGCTGGTGCCTCATCTTGTTGACGACGCTGGCGGCGAGTTGGGCGTTAAGCGTTCCCTGTACCGAGAACTGGCCGACGTCCTGATCGCGGCGGGCGCGGGGCGGGGGGGACGCGGGCACGGAGTGCTGCCTGGTGAAGGGCGCGATGGGGACCGGCGACCCCCGCTGGGACACACTGCCCCGGGCGTTGCGCTCGAGGGAGCCCATCCTCACCGGGGCGCGCTCGGCCGTCGACAGAGCGCTGCGAGTGTTTCTCTCCAAAGACCTCACCCTGTTCGCGTACGGTTCAGCCGGGGCGTTGGGGGCGTCGGGTTCGACCCTCGAGGGGGAGATCGGCTCGGGGATGTTCTGGCAGAGGTTGTCGCAGCTCTCCTTGACGACGACGGTGAGCGTTTCGTCCGTCGTTTCGGGGGCTAGGGGGTCGAGTCGGTCGAGGTGGTGGGCGGGGATGGGGGCGGTGGTGAGGGGGGTGGGGCTCCCCGGCGCGAAGTCGACGGCGACGGTGTTGAATACCGAGGCGGGGGTGGTGTAGGCGGCCGGCTGCAGCGCGCGCGGCGGAGTGTCCCGCAGGAGAGCTGCCAGCACGGACGGGCTGGAGGCCACGATGTAAGTCGCCGGCGCCGCCTCGCCGCCTGCTTCACTGCCTGCACACACCCACACATTCATTATTTCACTATAATATTTCACTGACACACACTATTACGGGCTTTGACGATAGGTACGGGAGTCTTGAGCGCGCAGCGAAAATAGTAGGGATATTGTACATGTTTTTATTCGCCTCGCGCCATACATATAGACAGAGACGGGCTCATAAAATGACTACTGCGCAAAATAAAATTGAAGTATCTGCTTGTATTCTAAATTATCATCTTTTCACTAAATACATAACTTTTCCTTTTTTTTATTTTATCTGCCTGTTTGTTTGGAGTAACATTACAACACACTTATATTGAAATTATAAATAATAATGCATGGCTAACTAATCAAAGTCAATATTCTTTCTCTGTGTGGTGTCTAATAAAAAAATTAAGATAAAATCATAAATGATTATTAAAGTATAACTGACCGGTGAGATTGTTCGCCGGTCGCGTGGGTTTGGGCGGGGGACTGTCTCCCCAGGAGGCGGCCGCCACTCGCCTGTTCTCCCGTCGCATCGTCTCCCAAGCGGTACTGCGTTCCTCTTGCAGAATCTCACTATAACAATACAACACAATACATTTTTAACGAACACCATAGTTTTTTAACGTTAGTGTTGATAACGGATTATACCATTCGCCGCCTACTATCAAGCATTCTGGACGATTACTTAAAAAATTGATACTCACGGCATCCTAGGAAGGGTAGTCTCTCGTAGGGGTAGGCAGAGACGTTTCGACATTAATGAAGGAACATATTATGCGGTAACCTACATGGACCTGTGACGGCGATGGACTCACTATTTGTCACGTTAACACTTAATCATACATACATACATACATATGTTCACGCCCGTATTCCCCGAATGGGTAGGCAGATGTGTTGTAATCACAACACCCACTTTTCACCGAAGATGATTAAGTGCCAACGTGACAGATGGTGAGTCCATCGCCTTCTCAGGCACTATACATACGTCTTTAAATTACTTCTTAGAAATATGCAGGTTTCCTCACGATGTTCTCCTTCACCGTAAAGCACGTGGTGTGAAATCACTGTACATACATTTTTTAGAAAAACTCATTGGTACAGGCCGCGCTGGGATTCGAACTTGCGTCGCTTGCGTAGCAGGCGTCTGCTCAAGCCCCACACACACTTAATCATGTTTGGCAATAAGTGGGATTTGTTACTACAACACCTAAGCTAGCCTTTCGGGGACAAATTTGTGATGGGAGGAGAGTCAATGGTAGTTACAAGAGCGTCTCCTTGAGTAGATGTGGCGGCGGTCGCTGCGAGGGCTCGTAGGCCCAGCAGCGCGACATGAGCGAGTACAGCCGCGGAGGACAGCGCGGCGGCAACGCCAGCCGGGACCCGTTCTCCAGTTTCCCTATGACGTCGTTGTTCTTCACGCCACTGAACGGCTTCACGCCCAGCATCAGGATTTCCCACATGCACACACCTGTAAACGTAAGCAGTGTTAGGTATTTATCATTAGCCGGAGCATACATTTTTATGCAACCTAGTTCTTCGTACATGACTGAATTGAATACAACATACATATGCTCCCCAAAGGGGTAGGCAGAGGTGCTGTTATCACAACACCCACTTTGCACCGAATTTGTTTAAGTGCCAACGTGCCACTATACATACGTCTTTGAACTATTTCTCAGAAATATGCAGGTTTCCTCACGATGTTTTCCTACACCGTAAAACACATGGTGTGAGATCACGATACATAAGTTTTTTTTTAGAGAAACTCATTGGTACAGACCCCGCTGGGATTCGCACTTGTGTCGCTTGCGTAGCAGGCGACTGCTCAAACCCCGAGTACACCACGGCTCGTTGAGCTGAATATTGTTGAATTTTATATACTTACCAAACATCCAAACATCGGAGGCCGAGGTGAACCTCCTGAAATTAATCGACTCAGGCGCCATCCACTTGATCGGCAACTTGCCGCGCGAGGCCTTGTAATAAGACTTGTCGTCCACCATCTTCGATAGACCGAAATCTGCCAACTACAACATAAAATATTTCAATACCAAATTTGTAATAATGTATGTTTGTTACTATTTCACGCAAAACCATCTGAATGGATTTTAATGACACTTTACAAAAATATAGCTTATACATCTGAATAACCATAAGCTATAATCTATAAAGATATTTTCGATTATGTAAAGATAAGTCAAATGCTGCGCAGATGGAGTTTTGGGCACCAGCTAGTAAGCAATGCAAATAGTACAAATTATATCTTTGTATGTAGTCTTAATACATAGGCCTATAGGTCTTAAGGTGCGGCCTCATGCAGCCGCTCGACGCTCATTTCCAGCGACAAACGTGACCCCATTTTAAATTTCCCGCGACTCAAAAAGGAACTACGTCATGCAGCCCCTCCTATCACGTGACCACATCTGTCGCTAGAAACGAGCGTCGAGCGGCTTACATAAAGTTGCTCCTTTAAACAAGTTTGAAGGTTTTCGCTTGACAGGCCGTAAAGAGGCGTTTCTATTTCAGCCGCGTAGATTTAATTTCATTATTTATAAATTTCCCGCGGAGCCGAAAATGTCTTTTTTTAAATTAAATTAGCCTAAGTAACTTGTAACATTAGGTATCCACCAGTGAAAGTCACGTTAAAATCCGTCCAGCCGTTTTGGAGATTAGCCGGAACAAACAGTCAGACAGAGACTTTTTTTTAATGTCTTTACCGTGAATACACACTTAAATGTTATTTATCTGTATAGATTTATTTGTAGCCACAAGTGGTTTTTTTTATTTCGCTGTATATATTTTAAGAGGCACGTTACCTTGACACAAGTAGGCGTGGAGACTAGTACATTCCGCGCGGCGATGTCTCTGTGCACGAACTTCTTGCTCTCCAAGTAACTGAGCGCCGTCGATAGCTGGTATATGTACAATACCAGGGTCCCAGTTTCTAATCTGAACGCAACAATAAAATTGCATATTAACTGCTGTATGTATTGACTGCTTCGTAGGAACACGAGACCCTACTTTCGATCCCCGGATAAAGTGTTATTGTGTTTTCATTCAACAATTTCCCATTAGTAGCCCGGAGTTTGGATTAGTGCTCGATAACTGGCAATGT
Organism: Watsonalla binaria; assembly: GCA_929442735.1. Taxonomy (NCBI): domain Eukaryota; kingdom Metazoa; phylum Arthropoda; class Insecta; order Lepidoptera; family Drepanidae; genus Watsonalla; species Watsonalla binaria. The sequence continues at coordinate 3,817,246 of OV838941.1, forward strand.
GGGTACACCCACATATAGGTATACTTGTGCCGAACCCATCGGGGAATATAAACATGAGCATGTTTTAGTAATAGCATAGAAGTAGAAAAAAGAATGAGAAACATTTATTGTCTTGCAAGGAATATTAAGAGTAACAAAAAACAGAGAAATAAATTTCAATAAAAAGAGCCGTGGTGGCCTTGAGGTTTGGCCTTGAGGTTCGAATCCCACGGGACCAATGAGTTTTTCTAAAAAACTTATGTACAGTGATTTCACACCACGTGCTTTACGGTGAAGGAGAACATCGTGAGGAAACCTGCATATTTCTGAGAAGTATGTAAAGTGTCTGAGACGGCTCGGACATGAGACTGAGACTCGGATCTTCGGTGAAAAGTGGGTGCTGTGATTACAACACCTCTGCCTATATGCAGGCGTGACCATATGTATGTATAAAAATAAATTTAGAGTAAAGTTTTTAAATATTTTTTTTAATAAAAAATCATTTAATAAACATTAAAGAATACCTGTGAGCATTCTGTTGCAAATACGCCCTCATCTCCCCCAAGGTGGCTAGTTCCATCACGATCCATATCGGCGGCGTGGAGCATACCCCCACCAACCCTATGATGTGAGGGTGGGAGAACTGTTGCATTATATCTGAAAACATATATAAATGTCTAAGTAATTATGTAAATCTATACATCTAAGGTTTATTTGACTGCGATGTTTTGTATGGCGGAGGTATAATCCCGAATTTCGAATTAGAAACAACGTTTTTTCTACCTCTAAAATACACGCCTATATACAATATAACACAGATTAATCAAATTTAAGTGTCTGTTCGTCACTACATATGAGTATATACTGTACAGAAATAAAAAATAATTTTTACTTTTATTTTGAAGAATTGATTCCGCAAAATAAACTCACCCATGAAACTGCGGCGCAAATCTAGTAATATTATACATGTGTAAGAAACTATTCATATTAAACTAATAAATGAGTGTCGGTTATATTTTCAAGGCCATACAACTTAAAAAAGATATAGAACTGACATTGACATTTTTCTGAACTTTATAACGCTAACCCTAACACAGACAAGGTATTGCAACAATGTTTGCAAAGAGCTAAAAAAATATCTTTTTTATTGCATCAAATATTGAGTTTGTCTTTATATTCTATCAAAACATTTACATTGAATTAAAGTAGAAACTTTATTACGCTATGACTTATAAAGAAAACACAAATTATAAAATCATATCATCATAAATTAGGATCATAAATGTCATCATCGTGTTCGGAAGGTTGCTTTGCTGTGAAGAACCCAGCAAGAAATTCAGCAACTCTTTTCCAAATATCTTTTCATATAGAGGTACTCACAGGCTTCTTCGAGGAATTTCTCAGCGGTATCGAGGTCGGCGTCCATTTTGCAAGTCTTCACGGCGACCGGGAGCGTGTACTCTCCCTTGCCCTGCTGCTTCTGGAGGGCCAGCTGGCGGCGCAGGGATGGGTGGTTGGCCGAGGGGACTTTGCACGTGCCTGGGGTAGTTCGAATCATTGTTATACGACTAGTAATGCCATCAGGACGTCATGATAACAAAGATAGCTGTTATAACAGAGATAAATGGGGAAAATTGCATCAGATACAGAGACGAGCGAATTACTATTCAATTTGTGACGAATATTGTGAAATGAGGAGACTGGTGTCCACTTGTACAACGTTTATTGTAGTACAATATTATACTAGTACTTTTTACTGCCTCGTTGGTCTAGTGGTTAAAACGTTCGCCTGCCGATCACGAGGTCCCGGGTTCGATTTATATTGGGTTTGTCTGTCAAAAAATTCACAATAAAATGCCCGGAGTTTGGAAGTTGGCGGTGTTTCCACCCCCGTGCCTCGGAGTTCGGCGGAGGACCAACGTTGCACCGTTGGTCCTCCGCCTGATCTCTCTCCGGTGGTGTCGGATTGCCTCCCATCGGACTATGAGAGTGAGGGAATAAAGAGTGCACCTGTGTTTGTTGTGCACACACTTGTGCATTATAATATCTCCTGCGCACATGGCTAATCCTAGTTGAGATTAGCCGCCGTAACGGAAAATTCGGCAGGAGATCATTATTACTTTTAACATGTAAAGGTTGCACTGCGCTTAAGTTTTAACAAACGTATTAGTGCGGTGAGATTGGAACTCGCGCCGCTAGGTGAAACCACTCAGCCAACACGACCCTTAGTAAAGAACCTGTTTACCTTTGTGTACGTCACCAAACTGCCCCTCGCCAATGATCCCGGTCAGTTCGATTTGATTACGTACTAACTCGTAGTCGCGAACTGGAAATGAAACAAAAAATCCACCTTAATACAAAGCATCGCCTAAGATAAACCTTAGTTTAATGTAGTTCCATCTCTTTTGTTATTACATGATACTGATTTCAAATTATATTTGGTCTAGTTTTGTATATTTGTGAGCGCAATGTAAATGTAACGCGACTACTAAACATAGGCGCCTGTAGGCCTAGACAAAGTAACACTCTCTCGCGTTTACGATGAGAAACTTATGGGTATGACATAAATCAGTCACGTGACATATGTCATTCCCGTACGTTGTCTATAGTTTCTTCTAGCGAAGCGTGAGGATTCTTTATCTACAGATCCTGTAACTTTCTCAACAGGTCCTGTTCAGAAGCGGAAAGAAAATTATTGAAAGCTTTAGTTTGATAAGACTATCAAAAACCCTCAGAATAGCAATAATGCAATAAAATTAAAATTATTTCCTCAGATTAACTTTTTGTCAGGCACTTACGAATGTCAATAAAAAAATACCACCAGTTCGACAAATAACCTTCTGAGAAGAACCTGGTTCGTAAACATTAGAGTTCGAAAAATAAGTTAAATAAATCCATACCAGCTGGCGTGGAGTAATCAGCGTCATCATCAACAATCTCTGCGTAATCTTCGGATAGCGTCGCTGTATTCCCCTCCCATGAGCTGGTCTTGCCTTCCGATGAACTACTGCTCATCTCAGCTGGGGTACATAGAAAATATTACATTGCCATACCATCACATTACGTTGGAATACGGTCGGATTACATTGGTATACGGTCGGATTACATTGATATACCATAAGGATTACATTGGAATACGATCGGATTACATTGGTATACGGTCGTATTACAATGGTATACGGACGAATTACATTAAGTTGAAGCAAATATTAATGGGATTTTAAAAGATATAAAGGGTGTTGATTAATTAATCGTAATATAATATAGTAAATTCGTATTAAATTACGCAAGTAAGTTAACTTGATTAGTGGTAAAATTTCTTGAAGTTAGTTAGTTAAGTAAATATTGTTCATAGCTTATAAGTAACTCACTTTTGCACTGGCAGCTTAGCTGCTTCCACACGGTGGCTTGTTAAAAGAAACATAACGTTAATATAGGAAAGTTAAAAGAAAGAAGAACATAGATAGATTTAAAAAAAAAATTACTCACTTGTTCTATTCCATAAAGATGTTTGTGAATCTGTGACTAGTCTGCAGTAACCATCGACTAGATCAGCTAAACTCTCTGCAGCCTGTAATGAACCACGATTCAAATCGTTAGAATGACATAATTATATAGGATACTAGCTGTGCCCGGCAAACGTTGTATTGCCATATATTTTTTTGGGGTGGACTACCCGTAACATTTAGGGGGATGAAAAATAGATGTTGGCCGATTCTCATAGATACCGGATAAGCACAAAAAATTTCATCAAAATCGGTCAAGCCGTTTCGGAGGAGTATGGCAACGAAAACTGTGATAATTTTATATATTAGATAAAATTTTAATTATTTTTTAACTATTTTTTAATTACTTTTATTTATTTACTAATTCATATTAGAACGGCTATAAACTACTTGCACTAATAGATTACAAATAAATAAAGAGCTCAATCTATACGGATAAAAAAAAAATATCGTAGTGTTCGTTTGTAATTCCAAATTAACAGATTTTCACTAAATGCATATTATGAAATTATATACGGTACATAAAAAAAACAATTTAAAATCTTTTCCCCGTCCGTCTGTCTGTTTCTTCCGGTTGATCTACGAAACGACTGGGACGATTTCAACGAGACTTTACTTTAGGAGTAACTTAAGCTACGTTAAAAAAAAGAACATTATGGTTCCGCGGGCCATCTATGAAAATAAGCGGGTGAAACCGCGGGGCATATTTTAGAGTTTAGAGTTTTTAAATGAAAATTGTTGTAACAAACCTCGACATTGCTGCATGTGATTGTAAGTGTCTCGGTGGCGCCCTTCACTCGTAATTGCAGCGCTGCTTTCCCGCACGAACCAGTCTGAAATCATACTACTGTTGTATAATCGGAGTTGCCAGGTTATTTTCACGTCCCAATAGCCAGGGTCAAAGAATTTGGCTATGGTATCCCCTGCCTGTCGTAAGAGGCGACTAAAGGGGGCCGGAGGGCCTGCCGGCGGTGGTCGGGGTGGGAGCTTTGACCACCGAGCCTTGGCCCGGGAAGGTGGCAGCGCGATGTGGCTCGCGCTGCCACCCACAGCGATCTCTCCAGGAAGTGTGGGGGGTCCCCCCAGCACGAAGGAAGGCATAGCCATACCAAAAACTGTCTCTTCTACGGTGGTCGGGTACCTTTTGAAGGCTTCCGAATCGTCAGTAAAAAGAGACGTTATTTTTCACCTCAGCCCTAATCTACCCAGAAGGGTCCTTAAAGACAGAGGTGTTATAAACACCCACATTTCACCGAACATAAGAACGTTCCAATGTCACTCTTGTTACAAACAAGACTAATATTTTATCCATCCCTTTTCAATTCGTACCACAGAGAGAGATGGAGCTACTTTTAAACCAAGGACTATCTTAGTTTGTTTTGTAATAAGGGGGTGTTAGTCCATCAATGTTTAATTAAGGCAATATTACATATGTAGTAATTAAATACGCTACGATAGTTGTCCGCTTTATTGGGGCATTCACTTAGTATTTTATTTACAACCAGAAACATAAAAATATTTTCTCACAAGCCATTCTGACATCTTGTGTCAAATCACTCTTAAACAATATTTGAATTTAATATAAATAAAAAACATTATAAACGAAAGAGGTTCACTACCGCTACACATACATACGTTTTTGAATTTCATCGTCGGAAAGCTTGTGGTGTGACATAATTATACTGCAGTTTCTTGCAGTCCCTCAAATGTAACCCTTAAGTCGATACAATGAAGGTTTAATATATACCTGCGCCTGCGACTGTTGCGTGCAGTTTGACTTGAGCGTTTGTATGGCGACGATGTCACCGAACGACGCTATTTTGGTGTACGTTGGCGGCTCACCAGCCTTGTGGGACACGTACGATATATCTGAAAAGATATGGAACATTATAATATAACGTATTCTCTTAATTGTCCCCAAAAGGGTAGGAAGAGATGCTACAACGATGATTAGACAGTATTTTTATACCCCCTTAATATTATTAGATGTTGCACATACATTAAGAAAGTTATTGTATAATGACTCATGCAATAAGATTGCCGAAGGGGTAGATAATTAAGGTTCCAATGTAATATGTTACATATGCTCACGCCTTTATTCCCGAAAGTGGTTAACAGAGATGTAGTAATAAAAAAAACCCACTTTTACAAATAGTGAGTCTATCGCCGTCTCAGGCACTATACCTACATACCTGAATGTCTTTGAATTGCTTCTCAGACATATGCAGGTTATCTCACGATGTTTCCCTTCACCGTATAGCACATGGTGTGAAATCACTGAACATAAGTTTTAAGAAAAACTCATTGGTACGGGCTACTGGGATTCGATCTTGCGTCGCTTGCATAGCAGGCGAATGCCCAAACCCCACGGTCACCACGATTGTAATATATTAAGGTGAAACAATAGCAGTCGATGCCAAATACGTCGTTAAATTTCAAACCAGGCATGGGGTCACATGGGTCAGCCACAAAATGAAAAATAGACCGTAAATCGTAGAATACAAGGTGCAATGTCCATACCGATATCGGGTCCAATGGCCAACTCGACAGGTATCGACCAGCCCGTCCCCAATGCTCCAGCGAATGATTCCCGATCGTACCCGTAGTGCGTGTGCATCGTTTCTAAGTATTTCAACATCGCTTCCGTGTCGCTTAAGTTCGCCACCTGGAACAGAAAAAAAGAAAATATTTAAGCTATAGATTGACTGATTCGTGTGTCTAGTGATCGCAAGTGCTGCGAAACATGAAGTCCTGTATTCTATCCCCGGGACGGGCAGTGATATTAACTTTTTACACCAGTAATCTATGTTAAAAGGAAAATAAATTGTCTGATGTATTATGGCACAGGCTAGAAAAATCATTAATCGGTAATCTGGGTTAATCCAGTTGTCAGACTTTCTTAGTCCTCCGACTGACCTGTAACGATTGCCAAAGATGTTCAATTGGCAACCGGGACCGACGGCTTAACGTGCTCTCCAAGGCGCGGAGGGAACTCGGGCAGTCATCCATCCAACTACTGGCTTGGGATTGCCTAACTTCGCAACTGTGCCACGAACTTCTCTTATTATGGTATCAATAATACAGTACCTTTTTGAACTGCTGTTGTATAGCTTTCTTGAGCACCTTAGGCTTGATGGCGTCGATCACCGACTTGGGCAGGAACTTGTGCAGCCCGAACTCCTTCTCCAAGTATTCTATGTTGGACTTCTTGTCCATTGAGATCTGCATGTCCTTGCAGAAGTATCTACAAATACATACTTAACGTAATTCAAAGGCTTCTTTAAACTCGCGGTTGCTAAATACAGGTTGTTGTGGTTTGACAAGTCAAGAATGGTAGATAAATAAATACTCACTTAATTTCTAAACAACATATCTGTATCGCCAAATCCTGGTCCACCATTGGATGGTTGGCGTTGAGGTAGTCATGTCGCACCTGGAACCGATACATTAACATGAGCATTAAGTTGTGATACTAAATCTATACTAACTCGGCCATCAAGCGCGCGTTACCGACGTAATACCCCTGTATTGCAAGCGACCATAGCCTGCGGTAGCCGCTTACTATCAGGTGGGCCGCATGCCTGTTTGCCACCTTAGTAGTATAAAAAACCCACTCTTAGCACTAATGTATGCTCAATTTTGAGATCAGACCTGTTGATCCCAAATTAGCTTTCTGACGCAAACTGCCTTCCACTAAGTATTTCCCTGTATTCCCCGGAGGGGTAGGCGGTGTACTTATAATAGACCCACATTTCTCCAGTCATCTTAAGTCTCATGTAATAGGGGGCGAATCTATTGCCATTAACCGCTGCTACTGGGAAATTACAGACGGAAAAACCTCATAACATTTTGGCCGACCCGGGTCGATAGTCACCTAATATCCTTGAATTATTTTAATTAATTGTATATCCGATTTTTTATAACGTGCAGGCGTGCAGGGTGCCCGATTGTTCCTGCTGTAAATGACATATAGAGTGATGCATATTAGTATGGTGTGCGCGTACCTGATCATAGTAGTAGTGGAAGGTGACGCGGTCGGCGTCGCAGAGGTCGCGCAGGTTGGCGGGCAGGTAGCGCACGCGTAGCTCCAGCCGCCACTCGCTCGCCGGCCATCGCGCCACCAGCTCCGACACCGGCGTGTCTTGGTGGATCCATCGCACCACCTATCAACATAGCAACAACTCGGATTCAAGAAACGAAGTCCACTATAGCATTCTTCTATACCTAAACCATGAATTAATGTGACAAAGAATTCGACTTCAGTTTTCAGATTTGCAGTAATCTGCAAAAACTCTTCATTTTAACATGGGTATCAATAGTTTATGTACCTATGCATTGTATACATAATAATATGCTCGCCCGTTAAAGTGCTAGCATAGCGAAGTTCCCAAATATTTTAGAAAATTCCTGCATCATTTAATTTTATTTTATTTAATTTTTTTCATTTATTTAATAGGTTTACTAACAGTTGTTACATCTTTACATGATTATAAGATACATTTTGTTTATAATTATCTTAATGCACAACTAATTATAAGTAAACACATCATGTATATAATTCTATACAATAACATTACAGTTTATACATAAATCTACATTGAGAAAATATTGGATTATGGCTATTTTAATTATTATTTCTAAGTACCTAAGCATTCCAAAACAATTATATTATATACTCTAAAATATACTTCCGGAAAGAAGCCAAAGACTGCAAGCCAATGTCTAGGCCGCTGTTGTCGTTCAATAATCTGCTTAGTCGTGCTATTGGTGAGTTAGCACCCAGCTTTGTCCTCCGAAATGGTGGACGCAGCAGCATCATTTAGTAAAGCACCCAAAGTTAGATAAATACGTTTCCTCCATCCATTATGAAAATTGAGTTTCTCAATACAACAAAAACGAATCTAGTTTCACAGAGTAGCTTCCCAACCCCTTACCTTCCCAGCAGAAAGTCTTCTGGCCCTGAGTGCATAGCATGACGCGTAAACGCGATCGCCGACCGCTAGCCTCGAGGCAAGCAGACGTAGTACCGATCTGACGTCCTCCTCGGCCGAGGCCCGCACCACATTGAACCCGCCGTTCGGCAGGTGGATTTTCAATGTTGACTGGTCGCCGGGTGGTGCTCCTGTAACATTTAATTAGATGAAGATATAAGCATACTGTATCGTAAACCATCATCATCACCCTGGCCTTATCCCATAAATTGTTGGCGTCGGCACTTGATTCAACCCGATGTGGCTGATCATCTGTTTTTTATACGAAGCGACTGCCATCTGACCTTCGCAGCCCCTTTAACGAGGAAAATCTGTGATCTGGGTTAAACTAGTTGTCAGATTATTTTAGGCCTCCGACTGACCTGTAACGATTGCCAAAGATGATAAATTAACAACCGTGACCGACGGCTTAACGTGCCCTCCGAGGCACCGAGGGAACTCGGGCGGTCACCCATCCAATTACTGGCTAGGCTTAGGCTTGCTTAACTTCACTGATCGAATGATATGCGCAATAGCAACTGTGCCACGAGCTCCTCTGTATCGTAAATCGAACCCTAGAATAATAGGAATAGCTTTCATTTCTCAGTCGCACCATACAAGTCATAGGTAAGCATATACGTTCATCAATCGTCAGAGTGGATTACGGTACTCTATTCTGCCACAACGAAGGTCACATAACGCAGTTTTAAATCCTTTTATACATTTTACGCATTTATCTCACAATTACAGATTTATAATTGTTACATTTTACCGCTCAATCCCCAGTGTCTTCCTAACAAATTACATTAAATCTCCAACAACAAAGATACATTAAAAAAGGAGTAGTCGATAATTTAGAGCAACAGTCTATTAGTTAACAGTCATAAAAGTGGCGATAGAGCGTGAAATGCATGAAGGGGTGTTCATTAGTCCTGGTGGCGTCATTAGCGACTATTGATTGGTCAAACGAGCGCCGTCCGTCCTACGGGAGTCCAGTGCAGGCTGGTATTTACTTTCACACCAATAATGGCGTACCGTAGAAAGTACCGTAGCCACTTTATAAATAGCATTGGAAATGAATCCAATAACATTTACTTGAGAAAAAATATGTACAAACTATATGGATTCTCAAAATCTAATTAATTTGAGTGTTTACACATTACAACAATTAATTATGAATACCAAGTTCTTCCTTGAAGTGGAAGCTCCCAGGCAAATTAAATCAAGATTCAGATGCCTAATTTAGCAGTGAAGGAGACATTTTCCTTATTGACTTTTTGAACGTTGACGAAGTCACACAATTTTATGTATTTTTTATTTCTTTGTAATTAGTCACGAATAGACATATAGAGTGTAACATGGACCTATACGATAATCATGTATCACTGGCCAGAAAACAAAACATTGAAAAGAGGGTAATAATACTACTCAGAAAATACTATTATTTTAATTTTAGGAGTCACTTTTCATAGATATAAGAACTTATCATCCGTGTAATTGTTAATTTATCTAATACGAACTAAACTCATAGAGATAAAACACTACAACAATCAGCTACGTGAACCTACACTGGAATGTATCTAGAATGTACAATTAGTAAACTATTTATAAACGCATGGATACAAAGTATTTTCTGACATCATCCGAAGTAAGATTGATTACAATGTTTCTAGAGTAAAATGGAGGATCATTAAACACAGAAGCAAAGAAAATTTTTTTGAAGGCATACAATGACGAACATTCAGCAAGTTAACATTAAATAGTTCGCAATATATTATATGAGCATAAATGTATATTACTTCTACAAGTCTTCAAAAACCTCATGGTACAATCAAACCTAATCCCCAGCAAAAATAACTGTTCCTTCTTATGTCTGTGAATGAGAAATGAGGAAAGTCTGGAGTCTTGAGTCTGGATCGTGCTCGGTTAATGGCAATAACCTCGTCCATTAAATGGGACTTAAAAATTACTGGCCAAATGTGCGTGTACTATTAAGGAACACTTTTTTCAATCCCTTCGGATTATTCGGGAGATACATACCTGTAGGTCTAAAAAGACCACTTTGGGAGAATCATAATATGATCCGAATATGATTCATCATCGAAAAGGCTACAATAATTGTAGATGTTAGTCCCTCACAAACTTTTTATGATGCTATTTATCACAAAAGCAATTCTATTTTGTGGACCATTTTAGGAATAGGAAGGAAGGAAGATAGGAAAGTGTGAAACAGATGAATTGCGAAATATTAATCATTCGTGAATTATAATATCAATTGCACCTAAGTGACCATATTGTCATTTCGATGATAAATCTTATTAGGGTCACATTATGATTCACCCAAAGTGGCCTTTTTAGATCGACTGAGCATAATATATGTATGAAATGGATATGCACAATATAGGTAAATATGTATGTTCACCGAATCCTACGCAGAGAACCGCAAGTACAAACAACTGAAGCGATACTCTACATAAATCGTAGAGAGAAGACAGCGTTTAGCGAAAAGCTTACAAGTAACATACGTCGGTGTTTTAATTAAAAACCCACGCACGTAGTACTTTGAATATAATATAATAGACGCTCATTAAAAAGGTACGAATGGGAACGGGGCGCATTTAACTCGAAATATTTTTGCGCAAAGAATCCGGCGTCCAAGGAAAAAATTCTTGGGTCTAAAAGACAAAGGGCTTTTGATTAAATAGTGTTGTATTGCTCGGAGATGTAATTTGCTTTTTACGGAGCTTTGTACGGTTGTTTTGTTTCGCAAAATCAAGAGAGTTTGCAGCTCTTTAAACGCTTTCTAATTTGAAAATTCTTTTGGAAAGGAAAGGAGAGACTACATTATTGGCGTATGAATTACGATAAGAATGAGTTGATTTTGTTGCTGTATTATTAGTGTTGATATAAGTTATGATAATATTGTGATCATTTATCAATCATTCTTCCTTAATCCATGTGCTTCAATACTTATATTTTTACGATCGTGCTTTTATTTTACTCTCAAGCCTTCGAAATAAATTCTGAATCAAAATAAAACAAATTGGGTAATAATTTGTGCAAAATTCTCCGATCATATTCAAGCAGACCCCAAAAAATAAATGAGCGATTCAACCCGCATTCTGCAAAGTGACGTTATCGCGGTGATCTAAAAACTTGATAATGAGTGAAAATGGCCCGATTCGCCCACGGGGCAATGGCACAGTATAAATATAAGCTTCACAACAGTAACGAACATAGGAACAAATCGTCATTATTTTGACAGTAAATAAAAGAGTAAATTTTAAGGTCTTAAAAAATGACAACCCTCACACTCAATGGAGGAAACGTCTTATTTCAAAAATTAGGCCAAGATTCCTTACTGCTTCTTTTTTTTTGTGAAGTGTCTCTTGCAGATTAAACTCCGGGAGTAATTTCTGCTTAACCGGGCAATGGCGAGATTAATAAAAGCCTCCAGCCAGGCGTGAAGTTTTAAGCAACACAGCTAAGAGCGCCCCATAGTGGGGCTCGGACCTCGACTTGAGTGTTACTGGTGCGCGAGCTAGGGAGCTGGGCTGGACTTGGTATATTATTTATGGTTTGGGGGGGGGGGGGGGGGGAGGGGTTAGAATTTACTTGCTCGTCGAGGGCATATTCAAGGGTCGGGGGGGACATTACGACTTATTCCTTACTGCTTGTAATATTTATACTGTGGCAATGGCGAGGTCCAACGTGTTCAGACATGGAATCCAAGGTGAACGATCGTCATTTACGTATAAAACCCACCTACTGAACTGTGGACTACCCAAAACAGGACGATATCTTAGAGTGACGCGCAGGTGACATTAATGAATTCACTTTCATTCAATACTACTTGCTCCTCTACGTTTCTACCTACGCTTTTGGCGTGGAAGTTTCCAGTTAAGCTACTTTATGACGCGCTACTCCTGGCACAACGATTCCACTCAACATAAGGCCAGCAAAAGTCGCTAGTAACACTCTGATGCTCGTATTTCAAGCGTCGATGAGTTACAGTAGCCATCAGGCTAGATGTACACGCGTTTTCATTACATGTTCCAGACGTGGTAATCACTGCGTAAATGTAAGGAAAAAATAAGTCAGTTGGTAGGAATGTCACGCTTTTTGTCCGTGACCGAGTGCCTACCTCGTAAAGGCTTTAGTCTGTCTGTAACACAGATCTGTAATGATGTCAAAAAGTTTACCGTGGTGCGGCGCCGGCGTCGGGTGCCGTTTGGGCGAGCCGCCCGGCGGCGCTGGCTGCATCGCGCGCCCTAGCCCCTCGCCACACCGCCCGCCGCCCTCCGGCTCATGGCTGTAACAAACAAAATTGGTTATTTATTAACAGGTTCTTAGCAAGAAGCCCTTTGAAATAAAAAATACATCATTTTGCGCCAGTACAGACATACAATACCCATATTGGCCTCAGGCACTTTTGGTTCATTGTACGTCTGTGGAATCAGGCTTAGGTTTATGTTAGGTCTGTCTTCAGTAGCTTTGGTTGGCTACGTGTTTCCGAACGCAACGGTGAATGTTAACAACTGAGTTTATCACAAAACGACACAATAAAAGTCTATCCAAGTAAACATAATGTTGCTATACTAATATTTTAAAATTGGTAAGCGTCTCTATCTGACTGTCCTCTCCTTCAAGGCTAAGCCGCTGGACCGATATGCTGAGATTTGTTATAGAGATAGTTGTGACCCCAAAGACGGACTTAGGGTAGGTTATCAACAAAAGCAGACCAATTCGCAGTTCAAATTTAGACAGCAACATGATTGAAGATGAAGCTGAAGCACCAAGTTCTAAGCAATTTTGGTATTCCTACTAAGGATATTTTTTTGCAACTAAAGAGAGGAAACTCTTTAGTTGCGAAATAATATCCTTATTTAAAATCTATTCGCTGTATTGACTGTCATAATTAACAAGCAGACGACACGCGGTTCCACCCGCGTAGTTCTTGTTCGCGTGGGAGTACGGGGATAAAATATAGCCTTTGTTACTTGTTGATAGTGTAGCTATCTATTGCTGAAAGACTTTTTCTAATCGGTCCAGTAGTTTCGGAGCCTATTCAATACAAACATACTTACATTAAAATCTTTCCTCTTTATAATATTAATATAGGTAATATATTAACTCCATGTAAACAACAGCACAGTAAACAAGGTAATACGGCGGCAAGCGTAAACAATTGCGAACTGAACGCTAAACAAGCAAAGAAAGGCCCATCCTATATGAATAATGGAACCGTTTACTGAGGAGCGCAGAGCGAAGTATTTACACGGGTAATGCTTCAATAATACCACGGGTTAGCCTATTGTTTCTGAAGATTACTGAATCAAATGAGAAGGTCGGCTTGGGTAACCAGCTTTAGCAATACAACACTCTTGCATTAGAAAAACATTTTATAAAAATGTACGCATTAAGATTTAATTCTTAATTATAGGAAAAGGCCCTCTAGTGAGTAAAATACATTCAGTTTATGGTTCAAGTTGTGTCAAGTTGGAGGACTGTTACCGCAGTGAACTTCAGGTAATTACCTCACGTTCTCATATTACCTTATTTGCGAGCGAGAACGTATCAACATCGCAGAGTGGTTTTTCTATTGCTATTTCTATCAAAAGTAAGCACTCATTACTAACTACCGTATTTACTAGTTCTATGAAACATATTAATTTGATCCGTACATCCAAATATTTTACCAAGTGTCAAGTTCTATCATCATTCATCCAACAAATCGATTCGATGAATGTTAGAAAGTTCAACAACCAAGCCCACTAAAACAGTCACACCGATTACTAAACTAATTGGAACGAGCGCGAATTAAGGAACAGGCACATGAAATTGGGAGCACGGTCGTATTTTTAATTGTCTCGACAATTTGTTACGAAACAGTGTGACTGGCGGTTCAGTCAATTGGTCAGGCTTCGAGAGTCCCTCAGTGAAGAGGTGCGGATAATGCCTTCCTCACTTCACGCTCCTCAGTTTGGGACAAGGACGTGAAAACATCTAGAACTAACAGACACTCTATATAAAGTGGTATTGAGACCAGTAGCAAATAGTGCGGGTAAGCTTTTATGAAGACAAGAAGACTTTACACACAGAAGGCTTATGATTATGATAATGACACTCGTAGATTGTGTCCTGTCTCCAATAGTAAGAATAGATAACATTAAAACATGATTTGACCACGCTTTTTCTGATAATTCCATGCAGCAGAGCTTATCATCAAGATAAACAATACCTTAATAACCAAAATAAGCAAAAGGAGAAAAGGAAAGTATTACAACTGTCCATAAGTTAACAGTTTTTGTAATTGAATAATCCCAGTTGTTGTTATTTTTACGCCGCTGTCAGAATTAAAGTAGATAATCCTAAAATAATCAAATTTGAAACGAGCATTCAACCATGAACTAGATTGCAGCAAAATCACGCAATACAGGGATTGGGATCAAGTTGCGCAGCAGCTACAAGCTATACACATGTTAACTGATATTGGATTAGTGTACGTTACATTGTAACTATCCAAGATATGCACATATGCATCAAAGGCATCGTCGATAGGATCTAAATACAACTTATAAGTAATCTAGCACGAATGAAAATAGTATCATAATATATAATTTGTAATCAAATTCATTAACGTTTCAGAATTAATGCCTAAGTTGAGAATATTTTTACGGAGCTAACGAATCCTTGATCGAGTTGAAGACTATTAATGATGATATATTAATTTCTTATCAGAAAATCGTATCCAAAATCGACATAATAACCGTTAAGAAGATTATATTTAAAGCTTAATTTGAATACGGAGAACCACAAATCATAGTAAATGAGTTTCCGACAACGTTAGGACCCCACAACCTTCTAAGTTTATCACTGGATTCCGGACAATGTGGTCCGCTCTCACCAATTTCCAGAACACAGGGTTGGTAAATTTTAATTATCCCTACACGATTGGGGTTCGCATGGCCGACGACTGACCACGGGGGGAAGGGGGAGAACCCCTTACCCATTCCACCATACGCATCGATTGGCTGCGTTGGCCGCATGCAAATGCACAAATTGCATGCACCACAGTTAGACAATGATCTTCTACCCAACCGTTGCCTAAATTCAATTCAGTTCACGAAACGCACAACACAAAATACTGGTTGGTATTTTAGGGTTTGGTTTGAATTGATAAACTCCAACTTGGGAGGTCATCATTATGAGCGTTCTATTATTCTTATATCACACAAATTAAATTACAGTATATTTTTCTATTTCTTGTTTAAAACTATTTCGTATGTATAACAAAAGTTGCCAAATCATGAACCAGACAAAAATATTAGATATGGAGACAAGGAAACAATGTTCGAAATAGTAACATTAATCTATTTCTTCAGAAAGATGCAAATAAACCTGAGATGTATGAAAATATATTTGTCCTCATAATAAAAGTCTTACGCCATACTGAGTAAGCTGACAATGAAGAAATTACTACGACAGGCATCAAAGAACCATGTTCATCCATGTTCGAATGATTGGATTAAGCATACGATTTCATTCATAAGTAAAAGGTGTGTGGGAGTCGCAGGTATGCCTGTATGTGGGACACCAACATGTTGGAACACGCCAGATATCTTTCTGATTCACCATGTTAATGAACTTTATGTTCAACGCAATAGAGTCTAGATAACGTTGTACACGTGTCGTTGACCATCCGATTTGACGAATGAATTAGTTATTTATTTTATTGGAACCTGATCTAGGTTATGATCAACATCTTTTGTTTTGAGAGTGATACATTATATCTGTTACAATGAAATGAACACTTAGAACCAATTTGAAATTACCATAACATTTCAAGGTCCAATACCCAATTTTACGGTTGCCGCCTAATTAATAAAAGTGATGTTTATAACATTTGCCAAACGGTCATACCTCTTTATAACATGAATAGCAGCTTATAATACAATACAACCTACAACGTCAGTAACTGGCAAAATTGGATTGATTGCAGCAATCCCTAACAGCCCAGCGGAGCGAACCTATTCGGCTTTTGTATTGATGTTGAGATAGACTGCAAGGAATCTCGCTACGAGCTCACTCAAGTTAAATCTTAATCATTCCACAAGTTTGGAAGATTGTATTCACGCATGGTTGAGTTTTAGCTCGATTTTCAGTGACTACCTCCTATCCGGAGACACCTACACCTAATTGCTACATAATAGGTCTGCTTTCAGCATTCTAGGAATTATGCTTGATAGTATACACGCTATACAGTGCTAATATTCGAGATTTTTACTCTCATATAGGGCAGTCAGGAATACTTGGATCCATTTATAATGATCCACCTTTAGATTCGTGAACTTTACATGTTGTTTACCAACTATAACGGGATAATACCAACTGAAAATGCTTGCACAGCGCGAACGTAGCCGCGGGCAGAAGTTAATTTATAAGAATATACTGCTATTCATACTAATCGGAGTATTATTAGCTTTCTATGGTAACAAGAATACAAATGTTCCTACATTACCATGTACAAATTAATTCGACCGCAAGCATGCTTTCGATTTCAATACAATTTGTTAATACAATGCCCAGACAAAAGCCATTTTATTCGTACACGGGTCAATGCTTTTCACACATCAATAAACTATGAATAGTGCTCTAAAATAGACAATCGTTAACGTTTTCACGCCTATAGCCATATCGTTAGGCCAAAACTATCGTTGTTTATAGCATAAATGAAAAATGGGTGCCAGCCCAACCAGTGTTCAATCTATAATTATCTATACTAATATATAAACCTGAAAAGTTTGTTTGTTCGTTTGCTAGCTTTGCACTCTAATCTCTCAAAACTACTGGTCAGATTTGAAAAAATATTTCAGTTCATTTATCATGGAAGGCTATATCATCACGCTAAGAAAAATCGCGGGTTAAAGTGAGCGTTAGCCCTAAGTAACTATTCCACGCGGACAAAGTCGCCGGCAGAAGCTAGTTTTATTGTAAACATACGAACGGGAAACCCTCGCGTGTCCCGTAATTAGAAACATTAACTTTAATGATGTACGGTAACTTTTTGTAAATCTCTAATTTCATGGTGACCTTGTTCAGCGTCACGCCATTACGCCGAGTTAAGGTTAATTGGTCACCGCACCTCATTTCCGCCAATTTGATTTAACATTTTATAATGTACTTTGTTAGAAATAACAATCTTACTTCTATATATAACTAGTTGCGTCTCGTGGATTTACTTTAGATATTATTCCAAAAATATGAGTAGGTTCAGTTACTCCTTGTAAGATCAGCTATTTGCCAGTGAAAGTCATGCTGAAATCGGTCCAGCCGTTTCAGAGATTAGCTGGAACAATACATTAAATTAGACAGACGGAGAAATTTACGTGGTAAAAATTTTTTTTTGTTTCATCCACATATACTTTCATAAGCTTTTTAGACGTACTTCAATGTTTCAACGTTATTTATCTTATTTATCTTAATATATTATATATACAAACGTTACTTTTTGACTTATTACAAAACATGGTTTAAACAAAGACTAGACCAAACTCGGTCTAAAACTATGACCATAAATTTTTAATCCGTATCACAGGAAGTAATGGGTCTACTTGTAAACTAACGATTATTTTAGTCTATGCCTTGATGACCGATAGACTATTGTTAGTTCACGCTAGATGTACGCCTGACAATCAGACAGCTACTTATGTCTAATGAATTGTAACTGATTTAGTACGTTCAAAAATAAAACACAGATGAAACAACGATTTTAAAAGTTCACAACTAAAATAAACAAGTCTCTAAATATCATTATCAATCTCCTGCCTTTGTCCGCTTTTATTTAGGGTCGCGGTAAATTGTTTTATTTCATTTCGTTCATCAGAAGTCATCTGTGTATCTGCATCTCTCTATCTAGCTTTATTTTTCACACAATCTATCCATTGTTACAAACAAGTCTGAAAAAATATACAATTAATAACAACGATTCGATTGCATGCAGTTCACAATCCTTATCCTCTCAACCGTTGCGATTTCCATAACAAAACTGTGCCGTAAGTTTTCAATTTGATGAAAATCGACTGGCCGTCGGTCGCGAGCTAATAGCGAATGCATATTATAATGTTATAGATACTCTATGAATATTCAGAACACGGAGCGGCGCAGACGATCGTCAAATTAACGTATTCTGCGAGATGTCTACTTGCAAGCTTTATTATTTTATTATTACTGAGCCTATGCGATTGCTGTCTGAATATTCATTTCATAGGCTACTGATTTGAGGATTGTACTAATATTTAAAGTAACATTTCAAATGATAAAGGATACCGAAAAATCTTAAGTATATGAAGCAAGTCTTGTTTTATTTTTTCACAGCACAACTACTCTGACCCGCTTAAATAAGTCCCGAACACTTGGTGTTACTTGACTGCGTGCATGAGCTGGAGAAACGGGAGATTTCGCTAAGCTCTACCTTATACTACACATCTGCCTACACACACATTCGGTGTCCATTTTGGGAAAGACAAAATGTATTATGTGTAGTCATCATAACAGTTGTTAACATATTCGATAGTCCTAAAACAATGTTGAGTACCAAAAAACTAATAGCAATCGATCTAAAACGTTTTGTTTATCTTTTGTTCAAAGAGAATGGTCAAAAATAGAGAGAGTTATTAAACAACAATACGCGCATGCGTGTGAAAACAGATTTTACCTAGATGGCTATTGTGTTTATTGAACTTTTAAACGGTTTCGTTGGCTTCAGTTCTCAAAGTGTAATTAATTGGACACTGTGTTTCCCAATTGAACATGGAAATCACATTTACATTCCTAAAACGGAACTGAGGAGAGAATACAAATAATATTTGTATGAAGAGTATGTAAAGTACTTTCAAATCATCAGAATGACATGATAAATATACAGGATTATACATCCTACCTCCAGCTTTGGAAGGTTGCTTTTTCTGAGAAGAACCTGGTAAGAAACTCAGTATTTAATTTTTTCAAAAATATTATACAAGTTTTTAAATTCAAAATTTATCACAATATATCAGCAAACCTGCCAGCAACAGCTGCCTTAGACACGGTATTATGTTCCTGCGGTAGGGTCACCAAGTCTCCATGGAAGAGAAGGAGTTGGATTGCTGCCATTATGTTTGCAGAATTATTTCATTATTTATGAGGTAGGTAACTAAAAACTAATTACAAGTAGAAAACTTGGCCCAAATCGGTGTCTCTCGGGATCGTGCCAAGAAGGCTGGCAGCATTGCCACGTTGAATAGCAATGCTGATTCTCTGTGCGAGAAAAGCCCCAGCCCGCTTGTCACGAGAAGCTTCTACCAGACGACGTGCAACCTCTTTGAAAAGTTGATGAGCATCTGGACCCCAAGGTCCCAGAGTTTCAACCGCAAACGCAGAAAATGAGGTAGGTAGTGATAGTTACATACTTGGCTTTTCAAAAATTCACAGGCTGCTGCAGCAGTTTATCTTCAGTAGGCACTAGACATGGTCAGTAGGATTGTTCGCTTATTTACTGCCTTTTAAAATTCAAATAATAACTTATCGTGTAATATCTCGGGATAATAATCTCTCTCCAGCGGTAGGAACCACAACGTATGTTCATATATAGTAAGTTTCATCCATGAATCGCTAATTTGGATAAACGTTATTTGATATACGGCTCCCATTATGTAATTATGTTGGGTCTTGGAACACATTGTTTAATGGCAGCTTGGGATAATATAACATAGTTTGTAATTAAATAGTTAAGTGGACCCAATAGCGTTGTAGCGGCTTCGAAGAGACTCGACTAAGAAACATTCTGTCAGATTAAGTTCCTTCTACAAGGGCTTTTGTGCCCGAATATTTTTATTAAAAGTATATTGTAAATTAGTTTGCATAGCATCTCGGCTGCGTGGCAGACAAACTTTCACCCCTTAATGGTGGAATTTCAGAAATCTCTTTTTAAGATTATGCACCACTCTGAGAACACAACCTGCAAATTTCATGTCTCTAGGACGAGCGGTTTAGGCTGTGCGTTAACACACATAATGCCTGGCTGACCTAAATAAATATACTATTTTTTTTATAAAGTCAGGACTCTGAATATTATATGATGAATAAAAGATATATTACAATTGACCGTAATATATACACATACATACATATGCTATGCCTGAATCCCAAGGAGGTAGACAGAGATCACCGTTCGCCACATGCTAAGATCCTTACATACTTCTTCCACATTCATGCATTTTTTCATACACCTCCTTCGGTTACGAGTGCTCCGAATTTGACCTATAATGTATCATACGTAGGTACTTATACCAATACTACAACCTTTTGTTAGCATACCACGCGAACGAAGCCACGTACTGAAGCCAGCATTTTATTTAACAGCATTCAGCTATCCAAGCTGTAAAACTATCTATCTTAGAACGATGGAATGTCATAACACGAGGCAATGATTAATTAATAATAACATAAAACATATCACCATGAGATAATTATGCTAGAATTGCCGACACGCTACAATTAAATAATAAGCTAATTGGGTCGACCTTAAAAAACCGTCAAACACCGCCTACACGACCTATACATATCCGAGGCTATCTATGAAGTTTAAATATTTATGACTCTTACATTGTAGCTTGGATTAAAAGCTTGGTCTATTTTAAGATGCTTTGTAGTGTAGATACAGGTGCGATCGTTATAGATGTTTTCTACATACAAAACCATAATATTGTATCAAACATAGTTTCAGATTTTTAGCGTCTGTTGTCGTCATTGGAAATTATTATAATGCTGAAATCGTAATGATTGTGAGTTATCATTTTCGGACTCATAGATATATTAAGTACTCTTTCTTAGCGTGTATTTTATGGCACTATCCTGTTTTGAAAGACACCATTAACTCTCCCTTCTCTACATTCAATATTAATTTCAATCCGTTTTAAAAATGATTTAAAGAGTTTCTTGTCCGTTCTTCTCAGAAGGTTAGTTTCCGAACCGGTGGTAAATTCATAAGTGCCTTACCAGGAACTAAACTGAATAAATCATATTCATTTTAATTTTCATTTTCAAACAAATATAGATATCAAATACAGCAGTTAACACATTTAATAAATTTAAATATATCAATTCCCTAACCAGAATATTCAAAAAGCTATCACACGTATAAATATAATATGTTGCACCATATCAAAGGGCCGACGCTCGAACGTTACAAGATAACCGATTGACTAGGGTTTGTCAAGCACATTACACCCACTTGCGTCCTACACAGTTGAGCAAGCGATGAAATTAAACATTCATAAGAGGAAAGTGTTATGAAAACAAATAAACCCCTTTAACACTCAACATATAATTAAAAATGACGATCTGTTAAATTAAAATATATACAGATAAATAAAATTGAAATGTCTGTTTGTAATTCCAAAATACAGTTATGGTAAGTAAAATACAGGTCTGTCTGTCTGTCTGATGTTACAGGGAGTATATCAAACTAATTTTATTAAACAAAAATTGACTTCCGCGAAAGCCATGAAATTAGATCTACGCGGGTCAAACCGCTGAGCACAGCTAGTGCAACAATAAAACTTCTAATACATATTTGTTTAATTTATTTGATCTTCCTGTGTTCTGCTCAAGTATTCGTCGGTGGGTAGAACCCTTTCCCTTATCCCTTATTTTATATTAGTTACTTACTATAAACATTTAAAAGAGTTTGTAAATAAGGGACTTGACGGCTTACTGGGAATTTAAACTTACACTAACTACGTATCCTTAGCATCGAGGTTGACAAGAAGTATCACCACGTTTTCACCAAAAGTTATGAAACACACGCATAAACGTTTGATTGGTCAAATGTAGGAAAATTTAGCAATTGGTTAGTGCTTGTATTACATAAGTATTATGCGTTTACTTTCCAACGTGAATCGAAACATGTTAAAGTTGTACATTCTTACATTGTTGTTTCTGCATCGTAAATTGTATAAGATACGCTCCGATATAATGAAGCACCAATTATTCGACAACCATAACCAGACAACGAAATCTTCACTCTTTGTAGGAGCGTTGGCTCAAATTTGTGTATTAATACATTTGAAACTATATTTATCCCTTTTAAATGAACCAAAGATATCATAAAGTCTTTTCAAAGGAGTAATCAGAGGTGGTACGACACCCAATTTTAACCAACCAATATCTATCAGAAAAATATTTATAACACGTAGACAAAAAAAAAATGTTTTTGTTATGTTTACCGTACAAGTTGGAAAAAGAAATATAATCATAGTTACCGTATTCAGGGTAATCCGTAACCAGTCTCAAACACGAAAGTATACAGACTATTTTCCGACGTACGCAAGTTACTTCACGACGTTTTCCTATACAGTTAAGCTCGAGTAACATAACTGCACTTAAGGTTTTAGAAAACATTTTGGTCTAGACAGATAGGTGAGATTGGAACTTGCGTGATGCGTCAAAACGGCGATCACTTAAACCACTGGGCCACCAATGCACTACTGAAACTTATCTATTTATTATTAGTAGACGCTCTAAAAGCTTAAAATAACAAACCTCTTCGATCGCACCCTGGTGTACCTCCAAGTGTGGCTGCTATAGTGTCCAGAGCTAGACGGACACAAAAGCAGCTGCAAGCTATTCGGTCGTGGCTGCCTATTCTTCTTCACTCTTAGCCTAACCACTTCCTCAGGTCTCTTCACTTCCTTTATCGGTGGCTTCCTTGAATCAACACTCCATCTCTTCTCGTTTTCTTTAACGTTGCGTTCCTCTAAGTTCAAGTGTTCTAGTCTCTCTTTGACGCAATTCCTTGTCTGGATCAAGTCTGGAGTGGATGATGGGGTATCAGCTCTACTGTTCCTTCGTATTTCAATTGGGGATGTCGGTGGTCTTCTTGGCTCGAATACCACTTTGGAGTACTCGTTACTACGACGCCACAGCCTGGGCGAAAGGGGCCAAAACCGCCCATTCTGCTGACCTGACTCTATCACCATTTTACTTGGACACTTTTTACGTTTTCCACAACAAAGCAGTTTTACTTCACTTTAAATCCGAAATGTGAAAACACACTTTGTTTTTGATAGACTTTATCGTTGCTCCTGTTAGAAAAATATTATGAACCTTTCTATAAATTAAGTAAAAAGAACCAATCAAATCTAAATTCACAGACGTAACTGATGTAAATGCATTTATTTTATTGACCACAGTCTTCCGTTAGTTAAACTCGAAACGCGTGCGCATCATCTACCGGCTAAAGATATACTGAACAATAGTGATTAAAATGCATAACGAAATCCCCTCTGGGAAATCACTCCACAGCTGTACAGGGAATCGAAGATAATCTAATGACTGCATTATGCTATGACTCAAACACTAGTGGTATTGTAACAGTTACGTAAAATTAGACGAATCTATATTGAGTATGGGTAACTGAGATAAAATATGTTTATGTTTCCTTACAGAGTATATGATATAAACTATGTAGAGAATCTCGCCCGAATCTTCCTCATTACCTCCAATTTGTACGACGCTATTCGTAAATTGACCAAATCAATTTGCCCCTTAACCCAATCTTATCAACTTCGCGAACCATCTGGACTGACACTCATACAATATAAAACAATATGAAGGACCTTAAAAATATTTTACTCAATGAAAGTATTGATCATTCGAATGAAATAAGTAAAGTTATGTCGTACATTGACATGAGAAATAGCAACGAAGACCGCATGAAGCCTAATGGTGCGGGATATCGGATGGCGCCCAATCCTGTTGCATACTAAATGCCTACTCAGGAAACGCGTATAGCTGCTTATGTCTGAAACAGGACGCGTGTTCGATATGCTAATGCTGATGTAGTACACAGATTGCATATCATTACAGCGGTGATAAAACGGACCAGTGAAGCGGTTTCGAGAAAGATCTATTACCATTTATATGAAGACATTCCAGATAAGGTACGATTTAAGAATCGAAACAGGTACGCAGACTGCCTACAAACCAAGTATCAATCAGAAGGTAGTCTTGAATCCCTGATGTGAACTATTTATAAGGAAGGGAAGTTATCAATTTAATAAAATAATGATATACGACGTATTTGTAAACTTCTACAAAGAGATCATTTTATCTATTTTAAG
Source organism: Watsonalla binaria (assembly GCA_929442735.1). Lineage (NCBI taxonomy): Eukaryota > Metazoa > Arthropoda > Insecta > Lepidoptera > Drepanidae > Watsonalla > Watsonalla binaria. Next base: position 3,841,864 of record OV838941.1, read on the forward strand.
TTATTATACAAACATCTATACAAATTCAATGCAGTTGGTCGCTTTATCATTTTTAACGATAACACATCAAAGAAGCATAATCTAACAATACTCGTAAGTATTGTAAGGAGAGTGCTGCCTAAATGTGGTTAGTATAGAAGCACGATTACTTGTACTGTGGATAAGGGACAGGAAGTATTCGGAACGTTTGAATCACAGGAAACCGTACAAAATACGTAGCCTACTGACTACTGACTCAACTATACGGCATCCATTAAAGCAAGCGAATCAATAGGATATTGACTTTGACAACGATGCATCTGCACTAATCACCGTTACTCAGGTAGTTTTTACGTCATTTATGACTGACTGACTATCCTTTTTTTTTATTTAGTGGCACGGACAAATATAACCCTAATTATAACGCCATGTATAATGCAAATTATAAGTTAATGTCATTTTGATGACTCAAATGGAGGTGGCGTGTGATACCTGCCTACGCGCAACATTTTTAATAACAATGTGTTTGGCTCTTGTGACCTAAATAGTTATTGTGAAAATTTTTGTCACTCTCAAGTCATATTTGTATAGGTATTTGGTTAACAGTGTGAAAGCGAAATTATTATTAAGAAACCTATTGCTACTTCTTGAAATAATATATATCGAATTCTCAATTTCCATACAAAATGATTTCTTCTGTTTGAACGCGACGCTCAACTACGTAACGGATCGTATGTACCAACTTGTAGGAGTTGAACTTCAATGGGTTAAGTTAAAAAACATATTATAACATTCATAGATTGAAGAGAAAAGTCAACGTTTTGTAGTAGACTTGGGTTTCCAAATAAATAACATGCTTTGATGAAAATTGTATACAAAAGGAAACCATCGATTCGTACACTTTTGTTACTTTGCTTATTCTTGGAAAGGATACACGCCCATTTCCGCGATTTTATACCGACGAAACAACAATTGAATTGATACTTTGAAGAAAATCAACAAAAGAAACTATTTTGGAAGACGATTTAAAGCTTCTAAACAAACCTATCAAATGATAGCATATACTTATGATTCCCCCATCGATAGGCTGCTACTGAATGTTTCTCGATTTCGCCGCCTTGTTATTGGTAACAAGATAGAATACAATAGGCGGAAGAGGTCCCGACACTACTGTACTGCATAGCCATGGCTCATACCACAATAGCACCTCTACTGTTAGCTTCGGCGTGCACGCAATTGAAATTGTATGATTTTAAGACAATGGCAACATGCATGGCCGGTTACCAAGCTTTGTGTCTTCTTGGCAAGATTCTTTGTGGTTAACGAATAATATTCTTTGTCTTTTTGTGTTCGATTTGATTAATCATTTACTGATTCCAATTCTAAACAAGAATTTAAATAAAACTCAATAATTAACGATAAATAAAATGGAAAACGATGAAAATATAGGAACATATGAAAATAAACTCATATCTTCCAAATATTTTAATGGCTCAAAACAAAATGACGGATTCAATTACTTGAATAGTACGAAAACCTCGATAAATAGTCTTAGATGCATCCATAGTAATAATAAAACTCGAAAGATGATGTCTGTTTGGTCGCAGATTTCGCTGGAAGCTAGTAAGAAACATTATGAACCCAGAGGACAAAGAGAGCATTTGTCACAATGTGTATGGAATAAGTTTTTTATTCCATACGGAAGTTATAAATAGTACGTCATACATAATACAAAGAAAGAATTAAGCTTAATTAGGAGCATCAAATGAGGACAATTTCCCAGAAAGAAATTAACTTAAAAAAATAAAGTACCACATTGTTTCATAAGCTTAAATGCAATGGCATTTTATTATAAATAATGAACAAGAGGATCGTTTTCAGGGATAAAAACGTTAAGAATCATCGATTCCTAGTAAAAGATAAGATTGCGTGCGAAACCGGCAAATTGGTATCTAGAGACTGAAGTGGCGAGACTGGTCGGTTCAAATGACTCCTGGCGGACGAAGGTCATGTTTCAAAAAGATCAGTCACGTTCAAATTAATATATAACTGCAATAGTAATGTTACTGCATGTTCACTATTTACCACATCCACCACGATGCTTATTAATCGTTTTTCCAAATTATTTTCTACTTCATCGTATTGTAGAAGCTAAACCTACATTGCATGGATCGAAAATCAAACAAGTATTAGGCCACAGAATTATATCGGTAAATCGATTCCTCGAAGGCAAACACAACTGAAGAACAAAATAAACAGTGGAAACTGGATCGCATGGAGAGTTGTCTACCTACCTATAAAGTGTGGTACGAAAATAGTGATACTTTCACAATAGAGACATTTTGTGATGTGGAAATTGAACAGCTGCCGTCAGCGCGCCAGATCCGTTTGTGAGCTGACATGAAGACGTCAGTTTGATTTTTTGGAATAATCATTGTTAAATTAACAGTCTTGGAAAGTGATTATAATATAAGGCTTAATTACACGATAATAGTATCAAAGCTAAATAACTTTGACGACCAAATTACGCTGTCAATTAACAAGCTAAATAACTTTGACGACCAAATTACGCTGTCAATTAACTTTTGCTGTCAGTGTCATTATTTGTATGTAAAAGTTGTAACTTTTGCAATAGCTTTACAGAAAAACAATCTAACAGTCGAAATCATAACGTCATCTTCATTTATTTTTTTACTTTGTGATTTTAATAACATTCTGTACCTAAAGTCAGTTGACCCATAAAATTAAATTTAATTTGAAATTGGTCTGATGTAATGAAACAGGCCTTAGCTGTAAGAAAAATCTGTGCTCCGTGTGCACAATACTTATCTCTTTGAGGTGTAATCAACATTAAACAGTAATTTATCCAGAACAGGTTATGATCCCTGGTAATCATGTATAAAAACAAATAATATAAGTAAGAAGGAAAACGATACAGAGAATAATAGCTTGATGTATCAATGACCCGAAATACAAATGGGTTTGTAGGAAGGGAATAAGTACTGAAGCATGTTGTCGCGAGTAGATTATGATACCAAAATCAGCAAAACGCATGCATAGTTAAGGAAGTACGTATTTTCGTCTAATCAAACCAAATATAGTGTGACGTCGCACGCAAACACACTCAAAGTATCGTTACCATACGATGTTTAATGTCGTAAAGTAACAGTTCATAAATATGGCAGAGCTAACACACAGTGAGTGCTGCAAGGATAATGTTATAATATCTCGAGGGGGATATTATTCGCTGTTTATTTCTGGAGATGTCGTGGGCGGTATTTCATTCATATGAATAAAATGTCGCGATCATATTTTAGGATTTTCTCTCAAAAAATTTTCACGATATCATCTTAAACCAATATATCGTCAACATGCAATTTCCTATGAAGATAAGCCCTTGTTAAACAAGTTAACGGATTCAAGCGTTCATCCATCTCACGAGACACTAAAAGTTTGCGAATACATATAGCGTAGTGTAATGTGGTGATGCCCGAGTCCCGAGCCCGGCAATTTGGCGGAGAGCCAAAGGACGACAGACCGATGACTCAGGTGACAAGGGAATTCCTGTAAACGTTATACGCTTGATGTCACCAAATGATGGTATATTTAAGTGTTTCCATGAATTTAAATTCAATCAGGTATATGCATAAATAAATAGATTTAAAATACTAAGTTACATTTTAACATATAACTAACATAAAATAAAGCACATCTAAACAATCAATTAAGTGCTCAATCAACTCGAATCTTACCAAACCATACTGCTAGTGTGAATAATTAAAATACAAGCAGTAAATTTCAAACATTTCTCAGCAAAACAACTGAAATTTAAGACAGTTGTTTCTGAGTCGCCCGGATTGGCTCGAATAACGAAAGATGCACAATTAACGTTACTTTTAACAAAACGAGTGAATAAACATGAAGGGTCCAAAGAGTCCGAAGTAGGCAATTTAGCTAATGGAAGGCACGCCTGCCATGAAATAGCACAGTTTAATCACGCTATTAAGGTTGACAGTCAGACTCAGTTACCAGTGAACATGAATTGATATAGTAATGTGATATTTTATACAAACAGTTTTTAATATAATGAGTGAGACTAGAACAGCCGCACCAAATAGTCGTATTGAATCAAATACGCTAGCTTGGATTATTTATAATTTCTACTAAAAGTTATAAAACAAATTGAAGCTCCTTCTATTGAAAAAATTAAATTCAAAATAAGATACAACGATGATATAATTTGTATACTATATGATGGCATAAAATTTAACATAAGCATAATATCTTCATTAAAGTAACTTTTACCAGATAAGCAAATGCAAACAAACAATCAAGATGCCGAGGAAAGATTGCGTTTCATAGCTCGCCGTCGCCATACACGCTCATAGATGTTTTTATCAAACTGGTTGGACTTGAACGTAAAATTACTACATATCCGTAGATTTTGCCTTTAACGCGAGCATACTCGACGCGAGGGTACTTACACGACTTGACGTCCTTTTGCCAACACGTTTTAGTAATCTCCCACCTTTCACCTTAATGGCCCTACCAAGAACAATGGCAATAAGTGTGTTCATAATTGATATATTTTCCTCGATGTTTACATTTCAACAACAATAAAAAACAAAATTTCCGGCTTATGGCGTCAGTAGGATTGAAAAAATGTATTAACATTACGACAAGCGTCAAATTGCACGGGTTAACGACCAGTCGACATGGTGGTCAAATTACTCAGTAATAAATAACTCTACAATGGAAGTAATTACTTATAGGTACATTAATTAAACTTCACCCTCCGCTTCATCATTAACTACATATTGTTCAGACTGCCATTTTGGACATTCATATTTATAATTAGCTTGGGTACTATTTATCACAAGATTCGCGAAACCATGAACTTCTTTTAAAGCATTTTTAACTTATGTCAAAATACCCGATCATCCAAGTCTCTTGTGTGTCACAGGTAACATGATCCTAACGGACGATGAGAGACGCTTAACAAATTCTAAGTTTAAACCTAGCGTGAATCATCCTCAGCTGACTGGAACTGGCACGAGACGATTTGTTAACCACTCCCGGCGCCTACTGTCATACTACATGCGTAAGGACATAAATATATGAGTAAATTGTAGAGAAGGAATGTGTATGCCCTGTGTTCTGTTGAATTTAATGATCATTCGAATGAAAAACAAATTAAGCACAGAAATCTACCGCTGGCAGACTAAGTTAAATCACATTTCCAATGTAAGCTCTAGCATAACTTGGTTAAAAATGTCTTAGATGTGTGTTTCTAAACTACATAAAGTCTGTGGCTGGCGTGATGACGCCATGTTTTGAGAATTCTGTGATTCGGTCGCCAAAAACAAATGGTCTGAAAGAGCAAATTCGTCTCAACTTTCGGTTTGGGTCATTATTCCAGCTATGATGAACACACGAATCTCGTAATAGTTCACCAAGGACTAAAAATATAACGTTTGGCGGATAATGATGTTGATGATAAACGTATAGCGAAGAGGCGCTGTGCTAAACAGGAGAAAGTTTGTTTACGCGGTGATTCACTCCATCAACATTGAAGTAAAATGTTTTTGCAAGAACTTCTTAAGTGCTCTAGATCGTGGTGATAATTTGAAGTTGGTTTATGTCACAAGAGATTTTAACACATGTGCTTATTTTGTAAACATCCTGGCTTGTTGTATCTGTTTATTTTTAGACTAGATGATACAAAATGTAAGTAATTGAGCCAAAAACACATTTCCATTCCTTGAATACCAATCGATTCGAATAATTCGATGGATACCAATAATTCGATTTTTATTAGCACATGGAATGTTTTTAACCTTTAAGAAAATACGCATCGCAATAATTTTGTTCACTGATATTTTAATTGACAAAAACTAATTTTTAACATCCATTCCAAAAGTATGAAACAAGTTTATAGATAGGTACTTATACTATGTATGTATTACCTATAATTTGTAAAGATGTTATGAATGAGCATAGTTTATCAGATCATCAAGATATATATCAAAGAGAAGCATAAAGCTCTTATAGACAAAACATTGCTCCATGTCGACGAACCTAACTCTGTAAGCAAATTTAATTTATATTTTATCTGTTTACACTGAAATATTGTAATGGGAACAAATTCTGTAGAAAAAAGACATCTTTTCTTCACTAATGGCCTTTTACAAATGGTTATAAAGCTGAGCAAATAGAAAACTAAACTGCGAGTGCACATTTAAACTATCATCCATGTGATCATTTTAGTCCTTTACAGAACCACTCAAGCTTTATAGTTAGTTTAGGTTTAGTTAGGTTAGTTTTAGGCTTTTCTGTGAGTGATCTTTGATAATATCACCATTTGAACCAGTAGCAAACAAAAAACTATATTCTACTGCAATCAAAATCCACAGATTCCTCTCAAGTTCACAAACTTCGTTGCTATTCGACGCTGGTATTTTAGAATCTTCTATAAATAAGCCCTTGTCCCTAAATAATGTATGTGACAGTCTCTGAGTAGTTAAAATGTCACTGTTTATTTTCGACTGGCGTAAACATAGCTGACGAACACACACCGAGATCCGGCATTTAATTTTTAACAGTTACATTTGATCCAATAAAATTCTTCTTAGATCTTCCTTGGTTCTTAATCAATAATTTGACGTAAAATTTTTGGATTATAAATAATTTTAATACTCTAGAACGTGTATAAATGAATATCATAATATTTTGAGAAGTTATAAGATATTTTGAAGGTTTTAAAATTAATTATGGTCACTTGTCTGACACATCTGCATAGAAAATAATCTTCAAGTAAAATCTGACGAGATTATACATAAGACCTACATACAATCATAAAGTCAATGTGTTTACTTGTGAAAATTACGAGATATTTATATTACTTATATATTGAGAACGAAATTGTTTTCGTCGTAGACATTAATAATAGTAGAATGATTTTATTATTGATAATTCTTAGAGTACACTAATCTAATGTACATGTATAGATCAAGCTTTTGGAAGTCAAGTCAGGAATTCTGTCTTGGATCGCTTTAACGCAACTCTATCAATCTCGTAAATTAGGAAACCATTCACATAACATAATAAGTCCTAACAGGAAGACAGTGGTCATAAAAAAGCGACAGTGACTAACAAGGCAAGCTAGTCTGAGAATCTAAATCATCCTAAAAAACAAACTAGAAACCTCTATGCAAAAACTTAGTTCACAGAATTGCACAAAACAATGGCGCACCGAAAACTTCTTAATTCGAATTTAGAAACGATCGCGATTATTCGTTATTTCGAATATCGAATACGCGACGGTTGGACACGCATACCGCGCCGCACGCGCAGCGGCCTGAGACTGACCGGAGACGGAATACACCACACGCGTCATTCACCGTTTGAATCCATCTTGCTCGCACACACTAGAAATTGAATTAACTAAAAAGGATATGTGACAGTTGGTTAATTTTCAAGAGGTATCTCAGGGCGTTATTTCGCAAGTCAAGGACGTTTACAAAACGTTAACTGTAGACAAATAAACTTGAATACAGATAGTTTATGTGAAATATCAGCGTCGATGGACATTTCGCGGCGGGAATGGGTGCTTTTGAATACTTTTAATTTTTAGGCTGTATTGACGGGAGTTATTAACATGTTTATAGAGGTGCCATTACCTTTTAATCGGTTTTAATTTTCATTAAAGTTAATTAAAGGTCGGCGAGGTGTGGTGTTCGTCTTGCTGGGTGGTGAACGACCATCATATCATGACCCGAGTGTGACCTCGCAGACATTACTAATGCATTGCCTACTCTGTCAAGTTATTGCCACTTAACCTCATAATACTTTATTTATATGAATCAACAATACATAAATTAATATCGTCTCTTTCCTTATTTTATAGGCGTCGGTGTGAGACATTGAAATTGGAATTTACCTTCCGGATATCTTTCCGTACACCCCTCTGATAATCTTAAATCTGTCCCTGAACACTAAAAGGAATCGACGAAGTGGTTGATCTGATGGCCAAATAATTCACCTTTCTCTTTGATTGGTGGGTTCGATTCCCATAAAAAAATAATAAGTATGAGCACAGAACTTGGCACCAGACATTTAGGATGCGTACCCGTAGGAGCTACATGTTTACACCCTATCACAATAATAGCCATGCGGCCTGATTTGTAGGTTCCTTTTAACGATAAAAATAGGATCCCCATTTTTCGTTATGTGCTTCAAGCACACAATATAGAGAACCCTATTGTAGGGGACTGTAAGTGAATGCGTCACGCAGGTACTAACTGCTTAAACTGTCCCTACAGATTGGTTTTATTCAGTTAAATAGTTCTCTGCAACCAACTATACAACGCCAACAACATTGCCTAGACTTTAAGGTTACACGTGAAGGTAAAGGTTGCAATAACAAAAAACCTAATTAATACTGCAACCAGCTAGTATTTCTTCCTGACATCAGCTGGTGGGTCAATAAAATATATAATTCAATGAGTTGATGGAAGGAATGCAAGGTCCTTTCTACACCTGGACAGTAGACACTAGTAAATATTATTTACACAGTATGTTTGTCCAACGGTCTGTTTTGTTTAACTTCAATGAGTATATTCTGTGCTGTGCTATTATAAATAGAATGTATGTCTCATAAGCTACTTTGATTTTGTAATACATACCATATGATAACATCATGTGGTAAAAGTCAATTAATATATATATATATATATAGTATACTTAATGGACTTGAAAGTTGAGAAAAAAATAAGAATGAAAGTTACATAGTTTTAATCCCGTATAATAAAGCCCGACAGTACTTGTGGGTACGCGAGTAAACCCAAGAGCGAAACTATTACTCTAATAATTAAATTCCGTTTATTAACTAGAGGGTACACCAGTACCCGGAACCAGTGAGGTCGACAGACAAACACGATGAATTATAGATTATTAATATGTACTATGAGTCATGTAAACATTATCAACGTTCGTGTGTGTAATTACTCGACCGAGGCTTGTAATGTATGTGTAGGCTTTGTGAGAGGCGAATTTATAACAGTTCCATAGGTCACCGCTATCTCAAGTTAATCGTGAAGTAAATTAATTGTTGTTTTACAACTAAGGTAGAAAATTAGCTTACGGTCCATCTGACTGTTAAGTTACAGTTTCAAGAAACTTGCAATAATATCAATAGAAGCGCCGCTGTAAACCTCTACATTCTCCGGGATTTGAACTTGCGTCGCTTGCATAACAGACGACTGCTCAAACCTCAAGGCCCCCACGGCTTTAGTCCTATGTAATAGGCCACTAATCCAGACTCCGAAATTATAGATGGCAAAACGCAATGACACTTTTCCCGATCTTGGAATCGAATCCAGGACCTCGTGAACCGCAGTAGCACTTACGACCACAGACAGAAAAACAAAAGGGAATGTTAAAACAATTCACACATAAGCTTTTACTACCGACAACATACGAGGCTTAGTCGTGTGTGATGTGAATCGTGACTCGTTCTCAAAAGACTAATTCAATCAGTGTGTAGAAATCCATCAAGTTATTTTTAATGTAAACCAGCGGGTAGTGTGCGAGATAATTAAATCGTTGGGTCACGGCATCATTCCGGTGTAAATTGATTTGGCTTAGTGAATTCATAACTTTTAAACCAAAACTAATACTTGGACAAGATACAATAAAATTTGCAGCACTTACAATCGGTCTATTGTCACAAGTGATAGTTGAGTCGTAGCAAGATAATATAATGCCACAGATATCGAATATCCAAAATTTACTTTTAAAATTTGAATTATATTAGTCTGTAAAGTTTGTTGCATGCGCTAATCCCAAGCCTGTTTATTGACGAAATATCGATACAGATAAGTACCTGTTTGTACATAATTCCAAACAAACAGCATTTCACTAAATGCATATACGGTGCCGAAGTAAAAAAAAACAATTTTTATTTTTTTCTCCGTCTTTCCGTCTGTCTGCCTGTTTTTTTCGAAAAGGCTGGACCGATTTTAACGGGACTTTCACGGTCAGAAAGTTGATGTTACAAGGAGAAAGTTAACCTATTTTTATAAAATTTAAAATAGGGATCAGCAAATTAAAGTTTACGCAAGCGAAACTGCTTGGCACAGCTAATTTGATATAAAATAGGTATGATTCCCACAATCACAAACGCTACATGAACCAATTAGAACGCCAATCAAACGCATCATCTTTGATTCATCCTTGACCCGTACTACAGAACTACTATTGTGCTTTATACCACACACGTTGCTAAGTGTTGATATGATTCGTTTGAAGACTATCGCAATTCGTAACATCGCATCGCTCGTTCCCCTTACCGATGATGTAACGCCATTGAAGTTTGTAGATGGGAACAGTAACTATAATCACCGACAACATTTGTAAGAGATATTTTAGTTTTTCACGTCACCGCTAGGAGGCGCTGCACAATTTCTCATACGAATATTCGGCGGAGACGCTAATGAGTATATATTAGGAAAACGGTGGCAAACTCGTAATATGGGTAGATTGGATTTAGATGAATTTACTAGATAATCAAACGAAAATCCCCAAACTAACGGTGATGACAATCGTAAATATAGAGATAGATAAGGATAAGCACGGTTTACTACTTAAGTACAATTTAATATCAAAGACATTAAACATATTACAAACATGTCGATCAGGTCGTTCAAAATTCATAATACTGCAACCAGTTAAACTAGATTCCATGAATATTTTGGTCCGAAAGAATTTCTAATCTCTTGATAAATATATTTTGCTAATCGAGTGACCTTATAAGTCGACTGTGAAATCGACTGTCAGTCAATAGCAACTAATTAAGAATTCTCTAGAGCCAGTGCGTAACTCTTGGCCATAACAGGCTTAGCTATGACGGGCCTACAAAGGATACCTATTAAATCAAACGATTTGCATAGCAAAGGGCTCGCTGATTGGACTATAAACAACGGTACGAAGTCATACATCGAAATTATAGAAGTGTCGATTTATTGATTGTATCGGCACGCCAGCATGCATGTGAGTTTATTTATCTCACTTGCTATGTAACGTGTAAAAGTCAGATTTATCGCGAAGGCTAACAGAACATTGTCGCCTATAAATATATCAAGAGGGACTCATATACTTGCTATAATAAGAGAAAGAATAATTTACAATTTATTTACACTTCCTGAAACAAATTTATGTGTTATGGTGTTATAATTATAGATGTTATAATTAAAGGAGCTCGTGGCACAGTTGCTATTGCGCATATCATACGATCAGCGTAGTTAAGAAGCCCTAGCCAGTAATTGGATGGGTGACCGCCCGAGTTTCCTCCGTGCCTCGGAGAGCACGTCAAGCCGTCGGTCCCGGTTGCCAATTTGTCATCTTTGGCAATCGTTACAGGTCAGTCGGAGGCCTAAAATAGTCTGACAACTGGTTTAACCCAGATCACAGATGGCAGTCGCTTCGTATAAAAATCAGGTGATCAGCCACATCGGGTGGAATCAAGTGCCGACTCCAACAATGTATGGGATAAGGCCAGGGTGATGATGATGAATTATATTTGTATTATTCCAATGATCCGTCGAGGAAAACTTCACCAACAATTCTGAGATTATCTTACGCTACTACTACTTAATTAGCAATCATTGTGTATCACCGGAGACAATCACAGTGAATTGAAAACCGTGTTTTTCCGAGTCACGGAAGACTATTGACTAGCGAGAATTTTGAGCGTGTCTTTTGTATGTGAAATTAGCAGGATAATTACAGGAAACTACTGCTGTTTTGGAGAAGTTGTGCAGGGAAACACACTGGACGTTTATATATCGTGTCGTTTAAGGATAACTGAATTTACCGGGATTCGATTGCTCTGGGAAAATATTAAATTACATTCTGACCGCGACTAGATTTAAGAATCGAAAATTTTCCACGATAATAAGTAAATTAGGTTACTTTTATACTGATTTAAATGTTGCATATAAAATACAGAAACATTGTAAATTTATCGATAAAAAGATACTTAAATGGCAGACAGCTTTTATTGATAGGAAAAAGATAATCTTTGTGCGCACATTTTAATAATTACTCAATAGGGCCTCATCGAACATTAAGTATTAAAGATATGTAAAAGGCTGATGGTCATAACATAATAAACAAATCAAAACCCGTAAAGTCGCCATGGGCAGTTTCCATATAAGTCTAGAGCCACAATTGAAATAGCCGATGTTTTCAATAATAACGCTTCAAAATAAGATTTACATCATAACAAAACGTATAAATAATGGGTTGGTTTCTTAATACTGAACCTTATTGCTACTAATTAAATGTAACTGTAAAAGCTCAGCGTGTTACTGGATACTAAAACTGATTTTAGAACTCAAACGACCTTGTAAGGCAACCGTTAAATTCATTCTAGTTTACCATTTTACTTAATCAATGTTTATTTCACCAGTTCATTTCACTATGTTGTTGAGATGTTTTTAACATATCGTCACTAGTACATCCACCAGATTACGCACTGCCCGTACGTGGTAGTTAGTTAAGGGACACGATTTTACCGACTTTACACATTCGTTATTTTGATTGTAGTTAAAATTTTCGAAATAGGTTCATAAACTTTGTAAACACACACATCTTTTCCGTGAGTCAGTCTATCGAGTGGTGTAAACAGCATGAAAATCTTTACTGTAGTATTAAGAAAAATCCGTACAATTAAAAACGTATGTGGGTAAAAATATCCACGCAATTTAATGAAATATTCATTTTGATGGTTCTAGGTGCGGCATTTTGTGGTAGGTACGGCGCAATGTGATGAAATAGCTGCTAGTGGCATAAATGTCTTATGACGACCAATCAACCAATTGCCAATATTATTCAGCCATTTTAACACATGTCTCTATATGAATTTATTCTAATACTGGCGACTATTGTAGTAAAACAAAGAAAAATATACCAATTTCATCGCAGATATTCTAGACTCAAGTTCAATGCCCGCCGAGATCGAAACCATAGATTAAGTAGACAGACAGATACTTCAGAACATTGAAAGTTTTCCTATTTTGAACTGGTTGGTGCGATATATGGGAGAACGTTGCCTCTGCTCTACTTGGATTGTAAAACTTTACGGTTGTTCAAGAAATATTGTTTTACAGTATTGGTTGTTTTATACGGTGTGCTGAAACTGTCCAATGGCGTGGCTAGTGAGAATTATGATACGAAATATTAAAGTAGAGATATTTTGGTAGGTACTTAGGTAGTATATGTCGAGTGACCGACGACCCGCCAGTACCAGTTGGTTTGGAGGCTGAGCATTGACTGGAGTCGATAGCTTCATTATTGAAAACCTATTTGAACAGGAAACTTTATAAAGAAAAAATTGGCATAGTTCTTAAAAAGAAACAAAGTTAAATAACTCTACGTTAAACTCACTAATTGTTAAGCTTCGCCTGTTCCCGGACAAATACTTCAAAATTAAATCAAACACAAATTATATTTCCACTTCAGTACATAATTTCCTATCTGTTGTTAACAACAGTACAATATTTTTTTGCTGACTTGAAACTCGGAAATCCTGAAACTCCGATAAATTATTTCCGTCTTATTCAAATATCAAACAAGTGCCACTTCTTCATTTGTGTTCATGATTTAGTCTTTGTGAGATACAATTGTTCGCCTGGCGTGTTGCCAGAAAGGAGGAAATTTTATTAAAAACACTATTAGCTAGGAGTATTACATCTGTTGATCATATTTAGTAACTTACTGAGCTCATAACTCTGACGGCAACACTTTGCTAGATGTGTGTTTCAGACGGGATTATTCGCAATTTATTAATAGTGACAATTACTCTCATTCTTACGTCATCATACCTAAGTTATTGATCCAAACCAAGGGGATATATGATTAGATACTAACGTGACAGAATCCATCGCCGGCTCAGGCACAAAATATTTGAATTTCTTGGAAATTCAAACCTGATAAATGACAGCGAAAATCGCAACTGGATAAATATGATAATGCTCACAGTCAAGCCAAGACAGCCGTCAACAAAGCATATTTCAATAATAAATTCATTGGACGAGCCTTCAGAGGCTTTCTTAGAACTTTTTGAATACGAAACAATAAGCGTAGGTCGCACCTAAATATTTACTTGTTTCTGTCTTCGCCAGTTATAAGTGGTTTTGGATGTTATTGCTTTTATTGAAATTATAACCAGAACTTAATAAAACAGTAATAGTAGAGTTTCGTAATTCTTGAATAATTCAGAATCAGAGTATTTTACTTGAAATTCTAACGTTTTGTAAGCACTTCTTCATGGAGTCCAATCAATTGAATGCAAATTATTTATACATTACGAAAATACTGTAAATGGCTTGGTTTGGTAAAGACAATCTTATTATCGTGAAAAGGGAAAAGAAATATGCGAAATCCGGTCCCAAATGGACACGGTAATTTATCACAATATAAGCTTTTCTGTCTGTTTCTGAAAGGTTAGACCGTGAATACATCTGAAAGCAATTCAAGTGTATGGAAGGCCACTGATCCGTACTAAACCTCTGTGGGCGTTGCTCTGTCGTCCTCAAAATATTTTTTTGTCACATTAGTATCGAAATTATGAATGCTCGTAAAAGAAAATACAAAACACGTAGTTCCTTAGGTACCATAGCTCTAATTAGAAACATACATACATATGCTCACGCCTGTATTCCCCGAAGGGGTAGGCAGAGGTGTTGTAATCACAACACCCACTTTTCACCGAAGATGATTAAGTGCCAACGTGACAGATGGTGAGTCCATCGCCGTCTAAGACACTTTACATACTTCATTGAATTACTTCTCAGAAATATGCAGGTTTCCTCACGATGTTTTCCTTCACCGTAAAGCACGTGGTGTGAAATCACTGCACATAAGTTTTTTAGAAATACTCATTGGTACAGGCCCGCTGGGATTCAAACTTGCGTCGCTTGCGTAGCAGGCGACTGCTCAAACCTCAAGACCACCACGGCTCTAGTTAGAATTTCAACTATAGCGTTTTAGGAAAGCAATCTGAAGCAAAATTGATATGTTATTTAGTAATGCATGACTGAATTCTGTTCGTATTTTGGGCAACAGATTTAAAAGCGATAGACTCCAAAGTATTCTAATATAACAACTATGTTTCTCCCGATACAATCTGTATAAGACAGTTGAAAGCGTTCCTCAATAATGTTTACAGTAAATTGCGACAAACAGGCAGAGGCAGACGGCGTGGCAACTAAAGATTTCCTCACACTACCGCGAACTGTGGACATGATAACGAAAAACCTACACTTTATGATACATAGGTTACAGAGCACAATTACCACGTGACAAGAGCGACCTATGGTCTCAGCCTACCTCCATAGGATACAGGCGTGAGTATACGTATGTATGTATGTACGGTACGAGCAACCTAAGTAAGTAACTATTAATTATCAGTTCTTCTAGAGTTAGCAATGAAGCAATTCAGTTTAATTCTCAAATCTGGCTCGAAGGACCACAGCCGAAACTCATAAATAAAGTTCAATAAAAAAAGCTCAGAACAGCATTTTTTCTCTGTTAATTAAACAAAATATTGCTGGTAGTTAAGCCCACGCCACACAATATGCCTGAACAATAATGCTCCTTTAGTTCGCGAACGATTCGCACTACGAAGCACTTGTGTGAGAGGTCTTTATCTGCATTATCTGCAATCTTGATTCTTGATGTCCGCACCCAGTGCTTACTAAGCGACATTTAACGACAGTCTGTCGTAATGTCATGTTTATGGGTTGGATGGTAACATTTCCATGTTTACGTTTATTCATTCGTCAGTATATACTGATTGCGTTGTTAGATTGCAAAGCATTCAGACATTTAAGATGTATGTCTGGACTTTTCTCAGATAGCTATTCTCGTACTGAGGGTATTTTTCCAACGTTCTTTGTTTTCTAGACACACTGAATAAATCATGTTTATTTTACGGCGACATGTTAATTCCATAGCCCAAATTTAGTTATGATATGGTCGTGGAGTTTCAGTTATAAGAATGGAATCCAAAGCAAAAGAGCTTAAGGTTGAGAATAACGTACTCGGCGATAATTATTGCACATAAACCTAAGGAAATAGACAATTTGCTAATTTCGTAGAAAGACCTTATGAACTTTCAAGTCTACCTTTTACCTCAGCTACTGACAACGTCAAACAAAATACTATTGTGAAACAAAGTACTCACAATGATATTATGACAATAGAATAATAACTCGTACAGTTTAATGTGGTGCAGATGTAACTGTGCACTCGGATGAACCCGAGCGGTTCACCCACGCCACTATTGTGGAGCCGTTAGTTAATATAAACGATTGTTATGGGGTAAGAGTACTTAACATACGGCATCCGACAATGCAAAGCCACCCTTATACTGGATAGTGTTAACCTGCCTTGCCTTGGAAACATCTCTGTACCTGATACAATTTACAGCATGAAGAGTTTTTACCTCCCTTAACGCGTTCACTGCTAACGACGCGTATGTGCGTCCAACTGTTCGAGAATTTGCGAAGAAGTTGAAATGTTAGCAGTGAATGTGTTAACACCGTTAAAATTCAGATTTTTCTGCAAAGCTCCTTCACGCAGTCTCTTTGCTCAGATTCCAATCATGAGGCAAGGGTTCCCTAATGGTAAGGCATCTATATACATCTGTACCAACTAACATTGAGAAAGATTACCATTCGCAGCATGAAAAGTGATTTGGAGTTTTTAAAGTCACACACTTTTCAGTCTATATCTCTGTTCAGATTAGAACTCCCCGCATGGGTCCACTCAATGTGTATGACAGAGGTATTGCAAACCCCATTTTTAACTGTGCACTGTTTTGTCAGGCCGTAAATATTTTTCTAGAATACCATAAACGTCCAGTTTATATTTAACGCCTCCTATTTAGCTGGCAAAATATCTACATATAGTTAATTAAGTATTGTTTGAAAAGAAAAGTAGCTAGCGACAGGGAATTAACTGGCATGGGTAATTCCACCTTCACAGTTTATGTGGGCTTCGGCTTTGCTTTCAAGAATCCGTAGACAAAGCTGAGAAGAGTAATAGAGTCTTTGAGTCGGTTTCATAACGCAGTGCAACTTTAAGTTCTAAAAGCTTTGTTTGCATTCAAGTAATAAGTGAAAGCTTTTGGAAAATCTTTAAAACGTGTGTGGCAACATTGCAAATCGCATATGAATCAAACACATAAAGTCAGAGATTGGCGAATGGCAATATTGCCGAATGAAAACATATCGAGTAAATAAAAAACAACGGTCCGTTTAATGTTTTCACTCGAGTAATCGCTGGATATCGCATCGAGCTTCCATAAAGATTAAGGGATTTATCGAATGGAAAATAACAACTGTAACCATAGATTTGTATTTGATAATAAATTTGTTTTGAGCAAAGCACTTTTAGGGGGTTTTATGAACGATATAAACTACAAAGACAAACTGGATTCGGTCAAGCGGTATACTAAAACAGTTAAGGGTATTAAAAAATCGTCATCATTAAACAAATCCGTTAGTTGCGACTCTTTTCCCTCACATTTTTTCAACCGCACTGATCATATTATAATGCTAGTTTTTCTCTTCGCATCTTGTGATGAAAAATGATTGGTTGAGCGATAAAGGCGTGTAAGCGTAAGAACAAACAGACCAACTCACATACGTAATTATTTTAGACAGCAGTAAGCTTTTAGATTGTTTGTTAAGAAATTCGACACATCAATCGTAACATTCCCAGTATCCCGTATAGGTTCAACCGCGTAAAGTGCCACAAGTAAAGGTTACAATAACGATTGCAATCCGAGGCGAACGCGAGACGTGGGCGGGCGGATGCGCCCGGATAAGTTATCGCGTGCGGAGCCAATTACGCAATGAGTAGTGTGGGGGAAGCCTTTACGATAATGGCCGATTACTGTTTATTTTATTGTATTTTAGGGTGGTCCATTGCGTTGGTCAGCCGAAATAATGAGGCTGGTGATAGAGGACGTTTTTGTGAAAGTGATATGAATTACCTGTCGAAACAGTGCTTAATAATGAAAAAAAATTACGTGGTTAAAGTACCATGTAGAAATTTTAAATCTTTATATACAAAAGAAAGTCCTGTTGGTTGCACTATTAAACCTCATCTTCTCATACTATTATCTCATCATATTATAACTCAAGAACGGCTGAACCGATTTGGCTGAAACTCGGTGGGGATACCTCCCCTTAGAACCAGGAGAAAGACAAGGGATACTTTTATCCCGTTCCCGTGGAACGTGACATTAAACGTGGTATTACACAATAAAGTCTACGCGAGTGAAACCGCGGGTCTGAGCTAGTATTTTATGTTTACAAAATTAAAATAAGACGAATGTTTCAGTAGGTACTTGAATTATTATTTTAACACACGAAATTTCACAGAAACCATATAGAATTGCTCGGGGCTACAAAAAAATGATATAAGTCCAAAAGCACGGCTAATCAGCTACATAAACTGATATTAATAAGGCAGATCTATCGGTCTAGTTAACAGTCATAATATTCAGCCAAATTTTCTTGCAATTTTATCGGGTTTAGCCTTTGTAGGTGCTTTTAAGTCCCTAATATTGTTAGATCAGGTAAACGTAGCTCAATGCTCCGTAAAAATAATCGTAACGTGATTTTTATGTCATCTACACATCACTAGTACAGTAAATTGACAGCGTTTTGTTTATAGCTACTCAAGTTGCGAGTTATGAAACACACTTAGCATTGTCGTTTTATTCAGTTAAAGCGATTTGTAACATAATTAAGTTATTTTATGGCCGATTTTGGCCCAATATTGTACGTCGGGTAATAAAACTGATACAGTTAAGACGTAAAGACGTTCATAATTTCGATATCTGTTATTTATGTGATCAATAAAATAATGTTCCTTATATTTTAGAAGGATCGCTATAAAATTATACTTTGTAGCAGTTTTACGGAGAATATTCTAAGACTTTATCCTGTCTGTAATGTGATACTATAGAATTAAAATGACCATAAGTTTTGATAGCATCGAATAAATAACCATTATACGACGTTCAATATCTTAATCTTATTTCGTTTAACACAGTCATCTTAATGTAGTTTGTCATTAGTTTGTTCAGTTGTTGTTGTGTTACTTACGATATAAACCACTCAAATAGTCAAGTAAAGCCTTCACATACTTCATTAGGCTTCCAAATCGTCAGAATTACAGATTCTACAGAACATATAGACAACATTGAAGGCTAAGAGACTCGCTGGAATTTCAGAAAACTATTTCAGATCCGACCTTTAGTTCCAGAGATTTGCGCATTCAAACAACCAAATATAAAACACCTTCAGCTTTATTATATTACTACTAGCTATTAACTGTGGCTTCGCTCGCTCTAAACACATTTTTTTAAAGCACAAAGAATCTATGACCATCGGATAAGTAGTTTCCGCGTGAAAGCGTACGAAACAAACCTACATTCATATTTGTAATATTAGTAGTATACTATTATTCGTAGGTTTCGTAATGTTGCTTTAGCTAAATCAGCAATGACTTTGATACAAAAACCTTGTTTACGGAAAACAACATGGCTCGATACGACAAGCCCCCACTAGCAGCACGTGTTCACAACTATGACGCGAATGCCAACGACCACCCTAGACCATTATAGAGGGAAGTGACCCGTCGGGTTGAAAAAATTACGATAACAGATGAGCGGCTTCTTTCTTGCATTGACCAAGAATAATTTCAACTAAGCACACATGAGACGCCCGCGAACAAGGATATAGGATCATCAATCAAGTTAAGAGATGATCTCTAAGGTATAATATTCATATTTTCTCCTACCAATCTCATCTATTTGTCTTATTTATCATGTTCATGAAGGCATCTTTTGTTTTGTGCATATGTATGTTACCTTGTGAAACAAAATAAAATAAAACCTCTTTTATCCTCCCCCTTTTTCATTCTTTAGCTCGGAGCAACTCAGATTAATTAAAACAGTACAGCTGTATGGGAGCCGATCTTGAGTGAGTTTTCTATTTTCTGTATAGGGGAGCCTCAGGAAATGCAATATCCCGCCCCGGTGGCAAGGGCGCGAGTCACTGTGCGGTGAGTCGACACCAACCCCTGCATCCGATTCAATGTACGTAATATAACAGAGTAATACATACATACACAATTTAATGAACATTTTCTATACAACATAAAAAAAATTTGACATATAAGTAATGCAGCGTAACGTTCTTATTAATTTTAGCCATACAAGCTTACCAATTGCAAAATTATTCGATAGATATAGGACTTAATTTAATTATCTGTTATTTTATATTTACATGCTCACGCCTGTATTCTTCGAAGATGAAGTGCCAACGTGACAGAGGGTAAGTACATCGCCGTCTCAGGCACTATACATACGTCTTTGAATTACTTCTCAGACATATGCAGGTTTTCTCTCGATGTTTTCCTTCATCGTAACTGTTGCCGACGAGCAACCCTTTGTTTACTTTAACATTAAAAAATACACCGTGAGTAGCCGAGGCGCACGAGGATAGCTATCTTTATTTGTTCCAAATCGGTGTCTCTCGGGATCGTGCCAAGAAGGCTGGCAGCATTGCCACGTTGAATGGCAATGCTGATTGATTCTCTGAGCGAGAAAAGCCCCAGCCCGCTTGTCACGAGAAGCTTCTACCAGACGACGTGCAACCTCTTTGAAAAGTTGATGAGCATATGGACCCCAAGGCCCCAGAGTAATGTATAACTTAGTTTTTTTTAATTAAAATGGGGGCATTTTTAGTTGTGTAATTTTTTTATGTTTCTAAATCTTTAATGTAATGTGCGCTCAATAAATTCATAAAATAAAAAATAGAAGAATTATATAAAACAAAAACTAAATTATGCATGGAGTAAATAATAAAAGGTTGCGCGTCGGCAACAGTAACTTACCTTTTAACTATTATTTACTGTATATAAACATTATCTATATCTAATTTATTATGTACTTGCGTATTAACACGTAAAATGTCCCCGACTTAAGAAATACTTGAATTTAAAAAGCACGAGTGCAACATAGCACCTAAAGTTTTACTTGTGGGCAAAGTTTAAGTAGCGAGTCGTTTCTCTGGAAGAGCCAGTGTCCTTTACGTCAAGATTTAGGACTATACGCGTCCGAACTCTAACTTAGAACTTTATTCCCGGGAACATACATTCGGTACCAACTTTTTTAAGGAATTGATTTCTCGATGTTAGAAGGAAGTCTAAGTCCAGAATTTAACTAAAGCACTTTGCGTTGTTGATTAGGTGTGAATTAATTTTTTGTCGATTAAGCATCGATATATCTTGCTGGGAAATTATATGTCAAAAAAAAGCATATCACCCGAGCTATTACGATTGAAATTTGAAAATAGGCATGTATACATACATACATATATTATGCTCACGATCGTAGCTTGTGGCGAACGGTGGTCTCTGCCTACCTCCATGGGATACAGGCGTGAGCATATGTATGTATGTATGTATTCCCGGAAAGGATAGTTAGAGGTGTATTTATAGTACATCCACTTTTCGCGAGTTATACTTATTTAAGTCCCATGTTTTAATTGCATCATTAATAATTTATTATCCTTTAATTGACAAAATAATATGATGAAATAAAGTTATTCACTTTGCAAAAATAACTAATCCAAGCATCTAATAACAATAAGTTACTCAAGAAATGCATGTTCTTACTTTCAACATCTGATATGAATCTTAAAACCTGAAAGCTAGGGTTTAATTTGGAAAGTTGGCTGTAACGTCAAAACTTTATGCGGCAGACGTCAAAAGTTATTCTGCGGAGACAAGCAACGTGCAACGTCCGGAATTCTAATATCATTATGAATTTTTGTTGTGACCGAGCTAGACGTGAAATTGTCACAGCTTTCTGTTTTATTTTTATTTTGAGCCTTATTTTTAACCGCACAGAGTTATTTTTAAAAAAAATCGGTTAAGCAACAATTTATCTTGCATATAAACATAACAGCAATAATTTGTATCGACATAACTTGAAGTTTACATTAGTTTAACAAGAGTTGCTATGTTCTATTTAGCAGGCTCTGAGTTGTCTGGTGTATATTCAATAGCGAAAACTTTGATACAAATTGATTATGCTTGAAAGTTAAGTTATTGCTTAGGTGCAAACCACACGTAGCTGGATCCTAAATATCTCAGCCATACTTAATATAACTTAGTTTCGCTCCGGCATAATTTTCCTACAAACCACTGGATGATTTTCCTTAAGTTGTTCAAGAGGATTTTTTGTGCAATTTCGGCTCGACTAGAATACTTAGTAGAGAAAACTGATTTCATATTATGTCTCTTTCTGGGGCGTAACTTTGAACTCTTATCCCAATGATAGTTCAGTTGTGAGAGAGTGACAGATATATACTCGTCATATAAATCTGTCTCATAATATGAGTCATATTGGTTTAAGTAACAGTATTTTTTAATGTATGAAAGATGCCTCACTAAAATGCTTCAAGATGATTTTATCTAGGGCTCCCCCTCTTATTTAGAGTCTGCTTCTGTGAGCTTTTCTATTCGATAGTTGACTATCCCGTCTATGAACGCATCAAATATTGAATTTTCTAAAGATCGATGTAACAACGATCTACAACACCTACAAATATTTAAGTGAATCAGGTTATTATAAACACAGATAATGGCAATATTTATAAATGTGTACGGAACCAGAGCTTTTCGTAACGTGCCCCAGTTTCAATACCCAAACAAAATACCGATCCAGTGTCTGTCAGTAGGTACCCTCATTTTATAATAACTCTGTCGAAATCAATGCTAGTACAAACACACGACACGCATATACTATTTAACCTGGATTGCATAAATTCACTTTACCAATAAACACATTGTTGAAGTACTGTTTGGTAAAAAAAAATATTATAAAATTGTCCGCTGACGTCATGATTTTTAACTACTAGCTTATCCGCACATATTTAATGTTATTGTCAAACTAGCAACTTTTCACATAATATAATACACAGACAGCAATATGAATCCATTGTTATCGTAATTTGTTGCTACACACTTGCCGCCATAGCTAATGTCATCGTGAAATTTGACTTTAAATCAAATTTTAACAACTATAATCGTGCAACCATGCACTCATATTTGATAGTCAATTCCACATACCTTTTAGATGACGTAATGGTCAAAAGGTGACTTCCATAAAGGTCTATATTTAAATAATACTGAAGACGCAAAACATCGAGCAGTTTTATTGTTACGAACCCTGGCAAAAAAGATTGGAACTTCTTGGAATAAGATTTGTAATAATGAGGTAGACATGGAGATTAACCTCGATGATATTAATACAAAGCGTTTAGGATATTTGCTATAAATAAGATTGAAAATCAAATAATACAACTGAAAGACCTGAAAAGAAAACAACGCACCAATAGTGCTTCTCCTGAAACAGTTGCCCTTAACATACTTTATAATATATTCAAGTATATCTTAACACGTATCCAGTGGGATCCCCAAAATGCTAAGCAGGGGTACAGCTTTTAACTAAGATCATTAATTAGATGCCAACATTACAGATGTTGACTCCATCGCCATCTCAGGTAATATACATACATCTTATATCTTTAAACGAGCAATTCTTGCAATATATATATATATATATATATATATATATATAATCGGAATCTCGGAAACGGCTCCAACGATTTTCATGAAATTAGAGGGTTTCAGGGGAAAAAAATAGATATAGCTAGGTTTAATTTATGGAAAGCATCGTTTTGTCCATGTTTTCAGGCACCGAAAACTCATAAAATATCATTACAATACGACAGCAAATTTCGCCGACCTACCGGTCAACCAGGTACTTATCTTTAAATCTAGCCCACTCTTTGATAGTGTGTGCTTAATTAAGTCAAATAAACGATTGTATATATTTAATTCTTTATAATTACCATCTTTTACTTTTACTTACTAAAATTATAATTGTTGAGGATTTGTTTCTTTGTTCCTTACGAAAAGGCTAACATACTACTGGACCAATTATAGAATATATAGTAACTAACACGGAAACAACAAGGTGAAATCACGATTAGATCTATCTAATAGTGAACATCACCCATCCATCACTCCCATATGGGCATATAGTACATAATATAAATTATTTCCGTGATATATTGAACACGACTATGGTCACAATTCAACATATACCTAGGACCTTATTACTCAAGCATTAGAGGGTAAATTGGTCTGACCGTGGGATAAATAGCTGGGTCCATTACAGAGCTAATAATCTGAAACGCTGCAGCAAATCAAATTAGATCACATCACAACACAACCTCAGGTTATCCGTATTTGTGTTCGAATATTAATATTATGTATTAACATTATCTGTGTGGATATGTCATGATTACTTTATTAACATTGTCATATAAATCATCATGATTGTGTACATGTAATCCAATATATTTTCAGGACAATCACGGACAAGAAACTCCAGAAGTTTTAAGCTTCTTTGAAGACTATGAGGATGTTACAACACAAGGAACTAATATATATTATTGATACGATTGCTTTTAGAGCCCATAGGTATGTGTTTGCAATTATCACTATAATTTATGTATATTATATCGATAAATACTATTGAATAAATAAATACAATATTTTGAATCCTTTTCGTTGGGTATCGTCGAGGTCGAGGCATAACAAGTGAGGTAAATTCCTCTATAATAGAAGGGTGTAGCAAGATATTTCGCTGAACCACCTTAGTAATTATTTGCAAATGAGCGAATGTATGAGAAAGCACACATTTACCTTAATTCGTTGTGATTACATAAGAGCAATAAAATCACCACCGCACGGATATAACGTCACATCACATTACACAGTCAATATAATGTGAATCTTACCGTGGCAGTGAGAATGTCACCCGTTTACTTAACATGCCATGCAGCTAACTACTGGCTCTTACCTGGGGACAAAAGATTACATTCATTAGTACACACGCATTTAATCGAAGATAAAAAAATAAATTACCACACCTAATGACATTTGAAAACCTAAATTAATGTCCTCATGTGTTAAAATACTTAGATAAAATTATCAAAATTTTAAACACAAGCCCAAGTCGAGACACGAATTTTGTAAAGTTCTTGGTGAGGTGTACCTAGGTAATTATTAGCAAAGGGTTTTTCGAAATCCCATCCCTATGGGGGTTCAAAAATACTTTGTCAAATTTTACGGTCACGCAAGCAAAGCTGCGGGTGGAGGCTAGTCCTATCCATAATGGCCTTTGACAAACATCGACAAACCACTCGGAAGTCGAATCTTAACAGAACGAACAAACAGTAGCTAGCGAGTACTTAGTTGAAAGCAAACTGATTCCCCCTACAAGCCTAGCGCAAATAAAAGCAGCTTTGCCCATGGAGGCGTGTCGGAGCATCGTTAACTCTACAAGCGAATTTTCCAAAATGATTCATAAGAGTCTTAGTATACATGTTACAAGTTAGGACTTTTCACGGCTAATAACAGCTGTACCGATTTATTCAATTGCTAATTTCAAATTTTAGAGCCGTGGTAGCCGTGGGGTTTGTACGTAGCAGTCACCTGCTACGCAAGCGACGCAAGTTTAAATCCCAACGGGGCCAATGAGTTTCTATAAAAACGTATGTGCAATGATTTCACACCTCGTGTTTTACAACATGACAGATGGTGAGTCCATCGCCGTGTCAGACACTATACATACGTCGTCGAGTTTCTAAGAGAACACCTGCAGGTTTCCTTACAATATTTTCGTATTTCACTAGCACAGTACACTCTGTACAGTGTACAGACCATATTATTTTTTAAAATGAAGATAAAAGTTCCTCGACTTATGAGACCATCCATCGCCGAGCTTCGCCACAATATACTGCGTTGCGGCATGTTTGCCTTCCATTTTTCTTGTCGCGTTCGCATCCCACCGTCACTTGCATGAAACTATGAAATATCGTCCAACAATGTTTCACACTTGCTTCTTATAAACCGCTTTTTTAAACTGTTAAGTTTTCTAGCAATTTACTTTGGAAACGAAGGCGATGAAGAAGAAAGTTTTTCAATAGCAGTAAATATTTAAGTCTAAGAATTGTTTTTATACCAAATAAAAATAAAATCTTAGCAATCTATCCTAACTTATGCTTTTCATTCTGAGCCCCAAGTATCGTTTTGGCAGGTCACGTTGACGAATTTAGTGGCACGAAATACGATGATCTCTTTCTTTAGAATGTAACCACAACCCTCCCCGAAATTGATCAACCCA
Source organism: Watsonalla binaria (assembly GCA_929442735.1). Classification (NCBI taxonomy): domain Eukaryota; kingdom Metazoa; phylum Arthropoda; class Insecta; order Lepidoptera; family Drepanidae; genus Watsonalla; species Watsonalla binaria. The sequence goes on from OV838941.1 coordinate 3,868,187, forward strand.
CTTCGCATCACGCTAATACGCAACAAAATGTGTCGACCTGCAAACACATAAATACTTAGGTTTCTGATCTCAGCGATATAATTCCATCTACATTACAGTATCCAGAGAAGAAGAGCTCTCCAATATGGATAAAGTGAAGCCACAGAATAATCCATACTAGGATCCCTAGCAACAATCCTGAAGAGTCTTGCTGCTGGGTGCACGATAGTTAAATTGGCCACTCGAGCCCGCTCGCTCAGCAAGTGGCACTGGCAACTGGACCAGTCCATTACTGAAATGCTTCTTGCAGGACTTGGGAACGAGATATCTATAAATATAGGATGTTTTAGACGACGTGATTGGATCGGAAAGAAAATTAGACTATGATTGGCTAAACGCGTTTGCGTACTTCTTATAAAAAGTAATAATGCATTTTGGGAGATCTTAAGACTTTTGATCTCGAGGATCTTTTGAACAGCTTTTCAAGTTCAAACCTTTTAATCAGTTCATTTCAGTTATTTGATTCGAATGCCAAAGTTGTTGTACTCCACAGGGTCCATAGGGTTATACTAGTAAAAGCTCACTGCCCTGTACAAGAATGAGGTGGTTGAATTGGTGAAATTCCGTGAATAATATACGTCCATGTAAGAAATTTTCATGACGAAGCTCCTAAAATAACAGCATAACATGATACGCGAGCCTCCGACCTCTTTACTTAAACAATAACATGCATGTGACCGTATGAAATGCAAATCGTATCTCGTAGAGAAAACTAGTGTATCGTATATTGGCTAGAAATGCCGAGGTCTGGTGTTTTATTAAGAAATGCTCGTGGTTTCTCTTTGTCGGTTTTTGAACCAGGGATAGACTGCCCAATATCTTCAATTGCTAAATTACTTATCCCTAGCTGTGCGTCGCGTTTTTACTCACGTAGAATAAACATCTAAAATAATTGTACAGTATATTTACATGGGATACAGGCGTGAGCGTATGTATGTATTTAAAAAATAAGTCACATGAAATTCAGTGCAACTTCTCTTAAAATCGGTCTAGCCGTTTCAAAGATTAGGCGGATCAAACAGACATACATATTGATAATAGTTTTTATATAAGGTGCTGTATATGCGGCAATTTGCGGAATTACATGCTGATACTCCAATTTGTGTAGTGTTGTATAATAGACTTGCTTCCGTCCGCGGCTTTGCCCGCTTGCTTTTATGAATCCATAATTAATCTAGCCTATGTTACTCAGCGACATAATATCATTATATTACTGTTTTTTAATAAGCCCAGTTGTTTCATTATTAATTCATTACAAACAAAACTTCCTTTTACTAAATTAGTATGGAATAAAAATAACAGAAAACAATATGATGAAAATGAATATCCACAAATCAACAGCCCAACTAATGAACGTTTCCAATGAGCTGACGTTCCAAATAGAACTTGTTTCATCAAATACAGGAACGTGCTGCCTGGCTCACTCTTACGGATTAACTCAACAAATTGTGAGTGTGAAAACAGTTTCGCAACCACTACTGTAATTACCCAAACGTGAGACTGAACCAGGGGTGGCACAACTTTAGATGGTGCATTACATTTAATACGTGCCTTTCGAACTTAAAAATTAAATTCAGGAATAAATCAAGAAAGAATTCCTGGAGAGTAATAGGATAGAAGGTTGTCCTCTGCCCTCAGGTGGCTGGTCGGAGGTGGGGGTTTTCACATGCTTTGCCGTGGAAAACGTATCACGTCCCGCCCCCCCAAAAGCCAGTTGGAGAACCTGGAGAAACACCATGGGGTTTAGCGGGTGATAACTATTATCTGCCCCCACAGCGAGTATGGTATCCGAAACGGATTCCCCACGTAAAAAAAAAGGCTGACAATAACTGAAAGCTACTAGCTTATTATAACTTTAGCATACATATGATTTTGAGCAAGTACTCTGTTACTATGTCCGTCACAACTATTTCTATATCAAATTTCAGAATATACGTTCAGTGGCTAGCCGTGGAATGATAATAGGAACAGAGACACATTTTCATTCATTATATTACTGTGGATGTATATAAATGTGCAAACATTTTCCATTTCAGCATGTCTCAGGAGGACGAAGTCAGAAAATAAAATATTGTTGAATAGCATGCATTCAGCGGATCTGTGTTCGCTACGCTGGCAGAATGTAAACTAGGCTCCAGACTGCTGGCGCGTGAGAGAACTCGATCAATAGGTACGCTAATCTTATGTAATCCGAGGAAGTGCTTCCGAACAAAGGAACGGGTCATTTGAAACGAGTAGAAAAAATCTAAGTGACTTAAAATATTACATACAAATAACCTAAAAAAATCCGATTCACGTGCAAAGCTATGTCGCTATTAAATGAAAACTCGGCCGGTCCGCCGCACGCCTACAGCATCGGACCCAAGTTAATTCCTTCTCGTTACCGACGTCCCGGGATTTGTCGATAAGCTGGATGAGCTGTGTTTACAGTTTGTCATGAGATCTGATTTTAATATCAGTCAAATACAAAATTAAGGCGAGGATTCAGGCGCCTGGGACCACTAGCTAAGCCTCCCAGTTGTACTGTATGCTTTATTCCGAAGATAATGTCATTATATCCCAATATACAGACAGACATCGCGGTGATTACGAATAATAGTTTTCAAATACAATTCTATATCACGGGAACTCAGGATATTTTAGGGCACGAATTCGAGAATTGACGCGAAGGGAATGTGAAAAATTGTTAAAACGTTTCGGCCATTCGGGATCCATATAAACGGTTACTCTTAATATTTTTTTGCTCGAACCTTTTTGTTGCAAGTCCCATTTAAGCCAAATTGGATTGATGTATGCAATGAGCCAATGAGGCACACTTTAAACATAATAGCGGCACAACGGTTACCTTTCTATTTGTGATTTGTATTATTTTCGATATGTAAAAAGCTTAGGTATTCGTACTTTCTCTTTTCAGAATCAATTTATTCGTCATGCATGTTTAAAAAAATGGTCTGTATTTTAAGTTTGAGTTCGGTAAATTAAAGAGGAGTGCAAACACATCCAACTGTGCATTTTTACTCACAGAGTGGCATTGTTCGGATCGACGACAGTTAAAGCCGACGCGTCCACAATGGCGGGCGGACAACCGACCAGAATGTTTGCTCAAGTCCTGGATCCAACAATATGTATTGTTCCTTTTACTGTCACTACATCACATTATGTGCCAGATGTGATATATTGGGCAGTAAATACTAAAATTTATTTATTGGTTTCAGAGGCGTCAACATTAACTAGACAAGGTCTGTTTGTCAAACTTTTGGAGTTAACTTAGATATAACAGTAGCAGTTCTACGAGGTTTATAGTGCTCCGAATGTTAATAGGCATACAAAAGTAAAATAGAATTAAGAATGCAATAAACTGTGATAATAAAGAATAAACAATAAAATGTAGACTCGCAGATCACTGTTATAAAACTTTTAATACTTTCCACATTTCATTCGATTCATTCCGTTAATAACAGATAGATAAAGACTTTGATGAGAAAGTTAATTTGACGTCGACTATTACCTCGGTAATAATAAACAAGTGTAACTATATATTTAATATAAAGCCTTCAAATGAGGTCGAAATAAAGCAAGCTTTTGGATTAGTGGAGAAAGATCACAAAGAAAGGACAGTGAACGTAGATGATGAATGAGGCCTGAGAGAACGAAATCTAAATATGAGGAGTGCTAAGAAGATATACAGCAGGAAAAACATTAAAGTCGATTTTATGGAATTGGTATAGGAAGGTAAATTGAATGGAGGAGAGAACTTTGCTCTGACACATTAATAAAATGGGATAAGGGCAAGATGACGATGATGTTAAGTACAACGTTCAGTGGACAGTTTTAGCTGAGCGCTCAAAACTTGTAGCGGCACCTACTGTTTGGGAAGATAAGAAGTCAATTCCATTTGTAGTAATACTCAGCATACTAATCCAAAGTTTTATTATAATTGAGTTAAGCAACATCTAAGTTCAAATATAAAGACAGTTTTCCAGTCCAAGCTTTGCAGTATCCTCGCATATTCTATGTTTATTTTCAAGCAACATTATTTATCCTGTACTTGCTACGAAGCTCGCTGAGCTCCAAGAGATTGTATCCGTGCACTTAAAAATATTTTAATGCTATATTTTGAAGCGCTCGGTTCGAGGCCATAATATCGGGAAGATGCATTTTCATTTTGAAATCGGAGAGCTTTTCATTTGTGTCGATAAAAAAATTGGTAACTATATATTTTATATAACTTATAGACTTTACATAACTCTTTAGAATATTTAATTGAATGTAGCTTTTAAAAAACACAACCTAATCAACTATTGGAATCAGTTTAAAAAAAAAAAAAAATTTTTAAACTGCTACCGTAAATCTTGCAGATTGAAAAATAAGATTCATCGCTTTTAGAATAAACACTAATCTTTAATGATAAAGTGAAAACGCGAGTAGCAATGTTTCCACCGTCCAATATAAAAGTTGAAGTCAAACCCAATAGACGACCGGTCAACATGGCTTCAAAGTTAAGTGATCTAACTTTTACCGTAGCTTAACTCTACTTATTTCAATGCTTTAAAGGTAAGTGTAGCGTACTAATGATAGCGTATGCATTACATGAACAGACATATATACCATTAGCCGAAAATAAAAAATCCATAGATTGCACGTTATTTGTGAAGTCATATAAAATCTATACTAATATTATAAAGCTGCAGAGTTTGTTTGTTTGCGCTAATCTCAGGAACTACTGGTCTGATTTCAAAAATCTTTCAGTGTTAGATAGTACATTTATCGAGGAAGGGTATAGTTTTAAAGAAACTACGTTTAATGTGTATTAATATTATATAAAACTAAATCTACGCGGGTGAAACCGCCCCACGACTTACATACATACACAGCCTGTTACATATTAAGTTACTGTTTCATTAGATACTAGATAGCCTAGTTGTGCTGCTTGTACCAGAATAGGTACAAATTCTTAGAAATGTACTCTGAAGTAAGCCAAGGTCCTCTGTATATTAGTTCCAGTTTCTTTTTAGAGTCCATCATTGCCTTCATTTCTTTAGTTATGTGAATTCCAACCAACTTAAATGAACTTACAAGTTACAAAACCCAAACGAAATAAAATCAAGCAGTTAGCGACAATAATGAACTTCCAAATGAGACCAAGATATGAAAGTTAATAAGTCTAAACAGTGCTTTGATATTTCAGTTGCAAACTGCTTGCCTTTGACAATGAGTGTAGCACACAAACTACCTAGATAGTTGGATACAAAGTGCCAAGGATGTAATCCGGTTACAGTTTAATGAGCAACTTTACCAGCTCGGGGGCAACTCGTGCTTGAAAAATGACTGCTTCAGGATACGAGAGAGAATGTATGGGAGATACTTAGTAATATGATAAACTTGTGTAGCATACAGAACAATAAAGATGTCGACAACATTTTTCAAAAAAATCTCATAACGGTAAAAATAACAGAAAAGAAAGATTAAAACAATGTAACAATGAGGATTTGGACCAAATCAAAAACCGTAATACACTATCTGAATGGCATAAAGCTAACTTTGTAACATGTAATGAACAGCTTTATAGCAACTATGTCATTCACAACATTCCAGATAAAACATTATCACCGGAGACCAGAACCTAACATAAAGGAGTATAACACAGCGACGCTATGCAAACTACGAACACCAAAGTAAATGTGTTGGAAAATATTGCCCGGACACCAGCTTCTATTACTCTCGGGTTATGGCCGCATAAAAACTTTCCATCAACTTTTTACTGCATACACTTTCATGAAATTACATGTGTGTAACTGCACTGGTGGGCATATTTCTTTAACATGATGGGAATAAGAAAGAACATAATCGAGAATCGATATTGGCAACTCTGCAGCTATATTGATGAGCTGATAACAGAGTTGAGAACAGTAGTAGCCTTAAAATGAAAAATTAAAATGAAATGTATGTATGTTAACTAACTAACGACGGGATTAAGTCGAATTGGGCGGAATTATCTAATGCTCACACAAGCACAAGAAAATATAAAAACAGCATTCATTTCATCAAAGACTACATCATAATGCACTGATATGACGTGAAACGAAAAGCAATATTAACTTTGAAATCCTAATGGCAGTGAAGACATCGAACGGAGTAAAGAGCAAGATATTCGATTTACGCGAATGTAATTTCCACTACAGAAAATTGGCTTTCGAGTGGCATTAGAAATCTCGACCACAGACCAGACTAGACAACAAAATCTTGTATAGGAGTAAATCATTATTGGAGATATGTAATGTCATATTTTTTCTTTTTTAGGGTGCCATACCTAAAATGTGGCAAGAAAACTTTATAATTAAACATTCGTTGCGGTGTCCTTTCGTCCGTCTGTCACCAAAATTTTCACAGAATGTGGAAATGTTTGTGTTGCCGATTCAACACAACAAATAAAACATATTTAATTTAAAAATAGGCGGAAATCGAAGTCAATAAATTTTTTATTTTTGGCATTTTCTGCTGCGTATGATGAATCGAAGACTATATCTGCTTTAGGGTCTCTGAAGGCGAGCTAAAGAACTTACCACTTTTTATCGAAGATGATTAGGTGCCAACATGACAGATGATGATTCTATGGACGTCTCAGACACAATGCTTATGTATGGATCCACTTATCTGAAATATTTACATATATTGTAGCACGTTCTCTCATTTAAAAAATATAAAATATGTGGTAGATAAGTATAGGCAGGCATTGCGTGCTCTATCAGCCTGTGAATGGTTTCTTTGAAAATCTTACAGAACCACACAAAACAGGCATAAGTATCGGAAGGTGTATACGACTCCAAAATGACAAAAATGTCTTTCTCTTTCTCGTGCGCGACCATCGCCCGCGGCGAGGCAGTTTTTCATTAATTCCAGTATAAACAAAACGAACAAAACCTTTGTAATAGGAGCAACTGGCGAGGACGTTCCACCCTCCACCATCGATTTGCATGGAGGGGCTGCCCTACCACCCCCGGCCTGCGAGATACGACGGTGAAATATTTAAATGGTCCCAGCTTTAAACACTTCGTGACGTCGACCATACGGATTCGTTTAAATCTGAATACAATTTAAATTAAATTAACCAACGTCAATATTGGTCGAAAGTTGCGGTAAGTTGGATTTAGAGACGCCAATAAATAGAAAACTTGATGCAGGTTGCGGAACTCCGGCAGTATCTTGCACATAATCCGGACACGAAATGTGAAACGAGACATGATCTCCAATTGCAATCCCGGTGTTAATTATACAGATTAGGAACATGCTGACTATTTCTGTTCCTAGTTTTTGAGCTGTGGAACCTAAATCTATAAACAAAGTTTCATAAGAATTAAGAGATTAAGAATTCGGTGAAGGTTGATTTAAGTTATGCTGGTAAGTCACTTAATTATCTACTAATCGATTTCGAAGTGTACGATTAATAACGGTATTCTAATTTGATGCTCGATTAATAGTTACGAAATTGTCCTTGACACTACGCCATAAATATTCAAGTGATCAATGTTTGCAAAACTTAAATTGGCTATGGCTTTCAACTGAATTCATCGTCCATCATCAACAAATTTCAAAGCAATTATCAATACAACAGGAGCCGAGGACTTAATCTTACGGCATCGTGGAGACAATTCACGCTTTATGACGCGTGGTAATTGGATATGTTCGTCAATTTTGATAGGAGAATTTCCTTCAAATGGATAATAAATCTATAGATAGACAAATCAAAATTGTTATGACCTGCTAATACGTCGTTCTCGTCCTCGCTTTTACTGAAAACAGTGTTTGTTTTTGTCACATTTGAAATAAAAAAACTCTGTGTCTCAGCAAAATGTACCGTATAATTGCGGAGATGTCGTTCAAATTTTACTGGAACAAGCTTAGTGTGTCACCAAGTAGGCCAGAAGCTATGTTTGCCCCTGACTTTGCCCACAAAGTTTGCGGAGCCGTGTAAAGGGTGCACTGAACAAGAGAACTCGGAGATTACACTTCATTGCCCGCTACGCTCAACTATCCAACGGGTTCGTTAGGGATTATTCACTGGCTTTATTTAGTGGCTGTTGAACAACGTTATGGCGTACTTTGATCCTGAGATCAGGGTGATTGAAACGAGCACTTATCCTTTAGTTTAGTTACCCGTGTAACAAGTTGAAGTCACGTTGGCACCCAAACATAATAATCTGTCTAAAGATTTAAAGATACAATCATTGTCAACTTTCGTGCACTCACATTGACCATAAAAAGTTTGAAGCCATATTTGATATTCTCCCTCCCCTAAGATAATAAAGCTATCATCAATTGGTTGGTATCATCCAATACCTTTAATCATTTCGCTCGACATTACACAACAATAGATACATTATTGTCGTGGGTAGTAGCTCACGAACCATCGCGTGTAAGGGAGCCACCAATCACTAGGAAAGTGCATGTCTGTCTGTTTCTAGTCTGCAAACTTACTTTATATTCAGATAATGTATTAACTTAAGTACTTATGACTTTGTTAAGCATAATTTATATCTGAATTGATTAACCCCAAAACCAAAAGGCTTTTATAGATAGCTAAGTATTTGGCTGTCCTTGAAGGTTACATTTCCATTGTGCCAACTTCTACAACTGTATGAATACTACTCCTTCTGCGATCTAAACTTATTACATGGACAGAAAACATAATATTCAGAAAACAAGTTGGTTTGCAACGAACAAACAATATTCATGCATTGCGCGCAATGTAACTAGTTCGTAATAGTTCTGACAGTTGCCGCTCTACTTTACCAGCTTGATACGACCAGCATTCAGTTTTAATATAATCGCATAAAACCGTGGCAAAGTTTAAATAACACTGAAGCTTAGTTGATTGAAATAGATTAAATAATCGCTGTATGAAAGGACTGTCTGTCGCAATGGTGTTTGAATATAAAATGAATTAAACAAACTTTCAATTTTTCCCCATCAAAGCATAATTTCCTTTACGTGAAGATAGGAAAGGCAATACAAAATATTAAATAGAGCAAAATTGTTCCAATGATCAGAAAATATGAAGTGCCTTCAGTAGCAAACAAACTAATCTATGCAGATAAATAAAATTGACGTGTCTGTTTATAATTCCAAAATTACAGCTTTTCACTAAATGTACATGAAAGTATATAGGGTACTGAAATGAAAAAGCAATTTTTTTTATATTTTCTCTTTCTCTCTTTGGTCTGTCTGTTTGTTCCAGTTAATCTCCAAAACGGTTGGACCGATTTTAACAGGACTTTCAGTGGCAGATAGCTAATGTTACAAGGAGTAACTTAAGCTACTTTTATTTAAAAGAAAACATATAGGGGGCACACCGCAGGGCACAGCTAGTAATAATTATAATGAAGGTAAGCCAAACAAAAGAGAATAGAAAGTAATCAATTCAAAGGTTTATGAAAAACGAAGGTAAGCAACACAACAGAGGCTGAAGCGGAACACAAATTTCCATAACTGGCAGATTTCAAAGCGATAACTTGTGAGTCGTCGATTCAGGATTCGACAAGTTTCCCTACGTAATTTATAAATGACCCAACTTCCTTATAGTTGGGGCGAATATAGTTTTCGAACTGTCACCTGCTTACTACTAACACGAGTTTTCCCATAACGTTATTCTGTTTACTTTCACACATTGTATTAACACGAGAGAGTTTGCTATCCCAGCTTTAGAGTGGAGTTTGATGGCTCCAAACATAATTAAGTTACGAAGCTTTACTCGCCGTCTTATGGCTTTCCATAAAGTTAATGAAGTTTGCACTAATGAAAAAGTTAAGACTTTCTAGGAGTTTTCTATTTACGTACCTTTATCCAAATCTTTAATCTAAACCTTATTTGTTTTTATTTATAGTTAATTATTACGGACATACCAATTACAATAATTAACATTGACATTTTAGAACAGTGATCTTATGCCTTATAAAATACACACTTATAAAATCGTGAATACTCTCGCATACTTAACCTCACAGAATCTCAAACATTCAGACAAAATATAGTTCCATGCATCCGCAAACAAATCACATTCAGGGTTGGCATCTAGGAGGGCATTGAGCATGGTCAGGGTATGGCACACCGGAGACTGGGCCCTGGCTACAGTACGGCAGGTCGGCTGAACGAACAATCTGTGCCGGCTGCTGGGTCGATGTCGCAGGTAATTGTTGGGCACGAATAGCCAACAGAAAAGTTCATAGAGCTCGGAACTGTCAATAAGCCCTCGAAGGATCTTACAAGCGACAATTAGCTGATCCAGACCTCGGTGTACCTCTGGAGAGTTGAATCCCAGCATACCCAACAGAAAATTGGTAGGATACATATAGGGATAGTTTTTATATACCTTTTTATACAAAAACCTGACTTATTGACTTTAACAGTTTGCATTAACAGCCCAAAACTATGTTCGTACCTTTTGTGAGAAATCTTGACTTAAAGCGAATTTTTTCTGTGTAACTACTCTATTGTAAAGCAACATATTGCACTTTTTACAGATGTCACACACACTAACTCACACTGACACCTGCCGAAGAAGAGTACACAAGATTATTTCTAAAAGGCATTTCCGCATTCATAACCACAAAATACATTTATACGACTTTAAATAGGGTAATACAAAGCATATAAAATGTGCCTCTTAGCGGCAGGCGGAGTGGTGCAATTTGAATAATTGAGTCCCACCCGAGCCACGGCTCTATGTGCAGGAGCGGTAGACTCTATTGGATGCAATTAACTTAACTGAACTGTTTTATTGTCACATCCAATTATACTATGATGTTTGAGTATCATACATATATACATTTTTCTATTACACTAAATTATTATGATTTCAAAGATATACATTGTCGTCGCCAAAAATACTATGCTAAAATAATTTTCATTATTCTTTTAGAGTCTCACCCTCCCGAACAGAACAGACGGTACAACAATAACACTCTCAAATCAATAAATATATGAACTATAAATCTTGTGTGAAATTCTACACGTGCAACCCTTGAACCCCACAATTATAATTGTTTACCTCCTCAGTGAGGGGTGAGCGAGCACTATTGATATTAATGCACTCGATCGGTCATGCACTTTAGTCACCGAATCGCGTGAAACTTTACAATACTTCATACCTATTAGTCCCCCTGTTGGACACATATTTTCAACTTAATTCAATTATTAGGTAACACATATAAATTTAATTAATTTTTATGGTAGTTTATCTATTACTAGAACGGACAGTACATATCATGCTAGGCGCAGCTAGATTTTTATTTAAATGAGCTAGCTCCATTTTCATTCGGCCTGTTCAAAGTAGCCTACTTACAACCTTGTATGTACAGACTCATAGACTGCGAACTATTGTTAGGCCCTCAATCTTAAATTTACACTTTAGGTCAAATGATCCCACACGTACTGGACGTGCGGACTGGATCCGTAAACTAAAGCCATACTTACAAGTTTTGCTAGCTCCCTTAACTAGCTCACTTAACTTAGCACCTAGTAGTTACTTATGGTTTCAAAAGTAAAACTTACAGACATGAGTAGCATCGACACACCCATTATAATAGCGACACACTCGCAGACAGCGAATATTTATGCAAATATTATTTCAATAATCTAATTGGGAACACATTTTGTACTCAGCTCCGCCTGTAGCAACTGAAAATATCAACTTCCATAACACGAACTTGGAAAATACTAGTAATACAAATACATTTCTCAGAACACTTCAGTTGTCTACATTTCAACCCGTTCAACAATGTCCGTAATAAAAACCGTTCCTTTCATAGAGCTGTTATAACTTGCAAAATATTTTCCTACCTTTTAGCCAAAGACACTCGACTCGTTCATACCGACATTGTTTGGCACCGCTGCAAAGCCGGGTTACCGATAATGCGTTTTAACCCCGAGAATAACGTTTGGCCATAAATTCGCCGAGACATTAGCACCCCACTTGCCTGATATGAAAGAATCAAAGCGAGGGTGGGAAAGTGGAATCATTTGGGAAAAGCGTATGTAATTTTACGTGTACCTTAGCACTCACGGCATTTTTGTTTTATTTTGGTCATAATGTAAAAAAGTTAGCAAAAAAAATTTTTATTAATTCTTCTGACCTTATAGGTACGAATTTTGGCACCAGACATTTTAAAATAACATATAATGTATTCCTTAAGGTTTCAACTGAAGGTTATCTACTGTCGAAAGTAGCCCTCCGCTCATCATCGCTTTTCACAAGGACCAATCTTGATGAACTTAAAGAATGCACTTCAAATTACAGTAATATCTAACCAGCAGTCACATCTCAAACCTACTTTATAAGTGATGCAATAAATAATGGTGGCACAGAGATAATTTCATGAAAGCTAATGAGAGATGGAGTTTCAAAGTCCATTAACTAAATTACCAGTGGACGCGGTCCAATTGGATCTTTAAAAGTGTTTGCGCGGGGACCGGCGACAATGGCACCCTTTCCCATATTTATCCTCATTTCCTCCATGCATTTTAATCAAATCAGTCTGTAGCACGTACGCAATGTACGATAAAAGCTACGTTATTTTGATATCACAAACGTTTTGTTAAACATTAGCTGCAACGTCCTAATTACAAAAACTAATAATAAATGTAGTATATTCCCAACGAAACCAATTCGAAACGAAAAGCAAGAAAAAGAAACCTTAAAAATTCTCTAAAACAAGTCATAAAATTTTAACGTCACGTCACCACCAACCATACACTCGCTACCGGCTTTCAAACATAGTTAAACACAAAATACTGAGCACTTTTCAAAACACTTAGCTCCCCTTTTATAAACGCTATATTTAAAACTTCGTTATGAAAACAAACCACCCTTTGGGCGGTTAAAAAAAGCACAATCTTGTCCGAACTCATTAGAGCTCGAGTCTTGCGGCTCTTGTTATCGATTTATTGGATCTTATGATAATTGGATATCCCATAACATCCTTCTGTTAACAATTTTCTTTTCGTCGTACTCTTCCTTCACTTGAGAGAAGATTTCAACTTTAAATTATAAAGATGCAATGCGAATGTTCTTGCAGTTGCAGCATAGAGAATGCATACAAAGCTATCTCAGAGGGAATAGTTTATGAAATTACGGTTCGCGTAAACTCGAGAACGGAGGGATTATTTAGACATCCTCTACATATTTTCTCTTTTTGCGGAGGAGTGAATGCAGCTATTATCTGATCTGGTTTCAGTATTGTATGTGCTTTGCGTGGGACAGGGGACGCGTCAAAGCGCCGTACATTGGCTTTATCAACACTCCATTCAGCTTCAGAGCTAGCTTCAGTATGAATAGCATGATATATTGATATACATGTTCGGATATTTTCCTTATAGATATTTACATTATCGTGGTGAATTATAGTCACTATTTCATTATTTTGTATTTTGCTTTGAACGTTTTCTCGGTTATGAATATTGACTTGCAAGAAATACTCAAAAGTATACACAAACAAATAGTAATTAATGTTAATCAATATTCTAACGGCTACCTAACTAAAATGTCAATAGCGGGAACTTCCCGACTAGTCATACATATGCGTAATATTGCTGAGATACGGGACAGACAATGGCCAGTGTAGCACCATTGTCCGTAGCTAAATTACAACTTGGCTGTACCTACCATAGGATATACACCCACAAAACCGACTAGTCTATCTTCATATATTTAGTACCCATGTCTACCTAAAAGTTACGGACTAAGTTTGAGCATGATCATAATAATGAAAACGTATTCAGAGCCCAAACTTCACGCTGTTCAGTTCGCAGAACTCATTAGAGGAATGGATATTATTTCACAATTCTGGATAACAATGGCATTTAGGGCTGTTTGGTGCTATGATTTTACACAAAATTTGAAAGATTTTAAATGAACCGACTTAAATGTTGTTCATTTGCATTCGGAAGAAGAAGAAGAATTAGTTCGGATGAAAGCAATATCGATATTAATGTCTGCTTACGGAAAATTCTAACAATTTCAGTTATTATTTCGCAAGTATTTTTAAAGAATGACGTACTACTTACACAACCCTGGAGAACGTAATGTTGAATAAACTGCCTAATATGAATCTTGCATTTTATCGGAAAAGCCGAGACCATCCCTTCACCGCGTTGAAGGCAGGATACATTAAACTTGCATCTAAAATCTGGCTGAAGCGGCAGCGGCGCCACAACCGACGTCTTTGAATATTTTCCCAGTCTAACCAACCGCATGAGGGGCTCATTAAACTTGCAAACCCCTGACAGTGCTTCTTTGGTGATAAATCCAGCAAAGATTTACAGATATTGAAGAATACACGAATGTGAACGCGGCGACACATATCTAGCAACTGACAACACAACGGCGTTGAATATGTTTACTTCTTTATATTCACATGTTCACAGACATGGAAGTCTACGTGGGGTAACTTATTGATCACGAATCTCCTGATTAAGCCCACAAACTGGTTTTCCAATTGCCATATAAGAGAAATTTAATATGTTTCCAGCAGGAGTAAGTCCCTAAAAGTTTATGAACTGATTAGAAATTAAATGCATCCAGTTTTGCAGAATTTCTATGGAATATTATATCATTGTGACCGCTATGAATGAAATTGTATGCTTAAAAACAAAACTTACGTGTCTAAATACTGGAACACCCTATAAACCGGCTTGCGGTATACCAGGAACCCGTCGCAGCGCTCCATCGCGTTAACTTCAACTGCTCACTGCACCACCGAGGGCCAATAGGACCAACAGTTTTCAAATCGGCATCGCAAACACACCAATATACTTTACAAGTAAGACATGTAGCGTACAAAACAAGCACTGTTTACACTTACACTATGTGTCCGTACAAAATTAAGGCGTCCGTAATCTACTAAACTGGTTACAAAATCTTATTTTGGTCCTTTAAGGTGATTTTCGTTTCTAATTTTAAGGCTGGTTAATTTTATTGGTTACAAAGGTATAAATATTTGGTAAAGAAGCACTTAATGTTGACTAAGACTAACACTTTAACGCCTATAAGGCGATCACAGTTCAACTTTTTGATATTTATGGCGGAACTGTTTCTCGAAACTACTCCTACGAAGATTATATCATCAACATGTTTGTCACACAAGGGCTCGTATTTTCACTCAATATTTTTGCACTATCGGGTGTTTGGTTATCTAAGCTACCAGCGTACGATTTCCTACCTCAAGAGCGTTCACCCTCGTCATTAGGAGAACGTCGGAATCTGTACCCCACTCAAGCCTTTCTATCAGATTTCAAAACGTCGATTCCGTGCGACTTGAGGCGGTAAACTAAAGGTGACTGTGATACAGGTTCAGCGGTGTTGTTGTATTCCCTGATGTTATGTTATGCATTTCAAAATACAATTGAAATAAGGGGCAAAATTGTGAAATTTTAAGAATACATTTATTATCATTTAGCTGTTCGATATGACATCGGTTTCCGTCGTGGGGCCATTGTTCCGGTGTCGATAATAGCACAATAGCTAGCGCACCGCGCACTGATCATCACATACAAGACAGTACAGCCACTATACGAGGCACCGAGGCTCCCCTTAGTTCACGACACGTCCAAAGGCAATCGTGAATTATTTTCAAACAATTCACGCCTCTTGGGTTGTTTACGCACTACACGACCAGACGCGACTGACCATTAATAAGTTGCCGCGACTTGCATTCAGTATCCTAAATGCGATCGCGACCGCCGGAAGCAGGTGTCACGCACGCCACCTGTCTCGTGATGCGAATACCGAAAAGCGAACCAAGTCATTGGGTAGAACAATGACCCGTCTGGGCACAGTTACACGCCAGACATGGCTAATTGGATCTTATTTCAGTCTATACACAACGAGCGTAAACGGCTATCGATGATCTTTAAACTTGATCATATCAAGAGGCGATATGGCATCCATAAGAAATATTCGTTTTAAATTAATATGTAAAGCAACTGTACTACAAAAAGAACGCGATCTTACAGAAGCAGGTCACGAGTTTCATCCAAAATATGAATCTTAATAAAGTGAAGTCGGCGAAAACACATATATTCTCGAGGACGCATCGTGCATGTCATGGTGAATTTACGTGCGGAACTACTTTCCAAGTTGCCAACTGACGTTTTATGCAGGGGCGGGTTGAGATGGTAGTAGAATTTACTAGCAAGAGCGCCACACGAATTGCAAGCAATTTCGCTAGTAAACTGTCATAAAACTGTTTAGCGTATTCTCTTCTGTCCATAACATAAGTAAATATCATACTATTCTGACATTAAAACATGACGCTTTCGTCGAAAAACCGTTCAGAATTTCTGGAATAAACAAAATACGATATGCCAATTAAATAATAATTTGCCAAGTTTTGTAACAAAAGGTTATAATTTGAAGATAATTAAATCAAACTTGTTTCTTATGGGCGTTTCAAGAACAACTATTTCCAGTGAGGTTAAAGTGCTCAATATAAACACATGATGGGGGATAGTAAACAAGCCACGTACAGACGCAAACGAGTAGACTCGCGAACAAATTAACGTTTCACACGCAATATCGTGACCCAAATCGCCTGATTAGACCGTTATAAACATAAACATGTTTGAATCGTTTTCGAAAACTTCCCTGGGCATGATTTTTTACCACTTCCGAACAATGTTCATAAAGATTTACACCACAGGGGCTCACTGCTGATGCTGATCGCGTAACGTTTAGGGATTTGTTGCTCGAGATTGGAGGTGGAACAAGGTTTAATTACCTTTTAGGGCTCCGTGTCCAAAGGGTAAAAAACGGGGTAGTAAGACTTCTCTGTCCGTCTGTCACTAGGCTGTATCTCATGAACCGCGATAGTTAGTTAGACAGCTGAAATTTTCAGCCAATTTATTTCTGTTGCCTCTATAACCACAAATACTAAAAACAGGATAAAATGTATGGCTGAGGGCGGCTCCCATACAACAAACGTGATTTTTGCCGTTTACAGATAAAGGTACCCTTCACGTGCCCGACTCGCACTTAACCTGTTTTTTATTATTTATATATATGGGAATTTCGTCTACATAAATCAAAATCAGCTCGGTTAGCATCATGATGAATAAATAGAATTTCGTGAACAGAACATGCTTTACTACGCTAAAATACATAGAGTCAACAGGGTGAAAGAAAGTGATCAATAGAGCTAATTCCGACGCGCCCGTGTCGCGAAACGTTTTAATTCGTTAGCTATTTATTCAAAGCTTTAATTAACGTCTATTCGGGACGTCATAGCCGTTAATGAATTATACAACATCTCCAGCTATAAACAAGCCCCGGTCGTCAGCTCGTCTAGCGATCAGATGAAACAGGTCAATGAACTGAACAAGCTAAATAAATATAAAATGAAGGTAGTTCAACACACCTTGCCGTACATCAACGAGTACTGCTGGGGACCTACCATGACCTCTTATTGCTATTATAGTTTAATTCTTATTATAAGTAAGATATATATCACGTGTATAAGGGTGTCCCTGTCACGCAGTGGAACTATGATGGCAACATGAGCTTATGACAAGGCCCCAGATCACAAATGATATGGGATATAAAACAAATGAATAACCAGGAAAGTATTTTCATTTCACAAAATTTTATTATTTTTCATTTTTCTAAATTCTGATTGCTTAACAAGAAAATATACTTAACAATATTTTCTACACTTACTGTAGCCATTCGAGTATTTGACAAGGGGTATAAGCAATATCTACTTTCTGCCTCCCTATTTATACAAAAATACATTAAGGATAGTCATAGTCTTAAAGCGCCTCAATGAACATGTATCCTTGCCATTTTATTTAATCTTTGTTTTTTTTTCTTACGATATAGTCTCTCGCAGTTGGTAGGGGGGAGTTACCTCCACTGCTTAACCGGACTAAAGGGCGAGACCCAAGGGCCACCAGCCGAGTTTAATGTTTGTTGACGACTACGTTATTTGTAGGTCTGAAAGGTTCCCGACCTCAGAGCATCAATAAAGCCTCAAAGCAATCTATAACTAGCTCAAACAATGAAACGGGAAAGTAAATTAAAGAGCGTTTCCCTCGTCATTTCAAGGCACCGTCAGATTTTCTAGAGTCGCCGTATCCGCAGGGAGTCCGCTTTGTTAATATAATACATTCCCTGGAGTCCTGTAGAGAGGGAACAATAGTGGGCACTTGTTTTATCTACTATGTTGATAATCAATTAGATGGAGTATTTTATTTTATAGCTGGGAGTGTCTTGTTTGTCACGATTGCGTCCAATTTTATGGAACACCATTTTCACCCCAAGCATCATACAAATATCAATAAACCTCATTTTAGCTATCTATCACCTAGCTTATTTCATTTGTGGGTAGTTACGAGAAATCTTTTCGAGTTTCATTAGTTTGATTGCCTTAGTTCTTATAAGTTTTATAAGTACATGTAAAATGTAACCATCTAGATTAATAAGTCCAATCGTCTATCAGTGTAACAAACAGAAAATGCTACAAATAATAACTTGGATTACTTTATTCATTAAATGATTTCAGGTTCTGTGTAAGGATGAACCCCGGGGCACAGCTACTTATTAAAATAGAGATTGAACACGTTTCATGATAATAAAAAACTAATAAGTAGATCCAGCTACAGACAACAGAATAGGTAAATATAAAGGCGTCCTTTACGGGATAGGATACGGAAGTAAATCTATAGGCAATATTTTATTTTAATAATGTCGAAATAATGAAGCATAAAAGTCAGGGAGTCTTAGGTTCGACATTAATTTCGACGAAGCCTGTGATTCGGATCTATGTTTTCTCCCGAATAGGATCTACTTTTTTTATATCCTAATTTTTCTTTCACATACTAAATTATTTAATTTTAAGCTTGGGTTGCATACATTAACTTACTAAGTCGTAAAAAAATTGTCGCGTCATTTTAAATTTGTCAGATGACGTCATGACTTTAACTATCTTATCCCTTTAAACGAGCAACGGATTCGAACCGGGGTATAGTCTATTCCGTTATCACTCGGTAAGCTGGAAGCCTCCCGTGTGAGCTACCATAACTTGACGGATCATCATCTGCATGGCCTTATCCCATACATTGTTGGGATCGGTACTTGATCCAACCCGATGTGGCTGATCACCTGATTTTTATACGAAGCGACTGCCTGAAAAATCTGTGATCTGGGTTAAACCAGTTGTCCGACTATTTTAGGCCTCCGACTGACCTGTAACGATTGCCTTTTAGTCAATAATTTTGATCAGTATTTTTTAAAGCCACGAACATAACACTAGATACGCAATTACGGTTGAAACGTGCTCAGAAGTGCGCATTCGCAATGGAATCCTATCAGACTGCGAGCTTTTATTTCACTATTTTAAATTCCCAAGCTGTTAGCGCAAAATTATAGTGTCTGTTTGTTTAATTGTCCCACGAGTGTAAAAGAGACGGAGCTATCAAGCTCAGCCAAAAGCTGTTAAAGGATACATTTGTGGGCACCGCGTAAAAACTTACGATGCTATTTTTCTAATTTAATAATAATTATAAAACTTAACTGTCTTGGTATATAGCTGATTATATCATACAAAAACTTTTATATTGAAGTTAACTCACAACGTACAGGAGTCCTGAGACGACCACCCCATGACAACCAGATTAAAACCAGTACATGTAAAAAATCTTTGGACTTAGAAGAACAAGGTTTGAACCAGAATATCGTCAACTACTAACCCACACAGCTTTCTATCTTGTATTAATATACGTAGAACCTGGTTGACTGAGCTGTGCTCTGTTTCTTTTCCTCACAACATATTAAACTTTTCCCACAAAACGACGTATTCTCATAAAAAAGCAAGTTGTTATATCATCATCCATAGTACACCACAATATCTCTAATGAAATAATTATCCACAACTCAAAGTTTATGTTACCCCTTATAGTAAAAGTCAAAGTCAAAAATATCTTTTAGACTTTTCTTTTAGACAAAGCACTTTTAAATCGTCAGAATGACATAATTTACAAGATTTATACATGCTACCGCCAGGTTCGGAAGGTTGCTTTTACTGAGAAGAACCTGGCAAGAAACTCAGTAATTACTCTTTTAAAAAAAATATTATACAACTTTAAGAGTACAAAAATAAATCGCTTAAGAAACATAAGCTCATGGACACAGTTCCAATGCTCAAATTTCGATAAAATTTACATAATTAAAAATCTAGTAGTTCTACTTATAACTAAATGCGTAGCTTGAGATGACCACCATACACGAGTAACATACAAACACGACTAACCCTAATGCATATTTCGCGTAATTAGTAACCCTACCGTGTGTGCAGTGGTCCAATCGTAGGAATTGAATACGGTAGTAACGGCATATTGAGGCACGTGACGGCGTGCGACCTTTATATATAAATGATTTAGTTCAAGTGTATGCACTGTTAATAGACTATTAGGATCACTAATTTAATAAAGGTTTCCTGACATTTGACTACGATGTGGAATGTAATGTAGTTTAGAATCTATGTTTGTCTGTTTGTTCTAGGTGAAATTTAGTGTATTGTCATACTATCCGAATATCTTAGGGAATTGATATTTATCGATTGCATAAATCTATTACGCGCCTATGGGATTACCCTATTTTAAATAAGTAACTTAACTTACCGATGATCTACATTTCCAAATAATTCGTTTGTACACTTTTCAAAATGAGCTTAGCTTCACTAGACTAGGCATTGTAAAGGGAAAAACTAAAGCTAATCCTTTTTAAATATCGGATTAGCTTATCTTACAATAATTAACACACAATTTATAACTCTAATGTTACGCTAACGAAATCAAAATACGAACTCATATTATCACGAAAACATTTCAAGGATACTATTAAAAGCCCAACCATACTTTCATGGTGTAATAATATAATTTCCTTCAACGTAATGAAATGTTATTTCTCACGCAACACAGCATAATTACATTAAGTACTTATATACAAAGTTTAACAAGGGGTTGTTATACCACCCTTCTCTGTAATAATCTCCCCCAAACAGCGTAAGAAATTCGATTACATTTTAGCTGACGAATTGAAAACTGTAGTGGAGGTAAACATGTCTACCGACGGAGGAGTAGCAGACACCTTAAGTGGAGACCATGTCTAAGCAAACATAATGCCAGGGTCTCGGTGGACGCGGAATACGTATGACCGAGTACAGGTGCCGTCACGAGTTAGAAGCGCGTACTTAGAATGCGTAGTAGTCATTTTATGAGTCTGACTTTGTATATATGTATGGTGCGAGACGAATAAGATCATGCCAGTATCCTAACTATTTTCACTGCGGGCTCATAACTCGCGACAGCCTTTGTCCAGTAGTAGACTTGATTTATGCTGTTTGATTTGATTGATTTGTACTATACTAAGCTCTACTTGTTTTAAAAATACAATTATGTTTTATTAGCTGTGAATAACATGTGAGGTGATAAGAATACAATGACTCTGAAATATGAGATGACGGATTACTACTGGACGTCAACGTACGGTGATCAATGGTCTGAGTTCATCCTAGGTATTTACTATCCACACAATAGAGCGATGTCTGGACAGGAAATTACAGACAGAAGAAATATATGTTATTCTGAAATCACTGTAGATTTGTTTAGTTAGGTAATAATTAAGTAATTTCCTCAAAATCATTTAGGCTCTGGTCAGGAACATAGGAACGTCGAGGATATTACCGCCTTTTCGAAAAATAATTAATTATGAAAAATTTTGGGCCTTGCTTAAAAAATTTGAGCATTTATGATCTTAGAGATAATCGATTCGTAATTCGTAATAAGAAAAGTAACGTACTTAGAAGAACAGCAGCCAACGTGGCATCTTGTATATTACATCAAAAGTAACAATATTGTACTGACAAAAGATATATATACATTTACATTGTCAACTCTCTTTTCAACTAGATCATATTTTACAAATGTCACGATTATGTATTGTCCACCCTTGACCAAGTTTTGAAATTATCGAGCAATACCTTCGGTTTCGTCAACATATAATTTAGTTACGCTATCATAGTCATTATGTGCATTATGAAACAACGAAAATATTAAAATCACCGCCCTCAAGTACCCAGTAAAGTAACCAGAGCTGAAATATAAAATGTCAGCGATATGGCACGTTTGCCACGAAATATATGAGTTTAATCCGACAGAATACTGTGGGCTGACACGAAAAGAAGTACATTACGTTTTAATACACGCTCGTACTATATGACAAAATATCCTATACGAATTCTAATAAAATATACTCAAGCCTTCCACTAAGTGTGGGCGGGCGTATTACAACACCAACTTTTCACCGAAGGTCAGGTGCCAATGATACAGATTGCGAGTCTATTGTAGTATCAGGCACCAATATGCTTAGATACGTGTTCAAATTTCTTAATAAACATATGCAGGTTTCCCCACGATGCATACCTTCACCGCAAAGACGATGGGGATTTTCAATGGGATTAATTAATTAAGATTAGTTTAAAAATCTCAATTATTTATAAAAGTCATTCGTAGAAATCGTAGAGACCGGTGAGAATTGAATATTCAGTCTACTTGACCATCAAGGCTTCAGTAGTAGATATGCAAAGTTGAGTCAATTTATCGTTCACACACCAGTGAACTGAAACATTTTCATGAACACGCGAACGCCCATTGAAAACTTGGTGCACTCGGCAAACAAGCCATATTAATTCGGCACAACGAAGTGCTATTGTCGGCACTAATTGGACTTTTCATCAGGAGAGCTGTTATTCCTCGTTCCTCTATTTATACATTCATTCGTTCGTTGATCTTTCGAAGCGGTCTATCTTGGTTTCGCAATCGTTGACGTCCTTAATGACACATCAGTTGTAATGAAGTGGCAATACTGGCAATCGAATGGAATTGATGACACCTTTTTGCGAACACAAAGAAAGTGAAACTAGGATTTCATTATCGCGGCTCCAAGTTTTCCTGTGAGGCTTAATCTGCAGAGCAGAGAACAATGGTAGCAATTTGCCGTAATTACCGCTGAATTGAGATCGCATTTTATCTTACCTAGACACACCGGTTGATGCCAAGTTGAATCACGAATATTATCTGAGTCGAAACGAATTTCTCCCGGGATCCAATCGTGTTTTAGACAAATTTAATAATTCAAAGATCGCGAAACATTTACAATGGACCATCGTTCAATCAAAAGGAAAATTCATATTACAAAGGGAATAACAAATTATTGCCTCGGTGGTCTAGTAGTCGCAAACGCTACTGCGGAACACGAGGTCCTGGAATCGATCCTCGGGTCGGGCAAAATGTTATTGGGTTTTGTCATCTGTAAGTTCCCAGTATGTACTTTAAGTAAACTTTTCTCTACTACTTCGAGGAATACAGGTGTGAGTGTATGTATGCATTTGATTGTCGATGTTACTCCGTTTCATCGGTACTTCTTTTAAATTAGGTAAATTGCTGATTAGGAATTCTGACGTTCGGGGCCCTTAATAAGGTTGAAACTACGTTTAAACCGAAAGTATCTCTGAGATAAAGCACCCTCTTAAATTCATTTCCTGAATGTCTTCGAGGAGCGACGTATTTCAGCGATCGAATGCCAAACCCCGCCCGCCCAAGCTAATGTACTGAAGGGTACAAAAGGATAACAACAAAGATTTTCTCGGAAGCGTACCAGGTGAAGTATTTACTTGAAGCGTTTTATTAAATTCAAGAGCCTGTATCCACAAAAGTGCCATTACTTTTGATTAAATTCCACTTGGAATCTGGGTGCGTTTTCATTCTTTCGCCTACATTCTCACAAAATTGCTATACTTACATGAGTACATAAGTATCTAAGTAGGTGAGTAAGTAATCTTCTCAGAAGGCTAGTTTCTTTCATGTCTTCACACTTTCCCACAAAAGATCCTCGACAGGATTGATAGCGTACAAACGTCAACTTTTCTCCGAAGAAGTTAACTGACTTTCTGTATATAATACTTTGTGGGCGGTGGAGCAATTTCTCTCAATTTGGCAATGGTCAGCAGCACGTGCTTGCCCGCCAGCCGTCACGACTGCAATCCAGCCTCGCTCCGTGTTGTCTGTTGAAGTTCCTGACCGTACATTTAGAACAACTTGGCAACCTCTTCCAAATAGGTAACTTGCATTGTCCAGCAGTTTTACCCAACATTTCTAGCTTTTATTTACGATCTACACTACAGTGTGACTTATAAATAAAACACATTTATATAGTTCGAAAGTTGAACCATACATAATATGCATACATATTTATTTATTATTCAAAATTTAATATTTTTTGACAATCATAAATTAAAATATCTAATAAACTTGAGCTCAACGGACTCGACGGTAATCCGCAAGAACTGATTTATAATTTGGAAAAGCCTTGCTAATTGCATGTCGGAAAAAACAAAGGGAGTACAATTTATGTTTTCGTAAAAAATACTTAAACTTTGGTTTGGTTGAGATCATCCTCCTGCCCTTATCCCATGTTATTTGGGGTGCAATTTCTCCCTGTCCAGCCGTCATATCTGTATTCACTCCCATTCTAGCCATAATTTATCATCTATCCATCGTTTCTTAGGTCTTCCTCATAAATACATGCGCGCACTTATCCCCACGCTTTCATTGAGCGCTCAACACTCGAGACGGCTAAAACATATTTGTTTTATGTTATGTGTTGAATGTATGACACGTGAGTAGAATACAATGGGTCAATATCAGGTCATAATTCTCTTCATATTTGGGGAGCATATGAATGGTCCGGAATATGAATTATGGTGGTAGAAAAATATGATCATTTCCATAAACCAAAACGTTCCCTAACCAAATATAAGGGGAAGGTTAGCCGCTTGGGAATGGAAAGGTTTTCTCAACCCCCCGCGGCACGTCACGGTAATACAGAAAATTTTGTTGTAATTTTGCCGCTTCCAATTAAGCACGGCTTTATGTTAAACGGAGTGGCCATTAATGAAAGAGACTTCAACAAACGACTCAAAGGATTGATTCCACGGAACCTCCTAAACGTATTGTTTTCAAAGTAAAGCAGACGTTGGTATTGAAAATGACAACGATTTAACCAGTTTTGACCCTGGCACAAACTTAAGAATGAGAAAATTACCACTGGTTCCGAAATTAGCCTTCATTTCTTACATAACAAAAGCCCTGGGAATGTATGATAAATGACGCTGCCCGAAAATGTATGTACAATCATTTCAACAATACATCTTGAAGTAGACCATTTTTTGAAAATAAAATACATACGTAGGTACACAGTACCTCCGGAGGGGTTTATTTCGCCAGTAATGTTTTTAAGTCCCAGTCCCATGTTATATAGGCCTATTGCCATTAACTAGGCACTAATTTTGGCTCTGGGCTGATACTGGGAAATAACAGATGGAAAACCCAAAAACACTGCCCGAACGAGATCGAACCCAAGACCTTGTATTCCGCAATAGCGTTTGCGAACACTAGACCAATGAGACAGTCAGCAGAAACTAATATAGGAAGGAAAATAAGTGTACCAACCGAATTAAATCAAGATGGCCAGGAACCAAAAGCTCATGTACTTGTATGTACCTTTCGTGGGAATCGAGAAATGCACACAATTGGTACAGATGATATCTATCCGAAGGCTGGGTAATAGCCAGATTTACTTGGACGATAACACCGCTATTTAGCTCGTTAGTTCAGTTTCTAGGACTGTCTGATTATCTGCCGGAGACGAAGTTGTGCCTCATCCAAGTTGGCTAGTTCCAGACACAACGCCTTGTTGTCGCAACATTTACCGGTAACGACATTGCCATTTAAAGTTTCCACTGATTTAGTTGCAGGCAGGATAATTAGCAAATTACAAGGAGCGGACGAAAGCACGAACGCTCATTACTTCTGAAAGGACTCGATGGAAACAACGCGAAATTCCTGGGAAGCTTTTGTAATTAAGGAAATAAGATTAATCCTTACCGGCTACATTGAAATAAACGGTCCCTGCTAATTTAAAAAAAGTTTAAATTTTATAATAACTATAATGACGACGTAGCCCACCGGCTACGTCGTCATTATAGTATTATTATAGTTTCTAAATAACACCTTATTTAGAACGTAATGAGGAGAATAAACATAACAAGGGCGCCTGGCATTCCTGCATTTTAGTCCGATTATTATCTGGAAGATTAAACGGCCTTCGTGATATTGTGAGCTCACAGGCCTCGTAATAAACATCTTGCAAATGTGTCAACGCTCCCGGGTACAAATATCGAAATGATTCAGCGAATGGCAGTTGCATATTGAATAGAACATATTGGGACACGGGCTTGGATCACGCGTCGACATCGAAACCGTGACACTACCCGACACGATGACTGTTCGCATGCAAATTCGTGCCTCAATCTAATACATATAGATAACGTCAAAGGTCAAAAACAGATCGAGATCTGACAAATATCTAGTTACCAATAAGACCTTTGATCGTAGGTTTATCTGACTGGGATTTGATGATACAATAAAATAAATATTGACCCGACTTGTTTTCATTTGCAAACATCGTTATTTTGAGGTCGTTTTGATTGTTTGTTTGAACGTTTTTAATAACATGTGTATCGTCGAATATTAAGCACCGGTGGCTGCGATTAGTGTTTTCGACATAACTTGGCATGATGTCACGCTCCCGATCTGGGCGAGTAAAAAGGCTGTTGTCTTGTTTGTGAGGGCGAAGGACGAAGGCCGAATTTCAATTGGAACAGCATTCAACAACGCAGGGCACGCCGCTCTCAATAGAACCGACCAACCGTGTATTCTCTTGTCATGCAAATTGTAACACACGGACACAGAATATCACCCAAACACTGAAACTAAAGTTTGTCTTAATGCCTTGTGGATTAAAGAATACCAGCTTCTGCTCAATAGTTTCTAGTACTAGAGCTCTGAAGTGACCGATTTCTGATATGATTTTAACCCAACCTTCACGAACAATGCTCCAGGCCACAGATATGTAACATTAATTAAGCTTTCTCTCGAAACGCAGATAAACATACAACGTTTGTTTTAAGGCAATCTATTCGTACCAACAACCCCGCGGCAAGCATAACATGAACCAAATTACACGTATCGCATAGCCAATAATTATGGTCGATATGATATCAACATTATGTCCACATGAAAGAGAAACCTTGTTGACTGTTGTTTGTGACCGGTACCTCGATATTTTCACATCGCCCAAAGTTATCATCAAAGAACAAAATAGACCGAAACTATACAGAAGATGCTAATTAAATTACTAGATAGTATTTCAAGTTTTCAAGGCTACCTTCAAAATCAATTTAAACTTTCACCAATACATGCAAATGAAAATAAAAACAATGTATGACCAAGCAGAATGTATTAAGCCACTGTGTAACTTTACACGTGTTTGTACTTACTTTATGTGCGATACTTTTACGTAAACACAGCGTAACAAGCAAGAAATATGAAATTGGGGACGAAAGATGAGAACTTCGCTGCGGTAATGATGCTTCCCGTAATATACTGCGAAAATTTGAACTCTTGACGCATTCATATGACGCTAATGTGTGACTAGGCATTCATGAAGCCCCGATTTGTACTAATAACTCTAGCCAAATTCGCTCCACCGTAGTATACTCAACAATTTTTGTTGGTTTCTCGAAATCAACAGAGTAATTCATTGATTCATTAATCTAACTAATATATAAAATTCTCGCGTCTCGATGTACGTTGGACCGAATTGTATGAAATCATGTGTCGGGTAAGTCTTAGAGAATCGGCCAACATTTATTTTCCATACCTCCTTGTTTGCCGGGCTCATCTAGTTTTCATATGATATCTAATATGTATCTAGCTAATCTAATCATTGAGGAACTTATTATTAAAAAATTAAACTACTCAAGCAAAGTCTATCTAGACATTTGGGAAATTGAAAACGTATCTATTACGATCTGTAACAGCTTCGGTGAACAAACGCCTACACGTCCCTTCTAGTGAATACAATTTTATGTCTCGCTTGACTTAGTAGATCATGAATGATTCATATCTTAATTTAAGGGTTGTTCCACACAGCATGCACTCATTATAAATTATCTATAATGGGACTTCTAATGGTAGGATTGCACTGTGACGGATGTTTTAAAGACATATCTGCACTGGTTTTGTATGAGTAACACAGAATTATGTCTAGGTATGAAATCATCCCAGGTGTAAGAACGCACTACGTGTACTGCTTAATTATAGTGCCTTCACAATTATATTCTATATCTATATAGATAAATACAATTGTAATGTATGTTTGTAATTCCCAATTCGCTGTACCGATTTTAACGGGACTTTAAAAAAGATTAGTAAGGCTACTTTTATGCGAAATAAAGCCACTTACGAAATTTTGTATACGCGAGTGAGCTGGGCATAGCCAATAACTAATAAGAATTAGCACAAAATTTGATATCCGCGAAACAAGATCGGATTCCGTTCAAGAATCAACATTTTTAGATTCTACTAAAGTATTCAAAATTAATATAAACATGTAACAGTATGTTTGTGTAAGTTTCAATGTGCTATGCATCTCCGTTGTCATGTGGCAGCCGTCTATGAGCCGCGGTCACTGACTCATTGCTGGGGGCTCATCACACATCAATCCAACACATTATTGGCCAGACAATTTGTAACAATTACATATGCTCACGCCTCTATTCCCCGAAGGGAAAATGTGTACTTATAGTACACCCAAATTTCACATCACCTACTAAAAGAGAAAATATTCATCAAACCCAAACCGATTTTGGTAAAAATATAATTTTAATAGCTGGGTCAAAATGCGTTCAAACTAAACTCAAACTACTTACTCAAGAGATAATCAGTACACAGACAGACAAAGGTTGTACAACAATAATTATTAACAGCCTGAAATTATTGGAAATAAAAATCTGAAAGTATGCTTGGTAAGTTCTAGTAGTCTTAAACAACTGTCATCATACCTTTAAGTGAACATAATCACATCACTATTGATGCTCACCTCCAGTTACCATTCCATTATGGCTATCAATTTTAATAACACACACGATGTGCTTATGGTAAGTGTTGGGTTTAAAGGCACGTGAATCCTCGAGTGACTCAACCATTAAATTATCGCCGTACGTGGTAATCAACAGTGTCGCGGCCATTTACCATTACCACTACAACACTAGGACATAGTTGTCGTTAAAGCTAAAGCTAAGGTAAGTTTGACAATGACAATAGCTTTGACGACGAAATGAGTTGGACCAAATTAAGATGCTTTCAATTGGCAAATTTTGCTGTCAGCGTCAAGTCAATTTTGACGATGGCAATAGCTATGACATTAGCTTTGACGACTAAATAAGTTGAACTAACTAAGCTGTTATCGATTGGTAAATTATACTCTCAGTGCCAAGGCAACTTTGACGATGTCAATAGCTTTGACTTTAGCTTTATCGGCGAATTACGCTTCTGTCAATTGGTAAATTGTGCTGTCATTGTCAAGGCAACTTTGACGATGGCAAAAGCTATGACTTTAGCTTCATCGGCGAAATACGTTGGAACAAATTAAGCTGTTGTCAATTGGTAAATTTTGCTGTCAGTGTCAAGCCAACATTGACGATGACGTTAGCTATGAATTTAGCTTTATCGGCGAAATACGTTGAAGCAAATTACGCTGCTGTCAATTGCCATAATTTTCTGCCAGTGTCATTTATGTATTAAAAGTTGTATCAATAGCCAGTAAAATATGGACAATTAAAGTTATTAGTTAAATTCGTTTCATCATTTTGGACAATTTTAAAATGTTGCTACATTTTGCCTAACCAGTACTTTGAAAATTTGTTATAAATTGATGCAACCCACACTAAGTATTAAAACAATGACTAACATAACATTTGCATTACAGTTTTAAAACACTCAATAAAGTTATCTCCACAGTCATATCGATCTTGGACTTGAACAAATTCGAAAACATTTAAACTCGAAAAATAATGTCGACGGCAATTCTTGAAAACTGTTGCAAGTGGTCTTGTTTTAAATTAGTATCCGTATTGCGAGAACCGAAACGCGTATGTAAAAAAGGTGTTTAATTTATCGTACAAAAGGCATTTTCAATCGACGCCCAGTGGTCTCTATAAACAAACTTAACATAAATTGTGTTGTATCGCGAATGCTATATTTAGGCCCGACCCACTACCGACCAAGAATGTCACATAACCAACCGAGGATAAATTGTATTAATACTATGTTGTATAAGTACTATGATACCTACAATTATGGTAGGTATGTCAAGTTTAAGCGACAGTTATGGGACAGGACAGTGTTATATGGACCGTATGAAAGAAATCTGTGAAGGTAAAGACAGCTTATTATTAGATGTATTTATAAAAAAAGAGGTCAAGAGGAAATTTTAAAAAGAACAAAGTATAAATTACCCAAAGGATAGACAAAACTTAAAACATAGTGTTGTAAGTATAGAAGTACAATACCTAATAATGTATTTTCATAGAAATTACCAAACAATACAGCACTTGCAGATAGAATTTGACCTTTCGACCTCATATTAATAAAATGATATAGGGTTCTTTGCAAGGAATCTATTTAAATCACCGGCTACTATCGGACACCGGACTCCAAGCAAAACTATAGGGACGTGAAATTTGGGCAAGCATACCTCAACAATGTTTAGTTTATGATAGTTATAGATTCCAAGTAGTCCAACTTAACTATCAGTTACTCTAAATTCAGTTGCAATTGATCTTCGTGAAGGCTTTCGGTATAAGACGCAATTTTAGAAGCCTATATATCAGAAGTCAACGCATCAATATTCTCTAGCTTTAGCTTGACTAGCTAGCTACTTATAATCCTGGAATTTTCTGGAAAGTTCTAGATATGCTCTGTTCAGCTAATACAAGTCCAATATTATCTTCCTTGTTCTACTATCTTTTGCTCTGTTTATTCGACTGAATGAGGAATTTTCTGCCCTCGGAAAACCGCAATCAGTAACATCCTCTTGACAAACGGCGTGTTGGTAAGTATATATTTTGTATATCATAAACTCGTTTCAAAGTAGGTAGACAAAAATTATTATAAACTGAAAATTGATTTAATTTGTGATAAGCCTTTCTTTAAGTATATTTAAGATTTACCCACTCCTAGTAAAAGAACTCCGTTAAAGCAAAGACGTCGCAGCGAAAATATGAGCCATTGCGTGACAATATTGATGCCAAATAATATAATTAATATAAACAAACCGCTGGAGAAAACTTCACCGCAATGTCACATCATCACTAATGCACTAATATTCATCAATATGAATGTAAGTATAAAAAATTTAACACAGTGCACACATCGATAAATTTCGGTAAAAAAAAATCACTTGGTACGCGTGCCGAAGACTTCGGCGAGCACTCGTCATAGAAAACCTACCGCAACGCGGCGGGTGTTATCGAACAAGCAGTACGGCAGCGAGGGCTGCGGCGACGCGAGCAGTGGTGCCGGCAAGCGGCGTGGCACTGCGGAGCCGGCCGGCCGCGTGCTGGCCCGCGCGGCTCACCTACCTAACGCCCTAACCACCCCAACACACCCACACATTTACGCCCTTAAACACATTCTCCCAAAGACTCAAATCCAACAAACACACCCAAGAACGCCAATCGATGCTCCTGAAACAGGACAACAGGATCCTACCGCCTCTGCTCCCGACACGTGACCAACACGACCGATGCGAATTTTCGCTAATTTTGCCGGCAACGATAACCGCGGAATCGATTGCGAAACGGGTAAAAATTATATTGACAAGCCAATCGATATATTAAACGCGGCGAGTCTCGAATTTCATTAGACATAAAAACGGTCAGTGGTATTGGGCTCTTCGCTATAAACAGGCTGTAATCCTTAAATATATGAAATGCCTTGCCAATAACTTCTCTTTTTAAATTGTAAGTGCAATACCACAAATGCTGCAAAATTAAAGTGACATGGAACACAAAAAGAAAAGAAAAACAAATTATGGTGACATTCCGTAATTCTCAAATAATATTGTTTACCCACTTTTGGTTGATCATTACTTTTCTTTCCGTAATACGGATAATAACGTATTGAAATCGTGAATATCATCAGAAAGCGACTTTAGTTAATGAAACTGAATTTATAAAGGACATTGAACTTCAGCCAGAGTCGCGTAGCTCGAACGAAAAATTATATTTAATCTGGAGCATCAACGCCAAAATTAGCTGAGATAAATGAAGGACATTATAATATAATAGGTTAGCCGGACTTGTTTTTAGGTATCAAAACAAGAGCAAAAACTAAATGATTGCTCAAAAGTGGGACAAGAAATCTTAGGCATATTGTATCGTAGGAACTTCAAAAAGAAGAAAAAGATAGGTTGGTAAATGCTGAAGGTACAAAATACAAAACATCAAAATTGCTGGATTCCTATTTGCTAGCCGTTTGGAACGATCCCGTTTCAATAGCAAACATGAGACGTGTTGAATTACTCATTAACATTGTGGCCATTTCAAAACAATTTGCATGCAAGACTATCTTTAATGCCCATGCAATGGAAGTAAAAGAATATGTAGTTGTGTGTAGTACTTATTGCTCAGATTGCGGAATAATGGAGACATAGAGTTAGCAGCGCTGGCTTCCAAAGAGCTTAAACAATAAAATATTGAACATCTTTGAACGACTGACGCCGCGACGTAACATTATAATATAAAGAAGCTGGACTTACAGCATAATAGAAATGTCGTAATAATGTATTTAGCTAGAGACAAGGCGTTGTTTTTACTGTAAAATGAATTTCCACGAACACGTTAACCGCAATTGCAAATTATGCGACGGAGTTTAAACGATGCCATCCGGGATTCGCACAAACCTTTGCGCTGAAATAACGCCGACCTGTTCCGCTCCACTCGGTACGGAACCGTGGGAAACACTAGGTAGACTAACTAACTGACATAATTCTCATGCTTTAAGGTCATTACATTCTAATCTACGCCCTAAAACTTAACAAGTAGAGTATATACTTAAGTACAACACACAGGAACGTGGAATCATATTGTTCGACGGTTCAAATGATAACGGTCATCAAGTGTTCCCCGTTGCGTTATTATGATAAGTGGTTTCATTAGGTATGCACCAAGCGGCACTCTCTTATCTCCCGATAGACATTTCTTTACAGCAAATATTTACGTTTACCGAACGCACGAGATTGGCATCTTTGATGTTCCGAAGCGATGTTTTTATGCAGCATAAAAACACGATCGACACGAAAGCTTCGATATATCCAGTACAAATAGTCACTATCTATGATTAACTAGTTCAACGGCACAACGCCGGCGCTGACCCGATGCTAGATTACATTAATTGACTTCTGTTATTATAAAAACGTGCGAATTCATCGTTAGCCACTTCTATTGTTAGTCAATTGCATGGCTTGATAACTGTACAGTATGATTAGCTCTATAAAAGCGTAGGATTTTCAATTGGCTACTAGGCCTGAATTACTATGAAACAGAGTGCTTGATACTTAATTGAATGAATAATACGTGCATAATGTATATACAGTACACATTCACATAAATGTCCACTCAGTGACTGTCCCTAATATTAATTAATGTATACCCAAGCTTTGTCAAGTAACCTGAGTTGTCAAATATAAATATATATTGTTATACACACACACTAGACACACGCGTGCACACACACACACATACACACACACACACACACACATAAGCACACAACATATAATAATAATAATAAATACCTACCTGTTTACGATCTGTATTGTTATTAGACGTTATGTTGTTATGGTATTAAATAAATTCTTTAATTCTTCTTTAAAATAAATAAATTCTTTAATTCTTTAAAAAAAAAAAAAAAAAAAAAAAAAAAAAAAAAAAAAAAAAAAAAAACCATATGAGCCGTGTAGTACAGAAGATAATGAATAAGTAATTTATCTAATTTTCCAACGATGAGCGTGCAAAGACATACATTTAAGTAATGTTACCATTAATCGGGAGTGGGCACTGAATGCTCTGTCTTAAGGCAATACGGTCTGATGTTACAGTCTGCTGTTTTCATGGTATTTCAAAGTTTATAACGTAGACATGGCATTATGCACCTAAAGCTGTGAAATTTAGAAATGGTCCTTATACAAAATCACATAAATACACTTATTGGGACCAGGTACCTTTCTCTTGCAGTATCCCAAACAAGAACACAATCAGTGACGCGTATCACAATCACACCTGGCCACTTATCTAATAAAACGACAAGCCAGCTTGGCCTACAAATGCATTTACTAACTAGATTCTGGGCGCAATGACCATTCCGAGACAGTAATAAAAACTTCTCAAGCAAATGCGATAATGTCCGGTGATTACAGAGTGCCTTGCAGCGTTGTATCATAATTTGACGCCCAATTGACCCCAAGATCACTGACGTTCGTAATTACAATCACTTCGTAATTATCTTGAATCTGGCGCGATAATAAATGTGGCATGTGCTTTCATGGATAATGAAAGCAAATTAGTACACAACTATAAAGGGGTCCCCACTTTCTACGAAATTGTATGTATGTGTCTTTTGAACAGTATAATCTACAACTAATTGATGAGGTTATTTAGTAAGATTACGACTAGTGAATTTTATACTTAAAACTTTATTGACACCTCAAATGGAGGGAACATATAAAAAGTCTCTAGAGCTCCAAAACTTTCAAAACCGTATTTTACGAAGCTTCGGAAAGCCAGCCCAGTGTTATTCAAGCAACCTTTTTATTAAATAACATAAATTGTGCGTTAGACGTTGCGTGCCATTGCGAGGACATAGATTCAAAAGGTCCGCCAGTCCCGCCAGCATTAACTTATCATTCCGCGCAATCCAAAAGACAAATCGCTGTGACACATTGTGTGCAAACGATAATCCAACCGAATCGAATCACCGGGACGAATCGATAACAATACTCCCATCGATGCGGACTGCGTGACTTGTGTCTGTCGAACACTACAATCTGCAGCGATTGCTATGTTTGACCTTAAATATTCGCAGAGAAACTGCGGTTGAATCCGAAATGTATAATGACGAATTCTCATTTCGAGTCTAATAATAAATTCCGTGGTGAATTTTGGGTATTAGTTTCAAGCTGGCACAAGTTGAACATTCAAAGTTAAATTACTCAAACTGCTTGAGACTTGAATTAAATATCCACTTGGAACCCCGAGGCCTCGCCCACGGAAATGGTTATATTGGAAAAATAACATAAGGAATTTTGGCACATACTGGTTTTGGAGCAACTTCTAGCAAGTTATTAGCTAAGATGGGTAACCATTTAAATAAACAATTCTTTCTTCAAGAGGGTGGAATATTTATATGAAAGTTTTGCTCTAAGGAACGAAACGTTAAGTGTTGGTTGTAAATGGTGAAATACTTCTCCAAGCGTACGGCGCGTGCTCTAGTGCTAGTTCTTTTATGGGTTACGCGGACGTCTCCTAATTTACGAAGGGAGGATGGGAGTTTTGTGAGAGTTTGTCTGTCACCCGTTTTGTTTATGCCAAAAAGTAGAGTTTGTACAAAAGAATTAAA
Organism: Watsonalla binaria; assembly: GCA_929442735.1. Classification (NCBI taxonomy): domain Eukaryota; kingdom Metazoa; phylum Arthropoda; class Insecta; order Lepidoptera; family Drepanidae; genus Watsonalla; species Watsonalla binaria. Next base: position 3,903,851 of record OV838941.1, read on the forward strand.
GGATTAAATTTATCACATATAGGTATTATGTGCTAATGTGTTCCAACGATCCAGAAACAAATAAACATTAAGAGTAAGGACTTTATCCTGGAACCCGTTGAGTGCAACAGCAAAGTATCGGCAGAACTAAAACGTACTGTGTACATTATTTCCAGTGCTAAAATCTAGAAAATTCTACAAGCAGAGCATCTATAACACCAAATTCTAGGATAATTCTTCGCTCTCAAGTTATAATGATAATTAAGTGAGTAATTTGTGATTTATATTGTAACTCAAAATTGTTTTTTTTTTAAAGAGTATTTACTAAGTTTCTTACCAGGTTCTTCTCAGTAAAAGCAACCTTCCGAATGTCGCCCCTGTCCTATCTGTCTCAAAGATATCCCATAATCACCAACAATACTAGAGGCCATAAAATAAAACCGTTCACGTAACGAGAGCCTAGAAATAGATATTTATGTCCGTAATCGGCAACGGGCCTGACTGTAATCTGCGGCCATATTTTTTGTTGGCTTCGTGCGGAAACAGAATTAGACATTCTACCTTCTTTCATGTGTGATTAACTTCATTGTCTTTAGTCTCATGATCATAACAATGTAATGCTAACTGGCTCACTAAAATGCCTTTGCTTGCGGCGGCGTCTGTATGACGGGTTGACCACTTCCCTCTTTGATGGTTGAGGAGGTCAATGGCTGGCATTCACGTCATACTTGTGAACAGGTGCTGCTTGTGGGGGCTAGTCATCTCAAGGTACGCATTTAGTTATAAGTAGAACTACTAGATTTTAAATTATGTTAATTTTTTTTTAGATTTATTTTATACTCCTAAATTTTTTAAATATTTTTTTTGTAAAGCGTTATTACTGAGTTTCTTGCCAGGTTCTTCTCAGTAAAAGCAACCTTTCGAACCTGGCCGTAGCATGTATAATCTTGTAAATTATGTCATTCTGACGATTTGAAAGTGCTTTGTAAAAAGTCTAATCGAATAAAGATATTTTTGACTTTGACTTTGACTAATGACTCAATTCTCGTGCGACTATACTAAATACTGCTTATTCACAAGTGGTTACATCGTCTCTGTCATTTGCTACTCAGATACTGCTCTCGATTTTCACATTGCTAGCGTCACAGTAAACGAATCTGTATAGGTAAATAGAAGGCCAAATTCACAGACGTTTGTATAGTTTTTGAGACGGCGGTGGACTTATCATCTCCCTGGCCTTATCCCATAGTGTTGTCAGCACTTGATTGAACCCGATGTGACTGATAACTTGATTTTCATACGAAACGACTGTCATCTGACCTTCTTAACCCCTTTTATGGGCAATGTCGGTAATCTCGGTTAAACTAGCAAGTTGTCTTCGCGGTTTCAGTGGTATAACTAACATCCCACTCTTAGCACCTCTTGAGCTATCCATTTTACGGGGTGAAAAATATCCACGAGCGTGCAAAGAATCACGCAGATCAGTTTTTATAACTCAGTTCCTGTGAATAAAAATTACCCATGGGAATACCTGTAATTACGCCCAGCTCCATGTAATTCTAGATTCTAACTCGTGTTTGTTTTACAGATAGTTCTAGAAGTTAACAGCCGTAGAACAACGAGTCTAGATACTAGGTATATTCTCATGGGCCTTACGTTGTGGAAAATGAGGCCACAACGTAAATATGCCTGTTATTTTGAAACTGAAATTTGCTACGAACATTTATTGTAGCTATAACGCCAGAGATATCGCATAAAACATTATTATGGGACAACAAGCAATAAGCCCCGCTCCCGAATATTTTCGTCCGCCTAATACACATACCTGATGAAAACACCAAATTAATAAATTACTTAATTTATTAGAGAGCCGTGGTGGCCTCGGGGTTTGAGCCTGCTACGCAAGCGACGCAAGTTCGAATCCCAGCGGGGCCTGTACCAATGAGTTTTTGTAAAAAACTTATGTACAATGATTTCACACCACGTGCTTTACGGTGAAGGAAAACATCGGTAGGAAACCTGCATATTTCTGAGAAGTAATTCAATGACGTATGTATAGTGTCTGAGACGGCGATGGACTCACCATCTGTCACGTTGGCACTTAATCATCTTCGGTGAAAAGTGGGTGTTGTGATTACAACACCTCTGCCTTCGGGGAATACAGGCGTGAGCATATGTATGTGTACTTAATTTATTACTTACCAACTGGGTCTGTGTAGCTATGTCACCTGGAAATAGAACAAAAAAGGAATTAAATTGTATGCAAGTAAGTACTAGCTTGCGCCCACGGCTTCGTCTGCGTATTCCGCCCAGAGAGTAAAATGTTTATTAGACAACTCAGCCCAAATTTCAACTCCTGGAGGAATTAGAAAAAACCCTTACTAAACCTACGCAAAGAACACGCTCTCCAAAATTCAAATACCTAGCATTGATACAATAAGACAGTCAAACAGAACTTAGAATTGAATATGTATAGATCAGGTGTAGTTACGGTAGAGAAAACTAAACATAGGAAATTTGAAACCGGTAAAGAAGTGTCGATATAAAATCTGTAATTCCATCAGCATTGCAGCAACAAAATTACTTTACATTAAAACTCAACGCGGGAGAAATTCGATTCGATTCGTGTCGCTGCATCATTTCCGCAGACGACGCAAAAATGGACCGGAGTTGCACGAAATGGGCCGCACTCGGGAAATGGGCCAGTCGGTCGATTGGCCAACGGTAGGGTTGCCAACTGAATGGAAAACTTACAAGTATCTTTAAGTGTAATTTTATAATGTTTGTCCAGCAAGTCATATAACTATGGATACCTGTGCAGTGTGCATCGTTAAACAATTTCGTACATATAGTTTAATATTCCTATTCAAACTGCGATATTACGTTTTTTTACATAATATGATTTAAAATAATACGTACATAGGTATATCTATTGGTGATTAGATAAGAAAGATAAGTACTATGTTTGAAAATATACTGCTGATACAAATGATTCACTGCTAACATTTAATCTTCTTCGTAAATTATCTAACAGTTGGATGCACAGACGCGTCGTTAGCAGTGAACACGTTAAACGGGGTGAGATTAGATTCCGGGAAAATGGAAAACTGTGATACTCGCATATTTTTTTATATAAACATACTATGATACTACTAGTTTAGCAGCTTCAAATGACTGGTTTCACATACAATCTTTCAGACCACTTTCAACCCATTTGGGGGTGAAATTGCGGAAATCCCGCTCCTGGTGTATACCCACAGCACACCCAGAACACACTCTTCAAATATCATGTCTGTGGGTGGAATAAATATATTATTATTATTATATACATATAAGTCAGTCAGACAGGACTTTGAATGTCATATCTATAGAAGATAATAAGCAAGCAGCCTAGTTGCAAACTTCTAACCACTTGTTAATATTTTTCAGCCTTAATATTGAATAGTGTAGGCTTTACCAAGGGCAAAAATTATTTTAATCTCTACCATTCCCCAACATCCATATATCACACACAGATCTACATTAAGGACAAAGGACCTCAAGCAAGAGACAGTTTCCGTCGCGCGACAGTAGCAGCCACTTCCGGCCGCACAGAGAAAACAGAGCAAGCAATGTTTAAAACACGCTATTTACGTCGAACAATCGTTTACTACATACTATTATATACTGTAAAAGACAAATTGGGTTGACCTAAATTATAGTAGGCTCTAAAATCATGTAATATAAATGTCCCTGGCCTTATCTCATACATTGTTCGGGTCGGCACTTGATTCAACTCAATGGTGGCCGAACACCAAAATTTTATATGGAGTGACTGCGATCTGACCTTCGTAACCGTGCTCTCACATGCTCTTTGAGGCTTGGACAGGCTGTCACCCATCCAACTTTGGTATCCTATGTTGCTTAACTTTGCTGATGAAATTATTTGTGCAATAGCAACTACAAATATTTTCATCCTTACATTAACCTTTATGTAATGAAAGGTCAAATCAAAAATTTTTATAAATTTTTGCACCAAAATAATTAACAAAAAGGGTAAACATTACCAGTAAATTGCTTTAACAAAATTCAAAATACCTATCTGATAGATTGTACAGATAAATAGGGATTTAAGTTAAACAAATATGATACAGAAAATATAAATACATACATAGGAAAATGTTTTGGTAAAACTATTGTGGTTGCTATAGGTCCATTAGCAACCACAATAGTTTTACCAAAACATTATGGATTTGACAAAAAAATTGTATGATATATATTTCTGCCTACTCCCAGCTGTGAATATTGGTATTAATTGTACTGTAATTTTAAAGTATTTATACAAATTTATTTGCATGGACTAGCAAATCTATACAGATAAATAAAATTGAAGTGTCTGTTTGTAATTTCAAAATAACATCTTTTCACTAAATGCATATGAAAGTATATATGGTACTCAAATAATTTTTTTTTTAAGTTAATGGGGCTTTCACTGGCACATAGCTAATGTTACAAGGAGTAATTTAGGCTACTTTTATTTAAAAAAGCATTTAGGGTTCCTCAGGAATCAAATTCAAGCTATGCGGGTGAAACCGCAGGGCACAGCTAGTCTAATATATAACAATCTCATGTCACAGTGTTTGTTACCAAACTTCTCCGAAACAGCTGGATCTATTTGTATGAAACTTTGAGTACATATTGGGTAGGTCTTAGAATGGGCCAACATCTATTTTTCATACCTCTTAATGATAGGTGATCCACCCCAAACAATATGTGGTAATACAACATTTTCTGGGCATAGCTAGTATTCATTTGTAGATATTGGTTTTAATTGTTCTGTAATTTTAAAGTATTTATAGAATATTACTATGTAGCTGGTACTGTTCAATTAGCATGGATTAGCAAGTAAGGAATAAAGGTAACATGTACCATCAGTTATATTCCTTACTCTAAGGGAAGAACAAGGTATTCCAATATAGATCTGGATCATTGAAGATGGCAATAGTCGCCTGACTAACAAAATTCTAAATATCTTTATTTGATTAGACTTCTTACAAAGTACTTTCAAATTACCACCGGGTTCAGAAAGGTAGCTTTTGTTGAGAAGAACCCGGCAAGAAACTCAACAATTACTCTTTTAAAAAAAAATATATATATTATACAATGTTTTTGGTTACAGTATTTATATCTCATGAATATAAGCCCATGGACACAGTTCAAATGCTCAATTGTCAAATATAATAATTAAAATGTTACAAATATTTGTGAGCATGGCAAATTCCAGCCAGTCAAAGCAAAGATCAAACGCGAAATGATCTCGAAAGGAGACGGAGGGAGAGTAAAACCGGTCGACATATTTCACATATTAAATAATATAATAAAACGTTAAATAATACAATAGTGAAGCGCCTAATCCATACATTTACAGTTAACATCATCATGCAACCCAAAACTATTACGAAAACATGTTTTGTAAACAAATAATCTTAGAAAACATGGGAATACTACGATCATTGATGAATGCTATCGCATAGCGTAGAAACTATTATAGTAAATAACCGTAGCAGGAATATATATTAGAATATTGCTTACCTTTTATCACTTTTTACTTCCTAGCGAGGTTTAGGTTAATAAACAAACACATCAATTAATTCAAATTAAGCTTAATCTTACAAAAAAATATTATTTTTTATTATTGACTTTACTTGACTGACACTCCTAACTCATTTAATCAAACCATAGATATAGATAAAGCCATAGCATAAACTAACTAGCGTCTATTCAGAAAGAGAATCGTCGGGTCGCGGCCAAAATGTAAACTCGTCAATGAGGAAGTGGTCTCGTGCATAACGTTATATAAATGTTAGTTTAAACATATCCCTGTCTGGTTTATAAATTTATTACTTTTTTATAAATTTGTGGACTAAAAATATACAAGATCCAAATTGTAACAAACGAGCTTTTTGTTACTAGCAAAAAGGTTATAAAATTAAGCTCAGCAGCACCTTCATATCCAACGGTGGTTATGCTTATTTTCCGTAAAGATATCTAGAAAGCTGTCATACCTTAAACTAACTAAACATTTCTTGCCTGTAAATTATTACCTGTAATTTATGCTATACTAGGTGCCGCCATGAGTTATGAGTGCACAGCGAACATAGTGTCGATACTGCGGTGTTTTTATCCACCTTGCGCCATACATACACAGACAGATTTATAAAACGACTAAGTACCTACTGCGCATTCAAGATTCCGTTTAAGAGATCCTGTTTAATATCGAGAGTCGAGTGTATGCTTAAAAGACCAATAACAAAGTAAATTGTTTATGTCGATTAGGTTTATTATAAGATAAAGGCCGTATGACTTTAGATTTAGGCCTGTTATGAAAAAAAATTTTCCACTGAGGAAAGAAATTAAGACTTAAGGTGCAACCACATGCAGCCGCTCGACGCTCGTTTCCAGTGATAAATGTGGTCCCCATTTTAAATTTCCCGCAACTCAGAAAGGAACTACGTCATGCAGCCGCTTGTCGCTCTTTTTCGGCGACAGTCAGTCGCTCGTCACTCGTTTGGTGATGGTGGCATTTTTCGTGCTTCAAAAACGGGCCAAAAGGTCAAGTAGTGTGTATGGGGAATGGCTTTACCATATGTGGTAGTTGGTGACGGGGCATTCCAATTAACAGACTACTTACACTCTCGATACTTCAGCTTTGTCACTACATATCACGTGACCACATTCGTCGCTGGAAACGAGCGTCGAGCGGCTGCATGAGGTTGCACCTTTAAAAAACGTATGTCATTTGATTGACACTTGACATTGACAAAGACACCAGACAATTGTATATGTCATCCACACAGACTACTCACTCACTCCAGTAGAGGTGTAAAAGTAACGAAAAAAAAACGTACCCGTATGTATTCGTTACTATACATTCAGTACTCGTTACTCGTTACTCCTAATACCTCATAACATGCTATGTTATGCTAAGGAAACAAAAAAAAAAAAACGTCGTGCGATTTAATTAATTGTTTGTAAATTTAGTCACAGTGAAATTATTTTAGAATTTCATGAGAGACTAAAACTTTCACTTTCGTTAATTTCATACTATTACATAAAAATTTATGAACTTTTAGTGGCAAAATTTATACTTTTATACGCGCATCAACGCAGCGTTACATTACGTCATTGAAACAGCGTATGTAACCATGATACGAAATATGCGAGTAACGAAAAGTATTCGTGAGTAACGTTTCGTTACTCGGTACTAGATGGAGTACCCGTTACTCAGTAACGAATACATACGGTTTGCTACAGCTCTACACTCCAGTCAGCCATCCATTGCTGACTTTGCTCTGCTCGATCGACTGTTTGTGTTTACGCAAGTGAAAACCAAAGAATTGTGTGACAAGAAGGGAAACGAACGAATTGAATTTATTTCTTTCTATCGTTTACTAGCTAAATTGTATACGTAACAACAACGTACATAATCGATCGTGAATCTCGGTGAAACCATATTCGTATGTGTGAACTGTGAAACAGTGCTTTCCTACCTGATAAAATATCTTAGCCCCAAATGGCGTATATAGCTTATCAGTAATTTGAGTCGTGTGTATGATTACACAAAGGTTACGTGCTGTAATCTTGTTTAGTGTGAAAAACTAAGTGCTCAAAATGACTGAACCAGCTAAACAATTCGAAATAAACTCTGACCCCAGCTTAACTAATGCGGGTGTACCTAGTGGTGAAATGCGTCAATTCAGGGAGCCTATACCGTCAACGTCAGCTGTTAACACTATTGGGCCTCCAGCTTTGCCACCCAGACCTGATTTAGGAGTACAGAATTATGGAATGAATGATATGGGTGCCCATAACTATGGGATGACAGGGATGAATGGGATGTATGGGGGTGGTATGGGTTCGTATGGTATGGGGGGCTACGGCGGAGGGTTTGGGGGCTATGGTGGGTATGGAGGAGGATATGGGATGGGTGGCATGGGCATGGGAGCTATGTCGCCCTATGGAGGATACAACAGACTTGGTGGACCTATGTACGGAGGAGATATTGAAAGCAGGTATGTTATTATTATTTACAAATTAGTTGTTTAATAAGGAGTTGATTTATTTTGTGTCCGAACCTCTTAAGGGATTACCTTACCCCTTTATTAATAAGCTTGGTGTAAGGTGTATTTTTATCTCCTTTTGTGATATGGAATTAAAAAGTTATGGTAATAGTGCTATACTGGATTCAAAAACTTTTTCCCAATAGCTGATTTTATTATATAATTATTTTAATTTGGTATATTATTAATTCATCAATTTAATTTGAAATAGCTGTATCACAATTTTGTTCAAGGCCACGGAACATCTATCATAACTTTACAAACTGACACCTTGAATTATTGTTTTCAGGTTTATTCAAATAGCAGAGGAGAACTCGCGTCCAGCATTTGATTCAATACAAAGTCTAGTCAATGCAGTAGGCAGTGTTGCCATGATGTTGGAGAACACTTTCTTTGCCCTCACCAGCTCATTTAGAGCTATTTTAGGTATGAAATCTTTAAAATTATCAATATCACTTATTTATTTATTTATATTATTATATTTATTAAATATGTAGTTTTCTTAGTAAGTACAGGTTCCATCACGAGCTACGAGGGCATAGCGAAAATAGTGGTAGTGCTGCACAAGTTTCTATTACATACATACATATTCCCACGCCTGTCTTCCATGGGGGTAGAGACCATCGTTATCCAAATGCTACTATCACCTCACATTCTTTCGCTTCATCCACTTTCATGCATCTCTTCATACACTTCCTTTGGTTATGGCTTTAAAAAAGTGTTTTCTGCAATGCTGACGTTGTTATGCGCAATTTTGCGACCCTGTGAAATTCCCTTCATGCCTTTAAATAAAACCATGCTATTGTTCATGAGTATGATGTCATATTGAATCTTTCTATAAATGATAAAAGATTGTTTCGAGATTACATCTATCACAATCACAAACACATTGTCACAGGTGTCAGAAGTAACATTATTTATCTATGATTTAGATTTTAGATGATATCTCATTTGTCTAATGCTGATAGTGTATTGTACTTTATTTCTTCAATGTTAAGATTGAATTTCAGTTGTTCTTCAAATATTTTGCAGGCAACTTGGTTTGATAATTTTTATGGCCAGCAAAAAAGTTTTAAAATTATATTTACATACTGTTTAAATGTGGGAAAATAGCAGACGTCACGCGATTTCACTCGCAGGGATAAAATATAGCCTGTGTTACTCGCTGATAATGTAGCTATCCCTGCTGAAAGAGTTTTCAAGATCAGTCAAGTACTTTTTGAGCCAATTTGTTACAAACATACTTACATACAAATCTTTCCTCTTTATAATATTAGTATAGATGTAAAAAGCAACTTATTTCATAAAAGCTACAAGTTATTTCTGTACAATTTTTTTATCAGATGTTTGAACTAAAAGAATGAGAGATAATAAACAGTTTTATTATATAATTATCAGTTGTTTTAAAAATATTTAAGCTTTTGATGACTTTATAAGACACCCAAAGTCACACGACATTTAAGGGAATGATAAATATTTATCAGACAAATGCTACCTACTCATTGAATTAAATAAATATTGTTTCTAGTTTGTGAATACATAATGCTCGTTTCAAATTTGAATGGAATAAAGTCATGAGGTCAACAACGCGCGAGTGACACCTCATGTGCTATAACGTAAATAATAAGTAAAATGGTTTTCTACATATAGGCGGGGAATACTCCCCGAAGGGGTAGGCAGAGCTGTTGAACACCCACTTTTCATCGAAGATTTAGTGCCAATGTGACAGATGGTGAGTCTACCGTCTCAGGCACTATACATACGTCTTTGAATTACTTCTCAGACATTGCAAGTTTTCTCACGATGTTTTCCTCCACCATAAAGCCATGAAAAATATGCACATAAGTTATTTTTCGAACTTGCGTAGCAGGCGAATGATTAAACCCCAAGACCACCAGGGCATTTTCTATATATCCTGTCTGGCAAAATTGCTTAAAGGTTGTTCCCCTATTACATAAGATATTTCTTTATTTAGGCGCCGTCACGAGCTATTAGCGCTGACCTTAAATGCACAGATTTTCGCTAAGCGCTCGTAACTTGTGACCATTATTTTGGATCATGTTATAAAAAAAAAACAAAAAATTACTTTAATATAAATAATTTCCAAAATGTATGTTTCCAACTCACTTAATTTTTTCCTATATCAAGGTGTGGCAGAAAACTTCGGTCGGCTACGATCGCTGTTCGCCCAGTTCTGGTCGACATTCGCAGTGGTCCGCTCGTTGAACTGGCTCGTCAGGAAACTCATGGTGATGCTTGGTATCAGGACTGAAGCTGAGTTTAAGGTGATAACTTGCATTAGACGAAAATACTGTCTGGCTTTATGAAGTTTTCTGAGCGCGATGTATAATGGAATTACTATCTTTGTCTGTAGATTGGATCCTAGTTTAAAAGTAAAATTTATTTTTGTATTTATTGCTACATTATTATTTGGATTTTATATTTAAATTGTCATTTGGAATCTACGAATGTAATGAATAATAATGTATTCTATGTTGAAATGCACAAGATGCTAGCTGAGTTTCTTGACGGTTCTTCTCAGAACGCTGCTTTCCAAATCAGCGGTCAGGTTGGACATGGCCGACAGATAATAATAAGTGCCTTATCAGGGCCCAAACTGAATACATATTCCCTGACCACTGCCAGCAGGCCCTCAGGCCCCCTTTTAGTCGCCTCTGACGACAGGCAGGGGATACCATAGCCATATTCTTAGACCCTGGCTATTTGGTGGATATATCTTTGTATCTGTTTCAACATGTGTCGTTCCCACTTCCCAGGCGTGGGCCGAGGCAGTGTCAGCGACCCAGGCCGGCACTGGCACCCCGGAACAGCGCGCGCGCGGATCCAGCTGGCCGATCCTCATGTTCTTCGGAGTTGTGGCCGCCGCACCTTACATCGTGCTGAGAATGCTCCAAGGACTTAGCACCACTATTCATGAGAGATGTTAGTATCTTACACCTTACTTATAAATAACGGTTATGCGCTAAATCAAGTTGCGGGCAAATGCTACCTATGAATGTGGTCAAATGTTTCATGTGCCTCATCTGATACACAGCTCATACCTATATGTTAATACTAAGATTTGTAACATACTGAGGTCAGGTCATAAAAGCAGGATGATGACGAGCAAAACTTGTGAAGGAAAACATCGTGAAGAAACTTTGTGCATACCTCAGAATGTCTTGACCTAAGAACATCGACAAAGAAAATGGATGGACTTCACTTTTCTGTCAAAAAAAGGAGGCTATGCAAAACCTTTGCCTTCTTCCAATTACAGACAGCAAATACATTTTTTTCACATATTATACCTTTTTTTTCAGTAAATGATCCAACGTCATGGCAGAACCCGTTGCGTGCGGTGGCTCAGCACGACTTCCAAGCCTCCTCTCCCCAGGAGATCAGCTTCTCCAACAACCAAGTCCTCACCCTCGCCCCGCAGCACTTACAAGGCCAGCTCTGGAACTCTGGGTGGCTGATGGGCTCCACGGACCGACAGCACGCAGGATTAGTACCAGTTAACTACATCAAGGTTATCAAACCTATCACCACTGAAGGGACGGCCACTGATAACGGCAAAGATACGGTCAAAGATGCTACGCCCAGTGTGGACGAGTTGAACAAGTTTTACGGACAGGAGTTATAAGGATGAGTTCTAAAGTTGCACAGATAATGCTGTCTGATTGGGTAGAGAGGTGCAGTCACGAGTTTTGAGAGCTCTTCGAAACTTTGAATGTGAAATTTTACTGCCATTAGGCAAAGCAAGTAACTAAATAATTTGCTAGTGGTTACGCCATGACACTTTTATGCATTTACCATAAATTAATGGTGATCTAATATGACAAATCAATCAAAAATGTCTTGTTTCAGTTCCACATTCAAATTATTGATTTCCTTGCCCGTTTCAGCCTGAAAAAGATTTACCCAATTGATGTAAAAATGTAATATTATCCTTTAAACAATAATTAACGTTGTATCAATGTCAATTACATGAAGTGAAGCAATATTTTATATTCCCCGTTGAATGCCAATGCGAGCTCTTACAAGTATACATTAATAGTATATCATAATAATTAGTTAATAATTGAGATAATAATTTTGAATGAGGTTCATGGTATTTGCTTTAATAAGTCTTTATTTTACACATTATTTCATATATATAATGCAGTTATGGACGCTATTGTTAATTGATTATTGGAATATAAATATAATATCTAGACTACTCTGTTATTTATTCTTTATATAATATTTGTATGTACTCTGTTTTTATGGGCTCTTCTATTTATCATACTCGCAGCGTAGTTATATTGCTAGAAGAATTATATTCGCTTTTCTTTCTTAAGATCTTCTCTTGAGATTTAGAATTATACTTTGCATTTGTGTTAACTTTAATAGTACTTATGTTGTGGATGGATTGTATGTATATTATTCAAGTTATGTAGGTAGACGCGTTATGAACTGTAAATTAAGACATAATATTTTTATTTTGCGGGATGGACTGATATTATAATTATACTTGTAAATAAATAATCAACATTTACAATCGTTTTTTTTACTATCTGATCTCCCTCCCTAAAAAAGTTTTTATTGCAAACGGACAACTTTACATTTTTATTTTTGTTACATTATCAGCAAGTAACAAAGGCTGTAGCGGTATACTATCCTTATACTCTCACGGGAACGGAACCTACGCGGGTGAAACCGCATGACGTTCGCTAGTGTATAAACTTAGCTGGCAGATCATAGATCTGGCGCAGGTGCAAAATTTCAGATTCCACCGTCACTATCATATCATATCAATATCATACGGTTTATAGTAATACTTGGGAAATCTAAGTATGTAATTAATTTTAAATGACGGACTGTACCTCAGGACATCAGAATGACTATCGATCTACTAGGAACTAGGTATCGAACCTATCGGAATAAACTTTTTGTCCCTTTAAAATAAAGGTATAACAAATTATTTGATTGAAAGTCATCAGGTTAGTGTTTTTGTTTAATTGTAAAGTATAGTCTAGTTTACAAGTATGGTTCGGGGAATTCGAACGTCACTTCACGCCCCGTCAGCTTCTTGTATACTGACTGGAAGGTGTCAACCTGCGGACAAACATACAAATTGTATATCAATACATAAAAGCTTTTATCTACGTGTCAACGGTTGATACAACTGAGAGGAAAGATTTTTTATTCCATCATCTCCCTGTTTTTTATTCTGAAATTTAGCTCAGCATTTGATTGAACCCGATGTGGCTGATCGCAAGATTTTTACACGAAGCGGCTGCCATCTGACCTACGTAATCCATTTAAGAGTAAAATTGGTAATCTGGGGTAACCAGTTGTCAGACTCTCTTACGCCTCCAACTGACCTAAAGATTTGTAATTTCTCTGTTAATTGTCTCTTAAAAACAGGAAAGTATGAGAAGAGAAGAACGGCAATATGAGAAAAACACTAGTGTGCAAACTGTCAATTATTATCAGGTGGGCGTGATTCTGTTAAAAGTAATAATTTTCTCGATGAAAACTATCACTATGGAAAATAAGAAATGCAAAAATCACACTCTTGGTATGCTTGCGGCAATATAGCCTATTGCCATTTAGCATTACCTGCTTACCATCAGTCAAATTTACGGTTTTATCCCCACTTTGTAGTAATTAAAAATAAAAAGCAGCCATATTTTTTAAGCAATCGCGATTTAAATTCATAATAAAACTTATTCGGAACTTATCACGATAATATTTTGAAAATAGACGTTTCTTTTAGTTATATATAGTGGTATAGACCTGAGTAACTTTAAATATTAACTATACAATCATCTTCACATCTTTGAATGTCAGACACATGTGAGTTTGAATGTATAGAGCGACGCGAATAAAAACTTGCGCGACGTTACAGCACAATGCATTGTCAAGAGTTTTGAGCGCTCAACGAAACTAGTGGGGGAGACTTAAGCACGAGTACACACGTGCCCAAAAACTCCGAAAAATAACAATTGCGTGTTCAACGCCAGCATATAAAACTTGGAATCTGCATAATATCATAGTTGATCGCATTATAAAAGAGGTTCTGTTTATTAATGGGGATAGATACAATGGAGGAGAGAAGGAAATCGCACTGACCACAAATAACGTGGGGAAAGATAATATAGTAGTGTTACCTTGTGCTCAATAGTGGTCTGCTGGTTCTTGTCGAGGTGCACCTTGATCAGCTGGGAGCCGTCCAGCTTCACCCTGATACGCTTGCCCACAATCTCAGCGGGGAACACCAGGTCCTCTAGGATTGCATCGTATACTGATGTCAGTGTCCTGTAATACAGCAACCATGTAACTTTAAACCTTGTTTTATCCAGATAAATACAATTTAAGTGTCTTTTAGTATATACACAATTAAGATAAAAAAACCGATTTTATAACTTTTTCTCTGTCTGTTTGTTCTGGTTAACCTAATATAGATATTGTAGATATATAAAACAGTAGTGGTGAGTGACCTGTCATGAAATTCAAAATATATTTGATTAGACTTTTAATAAAATACTGTCTAATCATCGAAAGGACATGATTATACAAGTTTATAAAGCTTGGACATAGTTCCAACACACAAAATTACATAAGTCACCAATTCAATAAAAAACTTTTTTTTCTATTTGAATGTATAGTGTATTCTTACACCTATACTATATACCTATGTTACAGCTTTTACTAACAATTACTAATAATTACCAATGGGTTTAAAGCTAAAACAAAATGATATTCAAAGAAAGTACGGGAAATCCTATTTTATGTCACTGGTATGAATAGTGGGCACTAGTGCAAGGTTACTAAATTCATCATCTTCCTGGCCTTATCCCAAACATTGTTGGGGTCGGCACTTGATTCAACCCAATGTGGCTGATCACCAGATTTTTATCCAGAGCCACTACCAGCTGACCTTCGTAACCTCTTCTATGAGGAAAATCTGTAATTTGGGTTAAGCCAATTGTCAGACTTTTTTAGGCCTCCAATCTGTAATATTGCCAAAGATGTTAAATTGTCACCAACGGCTTAACATGTCCAACTACAGCTTCGGTAAGCATTATTTAACTTTGCTGATAGAATGATATGCGAAATAGCAACTGTGCCACTCAAGCTATGGCAAGGCTACTAAGTTGTTTGATATAACTAAATTAAAAAATATATTATTTAAATATATAATACTGAATAGTACCTGGATCGGGGCCTCTTTTGTTTGTTAGCAACGCGTGTCTTGTGGCTAGGCTTGGGCAGGATCTTGCGGTCTCCAATGAACACCACATGTTTGCCGCTGAACTTCTTCTCCAGCTCACGGACCAGCCTGATTTGGATCTTCTGGAATGCCTTCAGCTTTGGCATCGGCACGTAAATTATGATGGACTGAAATATTTTTAATATTTAAATAATACTAATTGAGTATTATTTTCTTTACTTTAAAATTGCCTTAAGCCAAAAGATTCATAGTGGTTTTCTAATATGTAACTTGCTCATGAATAGAAATAAAATGTAATATAAGTAATAAAAATGTTCTAGTATACTGTATTGCCAACTCAGATTTTGAAAAATGCATTAGGGTGCACAGGTTTTGACAAATACATAGAATTAGTAAAAATTGCTTGTGAAAAGTTAGTATATCTACATATTGGTCGCAAAAAACCTCTTTTTAGTACCTATAGGAAATTACTAAACATATACACCCATTTAGCCTAATGAGACCTGTTTGGAAACTTGTCAAAAAATAAGATGAATTTGAACTGAAGTTTTGCAGCAGCTTTGAAGGAAAGGCCTAAAATACGTAGAGTATATATATATGTACTTAAAAATGTGTATTGACAACGCTGAGTATAGTTTGGAACCATTTTCCATTATTCATCAAAACTTAATTACTTAATGAGTTTATAGAATTAGAAAACACAATATTTTGATATGTTAACATTGTATATACCTAATGAAAGTATTTAAAGTGGATCAATAAATTTTACCAAAATATAACTTTTTTCGAAACTTACATAAAATAAATATAAATATAAAAACCTTAAAAAGTGACAAAATTTTGAGAGCCCTGACTGATAAAGGACATGAGACAGGAGCTCTTAAAACTAACGTTTGTCTTAGGAGAGAAACACACACCATTAAGTAGAAACTTTTCATAAACTTTCTGATTATAATATTAGAAGCTGCTATCTTCTAATATTATAATCGGTCGGAGCACTAGTTCACAAAACATAACCCATTCTTATTGAAATAATGTTACCTTCTTGTTGTGCAGTTCAATTTCTTTAGCCTTTGTAATGTACAGCTCCCGAAGTTGAGCCTTGAGGTCGGAGTTGGTCTCCAACTCGACCAGGGCCTGCGAGATCGACGTCTCGAAGGCATCGGGCTCAACAGCGCTGGCTTTAATGATCTTCGTACTCATCTGCAATCCACAAACACCGTGCTATAACCACAACTTTCAACTTATAGGTTAGGAAACTTCTCACACAATTTTGACTCTCACAAGCCAAAAATACACACAATATCACTATTTTAGGAAAGCACTAGCTTTAAATTAAGATTCGAAGAGGACTAAGTTAAAACGTTTAGATTTTATTTCACTTTCAGCAACCAAAACAACGTTGGACCCCGAAGGATCGGATTTGTCACCACTTAATATCTGTGAGATCGTTACCGTTATTAGATAATTATTGAAGCCAATAAGTGAAGGGATTATTAAAAATTAAATCTATATTGGTATTTCTTTACAAAAATGTATAAATTCATGAGTTTCATTTAAAAAATTAAAAGGACGGCTACCTTGAATACAAGACTGGGAGAGAAAGAGATAGAATGATCTAATGTGTGGTCAGCGTCAAAATTAAAATATCCCTGTAAACCAATCTCACTGATCCAATATGAATTCACTATAATTTGTAGAGACATTCCCAAATGTCGTTAAATCTGGCAAAATATAGTAAGTAAACATTCTCTATTTTTACGGCTCTATGACTGTAACAATTATTATTTTAAATCGTAAAAAAATATATTTTTAGCCAAAAATTTGGCAAGTACATTACCAGCAGCAAGATAGTGAATCCGTTCAGAAATGTGTAATAGTCAGAAAAACTTTTTTAATTCAAATATCTTGGTAAGGATAGAATAGAATATTTTTCAATTAAATTTTAGTTTTCATTTGTTAGTCAAAAAGGTACAGACATACTATTCATTATAAAAACAATATTTCTTCATAGATAAGATTTACGAAAGTCATATAAAAAATACTAACGTTTTATATTCACGCCAGGATTTTCTATCATAACTCTTTTATATAACTCTTCTGTATAACAATACTAAATTCTTCAAAAATGAAACTCTCAATAGAACAAAATTATATCATGGAACGGAACGCATGAGGTGATGTAGCCTGCTGTGTAATTTTTATTCTGTGCTTTTCAGTCTGTGGGTCAGCTGGGCTTGACTTTACTTTGACTCGTTGACGTTGACTGACAGACGGACGGACGGACGTGACTGACGTGAGTGTAATAAAATGTATAATCCGGGAAATCTAAATTGAGTAATATTTGTTTATTAAACAGAAATAGCCTAGCTAGAGAAATTTAAGGCAATATCTTCATGTGTGTTCTTCTCGGATGTGGTACTTCCCTCGTGTGTTAAAGTGTGTATCTATTAATTATATCAGTTTTAACTTGAAACATTGTTTACATTTTGTATTTCACGGTTTCAGGCCCGTGTACGTAATTGCGAAAACAAACAAACCTTGAGATTGAATTGAGCGGCGGCGGAACGTATAATTCTATTAATTTAGAACAATGAAGCCGGCTGCAAATGGGTAAGTTTGATATATTAATATTTTACATGCATTATATTTCTACCCAACGATCGTAGCTACTAGCGGACGTCACGCGGTTTCTCCCGCGTAGTTCCCGTTCCCGTGGGAGTACGGGGATAAAATATAGCCTATGTTACTTGCTGATGATGTAGCTTTTCAATGGTGAAAGAATTTTTGAAATCGGCTCAGTAGTTTTTGAGTTTATTCATTACAAAACAAAACATACACACAAAAAAATCTTTCCTCTTTATAATAGTATTAGCTTTAGCAACCAGGGTACCTTCTTCTGCTTTTCTTGCAAGGGGTGTTGGAGTAGCATTATTAATGTTCTATTTGTTTTCAATAAAAAAACTTACTTTTTTCATTGAAGTTTTTTGAATTTTAATTAGTCAATAGTTAATAAAAAAAATAAACTAATAAAACAAATATAATAGTATCATAAAAAACAAATATAAAATGTGAGGCTTGCCTTGACGGGGATTTGGGAACTGCTGTATTATTCTGTAACATATCTCAGCATCAAACTCAATGATAGTTGATAAATATATTAATATTAATAGCTCTAGTAGTGCCTCTCACCTTACTGTGCCCTAACAGGGTTTATGTTATCTTTACTTGGGTTACTATTATAATTAAGATTAGTATGTATCGTACATGTAACTAACATAAATGCAATAAATAAATAGATATCGGACATGTAGGTATAGTTTAATGTGTCGTTCGTTCAAGTTATTCACTGCATTTTATGATTATACATCATATTAACGCTTATCTTTAGACATTAGGCTGAAGATAATATGTCCTTATTGTTTTTTACTGTGTACTTATGTATGTTACTGAGTTGATGACAGTGGAAATTACCTTGCAACAAAAACGTCAAGTATGGGTCAATCACAGGAATATTATACATAATACATGTAAAATAAAGTTCTATAGCTAGGTTTAAAATTCAAAATATCTTAATTTTTTACAAAGTACTTTAAAATCATCATTACAATATACAGGCTTATACATACATGCTACCATTATTGTATGTTTAACACATTCACTGTTAACAATTCCACTTTTTCATAAATTTGCTCAGTGCTGGACGCAAAGATGCATTGTTAGCAGTCAATGCGTTGAACTAGCACTTGACACACAGTTTATTAATGACATACTTGCAGATAATGCAGCTGACTATATATAAACCTTATTGGCTTGACTATTTTATACAGCCTGGTGGCAGACAGACGGACAACAGAGTTGAAATTGCAAACAGTCACTTTTTATTTATCTTTATAGATATTATGTTTTAGCTTCACCAAGGGAGCCAACTGGGAGAGCATTTATCTCACGCCTGTATTCCCCGAAGGGGTAGGCAGAGGTGTTATAATCACAACACCCACTTTTCACCGAATTTGATAAAGTGCCAACGTGACAGATGGTGAGTCTATCGCCGTCTACACTATACATACGTCTTTTGAATTACTTCTCAGACATATGCAGGTTTCCTCACGATGTTTTCCTTCACCGTAAAGCACGTGGTGTGAAATCACTGTACGTAAGTTTTTTAGAAAAACTCATTGGTACAGGCCCCGCTGGGATTCGAACTTGCGTCGCTTGCGTAACAGGCGACTGCTCTAACCCCGAGGCCACCACGGCTCACTTTATATATAGAAAATAAAATTATACCAAAAATGCAACCAGCGAGTTGTCACACCTACATACAGTTGATACAGGTGCCGTCACGAGTTAAGAGTGGTCGGCGAAAATTGTGTGGGTAACCGCGCATGTACTTTATTCGCGTCGCGGACAGACAGGCTCATAAAATGACTACTGCGCATTCAAAGGTCAGCGCTCATAAATCGTAACGAAAGATATACCTGCTCATTCTTTAAAACAAAGCATCAATCATGTATAACAGACACGACACGTAGAGGGTATTACGACAGTGTAATATAGTTGTTGAACAACGATACAAGTGCACGATAAGCCGTAATCTGTAATAGAAACAATTTGATAACATTACTGCCAGTGACCTAGCCGGGTGTCGGTCGTGCTGACGTGTGCCGTCATCGTTAATTTCCTGTGCCACGCTCAAAAAAAAGTTAGTAACATTTTTTCTATTTTTAAATTTTTGGTGTTTTATTTTCTGTCAAAATAAAAGGCGGGAGATTCATAAGGTTCCATAGACAATGGTTTTTTTTATTTGCGTCGTGTAAATACCTACATTCTTAAAAACCTACTCATTGCTTAAGTAATCATGTAATCGGAGGACAGCTTTCCTCCAGTATTATCCGCAAACCTAAAACCGCTTTCATCATATTTGCTCTAAGTAATTTTCAACTATTAAGAACACAACTTTACCACGAGCTCTTGATGACATGATAGTTCAAGTTATGTTACGAGACAGATGTATATTGATGTGTATAAATAAAGAAACTCGTGATTGGGTACTAGCGACCTTACCGCAGGAACACAACACTACTCAATGAGGCATTATTTGGCTACGATCTTCTGTAAGGTGGAGGTACAGTCCCCATACGGGCAGCTCCAAATATCGAACGGAAGGTCCCGTTATTCCCAATCTCTCTTTATCCTCCAGATTTGATAGTCTAAAAGTATCTAAGAGAGCCGTGGTGGCCTTGAGGTTTGAGCAGTCGCCTGCTACACAAGCGACGCAAGTTCGAATACCAGCGGGGCCTGTACCAATGAGTTTTTCTAAAAAACTTATGTACAGTGATTTCACACCACGTGCTTTACAGTGAAGGAAAATATCGTGAGGAAACCTGCATATTTCTGAGAAGTAATTCAATGACGTATGTAAAGTGTCTGAGACGGCGATGGACTCACCATCTGTCACGTTGTCACTTAATCATCTTTGGTGAAAAGTGGGTGTTGTAATTACAACACCTCTGCCTACACCTTCGGGGAATACAGGCGTGAGCATATGTATGTATGTATGTAAAAGTATCTCCAATATATATAATTCTCGTGTCGCGGTGTTAGTTACTAAACTCCTCCGAAACGGCTGGACCAATTTGTATGAAATGTTGAAATATTGGGAAGGTCTGAGAGTCGACCAACAATCTATTTTTCATATCCTCCATGCTTCACCCCAACAAAAAATATGGTAATCTGCAACAGCGCGGTTTCACCCGCGTAGATATAATTTAATGCCTCCGGAACCTTACACGATTTTTTAAAAATAAAAGTAGCCTATGTTACTCCTTGTAACATTAGCTATCTGCCAGTGAAAGTCCTGTTAAAATCGGTGCCAGCGGTTTCGGAGATTAGCCGGAACAAACAGAAGACGTAGTAAAACAGAAAACCTAAGACGGAGATATATTAAAAAAAAATTACGGCAGTATCTTATATATCTACTTACTTACTTTCAAATCTATTTAGTGTTGTAATTTTTGAATTACAAACAGACACAACAATTTTATTTATCTGTATAGATATTTGCGAGAGAGCAGTTAAATAAAAACAATTAAAACTCAAGTGGATGGTATTAGAGCCACTATCTGAAAGGTACCGGTTCAATAAAATTGTACGTAACCATTTACGAAGAATTTGTTCTGGTCCTTTATTTTGAAACTGGTACCATAAAACTTGAGTGACAGATAAAATAAAATACTTAACTTTAGTTAATATAAGTTCAAGTTACAATTTTGGCAGCAGTCGTGTTATTCTGTAAGGCTTCGAACTCCACGTTTTTCACGAACACTTTCTACCAATCAATCTAAGTTCCATTTCAAGTAAGAATCTATTTTTATTTTGAAGGCAAACTAGTGTTCAAAACCTAGCTTCACATATATAAGTTGTGACAGGCAATATTGCGACCCGCCGCTTTGAGTATCGATTTCAAAGATACAAAATTACTACAAAACTTTATCGGCCATGTGTTATGTATTTAAGTTAAGAGCCGTGGTACAGTGATTTCACACCATGTGATTAACGGTGAAGGAAAACATCGTGAGGAAACCTGCATTTGTCAGAAGTAAATCAAAGACGTATGTATAGTGTCTGAGACGGCGATAGACTCACCCTCTGTCACGTTGGCACTTTATTATATTTCTTCTTTTCATCCGAACCAGTGGTAAATTCTTCGACATTCACAAGTGCCTTAGCAGGGCCTAAACTAAATAAATCATTTTCATTTTAATTTTCATATGATTGAGACCGACGCTCAACGTTGAGTGCGACGCTAAGAAATCTCATCGACGAAAACACGTCGACGACGACGACCGTTGGTTTCAATTTTAGGAAAGTGATACATAACGCGTAGACAATAAGGTTCAATTTCATTTCTATAAAACCGCCGCTGAGAAACCTTAGTGAATAACGCGGCTGGTCGCTGGGATAAATATCTTTTTAATATTTTATTAGTATAGATTCCCATGTTGTTTCCTTATCTACCTATTGATTGATTGGACTATTAGGTTATCATATTCGTCAACTCGTTATCGCAAACAATACCCTCGACTGAAGAAAGGTATAATTTTAATTGCATTTTAAGCTTTATTTTGTGCGTGATAAGATCCATATCTGAGATTTTTATCAATATCTAATTATTGCAATGTACTGATGGCGCTCGACTTTACGGAAGTGTAATTAATTACTTTTACATGCATCATTTACGATAACGCTTATTAATAAAAGTAGTAAATACCTACTAGGTTATGAATGCCAATCAATCATATTCAGAATCGTTTATTATATCTAAAAATATACTTATTTTATTCATCGATGGGGTATCGTAACAACAGCACCTACTTTTCACCAAAGATAATTACGTGCCAACGTGGCAGATGGTGAGTCTATCGCCGTCTCATTCACGATACATACGTCTATGAATTACTTCTCAGACATCTTCAGGTTTCCTCACGATGTTCTCCTTCACCGTAAAGCACGTGGTATGAATCACTGTACATATTTTTTTCTTTAAAAACTCATTGCTGCAAGCCCCGCCGAGATTCGAACTGCGACTGCTCAAACCCCAAAGCAAGCAAAATGCTTGTGTGCTTCATATCTTAAAATAATATCGTATGCGATCTGCGCACGCGCATAATGTTTGTGCAGGTGCACCGTGAAAATAATGATTTATTGTTTATTGTAAGCAAAACGTGACTAATACGCTCACAACACACTCAATTCATTCGAAACAAAACTTTATATTAATGGAATAAGGTTTAATACAGATTATTATTCTGTTATTTGCTTTAGTTCAAGACCTTAGGTAACTATATCGCTTGATAATGATTATGTCATGGTTTATCCATGGCTTAATGGTAGCAAATATAGGATAATTTCTCACGTTTTACGAAGAAACGGATTATTGTATTTTACATTAAAACATCGAACTAGCTGCGCACCGCGCGCGGCTTCACCCGTGTGGATTTGATTTCATGAGTGACATTCGCGGATTCATAATAAAAGTTAGTTAGTTACTTAAACATATGGTATATCATAGTTTGTTACTCCTCATAGCTTCAGCTATCTGCGAGTGGAAGTCCCATTAAAATCGGTCCTGCCGTTTCAGAGATTAACCGGGCAGACATAAAGAAATTCTATTTTTCTTTAATGTATTACATATGCATTTTTTTATTTGCTACTAACTAAATGCATATAGTATGGAATTTCACATTATTCGTATTTTCATTACGTACTTAACAACAGATAGACATAGAAACAAACTGGTTCTCTGTAAACATTTATTTGTGACATGAAATGTTTGTGAATGTAGATTTCTAAAATGGGAGAGAACGACCTATGAAATGTATGGATTGTGTGAAAGATGATAGAACCAGGAAGAGAGTGAATACAGCAATGTAAAAAGCATCTTACGGTCATGTCCATTCGTTTCAGAATAGCAATGACACCAGCCATCTTAGTGACCGGCGGGGCGGGGTACGTCGGCTCGCATACCGTGATGGCCCTGCTAGAGAAGCAGGTCGACAGCCCTACGATAGACATAGTGGTTGTAGACAACCTCTCCAACTCGTTCAGGGCCCAAGGTGAGAAGAAACCAGAACCGCTTCGGATCATAGAAGAGCTGACGCACAGAACTATATTTTTTTACGATGTCGACATCAGGGACGCGCAAGGGCTGGGCAGGATTTTTGAAGAGGTATAATTTTCTTTTATACGTTTTCCATGAAGACGCGAGTGTATTCGATTTCTATACTTTTCTACCTGTTTGTTTTCCGTTGGGGTTTGAGCAGTCACCTGGTACGCAAGCGACGCAAATTCGAATCCCAGCGGGGCCTGTAGCAATGAGTTTTTTTTAAAACTTATGTGCAGTGATTTCACACCACATACTTTACGGTGAAGGAAAACATCGTGAGGAAACCTGCATATGTCTGAGAAGTAATTCAAAGACGTATGTATAGTGTCTGGGACGGTGATGGACTCAGACACGTTGGCACTTAATCATCTTCGGTGAAATGTGGGTGTTGAAAGACAGACGGGCAGAGAGATAGAGAAATATATATATTTTTTTAATGTCAATACCGTCTATACTTTCGTAAGTATTTAGTGAAAAGCTGTTAATTTGGAATTGCAAACAGACACTTCAATTTTATTTGTCCGTATAGATGTATAGAAGATGATTGAAACCGACGTTCGACGTCGAGTTGACGCTGAGAAACCTTACTGAATAACGCGGCCACGCAATACATATTCGTCAATGTAAACTTTTACTTGGGGATCTGATGCTGACCCCAACAAGTATACTGGCCACACTAGTTGGACACCACGATAGATGTTGATAGCCATTATAATAGTGTTGTTATGAGTGATAAGTAAAGTAACGGTTCATGTCCTGATAGCCCAATCAGTGGACATGCAATAAATGTATAGTGACGATGTTATCAACACTTATCGGACACGCCGTTAAAGACGTGCGAGTGATGCAATACCTATGTATTCATTTCTTTAAAAAGTTTTTTAGTTTGAAGATCTTACAATCTTAATTATCAGAAATATTAGAGTTTTTATTCATTACATATATGTTTAAATTATAAATTTTTAAAAATGGTAAAGAAAAATACGAACACGAGGCGAGAATCGAACCCACGACGCCTGTAAACCGTGCAGTTATTATTCCAACTAAGCTACTCGTGATCCTACAATGTATGGGATAAGGCCAGGGAGATGATGATGGTCACTCAGTAACATAGGCTATATTATTTTTAATCAAGGTAAATTTTAAGCTATATATTTAGTAAAATCGCGTAAAAGTGCCGGTTTAACCCGCGTATGATTACGTACTCTGTTATCCCTTATATCATCAACTATCTGTCAGTGAGAGTCCAGTTGAAAGCCGGGATGCCTTTTCAGAGATTAGCCAGAACAAACAAACAGACGGACAGATAAAAAATTGGGTATCCACAAAAGAGCGGCCTTCAAAATAAATACTTCGGAAAAATCCCTTTTATTACAAAAATATTTTGAAAAAAAAAGCATTTATTTTGCCCCGAGGCCTCCAGATGATCTCTAAATCCGGCACTGCATTTAGATGAAAACTGTTTATTTGGAATTACAAACAGACACTTTAATTTTATTTATCTGTATGTATAGATGATTTCTATGTTGTATAAATATGTTCCAGCACAACATAGAGAGCGTGATCCACTTCGCCGCGCTGAAGGCGGTCGGAGAGTCAGTGGAGAAACCGTTGGAGTACTACCAGGCCAATATCTCAGGCACTTGCACTTTGTTCGAGGTAAGCATGTAGGTCCTGACGTTGTAAAAGCCTGAACGAAATGTCCATTAATACTAAATCTCCCTTTTTACAAAACCTTCTTATAAGCAATCAAAATAAAAAATGTGTTTGTTGTACATCATTTAAAAAACAATTCGTAAAATATTTTTTTAAATGATGTACAACGTTTATGCATGTGGGTGGATGGTTACAAGGGGAGAGGAAGATATAAGAAACGATGGATGGATTGTGTGAAAGATACATACGCTGTATACCCCGAAGGGGTAGGCAGAGGCGTTGTAATCACAACATACACTTTTCACCGAATTTGATTAAGTGCCAACGTGACAGATTGTGAGTCTATCGCCGTCTCAGCCACTACGCCTTTAATTACTTCTCAGAAATATGCAGGTTTCCTCACGATGTTTTCCTTCACCGTAAAGCACGTGGTGTGAAATCACGGTACATAAGTTTTTTAGAAAAAATAATTGGAACAGGCCCCGCTGGGATTCGAACTTGCATCGCTTGCGTAGCAGGCGACTGCTCAAACCCCGAGGCCAACACGGCTCTCTTTGTGAAAGATGATATGGCTAGAATGGGAGTGAATACAGATATGATGATAGAGAGAAATGGAAGAGAAGGACCCATTGCACCGAGCACGAATATTGTTAAGAATTCGGCGCAGGGTATTAAGTACAGCACAGGCGAGGAGATGATGGAAAGTCTTTGTACAGTAAAATATCTACAGTTTATTCACAAAAACACACACGCACACACACACACAAATCAGTTCAGACACGAGTATTATATACAATCAGTTTATCACACAATCCACATAAGTCAGTTATCGTTTAATTCAAACTCAATCACAAAAGGCAAAATAGAAATATGAAAAAGCGCGGGAGCGGAGCGACTGCCGCGTTCGCTACGTTGTTCACAGTACAATTTTGGCCGCGCAACTAAATTGGCGCGCAGATTTTAAAAACTCAAATGCCGCGCGCTCATTGGCCGATACGCGGGAGCTCCATTCCATATAATGGAACATTATGGTACGTAGCATACATTTGCTACGTTCCATATTTGACCTCAGACAAAAACTTCCATTGAAGCATTATATTTTCTACATTCCACCCCCTTGTTAAGGCTTAAGCCGACAACAATACTGTCAGGTAGAAAACATTTGCATCTGGCATCATTTAAATCCAACGTACTTATTATACAATTCTAGGTAATAACAGAAGCAAAACTATTAGTGGTCAACACTAAACACTAGAACTTATTTGTTACTAAGCAACATAACAAAACAAAAACTTCAATATGTCAAAACAAAATATAAACATATGACAGTAAAAACAAAACACCTTCAATAATTTAGCCATCGTGGCAACACAAAATATAACAGAAACAAAATGTCTGGCCTCTTAGTATAACACACACGTAGGTAACAATAATAATAATATCTGACCAATAAAAATCAACACAATCATAACATACAATTTAATAAAATTGGCCATCGTGGCTCAGGCACTCTACACTAAAATGTGGCACTCATATAGGAACATACCTACTACGCGGTTATTACTCTCAACCTCGCATCGCAGAACATACCTACCAGAGCCTGAGCCTAAGTTATCTACTACCTACTCTAGCGTCTAAGACGCGCTTAAAGGGCCTTGGCACGAGATCATATGCCAGGTTTCCATACGCTTCGTGGTAGGATGTGCGACTTTATTATATACATAAATCCAAGGTCAAAGTACTCTACAATAAAATAAATCATGCCTATTGTCGTCACAATCCTACGACCTACATTTGTGTCAGGTGACCACCGTTTGATTGAGACATCAAACAACTGGTTGAAGGTCCTGGGTACAAATCCTACATCTAACGTACACTCATGACTACCTGGCGACTTGTCTATGGCAACAGAGCCAGACACGACAGCAGACAAGCCTAGTTCCAATATGCTTGTGAACCACCCCCTACTAGGAGAACCATCTGCAGCTTGAATCGAAGGGACGTCACTAGTCAGCTGACGCACCCTCTCCACTGACTCAACACTACCCAGACAGCCATTAACATAGTGGTTATCGCGGGTGGTCTGCATGGTACGCAGGTTCGATTCCTGATACTCGATGTCGGATAAATTCACGGTATCACGTGCGCACGGTCCTATTTCCCAACCACCGTCTACGCGTCGGCGGCTAGTGCTATCTAAAATACCATGGGCGCGTTCCGTCTCGACATTATTTGTGGAGGCCTCCATCATACCTACGGCCTCAGGTTCAAAAGGCACCTTCACAATGTCATGGCATGCACTAGTATACATGTTATACTCTAACGCTACATTTACAGACTCACAAATTGTATGTGAAGTCTCACCCGATGGTCCATGAACAACCCAACCTAACTTTGTAAGAGAGGCCACTGGTTGTCCGGATATACCCCATCGCATATTCCGGTTAACTATCAACTCCCAATTATCCTGCCCTAATAATAACAAAGGTTTTGCATCGATCATTTCCTCAAAATCTACATCATGTAAATGCCTATTACTCGACATAACTGTGGCAGGTACGCTCTGCGACGGTAAATCAATATTACATATAGTTCGCAACGAAACACTATGACAAATACGGTTAGGTCCACGAATTAGTGTAGATACCTTACGTGAATCGCTATCAGTTATAATATGACCCCGCGCGCTGACAATCTTCAGCGGGTAATTCGGACCACTTATAATATCACTGATTTGACTGTCTATTAGTGACACTGTGGACCCGTCGTCCAATAGTGCATAGGTACTTATTACTCGACCGGCACTAATCACGTCAACTGGTACTACCTTTAAAAATGTTTTGGGTGTTCGCTCACCCATATTGGTTACTGACTCCGTGACAGCGTCGTCCTCGGAGGCCGAGCGCGGTGATCGCAGCCCCGCTGCCAGCGGCTCGGCCGCGGCGGCGGAGGTCGTGGAGGTCAAGCGGGTGGAGGCGGCCGGTTGCGGCAGCGGCGTGGACGGCGCGGAAGCGCGCGCGTCGGCGCTCACCCTCTCGTAATGCAGCAGAGTGTGATGTGAAAAACGACAATTATCATATCCTTTCGCGCGGCACTTATATTTCGAGTGACTTTTCACCAAACACTTAAAACATAGCTTATTTACTTTTATGTACGCCCACCTTTCGTCTACACTTTTATCACGGAACTTTACGCACTGTGATAAGCTATGATTTAATCTACACAACGCACACATAACTTCGCCGGCCGATGAGGTCCTTGACCTCGCGGATAAGGGCGGTTGCACTATGCGCAACAGCTGTGGCGATGACGGCGGTAGCGCCGTTGTTCGGAAACTAGACATCGGTAACGGCCACTCATCGGATAAATCTACACTGGTGTGTACACGGTGAGCATCTCGATGTCTTGTCTTGTGTGTGTAGTTCACAGTATTACTACCGGGGGCGTTGCGGGTGGATATAGCAGTAGGTAATCGGTGCATATTATTACTTGCGTTTGTGTCGAACAATGTTGACGGCTCCATTATAGGTATATAATATGACGATGCACGAGCTATGTGTGTGACAAATTCCAACACGATATTTAAATTCGGTGACACTCGTAAATCCTCGGTGTGCAACGGGCCTTTCTTCATCACAAATTCTCCGTACTGAGCTCGCTGTGTCGGTGTTAATTTGTACAATATTTCACTCACTAGTTGTGGGTTATTGATATAACCGTTAGCTCGAATGTTCTTCAACACTGATATGCAATTTCGTATCACTACTGCCATACTTCGTAACTCACGTCCAGATTCCGTAACTTTAGGTAGGTTACGTATTTTCGTTATCGCGCACTCTAACAATATGTTGGGATGACCGTACTCTTCCTCCAGGGCGTTGATGATCTCCAGCGGGTCCGAACTGGTCCGAAGAAGGTCCTCAACTGCACACCTGGCATCTCCATGGAGTGCCACCTGCAGGCGTGCTAGGTTTTCGTGGTCGGTATACTCGAACTCTGTTGACCTGTCGTAAGCGGCTTTAAACATCAACCACTCCACAGGGTTACCGTTGAACCTCGGCAACTCGTACGTGTGCCTAGGTACCGCTTTTTTATTTCTCAGGTTGTTGATTGCTGTGGCTAATCCATCGAATACATCCCTTTGCAAGACATCTATATTCGGTGTATTGGCGGGAATCGGTGCGCGGCCGTCGGTGGGCGCATGCGCGAGCGGTCGGTTTATACTGTTATTTGGCGGGAACGCAGCCTGGTGATTCGCGGGCTTTTCGAAATGTGGCGGCAAATCTGTCGACTCTACTTTCGACTCCAGCCACTCCTCCACACGGTCACCAAGCGGATGAACTTCCTCTCCATCCTCAATAACTTCTCTGTCTTCCAGCTCCTGCTCTTCAATTTCTGCGATTTGTAATGCCAGCTTTTTCATGATGAGCTGCTTTTCCACCTTAGCGATCTCCTGCTCCGCCTCATACTCGACTCGGAGTCGCATGGTGGTGCTCGATCTTGAACACCTCGATCGCGACGACTCATTGGTGACACTACTCGTGCATTGGTGTGCTACCCGGCGTGTTTCATCCAACAACGCTTTTCGTTGGCGGGTAACACAACCCGTAATCTGTGTGGTGTTATCCTTCTCCATGACTGTACTGCACTGATCCGGCTCGAAGGACCAATTGTTAAGAATTCGGCGCAGGGTATAAGTACAGCACAGGCGAGGAGATGATGTAAAGTCTTTGTACAGTAAAATATATACAGTTTATTCACAAAAACACATACGCACACACACACACAAATCAGTTCAGACACGAGTATTATATACAATCAGTTTATCACACAATCCACATAAGTCAGTTATCGTTTAATTCAAACTCAATCACAAAAGGCAAAATAGAAATATGAAAAAGCGCGGGAGCGGAGCGACTGTCGCGTTCGCTGCGTTGTTCACAGTCCACATTTGACCTCAGACAAAAACTTCCATTGAAGCATTATATTTTCTACAAATATCATGGGATAGTGGTAACAGGATGATGATTTCCTGTCAATAAAGTTGTTTATTTTGTGACAATTGTGTAGGTAATGCGCAAATACGGCGTATATAAGTTGGTGTATAGTTCGTCGTGCACTGTGTACGGCGAGCCGGAGACGTTGCCCATCAACGAGGCGCACCCCACGGGCAAGGGCCTCACCAGCCCCTACGGCAAGTCCAAGTACTTCAGCGAGGAGATTATGAAGGACATTTGTAGGAGTGACTCGGTGAGTTTATCTTACTATGGTTTCACTCTCGTACACTTCCCTGGAACCCTATTTTATGTAGCCTAAATTTTACTCCTTGTAACATCAGCTTTTTGCTAGCAAAATAGTTTATTCTTTTTTTTTTATCTTATTACTGTAGCAGCGTATCTACTCTCGCTGTATAGATGGCGCTACTCGCTAACAATTGCTAAATTTGAGTGCAAATACACGAGAACCTAAATCGCGCAATAGAAGTTTTCGAGCGCATTATTATTTCTTCCTTTTTCTCCGACACCCTGTATTAGTATACAGGTCGTAGTATACAGGTATACAGTGTCGGAGAAAAAGGAACAGCTGTCTTCTAGAAGTTGTAGGGATGTATGAATATATCACGATGTTGAAGTCGTAAAATATCTAGCTCCAACGATAACGTAGTTATAGGCTATAATTGCTGAGGGCCGAAGAGCATGAACGCGCGACCGCGTTTACTTGTTAAATTAAGGAGAAGGTTAATGTTTTCGAAAAATGGCTTTATGTGATTATTTCAGGAACTATAAGTGGGAGAAACAAATAAAAACGTAGTTAGATTTCACGTGAATAATTCTATGTAACCTCTGAAAATAAGGTCTTGATATGGTCAAATTTGAACGTCAATTACTCGAAAACGGGAGAAGATATTTTTGTCATAATAATTTATTTGCATCCTAAAATGATACCCTAACACTAGTTTTAACAGCTGTCCCATTTTCCCCGACACCTGTATACAAGTTTCCAACTAGAACAGGTGGGACCGCGATTCCCCAGGCATGCTACCCGCCTTGGAAGATCTTCCCTTTGCTGGGGATGAGCATGACCACATATTCAATATTATCAATATCAGTTAATTTGGAATTACAATTTTATTTATCAGCAATAAATTTCAGGATTATTAGGAACTAGCTGTGCCCCGCGGTTTCACCCGCGTAGATTTAGTTTTATATAATACTTTTTTATTTGCAATAAAATGTAGCCTATGTCCTTTCTCAGTGTCTAAAGATTGTCTGTGCCAAATTACATCAAAATAGGTTGAAAGGTTTAAGCGGGAAAGCGTAACAGACAGAGTTACTTTCGCATTTATAATATTAGTAGGGATTAATTTCAATTCGTTGTTAATTTGTCAGCACGCTTCTACTTATTATTTACCTTTGGAACTAACATGCAGTATTGTATTTCGTATAGAAATGGATGATAATATCCCTGCGGTACTTCAACCCGGTGGGAGCGCATCGCAGCGGCAGGATCGGTGAGGACCCAGCCGGAATACCCAACAATTTAATGCCTTACATATCACAGGTAAATGTTACTTCTAAACATATATACATACAGACGCTCACGCCTGTATCCCATGGTGGTAGGCAGATCACATGCTACGATCCTTACATACTTCTTTCGCTTCATCCACATTCATACATCTCTTCATACACTTTTTTCGGTTACGCGTGCTCCGAATTTGACCAATATATTATATCAATAGTGAAACCGCGAAGCACAGTTGTTTTTTTGTTTGGTATATTGTTTGAAGAATGAATTGAATGAAGAAGCTGTGCTGGCCTGGAGGTTGGAGCAGTCGCTTGCGACGCAAGCTCGAATCCCAGCGGGGCTGTACCAATGAGTTTATCTAAAAATATTATGTGCAGTGATTTCACACCACGTGCTTTACGGTGAAGGAAAACATCGATATAGATAGACTCAACATCTGTCACGTGAAAAGTGGATATTGTGATTACAACACCTCTGCCTACCCCTTTGGGGAATACAGGCGTGAGCATATGTATGTATATTGTTTGTTGAATGTCTTATGTAGGTAGCAGTGGGTCGTTTATCCGAGCTGATGGTGTTCGGCAACGACTACCCCACGGTGGACGGCACGGGTATGAGGGACTACATCCACGTCGAGGACTTGGCTGATGGGCACGTCAAGGCCGTCAAGCTCTTCACGCAGCCAGGGTTCAGCGGGTTCCATGCTGTTAATTTAGGTAATTATTGACTATCACTACAAATGTGGAAAACATGCGTACAAGGGAACTATGATCGTTTAAGCAGCGCGTATTAAGAACTTCTTAGCTTTGACGTTTAATATTTAAAGTTACTTGTGGCTTATCACGATAATATTTTGATAATAACGTACCTCGACGTTTCGATGCGGTTACACCAATCGTGGTCGCGAGCCAACAATTTATGAACATAATCTAAAAAAAATTGGTATACTTGATACGTTTAAACAATGTATATTTTTATAAAATGTATTAATCCCATAAAAGTGACGAGTTCCCGTGGATATCGACTTTTGTGCACTGGGACTGAGTCCATAGCTTATATTGTTATATTTTTTTGATTTATATTGCATATGCTCACGCCTGTATTCCCCGAAGGGGTAAGCAGAGGTGTTGTAACAACACCCACATTTCACCGAAGATGATTAAGTGCCAACGTGACAGATGGTGAGTCCACCGCCGTCTCAGACACTTTACATACATCATTGAATTACTTCTCAGACATATGCAGGTTTCCTCACGATGTTTTCCTTCACCGTAAAGCACGTGGTGTGAAATAACTGCACATAAGTTTTTTTATAAAAACTCATTGGTACAGGCCCCGCTGGGATTCGAACTTACGCCGCTTGCGTAGCAGTCGACTGCTCTAACCTCAAGGCCACCTCGGCTCCATTTATATTGCATTACTCAAAATATGTAAGCAATTCTTGAGTCTTGAATACGACCGTTGATGGCGTTGTTGTATGTTGTATTGCTAATCTTTCTCGCCCGCCCCCTTACGCTTATCTACGCCGCGATGTGCGGCCAGGCTGTGGAAGCGTTGCTCGTACAGCCAGTTGTTCGTTGCGGTTGCGCTAACACTGAGTTTCTTGCCAGGTTCATCTCAGTAATAGCAACCTTCCAAACCTGGCGGTAGCATGTATAATCCTGTGTAATCGTGTCGTTCTGAAGATTTGAAAGCGCCAATCAAAAGTCTAATCAAATATATCTTTATTTGATTAGACTTTAGATTGGCACTTTATGAAATTGAATTTTGATAATTTTTTTTATTCTCAGGCACTGGCACCGGTTACTCAGTCCTGCAGATGATATCGGCATTCGAAGAGGCAAGTGGTCGTAAGATCCCTTACAAGATAGTGGGTCGCCGCGCTGGTGATATAGCCGCTAATTACGCCGACGTTGGTCTAGCGCATCGCTTGCTGGGTTGGCGAGCGCACAGAACACTTTCAAACATGTGTCAGGACACTTGGAGGTGGCAGTCGAATAATCCTAATGGATTTAAGACTCAGTAACTGTTTGAGCCAAAAACTAATAAAGTTATTTACGGTGGGTTGCACGCATTGTCAAAGCTAATAGTTATGGCTTTAGCGTTGAAGGCGAAATTCATTGCAAAAAAATAACGTAAATTTTACTAGCAATAGCTTTAACCAGAAAAACATGGCCGGGTCAAGAACGTCAGGTTACAATTTCGTACAAATGTCATCATCATCATCTCCCTGGCCTTATCCCATACATTATTGGGGTCAGCACTCGATTTAACCAGATGTGGCTGATTACCTGATTTTTATACGAAGCTTTCTGACCTTCGCAACCCCTTTGACGAGGAATATCTGTGATCTGAGTTAAACCTGCTGTCAGACTATTGTGTCTGGCTGACCTGTAACGATTGCCAAAGATGATAAATTGGCAACCGGGACTGACGGCTTAATGTGCTCTCCGAGGCACGGAGGGAACTCGGGCGGTCACCCATCCAATTACTAGATAGGGTTAGGGTTGTTTAACTTCAGTAATCTAATGATATGCGCAATAACAACTGTGCCACGAGCTCCTCAATTAGTTAAAGCTAACGTTGATGTAACCCACCAATTGGATTTAATATGCAATATTATTTATGTATTTATATTTTTACTCAGAATTTTTTTTTCACTACAAGGCTTGTAGTGTCATGATATCCCTAGAAAACCTCATTGTTGAGATGCAAACTGGAATCCTCCAGACCCCTGCTCTTAGTGGCTCAATTAATTGACTTATTTAATAATCGTAAGTTATTGAGTTATTGAAATATAGTAAACTAATTAATTAATTAGATTAGTTTTAAACTTATGTAGCGAATTGATGATGAAATTGAATTTATGAGGTAGTAAAAATACTGACTCTCAAAGATGATTAAAAGCTCAGTCAGGTATAAATAAAATAGATTTTGAACTCAATAAACTTATCAGTTTTAGATATAATCAAAAAAGTTACCTTATTTATAAGTAAGTACATTATTGTATGGTCTTAAGGCGACTGTTCCAAAGCTATTGACGAATTCTATTTTTCTTTTATTTAAAATTGAATTATATAATTTATTTTTATATTTACAAAGTGCCATTTTATTGGCCATATAATTTTATTTCGAATAATGTTACCATTATATATTATATAGGTAAACATTCGGGTGTTCCTATTGAGTTGCCATAATACATTTATTTTATTTCATTTTAGTATTTAAGACTAAAGGAAAACATACCAAATGGAAACCAAAGCATTTACCAGTGAGAATATATATGTTTAAGATTTTTTTCAGATTTTCGAACGAATTATTAACAGGGGTCTGACCATGAGCTCTTATTGCAATGATAGTTCAGTTGTGTGACAGTGACAATGTATACACGTCATATACATCTGTCTCATAATAAGAGTAAAACTATCATGGAAATAAGAGGTCATGGTAAGGCCCCTGGTATAATGCCTTGTCTGATGCTTGGAATAAAGCTAGACTTATTTGAAACGGGAAAAGTTTGTTTCATACTATAATAATAGAAGATTTAAAATTATATTAATTGACATAATTTATTAATATATTAAATAATATTAACACATTCTTCGATATTTAAGCTATCATTCCTTGTAAAACACATGCATTAATAATTATATTATGTCCATAAATAATAATTATTTATTTTATTTTACTGCGTAAGATCGTGGTGCTATATTTTTGTTGTATATCTAAATTAAAATGTTACTCGTATGTAAGTAATTAAAATTATTTCTTATACTTCTAGTTTTCTTTATAACAAAACATACTTAAACTAGACAAGCCTTTGAAGGAGTCTTCTATAGCGTTATGTGGTCCTGGTACTTTTCAAAAGGAAAAGTAAATTAACTGAGTTTCTTGCCAGTTCTTCTCAGAATGCTAGTTTCTGAACCGGAAATTTTCGACGATCATAAGTGCCTTACCAGGGCCCAAACTGAATAAATATTTGTCATTTTCATAAACTTCGTAAAATAGAAAAAATATATAAATAAAGTAAATTACTTATCTTTGAAGTTGGTGTCAAATGTAGCATCATACTCGGTATCCATCAACTTCAAAAGCCAACAGGAACAGAAGAGCTATTTTTGATATCATGTGTGTCGTATAGGCTGTACAGATAAATAAAATTGAAGTGTCTGTAATTCCAAAATTACAGCTTTTGACTAATTGCATACATACATATGCTCACGCCTGTATCCCATGGGGGTAGGCAGAGACCACTGTTTGCCACATGCTACGATCCTTACATACTTCTTTCGCTTCATCCACATTCATGCATCTCTTCATACACTTTCTTCGGTTACGAGTGCTCCGAATTTGACCTTTCTGAAAAATACAATTAATTTGGTCATAGTAGTTCTTCTTTGGACGCATATTAATTGCATATGAAATTATACACGATACTGACATAGAAGAACCAATTATTAAAAAAATTCTGTCTGTCTGTTTGTTCCGTTAACGGGATTTTCTCTGGCTCATAGATAATGTTACAAGGAGGAACTTAAGCTACTATTAATTTAAAAAATATTAGGGTTCCCATCAAATTAAGTATACGCAGGTGAAACCGCGGGGAACTTTAAATAAAACACCAGTTATTGCTCAATTAATGTGTATTATCTAAAAATTACAAATCTTCCAATCGTTCCCAGTTCCCTTTGATATTCTATACGCAGCATTTGCGACATCTTCAAAAAATATTTTCATTTACATTTTTACAACGTTCATATGAGGAAGATACAGGCTTTATATACTTAATTAAAATATTATTTCTGTATTATTTATTATAAATATCGGCACTAGACTTCATAAAACACAATATTTCAACATGAAAGTTAAAAATACAAAAGTGTTTGTCACAAATCCGTTAGAAGCATGACATTATTAAGTACAGAGTAAAAAAAATGTTTTTGACATAATTATTAATACAAAGGAAACTAAACGCGAATTAAATAACACATTAAAAACTGCTGATGTTACTTTGTAAGAATAACAAATAGAGATGCACTATTACTAATGTGGGCCCAGACAGTACGACTAATCAATTTCCAAGGTACCAATTGGTAGCCAAAAATTAAGAGACACAAGTGACTGGGACCACTAAGAACTGGAATATATTGAGCGCAGACAGTACTACTCAATTTCCAATTATTTTAATTTTCGTAATGTATTTTCGTCGCGGCACCGCACACCGCACATATTGTTAAAAACCAAAGCGTTTCAA